>JAKSXM010000137.1:2500000-5000000 GCA_022575985.1 Anagrus nilaparvatae | reverse complement strand
CTCCCTTTTCGCCATGGCTATTAATACATTTCATGCGTTTAATATCTCTTATAACTTAAATTTTGAGCTTGCTTATGCGTCTATAAGATAATCGATGTAATCTCACAGGTGTAACTTTAATATTAAGGAATATATACGTAATTACTTATAGCTTTTAGAAATTTTACTTATTTAGAAGAAAATAATATTCAACTTTTAAGCTAAATTTAAGAGACAACTTTTTTTCTACCTGCAAGATCTTTTAGTATAAATTTTGTAATTTTAAATTTGAAAAATTAAAATAAAACACTAACTCAAATTAATAAATACTAATTTACTAACTCAAGAATTTCAAATGGCTGTAAACAGACATTAAAAACCAAATGGGTTACCAAATTGTGTCTTATATTTTAAATTTTCCTGATTTCTGTTACCAAAATATACTAAATGACTAATAAAAAGCATGTCCAAACATTTAATAAAAAAATATTTATTTTCATTTAATTAAAATTTTTGTCATTTGCGAACAGTATAAAATAAACAAATACATTTTTGATTAATTAAAACAGGCACTATAAATAATTTTATTTTGACATACAACATGAATATAAAAAATTTTTTCAACAACAACAATCCTTATAATAGTTCACTTATGCACTAGAAAACTCACTTTGATAAAAAGTTTTTGCTTTAAATACAACCATTACCCCAACACGCGCACCATGGTACTTTACCACTACTAATACTATTTTTACGAGTTTTGTCTTTAATTCTTAATTCTAAACTACTTATTGAATTTGTTCTCTCTGAATTAGTCATATTACTTTCAGATCTAATAAGATGTTTATCTCTTGCATTTTCTACACTTCGACTTCTTGAAGTTCTTAAAGAATTAAACGAACCTTTTTTTTTATTATTGTTATTAAAATAAAGTGATACTTTTTTAGATTGATCTAATTTTTTCGGTGAATCTAATCCTGAAGACGATGATCTGCTTTCGTTTTTTTCTTCATTTAATTCTCTTAACGTCGAAATTGATTTTTCTATTGGTATTTCTCTAGTGTCACTGGATATAACGCTTGTTTGCTTTTTTAATCTCTCCTTTCTTTTTATAGAGCCTGCTATACTTTTTTTTTCTTTTATTGAACCAGATTTTTCTTTTCGAGACATTTTTTTCTTTTGATCCTCGAGACCGTTATGTTCCTTATTATTATTATTATTATTATTATTACTATTATTACTGTTACTATTACTACTTGTATTTTGTTCAATTTTCTTGGAATCCTCAAGAGGTTCACTCTCCAGAGAAGTTTGTGTTTGAGCTGCAACTTTTATTGCACTGGGTTCGTAATACATTCTAACACCTTGACCTGGACAATAAACTGCTGTACCTCTTGGGACGTATGGAAGATTTTGATAAATCCTTTGATTCGGACTCAATGGACTGGATATGCTCGATATATTACGTAAAACTTCTAAATCAGATGGACTCAGTGATGGGATTTGTACAGTTTGAGGACTTGGATTTTCAAAAGACGTCACTTGAATTTCTTCTCTTTCGTTATTACTTTCTGGAATTCTATTTGAAGGGATTAAGAGTCTTAATCCATCTAAATTTGAAAATTTCTTGCAATCTTTGTCCATAAGATTTTCAGATTTATTTTGTAATGCTCCAGGACTCGAATGGTTTGAATTTTCAGAATTTGAGAATTCTAGAAGATGTTGTGATTCTGTTTGAAGATAATTTTCGCCTGATGATTCGTCTTGAAGAAATGGATTCCCGAACGATTTAAAATCTGAAGACGGTAATTTTGGAATTTCTGGAGCTTCTGCAGCTCTCCTTTGAAGTTGCGGAGTTCTTAATGTGATATTTAAACAGCTACGAAATGCTTTAGTGTTCAATGGAATATTATCTAAAGCGTTGTCACTTTTAGTATAATAATCAGCGCTTGATAATTTTAAACTTCTTGGAGCTGATGCTTCAGAACTGAGATCTTGATATGATAATGACTTGACTAGAGTTTTTCTGGAACTGTTACTTGACTCATTCGTCCTATTTTCACAAATGGAAATGTTTTCAGAACTCAAATACATTCCATACCTTGGACTATTTTTATTTTCATCGGTATCTAGGGATGATGCTTGAGTTATGCCATTTAAATGAGCATCGGTGGCTTTTTTATTACCAATATTTGTTTCTATATGATTTAAAGCATTTGGAATTTCATAAATATTTTCATTTTCCAAATGGTGCTTTAAGTTTGGTATTGGAGAAAAAAAGTGTTTGATGTTTCGTAAGTTTGGTTCTTTATCGTTGAAATAAATGTTATTTGTTGCTTCTAATTTATTTAAATTGAGCTTTTCAGTATTCTGATGATTTATATCCAAATTGCAATCTGTTAAATCAATAAGATTTTTGGTGGGAATGTTTTTATTTACTAAAAATCCGTTGACTGGGTTATCCTTCATTAAAGTATTTGGAGAATTTGCAGATAATAAATTAGCCATTTTATTTGCCATTGCTGGACTTTTTACTGGCGATGGATTTGCAGGACTAATTGAACGGAATAATTCAGGATTTTGTAATTTTTGAGCCGATGAAATATCAAGAAAGTTTGCGTTTGGAAAATTTGGATTCCATCCAATAATGGGGGTTCCAACAGTATTTTTTTCTACTGGAGTTAATAAAGGAGTATTATATGAAGTAGTTGAAAGGGTTGACTGGCTGGCTGAGTCAGAATAAATAGGAGGGTATGGAGACATTAAAAAATAATTATTGTCCATTTGTATTACACTAGTATAATTTGGATCCGTAGGATTTGGAAATATAAATGGACAATCTGCTGGGTGTGATAAGTTTTTACTTTTTTGATTATCTATTTGATGCAACGTAGAAGATTTTGGAAAACTTTGAAATTCAGTTTGCTCTTGCGTTGGTGTTACTTGTGGGGTTGGTGGAAGAGAAGGAGTCAAATTATCCTTATCTTTTTTTAATTCGTCCTCCTCATTCACAACTGGTAGATTATCAAAATTAACTTTTAAACGGTGTAATCCACCTAATTTTTCCCCAATCTTTTGATTTTCAGCATTTTCAAAACTCTCGTTTTGATTGAGTTCCACTGTTTTGACAGAATCTTTATCGCTATCATCGTCGTCTTCTTCGTTATCAGAATATTCTGTTTCATCTTCTTCTTCTTCGTCTTCGTCATATTCTTCCTCGTCGGAAGGTTTCTGAAAACAAGAAAATGTTGAATATTTGTACATTGATCAAATCAAAATCGTTAAAAATAAAAAATGGCGAATTTAACGAGTGAAAAATTGATGTCTATTTGTAAGCTGAGGCGTATAGTATAAAAAATAAAGTAAATAGTACGTTAAATATTTTATGGTCGTCATTTGACTCTAGCCTAATTACGTGAAAGTAAACCATATAAAAGATTGAGTATAAAAAGAGCGAGAGAGGAAGAATGATTACATTTGAAATTCGAGTAAATTGCAATTCTAAAACATTTTGTAAAAAAAAAACCAAGAAGACTATGACTTCAATTCATCGAGTGTTAAATGTTGAGAGGCGTTAACCGTAAGTCTTATATATATATAGAACTTTATTTTTTTTTTTAGAAACTTTTTATTTTCTCATTTTTCAGCACTTTTCTTATAAAGCTTTTATGTAAACGACCACTTTTCTTTTTTATGTACATTTTATATAATCGACGTTGAAATTAAAATTTAATCCCCTTTTTTTTTCATTCATCTTGAAAGCAAAGAAACCTTATTATGTATATTATTTTTTTTTTCGTGTAAACAATGTATATTTTTTTTTAATTTTAAAAACACAATTAATTTTTTTTTAATAATAATAAAGAGAGTAGTAGTACCTTCTACTAGCCAAGTATTTATTATGATTATTTTTTTTTAAATAAACTTTTCATTATTATTTTCAAATGGAAATTAAAAGTTTGAGAAGAAAAAAAAAAGAAGAAAAAATTAACCAAGCAATCAAATTAACTTTTGAATTTTAATTAAACATTATTGCATGAATATCTTTAGCAGAAAAAAAGAAGAAGCAGAATTCTTAACTTTTGAATTTAAAAAAAAGTTAATTCTAATTAAAGGAAAACATTCGAGGAATTATTTATTTGGAAGAAAGTAATAAAATTTTATTTTATCAAACAAAGCTCGTTTTAAATAATTGAAAAATATACCTGACGTTTATCAGTTTCTTGTTTTTTTAAGATTTCTTCGAGTTTGTCATATTCATCTCTCAAACTCCATATTTCTCTTTTGAGCTGTTCGTTTTCCTTTCGCAATTTTTTAATGTCATTTTGACCTGAAAAACAAAAGCAACATTTCATTATAATTAAATTTTTATGATATAAAAAACTTTTATATTCAAAACACGTAAGTGTGTATTCGAGTCGCTTAATCATTTCTCTCAAGTTCAAGATCAGGTTCTATCGATCATCTTTGAAGAAAAGTTTTAAACTATATCGTAAACACACATGCACGTCCAAAGGGGAATATATTGAAGTGATAAATCACGCAATAGTAAAAAAAATATTGATGTCTTTTGTATAAAGAATAATTTTTTTCTACGCACACATTTACAAATTTAGTACACGTGAAAGTATATTAAAAAAAAAAAGTATCGACAAAGAATTCATGTGCGGGCGGTCGTTTATTATTATTTTTTTATAGAAAAAGAAAGAAAAAGCAATCGAAAATGGCAAACACATATCAAGGGGTACAGAGAAAGAGGGAAAAAAAAATCGAAAGTATATTTACTGAGGAATGTTAAAGTGAAGAGATGAAAAAAAAATAAATAAAAAGAATGAAAGAATAGAAAAAAGATAAGAATGAGAAAAATTGTCGCGACGTGTGAAAAAGGTGATGTTTTTTTTATTTTTTGCAATAATACATTTCGTTTTTCAAAATCTATATAGGTGTAGGTAAGGACAATAACATAAACTAGAATATGGGTGTTTTCAGAGAAATTTTATGCTTCGATGGTATTTCAATTATTTCGAAGATGATTTAAATAACTCAAAACAAGACTATACTCAACTGGATCATTTTTATTTTTTGAACTTTTGATTTGAAGAATACTGTATTCCATGAAGATATTTTAAAAACATTTTTATTAAAATTTTAGCTTATCCAAGTACTGCCACTAAGCATATTAAAATTATATTGTCTCTTATAGGGTCGATAATTTGAAAATTTGCCCTACAACAAATAATTAATAAAATAATTGCCAAAATTTTATATATTTATCCATATATACGTTAAAAAAAAAGTAAATGACTTTTTATCAATACATACGCACAAAGCATGTACATAAAATGGCACGTAAAAACAAGGGAAAATTGCCAAACGTCATTCGTAGAATATTTTTTTATAGTTATTCCCAATAGGGTGATTTACACGTGCCAAGTATTTGATTGTTGATCCATACTCGATCCATACGTATTCGCAAAAGAAAAAATTACCTCTTTGAGATTTTATATTTTTTGGGTTTTACAGCTGGTGTATTTTATGAAAAGAAAAAAAACTAGTGAATTTATTAAATATAAATTTAAGTTCCCATGCAGGTTATAAAAAATCGTAAGCACTTTGACTCTTTTTACTAGCAGTGCGAGCTTAAAATACGATAAAATAAAAATAAATCTGGATTAAAGCTAGAATCAAACGAAAAGGATTATTTAAATAAATTAAATTCCTTTTACATTTTTTTGAATACGTAAAATTTGTTAAAAGCTCAGCAACTCGGGATGTACACATAATTCACTAAATTTTATCAAATATTTTCAGGTACATAAATTTCGAGAAACTTAACTTATTTAAACAAGATTATCTGAATAAAAATAATTGTAAAAGAAAATATTAAATTGCATTTTTTTAAATCAGAGAAATTTCATTTTATACATGTAGTAGTAACTAAAATCAAAGGTGACGATGTATATAATTCACTCTCGCACTCGAATTGAAGATGTCGATCAAAGAAGTAGAAGAAGACTTAGAGAAATATTTCATGATTTTCAAAGGTACAAATTGCGTTTATACAAGTAAAACCTCTAACTTTAACAAATTTCTCTCTTGCTCCTTCTATTCATATTACGCTTTTAAGTTTCTATATTACTTTACTTTGAACTTTACAAAATATATAATATAAATCCTTCTCTATAAATCGAAACAAGGAAATTTCAAACGTCAATGGTCAGAAAAATGTCATTACTCAATTTTTCTTCTCACTACTTTTGACCTTTATGGTCTTAATAATTTTTGTTGATAAGTTAATAATTTTTTATTAGCTTTTTAATGGTTGTCCATAAATCGTTATAAATAAATTAATTTATTAAATTTTTCTATTCTTCTATTAATTTTATTTTTTATATTTTTTTATCTTTGTATACATTTTAAAAATTTTTTATATATGCTACATGTGAATTTTCACTTTATATAAATTTTAATTCAATTTATTCAAATCTTCTCAAATCAAGTCAATTAAAATTACTTTTTTTATTATTTTACAATTGTATCATCCAACTATAATTTTGTAATATGAATAAAGTAATATGAACTCTTACTTAAAACTGTATCACATGCGAATCGGCCACGACTGCGCTATAATTTCTACTTAATTAAATAAATAAGTAAATAACGCGATTCATGCAGCTTATTTACCTGAATTTTACATCATTTTAGATTACAAAAAAAAAAACAATTGGCTTAAAAATGGCTGGTTTGTTTTTGATTTTTAAAGTTTTAATAAAAATTTTGTATCCATAATTGGAACTCGGGAACCTAAAAAATGGAAAATTCACTGTTACATTTTTTTTTTAACAGCCCCAATACCAATGTAAAATATAAATTCGAAACTGCACAGGAAATCATGTTAATAAAATTTCGATAATAAAAAAAAAAAATTCTGAACCGATTGAACTCATAAAAATCTAAAAAAGAAAAAACAGGTAAAAATAAAATCTATTTTCCTCCAGTCGTATAAAAAAGTTATTTGCAACATTTCGAACTTAAATTTTTAACTGAATTTTTCCATGAGGCTAACAATGTTTTCCAAACTTTTTTCAGTACTAAGTATGCCAAACGAAAAAGTTTTAAAACTATAAAATTATTTATTTTTCTGAAACACAAAATTGTTGTTGATTCCGTCCATCAACTTAAAAAGTTAAAGGAAATACTTTTGTAGTGATTTAATAAAGTAAAATTATATAAATTGAAAATTGTTTTAAAATTTAGGCCACGGTAAAAATGTAGCAGAAGATTAATGTTACCTAATTACGTGCAAAATAAAGAAAGGTTATATACTTGAAAACTATTTAACTTAATGAATAATTATATGTTTTATTTATAATAATTTTAATTATAAACTTGTCCAACGCAAGAAAATATTAACCTTTACTTGTCTAATTTTATAAAATTTTTTGGCTTAAATATTGCAAGGTTTTCTTGAATGCTAAGATTTTTGTTTAACTTTTAATTAATAATTGCATACCTGTAGGTTAAATTTTTGATTCAATAGATTTTTATATCGAAAGAATGTGAAATATCAAGACTTTGTGAATACTTTGTACTAATCTGAATTTTCGGCTGTTTTAACTCTTATAATAATCGGGATTTATTATTGAATAAATGGTACCAAACATCAAAAACTGACTAATAATGATAAAATTTTTTTTTTAAATTGGCTGGTAACCAAATATTGTTTTGTCCATTAAAAATTAGGATTTAAACGTTTTTTTCCTACCCAGTCAGTATTACTAATTTATCCAAAACTCTATCGATGTTGAATAATAAAATTTTGTTTTGGCCTCAGTATACTTCATTTTGATTTACAGCGAAAAAAAATGTGCTTTTCATTTGTAGAAAGCAAATTTTTTTTTCATTTTCAAACGATTTAAATTACTAGTAATGTACACTGAAAAAAATTTTGTTTGCTGGAACCGAATTTTTCTGTAGTGTATAACCTGGAAAAAGAAACTCAAACTTAAGATGTACATAACTTAAGGATTCCTACAAAAAATGTGCCTACTGTCCCTCGTAAGCCTCAATTTGGTACTGACCCTAACATATGATTGCTACACCTCAAAAAAGCAAAAAATTGAATTAGCTTGGATTGTTTTAATTATTACTACTTTTGAACTAAAAATATGTTTTGCAGCAAAATAAACCATAAATTCGTAAAGTACAAAAGTTAGTGTTCCTACATTTTGAAAGTAGTATATCTTGAAAGTAAAGTTGATAATAGAATTTATCGATTTTCTATTTGTACGATTTTATCATTTGATTTACGTAACTTTCATTTATCCAATTATACAAAGAAAAAATAAATATATAATGCACTTATAGGTTATGTACGTTATTAGTTGTTATAATATTCATAAACGCAAATGCATTTTAAAAGTAAACAGTAAAATAATGAGTTTATGCATGATCTTTTATAGTTATTATTATTAAAATCTAACGATAATAACTACTACTACTAAAATAAACAAACGTGTTCGAAGAATATTGCAATTTTCTCTCGTCTACGTAAAATGTGCATATTAAAAAATATGATTTTCTTGGAAAAATTAAATTTTTATATTTTTATTATTTGTTAATTTATAAGAAAAAAAACCCTCAAATAAATAAACTTTGGGTAAAAAAATAAGCTCGTTAAATAAAAAACCACAAATATAAACAGTTTTTTATTCGCTACAGTTCAAAGTTCTCGTAAAAAGTATTTAATTACAAATAAAAAAATAAAAAATTTTTCGATAAATTTATTTTTAACACTGAAAGAAAATTTTTTTTTTTTCTGTAAAGAATAAAAAATTTATTTTTTTGATGTATTTATGACAAAAGATATATATTTTTAAATGTTTTTTTAACTTTAGAGTGTCATCAAAGAATTAAAATAAAAAAAAATTCTTTTTCTACTAATCACGTATTAAAATTAATATTTTCTATTTTTAATACGGAATTTTTTGTATATATAGTAAAAATTAGTGTTTGAAAAATTTGTTTATATAATTTTCACGTGTTTTAATGTTTTATTTATTTAAAGATTTAGCAGAAAGATATAATTTCTTTTAAAATAACCTACTTTCCCGACTTTTTTTTCTTGTTCTTATACTGTTTCTCCTGTCCATAGTACCCATTTTTCTGTAATCTTCTATATCCCAGTTTAGTACTGAAATTTTACTGCTTTTCGATGCTACACCAAAACACCCAATTTTCACCTATTTCTTTGATTCACTTTATTTTTCTTTTATTTTATTTCCGCATTAAATGTAATTAAATTCTTTGGCAATGGCTTTTTTTATTTAATCAATCAACAATGAAACCAACGCATTTGATGTTTTTTTCACCTACGCAAATTTTCACCTTATAGAAAAAAGCCTACGCTTGAGAAATAAGAAAAATTTTTTTATTCGAGTAACTTTTCTTTTTATTTGATGTTATTCCTTTTAAACTAGCCGGCAAACTATACAACGCTACTATTTCGATTTTAAAATCTTTAAACTTGTTTGACGTAAAGCTTTTTTTTTTGGTAAATTTGTATTGGTTCGAATAAATGTGTATCGTTTTTAAAAGTATAAAATTTTAAAATAAAATCATCATTTCCCCCTCTTCTTCTTTTTAAATATAGATTTTAATATCTCTTTCTTTATAAGCTTTCTTTATTTATTTATTCTTTATCTCGTGCCAGTTTTTCATATTCATTTTTTATTTTTCCTTGCGCTATTCTTGCTAGACTAAAACTATTTTTTCATTTACGTAAAAAATATAGTATATTTGTTTTGTCTAATAATTATTTTTTATTCAAGGTTAAGATGAAGACCTAAGCTCGTTATTTACAAAGTATTTTGTTTGTTTTTATTTTATAATTAGTTAAAGCGTGCTGTATGCTTTTTTTTCATTTAAGTAGATAAAGATAGAACGAGTCAGACACTGTATACTTTTTTTCTGCTATGTGTTGTATAAAAGCTTTTTACTTTAGAGAAATGTAGGGGGTCATTTATTTTTTAATTTTCTTCTGTTTATTTAGTTGATGAGCCAGCAATATTCAGAAATGAGAAAAATCTTCCTATAGAGTACATACCCCATGGATACCATGACCGATAAAAAAAATATCTATATCTCTACTCTTAATAAAAAGTTCGGTTGTGGCTAGCAGAATTCCGTTTGTGGCAGTTGGAATTTTTATTTTTGCTTTAAACGATTATAATTAGCTTGGAACGTAAGGAAAATGTAACAAAAATGAATTTTACTCATATAAAATGCAAACACCGAGGAATGGTGGGACTTGAAAAAAACATTTTTGGACTAAAAAGGAAATTTTTTTTCTTCAAATCTTTAGGTTTTATGTCATTTACAGTAACTTAAAAGGGAAAAACATTCCGGCTGCCACAACCGATTTTTTTTTTTCAGTTCAATATAATTGAAAACCTTTTTTAAAAGTAATTAAATTTATACAACAAATTCGTAAAATTTAGAGAACGAAGTGATTGTAGTTAATGATAACTAACTTAAATTAATGTTTTTTCTAAAAAAATTCAACGAATTGCAGCATAATATTGACAAATAAAAACTATTTATAATTTCAAAAGTTTTTATTTTACCAGACTATATAGAAAGTAAATCTTTTTTATTAAAGCTATTTTTAGACTGTTTGTATCAGAAACAATAAATATATCAAAAAATATCGCAAAAAATATTGTTATTTATAAGTAGAAAAAGTATTTGATATTAAATTTTTTTCTACAATCTATAGCAATTTTTATAAATGACAAAATTTTATGGATAAAAATACAAAATGCTGAGAAAATAAGTTGTTAAAACGTGATGTTTTATAAGTCAAGTGGTCTCGATTTTCTCATATTTTTCTTATCCCACTTTTTTTTATTTTTTTTTTTTTGTTGATAATCCAAGAAAACTAAAAACGCGTATATTTTTTCAGGACATCATGAAATACACATAAACTGTCACTACGCTGAAATATTGAAGATACGTTAAAAGATTTTTAAAGATGATAAATTTCTTTCAACAATACTTGCTTACGAAATTTTTTTTTATAAAACTTTTTTCTTTTTTTTTTTTTTTATTGATTAAATATTTTTTTATTACAGTATATTAATTTTAGATAAAACGATATAAAATAATAAATTTTAGTTATAATTCAACAATATTTTTTTTCTAAACGTAATCATTGTTTCCAAGTTTGCTTTTGAAATAGTTTTCAGTAAACTTTAGAATTCCCGAGGAAATTTTTAGCAAAAAAATTCGAAATCTATTAATAAGTAGTTACTGATAACATAAATACAATTATACATTAGCCTGGCAGTTATTTTAAAAAATCGCTTGAATTTTCGATCATCTGCTGAAAAAAATTGCAAATTATCAAAAAAATAATATTCGGAAAATTGAAGCTCATTTAATCATTCCTAAGTGTTGCCACCAATTATAGGTGCTCTTATGGGACCAAAAATTTTCTCGGTTAGAGTGAACAAAGTTTTTCAAAAATAATGTTTGATAATGAGCATAAAACTATTGAATGAAAGATATAATTCTGTCGAAGTCGGTCTAAAAATAAATAAAACTTTTACTATTAATTTCTGGTATTCGTTTGAAAATTTATTTAAATTTCATAAAAAATTCTATAGATAAATAAAGCAGTTTAATACTTTTAGTTTTAGATAATGTTTGCCAAACCACCTTGAGTATTTAAATTTAGTAAATGGATTGGTTGAACATAATATTAATAATTTGAAGAAAGTTTACAAATTATTTTATACTTGAGTGTATACTCGGTTGTTTATCGACAGGGGCGAGTAATTAAAATGATTCAATTTAGAATATTAGCATGATCTTTTTTTTTTAATGGTGCACTGTAAAAAGTAACTTTCTTAAATTAACAAAAAAAATAGAATATTTTCGAAAAATTAATAAATTTTCAAAAAATTTTGTAAATATTCGATAAAAATCGTAAATTTACAAATTAGTATTTTTTTTTGTGATTTTACGAAAAAAGTTGTAAATTCACAACTATTTTTCGGAAATTTACAACTGTTTTTTGTAATTTTTCGAAAAAAAATTGTAAATTATCAATTTTTCTTGCGAATTCACAAAAAAAAATCGAGAATACTCGAATTTTTTGTTAATATACTAAATTTAGTAAATTTACGATTTTTTTCGAATATTTACAAATTTTTTCGGAAATTCACTAATTTTTCGAAAATGTTCTAATTTTTTTGTTAATATAAGAAAGTTACTTTTTGCAGTGTACTAGAAAGTAAAAATGATGGTCAGAGTTGCTTAATTAAGTTAATGAAATAGATTTTACCCTGGAAATAAATTGGGATGAAGAAGTTGGTAAGATTGTATCTAAAACAATAATCCAAATCCTGATAAACAAATTGCAATGTCGAAGCCAGAGCTATAAATTAATAATAAGAATATTTTTAATGAAAATTAATTTAAGAGCGATTTATAAAAGTCTGCCATTAATATCTTATTTATTAATCTTATTTAAAATTAAAAATAAAACACTTTATTTTTGTTTTATCGAAAAAATTTAGGGTTTTCAATGCTAATTGAGTTTCCGATGGCAAAAACGCCATTTTTTTTCAAATTAAAAAAATTTCTAAATCTACTACGTTTCTTAATTATATCTTCAATAATGATGTCCCAAAATAATTTAAAGTAATTAATTTCTGGTCATCATAGAAAAGTACACAAAGACTTTGTCAATTTATAAAAATTAGTTTAATTGATTATGTCTATCATAATCATCTAGGATTAAAAAAATAATTTAAAAAAGTTAGACTTAAAATCAGGCATAGAAGAACAGATTTCTCAGTCTGGCACGAAAAACTCTAAAGTCATGAACAGAACTTATTTACAATTAGTCATTAAAACATTTAATGATTAATTTAATTAATTTTTATCTTATTTATCAATCTTCTAAAGTACTTTATTTTTTTTTATCTGCCAACTTTTAATAAATAATTGGATTTTGGCATACAATTCTGATGTGTAGTTTAAATAATAAAATAATTTTTTAATTTGTCTTTGGAATATCAAATGCTTTTAACACAAAAGTTTATCTAATCATTAAGAATTGATAAAAATTTCTTCTAAATATATAAATAAGCACAAAAGTATTTTTCTTCACATTTTGCATAATTTTATTTGAAATAAATTACAAAATAGTAAGTGTATGACGTATATTTTTTTAATTTCAATTTTGAATACACCTCGGAATATACTGTATTTTTAATCAAAATTCTATGAAAATTTTTTTATAAAATGAAGTTTATACTACTAGTATCTTTGATCTCTGCATCTATTTAAACTATCGACTCAGCTATCACAAAAAATCCAGAAATATACAGGAAATTTGAAGATTTTCTTGGATTAGAAAAATTTCTAGGCTTATCAGAAAATAAAAAAATTGTACAATGAAAAAACGAAAACTTCACCAGTTTTTAAGAATTTTATATCACGTTTATATTCTGACGAAGGCAAGGGATTGATTAGAATTCTTTCACGTACACCCGAGGTTAAAAAATTATATCACTTGGCTGTAGGTAATGGATTTCCTATGAAAGATTGGATTAATTTATACTGGTTCGAAAGAGGGTTAATTTCCAAGATTTTCGATCAAAATACTGTTGATTTATAATTTTGTGCAATTTCATTTATTTTTTCGTTCATGAGTCCTCAATGCTTTTTAAAATATCTTTGATAAACTTGTTTTAATTTTATTGGAGTTAGAACTGCTTTTACAATTAGAAAAATATTTGAAATTTTTTTATAATTTAATATTTTTCTAAGTATAATTTTTATTATTGAATTGCCTTCAATATCAAGATAAGAAAAGTTAATTTATTTATTTTTCAGTTTAAAAACTATCAATCTGATATAATTATAAAAGTTATAATTTCAAATGTTAACATCTCCATCTTCTGTATGGCAATATCAAAGTTTGTAAATAAATCGATCTCTTTGAACAACAAATAAAATCACATAAATCTTGTTTTACAAAAAGTAATAGCAGTGTAACTCAAGAAAGCTCTGTACTTGTGCACGTAATATTGCAAGTAAAAGTTGAAATACTTTGAAAGATCTATATAGATGTATTGGAAAGAATTTAAAGTTTTAAGACATGTAATCTCGTGTGCAGCAGTAGCAATAATGTATGTTCGATGTAATAAATTCATTCCTAAATTATTCTGTTCTCAATCTTTGTTTTATTATATCAATTAAAATTGTTTTTCTTATTTCTGCTTGTTTTGTAATTTTTGAAATATTTGAATTTGTAAATAACATTTCAATGCAAAAGTTTAAATTATCTTATTTGATACTTTTTGCATTTTGGACTAAGTAATTTTGATACATTTTACTTTTTTATAATGGGAATCTAAAGAAAATATAATGCCAAAATATTGACGAAAATGAAAAATAAATTTTTTATTTTTATCAAATTTTTACCACTTATTTTTGTGCTATAACTTACATTAATTTATAAAAAAAGGTATTGGTTTACCATTTTAATAATTTGTATTTTTTTATTAATTGACCAGTATTGGATAAATTTAGTTTATTATTAATTACTATTAATTTAACTATGGGTGAAAAATTGGGGTCGACCAAAATTGCATAATATCAGTAATAATTTACCATTTTATTTGGTTAGAAAAATTTGTTCCCATTATGAAGGGCAAAAACACATATTTTTACTAAAATAAATAAAGCCTGATTACTCTTATAGTTCCTCAAGAGGTTCTTAATTAAAAAACGTATAATTATAAAATTACACTTGTAAACAAAACATTATTTTCTACAATTATGAGTCTCATCATTTTATGTCATAACTATAAATATATCTTCGTGCTTATAAAAACCTATTTTACAATATCTCACGTAACAAGTATAAATATTATTTCTCAAAAAAAATCAATATACTTTTTTTCTATATAAACCACGTACATAAATAATCAATTTTATATCATGAAAAATATCATTTCTATTTTTTTTCTTATTTATTTCATTTAAAGTAATAAGATAAATCGTATAAATTTCAAGTTTCTACTAACGATCTCTTACGTTTATATAAAAAGGTTAAAGACCTACGAATATATAAAATATTCAGTAAGAAAAAAAAATTGTCAAATCAGAAATTTATGAATATTAAAATTTTTCTCCAAGATATTCTTACCATCGATGGTTTTCTGGTCAAGTAACAACCCACTCGATGTACAACCAATTAAATACAAAACATTTCTTTTATAATTATGGCACATTATTTAGGTCAATAAAATCGTTTATTTATTTAAAAAAATTCAAACAATTCTATTTTGAATAGAATGAAAAATAAATAACTCCATTTTCATGGATATTTTAAAAGAATGCACTATTATTAAGAGTTCTTAACTTAGCCAACGCTAGCTTGTTTCTATTTCTAGTCGAACGTGCATAATATTATATTGCAGAGAGAATTTCCGGCGTTGTTATAAAAAGTTGCCGGTATATATTGCCAAACTAGCCTAACTAAAGTACAAGCGACACTTAGCGAAAATAATTTTAACTAAAATCAGATTTTTATCTTTTGTTTTCTATTTACCTTGTTCAACTTCAGCGTTGATATGAATTGTTCTCAAGCGTAATTCTTCGTTCTCATAAATCATCCCTCGAGTTGACTTACGGTCAAGTTTTCTATTGGGTTTGATGCTAATGTCCCTACGTCTAGCACGAAGCATTCCTGCTCCACCCATTCCAGCGTTTGCTATCATTTTTGATGAGTTTTATATTTTTATAGATAAAAACTGAACAAAATTTATGATGGATTGTTGTTTGTTCTTCTGTTGATTTGACTTTGATTTCTTTTATTTATTGTTTGGAATGAATGAATTCAAAGCTGCAAAAATAATGAAAATATTTTTTAGTTTTTCGTTTCAAAGATACTTTAATCAAGGTAATGAATTATCGATTAACACAAAAATCCCTAATTAATTTATGTATGAAAAATTATGAGTTTTGAAAAAAAAGTTTTAATCGAGTTTCTGTTATTCTGATGTTTTTGCATTTAAAACTTGAATAAAACGTAATAACAAAGATTGATAAAATATTGTCTTTTTTACTTGTCATTGTCATATTACATTAATAAACCAGGGAACGAGAGGAAAAACAAGATTAAACAACTTGAAGTTTACTAATATAAAGTTTTAATTAGTTTAACAAGAAGAAATGATTCTTCTCATAAACCTTCATTACTCATAATAAAAAATTCAAGTTTAAAAGTTTATTTTTATTAAATTTATCTCGATTGGCAAAAACAAATAAAAATATCTTTCATCGAGACCTTAAATTAAGAATTTGAATTTTAAAATTCAAAGCAGATATTAATATGAAATATAACCCCTTGAAATTAAACAAAATTCAATATTGAAAATTAATAATTCTCGAGTAAAATCAAATAGTCTTTTAATTATTTCGATATAAATTCAAAAGGAAGATACTAACCCCTTTGTGCGTTCCTCAGACGTGTTTACTCCCTTTCATGTAAACGATCCCTTCTTCTTCTTCGAGTCTTGCACCCTCAAAAGGTCATTAATATCCTAGATCCTCAATTTGGCCGCGGTTGATCGCGTGAACGCACGCTGGGCCAATTAACCAAGGAATCTTCTTCCATCAATAGTGCGATAGCAGGTGTCAGTTTCATCTTTTCGGTTTAAATTATCACTCCAACGATACGTCGTAATTCATTGCTTCGGGTCAGCTACTCTATCTGCAAAGATAAACGTGTTACTTGAATTATTGTACGCACCCTTTTTTTATAAATTTGCATATTTTTTATAGTTTTATTGTTTTTGACAGAATTCTTAAATGATTTATTTCAAATTTATTCTCTGTACTTTTTAGTTTGTTGATATACATTTTTTTTTTAAATCCAAAATATCCCTTTTTCTCCTAACATTTAATATTTATTCTCCTTTTTTTAGCTGAATTAATATTTTTACAATAATAACAAGAAGTTAATATCGTATTCTAAGATTTTTTTTTTAATAAAGAAAATAATTACTGCTTTTTTATCTTTCTTTTTCAGTATCGAGTAGACCGGTAACAAAAAGCATCTAATTGTGATATTTTTTCTACATTTCGAATTATATAATATTAAATTTATTTCTTTATACTTGAAAATCTACTTGAACTATAATAATATCAATTTTGTTTCAAAAATTTTTTCAGCAAAAAATAGAGAACTATTCTTTTTTATGTAACTCCTAATTTCAAGAGCGTTTTACGAACCATATTCTCATTAAAAAAAAAAAAAAAAACAAAACTAAAATCAAAACTCCGCTAATTAAATTGAAGAATTCAGCGCTTGTTTGTAGGATGAAAATGAAATAAAAGTTGACCGTCCATAAAAGTTCTCAGAAACATGTGAATTTCACGTTTTTAGTATGCGATAATTCGATAAACGATAAGCGATAATTATATTATCGAAAATTTTTTCGATGGGCAATAAAAACCTATCGTTTATCGAAAATTTTCTCGATAAGTGATAAGAATGTATATATTAGATATATTTGGAAACTAAAACAGGACTGCGTGTCTAGTTATATTACTACTAAATTCAGTTTAAAAAATTAAATTTAGTCTAACACGAGAAAAGGCGCAAGCTCTACCAAATTCAATAGCACAAAAAATATAGAACCAAACGAATAATAACATGAAATATTTTTTTTTATACTTGAGTAAAATTTCCTATACTTTTATTTTTTTTTTATACCACAGAAAATTCTCTAGGGAGATTGATGTATTCTATTTCTTTTTTTTTCGTGTTGAAATCTTTGTTTTCTTTTCTTATTCTTATCAAAAAATACTATATCAGTTATTCCTTGTTTACTTTAACGTAACTTTTTGTTAAAAAAATTTTCGAACTATGGATTTTTTTTCCTTTTCTTTCAAAAAAAAAAATATAAAGAATGGATCCTTGAAAATTGAAGAAAAAACTATTATATATATGTAAGAAGAGAGAAATCTTTGATGTGTTATAGAAAAAAAAATCTATTTATTGTTAGTAGAGTATTTATTCTTGATCTTTTTTTTATATACCAATGTAATTTAGTTGTTGAACAATGAGGTGAGAAATAGACAGGATTTTTATTATTTTATATTATTATTGTTTTTCCGATTTTTTTTCATATACTTTTACTTTGAGGCTTTAGTTGATTATGGACCTGGAACATAAAAATAATACAATATTTTAGTTATCGTAAATACTTTTTTTTTCTTGAATCTAGCAAACTTTTTAGACAAAATAAAAAAATTGGTGATGTCAGAAATTAATAAATATAAGAAATTTTAAGTTTTTTATTATAAAGACACCGTAATTAGTAAGGTATAGTGCGAATTCGAGATCAAATAAAGACAAATTATTGTTTTTGATTTTGCCAGTTTTTTGAAGTAATGTAAGTAAGTTAACATTTTTAATACTTATGTAAAGTAAAATTAAAGCTGAGAAAAAACTTGCTGTAATGAAAACCTAGAAAAAAGTCTTTTTTTAGTACATTCTGTAGGAAATTGGCTTATAATTGAATAAAAAATTTATTATTTTACTGAAACTATCTAATTTATAACTGAAATTCAGCCATCTGGGTTACACTGTTAAGTTATGAAAGTAGAGCACAAAGGATAGAGTCAGACATGACATAAACATTTTAATTGATCTTTTTAAATTTCGTAAATTGTAAAACGTGTGTTACTCCAGTAAATTAGTAGTCTTAAGTTATTGGTCATCAAGAGCTTTGGTCTACTATAATTTTTTTGGGTCACTAATCACAAATTTTTATGTATTTTCCAGGAGAAATGGGTGGAACACCCTTAAATTTGTAAAATTTATTCCTAAAAAAGGATATTTTTGATGTATTTCACGTTTTTGTTATTGCAAGGGAGAAGTGCCAAATTTTTAATAGACAGGGCCCTGAAATTCGTGATCCAAAAAACCATGAATTAAATATGGACACTGAAAGTGTAAAAATAACAAAAATATCCCTTTTAGGGATAGTTTTTGTTAATTCAAGGGTGAATTAGGAGATTTTTCAAAAAAAAGTCTTCGAAATTGGTGATCAGCGACCTAAAAAACTTGTACGGGCCAAATCTGGACCCTCAAAGTTCAAATAAAAAAAAATGTGCCTTTTTAGGAATAGTTTTTGCACATTTAAGGGTATTCTACTCATTTCTCCCAGAAAAACCCAGGTCGCAATTAGCAACCCAAATACCTATATAGTAGATCCAATCTCAAGACAGCCAATAACCAAACATCCCTCCCCTCCGTGATTTGCCTGTAGTAAGTGTCAAAAACAGAGAATTTAATAAGCAAAAAAATAGCGTTGTTGTTATGATACATTTTAAACATACTACTTTTCTTCCATGACATAAAAATTTATTTTTTTCAAAAGAGAAAAAAGGATAGTTTTTTTTTCAAATGACTTGTTTACTATAAACTGATGATATCAAAAGGAATTTTCTTAATAGTTAAACTTAAAAGATTTTAGTCGTTTAAGAAAAATGTAAAAGTAAGTTTTTTTTTACTCTTTACGTTTTATAATAATCTCTTTTTTGATTATATTCTTAGTAGTTTTTTTTGACGTCAGCCTAGAATACTCCTAGATATGTTTGTGAATTCATGCGAAAATTTTATATAAGTGCTTTTTTTAGTAGAGCAGTAGCTTATGAGGTTTTTTATATTTAGATATCAAATATTTACTGATACATATTTTAATATTAGTTCTGGCTATTTGTAGTTTAATATTTATAATTGAATGTCTATTTGAATGTCTATTGTTCTCTTATTAATAAAAAACCAAGTAAAAAGCTCCCTGAGAAAATAGAGAATCATGTCTGCAAGTTTAATTAGGTTCGCTTAATTTTGAAAAAAATAATAAAATTTATTCTATACAGTTCAGAAACCGTGTATGTTAGATATTTGCACTCATGCAAGGCTACTTATACGAGATAGGTAAGTTTTTTATGCTGATTTCAAAAATTTAGGTCCTGACTCCGAATAATTAGCCCTAATACAAATAAACTGTATTTTTCGTTCGATTTTGTAGGTTATTTTGACATATTTCATAAGAAACATTTTTAATTGTCTTTAATATGTTAGGAAATACGTTTTTGAGGTCTCAGAATAAGAATATTTAGGTTCCTAACCCGAAAAATCGCTTCTAATATCATTTTCGGACCTCCATTAGCTCGTTTTAGCGTTTTTCTGCATATAACATAAGATACTTATCTAAATCTAATTAAAATTACTGAGCTAAAGTTTTCGGGATCACTAATTCCAAATTTTTAGGTCCTGATCACGAAAAATTATTCCTAATGATGAAAAATCGTATCTTTTGGTCAATTTTGAAGGTTATTTTGACATAGAACATAAGAGACTTTTTTATTATTCTCAAAATGATGACAATTAAAATAGTATATTAAGTATCAAGGGCGTAAAAGTTTTGGCACTAGCGTGAGCACTATATAATATGTTCACGCAAGTGTCTAAAGTATTTCGCCTATGGTGCTTACAATATTGCCTACCTAGGCGTAGAACGAGAGCAGAAAATTCTTTACGTGCGAATTTTACGCCCGGAAGGGCAAAAAAGTCTCTTATGAAATATGTGAAAATAACTTTCAAAATCGACTACAAAATACAGTTTTACGGTGTTAGGGCGAATTCTTCAGGGTCGGGGCCTAAAAATTTGAAATGAGCGTATTGAAAAACTTAGCTGTCTCTAGTTTTTGCTTCAGTCAAGAAATTTTAGTAAAGCCCTATTTCACCTAGAATTACTCATATAGTATACAAATGTACATTTATCTCATAAATATAAAAATTAATATAAATACATAATAACAATAATTCAGTGCATAAAATTATTTAAGTATATAAATATGTTTTTGTAAAATTGCCAAAATAAATAAATAAACATAAAGAAAAATATATAATGATTAATGTCTTTAATAAAAGATTTTTTTTTATTGATGCACATTCAATTAAAAAAATTTTTTATTGCCTAATTTTAATAAAACGTAAAATATCAATAAAATTTTATTAATTGAATGAAACGCGTTTAAAAAAGTTTCTCTGATCCAGCATTTAATTTCTAAGGATTCTGGTACGTGCAGTTTAATTGAGTCGTTTTTCTTTACATCATTTTTTTTCATTTCAAATATATAAAATTTCAATTAAACGTCGATTTTTCTATGAATCAGTTTTTCTATGACTTCGGTAGCTATATTGAGAAAACTTTTTTAACGTGTGCGTGCAGAAAAAAAGAAAAAACATTTAAACTTTTTTATACGAAGGAAATTACATCTTTTTTTTATATTCAATGAAATTAGTGTTCTTCTTCACGACTATGGGAGATTATAAATAATTACACGCGGATTTAATTTAATTAATTTAATGAAGTATATTAAATACTTATTACAGTGTAATTTTATAACTTAATTAAAATAAAAAAAAGTTTATTCTTGTAAAAGTTAGTAACAACCAGTTTTATGCTGAAAGAAAAAATTCAAAGTTAATTAAGAATGACAAATCGTGTAATTATAGAAAATTGGCATGCAAAAAAATAGTGCATTTTTTTTAAACTTTAAAGTTTCGAGTCTAATATGATAATCTTTAATAACATAAGAAAAGGTAACTAGTTGGTGAGAAAAAAGTTTTTTCAAAGTTATTCGACAGTTAAATATTTTGATAAAGTTTATGCATATAAATTCTTGTTTTGTTGGCATATTGACATTTAATAAATTAGATATATTATTTTGTATTAAAAAACAAAGCCAGAACTATACATCTGCATGATTAAAAGTATATTTAATTAGTATATGAGTTGATCCACTTGACGTGGACTTTTTGCATTTTATTAAATTTACAGCTTTTTAAACTAATATTGCCAAATTTGGAAAATGTTTGTATTTCTTTTTTTGAATTCGAACTATCGATTACACCAAGAAAGTGACTTAAATATTGCAAGCTCTATGTGCATTTTAGCCAGATTATCCCATATAAAAGTTATTTATGTTTGTTTTTAAAAGTTTATTATCTTATTTAAATTTAGTTTACATTTACTTTTAAGATAAATTTCATTTAATTTCTATTATATTACTAAAAATATAGAAAACTTTTATTAAAACTTTCGAGTAAATTAAATATATACTCATTAATTATACAGTTAATTTATTTTCAGGCAATTGGAAAATATTTTTATTTATCGAAAATATACGAATTTTCATTGATCAATATTAAAAGCAAGTTTTCAGCTAAAAATAATATGTTAATGAATTTAATTACCACAACACATAAATGAATTTCTTTAATTGTTTGAATTATTTTTGGAGAAAATGGAGTTTATAATTCTTAATAATTTACTTATATAGCACTCATATAAGTCATAACGAATAATGATTAGCATTTCGTCTTTTATGTTTAAACATTTTATTACTCTTGATACGACTTTGCTTTTTATAGCCTGCTCTTAAAACTTTTGACTGACGATAAGAAAATGTCACCTTTATTATATATGGGCTAATCCATCTAATAAAATACCAGCATTTTTTCTCATGTTTTTGACAATTTTCTTGATTATTTTTAAATGTTTCTGATATGTATTTTAGAAACCTAGATTATAAATTTTTTTACTAGGCTCAAATCCAAGAATTCGTCCACACATCATACTAATGTATCAAAATACTACGAAATTAAATTTGTTAACCTAACAATATTAAACCATTTACATTTTCACCACGTGAAATACCTATTATTTAACCTTTAGATAAATTACTCTAACTTGTTGCCCTTTTTGTGTGAAATTATTACCTTTCGAAGTGTCCTTTCCATTTTTTAGTTTTCATAATTATAAGTTATGAGGGAAAGTAAAAAAGCTCTGAAATTACATTTAATAAATAAAGTACTCAAAAAAAGAAAATTTTTAAATTTTGCACACTAACCATTTATATGGACCCGCCCATATGTTCAAATCGAGAATTCTTCTATAACGAGCCTATACCCCTACTTTAAAACTAATTTTTGATAGATATACTTTAGGGAAAATATAAACAGGTGTCATTAAACTGCCAGAAAAAAAAATAAAAATATTATCTTTTTTTACTGTACTTTTTTAAGTTGAAAAATTTTTTAAAGTTTATATTTGAGTTAAAAAAGTAGTAAAGTATAAAATTGGCAATATCTTCTTGGAGCCTGGGCGAACATACTTTTATGAATATAATTTTGAAAAAGTTTGCGTCGTTATTATTGACATAAAATATTTAAAAGTTTATTTGTATTTATACTTAATTACATTTTAAAGAAAAACTTTAATTTTTGATTTATTTAAATGCTAACTATGAATAAATATTTTTATAATTTATTAAGACAATTTTTTAATGCTATTTACGTATTTACTCTAGACTAAAATAACATTTTATAAATGTAAAAATTATTCAAGATAAATATTTTTTCATTTTTTGTTTCAGGTGAGCTTCCATTTGCGATTTGTTGCGTAAAAAGGTATTTCTACTTTAATCATTAAACTGGAGCTTTAATTAATATTTTTTATTTATTCTCTGGTAAATATTTAAAATAAAGTATTATGTACTAGCAATAAGTATTTTTTTTTTTTTGGTTCTTTAGTTTTTTTCATTTTTTATTAGAAAATAATTACTCTTTTTTTAGTATTCATGTATTTATATCAAGGTATATTAGACTAGACCCAAAATTTTTTATACAAATCTACAAATAATTTGTGGTACCATTTTGACAGGCTAAATTTTCTAGAATTGAAATTATTAGAAAAGAACAATTCAAAAAATTTGATGAAATGCCTATTTTTAAATTCTGCTGCCCTATTCTCAATGAAATTCTTATATAATTTTAGACGGGATTTAAGGCATAGAACTTGTTCGTCTAGAGCTTTAACGCTTATTTCCGGTAATAAATTACTAAAATCTGGCACTGAATTATATAATTTCTTATATTCATATCAAATTATTTGAAAAATGTCTGGCCTAATATACCCAAATAAGAACTGTTTAACCAATAAATTGAAAAAAAGTCAAAAAATATTCATCATAAATCAGTGATAACAAAAAAAAGAAGAAAAGTGTCGAAATGTATACGAAAAGGGGTTCTTTCATAAACTATCCCTTTTTTTATAAAAACGAGAGATTAAAACATGAGTACACATTTCTGCGTGTATTATCACAAAATAACTAATATTCGATCAAAACACGCATAATAAGTTCAACGTCCTGTAAATAAAAAAAAATTCTTTTTTACTTCAAAATTAATTAGACTTTTTTGTATGTTAAATATTTTGTCTTTCAGAGAATATAAATAAAACATTTTTTTACATTCAGTTTGTATTTTTAACGTCATTAAAACGTATTTGAAAAAAAAAAACATTAACTTTTTAAACAAAATTATATAAACAACGAGAAAAAAAGTTATGGAATTTTTATAAAGAAGTTTGATTCTAAAAATAAAAGCAACATTTTGATAAAAATTCTATTGTTTAACGGTTATTAAACTTTTATTGTTTATGTGAAATACTATAAATAAATCAATATTTTTTTTTCAATTTTCCTTATCAATTTTAATAAATCTATTCTTATAAAGACTCAAATAAATAAATACATAATTTTAATTTATGAGTAGGCGTTTTCGAAAGAAAAAAAAATATAAATCTCGTTAATCATATTAAACGACAGGCAGATAATAAAATTTACAATTGTGTTTTTTTTTACAAATAATATTATTTTTTCTAGGTTAATTGTTTAATAAAAAAAATTTATTTTATTATTTCTCAAAATTTTTCATACAAAAAAATCAATAAAAATTCTTTTGAAAAAAAAGCTTTCTTAAAAATAGCAAATTTTATTTACCTTAGAAATTTTTGTAAAGAAAGATATTAAATTAAATTTATGAATGAACGAAAAAAATTCATTGTTGAAAAATTCTTTTCTGTCACTCTGTGTACGTGTGTGGATAATAAAGTACTAAATCTTTATCTTGGCAATCATTTTGAACACTTTTTATTTGTCTAACTTGTTGATTGACATTTAATACTGTTTAGATAATTTATTTATCGTCGTCAATAAATAATTCACTTTTTATTCATTACCATGAAAAATTCAACTTATTTTGGTTAAGGAATTTCAGAATACGATCATTTTTATGCATTTTTTGTTAATTCACACGTGTCTCCACTTTTTTGTTTTATATAAAAAAGATTTGAGAAAGCTTTCATTGTATTCACTGCACATTTTTGTTTCTTCACTTAAATCTTATCACATTTAGAAATAAAATAAAAAAAATAAAAATCGTCAATAAATATTCGTTCAAGTTTTCATCTGACTCGAGATATTTAAACTAAAATTTTTCTTCTTCGTGCGAGAACAGAAAGTCTCTTATACACCACACTATCTTATAACGTGATCTAAAATTACCCTAAAATAAAACGCTGGACGAAAAAGTGAGAGATCGGCAAATGATGCTTTTTTAGATATAGATTTTATTTAGTCTCTTTTTTCACATCGCCCTTCCTTTTTTTTTAAATTTTTTATAATTTAAGAATTTTTTTATACTTACAAGACATTTTAGTTGTATACAAAGAGGTGATCGACTTAAAGCTAATGTGACGTTGACCTGAATTCTCTTAAAATGCATTTCTTTTACAAAAATAAAGTATCATTACTGTTAAAATCTGTTATTTTGACAAACATTTAGTAAATATTTCATCATTTCGTTCGACCTATATTTTAGATAAATTTATTTTTCATGTATTTCAAGACTTTTATTTACATAATTAAGTATTGAAGAATTTCTCAAATTTAAACTTATAAGACAAACAGAGAATAAGAAAATTAAAATAGACATTGTTTTAAAATTTTGCCAATACTTTCATCTTTGCTGCATACAATGTTTAAATCACTAAGAACAAGTGCGTCGTAATTTAACGACTCGTAATATTTAAATTAATTTTATTCTTTGTGCTTTCTTTTAATTTAATTATATATTGACAAAAATTTCTCAGCGTTAGCTGCAGAATATACAGAGCAGGAAGAATATAATTGTCAAAACCAGCGAAGGAAGAAATAAAATCCTCTATTATCATTAGTTAGCGATCCTTTGAGGTACATTTTCTGTAACGAAAATTACATCAGAAATTTAGGTTCTTCTTTCCAGAATCTGAGTACTATTAAATTTTCTAAATCCCATTTTGCAAGGGTCATGTATCTTATTTACAGTTTGAAATTCCATTACTTTATCATGTATTAGCTTTCTAACACTTTTGAAATGAAGCAAAGCAGCGAAATAGGACGAAAGTCGGATGAAGAGGTGGATGATAAATCTGATGCATTTTTTAAGGCAAATATGCGAGTTTTCTTCCAAAATGAAGGTGCAGTGCAAATATTATGCAATATTACAATACAATTTGCTCTTTTTATAATTTGTAATTACGATTATTAAACCATTACTAAATGTTAAGATTCTAAACCCAAACTATTCTGAGTCCCTAAATCAAAAATGCTATCCTCACTTTAAGCTTGAGGAGTAAGGTTTGAAACTGAATGTATGATATCATTTATAGATATTGGATGAAAACTGAATCCATCAGTTGAAGCAGAATCTATAAACTTAGTAGATTCTGTGCGTTCTTCTAAGGCTAAGGTAGAGGTGTTTGAAAAATGAGTATTGAGCTCATTAGGGAGAAACATATCTAAAACATTATTACTTGTCGGAATGAGGCCCAGTTTCAAAAGTTTTTGTTGCTGTCAAGATCCTCTGATATTTTGCTACGCATGTAATCACATCTAGCTAACTCAGATTATTCTTCAACAAACTATGCAAGAGAAAGAAATTCGTGCAAAAGTTTATGGGGACCTTGTTTTTATAACGCCGACTGTTAGTATTTCGTTTCGAGACAAGTAAGCGACTCTTTATTAATCCAGGATAATGGTTAATTTCAAGGATCATCTGTTTTCACAAGAGTTAAAGTATTTATGCATCCTGAAGACTATTTAAGATGATATTCCTGGTTTTACATCAAATTCTTTTTCAGAAAAGGGGTCCAGTCAAGGTTGATTAAAGTTTAATTGAGGTTATTGAAATTGAAGTTTATTAAAATATTACTATATTTAATTATTCATATCAGTTTTTCTTTTAGCTAGTACAGAATAAAAACAGAACGACAAAAAAATTTTGTAATTAAATATGGTTAAAAATAAAAATCGAGCAAATTGATGTTTAATACACCTTTGTGCATATTAAATCCTCTTTTATCAAAACAAAAAAAACATGAGTTTTTTTTAATGTACCCACTCTTGATACAGTATATTAATCTTTTTGATATTCAATCTGTGATTTCAATTTCGTATATGTGTTGTTATTTATATGTACATGCATTTTGTATCGATTGCAATCAAAGAGACATTTTACTATTTTCATACTCTAAAAAAATAAAAAATGAAAAATATATCTTTTTTTTTACACAATAAATCTGTAAATAAAAATTTCGTTTTTTTATCGCATGTGCAATACATGGGAGGATTCTCGTCAATTGTACAGCATTTGCGCAGAGTCCAATTTTTAATATTTTTTAATATTAGCTCATCTGTTCCATTCTCGATTTATTACAGTTTTCGATTGTTTTGATTTCAGTGAGAAAATTTTTTCGTAAATTTATTAAGTTTAATCAAATATTTCGTAAATTTACCAAGTTTTACTATGCAGGCACGTATCTAGAGGGGGGGCCAAGTGGGCCATGCCCCCCCCCCCGAAATGAAAAATTTTTGAAAAAATAACAGCATTTTCTACCTTAATTTCAACATTTTAAAATTTTTTATTAACAATTATTGCTTATAAATAATTTAAAATAAGAAACAATAAAATTTTGATTGATATTTAAGAAATTTAAACCATCAATTTTAATTTCATTAGGTTCTGGCCCCCTCCGAAATTTTTTGGCCCCTCCCGAAATAATTTTCTGGATACGTGCTTGACTATGTTTAGTAAATTTACAATTTTTATTGCAAATTAACAAATTTTTTCGAAAAATTACTAATTTTACGTAAGTAAATAAATTATTTCTTTTTTAAATTTATAAGAGTCACTTTAAATCAAGAGCATTTGCCAGGAAAGTTGTAAAATTTCATGTTCAATCATTTAAAAATGAATTAACTGAAAAATTTTAATTTGTTTAATAATAGAAAATTGAGTCCAACTAGCCATAAGAAATATTTAATCATGAAATCCGAGAAAAATAAAATTTAAGCTTTGTACATTCGGTGTAAATCAACCCATATGTACAATAGTACTTTTAAAATGTATTTTACACAAATCAAAAATACATAAAAGGGAACCAAAAAAAAAAACGATTTAGTATCTAGATATTACCATTGAATTCTTAAAACTCATGCATTTTTAACATAAAAAAATATTGATCATCAGGTGCGTTACATAAATATAATTTAAAAGCTCCCATATTATTATTATCAATACATACGTGTATGCGATAATTTTATCCATTACCGTACATAATAATAATAACAGTAATCGATGAGTCATTTTTTTTTACATTTAACACACCCCTTGATAATACGAAATATACAAAAATATAATGTACAACTTTGCCTTATGTAAGTACTAGAACACGTGACAAGAAATATATTTTTTATTATACACCCTTCTTGCACTTATTCTTTTTTTCTTTTTTTTTTGGTTGATCATCAATCATTGTAAAGAAGGAAAGAAAATTCAAGTTGCGAACTTTAAATAATTAGTTTTAGTTGAAAAATTTAAAGAAAACATTTTTTTTTTACATAAAATTAGATGTTTTTTTCACAAAAATATTACAATATTATGCATCAAATGTATTGACAGCAATATCATCAATCATAAATATCATCAATAGGATATGAAATAACAAACTCTTTTATAATTTATTTTTTCATCGATCAAACATTTATTTATAAAATACTGCTGTAAACTTTTTTTTTTTTAAGTAATAGTAATTTTTGTTTGTTTCATCGTGATCAAAAGAAAAGTAAGAAATTTTTAAATATTTAAAAAATATTTAGATTTATTTATGAAAATGTTAATAAAATATCTTTTTTGGTCTATTTGAAGTTTTCTTAGCAAAAAATAATGAAATTTTATAAAGAAAATTTATTATATAATTAATGTAGATAAAAATATTTTCAGTTATTTCTTATTCGTAAATTATGAGATTACATAAGTCGGTTGTTCAAGTGGAAAATTTAAATGGAACTTTTGAGCAAGTAAACTGTATTTGTTGGTTTTACTTTTAAAAGCTAATGATTGATTATAATTGGAGTTATTATAAATCTAGACTTACTTTAATTTAGATCAATATTTAATTATGTTTTATTCGCTATTGCGTGTGGCATGCTGGAGTTGCATGATGAATACTTTTCAGTTAAATAATAAATAAGCAAACAAATTTTAAATGATAATGAAGATTTCAGAAAATTACCTCAGAATAATGTGACTTTTAGCATATTTCATAGTTTTTGTCTCAAAATTGTAAAATATAATTTTAAAAAACAAAATATTTTTTATAATTACAATTTTTTTGTATTGTTTCGAAAATTCAATTTTCATTATCAGTTAAAATTTCTCAATTGCGAGAATTCAAAAACAGAATAGCACATAATACAAATACAAATTCATCTCAAAAAATAAAGATAAAATACATCAAGTAACTTTTCAAAAAAAAAAAAAAAAAAAAAAAAAAAATTGCAATACATTTAATTGAAGAAAATCAAAATTTACAAGACGTTTTTACACATTTGGCACCCAATTTTTATTGTGATAAAGGTAAAAATATGGATACTCTAGAAGAGTTTGAAATTTATAAAAATATAAAAGCTAATAAAGACAATATTTTAAATGACTGTCTAATTCTTAACACTAATATTTTGTATGATAAATTATTTCTAAGTATTTGTAATAATAAATTTATTTACAAGTTCCAAGATGTATTTAATAATTTATTTGTTAATAATTTAAAAAGAAAAAATAATTTTTTCTGTTTTTGACTTCTCGCAATTTAGAAATTTCGTCTGATGATGAAAATTTAATTTTAGAAACGCGTAGCTACAATTAATTTTATATAAAAATTGTAATCAGAAGGACAATAAAATCTAAATATTTATAATAAAAAATTTTGTTTCTTTATTATTATTTTTAGTACCAGTAAATTAGTTAATTTTATTTAACGTTTCATCCTTGACTTTCTTGTCCCTGGTGATTATTGCATTTGTTAATGATTCTTTGTGTTTTCTAGCTTTTTTATACATTGCATACGAAATTGAAGTATTTTAAAGAATTCGTCTAAATTTTAAGGCGTTTCCTTATTGGTACAGAGTTTATGTCTCTCTGAGATTATAGCTGTAGTCATAAATTGTAATTCACACTGTAATAAATAAACTTAAACTTAACAAGTTATCATTGAAATTCATTAAAATATTAAATCATTTCCGTATTTTGAAAAAATCAAAACAAAAAAAAACATTAACTTTGATTTATTGATTTTGAGTCATATTAACAGATTTAATTTCAGAATTTATCTTACGTCTCTTTACAAGACTTTCCTACAAAAGCTACAAAAAGAAGGTAGATAATTTGAAATGATAGAGTTTCTCAAATTATCAAAGTTGGAATTAAAGAATCTCCCTTTTATTATATATTATTTTATCTAAAAAGATAATACAGTAGGCCTTACTCGAGTATAATTAAAGGTAGCATTTATGATTTAATATCCCCTAAAAGTTTTAATACTAAAAATATATTATTGGGAAAAAATGAGCTTATCTTGAGAAAAAAAACGTATAAAAAAGAAAGAAAATCAGCATTATCAGAGAAAATATATAAAGGTTATCAAATTTAGGGAAGTTTTTTTTTAAAAAAAAGAATATAACGAAATACAACATAAAGGAGGACATAGATAACTATATCTTTCAGGTTTTTAGTAATTTGCGGAGGGCAAAAGTATACTCGAATAATAAAAGGGCATCGGTTTTATATATATAGATAGGGAAATACATACGTACTACTAGTAAACGGTTTGTCATTAAAAAAAGGGAAAATAAACGTCAGAGGGATTTATCAACTGTATTATTTTCTCTATAATGTCAAAATTTCTTGTTAATCATACATTTTCCAATTTTCATACGGAGGCTACTTAAAAATTTCCTGTATTTTAATGAATTGGTTGTTAAAACTTTTATTTTCATTTTATCGACTAGTTTTTAAATAAAAAGCATCGTGTGTTCTCGAAATTATTTACGTTAAAATTTTATTTTTTTTTAAATCAGCATATGTTTATAGTATGATCGTTAAAATAATAAAAAAAAAATTTTCTTTTATTATTATTACTTTTAACAAGGTTAAATTTTTTTTTAATCTATTAAAAATAATAAATAATGAGAGATAAATATTTATGTTACTCTAGTTTTCTGTATATTTTTGGAGTTAAATAAATGTCTTTGTCAAGGAAATTGTTGAAATTTTTAGTTTAATTTTATTTAATCATCAAATTTTTATATTTAATTTAATTACAATTTAAATTTTAGGTATTTTATAATATTGGTTATTTACTACACACTTTAATAAAGTTTGCTATTTGAAAGTGTAAACTTGAAATTTTTTCTCCTAAACTTTTTATGCTTTTCTTTAAATCAAATTAGCAAATGCTACCAAAAGGTGGTAAAATGGGGTGCCTGTTTTATTGCAAGCATCCTAATGAGGATGATCTCAAGTCTTTAAAGAATCCTTTCTGTATGTTCAAAGGGTGTAAGCGTGAGTGTAAAGCATTTTATTGAACTCAAAATAAATTCAGCAGAATCTTTTTATTGATTTGAACAAACCCTGCAAGAGGTATATTGAATTCTTTACTTGCAGAGTTCGTTTCTACCTAAAGCCAATTTATTATTGATTAATTATTTTAACTAATTTGCTAATATTTTATAATTTTTTAAAATGTAGAATATTTTACTTGTATTGTATTTTTATGATGAGATAGAATCTTTCTACAAGAATTGGTACGTTAAAGGCAAAATGTTTCCGCAATCATATTGTGTCTTTTATGCAGTGTGTGACTTATGATATTTTAATGTACGTGAGTTTTTAGGTCTTAATTGTCCTTAGTTTTTTTAGAAAGAATGAATGTTAAGTAGCTAAAAAATTCAAGAATAGAACGATCTAGAAAGAATATTAAAATGTATAAAGGCTGCAGGATTTTCGTGATGGGAGTCAATTGTGCATTGTCTATATTGAGTTGTCTGTAGTCAGTTGCGTGTATTTTGATATTTGTTGCACTTAATATAGTTATGTTAAAAATGTAGTTTTTAAATTTAAATTTGCTGAATCAATAAATATATTGTGCTATATTGTGCAGATCCAGTCTCTGTAGTTCCCACTAATCTCAGGAATTGGCAAGGCTTGAAGTTTTCTGTCGACGTGAGATGCTGCTACTGCAATGCTTGTGTTGACTGGGAGAGGATTTGGAGCTTCCTTCAATTTAAGGATGCGCTTCTTTTCTAGAAATTACCTATATTCATTGGTATAGATTTCTTTCATATTTGTCCAAAGAAAAGCTATCGTTGGTGATATATTCAAGGCTTATGCTCTTCTGATCAACTAGCTCCAAAAGTTTTGAGTGGTTGCTTCTATATTTGTTATAATTAGAATCCAGTAGCAACAGTCTTGCCTCGACTCCACCTATTGGGATGACTTCTTGAGTCTCCTCGAAACGATCAAAGGCTGTTTTTAATTTGTCATATAGATCCATTTGACTTAGAACTAAATCTTGAAACTGAGTCATGGTTGTTAATGTAATATTCAAATATACATACTTAAATTTGATGCATGACGTCACCAACATGGAGTATCGTGCTTTTTCCTTTATTCACTGACCTTGAGTTATAAGTATTTGTATTACCTGAGTTCCCGCAATCAGAAATTAATCATCTTCTTTTCAATTTCACTTCTTTCACTACTTATAATACAATCAAGAAACAAATGGCTTTAAGCAATTGCATTTTAATAACTCTATTCACATTCTAGTAAAATTTATTAACATTGTATTTAATCCTTTAATTATAAGCTCAAAATTCGAAATCCATTAACTCCCTCTGATATAAGATCCATAACAAATATGTCTCATTTCATAGAGGCTTTAGGAGGTTTAACTGCAAAACAAATAACTTAACATATTGGACCCAATAATCTTTTATGCTCCCATTAATTCAGTTACAGAAAAAATAGCAGTACACAAATGATTCTTCTCCTTTCGGTCCTGGTTTTACTTTCAATATTAGTAAATAATTTTTAATTACATTTTTAATTACATCAAAGAATGAAGATGGCTTAAAAATCGTCGTTTATATTATAGTTCTTAATCACAATATCATATCCTTTCAACCACCTTCATTTCTTTGAAGTTACTTTAAAGTACCATCAGACGCTCTTCGTCTGTCACATAGAAATATGCTGAGTGTAACCGTACCAAAATCTTTTCCCCCTCAACTTTGTCATTTCTTTCTTTCCAAGTTTTGCTCACTTATGATAATTATTTTATTGTTAATGCTACTGATTAATTATTATCCTCGTTTGTTAATTTTTCATTATTATTTTTATAAATTTTTCCATTAAGAAACGTGCACACGATCTCTATAGAGAAGTCTTGACTGAAGTCATAGAATATTTCCATCGGTAAATTAAGGTAATTTATTATAAAGCGTACACTGTTTTGTAAAAAGTAAATGTAATTAATTACATTTCATAAACAAAAAATTAATTAAAATAACGAAAAATAAAAAAGTATAAAGTTTATTAAATTTTAATTATTTTACGTATACTGTGTAGCGAAAATTTTAGTTTTTTTTAATTAAGTGCAAAATAAGCATTAATATTGTATACAGTAAATATATTAAAATTATGCTTGAGGGGGCTTTTCAGAATTTTATTAAAATAACTTTTTTAAAATATTAAAATTTAATTATATTTATGACAACTATTAATGTTATTGTTTTATACACAAAAAAAAAGCTTCATGAAAAAAATAATTCTCTGCAAAAGCCACATATTGCACTGTGGTCCATATTCTCATTCGGTTATACAATAATAGTTTTCAAGTTTTTAATTAACCCGTTTGTTTGTTCGTCTCATGTACGCATAACACATATATCTTCATATATATACGTACTTTTTGCTACTCGAAAATTGCATTTTTTTAGCTATGTGTGTAATATAAAAGTCTTTTATCATTTTGTGGATGTAAATCCGCACGTGTATTATAATACATGACAAAAAAAAGAGTGAGAAAAGAGAAGTTGTAAAACGATAGTTATATACGCGGAAACTCGTTAAAATATAAACGAAAATTGTACAGGCGGTTGGACACGGAAATGAATTGTATCAGGGTGCAAAATACTTGGGAAATGAAATAATGAAAAAAAAATTTTTATATTTAAAATATGTTTTAGATCTAGAAAATTATAAATATTAAACAATATGGTTTTTTTTTTAAATTAATTTTTATTTTCAGATTTTATGAAAAAAATTGTAGATGTGAAAAACAGAAATCTACCGTAAATTAAATGAAATTTTAAAACGATATTAGAAATTAGCGTGTTTCAATCAGTGTTATCAACAAATCTAGCGTATTCTGAATTAATTTTTTTATTTATCGACCATTTTTTATAATAAAAGAAACAGTTTTTTTGTTTTCATTTGTAACTAATTTCATGTGTTTTGAGCATTAAATTGTTTTAAAATGTTTAAAGTACAAACTTTTTCAGTAAACAAGTAGAGAAAATTTGTATTGCTTTTGTTTTTCTTTACTTTAGTAAAGTAAAAAAGCACAATACAAGAAACTTGGTGTCCAAGATAACTAAAATAATTCTAAAATCACGAAAATAATTTTTGGAATCTTTTGACTTTGTAAATTAAGAATTTCTGCAAAAAATATTATCATTTGTTTCTTTTATTAGAGTTTTATTGCTACTGCCAATGCGATTCCTTAAATTTATAGTCAATTAAATACAGAAATCTTCAACTCACATAATTTATATAAAAATCGTAAAAGCATTAATTAATATAAACTGTTATTATTATTAACTAATAATTAGCAAATTAAAAATGTATTTATAAAAAAAGATTTTTTAAACTAAAAGATAAAAAAAATGTTAATAAGCAAGATTAATTTTCCTTGTAGCTACGTATTTATACATAATTTGGTTAGTTTCCAAAAAATCAAAAAATTAAAATTTTTAAAAATCAAATAAGAAAATAAAATAATAAATTACTGTTATTTTTTTTCTAAATAAAAGCTGACTGTGAAATATTAGTTACAAGTTTTAAAATTAATATTTTTTCTTAGTCAAAAATATGCTTTTCTACATGTTATTACAACTTTTTTGTCGATTCGTAATAGATAAAGTTTAAATCAGTGGTTTCTCATACGACGTACAACGATTTATGCATAACGGAAATCTCGAATTCCTAAACCATTTTACTCGCAAATCAAATTTAAATTTATACGTGCATTTCAAAAGCTTATGTAAATTTTTCTTTTGCTCTCCATTTGATTAAATTGTGCATCGTTGCTACTTTTTTTATACAGAAAAATGACATGAATTTTATGTGACTATAAAATTTATAATGTTACTTTACTTCTTGAAATATAGGAAAAAGTTTCAAATAAAATATGTCTTTTTGCATTTATGAATTCTATAGTTTTTCAAAAAATGGATGTATAAAATGATCTCATTCAAATTCAGATCCTAATCTTCAAAAGTTATCATGACCCGCGATCGTGGTTTCTCCTAGAAATTGTTTTTCAGTGGGTTGAAAAATTTTAAATATATATGAAACAAATTTTAAAAACCCTAAGAATCGACGAAAATGTAAGCCAAGTAATTTTAAGTATTTTGAAGTTCCTAAAGACAAGTTTTTGAAATAAAGTTATATTATTTTTTCCGTTATATTTCTTACAACTTTTTAGAAAACTGATACAAAGTGAACAATTTTTTTTCATATAAAATATAATTGGCTATCATTTGTTTTAATTTATCAAAAGTTATGAATGATAATTATTCAATCAAAGCTTAATTGAAAAATGAGCAAATTAAAATTAATAATTTCATTAAAAATAGAAAATGATAAAAAAATCTTTAGCATTGCAATTTAAATACATAAAAAAAAAGTTTTTGACTTTTACAAAAGAAAAAAAAGAAATCTTTTATATAACATCAAACATCAAAAAGACTTTATTGCTTTTTTCTCAGTGATTCTGAAACCATCTCATTTTTCAAAAGTTAAAAAAAATCCTTTTTTTTCTCCAATAAGAAAGTAACCAAACTCTTTTACTTACAATCCAACTTTTTTTGTTAAATTATATCATATTATAAAAAGGAAGTTACAAAAGAGGAAAAAAAAAGTTCACAAAGATATTCAATTGAATATATAACTCGTTAAAATAAGAAAATATAAATTCTTGGATTCTTATATTACAATTTAATAATAATAATAATAAATAGAAATTTTATTATCCCAAAAAAATCTAGTATTACAATAAAAAATATTAAATTACTGTTTTTAAATTTACTTAAACAAATAAAAAAAAAACGTTCAACAAATTTTTAATTTACAACAATCGATTTGGCAAATAATGCTACTGGTTTTTTTTTTATTTATAAAATCAATAAAACTGATAAACGCACAACATTTAATTCGTTTTACATACATTTTATTTATTTTATTTATTTTATTGTTTTATCAAATTTATATGTAAAAAATAAATGTATAAAACAAATTTTTTTTTTTTAATTAACTTTTTTATCATTGTAAAAAAAAAACCAATATTCATTTAACAAATTAAAAAAATATTATATTTTAAAAATGAATTCCCTGAACTCGTCCCTGAACTTACTCTAGTCCAAAATTTAATACTACACGGGTAGATGTACTATGAAGAATTATTTTGAAATTCAATTCTTGTTAATTATAATAAACCTGTGTCATTTTGATTCGTATACTTACTGACAAGCGAAAATCAGTCTGGTTTGAAAAATTTCTTTCTCAAGTAGTTTTAAAATTTTGAAATAAAGAATTGAAACATAAAAAAAGCAATAAAGTTTAATAAGATCCATTAATTGTAATCCATTATTTTAATAAATAATAAATATAAATTTAAATTCACGTCTCTGTGTCCCTGAAAATCCCAAATAACAACAAGCAACAAGAACAACAACAAGTAATTACACAGAAGCAATAATAATAATAATAATATGATATGTACACACATGTAACAGTAAAACGAAAAACAGGAAACGACAAAACCAAGTACTACCTACCAATTTCAATATAATAAATACACATGAGCTTGAAGGGTGTAAACAGCCAACTAGTACATTCTCTGTAAATATGTTCAAGTCAACCTTGCAGACCATTAAACATGTCTAAAACTATACGTCCGGTAATCCCGCGGGTACTACGATTCGCGACCATGCGACAAATTAACTATCCTACAACTTTTTAATGACGTCCTTGTAAAATTTTTAATTTTTTAGCATGTGTGAAAATAAATTATTTTTCATTCAATTAAAGTTTTGAGAGAAAAGTTTTATATAGACGAATTTTCCTTAAAGTAATCTTTGTACCTTTTCTACAACGACGAAGCACTCTAGCTAAAGCACACACTTCGCTCTCAATTTTATACTTTTACACCTGTTCATTATAAAGCTTATATAGAGAGAAAGGAAAGATAACTTATTTCATGGATACTTACACACTCTTTTAAAATGTAAACTATAGCATTTAATCCTTTTTTTAAGTGTATTGACACGAACAAACTTATGTTTTTTATGTTCATTTATTTAAAACAAAAGTTGTCTTCTTTTTATTTTCAAAGAGTTTGACCTTTTAAGAGCTTTTTAAATTTTTATATGCATAAAAGTAAATGAGTAATTCATAAGCAAAAGGTTATATTAAATATTCCTTCTAAACTTCATGCACGATTTTTCATTTTTTTACTTTCATAAGGTTCATAATTATCTGTAAAATCATCAGGCTTTTATTTTATAATAATAATAATAAAAAGCTATTGCAAGAAGATCAGGTAAAAGTTTCATAAGTGCACTCGATTGATTTTTTCAAGTACATATCAGTATCGCATAAAAAAGAAAAATTCTTTCATTTTATTTTTTAACTTTCTTATATAATAAATAAATCCTGGTTTTATCTTTAAGTTGAAAAAAAAGAAGCCATTTCCTTTAGTATAACATGAAACAAAAGCTTTGAAATTAACCTCATAGTTCAACTGTAAATGGATTTAAAGATATATTTTATAATGTATTTTATTTTTTTATTTTTAGTACACTTAACAAGGAAATTTTTTAGGCCTTATCTTAAAAAGATAGACAATTTATATATCTTAAAGTTTATGTTTTAAAATATCTTACTTAATTTAAAAGCTCAAGTATAAATTTACTTGGATTTACTTGATTAAACGTTAAGATTTTTTTCTTTTCCTTTTAACATTTGAATTCTATATTATTATGATAATTAACGCTTAATTTTATGCTGCTTGTATTTTTGAGATAAATTTTTTGTACTTTAATATTTTTTTATACTGATTAGTTAATAATGAGTTCTTAAGTTATTTTTATTTTTTGTTTCTTTGATTTTTTTGATAAAATTTAAGGTTTAGTATTTTCTTTGACTGATTAAAGGATGACTCAATTTAATTTTTTTTTATTTTTTATTTTTACCCTGTATGTAGGGATGTTGTCTGAGATTGAGCACTATGCCTTTATCTATCTGAGTAAGTAATTTTTATGTAGTGTGTGAATGTAGTAATTTTATGTGCAGGCGTCCGCTAAAACCCCATGCTAGCTCTGGAAGCACTTTGAAAGCGTAAACTACATAATTCCGACTCATATTCAACCCCAAAAAAGTGCATCTCTACGCCTAAAAGGTCGTGGAGACATGGCGATGCTACCATCGGTATTTAGCATCGAAGGGTAGTGAATCTAGACGTTATAATCAGGTGACCTTTTCCAACATTTAGGCATCCCTACTGGGTATGAAGTGCGCCAAACTCCTATGTCATCCATCGAGGATGTCAGGTAGGACCTTGCTAGAATCAACAACTCCTTTTTGGCCCCTTGGCAAAAGCTTGACGCTATATCAACTTTTATATTACCGCGGTTAGATTTTTACTCCAGAGGGTGCCAACGTGGAAAAAAAACCTCTTAATGAAGCCGATAAGGCGATTAAAAACTTTTTATAATAATTTTTATAGTAATAATTATATTTTCTAAAAATTATTTGTCAATAATTATTAAAAGTTTGAATTAAAAAAACACTTCTGTGGAAAAAAATCTCTTAAAGAAGCCGATAACGTGATTAAAAACATGCGAAAAATTGAATGAGCCTTCCTCAGAGAGCTAGTGCGGAGGTTGTACCCCCCCCCCCTTTGAACAGGGGCGGAGGAGGGCTATTTCTTTTAGCCAAAATGGTCGATTTGCTGATCACACGTGCATTCAAAATTTTAACCCGCAAAGATGTGACTGTGAGTTAATTGGCCATGTCGTCACTCAGAGAGGCCACCTCTATTAGGATGAAAAAAGCGGCTTCTGAGGTTGATTACTCAAGGTTTCTGTCAGGCAGCCTTGTTGGTGACATGATGGTGGAAACACAAACAGATTTATTCTGGTTCAGATAGAGAAATGCTGCCTCTAGGCAAATTACTGGACTTGGATTGAAGTGGCACTGTAGTGTAGATTAGGGTGTTTCTTATTTCCAAAACTGCCCGTAGAGAAAAATACTGGCTCGAAAATGATACTTCAGGTCATAAAGCTATATTATCTAAAAAAAAATTTTTTATAAACAACTTGATGTAGTGTGCCGATTTTCAAATCAAAATCGGTAAAAATAAGGAAAAACTTTTTACTATTAAAACGTTCTAAAAGCAAACTGTAAATTATTACATATTTTATGATATCTGAACCTAATTTAAAATTTATGGTCGTTTAAAAAGCAAATATCCATAAAAATTGCAATTTGACTGTTTTATACATTGATTTTTTGCAAAAATGCATATTTCATCTTTTAGTGACGAAGAAATGAAACAAAGCTTCTTTAAATGGTCAAAATACCTGAAAATAACCTTTTATGTTATTATTTACAGTTTTTATAGATATTTTGTCACTAAAACGCTTTTAGAAGATTTTTGTAGTAAAAAGTTTTTCGGAAGGTTTCTAAAAGCTTTCTAAAACGTTTTTAAAACCTTTTTCCTGATTTTTAATGATTTTCATTTTCGATCGGCACATTCATTAAGCTGTATGTAAAAAATTTTTTTTTATATAATAGTTTTATAAGCTTTATGACCTGAAGTATCATATTTGAGCCAGTATTTTCCTCTGCGTTCAGTTGGGGAAATAAGAAACATCCTAATATATATTTTTATACATAAAAAGGGCAAAAAACTTTTAGTTTATATTTTTAGATTCATTAATTTTTTTATTGAAATATTAAGCTATCATTAACGTAGAATTTTTTGTTTACGTTGCCAAAACTAAATATGCTTCAATAGTACAAAATAATTTTTCCTTGGTAGTTTTGTTAATATTTATGTATTTATTTATTTATTATTTAATCCAGTTTCATATATACAGAAAAATATTACAAAGTAATATCACCCACCGAGACGACAATAAGGTCTGTGTAATATTCATGCGATTTTTATTCACTTGATTAGGAAAATAAAAGGATGTACTTTTTGCAATGAAAAGGCTTCTTAAAGTTGGTACAGTAACAAAAATTTATTTTGACTAAATCGGTAGAATTATTTTCTCACAAGTGAAAAGACTTCCTAAGTATATATAAGTAAGTAACTAATTTGTATCTAAAATTTGGATTTCAAAATAATATGAAATATAAATAATAATTATTATTCATAATTTTATACCAATAGAATAAATAAACATTTTCTGATTTCTTTATAGTTTTTCGTGAAGTGTTCGTAATAATGACCCAACTTTGTTTTAATGATAAGTTGCTTGTTTAGTCAGGGGTATAGTGTGAAGAAAAGGTCAAATCTCAAACTGCCTTTGAAAGTGCAAGAATCGATTTCAAACCTTTTGCACTCGCTTCAGAAAAATAATGCCAACAAAGCGTTACAACGGAATAAGGTATAGTATGTCAGGGGGTGGTTTTCCCACCCATTTTTCCCCCCTTTACCCTCCAAAATGGAAATGTACTAAATAAATATTTTTTTACATTATTTAATGATGCTATATGGTTATATAGGCCACTAAATTAGAATTTAGGATCAAAAATAACATTTAATAGGTTCCAAGAGGTGAATTTGACCTTTTTTCACCCCATACACCCCCAAAATCCACATTAATTTTTAAGATATTTAGATTACGGGAATCGAAAGGTGTATTTTTTGCAAAAAAATGAGACCAACTGGAAATATTTTTGTTGAATTGCAAGATAACAGCATTATTTGGAAAATTGCCTGAAAACCATATTTTATGTCATTATGGTAACACTGATCTAAACTAGCACCCTTAAAAAAAATCTAAGCAATTAATTTTGCGCTAGTTAGAAAAACACAAAAATATGATAATTTACCTTTCTAGATGTTCAGAAAAATTCTCTGCACGTTTAACAGTCATTTAACTCAAAAAAATGCTGAATTTGGAAAATCCAGCTAAAATATTTGGTCCATTACTCTGAATCCGTCAAGAATAAATAAAAATAACCAATTTCATCGTTTTTAATGACCCAAAAAACATGCGGAATGCCCTTTTAAAATAATTTCTAAACATTTTTTAGTCCGCAGCAAGTTTTTGACGTCAAAAACTGTCCAATTTTTGATATTTTTACCACTGAAATCAGCTCATAACTTTTTGCCTTAAAAAAATAATTCAAAATAAATGATTCCATCGTTTTTAGCGACCAAAAGAACTATGAAACACCCTCCGAAATTTTATTTTTATGTTGCCTTTTAAATTTAGTAGCTTAAGTACCGCCCAACGTTCCTAAGCCCATTTTCCAAAATCGAAAATGCTTTGGCGCTGTCCACCGATTAAATATTTTTAGATGCGGTTTAAGTAGAACTTATTTTTTCATTAAATGACACCCAAAAAGCACCTTAAAAAATCGAAAAGCCTATTTTTTTTTTGGCAGTCTAATACATAGATATATAAATATGCGCCCTCTCTCTCATACACACATATTCGCGATTACCTTATATATATATAATTAATTAAACTTTTATATGTATAAAAATGAAATAACGATAATTTATTTTTGATTTGATTTGATAACGTTTAATAATTTTTCACTTAAGTTATATTTAATAATTGATGAGGTACCTCAAAAGGTACCTTCACTTCAAGTAAATCTAGCACTTTCACTTTTAATTATCGGTATGATTTTTACCTTTTAAATAAAATAAAAAAATTAAAACAAAATAAACAAAATAAATTGAAACAAAATGAATAAACTTTGGCCTTAAAATCTTTTAAATTTAATATTATTTTTCTTTCTAGTGGGTCGAAAACACTTTTTTCGACCCGCAACGAGATCGAAAAAAACGCGTTTTCTCCCCACTGAGAAAGAAAAATTTCGTTTTGTCCATGGGAACAAAAAAAGAATAACCCAGATCGCAGTTTACCATCCTCGGCTTTGCCTCGGATGTTAATTAACCTGCGATCTGGGCCATTCTTTTTTTTTGCTCCCTTGGTTAAAAATGTACTATATAATAAATATGAATTTTCTGTGTCAAATCTTTTGACATACGACCTGTACTCGCAAAGGCCTGGCGCGAGAATGAATTTTGGCGTCTTTTTTATTGTTTTAACGGTCCAGCCGTTCCGCGAGCTGGTCCGGCCGTCGTGTTTCTTATTAATCTTTTATGGCCACAGTAATTCGAAATCTTGATTAATAAAAGATAAACTTTCATTGCAATATCAATGAAAATTAATAGGATATAATTGCACGAATCAATACGGATTTAATATCAAGTTTTTTTAGACAGTCAGTTTACAAGTCATAAAGTACCATATTAGAAAAGGCACCAAATACAGAGGATTCCATAGGGTAGCCATGTATCTGTTTATAAAATTTATTATTCTTAATGCTAAGTTCAACAATAGATCAAAAGGAACATTTGTAAATAATAAATTCGCGTCTAAATTAATAAGTGGGTAATTTTCAGAAAATTAGTTGATCCAAGCAACTTTATCTTTCTATTAAATAACTTTTTTTCATTTATTTAATTAAGATTTTTATTATAATAAAAAATGGTAACAATTAACACATATAGTTTTGTAAAAATATCCTTTTGTTTAAACAGAAAAGAAAAAAATAATGAGAATTATTTTATTTATTTAATTTCTTCAATGCAAAATATTTTAATTAAAATAGATCAATGAAATGTAAGAAGTAAAAAAAAAACTAAATGAGATTATAATCTTTCTATATTCTATATAATTTTACTGTTAAAATAAGTAATTAAGAAATATTTTCTAGAACGTATTTTTTTACATTTCACTGAGTTTTCTATAATTATGAAAAAAATGAACTAATAAAAGAAGAAAAGCCTTGCCTTTTTATGCATAGAATTCTGAAACGAGTATTACTTAAACTCGTAATTAATTAAAAACCAATAAAATCATTTGAATGAAAATTATAAATAAATTTTATTAGTATTTCTATGTGTAAAACGAGCCAATATTATATCGAATTTAATTTACGTAATATGCTTTTTCGGCTATCTTCCAAATAACATAAAAAAGTAGAGTATTTTTTTTTATCTAACTTTTTGTTGATCTTACAAATTTACATCAGTGCGTTCTAAAAAAAATTTATACCACATATGTACATATAAATGTTACTTTTAAAATATAAAATGAGGATTCTTATTTTTACTTACAACATGTTGAATATCTAGAGCCAAGAAAAAAGAAAGCTTTTCAAAATGGGCAATAAGATTTTACCATTTCCTTTTTCCTCTATTACCTATTATTTGTACTTTCTTTTTTCGTTAAAAAAGGACTTACATACGTAAGTATAACCCTTATATATTTAAGAAGCAGAATGAATTTTATTGCCGAAATAGAAGAAAAAATGGTTTTAACTATTCATGCATACGTAAAGTAAAGATAAATGTGAAATGCTTATAAATTGATTTTTTTATTCTTTTTTTTCAGATAAATTTTTAACAAATCGAAATTATTTCAAGCAAAATCTAATTTTTTTTTTATACATTGGCCTGGAACTGTTTCAAAAACTGGTTTTTTTAAGACAAAAAAATGGCTAATGTAGCAGAAAATGCAATTTGATGAAAATTTTAGAAATAAAGGCCACACATAATTGCACACCTATTATTCAGAAAAATCATGGAAAAAATAATTATGGTCCATGATTCCTTGTTTAATGGATAACCAAAAGTTTACAAATAAACCCCGCTTTAACGTTTTATTAAAAACATAATTTTTAAAATCCTCTGGTAGTAAAAAATACTTTCAATTTTATAAAAAAAAGAAAATACTTCAATATGGGCAAATGAACAAATTTTTATCTAAAAACTTATGTTAATTTCCTGGTTAACAATTTTTTAAATGAACCCTTTTTAGTTGCAGTAGTAATAATCATAATAATACAGAATGAAGTAGCGCCCGAACTAATATGTACAGCGAAAAAAGAAACTTTATTTTAGTAATTTTATCACGTGCATTTTATTTGCTTGACCAGATTCAATGTATATTGACTGGATTTTTGTTGATAAAAATGTTAGTGTGATTCTTATACATATAAAAACCAATAAAATGCTCTCAAATCAATAAAAATGCACTATACAAGTCTTTTTTTGGTCATTCTGTACATATTTTTTTTTATTGTACACTGTACAAGAAACAAAAAAAAAAAGATTTTTTATACAAACAGTTAAATAGTTCGCAGACAGTTTTGATGATTTTTCGCGAGTTTAAATTTTTTATTTTCTTTCTCTTTTAGTAAATACAAATGTAAAAAGTGTATACTTGAGGAAACAATACTTTTTTAAATGAATGAGATAAAAGAGAGTTAAAATAAAAAAAAAAAATTCAATAGCTTTGCAAATGCCAAACAAACTAGAATTTACCTTTTTTTTCATATATAAAGATTTTGTATTGATAATTAAATGTTTTTGTTTACTTTTATAAAAGAACCGTGTTTTATGAAATATTTTTTTTTATTTATATAAATTTTTTATCATATGAGCGCACTGAATTTTATAAAATAAACTTAAAATTTAATTATAAAAGCAATAATTTTTTTTTACTCAACTATATTGTTATCACGTCGTGTATAAAAAGTTGATTTTTGGTTGCGGAAACAAAAATTTAAATAATTAAAGTTAATTCAATAGAGACTGACGTTGGTGTACTGAATTTTTAAGCTCAATTCGGATAAATGTAATTTCATAACGTCATGGTTATTGTCCAAATGGTTAACTTACCCAAAAGCAAATAACCAAAGGCTCGTAATCCTAAAAAAATTCTGTTTGTAAGTATAATCGAGCTTTCTTGCATAAGTTAACTATTGAATCGTAAAATTTTTTAATTTCAGCAATTTTGGACCATAGGCTTAAATCAGTTTAAAAAATAAATTCTAATCCAAATGCATTTAAACTCAAGTTATTATGTAGCAGCGCAGACCAAAAATTTTTACTTTCACGTATAAAAGATTTATATAATAAATTAATGAAAATTGTTATGTTTTAATGAAAATCTACGCCCATGTAAAAATCGTATTGGTTTGAATTATTATTTAGTAAAAAATCTATAAAAAATAATTGCGTTCGAAAAATGCAATATGTATAAGTTTTGTAAATCATAGTTGAATTGACAATTCGCTCGAAGGCAAAGTCGGCTATAAAGCTCTCAAGGGGATTTTATTATAGGCTCATACATTATATATAAAACTGCATTTCTCGATAACGAGTAGGCATTAATCACATAAATTCCTCTAACCAAGTAGTTTATCACTTATAAATGTTTATATATGGTCAGCCTACTACAACCATTACATGGTAGAGTATATAAAATGATAAGGATCACGTGTGTTTTCATTAAAGATTTCTATGTATTTAGGGTTCGTTAACAAATACCACAATGGTCACGCCTAAAAATCGCCCATCTGCCCTTATTTTTTCTTATTTGCTCTAATAGACTAAACTTATCCAAACAAATGTTACGTTTGTAAGAATGACTCATGATTCTTATGTTGAAAAATAATTTCTAAATATTTGATGTTTTTTTTAGACAAGTTGAGCTTTTACGGTATAGATAAGAAAACCTTGAATATTTCAAAAAGGCTTATATTTAATGTTTAATCTTGTTGAAAATTATACTTGCAAAACCTTTAAAATCCTCTTAAGCTATAGCACCTAAGAAAATGTTGAACTACTTGCATTAAAAAATATTTAAAAAAAACTTGCATAATATAAATGCATTTATTTGGAATTCCATAAAGAAATTTTAAAAATTTATTTCTGCAGAAAAAAAGGGTTCGGATAAGAAAATTAATTGTAGCCATCCATATTTTAAGAAGAGAATTGGAAAATTCTAGCAATACTTTGGTTATGTCGTCTCTTCTCTTTGATGACAAAAACAGTCAATGCGTGAGCAAGAGAAAGAAAGAATTTGCAGAGTTGCGAGTTTTAATGAGACTTTTAGTCTATACCTACTAGACTCTTATGATAAAAGCAACGAAATTTTCTTATATTATGCATACCTGAAGAAAAAGGATTCGTGAAAATTTTAACTTCTATCTTATTTTATTTTCTCTTTCTTGGAATTTTTTATTATTTTTTTACGCTTATATTTGAAAGTTTTTCTCTTTGACTTTATTATTATACTCTGCTTTAGTCTGCTAAAATATTTTATGAAAATCATTCTGTTCTGACTTCAAACTTATCGTGTTTATTTCACTGATTGCAGTAGTTTTAATAAAGAATTAAAATATGGAATAAGAAACAAAAAATATTAAAATTTTGACATTATTCTAAAGCATTTTAAAAATATTTTATCCTTCCTTCAATTTTTGGTATAAAAGCATTTTGTAGAAAGTAGGATAGAGATTTACTTGTTTGACCAAAGATGGAATTTTTATTAAATTTTAAATTCGAAGCTTAATTTTAAAGCACACTGTAAACTTCATTTAACAGTACTTTGAAATAATATTGAAAAATTTACTATTGGAGAAGATATATAGGGTAGGATTTTTTGAAACGAAAATTCAGTTGTATTTTTTACAGATTCAATAAATATAAAAGTTCAAAATAATTAGGTTTGTATATTTAATCAAAAAAATGTTTAAAATAAGACCTTTAAATTTTCCAATGTTTAATATAAAAAAAAAAATGTTCACGAGTTGAGTAATAAAATTAAAATCATAATAATAACGATAAATGAAATAGATTTTATTATATGCATATTTGCTGCAGAAAATTTCGTGAATTAAATAATAATAAATATTGGATAGGAAAAATGAATTCGTGCGCAAAAACGAGCACGTCAACTCGTATATAGGTTTTAAAAAGCAGATTTACAAATACTTTCATATAAATATATTATATCGAGTGATTTTACAGATGAGTAAACTAGTTGAGAAAAGGGAGATATATATTTCAATGAAGCAAAGAGTTCAGTTAAAATTTACTTTTTTTTTCTATGTTAAATTATTCATTATGCATTATTAATAAATTAATCATAAATATTCTATTAAATGTGCATATTGTAAAATAATGACAAATAATATGATGAAATTGGGAGGATTTTGGTATGATTTCCATGACAAATTTTCAAAACCACAGGTTATGGGCTCAGCATCCTCCAGGTTAAATATAGCGGAAAAAACTGTGATTCATGCAAATAAAAAATAAAGTAAATTTTTTGTCTTCAATCATAATAACTGACAAATGCATTTTTTAAAAGTTAAAAATATTTTTACATGTATGGTGCGTTTGCTACGAAGTTAATTAAATCGCTGAAATTATTTTTATTGTATTATTTTCTGCGTTTGTAGAGAATAGCAAAAAAAAATACAGAGATAAACAACGGGAAATTAAAATATTTTTACAAAGAAAATATAATTTGAAGCCGTTAACATAAAAGTTTTTTCTATTTTTCTATTGTGTAAAAAATTTTTTGAAAGAATTCAATTTAGAGCTTTTTTTTAAAAAAGAAAATTTTTTTCATTATGTATAATTAAAAAATAAAGTAAATATATCACACACAAGTTAGTTTAAGTACTATATATTATAATCCTTAAAAGTATGATATTCTCTCTCTAGAGAAATATTTATGTTTAAGAAAAAGCTCAAGAGATTTTAACTATATGCATATTTTTAAAGCAAAATATTATGTTAAATAATAAATTATCCTTTATTTACATCTACTTTTTTTCTCCTCTATATATGAAAACATATTATTTTACTTGAAAAATATTTATTTAAATAAAAATTTATGTAAGAATTTATTTTAATAACAATTTATTATTCTTTGTTTTTTTCTGCATATAATGCAGTGAAAAGCAATTTTTTTTAACAATATTTTTTTGTAGTCCCTAAATAATTAAGTTTTTAAGAAGTTTTAAAATGCCAAAATAAAACTTGTTATTTACAGTTTAAAAATGTAAAATTAAAATAAAACTATTAATTATCCAAAATTTTTAGGAAGCATAGCTTTCAAAATAATTCTGTTATTGTTATAAAATATTTATTATTATTATTATTATTATTATCGTCGTTTATTTACCAAAGCAAAATTAAAAAATTTTAATACATAATATACAATATTTACATAAATATACAATATAATAATATATACAATTTGAAATTAATAAATTTAATACAATATAACACAAAAATAAAAAATAAAAATACAATAAAATAAAATGAATATTCTCTGTTAGGATACAATTAATTAGAATTTAATAAGTTATAACACAAATAACTAAATAAATTTTTCTGTAATGATATAATTTAAAGTACATGATTGGATAATTGAAAAATAAATAGAATATAAAATTAAAAATTAAAAGATAAAAGTGATTTTGGTCGAATCTTTGAGTTAAACTAAGAGAAAACGAGGCGGTCAAATTATAGAATTCATGACATATCAAAGTTACAAGTAAAAATTTATAAGTCTCTACTATATAGATGTCTCTACTATATAGTCTCTACTATATTTGACTGGCATATTATTGTCTCAACAAATGTCATGCTCATATCACCACAAAGCATGGACTATTTATGAATTACTAGGGGGCCCCTGAAAAAAGGTTTTGCTAAAATAATGGACTTTTGAGGAGGGAGGTTGTCAACAAGGTTATGCATTTTTGATAAATTTTTGTTTGCGAATTTCTAGATTTCATACAGTTTCTTTCTATGCAAAATAATTTTTTTTGTAAAATTATTTATTTTTTACAAGTATATTCAAAAACCCTATATTTTTGCAAATATTTTATTTTAAATATGCATGATCATTATATTTATAATTAATTTTAACCCTCTTATTAATAACGATATGTAGCCGTTCTTGCATATATAATATCTGTACATTGTAGTAGCATCAGAGTGGACAGATATTTTTATGATACTTGAGGGGAATCAAAAACTATTTTATGTTGTACAATATTCATCCCTTTACATTAAAATACTCAGAAAGCCAAAAAGTTTATTGTATAAAAAGGATTAATTTTATTTTTTATTTTATTTAATTAAAAGGAAGTCTGTTTAAATTAATTGGTCATATTGAAAACTCTTAAATGATAGTTGATGCAAATACAGTATTATATAAATATTGACTAATCAATGAAACATTCGTAATACAAAGCAGTTCGTAATTATAGCTTATCACCAAAGCTTCACTCTCTCGCTCTGTAAATTCCAATTTCAATGTTATATCCATTTAGCTTTTATATTATCAACGTTTTCCTATACTATGGTATTAACTCAGATATATACTAACTTATTATATCATGGACTTTGGGTACTACTTCAAAATAAGCTTAACAACTATTACGAAATATAACTGGTTTAATTATCGAGCCTTATCGAAAATAATCGTTTTTAATTTATTCAACTTTTCATTAAAAAAAGAAATTATTATTATTATTATTAACATTTTATTAAGCGCAGGCATGGCCAATGTGCAACATGTTACAATTATTTACAGTAAAATATGATAGAATATGAGTACATAGTATATTCGCAGTAAAAAATAATGAACGCTATATTACTACAGCTTAGTAATTTTACTATTTCGTAGTAATATTACTTCAGGTGTAGTAATTTTACTGCAAATAGTAGTAATTTTGGTAGACTTGTATTAAATTTAAATTTTATTGACAATTCACCCAGACATCCATTTACAAATAAACGGGCACAACTAACATGAAAGTTTTTACCACATCCACCTATTCTATTACTTTATATGTGCTACTGCTGTTAAAGTAGTTAATAATAAATATTTTTGGACATTTTTGAAATTGAAATTGTGTTAAAATAACTAAATATGTTGCTATGATGTTGAGCATCTGAAATTTATAAACTTAAGTTAATAAAATTTTTACAAGCAAATAAAATTTTAATTATAAAATGAACTGACGGTTTTGAGTAAACTGCTGTCCAATGTAAAATAATCAAGCGCTGTAAACTTCATGATTTTACGATGAAGATACATTTGAAAATCTGCCAGCTAAATACAAAAATTCTTTTTATTTTTTGATTAAATATTGCTACAAAGAAAATGGGATTAATTGACAAAAAGCTACGTCTATTGTACTGTTAAACTTACAACTACCATACGCTTAATATGAGCCGTAATATAATTATTAGCTTAATTATTTAAGCAATTATCGCTTTTATCGACGTAAAACCAATAAAAAAAAAGAAGTCCCTTAATTTTTGACCGATTCTTAATCTCAAGGGCTCAATTTTTTTGTTTCCAAATTAGAATCGGTTCACCGATGAAAATGTTTAAAAAAATATTTATTTATTCAGCAACAACAGACTATTTATAAATTATAGATAAAAAAAAATTTATAAATAATTAGCTAACATTTATAAACAATCCGTAGCACGTAAAATTACCACAAGGAATGGGGAGTAGGTACTTTAACCCGCTATTTTTTAAGAATCTTATAACTAACGCCAAAATCAAACTTTAGAGGGTAAAAATTATTTAACAAAAACATCACATCTATGCTGATACATTTGGAGTAGGATAATGAACATTAAGACACAGCAACATTTTAAGTTTTCTTTTTTTTTCTTTTCAAAATTCGTTATTTGAACCTTAAACTTGATGTATTCATATGAACCCCGAGGGGAATAACAGTCATAATATAGAAAATATTGTGATATTCTTATTTTACATATTATAAACATTCCGTTACTAATTAAAACTTACTTCTTTTTTTATTTTTGTTGTCAAAAAGTTATTTTTTTCAAATTCATTTAGGATCCATACAGTTTTATCAGTCTGAAAATTAAATGCGAATTATAAAAAAAAAGTAATTTTCATTTATATTAGAAGATAAATCCTTTTACCTCTTTGATAACCTCAGATATTGAAGTACACAAACATGTTAATGTACAAATAAAAGAAAATATCCAAACAACCCAGTAATAAAATTTGTAATTCCCAACGAATACAAAATAAACAAAAAAATATGGATAAGTTGTGAACAATACAAATGAATAAAAAAATGAAAAAAATATTGGTATGCTATAAAATTTTGATATTTTTTCAGCAATATTTCTTAACGATACGTTAACGTCACGATATAAATAAAATATTTTTTTGCTCGAAATTAAAAAAACATTATTTTTTAGCAAAATAGAATCAACTGAAAATTTTAACGAGTCATTGTAATCTTTAAACATTTTAAGTAATACTTTTATCATGATAAAATATTGCATTATTGTATGAATAATTAACGAATTCGGGAATAAAGCTTCTAATGAATTATTACTGTAAATATAAAACATAATACAGAATAAAACAATGCTTTCATTAAATAGAATGAAAATAAAAATTTTAAAATAAAGTTTATTGCAGCTTGATTTCTTTAAAATCATATGATTTAATGAATTATGAATTTTGCACATATTATTTAGAATATCAGCAAATTCCTTGGACTTGAGCCAATAAATAATCAGAATAATTGTTGTTGAACCTAAGGCTATGCTTGTCTGTATTTTATCAACTACTCTTATTAGCTCCACTGATATTTTCTCAGTTTTAATGTTCGAAGTATAAATTTTTTTATTTCCGTAAAAATACCACAATGTTAATTCCGCAAGTAATACAATTATAACGTAAAAAATAGTTGATGAACTTTTAAATATTATTAATTTTTGTTTTTTTGATAATTTTTTAATCATTTTACATGGTGCTAAACCAAAAATTTGAAATAAAATTTTTAAGAGTCTTATTTTATTCATATTTTTATGAATAATTTTTATTAGTATAAAAACTTTCGTATTCAAAATGTTAAAAGAAATAAACTATAGTTTTTTCATCTTTAGATATGTATAATAAAAACAAAGTTATTAGTAAATTGAATCAATAATTTAATATTACTTGTAACATTAGAATTTTAATTTAGAAAATTGTGTTTGTATTTAATTATATTTATTGAGGTGAAGTAGGTGTTTGTGATAAAAGTACAAAAAAAAAACTAATTGAAAAATATTAAGCCTTATACAGATAACTTTTAAAGTTAATTAATATCCCAAAATTCAAAGATATTTTATTTCTTTCTAATTTTGAAATGTCGATTACTCCAAAAATTTGAATATTGAAAATTACTAAATATTTAAAATTTTTGGTTTTTATAGTCATGTATTTGCTTAGCGATTGTTTGCAAGGTGCTGCTTTTGAGTATTTAACTTTATCGAAGCATCTAAGTAACCTAAATTGCAGTAGTCGAGATGGAGTACCACAAAAAATGCTGTAAATACCAAAATTTATACACAATACAGCGTTTAATAAAGTTCGCTGTATTTGATACCTAGGACAGAACATTAATTGTTACTAAAAATATTCACAGAAATTACCGTTTCTTTCTTCTTTTTCTTATTATAAATTTGTCATTTCAAACCAGTATCGAAAACCAGAACTATGTTTTTGACTGTTTAGGAATAAACATTATTTGGACTTTTTAGTTTTTTTCTGCAGGTCATGTTATCCTCTTATAATTGTGTCAACATTAGGGTAGAGTAAAGATCTTTTCGTCATGGTAAATATACAAAATATTAGTTAAGCCGATTGTATTAGTATTAATTTAACACCTTTAATCCAACATTCTATTCTTAACATTTGCAAATAACACTGAGGTGTGCTTCAAAATCATACCAGAAGCAATAATAATCAATATAATGTTTATATTTTTAATTGTAATAAAAATTTAATAAAAAACGAAAACGCCCATCTTTGTTTTACCGAAAAAGCAATTATTTATCAGAAATAAATACAAATGACTTAAATTAATATGAAATTTAATTATTTTTCGTATTAAAATTTTTTATTATATTAAATACAAGAGCTTCTGATAATCAGAAGCTTAATTTGTTGACGGTAATCATGACTGTATGTGGTACCAGGTTATATATTTTTCTTGAATAATTTCTTTAAAATTACTTGTTCACAAGCTAATAATATTTTTCTCCAAGTACGAAAATCATTATAAAAATATATACCAAATCATTAAGATCATTAGAAAATAAATTTATTATAGCACAGCAAAATAGTAGTAGATTTATTTTTATAAATAAATAACAAATAAATATCTTAATGATTAGAGAGGCTAATTGTTTTGGATAATTTTTCATATCACGGTGAATACCAGTAGCTAAGGATAATAAATTTGTTTCGATTCCCAATTAATTTAAACAGGAAAAATTGTCTTTAATATTTTATTGAAGTTTAATAATGAATTTATCATATTGTTTTGAGTTTTTCTTTGAGTATTTCATCATTAGCATAAGTTCAAATAAACTAGTTTCATTTATTACTACAATTGCAATCAGGTACAAATGAATTTTTTTTCGGACTTCTTTGAAATTGAAATTGAATCAAAATAACTAAATATGTCGTAACTGAATGGAATATCTGAAAACAAAAATTTTTTTCTTTTCATTAAAAAATTTAAAAAATTTGTCATTTACTAACTGTTGATAGTAATCCACTGTCTAATGTGAAATATTCAGATGCTGTAAATTTAATATTCGTTCTATGAAGATACATGTAAAAATCAGTTAGCTGAAAATAACATAAATTTTTTTTTACAAATTATATATTTCTAAGTTTTTATTATTCTTTTACCTCTTTTTTCATGCTCAAAGATATAAAGCTTTGCTTCTCGAACTCATGAATAATGTAAACAGTTTTTTCAGCCTGTAATTTATTAAATAATACATTATTAAGAAAGAATGATAATTTTAGTAATTAAATATGCAGTACCTCTTTGATAATATCAGAAATGGTAACGCATAAACAGCCAATTGAAAATATGAACGAACAAATCCATGCAATCCAATAACATCTGGATATTTCTGATTCTTCAATAAACACAAAAACGACAAAGAAATATGGATAGGTAACACACAATATGAATGCATAAAAAATGCAAAAAAATATTGGTATACTGTAAAAATTTGATATTTCTTGACAGTAATTACGCAGCTGAACATTAATATCGCGAAATAAATAAAATATTTTCTTTTTTGACATTACAAATAAATTATCATTTGAATCGATGACACTTTTTAATGATTTATTTTGATGCTTAAACAAAGTTAACAATATCTTAACCAATAACGTGTATTGCATTATGGTGTGCAATATCAATGTATTTGGTATTAATATCGACAGCGAATATTTTTTGTACAAGCAAAATATCAGTATGAATAACACAATGCAATCATTTAACAATATAAATATAATACTGTTCCAATACAAAGTTTTGTACGATTTTTTGATTTTCATATTTTTTAAAATCTTGTAAATATTCGTCATTGTGTTGAACAAAAATGTGAAATTTGAACATTTTAAACAATACGTTATCAATATTATTATCGACGTACTTTGTGCTATTATAGTTTGTAAAATATCGACAACTCGAAATAATTCAGTTGGTAAATTATCTTGTTTGTAAAAATTATTAAATCTTATGTCTTTATAAAAATATTGTATCGATAATGAGATAAAAATTAAACTTATATTGTAAATAATTCCAAGTAAAGATTTAGTAAATATAACTGTTTTATAATTTGGACAAAAATTTTTATTTAAATTTTTTAATGGTGCTAAACCAAAGAATTGAAAATATTTTTGTAAAAATATCATACAATACATTTTTTTTTTAATTATATATTTTTAACAGTACTATTCTTAATAGAAATTAAACGTAAAGTGAAGTAAAGAATTTATTGCATTGTGAAAAATCAATATTTTATTACGTAAATTGCACTTTAGTTTTATAATTTAATTGAAAAGTAAAATAAACATAGTTTATATAAATAGTTTTGCTTTGACAAATTGTTTTATCAATTGTTATTTTCTTTTAAATATTTATAATTAGTATAACAAATATTTTTTTTCGCTGTTTTTTTTTTAAACATAATTTTCACAAATAGGGAAAATATTAGATGCATTTTTCCACTTTTACCCTTATAAGGGTATAAATTCTATTGCCTAAAGAATCTTCTATTGCAAGTGTTAATGGATTTTTGTAGATTTTTTGAAAGATAAGTATTAGGCTGATTTATGAAAATAATAAGATGTTTTGTGAATTCCACTTGAAAGTTTAGTGTTTATTGAGCTTTAATTAAATAGTTTACACAATTATAATGCAAAAGTAGCACGTTTTCTAAAAAATGATAAAACTCTTAACAAAGAGCACGAACTTTATCGTATAGTGGCTTCGCTCAGTCTCACTAATGTTCGCGGTAATCTAGTATAAAAATACTGCAAAGAGAAATCAAGAGATAAATACAAAAACTCATGTTTTCGAATAAACATTGAACCAGTCCAAACGTTTCTTTTGAGTATCTTCAACGAATACAACATTCCTGATTTTTCATAATTTTGTTTTTACCTAGTACCAAACTGGCTTAAATACTTATTATGAATTCTCTTACGTAAATTACCTATTACTTATTGCTTGTATTTATGACTCTCGATAATATCTGTTCTTTCTAATACATTGCAGAACAGACCACACAGTTTTATAATTTCTTGTAATATAATCTCCTCTACACTTTCGTACATGAATTTGCACTCCAATGCTAGCAGATCAGTAGGAAGGACTCTAGCTACCACTTGAATCGCCGATAGCGATACCGTGTGGTATTCGCTGGCGATCCTGAATGCCGCTTGCCTCTGTGCAGAGCAGATCTTATGCCTACACTTCTTGTTTCGGGTGGCGTCCGCCCAAACTTCTGAGCCATATAGCAGAACAGAATTCACCACGGACATCAGGAGTCTTCGCTTCACTGGTTTGGGTCCCCCTATGCTTACCATGAGCCTTGACAGGAAGGATGCGATCAACGCGGCCTTTTTACTTTTCTTCTGAAATTGTTCCCAGAAGCTCAGCTTGCTGTCAAGCAGAACTCCCAGGTACTTCACCGATGTTCTGGTTCGGATCGAGTGAGGATTCCCGCCATAATCGACGTTTATGTCAAATATGGTGGAAACTTTTGGGATCGCGAGCTGGAGTCCGTGCTCGCCCATCCAGTGGTTGATCTGTCTCATGACTTGATTCAGCCTCTGCTGAGCCACTTGATTTTCTCTAAACTTTATAGTTAGAGCCACGTCGTCCACGTACCCGATCAGGGACTCATCTTTATGACTTTGCCCAGGTATCTGGGCATTCAAAAGTCCTGCTCAAGAGATCGCGGCATGTCGTCCCGCCTAGCCGAATTGAAGGAGTTTTTAACGTCCAACATTACCAGTAGGACGTCAATGCGATTCGCATTCGGCCTTTCGCTCTCTACCATTACGGTATTCATGGAATGCCCCTCGCGAAAGCCGTGATGTTCCTCAGAAAGATCAGTGCTCTCCATGATCGCTAACCTTAGTCTAGCCCGAAGTATGCTCTCCATCACCTTGCCAATGGTATTTAACATACACAGTGGTCTGTAAGATAACGAAGAGTCGGATGATCCTCACTTTCATTTGTTCAGTAGCACGAGACGAGCCACCTTCCACTCCCTCGGAAATACTCCTGCTACCAAGCAAGCATTAAACATGCCCAGCAGGATACCAGGAATTATTATTTAACCGGCCCATTTGAGGACCTTCGCTGGTATCCCATCCGGCCCCGGCGCTTTGCCATTTTTCATGGCTTTGATAGCCTTGACCATCTCAGCCTCGCTGAATAGTAGCATTTCATACCTGGGTATTTCCTCTACCGGATGTTCCCGGATGGGCTGTTCAGGGTAACCAAAGCCCCAGGGGTCCTTGTTTATGTTTTCGCGTAATAAACGCAGGCAACGAGCCTTGCTTTGGCGGATGGTCTTTTACAGCCGATGTTTAGCGTCTTCATGTTTCTGAAAGAGCACCGCGGCCTTGGGCCGCTCCCGTGCTCTCTGTGCCTTCCGTCAGGCCCTATTAGTGGTGTTATTAGAAATGAATCATTGTGGTCCTTGCTTATGTAATAGGACACAAATTATACTTTGTATTGCCTAAGACCACTTGCATTTCCTAATAATCAAGACTGGCTCGACTTAAAAATTTTCTTATAAGTTTTTTGGTAGCACGTACCAATCGCTCCTTCTAGGGCGCTTCTGGGGGGTTTAAAATTCCAATTGATCTTATTCGTTCTGCTAAACATTTTTAGTTTTGTTAGTCGATGTTTTTTAGCTAGATATAAGTGTCTACGAGATCATCCCATAATCATTATATATTCTGTACTTAATTCTCCTGATATTTCCCCCTTTTGATGCCGGAAAACTGTTGTGCTTAAATCTCAAAATCCTTGCAAACTTCTTACGATTCTTCGGAAGCTCGAAAATATCTCAGTACTATATATCTGCCGTTTCATCTTCACTAACTAATAAAATAAAATCACTGCTGATTTTTTAACTTCACCTTTAGTTTTATATTCAACTTCAGTATTATTACTAGGTCATCAATGTAGTTATAAATTCGGGATTCGATTAGCAGAACTCAAAACGTAAAATATTTAGGAGTCATCTTTGATTGTAGAATGATATGGTTAGAGCATGTTAATTACATTACAAAAAAAGCAAGATATTTTTTTCTGTTCATATTATATAAATTTAAACATTGGAATCATAAAATACTCATGACCATGTATTATGTCTTTTTCTACAGTATCATAATCTATGGATTACTAGCATAGAGCGGTGCTTTTCAAAACAGCATAAAACCCATTTTGAATCTTCAAAAACGTGTTATTAATACTTTATCCAACAGTGATAAAAAACTGCTAGATTTAAAACAAATATACAAAATAAACTCTGTGATTTATAATTATAATGAACTAAAAACAACCTTTGAAAAAAGTGAAAGTAAAACCAGGCATAAACAGATTCCAATAACTAAACATTCAAAGAAGATATCGGTAAAAAAACAGTAAGATAGAAGCAATCAAATACTATAATACATTATCTAACAATCTAAAAACGCTGGAACAATCAAGAAGAAATATTAAAAAAAAAGATAACACAACATATGATTCAAAACTCAAGAGAATGAACATCATCTGTACTTCTTCAATGTACCAATAATAAAATTTAAATTTTAAATGCAAAAATAAATACTATGATTATTAGGTAGCGATCTTGTTCAACACAAAAAAAATTGAACACATAATTTTCGAACACCGAAATTAAAAAACGCAAAATTCAACACGCATTATTTTTTAACACATTTTTTTGCACACCATTTAAATCCAACACAAATTTTTTGACACGTTTTATTCAACACAAAATTAAATATTTTATGCAAATTACGTAAAAACTAATTAAATTTCAGTTTTTTGTGTTGAATTTCTGTCAAATAAAATGTGCTGAAAAATTTTGTGTACAATTTAAATCGCGTGCAATGAACGGTGTTAAAAATTTACTGTGTTGAGTTTTATGTGTTTTGATTTCGGTGTTCAAATGTGATGTGTTCAATTTTTTTCGTGTCGAGTAAGATCGCTACCGATTATTAAAATTAATAAATTCTACATTTTCGTTTTATTTTAAAGTAAACCCTTAACGCCTATAATAATATTGAATTTTCAAAATAATTATTTATCGAAAATAATAAATAATAAATCAATAAAATGCATAAAATATTCAAACACAAAATATTAAAATTTATAATATTTATACTTATATATTACACTAGGGAAACACTTCCATTTTATTCTTTACTGTTTCATAGTTAGAATATTAAACATTCTTTGAAAAAAAAGGTTCACTTTTCTAAGCTTGACCCCGTTGGGAATACTGCCCAGTATAAAATGAAATTCTTCATACGCAAAAAAAATCTAAAAAAAATATATACGACGAAACTAAAACTCTTGAAGCGTAAACAAGTGCCTTTCTGGAAAAATATAACATGTTCATATCTCTTTTGCAAGAAAGAAAAATTTATCCACATGCCAACTACATATGAAGTATCGTACACGCCAATGAACATATAAGAGCAACAACACAGCCCTAACTTTATCCTGTCACTTTTCTTTTAAAAAATATAAAATATAAAAATGATTTTAAGGGTCATTTTTAACACTTCTTGCAAGTAATATCAATTCTTTTAACCTCACTGGTTTTTTAAATTCCTTTTTTATTATTGGCTTACAAACACTATGTAGTTTAGATAGTAAATATTTTATGAAAAAATTATTTTGCTATAAAAAAATGATTGATTCGTCAAAATGAACTGCCCCTTTAATATTTCAATTTATTCCAGAAATTATACCTTAAAATTTAATAAAAAAAATGTAATTTAGAAGTCAAATTCATTTTTATCAAACAAAAAATATAAAAATACTAAATATTTTATTTTATTTTGATTTCAGGTAAGAAAAACTTGAAGGTAGATTATGAAAACTTTTATATCCAGGATGTCATCGTTGAATCTTTAGATAAAAGAAACATAGTAGTACTTTGCGACAGAAAAGAATATTTTCTTAGATTCCCATAGTAGGGAATATGAGGAAAATTTTACTTTCTTTTTATTTGCTATTATACTAACGTCAACAATTTGTCATTCAAAAAGAAGCTCTATTACAGCCAGCTTTTTCTTTCCTACAAGAATCTCATGAAAATATAACAGTAAAGTATACCGTATTAAAAAACAATTTTTTATTATTTTTTCCTATTCAATTTTAAAAATTCTTTCTTACATGATCTAATTTTTAATAAAATACAAAATTCAACGAAATATCTGCTCGATAGTACCTACAAAGTACTTTTTTTTCTTATTCAAATACATTGCATACTTTTTACTTACATTACTTTTAGATTTTCTAAAATTTCTTTTTTTGTTGCTCTCGGTTCAAGCATTTTTACGGGCATCTGCATTGAATTTTCCATTATCTCGATTTTTCCTTATTTTCTTTACATACAAAACAGTTTGTATTTTACATTTCAAAAAATATAAATTTTATGTTCGGTATAAAATTTCAGTATTTTTTTTTAATTAAATTTTTTTACGACAATTAATCATAAAAAAAAGAATTTTTGTGAAAATTCAATCGATAAAAAGTAATTTTTATGATTTAAGTTTTTATTTTAAAAAAGAGAAAAAGAGGGTCGAATAAATTAAGCATATATAAAAAAAATGAAAAAGTTCAAGTAAGAAATCTTGAAAAGTTAAAAAAGTTTTAAAAAACTTTAAATCGATCTTCTTTTTTTTGTATGTCAGTTTAAACAAATTAGTTCATTATACATAAATCAATCAAAAATAAGTTGAATTTCCCATTGGAATTAAAAGTTATTATAAACCGCACATTTGATTAAAGCTTTTCTTCGTTTCTGCAATTTAATTTAGTATGAAAAGTTATTTCAAAAGAAAAACATCGATCATTTGTCTTTCTTTTTTTCAAAAATGCTGAATGCACACGCTATGTAACGTCACGTTTTTTACCAAACTCAGATATGGAAATAGAGAACATTAGTCAAATACTCTGTATAGAAATGTCTTTTTGTTTTCGTTCTTGTAAGACAAATGACTTTTAGGCGTGTAGACATTGTTAAATTTAAATTTCAAAAAAATGTTTAATATGCGAGAAAAAAAATTAATTAATAAAAAATTCAACGGCAGTGTGGTAGGAGATTCTGTCGGCTGAAATGAGAGTAGGTAATATGTAGCGTATAATAAATTCTTGACATAAAGACGATGGAAAGTGCATTTTAGCATAATTTATATAGTGTAATAGAGGTTGACAAGATACGTTATATTATGAGCTTAATGTTTTATTCGAGACACCTTGTAAATATTATATGTTTTCTAATAGTTTACTTGCGTATACTTTAATATTTTAATTTCAAATTCTACTGAAGCATTAGCACACTAAATAACTTCGAGTCTGTGTTTTATTGTTTTATTGTTCTTTCAAACTTGATTGATTTATTTATTTATATTAATAACACGTGGATTAAAACAAATTTATATGTGTATATAAATATATTAGGGTGACACTTATTTTAAAGATTAATTTGTTTAAGATAATAAATAAAAACTTATGACTGGTTTGTGTAAACACAACCTAAATGCATGGAACATGTTTACTTCTAGCTAAGGACTGGGTATACCTATTATAAAGCAGAAATATTACGCAATGTTAAACCATCATACAATTTTCTAATTTGTAATTATCACCTTACTAGTTGTTAAGATTCTAAACCCGAACTATTTTGATTCCCTAAACCTGAACTATTCTAAGTCACTAAATCGATATTATTTTAAGTCCATAAACCTGTATTACTCTAAGTCCCTAAGCCCAGATTTTTCAAAGTCCCTAAATTTAAAATATTCTAAGTCTCATTTGACCCCCCCTTAAATCCGACAAATTTGAACCCCCCTTGATTTTAAAATTGGTCTTGTGGGCTGAAACTAACAAAATAAATAAAATTCTTTATTATTCAACAGGTAATTTTGGCAACCAGTCATAAAACTTGTATAATGAAGATCGCTCTAATATATAATTTGTTAATCTGCGTTTTAATAATAATTTATTTATCGTCAGTTAAACATTTATTTATTTTCATAAAAATGATTTCTAATTAAATTTTATGTCGAATATGAAAAATAAATATTTTTTAAAATAATAAGGATAAAAGATAGTACGTTTAGATTGCACATATGCGTAAATATGTACAAAGTTCTATCTGTACTCACTCTAGAAAATAGTCTCTCTAAAAGATAACTATAATAATATAAGCTTCGGTAATATCGATCGTCAAAGAAAATAAGGTTGATATATATATTTACATTGCACCTCAAAATAATAAAATAAAAAGAAAATTTTGAAAACACACGCACAATCATAATATAATCGATACATAGCATTGTTTTTCCCCTATTATCTGATAAACCCACAGCAAAATATATATAGATATATGCATATATAAATAACAAAATTTTTTTAACATATTTGCTTTATTTTAAAAATATATATACAAGGTGTACTCGTTTTTTGTTCAATATCTCTCTGTCTATGTACAAAAGCTCCCTAGAGGCAACATTTCGTTTTAAAAATATATTTTAACGATAAGCTTAAAGCTCATGCCGATCCTTAAACAAATTTTTTTAAAGCTTTTTATGCGATATTATAGGGTGTGCGACCGTAAAAAAATTACATCAATTTACTTTTAAATTTTATTTTGATTTATCAAACTAAATTTATCTTTTTATAAGTTCACTTTTTTTTCAATTTTTAGACTCTCCAGAAACTGTAGCCCAAGGCCATTAAATTTCGTAAAGTTATTATTTGGGACAGGATTTTTTTTAAATCTATTTATATTTCTAAATTTTCGTAACATTATTGTTATCATTTATTTCCTAATTTTGTGAAATTTAAATAATTGGTTGTCATAAAATATTTTATTAAAACGATTTCATACTTTATCATGCAAATTCAGCTTTCATTATTAAAATTCTTATTCCAAATTTTAAAAAATTTTAAAATTCATCTTATAGGCTCAAAAATTTAAAGAATGCTTGCTTAACATACATATCTACATTATTACAAAACCAAAATGTCCTAAGGACAAACTTTCTCTTTAAGCCTGTTTATATTTAGACAGATTTATAATTTTTTTGCCTGAAATATTGTAAAATATCATCTTTTTGAATCTTTTAGAATATCATTCTCAATAGATTTCATATAATTAAACACTCATTATTTTTTAAGTCAAGTTACCCAAATAAAATGACTTAAACCTGATGCCATTAAGAAAGGAGCTTTGAAAGATAAGAAGCTATTCAACTTTATATCAGCTTTAAAAAACCTTACTTTTGAGAAGACATACTCAGACCCTTTGGTCCAAACACTTTATTGTCTTCTGATGAATATTTAGCACTTTATCTCAGCATAGGAATTAATAATTTTTTTGTTATTTTTACACTGTAAAATCCTCAAATTAGATACTGCAAAGCTTTTAAGCATCCATGTATGTGCAGAGTAAATTTATACAATCAGTATAATAAGTAATATGTAAGCCACGTGCAGATTTTCTAACATGTATAATCATCAGTTAAACTTAAATAAATATGTTATCTCCTGCATTAATTTTTTGATGTATTATAATGTCAACAAAAATTTTATCTCCAAAATAAAAGCTTATACATTTGATTTATTGGGGATTTGCGCAATACAATAATTTTTATTTAAAATTTTCACAATACATAAAGTATATTAAATTTACTCAAAAATGGATTTTGTATGTTTTCAATCTTCCAGATTTATAAAAAAGTTTTCTATAAATACGTTGGACCAAAAATACACAAGTGTTGTACAGGCACTCAGGGCCGGCTCAAGGCCCGGGCAAGCCGGGCGCTCGCCCGGGGCGCCATCAATTTGGGGCGCTGTAAAATTCAAAATATCAAGAAATAATATGCTGTTTTTAACTAACAAAAATAATTCTTATTAAAAATTCTTTATTAAAAATTTGGCTTTTGGGTTTTCCAAAGTCCTATCCTAAATTATATAGTTTTATTAAAATTTTTTAAATATTTTGAATATGGGGGGCGACAAAAGTTGGTCTTGCCCGGTTGCCAATTTTAGCTCGAGCCGGCCCTGCAGGCACTCTCTCTCGAAAAAAATATTAAATCTTTTTATGCATGTATAATAAAAGTTTCAATATTTATCAAATATCATCTTAAACACGTGCGGTTATTTGTGTATTCGTAAAAGTACTTATGAAAATGATTAATCTATTAATGGATTTTTAAAAAAAACTCATCATACCGGCAAATATTATTCTGTGTATATTTATGTTGATAAATTTTTAAAAAATACACAGACACCCTTTATTTTCGCATAGATGTTATCTGCACCCTTATTTAAATTCTTCATGCGTAAGTTAACCAAAAACCGCGTAATACGCGGATCATACTATTATATGTATAGAATATTATACTTAGGCAAAACTTTGACCGGATGGAAAGGAGTTACCCACAAAACAATATATAATACATAAGCACAGCTGACGATATTTAAGGATTTATGAGGATTTATACAAACTTTGATAATACGTATTATTATGTATTTCAACACTGTAATTTGTATTAACTTATTTTCCTCTCGCATTTATTCATTTAAATTTTAACTTATCCGTATTTTTATATCAACTTAAATAATTTTAAATAAATACATATTAGTATGTTCCTTATATTTTTCAATAGTTATTATTATTAATATTCTTGGACCTATTTTTTACAAGTTTAAAGACATTGATCACTATAAAAATTCTAAAATAGCTACCAAAAAGTAAGTCAATCGCCTTTAAAATTATAATACTATACCAAAGGTTTTCTCCAAAGATTTTCTGTTTCTTTATTCCACTAGCAATTTGTCCTATAATTATCTAAAATTTTTCTTATCACGATCAATATTAAATAATTCAAGTATTTTTTCAAGTTTTAAAATTTTCGAATTTTTTATATGAAAATATAGAAATAGAAACTTTTAGCTATATCTTAAAACATCTACTCAAAAATCTCAAAATCTTAAAGTATATAATTTTAAAAAATCCTTGTTAAATTTTCAAAATTATTGACACGTAGACTTCTGAGAAAATGAAAATAGGGTAGAAATGGGGTTTTCAGGGTTATCACGTTTTATGAGCTAAAATCGACCAAAATAAGGCAAGAAATTTTATATATAAGCACACATTTATCAAATTTTTTGTGTGAATTTAGTCAGTTTTATAAATTTATTACTAAAAAATGAGTGAAAAAATCCCAATAACTAAAAATGGGTCTAATTTAGGAAAATTTAAATGGATTTAGAGTGTTAAAAATTTAAGAAAGTTTTTGCGCAATCGGAGGAGTTCATTGTGCAAACTTGTACCTTTCAGATATTATTACTCAATTATAAGTTACACCATTAAAATATTTAATTACGCATTTTTCCTCAAAGTATTGCTGATAAATTTTTTTTTTATAAGTTCTCATGATAAATTAATTCAATTTTATAAAGTGTTAATTAAAATAAAAATTTCGTTTAAAACTTTTAGTTAATTATCAATCATAATATAAAATCACTATAAATTCAATCTAAATGTTTTGAAAAAAAAATAGAAAAGATTCTAAAAAAGTAAAAAAGTAAAAAATAAAATAAAATAAAATAAAATAAAATGTATATAAGAAAGAAAGGTAAAAAGGAAAATCATATTTCCCCAAAAAAATAAAACGTACAAGAAAATATATTTTTATAAATACATGTGTGAGAAATTTTATTGAAAAAATTTCTATAGAAAATGTACAGAGTGAAAAAAGAAGGGGAAAGTAAATATAAAATAAAGTAATATTCAGTTCATGTTGCCCCGCAGCTACTTTTAAACTTATTTACTGTATAGAGCTTCTTTATTTAGGTGCGATGGCTCACGTATACTTACTTTATACGTGCAAACTTAAAAACATCAGCTGCATATTCCATCCTGTGGTTTCTAGATAATGCAATGCTGACAAAAAGAGCTGCAGTTCAATTCATTGGAAAATTTACAACAAAATGTTGAATTTTTAAAAAAGTTTTGCCAATATTTATAAAGCACAATTAAAACAATTCAACTAAAACATATCATTACTAATTAAATCGATGTATAATTACAAAAGGAAGAGAGAATAAAGGGATTTAATTTTTCATTTGCGTATTTTCAGATTGAAGAGTTAATTATGTGAGCTTTTAAACGAGTATTTGTAAAAGCTTGTTAGTTCTTTGTTGAATTATTTGCAAATTATTTGATAAATACGATTAAAATTTTGCTCTTTTTAACAAAACGATCTGTTTATTTAATAAATTCGTATTTTTTTATTTAATATAATAAAATATTTATTTATCCATTATATTAAATTTAATTTAAAAGCTCTCCGAGAAAACTTATAGCTTGTACTTATAATAATCCAGTTAAATTAAATCTCAAAGTTTTAAATAATTTTTAAGACAAAAGATTTTAACTTTTATTAGTTTAAAAACCTCTTATACACAAAATTAGTTTGATAAATTTTAATTTATATTTTATTAAATAAGGGGCAGTCAACTCAACGTTGCTATGACGGTGTTGTTTATGAAAGCAAGCTCTGTCAAAGAGGGCAAACGCAAAAGCTTGTATTTTTACTTTTCTTTTTTTAATTTTCCAAGATTAACTTTTTTTTAATTTTTGATAAAACACCGCCAACTTTTAATAAATACTGGTAAATAAAAATAGTTTTTTTAATTTGTATATTTTGGCACTCGGAAATCCCTAGTTAGTCCAATTTTTAAAATAACACTTTAAAGATGCACTGTTTAAATTACTTGAAAGTTCAAGTATTTGAACCAATTTTCAATAATTTGCTTTACAAATATTAAATGTTTAAATCTGATTTAAAATTAATGTGTTTAAAATTACATGTCCTAAAGTTGAACAGCCTGTAATCCTGTTTTTACAATACACTAATGCATCATAGGATATTTTTAATTTTTTAAATAATTAAGGAAAAATTAAAAACTATATGGTTACAAAAAATTAGTACCTATTACTAAATTCAGTTTGTTTAAAAGTCACGATAAATTTTTAGTTAAATTTACTAATTTTTTGATTATATTTACATTGTAAAAAGTAACTTTCTTAGATTAACAAAAAAAATAGAATTTTTTCGAAAAATTAGTGAATTATCAAAAAATTTTGTAAATATTCGATAAAAATCGTAAATTTACTAAATTTAGTATGTTATCGAAAAATTCGAGAATCCTCGATTTTTTTTGTGAATTTACGAAAAAAGTTGCAAATTTAAAACTATTTTTTGTAAATTTTCGAAAAAAAATGGTGAATTATCAATTTTTCTTGCGAATTCACAAAAAAAATCGAGAATACTAGAATTTTTTGTTAATATACTAAATTTAGTAAATATACGATTTTTTTCGAAAATTTACTAATTTTTCGAAAATGTTCTAATTTTTTTGTTAATATAAGAAAGTTACTTTTTACAGTGATACTAATATGGATTAATTTCATTAATTTCTATTTACATAATTATAAAACATATACAAAAAGTTTCGAAAACTGATCCTTTCACTAATTCTATCATTTTCAATTATGATAAGGCAAAGCTCTCTTATATCGAAAAATTTTCCAGTTTATTGGACATAACTTAGAGCAAACTATTTATCAGATTGCCTTTAAAATTTAAAAAGCTTTTATCGTCGCTTAGACGTAATGCATAAATTTTGGTTTTAATCCAATATTTTTAAAGTCACGTTCATATGTGTATTAAATGATTTGATTCTCTCTACCCTTTTTTAACAGCATCTAGTAGTCACTGGGGGGGTTATCTACTTTTTTTATGGCATGCTGGCAAAATATTTTTTCATAGAAACTGGAGCAATATGATTCCTCGCAGGTACCCTTAAATTATTATCCAAACTGTAATTAAAAAAAGCCAAAAAAACAAGTTTCTAATGACAATGAATTAAGATTTTTGACTTAATATTTTAAAATTGAATGTAATACGGCATAAAAAGTTTTATTCTAAAAATAACACTTACTAGTTTGCATTTTGGTAGAATACCTATATATTTGCAGATAATCTAATTTTCTTCGTTTATGCGAAAACTTCTAAACTATAGATTATCTATACTACGTAGTTTACCTTTAAACTTTTCTTCAGCCAAATTGATTAAATGAATACTTAATTTTTTATAATCATTTTTCTTCCCTAACTTTATGCACGCTCTTTTAATTTTAAAATTTTCAACGAAAAACTTCTTAATTATTTTATATTTTAATAAAAAAAGTTCTTAAAATTATTTTAAATAGTCTAAAATTATACAGTTTTTTTTTCCTTACAAATTTATGCATTTATTTACATGTGAAATTTTATTTTTTCACACTCGTGTAATTTTATTTTTAGATGTCAACGTATAAACACAGCAAACTAAATAAATTATAAAATTACTAGAGTATTAAAATTTATGTTAAATAAAAAAGTAAAATAAACCATAACATTTTTTCATAATCTTAAGTAAGAAGTTTCTTTTTTTTTCAACGAATGAAGTTGTTGCAAAATTTCAACTTACATTCACTCTCGAGGGATCAAGAAGCGAGCTTGATTAAATCTTCAGGTCGGAAGTCAGTGGTTACGTACTTTTCCTCTTACTATTACATTTTCTACAAGATACAAAAAAAGAAACTAGAAATATATAAAACTTTATTTTTTTTTTTATTTCTTCTTGGAAAAGAAAAAAAAACGAAGTTGACTTGTATCTTAAAAAAGGATGTACTGCATAGATGAACGTGGCATATACTCTAATGCCAAAAAAAGAACTTTTATATATTTGATGTTTTTTAATTGTAATTAAAAAGTTAACTAAAGAGATTCTTTTGTCTTTTTATTCTCTTAGAAAATTACGTGACATGTTTTTCTTATAATGCTTTATAAGCTCGCCCTGTTCTGTTTGTTCTTTAAGAAGAAAAATAACAATACGATATATGCAAAACTTTACTTAGACGTTTTGAATTTTTAACGTTATGTGCAGTTCTCTTCATACGAATAAAAGTAAATTCTCAATATTACTTAAATTATTAAGCACGATTACCTTATCTACTCTATCCTAGATCTTGCGGATGAAAAGAAACGTGCCTTATAATCTTGGCTGAATAAGAAACAAAATTCTTCCTGAATGGACCCCAAGATAAAATTAGTCATTATTTATTCATAAGATATTTGTGGAAACATGTATTCAAAATTACATCTGCATTTAGATACAAAGCTTATTTATCAAGCTGGGTAGACGATATTTGCTATTATTTATTCTCAATATTTAGATTTTTAGAAAATGATTTGACACTGCACATAATTCATAAAAATAAGATGCCACAGTCCCAATTTTACGATTTTTTAAAAAAGCTCATTTTTAATGTTAACTTTAAAGAGCCGTTTATTAAAAACGAATCAAGGAAATGAGATGAGTGAAAAATTTTTGGAAACTTAAAGCTTGTACAAATTTTTCCAGACCTATAAAACCCATTTTCGTCAGAAATTACAAATTTGGCAGCAATTTAAAAATTGGTCTTTTTTAGAAAAAAATGACCGTTTGGTTAATTGTCTATAGTGATGAGAGAATTAGTAATAGTAAATTGCGGTTTACGGCGTATGAAGGGTGTTACTTAAACCAAAAAAATGAGAGCAACCAGAAGAGTTTTGGTTAATTTACGAGGTTTTGGCGTTTTATTGAAAATTACCAAAAAATCCTATTTTATAACATTGAGCCCTGCGTTTCTAGGCTCATAAGGCCCATTGGAATGAACGGAGGGTAGTCGGCATATTTTTTCAACATAACAAACTCATCCATAACCATTTGGTGGAATTTGGTGTTCCAAATGTATCGAACTCCCCTTGTAACCAGATCTTGGCCAGGATTTCTAGAATTCGGGTTTCTGTCATTAGAGGAAAGTTTTTAACTTTATTTTCGAACTCCTTGGGAAATATTATTAATGACCCCCTTTACAACAAAATATAAAAATTTTTGAAAGGTCATAAAAAAAATAAAGTTTTAGAAATATTTTTTTTTTAATTTTATTGTATTTACTTTATCGAAAATTTTTCAAAATTTTTATCCGGTAACAGAAAAGTGGGTACCAGAAATTATTTTTATAATCAGCCCAGATCCCAGAAATAATTATTTTTCTACAATTTAAAATATTCTTTTTGAAAGTATAAGAATTGGATATAAGTAAAAATAAATTAAAATTAAATAATCAAATAATAATAAATCAAAAGCCCCTGCGAATATGACAAAACAAATTTAATATTCAAAAATACTTGAAAGAAAAATGCGTAATATAATTACTGGAGGTATAACTATAAGCCTAATCGTTTAAATTATTCATCTTGAAAAGTACTTAGATAGAACATTAAGATTGATATATCTTATAATCCCCAAGTTTCTCCAAAACCACTTGCTAATATTTAGATAAACAAATAGACCTAAATCATGACTAATCAATGAAGTTTCTCTCTTATTCTAAAATCTTGATGAACATCCCCTATATATTAAACAATACGGTTAACTCAATAAAATTTGCATAAGGATGTCGTTAGGCTATACATTAGTATCCCTCATCTCTCCCGAGCTATTAGTCCTTGATAATTACACGGTAATAATTGTATATGAGTTCTTAGATTATACCTACACCTTGAGTGGTTTACCCACATATATTCTCATGAAGAAAATCACAAATTTTCATCTTAAATATAAATAAAACAAAATTAACTTCTATAAATTCGCATACAAACATGAGCAATGCGTATAAGCCTTTAGGCAATGTAAAGATACACTCTCTTTATGTGTAATAGTGTTCGGGTGACCTCACTCTCGATTTCCCTTTATCAAATCCAAGTTTGGATAAGATACCTCAGGGAATTCAAGGGTGGCCCATCCCGAGGGAAGATGTACTCTTTTTTTGAAACTGCTGATAGCAACAGAGCTCACTCTTTCTATCTTTTTAGTTATAAAACCTTTATTTTATATTTCATTTTTTCCCCTCTTTTTTGTTGTATTTCTTTCTTAAAAAGTGTATTTCGATGTCTTGTATAATATTGCCAAACTCTTATTGTTTTACGTGACTTTATTTTTTATATTTGCCATTTTTTATGTACCTAATATGTACTACCATATTACGCACTTTTTTAGGGTGATGTTTATTTCAATAACGATGGCCTTAGGACTTTTATTTATAACTTTTTTTTTACTTTATATTTAATGTTATTATATTGATTGCAAGGATTTTCAAGATACAAATTGAAAAATCTAAATAAATTTTTATGCTTTATTAGGGGAAACCAGGGTATTTTGGCACGTTTTTAGTAGCGTTTCTTTCTGTCATTATTTTTTTTAGATAGGAAATTGAAAGTCGCTAATAGGCGATTGTAAGCCAACCAATCCCTGAAACTTGATGTTTATTCAAAATTTGTTACAGAACTGTAAAAAATATATCATGGCAAATCGGAAGCAGGGTTTTTGGCTGTGCTTTATGCGAACTGTTATAGTAAAACTCGCTTATTTGGCTTTAAAATTAATAAAATAAATCAAGTCCAAAAAGGCTAAAAAATAAAAAATAATTGGAAATATCTTCAGAACGTGGTGCCAAATTTTGGTAAAAAATATACAGTGAGCAATTTTAATAAAATATATCTTACTTTTTAAATATTTTATTTTCCAATATATTTAATAAGAGAAATCAATTTTGAAAATTAACTTGAGTAAAAAATAAAATGAAAAAAAGCAATTTATGAAAATCAATAACCGTTCCATAAATAAATTAAGTTGTTTGAATTTGGTTATTTCTTTGTATAGAGAAACAGGAAAAGCTCGAGTTTTGTGGTTAAACCAGGCACGAAGCAGGGTAGTTTTGCATGCTTATAAGTGCACGAGGTGGTCTATTAAACAGGCAAGCTTCTTTACTGACAGGAGGGCGTGGTTCGGCTCTTTATCGTGCTTTAAAATTATTCTCTCTCTTTTTATGTGTCGGAAATGTGTAAATGTTATGTATTTACTAAATTAATTGTTAAATAATTGTTCGATATTTCAATAGCTTCATCAAATTTTGTTTTAAAAATTATCCAGTATTTAATCTTATCCAAATGATAAAATTTTTTACGCAAATATAGAGACAAATAATTTACAAAAGTTTGTCTAAAGTATAAATTCTTAATTAAGGAATAATAATGTTATTATGAAGCTTGAAATTCAACCGAAAAGAAAAACACCAGAGTTTAGTTTACAAATCTCATTTTCTTCAGTGCTTCCGTCTTGAATTAATAATCATAATAATAACAATAACATCTAATCTCAAGCTGTTTTTATACATTTTTTTTTAATTTTTTATTCTGCAAATTTTCGCTTAAGATAACCGTTTAATAAGACTTTTCTCGGAATTTCTTTAGAAAAATATAAGAATATGTTGAATATAAAAAAAAAGAAGGAAAAAGATGTTCGCACGCGATTCCCCTGAAGGAAAATAAGAAATTGACGATAAGAGATAAGAGTTATATGAGTGTTATATAATACTTTTCTCTAACCTTGACTATTTTTTTTAACGGAAATGAGGAAGCAGACAAAAGAAAAATATATAATCTTGAAATCTCATACAAAAATACATTTTTTTTATTAAAATTCATAAAAAAATAGAAAGGTGGTTTTTTTTATCTGAAATTATAGTATCGCAAGCTCAAGAATCAAGCACATGGTAAATTAAAATTTTTTCTTTCAAGTATAATGAAATTCGGTAACAAACGAAAAATCATGTATTGCTAATAAATAAAGCAAGAGGTGTTGTATATGGAGAGTAGGTACAAGATCGATGAAACATTCAAGATATTTCGTTATAGTAAATAACGTATACATTAGGATATATAGAAACGAGAATGGTCAGTTAAATAACGAAATACAGAAAGGTATTTACGTTGAAAGTAAAAGCTCGGTTCGAAAACATAGTATTCGGATCTCTGACTGTAATTTTACTTAATTATCTATCTTTTTCCTGTGGATGAGATAATTGAAAATATTCGACAATATTTTAAAAAATTTACTTCCCTTTTTCGGAGATTTATTTGAAGTTTTTGAATTTATTTGTTTTGAAATGGTAGACAAATAATAAGGCTTTTAGCCAGAAGTTAATGAATTTGTCTTGATGCCAAAAAGCTATCAAAATAGATGTAAAAATAAATTGATAACATCTTTTTTTAAATAAAAGGAAATTAAATTTTCAGTTATTTTTATTTATTAACTACTTTGTCTATATTCGTTTAATTAAAATTACCTTTTTTTGTATCCGTATATTTGCAACTCAGTTTTCAGGGTAATCGCCGAATTCCATTAGTAAGGACACTATAGTTTAAGTGCGAAAGGAATCAATTAAAAAAATTTTAAGAATATCAAAGAAAAAGTAGCTAGCCAATTCTCCTGAATAGAAAAATAAAAAAAAATTTCATTAATCAATAGCTTTTGCCTATTTTCGTACACTCGATCGGTTATTGGCGCAGCTACTGCTTTTATGGTTATTATCTATTAGTTTATCTAATGCGTTTCTACTAAAGATAAGATATTTATTTAAATTTAACCACTATTTTAATTCAACCAATGTGCTTTTTAATATTAGGATTATAAATTATTTGATAAAATGCAATATTCAGAGCCAAGTAATTTATTATAAATACTCTAAACTAAATGAAATAATATCGAAAATCGAGTCTTTTATAAAAATTAAAGAAAAAGGAATAACATTGAAAGAGAATAATCTTTGAAACAAAAACAATATACATAGAGTTATCAGAAACTGAATAGAATATCTTTACTATATTTCTGTTTCTCCTATTTTCATAAAACGATACTCCATAATATATTTTGCATAAAATCTATGCATGTATAAAGTATACAGATGTCCTTAAATGATAACACACCTATCTATAGTATACATAGTATACATTCTGTACCCATATATATTTGTTTTCAAATATTATTATTCTTATTAATGATATAACTTTAGAAATTCAAAATCAAAATAATGTACATAATAGAGCTCTAATAATGCTTTGAAATGATTATTTTTTATTTTAAAAGTTTATATTTTTCTAGATTTCTCATTTAAAAGCTTTGTTTTTGAACAAAATACAATTTTTAGTAAATAAAAACTTTCTTATGAATTTCTAGAATTCCACGATATTTCGATATTGATGTCCTATTTTCGATACAATATCGATATCAAAGGGCTCGATATGTCGATAATATCGATATTGGTCGTCAGAAAAATTTTATTTGTGTAACAAAAAATTTAATAAATTTGTAAAATAATAATAATTTTTACTAAGAAATATATAAAAGAAAATAAAATTTCGCATATAAATTCAAATAATTTAGATCTTGACCAAGAACTACTACACATTATGGATTTTAATGATTTGTCTTCAACCTTGTTCGTTTGGCTGTCATTGCTAAGGAGCCTGCGGAAAAAACCGTTCTATTGGGACTGAGGTAACTAATGTGCTCAGTAAATCTTTTGCCATGTTAACCAAAGTTGGGTATATGGTTTCGTGTTTTCGCCACCATTCTAGAATATTGGAATTTGTTGATGCTCTTGCTGCTTTTATATATTCATCTAGCTCTTTACTAATCTTTTGCCATGTTAGCCAAAGTTGGGTATATGGTTTCGTGTTTTCGCCTCCATTCTCGAATATTGGAATTTGTTGATGCTATTGGTTCTTTTATATATTCGTCTAGCTCTTTACTAATCCAATCATCGTCAAATGTACTTTTTTCATCAATGTAAATTGAGTTCACATTTAGAAAATATTCCGATTCTTGTCTTAGCTTTTTTGCGAGGCATTTCTATATTTTCTACTTCTTCTTTTTTATAATATTTACCTCTATAAATATCTTTAAAAACTTTGATCGATTCATCTTTCATTTTTTTCCCCCAAATACTGTTTTCAAAAGCTGTGATTTTATGCCTTGGATCGAGAATCAACGAAACACAGCACATCCAGTTATACTTATTGTAGTGTTTATCTCGACCAGCATTATATGCTAAAATCAAAATTTCATCATTATTTGTCTGATCAATTTTGTCATTCAAAGCAAAAGTAATTTCTTCAATTTTATCGATGAGTAAATTAAACATTACAACAACTTCTGGCAAAGTACATAAGTTCTCTAACAACAAAATTTTGGAAACATGTTTAAAATGATGCAAATATTTGTAGATTTCTTCTAGCAATTCCCATTCATTTTCTTTTATCTTAAACTTTCTTATGTCATTACTTAAATTAATTTTTTTTAATCCTAAAAAAACTCTCAATATCTCATAAGCACTATACCACCTAGTTTTTACATCAAGTACTACTTTTTTAAATTCAACATTAGTTGTTGCACAACAGAGTTTTAGGTGAATATTTAGTTGCTCTGAGTAATGCAGTTTTTTGCGCGTACTTTCATTAAACTTTGTGAAACGTTATTTCTATAATTTTTACTGCTTTCTTCATTATTGCTTTCTTCGTTACATTCTTCATCTTCATTCTCTTCATCTTCGTCTTCTTCAGATACATTTTATTTAGTTGTGCATTTTCATCTACACCTACTTTTATTAACTTTAAAAAATCTTGGACTCCTAAATTCAATATATGAGCAAAACATCGAAAATGCTGATTATTTATATTGAAATCTATATTCTCACTGTTTAAAATTTTCCCAAGTTCATGAATAAACGTTGTATTGGCAGAAACATTATCTAAAGTTAAACCTTGAATTTTCTTTTCTAGGTTATACTTTTTTATTGATTTATAAAATAATTCTGCAATATGTATACCACTGTGTTTACCAAACGATGGTAATAAATCCAAGGCAGCAGATTGAAAGCACCAGTTTTTATCAATAAAATGGATAGTGATTCCATAGTACGATCGTCCGTTTCTAGCAGTTCAACCGCCCACCGCAAAAGAAAATTTCGTTTGATTGTTGTTTAGTATATTTAACAAATTTTTTTGCATTTTTGAAAATTCTGTTGTTAATTTTTCTGATGGTGCGTTATTGATTGGCATTTTAAAATCTTGATTTAATAAATTGAAAAATTTCAGAGAATTCAGAATTTCATCTATGAATTGATATCCATTCTCTTTAAGTTTTCGACATGCCTTTAAAAAGTTTACTTTCCAAACAAAATAGGCAAGGGTAGTAAAAAAATACAGTTTTTAGTTCCTAAATAACACAAAACGACAGAAAAAAAACTTTTTGTTTTTGAAACTTGATTAAATTTTCAGGGGGTTTTTTATGCGTTTAAATCGAATCTAAAGTCTAAATGAACCAATCATTTAATGCTCCTTCCTAAATGTGCATCTTTCTATAAAACAAAATTTTGCGATTTTCTGGTATATTGATGGGCTGAGACTCAGAAAGACGATAAAAATTTATTTTGACTATTTTATGGGTTCCTTGATTAGCCCCAATACCTCCAATGCAGGTAATAATACCCCAAAGGGTTATAGATTCTGTTTGTATAAAAAAATTAAATTTTATTAATACATAAGTACATTGATGTGCTAAAACTCGTATGACGAAAAAAAAATGATTTAAATTAATTAACGTGGGCAACATTTTTAATAATTACTTCATTAATGTTGGCAAAAATCTTATAAATGTATATAATTGTGAATAAATGGAGTTATACTTACCTGACTTAAACAATAACACCACGTACTTTAGCTACAGCAACAAATTTGAATTTACAAATATAATATTAAGCCTATAAGAGATAAACAAGGACGAGTCGATGGAATTTCTTCAAGGGTATTCAAGTGATTCTGTATTCAAATATCTTCTGTAATAGAATACATTTTTAATAAATGTATATACTTGGAGATTTGGTCTTTAAAAAAGCTGATGTAATACCTAGATATAAAAACAATGGAGCCAAAAATATCATCATCAATTACAGGCCTATTGGCCTAAATTTCAAATATAGCAATTATCTTTGAGAAACTTGTCCTTATCAGACTACAATAGTTTGTAACTAAAAATGAGATTATCACAGAAAAATAGTCTGTGTTTAATAAAAATAAGGGCACTGAAGATGCACTGAACCTCGTTACAGATCTAATTTACTCTAATTTAGACCAAAATAAAGCTGTTATTTAACATTTTTGGATATAAGCAAGATATTCGATACCGTTAATCATAATATTTTACTGCAAAAATTGTACAGGTATCAGTATGGGATTAAAGGATCGTCCTATAATTTCTTTAAAAGCTACTTATTAAATAGGGAGAAATGCGCCGAAGTCAATGGAGAATATAAAGAACTTAACAACATCGCAGTACCCCAGGGTAGTATATTAGGACCAGTTCTATTTGTAATTTACATAAACGATCTCTATCATTTTCTCCCTACATAATATCATATAGTTATGATACAGTAGTATTTAGTGTAGAAGAAAATTGAAAAGAAGCTAAAAACAAAATAATTAAATATATATTAGAAGCATCCTTAATCTTGGAAAAAAGCGCGCATTCTTGCGCTCAGAATGGTCTCAGCGTTCCTCTGCTTCAGACTTTCTAACTGTACATATTAAAGGTCCTTGAAAAATTTGCTTACGATCAAGTTCTAGGATTTTTTACTGCCTAAAATATCCTTGATTCTTTTTAAATAGCTTTTCAGAGAGTCTCATAAAACCGTAAACAGTTCGTTTAATATTTACTGATAAGGAAGACATGTATGGGTGTGGACTATAAATTTGATACCATAATATTGCAGATTGATTTCAGCAAGGCCTTTGACATCATCACACCATCCAAATTATTAAAGTAAACTTCAAGGTTCTGGTTTCTGGTTTCTCAAAAATTGCACTTCTTTGGTTTTGGTCATATCTCTGTGGCAGTTCGCAATGCGTAATCTCAAACTCAAAATTAACTTTCTATCGTGAGACTAGTTCCCCGGGATTCTGTTTTTAGTTCCCTGTTCTGCTGTGTCTATCATAAAACATTTTAATGTTACTAAACCAATTAAAATTTTGTATTCTGATAACTTTCAGACATTTGTTCAAGTACTATTGCGTCAGATATAGCGAGGCTTAGATCTCAATCTTACTATAAGGTGGTAGAATAGACGCGACTTATTCATCTCTCAATGAAAACCAAAAATGCCAGAGCCATTGTTTTTGGCTCGTAAATATTTTCATATTACTGGCATGCAAATCAATAGCAATGGTGAAGTTCATTTTGAAATCAGCAGTCTTGGTGAAATCTTTGATGAAACTTTGTTATGGAATTTTATAACAAAGTTTCCTCAAAGATTATTAACTTTTTTGGAGTTATAACTTCAATAATAATGCATTTTATGGGCTAAGATTCATATAACCTTGTGCCACTAAATATTTGCGCAGAAATTTCGTTGAGTTCTTAGTCATTCTTCATTTGGATTACTGCAGTGTTGCTTACTTGGATGCATCACGACTTTTGGTAACAAATGAACGAATTAGCAAATTTACTAACGTTTTAGTGAATTCACTGACTTGTAAGTAAATTAGCTGAAAGATAATTGAATATACTACTCGTTAGTAATTTTTAATGGAAAAATTTTTACAATGTACCTATGAACTTGAATTTTTAAATCAATTCTTTTTATGGTTCTAATTTATGCTTCAGTAATACCATTAAAATAAATTTTGTCATTCTTGATATAGGTAAATGTGCAATAAATTTATTTATAAAAATTACTTATCTCCTTATAAATCTATTAATTTATTACATGTTTGAATTCTATGAAACCCGTGTTCCTACTCGCATTTTATTTTTTTGATAAAATCAATGACAATTTTACCTTACACTAATAATATAAATTTTCTCAATCGCGTTTCTCTAATGTCTGTCTCTTTAAATTTAGTAAAAAGGGCTGATTTGCACACAAATACACATGCAGGACAGTGTCTCATTCTAAAACTTAGTAGGGGTTCTCTTTCGAAAAAGCGACATGTGTTTGACTTTAGTTTGACAAACTGAAAGTCATCGTAAAGTTAGTTTAGTAAAATAATAAAAAAATATCTTTTAAAATAAACTAGAAAAATATCATTTCTTTAAAATATATGAGAAATATCAATTTCACGTAAGAACAATTGTAAATTCAAGAAAATTCATCACGTTTCAGTTTATACATAATATATTACTGCTACTGTATAGTAAAATAAATTTATCGAAGTAGCATGTGTTTCTGACGCTAAAACGTCGTCGAGAGACAGACAAAGATACAAATTGACTCAATTTCGAAAATATCTACACGAACGAAATATTAAGTTTACGATACGTCTTAATTTATAAAATATTTTACTTCAATACCAGGATATTGACAATTTTTTTCTCCTTTATGCATCTGCTTTATATTTTCAACGCATTCCTTTTAAAATATAAAAAATCATAAGCCTCTCGACTTATGTATTATTTTTGACATCGTTAATTCTTTGTTGATATACAAATTATTCAAAAAGTGAAAAGTTGAATATCTTAGAAAATAATTACTGTATCAAAAAAAGCAGATTTCGACAAAATAAATGTCTGAACTAACTCAGAAGAAAACACATAAAACATCATGATACGCTAAGGCAAAAGATATAGCCCTAATCTCCTGACAGAAACTTTTTCAATTCTTGGTATATCTCTTCTAACATATAAATACAGATAGAATGTCAAACTTTTTTTTCCTTTCCATAGCGTTGCTTGCAACAGCAGAAATGCTTTTACTGAATTTTTGTTTGCAGATGAATAGCTTCAAAAATTAGGATTCAAATTCTTAAACTACAATGCATTTTCATAGCAAGAAACCTTAATTGTAAATATATTTTCAATACTCTGTAAGAAAAGAAATTAAATCTATAAACTTTTTGGTATCGTCGTTTCTCTTTCTCTAATAAACTTTAATAACGTCAAAATAAAAAAAAGTTTTATCTTAAAAAAAATATCTATCCAAGTTTATACAGAGTATTGGCATCGAAGCTTAAAACTTTTTCTTTAACCTTAATTCAATTTCTACTAAAAATTGTACAGAAGCTTTTTTCTTAAATTGTTTATTTCAATTTTTTTTTTCTACAAGAAATAGCCAAAAAACCTTTTTTTTTTATTATTTATATCTTTAAAAACAACTGATGACAACAAAAATCTCTTCTGCTGATTTTTTGTTTTTATGTTTACTTTTTTATTGTAACTTTCACGCTGTGTTAATTTTTTTCTGTTTTGTTTTCTTTTTAAAGGTGCATTTCTTTTTTTTAATGAAAATAAATTTTTTTACTTAAGGGTCGTTTTACCTAAATATGTCGATATTTTAGCTGATTTTCAAGGTAGGATTGTGAAATAACGGATAGAGATATTTGAATCAAATTTTTTTTATTGTTTAGAAATATATTAATAATTAAAAAAAAAAATTTTTTTTTGTTTTTTGTGACGTCATTTTTGCGTAAGAGGGGTGTATTTGCGTCTCTGAAAAAAAATAATCCAAAGTTATGTACAGGATATCTTGACTTAGGATAATCTAAAACATACAAAAAAAAATTGGTAAGACTTAAAACCCGTAATTTCGGGATGACGTCGAGTTTTTTCAAAAAAATTAATTAGGAACAAAATGGCGGCTACACAAAGTTAAAATGAAAAAAAAAGCCTATAATTTTTGGGCAAAAGCAGCTGTAAAAATTTTTTGAGAACATAAAAAAAAAAAACTCGACGTCATCCTTAAATTAGTGCATTTATTAAGTTGCTTAGTAAATTTAAAGTAAATCGGTGCAGAAGTTATCGCGTAATCGTGTACATGGTTTTCAAAGACGTTGTTTCGAGTAAAACGACTTTGAAGTTTTGGAATAATTTTTTCGGTACTTTTAGTTATTAAATTATTAATTTTTTTTTTTTATTACGTAAAGGAACTTACAAAAAATATATTAGACCAAAAAAATTAAAATCTGTTGAGTAGTTTTAGAGAAATCTTAATTAGAAGGTGTAAAAACATAGTTTTCAAAATAAGAATAAAAATTTTTTTTTCGTAGAAATTTAACAAAACATTTTTTTTTTGTATATTTAAGTATACTTATAAGTTATTAGTGATTTTGGAGCCATAAAGTTATCCTTCCGGTTTTCATACTGAACCTGTAGCTGATTTTACCCCTACTGCTGGGCCGATTTGCTATTTTTTACCATTTTGGCACGGCTAAATTTGGCGTCATAAACAATCGCGAATACTAGCTAAATTTGCTCATAATTTCTATCAGTGACCGGTTCCGACATAATTTCTAACTATTTAACAATAGTTAGAAGATATGTAAGATAATAATAGAGCCATACCGTTAAATTTTATCAAACGTACGTTTGACGGTGCGCGCAAAACAGGCCAAAAAATATACTTAGGGGGGAGGATTTAAAAATAAATTTTTTTTACATACTCTTGAGACATATATAAAGTAATTAACAGAAAGAAAAAAAAATTTGATTATCAAAAAAAAGTTTAGGTAAAACGACCCTTAATCTATTTTATCGGCCAGATTTAATAAAAAGAGTAAATGAGAAAGATAGAATTATTAAGCCAAGATTTTATATTTCTTTCTTTCACATTTACAAACGTTGATGGAATCCTTTAAAGAATTGTTGAAAGATTCAGATATAGCCAGATATTTTTTCTTTAGATAAAAAGTTTTTCTTTTTTTCTTTTTTATTGTAATCCTCACTTCGTCATTTTGTCGTTCTAAGTAATTTCACCATATAAAAAGCCAAAAGTCGTGACATTTCAGATACTCTTTCTATATATAATATAAAAAGAAAAACTTTTCTTCAACAACCTCACGACATTTAACCAATAAAAAATTTTTTCTATATAATAAAGTTTGTTAATTAATACCTTTTTATATTCTCTGTTATTAAATTTTCTATTCTATTCTTTCTTTTTCATTGGATAAAGGAACAAGATAATTGATAAAATATTGAATTTTTAATAATTTATTGGTTAATAGAATGGCTAATAAAAAGCTTGTTACGTTTTTAATAAAAACTTATTAATTTTTGCTCATTTTAGGTACTTTAGGAACAAATTAACTTTGTAATCTATTTGAATTTTAACTTTTATTAACTATAGCTTTCATCAAAAATGTTTAATGCAGAATTTTTTATTAAAAATTTGTGCATAACTTTTGTAAACTAATTATTAAAAATGGTCAATATATTTTCAATCGAGTTTTCAATCTTTTTGAACGATTTTATAATAAATTAAATTTGGGGTAGGGATTTTTAAAATAAATAACTCTGACTTTTCTCATAATTATATTTATAGGTCCAATAACTCACAAAAGTTACTTTCTAAAAAACGATCTAGTTTTTTCCGATATTTTCCGAGTATATAAATTATTTAAAGAGCATATAACTTACCTAATCAAGCCTACCTTAGAAACACCCCTTTTTTCTGAAATAATGTTGGCATAAATGATTTGAACCAAGTCTAAGAATATTTTCCCAAAAATAGATCTGATTTATTTATAATAGCAGGGCTAGTGCCTACATGACATCAGATTTAGCGATGTACTAGTCTCAACTTAGGATAACTTTCATACATGCATATTTACTATTTATTTTTACAGCATTATTCAAGGATTTCTTTATTTCAATTATCTTAAAGAACTGATAAACTCGTTATAAGCCTAAAAGAAAATATCGTATGTAAAAATTATTGATAGTATTTCACAAAACTTTTTATTCATTGGTATTCCAAATGAGTCGAATAAAATAATAAAAAAAGTCTTCTCTTATTTTAACAATAGCCTTTTTTGTAGAATTAATACAGTAAATTGAATTCGTGGTTACTTACTATAAAATTAAAAGATTTAGTTACAAGTGTATAAATTTCATCAAAGGTATAGAAACTTTTTTACTTATTTAGTGTATTTTTTTAAATAAAAAGAATTCTTTCATGAAATGTACTATATCAAGTTTAATTACAATAGGCGTTATATACAAATTTTCAAAGCGCGAAATTTAACTTTTTATGTTATTAAAGTAAAAAAAAATTTTTCTTAGCTTCCCTATTTTACGAAGATTATAGTAGGCCTGGCAAAGTAAATTTTACACTTTGTAAAAGTTGAATATGTATGACACTTTTATATATATATTTTTTTTTTCATGATCCCCTCTTTTTTTTCTTCCAACTAATTACCCTGATCTCATTACATAACCACCCTTAATGTCAACCTTTCGTAGCTTATTGCTTTTTATATCAGCGGAATATATCAGATAACTTTGAAAAAAGGGTGGATTTTTTTTTGGTTCTTTTAAGATATCACTGTCACGATCATGGGATAAGGAATCGTCATCAAAAGATTCTTTTAGGGATAGTTTTTTTCTCTTTTTTTTCTTTTTACGAATTTGTGTTTGTTTAGTTAGATAAATGAGGTACATTTTACTTTGCTTGTTTATCATACAGGGTTTTGTATTCAAAGAATTATATTAATTTTTAATATTAAAAAAATAACATGCTCTTCTAGACTACGTTGCTTAAATTTCTAAGCGGTTATTACTCAAACTAATTTTCCCTGGAAATTAGAAAAATGTTTAACTTAAAAGATTGAATATTTATAATATTTGTTTTAAATAATTCTAATTTTTATTTTTCAATATGCTTTCTTGGAGAACATCAGTTTCTAGTTTCTATTTCAGAGCAATCAATTAAAATTTTATAGGCATTAGACAAAATTCATAGATCAACCTTTAGATTACAAATCGTTCATTACATTTAATTACAATACCATTTTATTTGGACTATTTCCCTCTTTGTTAGTTGAAAAAGATGAAGTCCTGGATTTGGGAACAGCAATGGTGTTGTTAAATATACATAAATACACTTGGAAAACATAAAGGATCAGGTTTTACAGGACAGACAGATAAAAGTTTTCTGTATGTTAAGAATTTCCTTGAATTTTAATTCTTTTTAACGTTCATAAAGCACAAAACATTCAAAAGGAGACATTTTCTCTTTTTTTTTTATTAGTCTTTGATGTCATAAGTTTGTTCTTCAAAATAGCCTCAACTAAACAAAACTTAACAACATAGACTGCTAAAGTTTTTAGTTTTTGTTTTGTTTTTTTGATTGTTTATATTTGTCTTTTAAAAAGCAGTGTACGTACCTCAGAGCAACAGACCATGAAATGTCATACATAGAATTTTTTTACCTAAGTTTAATGTACTTTGAAATTGTTATCTTTTTTATTATTATTTTTTATGTTCTTATAAAATAAAAATTTTGCAATTATTTGATAATTTTTCAAGACAAGGAATTATAATGTCTTCATTTATAGCTTCAACATTGTACTTTAACGTTATTATATGCTTAAAAGAAAGTATAAAGAAAAGAAATTAATGTAGCATTAAGGCTAAATGGGATTGAAACGGAAAAAAAGGAGTAGGAAGAGCTTTTATTTTTTAAATATTATTGACATTTTTTTAAAACCAATTTATGTTAAAAAATTGATGCTCTAAAACATTTATTCAATGTAATTATGTAAGTGCTTAAAAAAAATTATTAATCCTTCTGTTCAGAAAAAAGCACTAATACTGGATTTCAATAAGCAGCTTTAGAGCTTTTTTTGGTTTTATTATTAGCAACTAATAGAAAAAAACCTAGTATTATAATATGAATAATGAACGATCCGTTTTATAACAGCAAAAAAAGCTACCTTGTCAATCTGATGTAAAAAAAAAGAATCCATAAAAAAAAGATGTTATAACTTTTAACCCTCAAGCAAATGAAATAGAAAGAAAGTAAAGCATATAAGAGCTTTTGTTTATGGGTGTTCGAAGAAGAATAAGAAAAATAAAGCTCTTTTATTATATGCATCCCTTCTTTTCTTTTTATAGGTGATATGGCTTCCTACAAAAAGAAGGATTTCTTCTTCGCATGTTGGTAGTAAAAAAAAAATAACTTGGGAAAAGAAAATTCCCTATAAAATTGATAAATTGATCAAATTTTGTACATTCTTGAATTTTAAAAGTCTATTTTTAAATATTAGGAAATTTTCCGATATTTTCGTTCTTTTACCACTGCCTGTTAAAATTTATAACATTTTCGATATTAAAAAATTTTATTTCACAATTTTATCGAAACCAATAATTTATGAAAAATAATAAATTTTATATTTTTTGTTTCAGGTGAGTTTTTTTCAATCACTTTAGAGAAAAGAAATTTTTTGGATTTTGGTAAGAAGCACTGTAATAGTTGAAAAATATTCTGTAACATTAAACTTTATATTAAATTTAATTATATATATAAAAATATCCATTAAAATCGATTAAATATTTTATTTTAAAAAATGTTAAATATTTTATCAATGTTATTCTTTCAAAAAAAAAGCGTAAAATAAATATTTTAGTTAAATTTTTGTAATTTACTCATACAAATAAAAAATTTAAATGTATAAAATTATTGATATCCGATATTTCAAGATATTATCTCTAAAAAAAGGATAAAAATATCTATACCACTAAAAAACTAAATGACAAAAAAAAGGCAGGAAAAAAAGAGAAAAGTTTAGCGTGTTAAAATTCATGTCGCGAGTATCAACGACATAACGGCACGGTTAGTAGAGTATACAGTCTGTACAACTTCTTCTATAATTTTTTTTTACTGTATTTCAACATTTCGTTATTTTCATCCTCTCATCCATAGATATAAGTGTAAGTAAGTATATACTTTTCTTATTTTATTTTAGTTTTTTTTATGAATCCAACGCTAAACTTTCTTATATAGAGTAGCATCAGGTGTATAACAGAATAAAAAATACCCAAGGCAAATTTTTACGTAACATTTTTTTAAAAATATCTATACGTGTACAGGAAAACAACCCTCAAATAACCCCCTTTAGAAAAAGTTTAAATTTTTGTCTGTCTATTATAGAGGTTCAGAGCCTCCGGTAAATACGTTATATTGTGTACATGGAAGATTTTACTACATAGGCACAAGTTTAATGGAAGAAAAAGAGAATAAAAGTATCCATAAACATATCTGTAAACTCAACTCAATAACGACCTTTTTCTTTTCCTTTATTTTGTTATATTTTCAAAATATATTTTTATTTTCGTTGCCTTGTACGTGCCTAATGATTTTCTAATTAATAAGTTTCAGCTTAAGTGATTTATGTTTAGAAAATTAATATTTATTTATATCTCAACGTGCAACCGGACCTCAAAATAATTTTACCCAACCTTATCTCAAGTACACTTTTGTCTCAGTTCCTTCTAAGAGCACTGAAAATCTCTTTGTCCTTTTGGACGCAATTTGTCCAACCTTTAGCTTAAAAATCTTCCTACCTTTTTCTTTTTCAAACCCCTTGAACGTGACCCATTTAATTTACTTTCAGTCATTTTTGATTCAAAAAACTGTATCGTAACTATGGCTAAAAAATGTAGCCAAAAATTTTCATATAATTTCAAAATTATTGTTAAATTTTTGAAAAGAGTAAAATTTTTATCTTTTTGTATCCATTGCATATATTTTTCACAAAAAGCAAATAGTTTTTATCAAATAAAATATTAAAGCTAATTCATTTAAATAATAAATTAAAGTTAAACAACAAAAAATTCCTTTTATGAATTTTAATATCTACTTAAAAATATTTAAAAATTAAAATTAAAAATAGAATATATAGTAGCATATAATTTAATTAAAAATGTAGATAAAATAAAAAATAAAAAATTTTCAAGGCTGTATAATTAATTTACCATGCATACATACTGTTTAAAACTTGTGCTTATCAGTAGATTCTCTCTCAACTGTTATTCGATCGACTTTAAAATTAAATTAAGTTAAAAAAAAAATTTTTCTGTATGTGCATCATCACCCTACTATATAGATCCCATTATCACTTAGCCCTCCTATAGAGAAAATTGAATTTTCGCGAACACATACATAGAGACGTTAAAGTACTTTACCTTATAAAACCTATGCACATCCCGAGAAAGAAGCACGCGTTGGTAAGAGACGCGTTCAAGAGAAACGCTGCGGGATACCTCTATCTTTTAGTATTCTTTATATGTGCATATGTGAACTTTTATTTATGCAGCATGTAGAAACAAAAAGTGAATAAAAAAAAGTTCACACTACTTAAATTTACAATGATATAAAAAGCTCGAAAAGCTTTTAACAAGGCTGTTACAACTTTCTCGTTTTAATAAAAAATAAAAGTTAATTTATGTATCGTGAGAAAAAGTTTATTAGCATTTATGTTTTGACATGTTCTAAAAATTATTAAATCTCGAAAGTCTAATGGGAATATCAACACTTTTTATCTACTTTGTATAATCGTAAATAGCTGAGAATAATTAGTCTCAGGATTCATTCATTTTGATTTATGCGTTTATAATTTAATTTTGCACTTTGTAAATAAAAAAGATAAGGCAATAAGGAATTGGGTTTATCATACCTTTTTTCAATTTCAATATTAACAGTCAACCTTTTACAATATTTTTAAAAATGTTCACTTGTATAAAGTTAATCAAAATGTTTGTCTTACTTATAAGATACGTATTCGTTCAAATATGATCTTTTTACGAAAAATTTTTGTAGAATTTGGCAGGGAATAAAATATTATTTATAATGGCTTTCATGAAGACATTCACACATATGGAGAAGTTTTTCTCTTATGAATCCATTTCTATAACCTCATAACAATAACCAATACAAGAACTTATCACTTAAATCGTGATTTAATTCAAATCAATGAATATTGGAAAAAGAATTCTCAAGCAGTAAAGAAAAAATATTTATTTATTTATTTATTTTAATATTTTCATACATGTGAAAATTTAACGGGTATACACTACCCTTTACAGTTGTAGATATTTGCAGTTTGATTGGTTGGTAATTTGTACTTTATTTGAAATATAATTTTGTAAATTTATATTTACCATAAGTTTCAAATATTATTTACATAACTTCGGAAATCTTTACTTATTACGAACAGTCAAGAAACGTTCTTTCAAAGTTCACGCTAAGTTGATCATAATTTAAATTTTTTTTTATTAGTCTACTTACTGAAAGATTTTTATTAATATCTAAAAAATGTCCTGTATAACGTGAATCTGGCCAACTTATATTCAGTTCAGGATCATGTATACCATTGTGTGTTGGATTTCTAAAAAATAAAAAATTCTTTATTAAATTCTTTTGAAATAAACCAAATTCAATATTTTACCCAAATTTTACAAAATTGGCCCATAAGCGAACCATTTTTTTCGTTATGCCAATCATTTCATCATTCACATCTAATGGATATGACTCTATTGGGTTCGAAGGATAAAATAAATATCTTAATTCAGCTCCATGACTGGCTCCTTCAATAAATAAATTATTAAATATTGAAAATTGCATTATTAAATCAAAACAAAACAAAAAATCACATTTTATTTACCGTTTATGTAATACTTTTTTGGATTTCGATCTGAATATATGGTTTGGTTTGGATTGTATGAAAAACGGTAATAATAAACTGGATAACTGTTAAAAAGTGATAAATACTTTTGAGTCAAGTTGATTCCGAGAGTAAAGAAAAGCTGGATTGTAAACTAAAAACAATTTCAATTAAATAAATAAAATTTTTAAAACTTCAAATTTTAATTTGTATCGATAAGTACATTTATAATTTCTGGCTCAACAGATGATAAATATTTTATTAAATTTTTTAGAAAACTGATATTTGAATTTTTAGAACTTTCAACATAATTTTTCGCCAACTCAAATATTCCTAGAATAAAAAATGTCTATAACTAATTTAGAAAAATAGCAAATATATACTTTTAAAACAAAGTACTTTTTGTATGATGAGCGGTTTCATTTGAAGTAAAACCTAACATGTATGGTATTTTTTTGAATTGACCCTTGGTGTATAAATTAATTGGACAATCAGTTAAAAATTTTTCTTTGTCAGTAGCTATTGAAGGATTTTCAATTGTAGGTCTGAATGGAATCTTGAAAAAAAAGCAAAGTATCAATTAAAATAAATTAAACCTATTTAATAAAACTTACAACACCTAAATTTCTTGTTTTATTCAAAATTTCATATGCTGGGACTCGATACAAAGCTTTTAATAATTTGTTCGAATTTTTTGTTTCAAAGATGTCATTAAATTTAAATTCCTTAGCTAGCTGAAAACCTCTTTCAATAGCTATTGTTAACGATTGGAAACCCCAATAAACACACAAAGGTGATCCACTCATCAAGATTGCCTTATTGAATAATCCTTTAGGGGAAAAATAAAAATTTTAAAAATTTACGTTTATTGTTGTTACATTTTCAGGTTTCCCAGTATAAAATTTGCTTAAATAAATTGAAATTCCGAGCTAAATTCAATTCAGAATTTTTTATATTGGTTTTAGTGTAATTTTTTTTTTATTTCAATCTAACGCTTGGGTTTTCGTGAAATTCAAGCAATAATCAAGTAGGGAAACCCTAGCTAGTGAATAATAAGTTTGAACCTGATGACATTTTTGATAAAGTATGAAGGCTTACAGAGATAGCGCCAGAACTTTGTCCAAAAATTGTTACCTCATTAGGGTTACCTCCAAAAGCAGCAATATTCTTTTGGACCCATTTCAAAACCAAATTCTGGTCTTTTAATCCAGCATTTCCTAATGCATTTTTGTGATTCAAATTTAAGAACCCTGAATATGTTCAATTAAAAGTTAAAATTGTATATCTCAAATACTTATATATAATTCAAATTAATTTACCAAATGGACCCAATCTGTAATTAAATGTTACCAAAATAATGCCTTCCTCTAAAAGAACTTCAGGACTGTATGTTGAAATCCTTGAATCACCAAATTCAAATCTGCCTCCAAAAATCCACACCATAACAGGCAGTGCAGGTCTTAAACCATTTTTAAAATCCGTCTATCAAAAGGAAAAGAAATCTAAATTTTTGTTCGTAGAAATAAAAAATCTTAACTATATTATAAAAGAACTTACTCGTGGTACAAAAACATTCAAGTATAAACAATCTTCAGAACCAATAGCTGTCTCACTGTTTGAATCATACTGTACACAAAATTTATCATCATCAATAGCGTTAAGTACTCCAGACCATGGTTTTTTTTCAACAGGAGGCTAGAAAGTAAAAATTCTTTTTGTAAATTTTAAGTAATTTAAAAAATTTTCAAAATACCTTAAATCGCAACTCATTTATCGGTGGTTCTGCGTAGGGTATGCCCTTAAAAGACGAATATGGGTAATCATTAATAGTTTTAAAAATTTCTCCTCTCACTGGGCCTTTGTCCGTTAAAATTATATCAGTTAATATTGTGTACGAATTTATGAACTTAATAAACAGCATTAAAATTAAAATTATAAAATTCAATATCATTATTAAAAAAAAATGGTTTTAAAAGCGTTAAAAAAGCGTTTGTTCCCAGAGTAACGTGAAATTTTAATAATGACACCAATTCAGTGATAAAATGTTATTCATATAAAAAATTTTTTTGATAAAATGTATATTTAGAATTTATTAAAATTATTTAAATTTATACAAACTAAATATTAATTTTAATAGAAACAACGGTAAACATATTTATTTTAACTTTTTAATCAAAAAAATTAAATTTAATTTAATAAAAAATCTTTTATTTGAAAAATATAGATTTATAGAAATAAAATAAATTTTTCTTCCTAGTGGGTCGAAATAGCTATTTTATATTTTTTTTAATAGCTAATTTATACTATTTAAATTTAGATTAATTAATATAATTTTTTATTCATTTTCAGATATGTGACCCCTCGCGAGCTTTGTTGGCTGCTTGCATTTCATCTTTTGCTAATTATTTAACGATCGATAAATATTGCGATTCTTATTTTAACTGTTCAGAAGAAGAACTGGAAAAAACTTTGGTGTCGATTGATGTTGCGCATTAAATAAAAAATTGGGCAGATTTTTTAAAACATAAAAATCGGAATATTAAAACTTTTTATTTAGCATGTATTGGTCAATTAATTTTATCGCCAACATTACAAGCAGCAGAGGACTTAGTAGAAAAACTTTTTATTATCTCTTTAGCCGATACAGATGGGTATATAGTGAATTCAATTCAAAAGACGAAATGCCAAATAGCTAAAGAAGATTTAAAATTGATAATTACAGAAAATCTGCGAACAGAGTATGATTCTATTTTTGAGCAATTGACAACAGTTGAATATTTTAACGAATCTGAGGAATCAAATGATGAATCTGAATTTGAAGACGAGGGAAATATCTGTACTCCTGATATAACTAAATGGCAGAAATGGGCAACAAATATAAAAAATAAAGTACTTACGATGATTTCAGATGATAATGGCGATCATGATAATGCTCATTTTGACGAAAAATTTGCTGAAAGATTAATAAGAGAGTGTCGACATTTACCTATGTGGAGCAATATATTTAATAACAAAATTGATTATTCCAAAACTCGACCTAGTTCCAGTGCATCAGTAGAATGTGAAATAAAAAAAATAAAAAACAATGTCTTTCAAAAAAAAGGCAAACAAACTAGGGTAGATGTAACTATCCAAAAAATTATTACTTATTATGACGGGAGGTTAAGGAATATGACAATTCCCTAAAGTGAAAAAGAGAAAGTAGATAAACAATTACACCAGCAACGCGACCAACAACCACAGTTAGAGAAAAATGATTTTGTTGATATATGTGATTCTGTGGATATAGTTGAAAATCTAATATCCAGTACAAAAAATAATTCAGATGGGTTAGCGTTTGTTGATGAATCAAATACAGAAAATATAGCTCGAAATCACCAACTAGTACCAATAAAAATAACTTTGTACAAGTGTCAGGCATGTGAAGCCATAGTTAATGATAAAAACAAACTTTGTGATTCTTGTTCTAGCAATGACAACCTGATAGCTTTAAATGAATTTGAAAATCATGCTGGCTTACCGGAAATGGATATGCTTCACGATGAAGGAAAAAAAAACAAAGAAAAGCAAGAAATAAGTATCTAGGTGGAGGAAAACAAAAAATTTTAGATGAATTACTATCTGATAACAATAGTGTAAATGTACCAGTTCTAAAAAATGCTTCTTCATTAGGACTTTCTTTTATAAAAATAAACAACAGAAAATACTCTCTATCTAATACTTGTGCTTTTGACAGTTTATTTACCATCATTCTTATTGCAGCATGTGTAAGAAATTATATTAAGAATTATATACAAAATTCAGATAATGATTTCTTTAAAATAGTATCATATCTTCTATGCACAAAAAAATTACAAATAAACTCTAAAGTTTACAAAAAAAGGGCTGAGTACATGCTTAAATACCTTAATTACTCTTCGCAAGGCATTATTATAAATCTAGATTGCTTCACAAATGTCGCGAAGTTAGCATCAGAAGTATTTGATATAAATCCAAGCGTAAAAAGACAAATTCAATGCATAAACAGTTGTTTGAATCATAAAGAAACTTTACCTGTATTTTTAATTGATATAAAAGATTTGCTAACTGAAGATATGTTTAACAATATAGTTGAAAATAAATTTTTGACAAAATCTTGTAATTGTGGGTTTCCATTAAGAATAACAGATTTAGAAATCGGTAGGTGTAAAAAAAGTTTTATTTTATAGTTTTATACCTGAATTTTTAATAACGAATTGTTATATTTTTGAATTATAGGAGATATCGTGTGTTTCGAAATTTCATATTTAAATTCGATTGATCGTTCTACAGAATTGAGTCGAATACCTACAATTCTCAAAGGCCAAGATGAAATTAAATATTTACTAATTGGATTGATTGACTACGATGGGCCTGAGAAAATGTTACATTCTAGAGATATTGGACACTACACATCTATTAGATATATGGGTTCGTTACGATGATTTATCTGATTCTCCAAAAAATTTTAAAAATTGTTATAAAACTAATATAAAATTAATTTTTTACTATAAAACTGCTCTAGATTCAAATTCAGATAATTTATAACAATTTTAATAAAAGTATGTTGCCAAATAGTTATTGTTATGTTAATAATTGTATTATGAGAATGTTATAATTCATTAAATATTTTGTACATAAAAAATTCTACATCTTTTTCCTATCTCGCTCTTTCCCTCGCTCTCTATCTCGCACATTACAAATAAATAATTAATTGCTAAATTAATAAGAGAGCAAAAAAATATTTTTTCTTCCTAGCGGGCCGAAAACACTTTTTTCGCCCCGCAACGAAAACGAAAAAAACGCGTTTTCACCCCACTGAGAAAGAAAAATTTCGTATTGTCCATGGGAACAAAAAAAAAATACCCCAGATCGCAGTTTACCATCCTCGGCTTCGCCTCGGATGCTAATTAACGTGCGATCTGGGCCATTCTTTTTTTTTGCTCCCTTGGTTAAAAATGTACTATTTATAGCCAAAAATAAGCAGTTAAAAAGCAGGAAATTATGCCGCAAGAATTAATTTTCTAAGTTGTCTGTAAAAATATTGCCTGCTAAGTAAAGCTTTAGTTAGCGGACAACGAATTTTCCGGAAAATTTTAAGAGCTAAAAAATTTTTCTTTGCGCAGAAAAAAAGCAGTTAATTAGCAGTAAAATATGCCATCATTTTTTTTTTATTTGAGCGAAAGTGTCCAGCCAACTAAATATACGTAAGTTGGAAAACTTCCAACACCGTCCTTTTATATAAAAATGGTGAAAAACAAGACCTAAGAAACTGAAAACCGATTGCCATGGGAGACACTACCCCAAAGCTTTACGCTGTCATTATGGCTGACTGGATTTCCACCTGGGTAATCGCTAATGGTTGGCTGAACGCATCGCAGAAGGGCTTTCTGAATTACGAAGGTTGCTACGAGCACAACTTCGTGATGCAGGAGGCCATTCTCGATGCAAGAAGGAGGTCGTCATAGCATGGCTAGATTTGACCAATGCTTTCCCATCCGTCCCCCATGACTCAATACACAAAGCCCTCGAGGTACATGGACTAAACCATACGGATTATAAAGTCACTTTACGACAACTTGACCACACAAGTACGAACTGCCGTAAGGTACACTGCTCCGATTCGCATTCTTTCGGGGGTCAGGCACGAATGTCGCAATGGACATCAATAGTCCTATCATATTTAATCTCACCCTTGAACTTGTTCTGAGGTCTGTCCAAAGAACAGGTCAAGGATATAAATTAGCTAATCAAAAAATTAATAATTTTACTTATGCGGATGATATGGCTTTCTTGACTGGTACAGTCGAAGGGATGCAAATGCTTCTTAAAACAGCAGTGGCTACCGTTGTTGGACTCAAAGGTCCCAACAATGACCTGGAGCTTGGCCAAGCCCCACAGGGAAATCAAATACCTTCAAATAGCCTTTTCAATTTCAAGACGAGTCTATTAATAAGACAGATGAGGAGAGAGGGTACGTTTCGACTCCAAACACGATTCATGAGATACTTATGCAGCATCGGTTAGCCTGTTATAATCGTATTAGAGTTGGCAAGAACAGTGGCTCGAAGGATGTTACGCATCTATAAGATTTCACCTATAACATTAAAAAGCGTTATCAACAAGAAGATGATTTATGTTGCGTTCTAAAGAGGTGGATTTTATAAAGCCAACTTTTAATTTGTGTGCTGTACTGTTTAGGTCTAGTCAATCGCCGTTGTTGTTCTTATTCTTTACATTTTTTGAAATGTTTTTTCCAGGGTCAGATAGTTTAATTGTAAAGTCAAGAGTACTGAAAGTTTCTTTTGCATAGGCTGCTTTGATAGAAGTAAGATTAGCAAGATGATTAAAAAAATAATCTTGATTTTCTCGTCTCCAGTGAACTAAGAATTTGCCATCCTTGTGCTACACATTTATTAACAGTTTAATAGATTTTAAAGTATTTTCAAACTCAAAAAACTGAGTATTAAATCCTATGAAAAACCGATATTTTAAACTTGTAATTTTAAACTATGCATTTTAAACAAAATTGAGAAAAGTAAGAATCAATCTCTTAGTTAAAAAAAAAACTTCTTAGTTTGAAAATTGCCAATTTAACGAATTTCCCTAAATTTTATCACATTATATAGAAAAGAGACCAGATGCATAAAAATTGAATACTAGCAAAACTTGTTACTTTTAAATTTCTTCAATTATAGTATATTAACCAGAAAATACAAATTCACATCATAGTAAGGGTCCCAAATAATAGTGTACCTAGTAGTAAGGGTTAGGCATAAACACCCAGCCGAACAATTCATACATACATGCGAATAAATGAACAAAAGGTTTTCTGATATGATGAATTAAAAAAAAGTAAAAATGTCTTTCAAACAAAGAATTATATATCTACGTCTATGACAGATGTTTCGTTGCATGCATAAATCTATGTATCAACTAAATATGAGTTTAATTTGACACTATAAAAATAAAATACACATGGATTTATTAATATGAAAAAATATTATTGTACCTTTTGAGCATTTGTACAAACACGTACGTTTGAAGATAAATTTTTTTTTTTTTTATTATTATTTTACCACGAACAATTACGTGAAAATGATCAAGAGAAAAGAAAAAGAAATTTATAAACAAAAAAGAATAAGTGCGTACGCATCGAGGCGATATTTCTCGCGTATATACGCATAAACATCAAAGGAACAATATACATTGTCCTCGCTCGCGGAGTTTATACATGTAGGGTAAACAACCCTCTTTCACTCTCCCTCTTTTTTTTTGTCCATTGATCCTACCATAATATCCTTTATTTTTTCAGAAAAACATATAAAAAAAATAAAAAAAAATTTTGAATACATAAAAAGCTCTTTCTAAATATTCAAGCAAAAAATAAGAATATAAGGTGAGATTTTCAATTGTTAATATATGAAAGAATTTTGACTTAATAAAATATTTACAACAGGGTAGAAAGTTTTAATATTGCGGAATTTTCATGAGGGAGAAAAAAGTTGTTCTAAGTAGTATATATTTTTTTAACAAAAGAGATTTCTTTATATGCAAATTTATAGAAAGGGCAAGTTCGAGTATATATTCAATATAATGAGCATCTTAAGGATGTAATTAAAAATGAATACTTGTATACAATTTATACATAAGGGTGTTTTTTCTTTGCATATTATTTAAATTCTGTTTACCTTCTTCTGTTATACTTAAACATATTTTAGTTTTAATTTAAAATTAATAATTTGTATTTTTTAACCGTTATTGTAGTGACTTAGTAAATTAGGGGAGATGTGAGCTTCCTTAGGTTCTTTTATAATGGGATTTTGGCTTAATTAAAATTATATAAATCAACAAAGATTATTGCCCCAAGTGGTTGGCTATCAAGTCTTAAAAAAAAAATGAAATTATGAATCACAATTGAAAATCTCTAAAATGTGTATTTTTTGCTTCAATTTTAAAAGCGAAACATTTGAAAATGTTAATGAAAATTTTATATCATTATTTGCTTTTGGGTGGGTATTTTAATGCTTGACTCAAAAATTGCTAAAATAAAAAAAAAACCTAATAATTTAGAAACTTTCAGTACCAAGATAATTTTATTCAACAACTTGTCCCAATCTTCTGCACATTTTATATGACATTTTATTATACTTATGCAAATACGTTGAATTGTAAAATTAATATAAATCCTTGATTGCATAAAGCAAACTTAGGCATAAAAAAGTTTGCATATAAAAAAAAAATTTTTTTTAAGTAAAATGAATGAAATAAACGACATGGTAAATTCAACATAACCTCTTGAGCCTAATGAATATTTTATGATCCACTAGAAGAATTTCTAGATTCTGCTTACCAACACAAGCGTACATAAACCAATTTTTTACGTTTCTTTTTTTATACGACTCCCTTTACCATTATTCTGGTTCACCGCGAACTTTCGCGACTTGCTTACACTTTAGGGGAGAGATCTTTTATATTATATGCTCTAGTGTATTGCATACTAGCTCTAGAGTAGGTTGTAAAAATAAATATTTCTTTTTTATGATTTTATATAAACTTAGAAACTTCATTATTTTTACATTTTTTTTTTATCTTTACCCTTTCTTTCTGTTATACATAACTTTTGTATTTAATCAAAAAACTTACATTACCAAATTTTCTATTCAATTTTTCTGCTAAATCTTACTTATCTATTTATTTTGTAAATTTTATGACTAGAAAACTATAGAAATAAAAAGAAAAATATATTTTAGATTTATGCAATTTAAAAAAAATGATTGTTCTCAAAACAAAAAATAAACTAAAAAAAAAACAAAAAAAAAATTTATTCCCTTGGATACTATTGCATAAATTCAATGATTTTTATAAAGATATAAATAAATATAAAAATACTTTTATAAACAAAAGCGCATAAGAAAATAATAATGTTTTGAATAGAAAAATATTTTTAAAATGCATAAATATTTCTTTGAAAATGATATCTTCAAAAGTATTTTCAAAGTCTTTAAAGAAAGAAGATAACTGAAAAAATCTATACTTTTTCTTTAAAAATAAAAATTTCTTACAATTGAACTATATAAATATAAATATTTGACAATTTTATTCCTGTATCCACATATGTTTTTATTCAACATAAACTTTACTCGTTGAATTACACAAATTTATATACGAACCATCCTTTATCAACCAAGACCCGATTCATCTGCAAAAGAATTTATACACTTGAAATAGAAGATTTAATTTTTAGAGTTATTAGAGCTTGTTGAACTTTTGAAAATTGGTGTAATTTTAGCGATGATAGGGCTACCTAAAGTGGGATATCCTATTTAATAAACACCTGGGCAAAGATTGCAAAGAACCTAAGCATACCTGAATTTTGAGTTATCGGAACTAGGGTGGTAAGGATTCTTTGTAAATCTGAGTGCTTTCTCGTACTTGCTACTGCTTATGTCCAATTATTATACAATTATACATAAAAAAATTATTTTATTATCCCATTAGATTATTAATTCAGTACTAACCAAAATTTTGGAATTTAATTTTTGATCTAGATGTAACTAGTTTTACGAAGAATTGCCCAGATATAATACCCTTGATATTAGATGAATAACTATAGTGATATACTATATTACTTGAAAACTAAAGAACTTGACAGATTGAGTTTCAAGTAGTTCTTCAACAAACTCCATATTTTACTTTTTCAGACGTATTAAAGTTACAATTTATTCTATACTATATACTTTATTTCATTCTATTTTATTGAACTAAAAAAAATCAAACTTATCAATAATAAGAGAAATAAAAGTCATATAGGATTATTAATACTTTGCTTTTATTTTGAGTACTACTTGCTATTGTATTTTGTTTAGAAAAGAGATTTATGTCATATCGAATGCTTTTTTATAATTATATACATTTTAAACTTCATAAAAGGAGTAGAGTTGATCTGTCCTGTTTATTTCTCAACATATTTTGATTATTTATCAATATAAGTGTACCTGCTTGTCATGACTCAAAAGTAAGATCAATGTTTTTCTTTTGGATAAAAATCATGTGTTAGGCCATGCCGTAACTCATAAGAGCTCAAATTTAAAACTTCAAATAGTCAAGTTCAAAGTCGAGACCTTTATTTTGTAACTTAGTTAAAAAGTAGCTGCTTTATTTGATTTTAAAAATCAATTAAGAAAAAAAATAAATAATTCTGTTAGCTTAAAAAAAATTACATAAAAATAATAAAGTTTAAGTCAAAAAATTTCAAGTAGTAATAAGTGAAAGCAAAAAAATGCAAATGCACACTAATTTGTAGAAAACTTCAAAGTGTACATTAATAAAAGTTACAAAAAGACAAGTAGTAGCTGGCCTTTATCCTTATATAATAAGAATATAAAATAGCCAACAGCATTTTTGCTTAAAGCTTTTTTTTTATATAGACAGCATCTTTTGACAAAGAAAAAAAGTTTTTCTAAAAGCTTTCCGGGCGTTGCTTCTTTAGTTCATTATTTTATAATTGGCACTATCTTGAAGCTTTCATGAATTATTAAGAATGTTGGTAAAGCCGCAGAATATTGACAAAGATAGGGTCAATAATTTTTTTCTGTTAACTAAAAAAATTTTTTACACAATCAAAACTTGTTAAACAGTAACAACAAGTCGTGAACATAAATTAGAAACTTTAATTAAGTAAATTTTGTTTTGTTTTGAACAAACAATAAAATTAACAAAATTTTTATTCTCATGTGTAATGCACTACTGTTTCAAAGCTTTATGTGTGGTAGTAAACGTTTCAGTATATTTTCCACACATAACAGTATAATTGCAGCAAATGCAGGTGCCCTCTTGTAAAAGTAGTTAGTGAATACTCGAAAACCCGAAATAATCAAAACTAGAAATAACTATGTATATGCTTTTTGTGTTTATATTTTACATGTCAAACACAAATTCGTCAGTTACTGTACTTTTCAATTTGTTTTCTGTATATGCGCTCATGAAAGGTAACAGCGGAAAGTTATTAAATAAAAATATACAAAATTTATATGTACTATATTGTCGTATTTATTAAGTTTTCGCCATATAATAGTAGTTTTAACCACAAGCAACGTTAAATAAGTTGGAAAATAAAAAAAATATATATTTTTTTAGAACGATTTGTTCTATGTTTCTAAGTTTTATCATGTTCACTGACGGGCTACTTGGCTTAAAAATTAATTGAAATTTCAAATTTTTTTGGAAGTTATAAATTTTCTATTTAAATTACACTTGGAAATTCAAGAAAAGCTTGTCAGCCTGAGAGAGTAAGAATGACTAAAAATATTATACTCATAGAAATTCTACGAAAAAACCCCTGAAAAAACCCGAACTACCAAACTAAAATATCTGAATAATTTATTTTTGCATGTATTTAAGTATACTTGCTTATCAAGTAGAAGGAATATAAACTATGGTATATTAACAATAATCAAAATTTTTTATTTCTGAATTATCTAATTAGATTTTTTAAAAAACAGGCAGACTCTTTTTAACTAAAAAATATAGGTTTTAAAATTTTAGAACTCCTAGAGTTAAAGTTTTAAAAATTCATTTTTCGGGAATTAACAGGTTTTTGAAATTTTGTTGAAAATTTGGGAGCAAGAATCGCAAAGTATATGCACTGTAAAAAGTAAGTAACTTCCTTATAAAATTAGAAAATTTTCGAAAAATTAGTAGATTTTCAAAAAAATTTGTAAGCATTCGAAAAAAATCATAAATTTACTAAATTTTGTATATTATCGAAAAATTCGAGAATTCACGATTTTTTTTGTGAATTCATAAGCAAAATTGATAATTTACAATTTTTTTTCGAAAATTCACATAAAATAGTCGTAAATTTACGAAAAATAATTGTGAATTTGCAACTTTTTTCGTAAATTCACAAAAAAAAATCGAGAATTCTCGAATTGTTCGATAATATACTAAATTTAGTAAATTTACGATTTTTTTCGAATATTTACAAATTTTTTTGAAAATTTACTAATTTTACGAAAATTTTCTAATTTTTTTGTTAATATAAGGAAGTTAGTTTTTCAAAGTGCTTCCTTATATGACGTCACAATAAGAAAGGGGGAAGGGGTTAGTAAAGGAACTTTATATTTACGTATAGCAATTAAATGGCTTTTAATTATCTTTGAATGAAAAAGTATGGGTGAACAGTAGCATGAATATGTCTCCATAACTCTAGTGATGTGCAAATTGATGGTTACACATTACAATTCTTTCTCCCAAATTTTCACAAAAATTTTAAAACACCAGTTGTATTTTAATCCCATCAAAATTTGTTCTTTAAATGCTCCTAGGCAATCTTGGACCCAGGAAAAAGCTCTGCAAATTTGTTTTTTATTATTTTTTGTATTTAATTTTCTTAAATAAAATTTTATTTATCCATTATATAAAAATCGATGGAGATCTGAAGTTGCTTCTATTCAACTTTTTATTCGCCTTCTGATTGGCCGAATTAAAATCGATTATTCGATTATATTTAAATTTAAATAAATAAAGTTAATGGTTATATTATTTAGTTTGTTTATAAATTAAAATACACAAGAAATGTACCTGCAACAAAAAGAGGTTAAAAGCAAAACTTGTAATATTTATAAAATTAATTAGGCTTAGGTATATAGGTGAAGAAAAAAAAATAAAATTAATATTTAAACATTATTAGGCATTTTTTAAAGAACCAAATAATTAATACTTATCATAAAAAATTTCAAAATCTTGATGCAATTAATGTGGTTGTGTTGATATTATTAAATATTATTAAGGGAGGAAATTAAATTAGCAAATTTTTTACGGAAGGTTTTGAAGCCCTATTAAAAATACATAGAGCCAGATGGGTCAAAATGGCCTATGCCGGCCTATGCCGCTGTAAACATGTTAATTGGTTTTTGCGAGGGTATTTGACTCTGAAATTAATTAAACTCGAATTCAAACGCATCAAATTGGTTTAAAAGTGCTTTTAACATGGAACATGTTTATAAGGGTGTTTCTTATTTCCCGAATTGACCGTAGAGGAAAATACTGGCGCGAATATGATAATTAAGTTAATAATACGACTACTTATTTTCAACAAAAAAAAATTTACCTATATGTTAATATAGTGTGCCGATTTGCAAATGACAATCGGTCAAAATCAGAAAAAAGGTTTTAAAAATGTTTTAGAAAGCTTATAGAAACCTTGCTAAAAACTTTTTACTATTAAAATGTTTTAAAAGCTTTTTAGTACCAAAATACCTAAAAAAAAACTGTAAATTATAACATATTTTAGGATATTTGAACTTAATTTAAAATTTACAGTCATCTACAAAGCAAATGTCCACGACAATTGCAATTTGCCAATTTTATTCTATTCTATTTGATATTTTGTTATAACAAGTCTTCAGAACATTTTAGCAGTAAAAAGATTGTAGCAAGATTTCTAAAAGTTTTCTAAAACATTCTTAAAACCTTTTTTCTAATTTTTACCGATTTTCATTTGCAAATTGGCACACTACATTAAATTGTACGTCAAAATAATTTTTTTGGAGATTAGTTTTATGACCTGAAGTATTATATTTGCTCCAATATTTTTCGATTTAGGTGCTTAGAATAATCCAGGTTTAGGGACTTAGAATAAATCAGGTTTACGGTTGGTAGGGACTTAAGGGACTTAAAATAAGTTCGATAAAGGGTTCTAGAATAATACGGGTTTTAGGAGCTTAAATTTACATGAGTACCAATCATTACCCTAGAATACTATTTATTAATGGTTAAATAATACCAGCGGTAATTGAAAATATAATTATGTTCCATGTTTGTTGTTTGTGAGTTCACAAATTGGTTGTAAGTTTTTTCATATTATACTTATAGTATTTCGATTTATAATAAAAATATAAACTACCCGATGGAATGTCCAAACTGGAATTTTCGCATATGAGTAATTCTTAGTGAAACTTTTCTTAAGGGAAGGTGAACATTTGGGATTTTCATAAAACCAATTCAAATGGGTTTAATACGTAGAATTATCAGTTCATACAAGTTTTTAAGCTTTTAGATTGAAAGCTTTCGAAATGTCAGCTGTTTCCAATTTTAAAATTTTTTCAAAGTTGCTAGAAAAATGTGAGCTAATTTTACGGTTTTCTGTTGGCAATATTTGTCAAATAATAGTTCAAAAACTATTCCCAGAATATAAAACATGTGCTGTTCTGTATTATGGAAATGATCTTTGAGCTATTTTTTAAAAAATATTGCCAAAATAAAATGAAAAGAACGTTTGCTCCTATAACTTTTTTTACTCAAAAATTAAGTAACGTGTAAAAATGTTTTGGTAATTTTTAATATAATTTTAATTCCGATTATTACTTAAAATAATAAATTTATGTATTATATAAATTTGAATAATTATTTTATTTTAATTTAAAAATTAAAAAATATAAACCTTAATTTTTATTTTAATTTTTTATGGCCTTTAGAAAAAAGTTGTGGGTTTTTGACGTTTGCTATAGGCTTTGGAGAAGCATCAATGATGATTTTATACAATAAGACAAGAAATCATTTTTTTTAAATGATAATTTATCATTAACTAGATGGCCATAATAGGGCCATAATATGGTAAAAATTATTTCTAGGGATTAAATTAATTTAATAATGAAATTATAAAAAATGTTATTATTCTGCGCGCGCAGAGCGCGCGGCTATTCTAGTAACTTATTAAATTAATATTATTTAATTAATTAATTTATTTACTCTTACTCTTATATCCTGAAGAAGGGGATACAAACCCCTGAAAGATTGATAAAATAAAAATTTTTTGACAAAATTGTTCCTCTTGATCATTATTATTATTAATAATAATAATTTTTAATAACAATTATAAATCATTTGTAACATAACAAATATTTATATTTGTTTTATCTATAAAAAATATTAATAGTAATTATAACAATATTATATTTTTTAATTCTTCTATGTTGAGAAAAAGCTTAAATTATGCACCTTTTTATTATTCGACAGCAAAAATGCAAACAAAGTTGATATAAAAAAAAGCATTTTCATACCTTTGCAAATTAACATATAAATCGCATATTATCATTCATGATCACTTCATTGCATGGGAGACAGTGGTTTCCCAAGAGATAACAATTTTTTTTTAAAACGCTTATGATTGTTATTATTTAAATTAAAATCAATTTTTATTGATTCATTATCGTGTGCGCAGGGTTTATATCAGTAAATTTTTCGGACAAAATATTCGCATAAAAATAGTTTGCTTCGATTAAACCAAAGGATATTTTATTATTTTTTTAAAATTCATACTTTATGTGTTGCATAAAAATTTTATATTTTTTACGTTTAAAAAAAAAATCTCATTTTTAAAATAATAATATTTTATGTCATTATGGTGTAACGTAGCTAGTTAGAATAATAAAGATGTTAATAAAATAAAAAATAATACGATAAGAAAAAAATAGGCAATTTTAAAGGTTCACTGACTGCAATATTCATAAAATATGTTATAACATGTGATATTATTATAAAGGTTTTAACTTCATGAATCATAATTTTAAATCACACGCTATGTGAATACAAGTATTAAATACTCAATGGGCTATGAACACGGATTACTTTTGCAATATATGTGTAAAACCGTTCATATAATTAAACGTTAAGTATCGCTTTTATTATTTTATTAATAATAATTATTTTATTTACTTTTTTATTTTTAGTATCTTTCAACTTCAAAATTATTGCTAAACCCATTCCAGCCCCCCTTCGATAGTTTAAATTTTAATCTGCTAACTAACTAATATTTTAAACGCATTCTGGATATCTGGCTTATATTAGGATTGAGAGATGTGCTAAAGAGTAAGCTTCCTTTTTGAGGTATCCTAATGATATCTATAAAGTTGAAAAGTATTTAAAACTACTTAGTTACTCTCCAGAAAATTTTAAGAAATAGCAGAGTACCAATAAATTACTTATTTGTCTCATTACTGATAAATTATTCTGATTCCATTCAGTGATCAATTAAATTCAATACTCTAATCTGTTATCAGGTGTTCGTTAAAACATCTTTCTCTACCGATTCAACCGTATAAATAAATTAACTATCTTATCGATGTTTACAGTCAGCTGCTTTGGTGGATACCAAATTTCCTAATATAACAGATTGATTGAAATTTAGTGATCTGTAAAAGTAAAAATTATTCAATAAAAAATTCATTCAAATTTTCACTAAAAATAAATTTTTTGAAAAACTTTGAAAAGACTGTAATGTAAGGATTCTATTATATAAAATAGAACAAGAGATTTGATGCCTCGGGTGTAATATAATTAATTCACGTAAAAGAAAATGTCACTCGTGTATGCACTACATACAAACACACTTACATGTAAATTTTGAAGTTTTAAGGCGCGTATATGCAATTAGCAAGGCGTATACAAAATTTTAGAAAGAGATGCAATACACATACAGCAATGAATTAAGCCGTCTGTAAAATTACTTAATTATCATGCAAGAGTATAAATAGACGTTGAAGTAAAAAAGCTTTTTTTTAAACTATTTGTAAATGGAATTTTCATTTTACTTACACATAGAGAAAATTTTAATTTTAATAAATTTATTTTCTGCGAAATTCAAATTCATAATTTTCATAAATAAATATGCTTGAGCAGATTGTATTTACAAAAGCTCTTTTTTTTGACAAACTTTGTATGAATAAAAAGGCTTTTTTAACCTATTACAATTTATACATTATAGCTTTGACTTTCTCCCTCGAGACTCTTTAAAACTCTCTCACTCTTCTAGGATGTATAAAAAAAATCTACTTTCATATCCACACAGTATTACTATTTTGTGTTTTCTACTCTATTAATTTTCGTTTTGAATTTGATATATAAAATAATAATACCACCCTCTATGTCTATATACTTTCTGCTATATTTCGTCTTTTGTCCTATTACGCCATGTATATATTTTTCCTTTTATTAAAATTCCCAAATGGGTAAGTCTTAAAATATTATAACAGTAAAGTGGTGGGTTTTACGCACGCAATTTTTTATTTTCATTTCTATTAATGATTTTTCACACGCAAAAAATAATCTTCTATTTGATATAAGATACATTAGGTTAGACTTTAATTTGAAATTTTCAGATTTTCTTTACACCAAATTTAGTTTACTAAGAATGAAAAAATAAGTTACTTGTGGATTTTTATTGGTACCAAAATATTTGAACAAGAAAAAACTTTTTAAAAATTACTAGACTATTTTTAATTGGTTGCGAGGTTTATGGAACTGAAAATCCTACCATAAGACCCATTTGATCTACTTTCCAATGATATGATCTCAGTTTCTTAATAAAAAAATTTTTGATTTTAGAAGCCAAAAATTTTTTAAATCAACAAAGCTTTGAAAATAACGACCAGTTGCATATATATAGCAGAGTATGCATTTTTATATTGAAAAAATGAAACGATAAGAATAATATTTATACGTGAGCTATACTTTATTATACAAACACTACGCATAAATGATTTTTTACTTTTTATCTGTAAAAACACTTTTAAATCTAAAAGCAAAAAAAATATGAAATCATTTTATGCATCCTTTCAAATAAATGTATGTGTATTTTTTGTCAGTATTTAAATCACTGATAAAATTAATATTTACGATCCATAGAAAAAGAATGATGATGACGTATATGACAGAAGGGGTGAATTTCTTAATACACCTTTAGAAAATTTAAGGTATTATATACACAATACACGCCCTGCTTTTTGGTGACTTATACGTTTATCTTCATTAATTTTCTTAAATTATGGTAATGTGCGTTTTGCTTATTAAAAGACATGATAATATATGATCTAAGGAACACGGATATATTTGATGTGACTCATACTTTGTTTGCTGCGTTATAATATTTAGATATTTTTTTTAGTATTAAAATAAAAATAATATTATTAGCAAAAATCACGAATATGAGTTAAAAAATCAGAATTAGTAGTAAAGTATTACTCACAAGTCTTGAGTCTTTCTCTGAAAGTAAGTTTTTAAAATTATGAGCTTTTAAGATTTATAAAACAATATTACACAAATTCCTTACAAGGCAGCAAAAATTTGCAAATGGGGTCATGTTATACTTAAACCAAAAAGTTTTTAAGTCTTTGATAGAAATATTGGTTACTCATATGAGATCCCAGGAAGCTAAAAAACTTTGTTCAAAAAAGTTTGTGTGTGTATGTATATGCGTATGTATGTAACTAGCCATGTTTCCAAAGCATTCTGATATTAGGACAAAATTTTTTTTATCAAAAAATCTCTAACTACTTTTTTTCAACTTTTTTTTACCTGATTTTTTTTTATGAAAGTATTAATTTTAGAAATATCGTTTTTACTCGAAATCTCGATTAATTTTTTGAAATTTTTTTCTTTACATTTTTTGTATAAAAAATAGTATAAAAAAGCACCTATTTTTTTACATTTTGAGATAGTATGAAATTTTTTTCTATGGAAGTACTAATTTTATAAATATTATTTTTACTCGATTTTTTAAATTTAATACCCAATATTTAAAAAATTTTTTTCTCACTGTTTTTGCAAAAGAAAATAAAGAGAACACCATAAAATTTTTTCCTTTTTGACCTAGTACCAAATTTTTTTATATGTGAGTTTTAGTTTTTAAAAATTCATTATGTGAATTAATTTTTAGCTGAAATATAGAGAATTTATTTATATGTTAAATTTTTTTTCAATTCATTAAAATTTCCCCCGACAAAAAAAGTATTCTTATTTCTATCGATTAATTAAATATTACATTTGCACACTAATCTTTACAAGCAAAACAATTAATTAAAAAAAACTACAATTGTTATTTTTTCTAATAATCATTAATATAAACCCAGAAAATAAATTATTTAATCATATTATACCTCGGATAATCCAAATCTACCCTCAAAAAAAAAAAGGAAATACGAGCAAATAATTTAGCAAAGGCCAAAAATGCAAACAATAGTATTCGATTTTCCATCGTCCCTTCAAATATCAATCATCACAATATACATTAGATCAACTCAAGGGAATCATAATATACCTTCCAATAAGTATTACTAATACTAATGCTAGATTTATGTCTCCCCTATTTATTTTTTTAACGTGTACTTCCCTTCTCGTTATTTTTATTGCGAAAAAAAAGTTAGTAATAAAATATTAACACAATAATATAATATATATAAAAGCTTTACAAATAAAGTTTAGAAAAACAGAAATCAAAATATCGATGTTTAGTTTTTTATCTCTCTTCATACATGATTCTTGACGAAAAACACATTTTGACAATAATAATAAAAGAACAAAATATGGTATTTTTCGGTATTTTATTCCATTTTTACATCATTCAATATATCGATTTGAAACTATCAACGCAATGTTCATTTTTTTATTCCAACAGAATAAAATAAAAAAGGTAAGTTCTATTATATTTATCGGTTGATTGAACTGTGTGACGGAAAAATTTAGATTCCTACTCGGATTCAATATAATTACGTATAAAAATTTTCTCGCAAGTGAAATGTCCTCGCAATAGTATAAATATAAGCGACGAAAGCTGAGGGTCTTCACCTAAGAGTTAAATCTTTAAAAACAAAATTTTTAAAATAAAAATTAAAATCTTACCTTTTTTATTTCATTTCCCGGGTTTGTTTATCATTCAAATCTCCTGTGTGTTATACAATTATTATTGCTGGACTAGATAATTACTGACGTGTAGTATTAATAGGAAATTAACTTTTGTCTATTGTATCGTATATAAAATTCTTTTTGTTACATAAAAAACGTCTTTGAGTTTTTTTTTTGTTAAAAAAGTTATGCGCAAGGTTTAGCATAGATTAAGCAAGTATGTGTAAATTTGATAATAATAACATTTGTTCAACATTTTTATTTCACTTTTTCTTTCGTTTGTATAAACAGTGTTTGTTTATTTTCATTTATAGATTGCCAAAAAAATATATTTCTTTATTAAATTTTTTTTGTGTATCTTAATGTTTAAAAACACTTTGCTTGTGTTATCTGAGGGAATACCTTTAGTTTACTTACTTTCAACAATCCTATAGTTTTTCAAGTATCATTTTTGTAATAAGTGAAAACAAAAATGGACAATAATGTATAATTACAATGTTTGTAGCGTATATCGTAATGTGTAATCTCTGAAACTTTTAAATCCATTCATCAGTGAAAAAAATATTAACCATAGTAGCTTATAGATTATTTTCTATACTGATGAGTCAATTTAGTCAAAAGATAGTTTCTAATTTTTCTAACTTAACAAGTATGAGTAAACACTAAATTTTTACATAATCTAAATTATAAAGAGATAGCACACATTTGTAAGATAAGGTACACGTAAGAGTAATAATTTACCTGAAGATTAGCATAATAAATTTTGAACAAGAGTGTGTAAGCAAAAATTGTTTAAGTCCATAATCCTTAAAAAAAAAACATGCAGATATTTTACTGAGGTAATTATAGAGGTAGGAATTACAAAGAAAAATAAATGAAAAAAGTTGTAATTATGAAAAGCTTATATTAAATTTTTCATGGATTTATACTGTTAAAATTTTTCGTTGAGACTTTAAAAGATTAAAGTAAGGCAGAATTATAAAATCTAGCTATTAAAATATAGAAGGAAATAAAAATTCACTTTACTATGGTTACTGAGATGTATGATTTTCAATGAATTCTATAATCAGTGTTATGGAATTCTAATGCTTTATTTATAAATACACTGTAAAAAGTAACTTTCTTAGATTTACAAAAAAAATAGAATTTTTTCGAAAAATTAGTGAATTTTCAAAAAATTTTGTAACTATTCGATAAAAATCGTAAATTTACTAAATTTAGTATATCCCCGAAAAATTCGAGAATTGTCGATTTTTTTTGTGATTTTACGAAAAAAGTTGTAAATTCACAACTATTTTTCGGAAATTTACAACTAATTTTTGAAAATTTTCGAACAAAAATTGTAAATTATCAATTTTTCTTACTAATTCACAAAAAAATATCGAGAGTACTCGAACTTTTTGTTACTACACTAAATTTAGTAAATATACGATTTTTTCGAATATTTACAAATTTTTTCGAAAATTTACTAATTTTTCGAAAATGTTCTCATTTTTTTGTTAATATAAGAAAGTTACTTTTTACAGTGTACGTCAGGTCTATTTCTAAATCTTTTGATATGGAATTCTGGGTCTCTTTTCTTTTATTTCATTTTATTTCATTTAAAAGCAAGTTTAAAATTTGTTATAAATGCAGACATAGAGTGCTACTTCTTAATGACTTTTTTCTTGCTGTTATAGGTCCATAAAATTTTCTAGGGAATTTTTCTGTTTTTGGGTTGCTGAATACGAATATGAAATCCGTTTTTACCGAAAATGGTCCAGTATCCCACAATAGAAATTTTTAGATTATATTTTGCGAATTTTTTAGAGTTTTATCGGTTACTTATAATTTTTGGACCAGTGGACACGAATATGATATTTTTTTTTACTTGAAATTTGCTAGTTTCCCACAATAAGTAACTTTCGATAATTTTTTTTCATTTCTTCAATATTTTTTATTGTGGACCACTAGAACACCTTATTTAAAAACAAATATAATTTTCGTATTTCGTGACCTAAAATGGTAAAAATTCGTTGCAAAAATTTTCGGACCTGTCAGCAAAAAAAATGATTGCAAAATAGGGCTCTATGCCTACTCTATTACTGATAGAAATCAATAATGATTATTTAAGTATGAGGTATTCAAATGGTTTCTTTTCAAATCAGGTCAGGTCTAATTAACTTTTAAGTAAAAATCGAAATTTATCAAAAAAGGTTGAATATTTAAAATGGGTACGAATTTTTACCTAATAGCAATAAAATTTTGTAACAGTTTTTAAAAGCGTAACTCTTTCAAAATTCATGTTATTATTAAATTATATTTAAAAAAATTATTATTACAATTGCATTAAATTTTGTTATTTTATTTTATTTTTATTCATTAAATTAGATAATATAAAAATAACAATTTTTTTTTAATCATATTATGCTGTACATTTTCGTTTTGTTTCTGTCATTCTTTTTTTTTCAAGACTATGTTATATTCTGTCAGAAACACACGAGACGGTTAAATTTCGAGGCCAAAAACAGAAATGCAATTTCTCATTCGTTATCTTTTTTTTTTCTTTTTCTTTTTTCAAATAAAATAAAATTACTTTTTTCGTTTAATTATATTTTATACACACTCAATGTCATAATTGAAATATCAAGATTTATTTAAGTTTCTTTTAAATTTCTATTTTTACAAATGAAAAACTAATATTAATTTAAAATTCTTATAAATATTTTAAGAAAGACATTTGAAATTAAAAATTAATTTAAAAATATAACTCACTAACAAAAGCTTATTTTTCAATTAAATTAAAAAAAAATGAAAAAATAAATTTATAATGTAATTAAAAAAATGAGAGTAATAATTTTAATTAGTAGAAAAAACAGCAGTTTTCATTAAAAGTACATCCAGCAGCATGTAAAAAAAATTGCAGAGGATAAAAAAAATGAGAAGCAAGTATTTAAAAAAAGTAATTAAAATTCTAAGGCTTTAATTTATTAAAAGAATTACTCAAAGCTGCATGTAATATACTAACTTAGTTTATGTGTTATATTTTCATCTGTCACTCTATAACCAAATTAAGATTTTATGTGACATCGCTAAAAATATTTTTATTTTATTATTAAATTTTTAGTTTGCCTTTTTTAACAAATTATTTCGTTTATTCACATTTTAGTTTCTAGAAAATTATAGTATTTTATTTTCAAGTAAAATTTCCTTTATTCGTACTGTTTTCTTTTATCTAGCTATCAGAATTCGGAAAATAAACTACATTTAATTAAATTCTGTTGAACTAAGCTGTATTTTAAAATTAAAAAATATTATAAAAATAAAACTTATAACTGGTTTGTGTGTTATTTTTCTGTTGAGGTAGCAGTACAGCTATAGGTTCAGGGTCACAATAATTAACGATAATTTATCATCCATAGAAATATATTATTTTTGAGCATATCGCAAGTTTAAAATATGGCACACTGTTAAAAATACTTTATAGTAAATATACGAAATAGTCGTAAAATTACAATTTTGTCGTAAATTTACGATATTTTTAGTAAACTTACAACAAAATCGTAAATTTACGATTATTTCGTATTTTTACTATAAAGTATTTTTAACAGTATAATTTCAAGTGTAAACTGTGGAATAATAATTATACTTTTATAAGTGTTCAAAGCCATTTCTCTTTCGAGAAAAAATAATTTAATTTTAAATTTTATATAAATATGGTTTGTATAACTATAGAATTATATAAACATAATATTTACATATTATTCTAAACAACACAATGAGTTTATGAATATATCAGATAGTAAAAACTCGGTAAAAACTCAATCAACAAAATTTATCTTTTATCACATGTGGTTATTAAAATTTTTACTTTGCAAAATTGCTTATATATTCATCAGACCTTTAAACCTATCTAAAGCAATAACGACAAAGTTTAGATGATTACGAACACAAGTTAGCCCTTTTGAAAAAAAAAATTAATAGCAAAAAAGAAAAAGTAATTAAATTGCTTAGAAGCTAATCTTTTAATAAGAGTAAAAATAAGATTGATCGAAATGACAAAAGATTAAAAGTATATTATTCTAGTAAAAGGCATTGATGTAATTGATCGAACCACATGATAAATCCAGTTGATCTCTAATCCAAAGGACGTATAATAACTATAGAAAGTCTTAGTTTGAAACTCTCTGTTAAATGAAAAGCAAAGGTTAAGTTAGTAAGACATATCGAGTGGATTACTGGAAAAGATAGGTTTAGCTATATTATATTATGTGCTTGTTGTTATAAAAGAAAAAAAGTGTTAATGTCAACTGCACAGCTTTATTATATATAATATCATCTCCTCCATAATATAACTTTCATTATATATAGAAAACATCAACTGGTGCATTAATCCGGAAAATTTATCAACTATTATTATTATGATACACCAATAATTTCATATTTGACAGTTTCAAAATTAAGACTTTCTGACCGTTGAAACATGTATTTATTATAATATTAGATTATAAGCTTTTGAGCTTTTAGACAAACTTTTCGATATACCTTATTATATACAGATATTCTCTTACTCTTTCTCTTACACTCGAAACTTTAACTATTTTATATTTTTAAGACGGATCAATGATTTTCTTCAAGAGATCCGACATTCGTAAATACATATTTACATAAGTAATATTTTAGTTTCTTGAAAATAAATCAAATTATTTAAATTTATCAATGTTATTTATTAAAAATAAAATCTCATTGAATCCATTTTTTTCCTATACAAACAATATTTTCTCATTTTTCTTTCAATTTTTTAAAGGATCTTGTTGGAAAATTTTACTTTTGACATCTAGATCCAACGTATCTAAAGTAAACAAAATGCATGATTAGTTATATGTATCAAAATGAAATGCTTAAACACTCGAAATAACTGGATTATGTTTAAAAAAGCATACTTTAAAAACTCAGTAACAAAACCTTTATATGTAACTATAGAAAATTTTAAAATATTTTCCAGTCATTTTAATAATAAGAAAAAATATTTTTTAAATAAGGAACCGAAACAACTTGACCAAAAAGGTATTTCAAATTGTTTTAAAAAAAAATCCTATATTTTGCTTCCATGAATTTCTAAACAACAATCTTTTACAATTTACTTTGAGTTACGTGGTTTGATGTGGGTGTCTTAAATTTTGTGAAGTCATTTTCGAATCTTCGATTTCTATTTTTTTTCCAAGCTTATAGAAATAACATTGAAAAGATTAATCTTGATACCTATCGGTTTTCATTGTCTAGAAATCCAATCACAACTTTTTGTGTAAACAAATAACATTCTTTGTTTGAGATATTCGATTAGTAAAAAATTAAAATTTTCAAAGTAGCTCAGCGCACCCTCTAATAAATTGATTTTTATAAATTTTTGGAGGCCTTTTATAAAGTTTTAGTTCTAATTTTTACAGTTGCATGTCATCCATCGACTATTTTTGTTAATTTGCAAATTTCTCAACTTTAACATAGGGGAGAAGCGGGTCGGTTGGCAGACGCGAAAAAATTGAATTTCAAATTATTTTAACTCTTAAAATAATCAAGTTTTTAAGATAATCTTTATGTTAAATTAAAGTTTGGACCCTTTTTTTTTTACTAACACAGTTATTTTTTTGAAAGGATTTTTTTATTTAATGGAAAATATTTGTTTAAAAAAAAATAAGTTTTTCGGTCGGTTGGCGCACCTATCAGGTCAGTTGGCGCACATTAAAATGTTTATGTTTTTATAAAGAAAGTAAATAAAAACAATTCAATTCATCATTAAATTAATCCTTAACACTTTTTTTACATAAAAACATACATTTTTTTTTCGTATTTTTCAAATTATCCATTTCACTTATTTTTTGTAAACAAACACACAAAACATAACCTCACACTTGGACCCTACATATTTTCACAAAAATTAATGAATGAATTAATTATTTTTATACAATTATCATAATATTATGTAATTTAATAGTTAATAGGTTCATTTTTTTCACGAATTTTTAGAAATATAAACAAAATTATTAAACTGTTTTGCAAAACAATTTCTTCTATTCTTGCGCCAACTAACCCGTCTGGGGTGCGCCAACCAACCCGATTTTACACTTTTTAAAAAATTTTATTTATTGTTTTTTTAAATTAATTATTTAAAAAAATTACGACGTATTTTTAAATTAAAGCGTATATAATTTAGTAATTAACTAAATAAAAACTTTTAAAGATATTTTTTCATTCATAAATCCTCAAGTTTTTGATCCCACATACAAACACAAAAACACATCATATTTTTAATTACTTAATTTATAAAAATTATGCAACTTAATTTAATTTTTTTGTTGTTAACTTAGATAATAATGTTATTATCTTTAATTTGCAACAAAAATTTTATGAAAAAAATAACCGTGTTTTAAGGAATAAGGGTGCGCCAAATGACCCGCTGCGCCAACCAACCCGTTTCTCCCCTACGCAGTTGAATAAATGAAGAAAAAACGTAAAATACAATAGAATTTATTATTATAATTGTTTGTGTTTCTCATTAAACACAATTAATGCAATATCATTCTGACTCATCAGTCTTAAAGTAAGAAATTCGCCTTACTTTTGATGATGATTGCAAGCTCTTCAAGTGTGTAGGTACATAAATGTAAGCTTTGAGTCATGCACTGAAATTATCTGGATATATTGAAACTGGAATTCCAACAATAATACAAAGCATTCCAAAATGCTACCTCTTTGTCTAATTTACAAATAACTCGAAAGAATGAAAATTTACTGGATATATATGCAACAATTACATTATTATTTTCTGTCTGTATTTTAAATTTAATTAAATATTCCATATGCTTTAGTGCATACATAAAAATAATTTATATTTATTAATTTAAAAGAGCGTAATATTTTTTCCAAAAAAATAGCTACTTTTTGCTTTGTTTTTATTAGAAATAAAATTTCAGACGTATATATCATTGAATGTGCTTTTCCAGTAACTTATGCTTCGTTGCTTTGTATAAAGGTCCCTTGAAAAAAAAAATAAAAGAAATATAAGTACCTAACTACCTATCTAACTATATTTTGTTTGGTATATAAAAATAAAGAAGAAAAAAATATAAAAAGGTTAGCATCTGTTACGAAAAAGTGCGCAATTACCTAACAACGACCACAACGAATTGTTATGGCTTTTGGTGACGAGAGGTATAACTGAAAAAAAGTATCATCTAAAAGTTACTGTTAAAATAAATATAAAATTTTAAGTAAGAATATATTTGTAAATGAGCGCATCAAAAATGCAATTTCGTACGTACTTGCTAATTTACGAGGTTATTTACAAATGAATATCAGATGAGGAATATGATTCATTTTAAAATAAATATTTTTAAAGCATTTAAAAAAGTACACAACATTCATAAATTATTAGAATTGCATACGTTGGAGGTTCATATGAAGAAAATATTATTCTCGGGATGGTATTCGCAGTTTATGGAAAACTGAACCCTACATATTTATTGTCCAAGCTTTTACAATTTTACATATTCAGAGAGAAAATGCTCTAATTATTTCATTGCTCTTGAAGCCTTCTATTTCACATTTTCAAAAATTTTCTTTCTCTTCTCTACATTTTTAATAAACTTTGTTATGCACAAAATTAATTATTTTTTAAATGTATTATCAGATTTTTATTTTTATTAAATTAATTAAATGTAGGTATTTATACAAAAAAAATTCAGATAAAAATTGTTCGTTATTATTAAAACTTAGGTATAAAATCTTATACAAATTTTATATTTAATAAAACTTTTTGTATTCTGTAAATATTCGTTTTTTAATTATAGACTAAAAATGAAAATTAAGAATTCATAATTATATTACATTGGATCTGAACACAGTTATCATTATATTTTTTACATTTATTTATTTTATTCATAAATGTAAAAAATTACATTTAAAAAAAAATTTAAGCTTAAAATTTTTTTTGCATGTCAAATTTTTTCGAATCACCTTTCTATTAATCTTCTAAGGGAGTAAAATAAATTGGCAGATAGTCATTTATTGGCTTCAAAACAACGATATAAGAGTATTTAATTTCATTTACTTTCAAGCCACTGCGAACATGCCATTTTCTAAGTAAAATTGTTAAAACAGTTTTAAGCTCCAAATGTGCAAATTTTTGGCCTATGCAATTTCTAGGTCCAGCACTAAAGGGAATATAAGAAAAAGGGTGCCTGTTTTTGATGTTTTCTAACAAAAATCTGTCAGGATCAAACATATATGGATTTTCCCAAATATCTGGATCATGGTGCAGTGCATAAACGTCAATCACTAACGTTGAATTTCTAGCCAAAAAATAATTTTCTGAAATTAAAAAATGACATTTTCAGAAAAAATATTCACTTACAAAGTCCATTAAAAAATAATTTTTACCTATCTGAGTATCCTCTTCTATGTCCCGACCGAGAATTGGACCACTTGGGTGGCGTCGAAGAGTTTCCTTAATGACCCGGTCTAAGTAATTCAACTGATTAAGTTGCTTTATTGTTGCTACTTCCTTATTATCACCAAATACGGATTTAAATTCAAGTTGTATTTTATCTTGAACATCTGGGTGATTTCCTATTTGAAAAAGTGCCCATGATATAGCTGATGCAGTGGTATCGTGACCCTTAAAAATTATTAATAATATGACGTATAATTATTAATTTGACGTAACAAATAAAAATATTTTCGTGTCTCAAAAAAGAAAAAATACTATAACTTTTAGATTAAAATAATAATTAGAAGTAAAAGCAATAGAAATTACCCCAAATATTGCAGCATCAATGTGTTCTCTTACATGTTCTTCTGAAACTTCCATTTTCTCATCTTCAAAAGCATCCAGCATTATATCCAATAGGGCTTTATGTTTTACTTCTTTTCCGATAAATAAAAAAATAATTTTATAAAGCCTTATCATTTATACATCCAATGTACTAACTAATGGAAAAAAATGAAAGAGGGAAAGAGACGTTCTGAGAGTTTAGAGTAGGATTTATAGTGTATTGTGAATTGCAGTGGATTAATGGAGTTTGAGGAATCGTAAAAAAGAATTTTGAAAAGAGAGTTAAATGAGGTTGGATTCTCGTTTGTCCAAGAGATATCTAGAAAGAAATCATAAATACCAAGGAATTGTACTTATGGTTTCTAGATGAATTTACTGTAAGATAGGAACGGTTGTTGGGTCAAAGATCTCTGGCAGGAATATATGTTTGAACTTTCTCCTTGAGTTATCTTCATTTGCGAATATTTGCAAATAATGTGTTATATAATATATAAACTGAACATAACTATTTGGATCGAAGTTTCACATTTAATCAGCTAAGTTTAATTCTGTCCGGAGAATTTTTGGAAGGAAACCTGATGTTGCATTCATTTATTAGGCTTGAGTATTGGTGTTCCGAAAGGTTGCCCATGGAGAAAACACTATTATCAAGTAAGGCAAAAATATTATCACAAGCTAAATATTATCATAATTTAGGGTTTATGAGGTGTTTAAAGTTGCTTAACCTGTAAAGGACATAATTTATCGATTTAATTATATAATCATTGTGGCTGTGCCATTTTATGTCATAATCGATGTAAAGACCAAGACTTTTAACGGATTTGGAAAGTAGTATTTTGGAAACACCGAAAGAAAAGGAGAAATTTAAATTATAAACTTATTTTGTTTTTTTGTTAGAAACTTTTTTGCAGAAAATGATATATTTAGTCTTTGCCACAATAATGATAAAATTATTTTCATTACAGCAATTTTTGATTAGATCATTTTAAGAGTTAGGTCATTTAAATAAATAAGAAATAGAAGCGGACCTAAAACTGAAACTTGGAGGAAGCAACAAATGATCTTCAAAATGGCGGAGGAATATATATATATCATCCAGAAATATACATCTTGAGTACGATTTTAAAGGTAATTAGAAAACCAGCCTATAGCTTGAGGAGAAAATGCAACGAATCTATCAAAGGCTTTTAACGGAACTAGCATGAGAAATATTGTTATACAGTCAGGGTGGAGGCCTTTTCAAATGTCATCAAGGTTGGTTAAAAGAAAATTAGGACTTTTTTTTTGAAAACCTAACTGTAAAGAGCTTAAAACATTTTTAAAGTTAAGAAATTCGATTATCTGCTTGTGAGAAATTTTTTCAAAATTGTTGGAAATTATGCAGAGGATTGAAATCTGACAAAACAAAATACCCCAAATTAGGTTTGGATAGCCAAAAATTTGATTAACCACGCTTCTAGTTGATATAATAATTATTTTTTTTTCCTTAATCTGTGATAAAAAATGGTCAAGCGAAACAACAACACAATAAGCGTTAACTATGATAAAAAATTCTCGAAAAAACTAACTTTAAAAATAAACTGATTAGAATAATATTATTTTTAAATCTGTAAACAAGTTTTTCTTGGACAAGTAATTGTGGTTGTTGCAGATTTTTTCAACAAAAAAAAGCAGGAATTTATTTAAGTCTGTATTTTTTTACCATTATCATTATTCGAAATGCCATTTTTTAAAGATTCCAATCGAAGAGCCTTTCTCTGTTGTATTACTTTTAACGAAAAACCATGCAACGTTTTTACACAATTCTTAGCTTCTTTGCCATCTTCTGTTAAAGAGTACAAGAAATCATTTTTTAACCAAGGCTTGTAAAATCTTTTGACACTCAAGTTAATATAGCTAAAATTAATATTTGCAAAAAAATTAAAAATGAAAACAATAAAATTAAAAATACACACCGTACTAAAGCTTTAGTGTAACTCGTGTCAGATTTTTGTAAAATGTTTTCTCGAACACCCATTGTTGCTTCGTATATTATGTCCAAAGTGCACTTTGTACTTAATGGAAATACATTTATTGGTTCCTCAGGACTATTTTGCAAAAATTTTTGAATACAATCACTCATAATCTCACCTTTTTCACACATCACTGGAAAAGAATCTTGGATACATTTGTAATGAAATGCTGGTGTTAATAATTGTCTATTACGAGCCCACAATTTGCCTAAATTGATTCAACGTGTAGAACATTTATTCGATTATTTTCAAAATTGAATTGTTTTTCATTTACCTTTTGACATAAACAGACCCTGTCCAAGCCATGATTTAATAAAATCGTAAAATTTTGCTTTGGCAATAATTTTAGTGCTGCGTAAAACTATCTGAATATTATTAATGTAATAGAATTCTTTGTTTTCAATTTGAATATTCCGTAAAAATTCTGGCTCATGTATTTACTATCGACATATTAAAGTTCACTAACTTGATAGTAAATACCTGGACAAAAATTTTTAAGGAGTATGCATATGCTAAATTATATTTACCTCTATTAATTCTGGCTTCCGAATAATTATAAATGGTTCATTTATAACCCAAATTTGACATATACCTTCTTTGTAGGCATCGCAAATTTTCCTTTGGTATTGATACAAATCTATATAATTTTTACATGCAAACAACATTAATTAATAAAACTTTTTAATAATAATAATTTTTTAATATAATAATTAATAATAAATAACAATATTTTTTATTAGAAGAGTGCAGGGTTTGCCATATTTAATATGTAAATACCGGACCAAATAGCAATTTCTATCCTGTTATAATTGATAACATGTTCAAAAGGAGGGGAATTTAGAAAAACATTGATTGGTGATCAACCAATTGGACTTTTAATTTTAAATAAATTATTTAAAGGTATCCTCAGAGTTAATGTATTAAATAATAAATTACCTTCTGGATTAAGTTTTAAAAAATCAATGAAGATTCGAAAAATTAAAAATATATTAGGTCCTGGTATAGAATTGAATTTTTTTCTATATCTTAAATGGCTTAAAAAGCTGATAAATAGTGTACTTAAAAGAATTATTAGTACTGATATTATTAAATAATTCATTTTCAGGAAAAATTAAAAATAAATATATTGTAAAAAATTTTCTCGAAAACTTTTGGTCACCGTCTATCGATTTAACAATGAATACTACAATATTTCTTTAACAATAAACAAATATTAACATGTAGTATGAGGAAAATGAACAACCTTATTTGCATTTTCAATTTATTTAATGAATTTTTTTCTTATAACTATTATTTACAATTTACGAATATGTAAACATGATCGCTAATATTATAATATTTAATAAATTTATTATAATTTTCAAAATTTTTTTTTCTTATTTTTAGTTAATTTTTTTTATTAATGCTTTATACTTCAGCCAAATCGAGGGAAGGGGGGAGGGGTTATTTAGTTACTGGCAGTCGTGGGGGGACACCCTTAAATTTGCAAAAACTACCTCTAAAAGGGATGTTTTTGATCTATTTCATGTTTTTGAAAATTTGGGAAAATTGAAGATTTTAAGAAGTAAATAAAGGGCTCAAAGATAAAAATTATGGAATTTGAAAAACCCGCAGTTTCTCGACTTCCTGTGATAATCTTTTAAAAAAGCCCCGAAATAAATGAATACATATTAGTCAGCTTTTTGTACAACACAGCCATCTCCAAAAAAAAAAAAAAAAACTTATAACCGGTTTGTGTAAACACAACCTAAATGCATGGAACATGTTTAATTCCAGCTGTGGACTAGGTATAATACAAATGTTACTCAACATACAATTTTCTAATTTTATAATTTGTAATTATGACCTTACTAGCTGTTAAGATTCTAAACCCAAACTATTTTGATTTCCTAAACCTGAATTATTCTAAGTCCCTTAATCAATATTATTCCAAGTCCCTAAATCGATATTATTTTAAGTCTATAAACCTGTATTATCTTAAGGACTTATGACCCCAATTGAAAAAAAAGAGCAAATATCCACATTACCGACACTATTTTTTAAAAATAATTTGCAGTTTAAAATAAAATTAGTTGTAAAAATATTAAAAAATGTGTTTATTATGTAATATTATTGCAAAAAAAATTATTTTAATTTTATAAATTATGAAAAAACATTATTATTTTAGGTTATGGTACTTGCTAAAACTTGGTTTTTATCGAATAATTAATTAATGAATGTGGTAAATTATATAAAATAAATTGGAAATATAATCTTTGACAATTTATTTATCATATTTAATTAGTTTCATCTCCCTGTGTCATCATTATCATACTTTTTGTAAGCTCCAAATGTGAATTTCCATAAGAGCAATGTTAAACTGCCTACTTTTAATTTGCAATAAAAAGATAATTAATGTGGTAATAGATGTAAAACCAAGTTCAATTCAACTTTAAAAATGTTTAGCTTTAATAATTTTCCTGTTTCATTCAGTTCTGTCATCATTTCCCATTAGGGTCATAACTCCTTAAGTCCTTAAGCTCAGATTTTTCAAAGTCTCCTAATTATTCTAAGTTTCATTTGACCCCCCCCCCTTAAATAAGACAAATTTGATCACCCCCCTTAAATAGGACAAATTTGACCACCCCCCTTAAATAGGACATATTTGACCACCCCCCTTAAATAGGACATATTTGACCACCCCCCTTAAATAGGACATATTTGACCACCCCCCTTAAATAGGACATATTTGACCACCCCCCTTAAATAGGACATATTTGACCACCCCCCTTAAATAGGACAAATTTGACAACCCCCCCCCCCCTAAATAGGACATATTTGACCATCCCCCTTAAGTAGGACAAATTTGACCACCCCCCTTAAATAGGACAAATTTGACCACCCCCCCCCCTAAATAGGACATATTTGACCATCCCCCTTAAATAGGACAAATTTGACCACCCCCCTTAAATAGGACATATTTGACCACCCCCCCTAAATTTTCAAATTCTGAAGTACCCCCTCCCTATAAACATGTTCCATGTTAAAAAAAATGTGTTGTATTTTTTATGCTGAATCTACTGACACGAAAAAAACAATTGTTTTTCGTGACGCTAAAAAAGTTCGTACCTCTAATCTTCAATAAGTTTATCAAAAAATATATAAAAATGTATAAAATTTAAAAAGTGCAAAGTGCAAAAAGCACATGAATGCATTACCTCGGAATTTAATTAGTTTTATTGGTTAATATTAATTTAATTTTTATATGACATAACTTTAATCACACGAAAGATTTTTTCGTGCTATTAGATTTTGCCTATTTTTTAGATTAATTATTGGTCCACTAGTTGGCACGTCTTACTTTAAAAAAAAAATATATATTAAATGAAATTTTTATTTAAAATAAAATAAAAAAAATTTTTTTCAAAAAATTTTTTATATTAGTTGTTAGGTAACTAAGAAGTAAATAAAAAATAGTCGATCAAAACACGTTTATAAATTTTTTTACCCAATGTCAAAAACTTTTATAGAGGTCATAACATATTTTTTTAAATGTAAATTACAATTTTTAAATAAATTGTGCGTAGTTTCTAAATTATTGAAAGAATTTTTGTTTGATGTAAGAAAAAACTAGCAAAGCGTCAACTAGTGGACCAAGAATCTAAATAATATTCAACAAATTTTTTTTCTTTTTTTTTGGACATGGTTGTGTTGTTCTAAATGTTGAAAAATATTAGAAAAATACTTATGCATTTTTTTCATTGCTTTTAGTAACTGATTGTCACAGGAAGGTGAGCAGCTTCATACTTTTCAAACTACACGACAATATTTTTATTATTTATACTCCAGTCAAAACGCGGTTTAGGGTGTATTTTCGCGTGCCGGCATGAGATTTGCTCTACTAGATGTTTTTTGGGTCGCTGATCACGAAAATCGGGGTCATTTCCGGGAGATATTTGCGGAACACCCTTAAATTTGCAAAAACTACCCCCAAAAAGGGGTTTTTTTGATATATTAGAAAACTGAGTTTCTAGATTTAGCCAAGAATTGGCCTAGGAGAGTTTTTTGGGTCGCTGAACAAGAATTTGAGGTAATTTTTTATAAATAATTAATATTTCACCCTTAAATTAGCAAAAACTACCCCTAAAAGGGGGTGTTTTTTCTATTTACGGACTTAGAGCGACCAGATTACGTCCATACGGGTTTTTTGGGTCGCTGATCAAGAATTTGGGGGAATTTTTGATGAATAATTAATATTTCACCCTTAAATTAGCAGAAACAACCCCTAAAAGGGGTGTTTTTGCTATTTCTGCACTTTGAGCAACCAAATTAAGTCCTTCAGGGTTTCTTGGGTTGCTGATCAAGAATTTGGGGGAATTTTTGATGAATAATTAATATTTCACCCTTAAATTAGCAAAAACAACCCCTAAAAGTCACCCAAATCCTTGATCATCGACCCAAAAAATCCTGAAGGACTTAATTTGGTCGCTAATAGCGTTTTTTTGCTAATTTAAGGGTGAAATATTAATTATTTATAAAAAATTACCTCAAATTCTTGTTCAGCGACCCAAAAAACTCCCCTAGGCCAATTCTTGGCTAAATCTAGAAACTCAGTTTTCTAATATATCAAAAAAACCCCTTTTTGGGGGTAGTTTTTGCAAATTTAAGGGTGTTCCGCAAATATCTCCCGGAAATGACCCCGATTTTCGTGATCAGCGACCCAAAAAACATATAGTAGAGCAAATCTCATGCCGGCACGCGAAAATACACCCCCCCCCCCCGCGTTTTGACTGGAGTATTAGCCCATCATATACTTTTTAAAATCATCAATTTGCCCAATTTTAAGGCACTTCATAATATCTCATCAACCTCATTTTTTATGTCAGTTGGGATCTAAAATAGACCAGGAAAATATTCTTAAGCACAGTTTAAAACGATTTTTAAGCTAAAGTAAAAAATGTTATTATTATTTTTCATTTTATACGTTTCAAAAACTCTCCTGATTTATCTGTACGAGATTTTTCTTTTTTTTTGTATGAAGCTCCAAGCCTTCTTTGAGGCTATGCAGCTACGTTAGATTCACCTTATTTCAACATATTAAAGTGTGGCTTAGAACATTATATCTTACAAATTAACCAAATCTTCCTTTTTACGAACTAGACAAAAATGAATTATCATAAAGTAATTATAATTGACTTAAATTTTATTTTGACAGTTGTTGAAAAATTCATTCACATAATTCATCATTTTTATGTTTGGCTTTGCTAAAAATTCTGTGATATCTACGGAAAGTTGATATTCACTCCCAATTAGTTTAGAAACAAGAGATTTTCTTTCTTGGTCGAAGCGTGGGCGTTGCCAAATTACATGATTCAGATTATATAAGTCCAAAGATTTTTAAATTATCTAAATAACGTTAGTTATAATAGCTAGTTATTTCATTTTTTTTAGTAAAATTGAGGGAAACCCACTAACTCCCAGAGTTCCAAACACAAAGAAATTCATTATAAGGGGAATGTAGTGAGAAAAAGCGCCTATTTTGTCAAGAAAAAAATAAATATTGGTCCTATTTGTACAATTAGTAGCCTGGTAGTTATTTAAAAATGATGCCAATATGGCGGCAAATCGGTTTCTCAAAGAATAAAAATTGCTTGAAAATGAAGTAAATTAAAAAAAAAAAATTAGTATTAAGTTATTTAGTAAATGCTGTACAAAAAACTAATTCTTCTGCGTAAAAAAATTGGGTTTACGTCCAATACGTGCTGTTTTTTTTTATTATTTGACGCTGAAAATTGTGAGACATAAATTTTTCAAAATTTAGATATCGGATCTTATAAATGGAATTATAACATTTTCTGAAAAGTAATTACAAACAAAAAAAATTAAAAGAAAGGCATTTGACCAAGTCAACTATATACAGATTGAGCTCTTATGGTATTAGGGGTTTTGCATAAATGGGAAAGTATTTGACTCACATTTGATTTTTGATTTTTTGGCATATAAGCATGTTTTGGGATCTCAGGAAGCTAAAAAACCGGTTTTTAAAAAAAATCTGCATGTGTGTGTGTGTGTGTGTGTGTGTGTGTGTGTACGTATGTATGTAACCGGTGAAATTTCACAACCATTATGGAATTAAGACCTAATTTTTTTTTCAAAAATTTTTTCATCAAAAAATCTGAAACTATTTTTTTTTTTTTTAATTTGGATGTAATACTTCATTTATTTCCATGAAAGTACTTATATTTGAAAGTACAATTTTTACTCGATATCTCAAATCTGATAATTAATTTTATGAAAATTTTTTTCCCAAAATTTTCGTCACAAAAATATACAAAAAACACCAATTCTTTTTGGACGTAGTACCTTATTTATTTCTATGAGAGTATTTGTATTTGTATTTATTGTTTACCTCTTTTCAGAGTACTAGTTTTAGAAAGTTCGTTTATAGTAATTTTTTGGATCTGACACCGAATTTTTTCAAAATTTTTTTCTCGAAATTAAAAAATTTGCAATATTTTTTTTTTGTGCAATACTTTATTTAGTTCAATGAAAGTAATTATATTTGAAAATATAGTTTTTACTCGATATCTCGAATTTGATAATAAATTTTTTGAAAATTTGTTCAAAAATTTTTGATCAATAAAAAAAACTTTTAAAATTTATTATAGAAATGTACATTGTAAAAAGTAACTTTCTTAGATTTACAAAAAAAGTAGAATTTTTTCGAAAAATTAGTAAATGTTCAAAAAATTTTGTAAATATTCGATAAAAATCGTAAGTTTACTAAATTTAGTATATTCTCGAAGAATTCGAAAATTCTGGATTTTTTTTTTGTGAATTTACGAAAAAAGTTGTAAATTCACAACTATTTTTCGAAAATTTACAATAGTTGTAAATTTTCGAAAAAAAATTGTAAATTATTGATTTTTCTTGCGAATTCACAAAAAAAATCGAGAATACTCCAATTTTTTGTTAATACACTAAATTTAGTAATTATACGATTTTTTTCGAATATTTACTAATTTTTTCGAAAATTTACTCATTTTTCGGAAATGTTCTAATTTTTTTGTTAATATAAGAAAGTTACTTTTTACAGTGTATGTATGATTGATGGTTGTAATCGGTTATATCAGTGGCATATTGAAGTATTAAGCTCATTGTTTGAGGAACCTTAGTGCCAGCTAGTTGGCAGGGTATTTTTTTTCTTTTTTTAATACCAAATTTATTTTTTTAGAAGTACTAGCTTTTAGAAATATCGTTTCTACTTTAGTTATAGAAGCTACTAACTAACTCAATAATAGAATTTTTTTTTTTTAATTTAGGTCATTTTTAAAGATATTTTATTCTTTGAAGAACCGATTTACCATTCGATTAGCAGCGTTTTTTGGTAATTGGCAATTTACTTTACCTGGTAACCGAAAATCCAAGCATTTTTAAAAAACTCCCTGACTATTGATTAAATTTAACATCCTCAATTTATTTTTGTGATTTCTAATTTGAAAACTAATAAAAACTCACTTATAACTATGTTAATAAACAACTTTTTTTAAATAAGCAGTTGTGTAACCAGTGTGATCAGTGGTTAGCATATTTTAAAACCGAAATATATTAATCATATTGACTTACAATAAGTTTTCAATAAAAGAACAAATTCTTTGGGTAATTTTTTATCAGATTATGAAAAAAACCGAAAAAAACAAAAATTTTTAATGTTTATTTGTTTAAACATATATATTGGGTATGAATTTGTTGGTAATAAATGCCAGTTTTCCCAGACAAGATCCACGTGGATCAAAATTCTACTTGTCTAATGTTGAAAAGCATTGAATTTTAGGAGGGGGAGGGGGAGTTAAAATTGTCCAAAATTTATTATAAGCTAGAAAAATAAATTAACATTCGTGAAAATTGATTCAACTTATTTATTTTATAAAACAAATTGTTTTTCGAACTCTTAGTGCAACTTTAATTCTATCTTTCTGGGTCGAACAAAATAAAACTATTAGATTTTATGTATTAAGTAATAAATTACCTTCAGGGTTAAGTTTAAAAACATCGAGTACGATTTGAAGAAATGAAAATAGGTTAGGTCCTGGTATGGAATTGAATTTTCTTCTGTACCTCAAATGCCTTAAAAAGCTGAGAATTATTATACTAATAAAAAGAACTATCATCAGCAATGTTATTAATGAAAAACTCATGTTCAGTGATTGTTAAATTTAATAAATTTACAATTAATTTCACTTAAAAACTTTTGATAAATTTCACAAACTGTACTAACATCTCTTATGTGCTGAACTGAAATATTTTTATATTTTAACGCATTGTTTACGAGAAATTATATACAAAACATCCTCATTTGCATATTATAATCTATTTTTGGCATTCTTTTATTTTTAATATTTTTTGCAGGTATATATTATATGATTTAAATTTTTTATATGTTTATTTCTTTTTCTCGTTCTCTTAATCAAGATTTCGTTTATTATGTAATATACTAAAAAAATAAACAGTCAAAAGAATTTTTTAAATTATAATTCATTTTATGTCTTACTAGGGGGCAAAAATTTTGTCTGTGAGCTCCTTTAATAATAATAACAGCTAAATTATATTTTTACAGACAATTATCGGAATTTATTTTATAATTACAAAGCGAAGATACAGTTTCTAATAAAAATTAGAAAAATTTGAATAAAAATAAGTTAATAGAAAATTTTTTCAAATTTTTTTTCTTAAAAGTTGTTGCTTATCAAAGCAAAGAAAACAATACCATCCGCGTGTTTATATCTTGATTTATCAAAATTTTTATGGGTTCTATGTAGTTTTCGACTGTTGATATCTCTGAACCTACAGATCCAAAATAAAAAAATTTTAGTGTAAATGGTAGTCTTTTGATATATAATAAAAGCGCCAAATGGCAGAAGATTTTATCGGGAAGTTTCGGACTTAGCAATTTAAAGGTCTATTCTGGAATATATTTTAATGCAATTTTTTATCTGAACGAAAATGGCCAAATCCGAAACTACTCGATAAAATTCCTTTCCATTGGCACACTGATTATATGTTTTTGGACAATAATTTTGCGCTATAACTTTTTTATTCTCGACCCGTAGTTTCAGAGGTATTGGCAGTAAAAAATAACGTTTTTCAAAAATTACATGGTGCTCATAAAACTTTTTTACAATTTTTACAGGCGGATAGTGTAGTAGTAGTCTCCTTTTCTTTGTTTTAATTTGTAACAACTTTTAAGATAAAAAAATTTAGAAAATTTTTCTATTAACCTATTTTTATTACATATTTTCTAATTTTTGATTTTGAACAAGGCAGCCAAGTACGTGTGATTTTCAGGCAATTAAAAAAAAAAATATGGGTGGCCATTCAACATGAAAATATATAATACTTTTTCTCAACTTTTGCGACTCCCCACATCCTTCTGGGTTGGGTCAATTTTATATTTCAAAAAGAAACGACCATTTGTACTTAATTAGTATAAACATCAAGAAAAGAATTTTACGATACGATCTGTCTTTGACAGTCGCGAGAAAATACTCCTTTGCCGTCCACATAGCGTCAACTGACAAAATTACAAGGAAAGTTGAAGTAAAAAATTTAATATTTGTTTTCATGTAATTTGTTTGAAAATTTAAGAAAGTAATCTGACTGTGACTTTTATGAAATCTCTGATAAATTTCGTTTTTTTAAATTAACAATACATAAAAATTAAAAAAATTAAAGGAAATTTATAAAAACAAGAGTAAAAATTGTAATTTAAAATGCTTTTCCTCAAACTTGGAAAAGTCTAGTAATTATTTCTTTTTATTTCTTTTTCTGAATGCATAAAAATTCATGCAGTTATTGTGCTGTAAAATGTCAATTACGTTTGTTTGAAGCTTGCAAACATTGGAATTCTGTGATACTTGAGCATCGCTTAAACTTTAACGAAATCAACATTTCAAAATGAAAGTTACACAAAACATATAGAAAATTATCTATATAGTTTGAAAGAAAGTTAGTTAAACATTCATATAATATGAAATGTATAAGTGTACACTAGAAACTTTCCAACGGAAATACAATATAAGAGAGAAAAGGTCTATTGCAGGTTTAATCCCATTTTCGTTGAAGTTTTCACCCAGAGCTCTTTATACGTGTGTATTCTATATTTAGTACGGGGTTATAAAGGTTGAAATTTCTCAATAAAATCTCACATACATGTCCGGCTCTTTTAATATATATAAGCATATAATATAATCTAACGCCCTCCAGTTGTTGCAGCTCGCTACCAGCATTTTATTTTATGTTCTACCAAAATCCATAAACTCAAAATTTTATGCACATAGATCTAATAAAAGGGATCCAGCACTCGGTACTTGAATATTTGCTTCCTTTTAAGCTCCTTCATGTTTATTATTTTTAGTTAAATTTTACGTACACCCAGATATTTTTTAAGCATTCTAAGGGTACTTTAAATTTATGTTAATTAAAATAACTTATATTAATGTTAATTTAAGTACATGAGTAATAATGAAAATATATTTCATTATAAAAAGCACGCGTAAAATTTTGAACGAAAAAATAATTTTTATTCTTTTCTTAAAAATTTTTAATTGCAAAGTCAGTTTTTATAAAAAAATGCAAATGCAAAAATTCCTTGTCTAAAAATTTAATAATATTTTGTTTGTGTTCTTGTGCTTTTTTACTTTATAATAATCTTAAGAATGTACCTTGAGCATTCCAAAAAAGCTTAAATTATTATTCGTAAACTAACAAAGAAATAGGACGCTTTTTTTACATGCAATACTGGTGCAGTGAAGGGAAATAAGTTTGGTTGAATTTCTTAAAATTTGACTTTGAATGCAATAAATATATAAATTTTTTGGTGTATTAAAAATGCTAAATAAAAAAAAATTGATTACTTTTTAATGAAAACTAAATTTTCCATAACTTTACATATAATATCTCACTAGAATAAAATAAAAAACAATTTAAGGGCACTATGAAATTGAAGAAAATTTACCAAGAAAATAAGATCCTTTATGTTTTGGGGACTAAAATGCTGTCAGCACTCATTTCATTTCTTGAATCTCTTTATAACCACGTAAATTAATTAGTTTCAAACTAAATCCAAAAATTAGCATATAAGAAATAAAATAATATATTAATTTAAATAATCGAATTAGAAGTAAGACTATAAACACATATGCTTCAAAAGATTGTTATTTTGCATCAATTTAAGATGCAAACATAAGAAAATGCAAAATCTCTTAGGTAGGAATAAATCAAAGGCTTTACTACGCCTTCGGATTATCATACAACTGAATAACAAAATTCTCACTTGGAATGTCATATACAAAATATAGACAGAATAACACATATAAAGGTACGGAAGGTAGAAGAAAAGCCACAGGATTCTATGGGTATGATTAATTTTAACCACGGAAAGACACACACGTCTTTAACTTAGAGTGCCAAAGGGAAAAGAACCAAGTGTTTCGCATATAAATAGAGAAATCTATCTTGTGTGTATGTTTTATTTGTGATAAATAGCTTTAGAAAATTAAATTTAAATTATAATATTATTTTGATAAGGGTTGCTGCGTGTATTATTTAACTTAAAATTATAATATCATTTTATCAACAATTTTTTTCATTTTCTCTTTTTCTTACAGATGGTGCAGATCTTGAAGATTTGGATCCAAGTATACAAGAGTTTACTAATGAAGATGATTATAATGATTTTTTCGATACAACAACAAATGGGTAATTTATAAATTTTAATTTTAAAAATATAATTTATCCAGTTTCCGTGTTAGTTAATAAACATAATTAAATATCTTCTTATAACGAATTTTTTTATTCTTCATTCTTAAACCCTCTTAATTTTCTAAGTATTTTAAAAGAAGGGTGTCAAAGAATGCCTAAGGCAATTTTATAAAAATCTGAAAATAAAATTTGCCATGTATATGAGCAAATCCACTGAACTTACTTGGATTGTTACAAAAATAATTTTTAACATGGAACATGTTTATAGGGAGGGGGTACCTCGGAAATTAAAAATTAAGAGGCGGTAAAATTTGTCCAGCTTAAGGGGGGGAAGGTTAATCGAGACTTAGAATAATTTTAATTTAGAGGAGACTTTGAAATATCTGGACTTAGGGACTTAGGATAATACAGGTTTATGGACTTAGAATAATATCGATTTAGGGACTTGGAATCATTCAGATTCAGGGACTTGGAATAATTCAGGTTTAGGGAATCAAAATAGTTTGGGTTTAGAACCTTAACAGCTAGTAAGGTGTTAATTACAAATTATAAAATTAGAAAATTGTAATGTTGAGTAACATTTGCATTATACCTAGCCTTCAGCTGGAAATAAACATGTTCCATGCATTTAGGTTGTGTTTACACAAACCGGTTATAAGTTTTTTTTTTAACAATTAGTCGATTGAATCTCAAAAAAATTGACTGCCCTCCCCCCCCCAACCCATGAACGATTTCCTTGCTCCCATAGTAAGTCCCCTCCCCTCGAAATATAGTAAGTGTAGCTGGAGATTTCTGCTCTCTTAGCTCATCACACCATAAAGGAATTGCTCATATATAAAATAGGTTTATTAAAAGCATTTTTCTCGCATTTCTCTATGTATATAATAATAATAACACATTTATAAAATATAATATAAAAGCAGCACAAAAAAAATTTTTCATAAAGGCATAACATACTTTAAAGGTTTTTTTTTGTACTTTTACTCCCTTTATAAATGACAAAAAAAGAAAGTCTTAACTTGAATTCAATAAACTTTAATAATAATAATAATTATAATGTGTAATAAAAAGGTATATTAAAGAAAAAAAAATGTTATTATAAAGAATATGCGCGAATTTATAAGAAAATTTAATAAAAAAGTCTCTTAGGAAAAATGTCGAGAGCAGAAAGATAAAAAAGTATAAAGAATTAGTTTATTCATCATTCTGTTTGGCGTATTGAGTATTGGCCCATTGCGATTCAAGATATTCAAATTGACAATCAGTAGTCCCTATTGGATTCGTGTTTTGAGAAGATCTCTGCTAGTACCGTTGAGTTTAATATTCACCATTCAATGTATATAATATTTAGAAAAGGGACAATTTTGAAGGGTATATCTTGTGAAATATACGAGGTATATATAATATAAAGCCCTTATATTCCTTTTCGTGACGACGCATTTTGTAAATTCCAGTTAATCAATTTCATCTTGCGTCAATGGTACACTCATAAATATTTTTATAAGGCTAATTTTCTAAATAGAATTTACAATTTTTTATTCAATTTTAAGATTGATTTATTTTTATTTAAATATAAATTATGTCTTATCTACAATAGCTTTATATGATGCAAATTATTATAGGTTTTGTCTAACACTTAAACATCGTATTATCTGGTTCTTCTTTGTTGATTCTAAGTAACCCACTGATACTGCAGAGCTGGTAAGATCCGTACGGCCAATTTCCCGAGATTTGAATTAAAATATTGTACAAATATCCATCATTCGATTTATTAGGAACTCTCGTTGCAGATTGAATGGTAATAGATTCCCTTAGGATTCCTATTTTATTTCTGATAGCATATGAAATCATGTTTTGAACAGCCTTATCGTTTTTATTAATTTCTTTTGGTACGCCATTTAGTCTATTTATGTTGTTCGCCTATAAAATAATCATTTTTCATAAGTAAATGAATATTAAAATATTTAAGTAGTAAACTCCCAATTTACCGAAGAATAGTTACTCAATTCTTTTCTTTTTGACTTATGCAATGATTTTTACCAAAATCGTTATGTATTTCACCAAGTGTTATTAAAATAAAAGTTAAAACTTAAAATATTTCTAGCTAAAAATTGTAATTGTGAAAAACGATTTTATGGCAGCCTTAAAAAAAATTTTCCCCTGATAAATCAGGAGTCTACTGTATATAAATTTAAAAAAGCAAGCTTACCTGAAATGGGTTGCAAATAACAAGCTGCATTACAAAATTTAACAAAAATATTGCTGCAAACGATTGAATTAACTTCACCATTTTTTAAGATTTCTCACTTCTAGTTTTGTTGTGGTACTTCAAATAGACTATTAACTATTTTATAAAAATATTGTGTTATTTATAGAAAATTTTAAAAACTAAACTTTTACTTTTATCTTTAACTTTTGTTTTTAAAAAACTTATACGTGAAATAGATAAAACCCTAAAAAAGACGTGATTAAACTATGTGATTGTTGTAAGTCGGTTGTAAGATATCAACAACATAATAACGATAACTGCTATTAAGCAATAAAATTTTGATATTTATTTCATTTATGTAATGATGTAATGGTCTTCAAAGCAAAGAAATTCTGGTGCGATAAAACTAGGTACTAGTGTAATATCAAGTATACTAATAATTCTCATCGCACCTGCTCTAAATTAGTAGAATGATTAAATATTATTTTTTGTTTGTCATGAGTAAATATTTTATCTAAAAAAGATAAAAATAATTTTTTTTTTTTGTAGTTTTATTATTTTGAAATTTTGATTACTCGGAAAGTATACGTTACTTCACCATAAAATTACATAAGCAGAGACTGATACCCAAAAAATAAGTTAAAAGTTATCAATCAGGGCTCTTTTTGCGCTGAATTTTTGTTTAGTTTTCAGTAATGCGTCACTAAAATATTTTTATGTTTCAGAAACGTTTTATCCAATAAAAGAATACAGTTAATTTTTATTCTATGTTTTACGGAGTTTTATTCTAAGATATTTTCAAAATGTTTTAATTTTTTCAAAAATTTGTTTCAGAGGTTTCATTAATTTTTAAATCTGTCTTTATTTTTTATGCATAAGAGTAATCATTTGCTGCAAATCTGCTAGTTTTACACAAAATAAACTGATTTTTTAGTAAAAATAAAATTTTTGCTTAATAAATAACTGTAGTTTTATTGGTCTATTGGTTTTAATAATATTAAAACAAATTTGAACTATTAAAATATAATTAAAGTTAAAAAAGGAAAAAAAAATTTCTAATTTGCTTCTAAAAATTGAAAAGTCTAATTTAACTATTCGTAGTTAAAAACGCGAATAAAGTTAAAGTGTACGAATGGGGGTTGCCGCAGGGCTTAATAAGGAAACGTTGTGATTCGTTTCAATTCAAGAGCTAATAGTGCTACTTCCCTCAATATGTAGTAATTATACATAAGCACAAAATTCTCTTTTATATGCTTTCTCTCCTTTTTTTAAAAGCTTAATTTACTTCAAGCTCGATACGCGGCTTTCTCGAAAATTTTATTTCATATATTTATCCTTTTTTTGTACTATAAAAACTCTATATACACAAATTGTGGTTCTGTATGATTAAAATTAAATTTTCTTTTTTTAATACTGTGTATGTGCCTAGATACATAAGTCGATAATGAACAAAATAAAAGGAGAAAAACTAAAGTTAATTTAAATGAAAAAACGAAAGAATGTTAAAAAAAATAATAATGAAAGAAATGTGAAGCTATTGGATATATAAAGTCTAATCGACATTGGGAAGTTGACTTTTCTTTGTCTTTTTATTTTTCATACATTAGCCTTGTCGTTAATTTTTAATTATTTTTCAAATTTCGGGCTGTCGAAACCTGGTACCTTACAAAATAAAAATTTAATAATCTCAGCTCATAAAGGTTAAATAAAACAAAATATTAAATTATTTTTGGTGTAGAAAGCTAATTTTGGGACTCTGAAAGTTTAATTAAAAATGAAATAATAACTAGAATAATATATATAAGTAGAATTTTGTATCGTATGATTGGTTATTCTGCAAGAGTGATATGCTATCTGTACGCGTACAGAGCTTTAATTAACAATGTATGTATTTAAGTTAATTAGGATCCTAATAAACATTAAAATTTCACATTTAATATTATTTTATATCTTAATACGAATATTGAATATTAAACAAATTTTTATACAGAAAGATTAAATTTTATTATTATTATTTTTTTCAATTAGTAATAATCAAAGCTTTTTATTATTGCATTTTTAATTTATACTAATTGAAGCTATTCTATTTTATCTCTATAAAATTGATTCGTTGTATTTTTTAAATTAAAAAACTGAAATATCTATTAATATTTAATACAGAAAATGATAATCCAAGCAGCATTGTTCAAATTTCCATTAATGCAATTAAATAATACAATATAACTAGTATTCCTCTGCTTATGACGCATCAAGTTCAATCACCGAATACTTCGTTTCTCTTATCCTCTGTAAATCCTGCATATCCAAAATCACTTGTGCATGTGTATGTTGTTTCACATATATGGAAGCTAAACGCACAAACTTTAACGTCCATTAATATTGATGATGCTTTGAAATTCTCCCTATACAGCTTTGAATCCTTAAGCTTTAACGTCTACTCTACGAGAGATGTTTACTGAACGCTGCGCTGCCCTATATATATATTCTATGCTATTAGTGTTTCTGGATTTTATCAAAAGTCTATGGTAACTACAGGATATTTAAAAAAGAGCTTTTCAGTTTTCTTTAACCTGTGTGAATACACAATACTTTTAGTTTACTTACTTTATTTGCTTGGATTGTGGACTTAAGTTTTGGCACGGTTAAACATTTTTAGGATAAAGACTCTTATGTACAGCTGCTTCTTTTTTCTTTCCTAAGAAGAAAAAAAAAGGAGATTTTCTTTTAAATCTGCTTTACAAAGAAGATTTAATGAATTATTAAAATTATTTAAAATTTAACAATTTATTTCAAGATTATATTTTAAATTATTCATATTACAATTTATACTTTGCATAAAAAAGCTGACCATTTTGAAATCTAAAAGATTTACTTCCTTCGCTAATACTCAATACAAATCAATAATATAATTAGTACTAAAGTTGTATGCAAATTTTTTAACGAAAAACTTTGAATGATTAAATCATAAGAAACCGTAGAAAAAAAACTCTACATAAGACAATAATACCAAAGTTGAGAGGGGGGGCTCCGTCCCCCATTGTCTGTTCTCAATGTCCCATTAAAAATAAAAAAAAACATTTTTCTATTCTATTAAATTTATTGCATAATTTTGAATTTGTTTCTCGAATGTACAACTACTGTTTTTTTTACAATTAGTATTTTCCGCCATTTGCCTAGAAAAGTTATAAGTGAGCATAGCTCCCTTGGTACATGGCCGGTGTTATTTTTATGTAAAAAGGTTTTTTTTTGTTTTATTCTTTTACGAAATCTCTTCAATGGTTCGAAAGCTCTTCAATGGTTTTGGTCACATCTCTGTGGTCGCTCGATGTGTGTTTATTTAAAATCATCAACCTCAGCCCCGCGGGAAATAAATATAGGTGTACTACAGGGTTCGGTTTTGGGGCCCCTCTTATTTTGCATCTATATGAATGACCTGAAGCTCTACTTGAATGATAACTACACAATCAGAATCCTATACGCAGATGACTTATAAATATATATTTAGGTAACTGCGGATCAAATTCAACATGGTTTGCAACTACTATCAGACTCGGCCAATAAAGTATCTGAATGGGCTGAAACTAACTTACTGTCCCTCAATATAAAAAAAACTTCAGCTATTGTCATTGGAACTTCACATATGATAGGACTTTTTAAGAAACTTAATGTTCCTAAAGTAGTTATTAATAAGAATGGTGATTCAGTCCCTTTTGTAGATGAAACACTTAGGCATATAATAATCGTAAAATCCCCTGTGGTAGATGTACTTCAAGGTCATTGATATAGATACAAAACAGCGACGGTCCCAAGACTGTGTCTTGAGGAACACTGAGGTTAGTAGCGAGCGTATCAGAGCTAGAAGTTTTAAAAATTACTTAAGATTGACGATCTTGAAGATAAGTTTTAATGCCATTGTGAAAAACCCATATCCTTAAGTTTAATCAAGAGTTTTGTTGGTTTACGGTGTTAAAGGCTTTACGAAAATCAAATTGAAGTAAGAAAGTGGCGAGCCTTATACTAATACCTCGTCTGCGACAACTTTATTAAGGCAGTTTCTGTATTACTAAATTGTCTGAATCCCGCTTCTAAGATAAGATTTGGTGATGAGTTAGCTATTCAAGGACCTTTGACAGAATGCATAGGAGCGCAACTGGACCGAAATCAGAAACAGACGATGGTATTGAGGACTTGTTAATCGCAACCAGGAGCGATTTCTTCCAGGCTGTTGGGAAAACCTCATTCTTCAGAGAAGCATTGAATAATACGACCAACAGTGTACCAATTGTAGGCAAAGATCTGGCAATGATCCTCTGTGGAATGACATCATCCTTAGTCTCCTGGGAGCTAAAATGCGCAACGGCCAGGATTACGTCATTAAGAGTGACTTTGAAGCCATCAGTGGAGGCATTTGAAATAAGTTCTTAAACATCTGCAAGATTTTCAGAAGATAATGTAGATACACCAGCAAAATAAGCATTGATATCATTAAATAAAAAACCATGGAATTCACTCTTAGGTTTGGGTACAGTCCAAGATGCCTCAGCTCATGCCAGATATCCTGGTTTTTATTCAATTCATTCCTAATTTGCTCCTGAAAGAAAGAAAAGCGCGCTGTTTCAGAGAGTACTTCTATTTGAGTCGAGAGAGCTACGAGTTCATTTAAAAGTAGGGGATCTTTAGATCTGACATCGTGCCGTTCAGTTGCTTTGCATTTGCTGATAAGCAATTGTATTTCATCATTAATACATGGAGATTTGATTCTTTTAGGAATGATAGTTTTGAAGGGAGCAAGCTGATCAATTGCCAACTGTAGGTTTGATTTAAGGCATTCAAGTGCCAGTTCTATTTTAAATTCAGAGGTACTAAAAGCCGCCTATTCACAGCCAGTCAAAAACTCATTGATAGCATCAAGTGTAATGTGAAACTAAAACTATCATTTGGAGGCTTGGGTATAAATAATTTAGTTTCTACATCAATGAGGTTTGTGACTGGTGTGAAAAGGAGCAATCTGATTATTAAAGAACAATATATTTTTTTGTTGTCAACGAAATTTAAATCTATCCAAGTTTTTGGTTCAATTACCCTTGGAGGACGATTTGGAGAGGCAGGACTATTTGTGACTCGGGGACATTTTGGAGGACGATTTGTGGCTCCGTGATTTATTACCTGACGTGACAGCTCATCACATTAAAAAATCAGCATTAAAAAAGTATTAATACATTTCTTACTGCGTGAATGATGGAAGGTGTCTAATAAATACGGGAATTAAAATCCAAAAGTTTTCATATTTGACCTGAAAGGACAAACGTCCAATGTTATTTGATACCTAGGAGTATCTTGATCATTCCGAGGACCTTGACCATCTGTCTGAGATGAATTGCTTGAAGAGAGGCAAGTATTTTAAATTTATTAAAATAGAAAATTCTAAATTTTGGGGAAAAAAATTTCCAAGATGGCGGAGTTACAGCTGTTAAAAGTCGGCGTGACATCTAGAGCATTCAATATAAGTCTAAAAAAAATGTTGTTAAAACATGTGTATATTCTAGATGAATCTAAAAAAAAAAATTAATAATTTTGAAAAATTGACCATTTTTTTGGAAATAAAAATAGGCCAAAAGGTGCCTTAAACTTAAAATATTTTACAACTCGTAGGTTTATCTAGAGCGGTATATAATGTTGCAAAAAAGTTTTCAGGAAAATCGTATCAGTCGTTTTTGAGTAATGTGTCATGCCAATTCAAAAAAAAGTAGTTTCGAGAAAAATTAGTTTAAAGTTTTAAAGAGTATGTAAGAGCTCAAAACCATACATCCAGTTAAAACGCGGTTTAGGGTATATTTTCGAGTGCCGGCATGAGATTTTCTCTACCATATGTTTTTTGGGTCGCTGTTCACGAAAATCGGGGTCTTTTCCGGGAGATATTTTCGGAACACCCTTAAATTTGCAAAAACCCCCAAAAAAGGGTTTTTTTGATATATTAGCAAACTGAGCTTATACATTTAGCCGAGAATTGGTCTTAGGGGGTTTTTTGGGTCGCTGAACAACAATTTCAGGTAGTTTTTAATGAATAATTAATATTTCACCCTTAAATTAGCAAAAATTACCCCTAAAAGGGGGTGCTTTTGTTATTTTCGCACTTTGAGCGACCAGATTATGTCCATACGGGTTTTTTGGGTCGCTGATCAAGAATTTGTGGGAATTTTTGATAAATAATTAATATTTCACCCTTCAATTAGCAAAAACAACCCCTAAAAAGGGTGTTTTTGCTATTTTCGCACTTTGAGCGACCAAATTAGGTCCTTTAGGGTTTTTGGGTCGCTCATAAAGAATTTGTATAAATTATAAGTTAACTTTGTACTACTTCCGCCTTGTACTTTGCATAGGCAACACGCATTGTAATATTACGCAAAAATAAACGCTCTTTTGTTCTTATTTAAAAATAAATATCCAGTTATTAGTAATCAATCCTTTATAATTCAATCCTTTAATATAGTAAATTAATAAGGTGATTAAAAAATAACTAAGATAGACTATAAATTTATTAATTTAAAAATAATATCAAGAAATTATTCAAAGCTACCTATTTTAGTTTCTTAAAAAAATATATCATTTAATTTTACGAATCTCAATTATTCTAAATTAATACCAAAATATATTTAATCTATATGCTTATAACACCCCTTAGAGGAGCTTACGAAAATATAAAACGCGTCTTTTCTGCACAAGCTAAGGAATTAATCTTATTACTATAGAGATTCTTAATGGGAAAATAATTTTGAATAAATGACACTTGAATGCTTTTAGTGTGAAGAGTGAGGATATGTCATAAGCTTAATATAATTCATGCAGAGTAATTATCAAAATTTACATTGAAAAGTTTTTGTTAGCAAAATCAATTTTAGAAAAATAATAAATAAAATATGAGTTTAAATTTATATGCGGAAGTATTAGTTTATCTAATTTAGAAAACTTTGATTGTTTATATAGAAAACTTCCTGTCATTTAGGTGTGAACTTAAATTTAATCGTATTTAAATGTTTATTTTTAAATTAAATCTTCCGGATCGTAAATTAATATATATGACAATTTTATTGACATTTAAATTATTTTGTATAAACATTCAAGTGGCAAAAGACAAATATACAAGTATAAAAATTATAAATTATAATTGGATTGTGTAGATTATCTTAATTTAGTACATCACCTAAATTAAACTTGCAAGGTGCTACAGCATACCAAACGTACGATTTATCTTATCCAAGTATATTACACTGATAAGAAAACGTCTTGAAATAAAAAGCAGAAGAGAAAAATTCCTTATGAAAAATATTTTTCCACCACAGAATACACGATGAAATATTCATGAATAAAATTAGATTTCTGATTGATCTTCATTAATCATTCAGTTTATTCCCATGTCCTACATATATTCAGTTAACTAAATATCATAGCAAACATTTCTACATAACAATTTCCATAATATTATCTTAACTAGAAATACACAAATCAAGTTAACATATATATTTAGGTTGTTGTATCTTGAATGAAACTTAGTAACATCCTCATCTAGTAACACTATACTCTATCCAAAATGTTAATTTCGATGCAGATATACAATTCTCTGAATGTATATGTAATATGTAGTTTGTGTATTTAATATATTCACGTATCTATTAAAGTATTTGTTTTGTGTATGTCCATAGAACCTGATAGAACCCTATCTAACAGGGTCATAATTAAAAGAGACTATAATTTGAAAAAGTGATGTAAAATTTAATAGTCAAATTTTTTGAGTTTGAGTTAGATACAACAACATAATACCATATGTGCAATTCCGTTTAATTAAGGAGAATGAACCGGTTAACGCAAACTAAAAAAGTAATATCAAATTCATAAAATTTTTACATCACGTATTATGACTATTATGATAATAAATGACATTATATGACATTTTTTTATATACCTTTTTTATTATACAAAAATGCTTTTAAATCTTTAAATTTTATAACCTAAGTATGTGCCTAGTAGCATATAAAAAATCTTTTTTATGGTTTCTATTCTTTTTACATATTTTATACGCGAAAGTAAATAACATTTATTACTTAAACTTTAATAGGTTTATACCTATACATATAAACTTTATATATATCTTGTTACTTTTAATCTACTATATGTAATAATCCCTTAGAGAAATCTAATATCAACTAATTTATTTATTTTTAGAACTGATGAAGAACCGTCGATCGATGGAAGTAATAGCAAAAAAGGTACATTAAAATTTATAAGGCAGTTGAATAATATGACACGTGAAATTGGTGGCGAAGTTACAATGAAATGTGAAATCGCTGGTGATCCCGCACCGAATAAAATTAAATGGTTCAAGAATGAAGCACCGCTGATTGAAGAGAAGGATAGAATTATTATTAAGAAAATTTTTCAACAGGTAAACAATTAATTAACATTATTTTTTTTTTATTTTGAGTAATTTTGATATTCTTTACAGAATAATCATATCGCTAAGAGTCGGTTAAAGATTAATCGTTTGGATGTTAACGACAGAGGTTTTTATTCCTGTAGAGCGACTAATGGTCAAGATACGATAAGAACTGAAGGAATTTTACAAGTACGAGTATCAAGGCACAGTAAGTTTCATTTTTATAATCAAAATTAATTTTATATTACGTGCAGGCTACATTTTTAAAATATTTTTTTAATAATAGAAAAATTACTTAAATACACGAAATATATTTATATCGCGTTTACATAATATCGAAGAAAATTTTTTTGCATGCTCAAAACTTGTCACGAACATCTTAAATCAAGAGGCCATAAAATTTCTATAACAAGACATCTTGTTTTATATTATACAGAAAAAGCTTTAAGACATTAAACAAGAAAGTATAAAATAAAATTATTTTTTATTTAGGCGTCAAAATATTTATATCAGTCAGTATCAAAAGAGCTTTATAGTAAACATAAATTTTATTATTATTTAAATCAAGAAAATCAAGTATTTAAAAACGAACTCCTAACTCTGTACTAAAATAAATTGAAAATCAAATGCATTTACCCAAAATCTGACGTTAAGAATTTTTTTCTCTATTTTAATATTACATAAAATGGGTAAGACAGTGAAAAACAAAAATCACTAAAAATCTGAATTTTCTTAATGTATTGTTTAAAATGTACGCAGTCCTCTTGAAATTCGCGTTTTATATAATAGTACAACTCAATACGCTAGGCTTTAAGAAACCAAATGTACAAATGATTACGTTTAAAAGCATTTCTTACAAATTTGAATTTTCAGGATAATCAAAAATTGCTTTTTTCATGCATGCCAATTTTTGAAACCTATCTTTTTTAACTACAAACTTATTTCAAAAATATTGTCTAGACCAGTATACACGAATTTATTTTTACTGAATTTTCACATTTTCCCCCTCAAAAAGCTACAGTATATAAAGAATTCAATATTAGCTTTCTATCCATCTCTGCGGTGTCCCAATAAAAAAAAAAGAAAGAAAAATAAGAGGAAAAAAAAATTTAGTTTTTAAAAAATGCAAAAGATTTGAAACGGTACTGAGTGGTATATACAGTAAAATTTCCGGAGGATGATCGTTGTCGTTACCTTTTTTGTATACTATAGGAGAAAGATAGAAAGAGTGAAAGAGTAAAATAACGATCATTGCTTGATTTACCTTGTTTCCCTTTGCTATTCCCTGTGCTCTTTTACGTCTGGCTAATTTTGACGTTTATACTACTTACATTTATTTTCGTAAATATATTACATTTATACATCGATATAAAATCCCATGTATATTAGATCTTGGCTTATTTATCTTTTATGAAATTTCAAAGCCCTTAACCCATTATAAAATTTAAATTCATATGATCATATGAGGAATATAAATTTTATATTTTTTAGAATTACTGAAATCCCAAGAGTCCCTGCAATTTCGGATTTTATTTATCGATAAAATATTAATTATTTTCTACATTAGTGTATTTTTGTATAATTAACAAGATAATTAACAATTATGATTCTGTATTCAAGTCATTGGGTAATCAGCCCATAGCCTATAAAAATTGAAAAGTATTTCCTCACTTATTTCTCGCTATTTTAAATACCATTGTAGAAAAGTGCAGAAACCTTCACTGTCATGTTGCTGTGGATGAATTTTGCTTGAGTTGATTGAATAAGAAAAATTACTTGAAAATTTAAGCATAGCAACCTGACAGTCTTTAAAATAAATGAAAAATATTTGTGGACCAATTTTTCGAATTCCGGGTGACAATTCAGGATATCCACAATTTATTACTTCTGGTAAAAAATTTAGTTTTTTAAATTAAAGATATGAAAAAATTTATAACCGTTTTGTGTAACCACACAACCAACGAGCATGGAACATGTTCACTCATAACAGTAATAAATCTAAAAACCGAAATTACAATAAATCCCGAAATATTAATTATCCTAAGTTCATAAACTTAAAGTATTCTAAGTTCTTGTTCTTATCAGGGCATCATCAGGGCCTGATCAGGTCCTGACTCCCACTTCAAATTATTCTGAGTCGCTAATTCGAAAATATTCAAGTCGATTTCACCCCCCCCCCCCCTAAAAACGTCACTTTTTCATCCCTCTTAAAAAAGTCAATTTTCACCCCCCCCCCCTGCTGAGCCAAACTTTTTCAAATACCTCATCCAATGAACATGTTCCATCTTAAAATATTTATTTTTCACAAGTTTTCTGGATGCAATAGAAAAAATTGAGTTGATCTGAATGGATTAAAACTTTAAGAATTGTATTTTGTTAAAAACTTTACTTATTTAATGTACTAAAAGCATTGAAATTTAATGAGAAATGTATTAAACTGAAGTCTAACACACTATAGTAAAGAATTTTAATTTTTATTCTTCGAATTAACAAAACCGAAATTAATAAAACTTTATGTGTACTCTCTGTACACCAAATCCCCATGAGAAATCAAGAGTAAAAAAAATGAGCTTTATAAGAAAGTAAAATCGTTAAGGGAATCCAAGTTAATCGCTCGAAAGTAAATGCTGACGTATGTCTCTTGAAAATCTTCGACAAGAGATGTGTAAAAGAAAAATGGCCTTTTTTTGCTAACCAGACAAGGTTAACTTTTTTTCTGTTTAATTATTTTGACCCATCAGAATCATTAATTTTTGTATTTGTTTTTAAAAAATAGCTTAAATTTAATTAATGAAATTTAGTTTAATTACTTGTTTATTTAATTTGATTGCATCTTAATGTAAAGTACTAAAAGTATATTTTTACTTTCACGATAAAGCCGTCTAGACAATATTAAACGTAAGTTATAATTACATTTAATTAGATTTTATTAAAATTAGCATCTCTTTAAAATACTAAAAAAGTTTAAAAATTGAAAAAGACACATATCGCAAAAGAAATCAGCATTTTCCAAGAATATAAAAAAGGGTTATTTGATTTTGAAATAAGTAGTTAAAAGAGCTTTTGCGCATAAGGGTCAAACTTTCTTATCTAAACGTCTTTCTCATCTAGTTTCTAAATCCAAGTTTTAAGGTGAATATATAGAATAAAGGTAAAATTTAGTACTTGATTTTCTTATAATGCAGAGTTTACTGTACAAGAAAGCAAGTTTATTCTCTTATCTTCGGTTAAACAGAGTTCATGGTTTATATTTCTCTTGAATAACGTCCTTTGTCTTTTAATGTCGCTTCAGGTTTTTAGATATTTATTTGATATTTATACTTAAAATTTATCACCGTGGATCAAAAGAAGACTTTGTGTTTATTTATGCCTTTTTTTTTCTTTCTTTTTTTTCTTTTGACAGCCAGACAGAGATTAGTCTTATATTAAGATGTTAAAGATATATTTATGGCTTTATGTTGTTTGTAAAAAGATGGATTCAAATATATTTTAATAATTTTGCATAAACTGGAACGTGTTTAAACTTAATAAAATAAATTTATTTATCGTCAAGCACATACAGAAACACAGGTAGCTAACGATCAATTAAGTAGTAAAAAGTATATTTAGTAAGACATCTAGGGTTTTTTGCTTCAGGTCCAGTCCGTTTTCGGGTATACCCGAAAAGACTCTCAGATCTGAACGTACGCTTCTGAATCGAAAAATTCCCTGGCTTTACAAATCTATAAATATATTTAAAAAATTTTTGTGAATTATGGGTAATCAATTATTATTTTTTTTTTAATTGTGGTAATTAATTTTGACTATTTCTCCTCTTTAATTGTAAAAATTTTTTAAATATAAATATTTAGTAAATCGTAAAGCCACACTGAAAAAAAATCTACTTACCGCAAGCGGAAATATACCGCTTGTGGATAGCAATTTTTTTTCTTGCTCAAACTATTGAAAACGACTTAGAAAGTCGTTTAATTTGTTTTTCTTTGTTTTAAGATTTCTTTTTTGGCTATGCGCGCATATCTTAAGAGAATGGAATTTTTTTTTAACATTCCTTTGCGTTTTAAGTCATTTGCAATCGTTTGAGTAAGAAAAAAAAATTCCGCTAGCACAAGCAGATTTTTTTCCCAGCGCAGAAAAATTTCAGATTCCAAACCGTACTTGAAGATCTCTGAAACTTTCCGGGCTTACCCTAAAAAGACCAAACTTTCGGGTCGGAGAATCTCACATCCCTAAAATATAGACAAAATTCAAAATTGTTATTTTAATTACTAAACTTTACATTATTTCTATTTATCGTTCACGATTTTCAAATAATTGAATTTTTTTAATGTTGGTCTATTACGACGAATACTGGACATATTAATTTAATTCAAAATAACTCTATCACTTCTCTGTTATATGTGAAAGCTTTAAATAGTTTCCCCCTTTTTTATTATACAGAAATTATTTTTAAAATTGAATTTTCCAAATTTTTTTAAATTATCAAAAATTAAAACATATGATGTTATTATGAATATTACTGTCTTAAAAATGCAGAACAAAATTTTAAGAAAAATTAAAATATTAAGAAGGCAAAATTATAAAATATTTTTAAAAATATTTTATTGATAAAATTTACGTTTATTAACCAAGTACTAACTCGAGTCCGGGGTATGATTCTATTTAAAATGAATCCCAAAATTGGTGGGGTAATAGTTATTAAAAAAAATTATTACAAAATTTAATGCATCCTAAAAATTGTAAATTTTTTATTCACTGGACATGTTCAATTTTATACACACTTACATTTTTTCCTTAATTAAATGTTTCTGTAAAAATGAATAAGGAAAATTTATGCAATACGTTTCTCTTATATAATTAAAAACCTTCACATTTTTTTTATAATTAAAATACTTTAACTAAAATATTCTTAAATACATAGCCCAGAAAAATAATATTACATGTAAGGCTAAATTAATTCTTTTATTAAAAAATTAACGTCACTATAAAACGTTATTAAAAAAATTTCATTAACTTTTTTAGTCCGAGCTTTCGTTAGAACTTAAGGCCCGTCAAATTAATTCTTAGAAATTATTTTTTCCATAAAGAAATGTATTTATTAACTGACATGAAAAAGGTCTTCATATTTGAACCACTAAAAAATTTCATAATTACAAAGATTATTTTCTCATAGGTAGTTTTTAGCCGGTATAATGAACTTCCAGCGGATCTTATTCTAGTAAGATAACCCACCTTGTCCAAGAAAAATTGAGTTTTTATAAGGAAAATAATCTCAAGGTTATAAACTTCTAAAAAAATGACACTATCCAGCAAAGACTTTCGTTAAATATTTTTTTTCTTTTAAGGACTCCATAAACATGGATTATCTATCATAAAAAGGATCTATTTTTCTATACAAAAAAATATCAATTTTTTGGTTAGACCTCTATTGTTTTATTAAAAACGAGAATTTATTTAGTATTTCCTCATTCAGCCAGATCATCGAATCAATTTTGATATCAAATTTTCATGACATCTCCTTGTCAAATTAAATTAAAAAAATCAACAGATTACATTATAATTATTATCAGCTTACATAAATTGCATTATTCAATTAACCAATGTATTACATTATTAACCACATTAATGTCAATTTCGATAACCGGACATTTAATATTTTAATGCTCATATATATGACATTATAAATTAATACGTACATTTATAACTACACGAAGTTAATATAAAGCCCCTAAGTCTCAAAGCATTGATCCACTAGTACAACTTCCCCTACACGTTATCAAAATTGATTCATGTACATTCTTAATACTGGTTTATAAAGCTCGCTGTAAAAGATAATTTAACTGGCCATAATTTTAAGCACTTGGAATATAAACCAATATAATTCAACGTCTAAATTCTCAAGAGATACGGCGTCAGTATAAAGCTTTAATATCAATTATTAGAATTATATAAGCATTATGAGAAGCTTTAGTTTTAAGCTTTGGTTCGTTCAAAAAATCAATTATGTTTTATTTGCTTTAAACTTGTTTGAAAAAAATGACAGTACAGGACAATACATAAAACGCTAAGGTAAATAAAACATTTGATTAAAATCATATTTTGAGTTTCCCATGGAAATTCACGAACAAACTCATATGAATTTCTGGACTTTATTATATAACTTTGAAAACTATTTTCTGCATCATTATATTTACTCTTGCTTTTTCCACTTGAATTATTAAAACATTCGTCATACTTGTTATCCTAACCTAACATGTGTGTATACTTTTTTTTGTATGCTCAGTAAAAAGTTTTAATTATTATATGTCCAAAAATTTTATGCTAACATTTATATGAACACATTTTAAAGAGTTTCAGATTTGAGCTGGTTTTATAAAAAATATTATCTCTAAATAACCTGGTACTTAGATTTTTTTGTTCTCTGCAATCCTAAATTTTAAATAATTTTCTTAAGTCACTTGCAATCGTTTAAATCATAAACAAATGTGTGTGTGTGTATGTGTGTGTGTGTAGACCTAATTTTTTTATCAAAAAATCTAAAAGTACTACTTTTTTTATCCTCATTTTTTTCTATGAAAGTACTAATATCTAAAAGCATTATTTTTATTTGAATTTAAATTTTTGAAAATTTTTGTCTCAAAATTTTTAATACCAAAAAATACAAAAATAAAAACAAATTTTTTTTTTGTTTGTAGTACTTGTTCCGTTATTGTTCAGTACCTAATTTTTTTCTATTATAGTATTAATTTTAGAAACATCGTTTTTAATCGATATCTCCAATCTGATAATTAGTTTTTTGAAAACTTTTGTCATAAAATTTTTGCCTCTAAAAAAAATATAAAAAACAAGAAATTTTTTTTTCTTTTTGTACATAGCACGTCATTTTATTTTATGAAAGTTCTAATATCTAGAAATATCGTTTTTACTCGATTTTTTGGATCTAATAGCTAATTTTTTTTTAACTTTTTGCATAAAATAAACAAATTATCAAAATTTTTTTTCTTTTTGGACGTAATACCTAATTTTTATCCACGGAAGTCCTAATTTCAGAAAATTCCTTATTTACATTCATTCTTGTTTTTAGTCTGCATTTAATATTGCAGCTATACAATGTTTTACGTTTTACATTTTGTTATTGCGAATGAGGAACCATAGAGCAAATCACTTAGTAGCGTTTTTTTCTACAAAATCGTATTACTAATTTATGGAAACAGATTTTATCAAAATTTTGCTCGAAATACAGCACAGGGCTTTTCTACAGATTTACTCATATACTACTGGTATACCTCGAAATTAAATAATAAGTTTTTTTTTAACATACGAAAAAAATTTGTATAAACGAAACATTATGTATTATTTAAGAGAATACTCACGTTTTTTATGCAATAGGTACATGTTTTTACTTTTATACGTATACTATTTCCACTATTCTTGTTTAACACAATTAGACTGACACGCGAACTTGATTTTAATCTTACAATTTACAGTCACGCCATTAGCTACTAAATATAGTGCTTGAAAATAAAAGAGCTTTAAGGACTCGTATGATATTAAATAAAATTATTTAATTTTTTCATCCAAAAATAATAATTCAATTTTGGATTATTCAAATATTCTTTACTCAATTAATATATTAAAAGCTTGCTTACATCTCATAGAGATAACTTGTTTTGTCTAATTAATTTAGTTCCAAGTAATTTCAATAACTCAAAATAAGCAAGTAACCTAATAAACTATCTGAAAATCAAAAATAGCATCAATGTCTTATAAGACAACAAAACTCAAGGATTGCTTTTAAAAGTTTAATAAGTTCAACATTATAATCGTCTATAATTAATGTAAAAAGATGAATTTTTAAATATTTTTAGAATTTTCTACATCAGCAATAATTTCTAAATATTTTGAATACCGGTAAATTAGTATGATGCTTCTTAATGAAAGCTCAGGGTAGTTGATATTTTTTTAATTACCGAGCCATTTAAGGACTAGATAGAGTGATTTTGGAATTACAAAAAGATGCTTTTCAGTTAAAGAACATTTTTAGTTTAATTTAATTAGTTATAGATTTATATTTTATTTAAAAAATTAACTTGAAAGAAAAAATATACTTACTTCTCTGAGTTCTGACTGACCTGGTCCAAATTTTAACTCTTTTTGGCTGATATAACAGCAAATTACTAATCATTTGGAATAAGCAAATTAAAATTAAAAAAAAAAGTCACTTTGATAATTTAAAAATTAATTTTAAAATCTGATTTTATTAATAAATATTGAAAATAAAATAATGACTTGTTTATCACATTCACATAACATGACATACCTCACAAAGTATTATGAATACGAGGGAGCTTTTAAACGTGTAACTAACGAATTTTGGTTTGTAATTACATATTGCTTTGAAGTATGTATTTCGCACCATCAAAGGTTATATTATAAGCGCCTCTTCATGGTTAAACATTTTCTATATTTCTGTGTCTGCGTGTTTGAATATGTTTTAACAAATATTATATGCATACGTGAAATATAATATGTGATAACTTGCTACAGGTACGATTGGAATTTTCTATTAATGAACTAAAATTAAAAACTTTGAAAATATTTCATAATTTTCACAATTTATATTGAGTAAATATTTTTTAAAAAATCGATAGTTTTAAAACACATTTTTAGCGCTCTAGAGCACACCACTAAAGTGAATAAACGCATTTATAAATTAATGTCACTTTATGGGAAAAAAAATGCCCATCATTTAGATGTAATAATTTATTTTACCAAATAGCTCATGAAATTGAGAATAACAAGTACAATCTACGGTTTATTTTATTTAGAGCAAGGTATTTTTTTATCATGTCACTGGAAATATTTAAGAATAACTGGATAATTTGACAGAAAAAATTCTCTGATTCGTTTCTACACTATAAAAAACCTTGTACACTCATGTACTATCGTGACAGTAATTTTACCATTTAATTATTGAAAAAAAGTAACGTTGAAAAGTTGCTTTGATTGAATTTTGCTTGGAAATTTAGGCAAATTGTTTAAAGCAAATCTAGTAAATTAAAAATTGAAACGAAATTCAAGCACTAAAAACTGACAATGAATAAAAAAAGAAATAAATAAATTCTTTTAATTTAAAAAGTAAATGAAAGTAATGTAAGTTGAGTTAATTAATTCTAAATAATTAATCATAAATCTTTTTAAAAAAAACAGAATAAATCAATGAGAAGAATACTTATAACTATATATAGGGTGACAACAAAAAAAAGTAAAAGTTTAAAAAAAAAAAATTATCTATTTTTTTTATCGCTATCAACCAATTCATTAAAAGCATCCTGTACAAAACGTTGCCAACGTCTAGTCCAGATGTTTATCCCTTCTTAAAGTTTTTTATTTTTCACAATCTTCTTATTTTTTTTATACTTTGCACAAATAAACTGTATGATAAAGCTTGAAAACTCCCTTATATATAATTTATACACTTTTTTTTTCAAAAAAAGAAGCTTAAAAAAGTAAAGAACTTTTTCTTACTTGTATGTGTAATTGTATATGTGCGTAAGAAAAAGTCTAATTTTTATTCAATTAAGACTTTTTTTTTAATATCAAGTGCATTAAGGGTTTCTTTAAAAAAAGAAAAAAATGTAGCCAATATTTTAATATTTCAAGGGCGTTTATTTTAAATTATAAAAAAGGAGACCTTTGGAATGTATCCAAAACTGATAAAAAATAAAAGGAAAAAAAACGAAATATAAGGTTTTCCATTAATCGAAAGAAACTTTCTTTTTTATAAGAAAGAAAATACGTTTTATGAATTCTAAAAGAAAGGAGGAAACTTTTACTTTTTTATAAAGAATGTCATTAAATAATAAAATTATTTTTAGCTTTCTGTCCAAATAGAAATTGATGTAGGAAAGGGATGCAAGTCATTGTAAGCTTTTTGTAAGCTCACTTTTGGCCCAACTATGATCTGCGTTTCTGTAGTTCATTTTTTTAGAATTTTTCCTAATTTGCATACATGAAAAGTGATCGTGGCTAAATATGGCCAACCAGAAGATAATTTTTTAAGTCCGGCAAATGATACGTTGACTTCCCTTTTCATATGGCTTTTCTTTAATGTATGCATGGTTTTTATTTAACTCTTTCGATTTACAAGGCTTTCTTTTATGCATTTAAAAGACTTATCTGTAAGTAATGTTCTTAGAAAATATAAGTTTTTTTCTTCTTAGCTTATATTTTTTTACTTACTCGTAATCCCCAAAGAAAGCAGAGCATATAGTTTATTTATTATTACCTTTTTATTTTATCAGAGTAAAATTCTTATCTTATTGACAAGCTTCTTGATTTCATATCACAAAGGTATAAAAAAAGAGTTTATTTTCCTTATAACTTTTTTTTTCAAAGATAAAAAGCTTCCGTGACTTTGGTTTCTACATGCAGCTTGAATTCTTTTATACATCTGGAAAAAAGTATAAAAAGTATTTGTCGATGAAAATTTGAATCGGGTAAATACAAATGATCTTGAATTTTTTAAAAATCGTCGTTTTATTTTATTTTCTTCTTCTATAACTTCTTTTTTACTTACTATTGGTTTCATACGTGACCTCTCCTTTGGCCTCTCTCGCTTATATTATATTTTTTATATTAGAAAAAAAGATTATATTGCAGACGATGGGATATGCGATTCTAAAGCTCAACTAAAGGTGCAAAGATTGCGATTTCAGAATATTTCGATCGTGATTTTATTATTATTATCAGAATAGTATCAACTTTATTTTTTTTCATATTATATAACTTGGACTGAGTAAATAAGAAAAAAATACGAGATCTGCATTTTTTACTTGAATTCAAAGAAAAAAAATTGCTTTGGCAAATTTTATAACACTTGTTCTTCAAATACATCGACAATAGGGATTCACAATTTTTGGCAGAGAACGAAAATTCAAAAGCCATAATTTTGCAGTAATTTCGAAGATTATATAAAAAAATCAATCAGCTACACTGAAAAAAGACAATTTCTTTGCCGCAACCGAAATTATTTTTTGGTGTAATAAATAATTCAAATCACATAGTTTTGTGTAAAAATAAAATAAAAATAAAATAAAAATAAAATAAATTTGAAATTTCAAAAAAATGCATATAATTTTTTTTCCTCGGGTTTCTTAGGTGCCTAGTGTCTTTTCCCCGATAATAATAATTGATACCACAAAAGATTAAAAAACAAATTCATTTTTGGTTTTCACTCTACTAAATCATAAGTATAAACGTAACAATGTACAATCCCCAAAATTGTGCAATCCTACACAGATAGGCTGCTTTGCTGGAAATTTCAAGCAACTTAGCAAGTTGCAAATATTTGCAATTTTAAGCAGTTATTTGAATCAGCTGAAAAAGGCCTCAAAAAAGCTTAGATTTTATTCCCTTCTCTTTTTTTTAACTTTTATTTCAGAAAATATTTAGAATTGTGAATTCCAAAAAAAATATTCTGTATACTTTGAGTAATAAACCAAAGGTATGCAATCTTCTATTATACCTCATATCCTATTTCTTTCCTTTTTACTCATATAAATTTATGGCTTGTTACTGCTGTTACCTTATCAAGAGGGAATAGGGAATAAACTAAGATGAAACAAAGTCAAATATAAAAAAATTCAATATTCATTTTCAGATAATAATTAAATTTTCCAAGTATAGAATGTGCTAATTGTTAACAAACTATGTGTTAATAAAAAATTACTTTTAATTAACAATTCAGGAAAGTTAAATTTTTAAACTTTTCTTCATTTTCAAACTTTGTGAAAATTTTGTGAGTTTAGTTTACCCTCTACTCCCTCATGTTAACGTAACAGCAGCAACAAACTATAAATTTATAAGTAAAAAGGAAATCTTGGGATTGTTATTCAAAGTATTCAGAATATTTGTTCCGAATTTCATTTTAATAGAATTCACTATTTTTTAATTTCCACAATTATAATTTTTTCATTCAGCTTTCCTAAAATTTTTTATAGTTGATTCAAATAACTGCTTGAAATTTCAAGCATTTGCTTGAATTTTAAAGCAAAGCAGCCTAGCAGTGTAGGATTGTAAAAGGGTCGTTGTACAATCCTTCTGTTTTATCATGAAATTTTCAAAAAGAAAGTTAATTTTAAGCTAAAAAGTTTGCTTTTTGCGAAATCACTACTTTATGTACACTAAATAATTAAGTCTTGCAAAACCTATTTTATTTCAACAATTCCGAGTAGACATGAAGGTTTTGGAAGGTTTCATGCGGAACCTTGGTCAGATGCAGATCAAAAATATTTTAATTTAGCCCAATTGAAAGTTTTTAGTAAGAAAATAAGGTTTCAACGTACGTAGTTTTATATTGATGTAAATATAATATATAAAATAAAGGTGGAAATGCCAGTAAAATTTTGAAATAAAATAAAATAAAATTTAGTTTGGAGCAATTTGGAGATCTCCAATTTGGGTCAACCCAAAGACGATGGATTTTTCTTGCAATACAACTTATTTACAAGCTTACTTTATCAAGCATAAAATTGTAAAGTCAAACATAAGGTGGTATTTAAAGGTGGATAATGGTTTGAAGGAATTTATTTATATTTTTCTAAAATCTTTATACGATATTATTTTCAATGATATATCCAAAATGACATTATTTTTGCAATTTTGACAATTTTTTTACCTTTGAATTGGGTTACTTTTCGAAATTTTCACGGTTGTACAACACGAACCGTAAAATCCTAGTAACGTATGTACAAGGACCTTCTACAACACTAGGATTGCACAATTTCGGGAATTACATAATATATACAAAGCATCGGCGATGCATTTAAAAGAAACCAAAAATTAGATATTTTTTGAAGCCTAAATTTTTATACATGATATACATTTTTTACATTTATTTCTGTTAAATTATTATATTTTATTTTTGTAAAAATTAATTAGCCCATCCTTAGCAATAAAGATAAGAGAAAAGATAAATTCCAAAATATATACCATACCATACATAAAACTATAAAAAACATAAAATGTAATTGTTACAACTAGTAATTCTACTAATGGAAATGAGGTGTTAAGGAATACTTAATAAAGCTTAAAAGTGTATACTAGAAGATTATTTTATAACTTTTTATGTTATATTATAAAATGACTTTGTAAGGAAAAAAATTATCACGAAAGTGGATTTCTTTTGTTAAAATATTCTGAAAATAATATTAATAACGAATCTTAATTTTTGTTAAAATTAAAATTTAAATTATCAATCATGAAGATATTTTTGATCATACCTGTATAATTTTCAAAGTGTGATAGTAAAATGCGTTTTTTTGGTCAAAACACGAAAATTTCCGAAAAAAATTTTTCATAAATTTAATACCATCTAATATTGTTTTTAGTATAGAAAAAGCATAAAAAATTTTTTTTCAAATATTGCATTCGTTATTAAATATTAATTATATTTTATTTTTAGTTGGCCAAGGAATAAATTCATCATTAGATTTCGGAAGCTACCCACCAAGATTGCCTCACATGCCAGATTTGCTTGAAGAGTAAGTTTTATTTAGTTCTTTAAAAAAATTTAGATAACGATACCATTGTGATTTATAGTACAATGAAAAAAAATCGGTTTTCCGATTGTGGCAGCTGGATTTTTTTTTTGTTTTAAATGTTTGCAAATATCATGAAAAAGTGTTTTTTTTTTTGTTCAAAAATGCCCTGCCATCATGCCTTGATGCTCGCATTTTAAATAAGTAAAACTATTTTTTTTTAATTTTTACTGCTTTTGAAAAGATTTTTACTTCCTCAGTTTATAATGTTTTGATTTATGGTTTTCTTTTATTCTAATTTTCTGAACATTCAGTTTCATATAGAATTTCGTACCATCCTTTAATTATGAGACGTGGAATAGTCGATGCTTTCTATGTCCTGTTTTACGCCCAGGAGTTAAAAAAAATTGATAGTTTTAATGAGGCAGTTTCATCACAGGGTTAACTCTTTAGTTTATTTTAAAACCGAAATATATTAAACATATTTACCAATTAAAAATAATTTTTCTTACTTTTAGAGTAAATTTTACAGAATTTTAAACATTTTATTAATCAAAAATTAGCTATAAATTATTACTGTAAGGCTGAATCAAAAATTGTTCATACTTACTCCGTTCCGTTTTAAAATTGAGTGCTCTTCAATATATAAGTCAAGTAGAATTTTGATCCAAGTTGTCCGGATCTGATACATCTATAATTTTCTCGAAATTTCTTGCATTAAAATATAAAAAAAAACCATACATTTTTTTTCTTTTTTGATGTAGTGACTGATTTTTTTAACGAGAGTTCTAGTTTTTAAAAATTCATTATTCATTATTTCTCAATTTCACTAATTCTAATTTAAAAAAAGGAAAAACTTTTGTCTCATTATTTTTTCCGTCTAAAAATTTAGGATTTAATAGCTAATTTTTTTTATAGTAGTTTAAAATTAAAATATCAAGGAAAATTTAATTTTTAATTTTTTTTATGTTATTATATTAGATAAAATAGAGCATTAAGAACATTTTAATTGTTATTGTACGAGGAGCTGTAGTGCCAATAATTGGGCAGCATTATTTTTTTCATTTTTTGATAAAAAATTACGCAAAGTAGCGGTTCTTTTATTAACAAATTATTATAAGCTATAATGTGTTTAATATATTTCAGTTTAAAAAGATGCAGATCACCAATTACACTGATCACATAAGAGTTTCCTTAAAGTTCTGATCATATATTGTGAATGTAGAGTGAATGTAGCAAAAATTTTCTTCTTAGGGGTAGTTTTGGCCAATTTCAGGGTGAAACCCCAATTTCTCATAGAAAAGTCCCCGATTTTTGTGATCAGCGACCTAAAAAATTTATACTATACCAAATTTGGTGGTGACCAGAAACGATACAACCAAACCCGTATTTTGACTGGAGTAATTTTGTAAAAAAAAATACGTAATAAAATAGTACTGTAAAAATAACGATTTTTTTAATTTTTTTAATTGGAATAACAAACTTGTTATTAGGGAACTGTGAAAGTGATGAAACAGTAATTTGTAAATATCGACTATAAAAAAAATAATAAAACAGTTCAAAATACCAATTTTTCAAATTTTATACGAATATTCTCTTTTTTTTGTTGTGAACAAAACTTAGTTAATGAAAATAATTTTCAAATTAAAATTATTATATAGAATTATAAATTAAAAACAGTATTACGGAGAACTATAAATACCGACATTGTCCAGACGGAAAAGCTGGTAAATTGGGCTAATCGTTTTCTAATTTCCTGAAGTCAAAAATCAATCAAACAAATTTTCCTCTTACAGAAAATTTTCTTTTTCGTTCTTCAACACCGTTGTTGTCTCTGATAAGCATTTGATATTCGATAATTTTTTTTAATTTATAAGAATTTTGAAATTCGTACCCTTTGACACCGCATGATATGTGTCGAACGAGTGCAAACAAATTGGATCTTGTTTATTACTTTTACAACTAACTATTAGTCGTTAAGATAAAATCCTACTAAAATTTTAACTATTTAGTGATAGAGGAGGAGGGGCGAACTAGACCCAAAAAATTATATTATTATAAATTATTATATTTAATAAAGAAAAATTACTGGATATCAGAAAATGAAAACGACAGTGGTGTAGAAGAACTAAATGAAACTAAGAGAAAAAAAAATTAATTAAAAGAAAATTACATAGGCAAAGTTTCTTTATACTTTATCTTTGATATTTTATAACTTTCATTCATTTCTGTCATTCTATAAACACCTTAATATCTTTGTTAATACTGCATTTGAGTATAAAAGGTGCAAATAAAAGTAAAAAAAACAAAAAATTTTTTATAAAAAAGGGCTATATAATCAACGATAATCATTATTTAAAATAATTTATATATTTAAGCAAAAGCATTTAATCAAATATAATTTGAATTTGCATAATTGAGTAAATTAGTTGATTCTGTTCAAAAATCTATCCGAAACCCTAAAAGATGGAAATTAAAAAATAACGAAATTTTCGTTTTTCAACAAAAAACATAATTAAACTTTACTTTGCGAAATTGAGTAAACGGGATAAGCTGTTCTAAAAGTAGTCCAGTTAAAATGCGGGGGGGAGACGAACCTGTTGACAGGATGAGATTTGCTCTACTATATGTTTTTTAGGTCGCTGAATCCGAATCCGGTGTCTACTAGGGCTGGAAAATAGGGGAACATCCTTAAATCAGCAAAAACTACCCCATTTTAAGGGTTTTTTTGTAATACTTTGGAACTAGCGGTATAATAATCAAATAAATGCCAATTTTTTTGAGATTTATTAACAAAATATAGAGTTTAGCTAAAATTTTACCAAAATTGTTTTATTAGGGCTAATTATAGAGGGTGAAAACTACCCCCATAAATTAAAAAAATAGAAAAAATACGCTAAAAGTTTATTTTTTTATTTTTTTTTTGTGGAGTCAAGTATTTAAAAATATTTTATGCTATTTTAACAATCATAAAATGTATTTACCTCCCCACGGGGGGTTAAAGCAACCCCTAAATTTATAGATACATAAAAACCATGATAAAATTTTATTTTTTTTACTTTTTTTTTGTGGAATCGAGTAGTTAAAATATTTTTTTTTGCTATTTTAACCATTTTAAAATGTATTCAACCCCCGGGGGAGGGGATTAAAACAACCCCTAAATTGATGCATATATAAAAACCATGATAACATTTTATTTTTTTTACTTTATTTTGTGGAGTCAACACTAAATTTAAAATATTGATAAGAAAACGTCGTAAAATTTTTTTTACAATTATTTATTATAAAGCAATATATCCCCAAGGGGGGTCATTACATTTTATGATAGTTATTAAAATACCATAAAAAATACCAAAAAAAAGTAAAAAAAATATAATTTTATTATGGTTTTTATGTATTTATAAATTTAGCTGTTGTCTTACCCCCGGGGGTTGAATATATTTTCAAATAGTTAATTAAAATAGTATACAACATTTTAATAGTCTAGGCGGCAGCTATACTAATCACGCCCAAAAGTAAGAAATTAAATTTCTTTTTTCGAAGATAAAAATAGGTCGTATTTACTCGGCTATTTATGTTTTTCGACCCACTGAATACGAATCCGGGGTCCGTTTTGCGAAATTCGTGGTCAATTTTTCGTTATTTAAATTACCTAATTCACTTTCGAAATTTCGCAAAAAACCCCCTAAAAGGGGTAGTTTTTGCTAATTTAAGGGTGTTCCCCTATTTTCCAGCCCTATTGGTCACCGGATTCGGATTCAGCGATCCAAAAAACATATAGTAGAGCAAATCTCACCCTGTCAACAGATTTCGACCCCAAACCCGCATTTGAACTGGACTAAAATCGAAAACGTATCAGGGACCCTATAATATGATATAGTAATAGTATATAGTAACTCGCGTCTCGCACAGCCGCACGGTAAAAATATAATTTCCGTGACCACAGCAAATGCCGTATATATTCTATTGTTTACATAAGCTAAAAAATGGAGTTGTTTTATAAATAAAAAAAGTTGTTTATGTCTTGTTAATATTATATTATGAAAATATGAAGCTACTATTGTACCTAATAATATTTGTTAGTACATTTAATGTTATTATTCATATAAAAGCTCAATTGGAGCCAGATGATTATGATTTTTATGAAGACTTTGAAGAGAGGTACAATTAATAAAACTTAGCTAACGTTATTAAATTATTTATTTATTTTAATTGGCATTATTTGTCGTTAAAAATATTAGTATAAAAAATAAAATTTTGTTATTATATTATTTAAAATATTTTTTGAATACAATATCTGAAAAAAATATAAAATTTTTTTATTCTTTATGAAGGTTAGCTAAATTAAAAAATGTAAATATTGGTTTGTTTACAAATTTAAATTATATTATATAGTAATGAATAATTTTTTCAATTAGTTAAATAAATATACCTACTAAAGTATCTTTTATCATTAATTTTAAATAAAATGTTTATAGAACTGTTGAAATAAATATTATTTATTAGTTTTTATTTGAATATTATTAAATTACTGTTACTTTAATTATCAGCAATGGTGACAAACATGATCCTTCAAGTGATATATCAACTTCGTATCACTCAAATCCAGCATTTGAAAAAGTATCTCCAAGTACATATCCAGGGAACCCACACACTCCTCCAGATCTTGCAGCAATCAGTGGCCTTAAAAATGTTAACATGCAGTTACCTGTGGGTGTAAGTCTTGACAGTTTACCTGGAGCATCTTCTATTCCTGGGCAAAGTGATGGAATTTGTGAGGTATTATTATGTTAATTTTTTAATATTTTTTTAAATTAACAAATTTCAGAACAATATTTTTAATTGTTTTAGCTCTATACTGGTAAAATTTGTACAAATTTTGTTGGTAATAAATCAGTTTACATTCCTCATCCTATGACACAAGCTGGTTTAGAAGAAAGATTAGCAAAAGCATTTCAAGTAGTTAATAGATCAAGGTTTATAAAATTTAATTTTGACTTAGTTATTAATCCATTATTGTCCAATCATCACAATCAAGTTTGAATATTTTTTATCAAATAAATCAATATTTGGGGCTAAAAATGTTATCTAGAAGATAGCTTTATAATGAGTTACACAATATCAATTAAAAGATTGTCTAAAAATTATAAAAAATTTACCCTATATTTAAGGGATCTGGGATGATATAATATTTTCTATGAGTTGTATGTAAAAACGGACTTCAGAAACGAAAAGAGTAGCTCCAATTACCTACTAGGTGACATTTTTAACCCAAAAATTGATTTTTTCATTAAAAATATTCAAAAGGCTTGAGTGTGTTGATTGGGCATTAATGGGTTAAATTGAAATAAGTTAATTTCAAAATTTTTTAATTTTTTAGTGAGTTATCTACAAATTGTGAGCGTTATGCCCAACCTACATTATGCTATTCAACGTTTCCTATTTGTCGTGAATTGACAAAAATTCAGAAATCAAGTACACAACTATTTAATTTACTGAATTCAAATCAACAAAGTTCACAGGAAGAAAATGATGGAGAAGATCATATAGATTTTACCCGAATTCATAGTATGCCTCATAAAAGAAGTGCTAAATATAGAACAAATTTTGATTCCGGAATAGAAAAAGAAATTGCTACGTCAAAAATTATTAGTACTAGTTATGGAGATATACGTTCAAGCAAAAAAGATAGTTTAAATAGAAAATTAAGAAGAATATGCCGCAAAGAATGTGAAATGCTAGAAAATGATATGTGTAGGAAAGAGTATGCTATTGCTAAAAGACATCCTCAAATAGGTGGTAGACTTCAATTAGTTCAATGTTCTGATTTACCTGATGAATATACTCGTGAGGGGGCAGATTGTATTAGCATTGGTCTTTCAACAGATAATAATATTATTAATAACATTCAAGAAAGTAAGATTTTTCAATAAATTTAACATTTGTATTAAAAAAAACTTTCTTTAAGCTAACACTCTCATTTATGTAATTATAGAACACAATTTGTCATAAAACTTTTTAAATTTAAATATTTATGTAAATTATTTTAAAATTTTAAAATTCATTTTTATTTATTTATAATTTTTTAGATGACTATTGTTATTGGGGAACTGGTGAAACCTATCGTGGAATTTTGAAGTTTAGTATATCTGGACGACCATGTTTACCTTGGTTAAATGAATTTAATTTACAAATATCTGATTATCCAGAACTTGCTGGGAGCCATTCTTATTGCCGCAATCCAGGAAGCTCAGAATCTCAACCATGGTGTTACGTGGATGTTAATAATCGTAGTAAAAAAGAATTTTGTAATGTACCTAAATGCGGTATGTATTTGCTTAATTAAATGTTATTATCTTATTTATGTAGTATAATTAAAATAATTTTCTTTAATTTTCTTATTACAGTTGGAGACTTATGGATATATACTATTATTGGATTTTTGATAACTGGAGGTTTTATAATGATTTTAGCATGCTATTGCTGTTGTTACAAAAACCGAAAATCTACTAGACAAGATAATCATCTTCCAACAAATAAGGTATAATATTATCAAATAGTATGTAATACAAAAAATAAATTTATTTTAAACAATACAATTTATGTTCAGATAATTACGGGCCTCCAATGTGATAAAAATATATATGATGGTAAAAGAAGTACAACTCAACCAATGGAAATGAGTTTATTACTAGCTGGCCCTGGAAATACAACTCCTGGAACAGGCACATTAAGTAGCGGAAGCAGCAGAACATCAAACAACCGTGTACCTCAATATATTTCTAACGATATAACTTTGTTACAAGAATTAGGAGAGGGTGCTTTTGGTAAGCTTGAAATTTTATTAAATAAGAATCATTAGCGTTTTTAAATCTCGATATTTTCTAAATAAAAACTGATGAGCGAGCATGGAATTAATTTCTTAAATAATTTGCATATTTACCAGGCATTCAGTTGTTACCCTTTGTTTATTATTAGTTCCTGACCATTATATTACATTATTTTTCAATGTATTCTATTAAGAATATTCAAGTCCTGCCTGTTCATTATTACTTCCCTCCCCCTTTCAGTTTGTTATAGCCACTGTCATTTTTTTTTACATTTAACATAAAACCTTATTGACCCTAATTTAAAAATACAAATTGTAAATTTTGTAAAGCTTCTCAATTCGGTTTCTTTTTAAGAACTATCAGCTTAAAGAAAAATCTAAACGTAATTTTAATCAAAATGAATTTTTGCAGGAAAAGTATACAAAGGAGAATTAAAAACTGGGAATAAATCAGAAGAAAGAATTTATGTTGCTGTAAAAACATTAAAAGAAAACGCTAGTCAAAAGACTCAAAATGACTTTAAACGTGAAGTCGATTTAATGTCAGATCTCAAACATCCTAATATCATATGTTTACTTGGAGTTATTCTTAATGGCGAACCTATGTGTATGCTCTTTGAATATATGACTCAAGGTGATTTACATGAATTTTTAATATGCCATTCTCCACGTACTGACATACCACTTAATACTGCAAATGGAAAAGTACTCGAACAGCCAGAATTTTTGCATATTGCTCTTCAAATAGCATCTGGTAAAAAATTTAATAATTTTAATAAATTAAGAATACAGCTAGTAAATACTTTAATTTTATTTTGTTTTTAGGAATGGAGTATTTAGCCAGTCATCACTACGTGCATAGAGATTTGGCAGCTAGAAATTGTTTAGTTGGTGAAAATTTGTCTGTGAAAATATCAGATTTTGGTTTATCTCGAGATATATATAGTAGTGACTATTATAGAGTACAATCAAAAAGTTTATTGCCTGTAAGATGGATGCCACCAGAATCAATTTTATATGGGAAATTTACAACTGAATCGGACGTTTGGAGTTTTGGGGTCGTTTTATGGGAAATTTACAGCTTTGGACTTCAGGTAGATTATTAAATATTTAGCATTTAGACATTTTATATTAATAAATACTTTCATTGTAGCCTTACTACGGATATAGTAATCAGGAAGTAATAGACATGATACGATCCCGTCAACTTCTTCCATGTCCAGAAGATTGTCCCACAATGATATATAGTTTAATGATAGAATGTTGGCATGAAGTTGCAAATCGAAGGCCACAGTTCCCTGAAATTCATCATAGACTTCATAATTGGTACGTCAATCAAACATACCTCAACGATTTTTGCAATGAGTCTCTAACGACTTATTCTAGCAACAGTCATAAGAGTACCAATAAAACCAATTCAACACAACTTTCAACACCCATAAATAAAAGCAATTCACTTACCAGAAATCAAGATACACAAAAAATTTTCATATCTAATGATCAAAATACCATTCAGAAAATTCTAACATCCAATTTTTCAAATCCACAATTTTTTTCCAATAGTAATTGTACAACGGAGATAAGACAAATGTATCCGTTTGATCAAAATTCTCTAATGAAATTACAAGGGTTCCCTAATCAAATTTCTAATTTAAGTTATGAAGATAAAAAATGCTGCTCACCAAAATTAAGTGGGGCTAAAAAAGTATTACCAGCAGTTCCTCAATCAAATGGTGTAAGAAATTCACCAATGCAAAATGGTGCGCAGCTAGTGGTAAGGTTGCCAGACCCTAGTAAAGTTTTAACAGAAACAAAGGTATCAAAATAATGACTGATTTCAACTGAATTATTTAAAACAATGACTGATTAATGTATATATGTTATATATAGAGATATAAGTAAGAATTTCTATAAAAATTATTTGTTACCAAAAATATTTAAAAAGGCAGTAATTTATTAAGTATATTAGCCATTTTTATTGAGTTATTTATTTACAAAGCATCAAAATAAAATTTTTGAAAAATAATCATGTATAGTATAGATTTAAGAGTCTTATTTACAATTTAATTAACTAAAAATTTTTGTTATTTATATAATAATTTTATTTATTATAATTAATAACCAAAATACATAAACGTGATAAGTAAAATAATTTATATTGCTGTTAACTTTTTTTTTAAATAACAAAATCAGTATGATATAGAAAATTTTATTGGCTAATAGTAATATAATGATGCATGTTAGATAATACTGATCTAAACATAATGTCTTGTGTATTTGTTTAATCGTATATTAGGCTGTCACTTAAAAAAAAAGTCGTTTTTTTCTTGCTAAAATACTGAAAAATTGTATCATAAGTCATTATGATTGATAAATGCTGCTGACATTCTAAAGTATAAAAAATTAAAAATCAACTTAAATCACTCAGCTTTGCAAAGGTTTAAATTATAAAAATTCTGTGGTGGATTAAGAAATTTTTTAAGTTCCTTTTTATTTTTTGATACAGAATTATTGAAAATTTTTTTATCCAAAAATAAGAATAAATTTTTCTTAAGTGACTCCCTATTGTATATATTTTACGAAAGTAACAAAAACAAAGTATGAAAATTTTTTTATGTAAATATTAACTTAAAGAAAAAATTTTTCTCTTTGCAGATAAAATTGAAAATTTTCGTACTTTTAGTTACCTTTTAATTTAAAATAAAATAATTAATAGTAAATATTTATATATATAAAATTGTGTATTATATTTATAATACTTTTTACAATTAATTGAGATATAATATATACTATAATTGATTAATATATAAAAATTTATATATATATATTCTTTAAATGCGAAGAAATTCTGATAAAAATATTGTGCTGTACAAAATTAAAAAATTGTAAAAAATACATACAAATTTTATATTAAAGAAATAAAAAATAAAAAATTTGATATTGAAATTTTACATTGACCTTTTTAAAAAAAATATTTTATATATTTATAAAAAAAAATGTAAATTTTTAATAGAAAATTAATATTAAAAATTTATAGAATTTTAATTGTAGATTTTATTGAGTATTTTATGTATATTCTTAACAAATAAAGCTAAAATCGTAAATGTTTTTTGTACTTGATTTGTTTCTTTTAACTGAATACCTTCGGTATATTACCCTAAAAAAATGATTCACATCATTTTGTGCTTATGCATATTTTTCATTTTATATTTTGCATCACAGCTTTTTTTCAAATTAAAAAACTGTAAACATGGAAATATTCTTTCAATTTTTCACCAATTTTCCCAAGTGTCAGAATTGCCATTTTAAAAAATTTCCAACAAATTTTGTATACCAGAATTTTTTTACTTTTCTACGCAAAAATATTGATGAAAAACTAAAAGCTGTTAATTTTGGCGTTCGAAATGATTTTTATAAATATTTGTGAAATAATGACGCCCGCACCAGTTATGGTGAATTTTTTTCAACTATTATTGCAAGGATAGTTTTTTTTACTTTTTAGCTAAAAATCAATGAGCTATATAACAAACATACATGTTAAAAATATGTACTCCCGAATATTTATAACTACAAAAAACAACAAAATAAAAATGTTATTAATCCTGTACAACACTCTCCTTGATCGTCTTCGTCGTTGTTATTATTTTTCAAATAATCTTTGTGTCTTCCAACACCATGCCAAATATTATCTGTTTCATCTGTATGGTTTTTTTCACTAAATAATTCAGAATCACTGTTTTGTAAAAGATTATATTTCGAATCAGCGTTCTCTATTTCAGAATTTAAATCTTGACCATTTGAAAAATTCGTTTCGAAGTCATCGTTGTCCTGATTTACAAAAATTATATGCACAATTAAATACGCGTTTGATATGAAATAAAATGAATCATACCTTAGTATTTGTACTATCATTTGATTCTTCGTTTTTATGAACATCTCCGTTATCAATAAATGTTGTAACAGCATTTGAATTATGACCATGGTGTTCATGAGTTGTTCCAAAGTCTGAAAAACAAAAATTTTTGTAGAGAAATAAATTGCTTTAACCATAATATATCTTATATGAACAATCGATTTATTTAAGCCTATAGAAAAATTTTTAATTTGAAAATTTAAAGCTAATTTTTAGTTTTCCATTAATAATTTTTTTTTTATGGTAATCCAAAAATATTTTAAGAAACTTTACGTTGCAAGATAGGTAAAGATGGACTTACTATAGAAAAGTAGACTAAAATGTTGAAATAAATTAAATATGAAATGTCCAAATCTTGAAGGCATCGATAATAATTATAATTTTTGAAGGTTTTTGATTTTTAAACAAGGGATTCTAATACTTGTATAATTTAATGTTGTGTAAAAATTTAGTTTTAAAAATCATTATTTTTTCATATGGATGATTAAATGAAAATTTATGATGATTTGCATTTTCTTTTTATTTTAATTAAATTAAATTTTTTTTTAATAGTTTAAAATTCCATAAGAATTGATTCGTTAGCGTTAAAAACCTTGTTTTTTCCGGACAAAATAAATTTTAAATATTTTGAATGTAAATTCAAAGCAAGATTATTTTTTTGCTCTTGATATTTATTATACTATTTAAGCCATTTTTTTAGTTTATTTATTGACTCATTTATCGAAACTTCCTCATGTGCAGGCAAAATCCTTGCTTTGGGAATACTTTTTTGCAAATAGCTTGCATAAATTTTTTGAATGAGTCACAAATACCTATTGTGGGCAACTAAACCACTTGAATTAAAAATGAAAATCATTGTATACGTGTTCAGTGATTCAAAAAACAATTGTTCAATGTGAAAAAAATCTAAATAAAATATGGATTCACGCCTACACTACGAGGTCGTTTCGGTCAGAGTTTTGTTATTAAAAGACAGAAATGGATTTAAAAGAAAATTTTCCTTTGAAATGATATTAAATTTTATATGATGTCAATTTAATGTTTTATTATCAAAATTTGTTTTAGAAAATTGAGTAAAACTCAGTCAATATAAAATGAATGAATCGATTTAGCCTGAAATTTGAGCTTAAATGTTAACTGATAACCGAGCGGAGAACTAACGCAGAGATACATTTTCTTTAGGTCTTTGATTTTGAGTTTGGAGTCCTTTTTTATTAAAAATGAACTCGGAAATGAAAACTTAAATTTATTAATTTAGCAAATACACTTCTTTTTAAATCCTTATACTCTGAGTCTTAATTAGCTATTAATTTCAAAATTAGGTAGGTTTATTTATAATTTAGCAAGCTTTTAAGCTTTTTTTCATACCGCAGAGGCGGATCTAGAAAATTTTTCGGGGGGGTCATTTCAATCAAATTACAAAAAATTTTCTAAAAAAGGTCCTTCAAATTTTTTTGGGGGGGTCAAAATGGTAAAAATGGTACTTCTCGTTAATTATATAACGTAAAATTAGCTAAAAAAAGGTAAAACTGACTGCTGAGGGGGGGTCAATTGACCCCTTTGACCCCCCCCCCTGTATCCGCCACTGTACCGTATAAAAAAACTATGTAATGCAATAAAAAAAGCAAGGATTAGAATTAGATTTGGATCTCTATTGCTAATCACAAGTGTTTTTTTTATTGAAAATGTGAACAATTTTCTTCAAAATATGTTTTTATGAAATCAGCACTTAAATAAAAAAACAATTCCAATTAGAATGATTTTTTTAACAATGCCATAATAAAATCTCAATCAAAACCAATTGTAGAAATATATATACTTGAAAATATTGAAAAATATATATAAAAATAATCATAGCGAACCAGAGACTATTACCAAACTAGGGATACTAGGTATTAATCACGTATTAATCTTCTGTGCATATAAATTTTAAATTTATATTTTTCAAAGCAACTTGAATTTTACTTGCATAGATTAACAAATTAAACAGGAATTGAAGCAAAAAAATTTTACGAGTTTGAATACTTGCTTGACTCTTATATTTAGCTAATAAGCTACTTGAATATTTAAGCAATATTTGTTAAATTCAAGCAGAGAAACCTTACAGTGTACGTAATTTATTACAGTATTATTATTTTTTTTTTACTTTCATTTTTCATCTTCAAGGTTTATTTTATACTACACAAAGTTTACATTATTAAGAAAAATAAAGAAAATACGATACAATAAATTTTCACACAAAAAATATAAATGCATTAGCAAGCGTAGGTATTATTAATTTTTAAATTTTTAGCTTATTTCTGAAACGCCTGAATTATAAAAAGGCCTATTTTTCAATTTAAAAAAAATTCTGAATACCATTAAAGATTCTGTGTTACCATTAAAATAGGCTTTCAGTTAATCCAAATATATATTTTATAATTTACATTCATATTTTCAGTTTTGCCAATTTTTTCTTCCAATAATGCCAACTTCATTTCTGGGAATTTTTTTTGGTGACGTGATAACTAAGAATGATTTATGATAACATAAAAAGTCCTATCTACCTAGATGAATTTTTTTTAATCCTTTGTACTTTGACTATACTTTTTGCTATAGGCAAAGCACACAGGATTTAATAAAATTAATCTAATGTAGAAAGGGCTTAACTTCACATTGACTAATAAATTGTTCTATAAATGTATCTAAAAGGTTTTAATTTTATAACACAATTGACTAATGATTGTTCACAAGTACATTATTTCAATAATTTTAACTCCACCCATGTGTCGCGTGTTTGTCTTATTTTAAAAATGATGAATTAAAATTTTTCGGTTATTATTTATTTCGTATTTATTTTATTAGTAATTCTGAGTTTTTAAAAAGCCTCGGAAAAAGCAAATTTAACATGAGACTCGTCATAGGGAGCGGTATACTTGAAACAGGCCCCTCATTCAGGGAGAGCGGGTGAAAAATTGAGGATTTTATGGGAGGATGAATAATTTAAATTTAGGGATTTTTTTTCTCGTTTTTTTTACTTACTATAATTTTTGTTCGAGGACCTAATATAATTAGGGCGTGGAAGTTTAAACTGTTATAAGTCAACATGTTCCATATTTATAAGTTTTCTATTAAGTACACAAGTTAGTTACTTCCTGTTAGTAATTTTTAATGCAAGAATTTTCATAGAGCACAATTATAATAATATGAGCGATATGCATTATACGAGAGTTAGTCCAGTACATTTGATACTTTTGTGGTTTTCAAGGGCTATTTCCGATATTTATTTTTTGTTTACATTCATGCAGGAATTTATCCATCTATGTTGCAAAATAACTGGTAAAATCACTAAAAACGTATTCCTATATGAAAAAATATTACAAACGAATTCGAGATCTTAACAAGTCCAGGTTTTGCAAAGGATTTTTGAGTTACGAATGAAATATAATCTTTACAATGTATAGTATAAACTGCGAGTGGGTAAATCCTCGGATAAATATTTGCACAAGTTGATTCATACTAAAATTCAAAGGAATGCCATTGCTATTGGCCCCTTATAATACGAATAGGGTTTTTTAAGAGATCCCTCGGACCTTTTTAATACTATATATATTAGCTTTGTCATAATTTTAAATATTATATTATTTTTAAAATACCAAAATCCTAGGTCATTTACACTGAAAAAAATAGCCCTTGAAAATTGCAGTTTTTTTTAATAAAGGTTAAATATTTTTTGGATCAGATTCGCAAATTTTTAATTGGCTTCAAAAGTAAGTTAATTAGCCTTTAGTAACTGCCAGGTCAATATACATATTATACTATATAATTATTATTATGTTCTTGAAAACCATTAATGAAATTTTTTTATTATTCAATTATTTATGATAATAAAAAATGTAAAAAAACAAAGAAAATTTGTTATTTCCTTTTGAAACAGTCGATGACATAGTACAGATAGAGTTGAACAATTGCAATTTTCATTTAGCGAAATTTTTTATTGGTAAACAGATTTTATCCTATAGATTTGAAATGATAAAAATTGAACAAATAAAAGTTTATCTTCGACCTAAAATGTAAAGAATTATCAAGTTTATAAAATTTATTTATTCTGAATACATCCACAATCTACTCCAAAAAAATTACTTTATTAAAATGTATTATAATTTACATCGCTTGTTTAAAAAAGTGTTTATTTAATAACAAGTCATGTAATTTAAATTATATAACGAAACTGCAGTAATTATAATTTTTTCCAATCTAATAAACAATTATATTATTTACCATGAGCATGAGAATTATGAAATGTATAATTTCCATGGTGGTGATCATTATCATTGTGCCTATCACTATCATGTCCATAATTCATGTGATCCATATTGTAATCATTGTTGCTTTGGTCAATATTACCATAGTCGTACGAATCTTCGCCAGACATTTTAAAATTCTTTTATGAATACCGTGATTGTAACACACCAACACACAGCACCTATTATTATGTCGTAGGCCCCTTTTTTATGTGACTAATAATATTTTTATGAACAAAACTATACACTTTTTTCATTTACACTTTGTTTAAATTTATAAATAAATATGATCTATTTAAAAAATTGAAAAGAAAAATATTGTTTGTGATTTGCAATGTAAATGTTTATTCTCTGCCACTCTATAGTCTATACCTATAGCATATACACTTGTTGATGATTGTTACATATCATCTTTGTTAACATGCAGCATATAATGTACTGACCTTGAAAGTCTGACTACTCTTCGCTGTATCTATCTGTCTTTTTTACTCTCAACTTATCCCACTAAAAAACTAGAAAACTAACTAAAATACACCTTATGATACATAAAGTTTGTTTCACTATACAACGTTTTATTTTCGTTACGTTACGGTCAATAGTCTTTCATTTTTTTATCATTTAAGTAAATATTGATAACTCATTGATGAAATAAGATAAGAAAAAATGTTTGAAAAAAAATTTTTTTAATGCCGAAAATACTTTTTACTGCAAAAAAAAAAATTAATGTCTCATCATATATATGAGTAATTCTTTGTGAAACTGAAATAACAGGGAGAGTGTCAATTGTTTGGGAAGCCCATTTGCTTTTAACTTTCAGGACAGGTTGTGGTAGTTGAATTAATATCCCCCATACCTTCAGTTTACCTGAATGGGCCTCCTGGGCTTAGAAATTCAATTGGACCCCCTAACAGGGTTCTATCAAAGAACATAATATTCTTTGGTTCTATGCTACATAAGATAGGATTGTTTACTCGGATTTTTAGCTTATCTCCTAAATACCTTCCAGTAAGAATGAATAATTTTCTTACCGTTATAGTCATAGTAAATAGAATGGCCATATTTGGCCAAAAATGACCAATTTTTAAGTTGATGCCAAAATTGTAATTTTTGACTAAAATGGATTCTATAAGTCTCAAAAACTTTGTGTTTATTTTATTTATTAAATTTTTTGTAAGCGATTGGTAAAACTCTGAGATCTTAGAAAAACCTATTGGGCTGGGTTCAGTATGTAAAATTATGATACCATGCCAATTATGAAGGTTCTAGGTTCAATGACTTTCAAATAGCGGCTGGTTTACTATTTAAAAATTGGTTCAAAATCGCTGCAAAAATATGAGCTGATTTTCCGATTTTAATTTTTACTTACAATTAAAAAATTATTTTCATATAAAGACTGCTGCGCAACTTGCACGCAATTACCGATTATGTTAAAGAAATCATGTTTTATTAATATGGAACATGTTCATTGGATGGGGTATTTGAAAAAGTTTGGCTCGGCAATATAAGAAAATCATAAAAAGATCATATACACTATTAACGTCGTTCTTCCCAGTATTCCGAATCCGTTGAGTGAGGAACAAAAAATTATTAATGTTTTATTTATTAAATAAAAGGAAAATCTTTTATTAAATGATGTTTATGCGTTTATTTATGAAAAAAAATTGTTATAAAAAAATAAACTAATAGAAAATAAATAAATAATTTACCATAAACTAAAGAATAATACAAATTTATTAAAGTTTGTGCTTTTAGTAACAGCTGTATTAGTACGCGCGCTGTATATAATAAACAAACAATATGGCGTCCCGTCTGCTAAAACTGCGTTATAAAATTTTCTTCGTTTAATTACGCGAAATTTCCCACGTATACCTCATATTCGGAAAGTACCAATAAATTCTTTAGGCTTTGAACTTTTAATTTATTGCTATCTCCATTGGGAATTTCGCGATTTGGTAGCAAAAATTATTAACTTCCGGAATTTTCTCCATAAGACTAATGTAATATTTATACTTATCTTTGTACCCTGATATCTCAAAATTTTGCACGTCTATCGACTATGAGACCCATACCATTGGATTCCTGAAAATTTCCTCTAGCTAACTGTATATACCTTTATTCGGAATTTTCCTGGGAAGAACGACCTTAAGTAAAGGCTAAATTTAGGGGAAATTTAGACAAAAATCCTCCAGAGAAAAAATATTGTCAAACGTACTGGTTTTGGGCTAATTTAAAAGAGGAAACAAAATCGGACATTTCAACTCAGTGCTGACCCCCCTCCCCCCCCAGGGGAAGCTAAATTTGGGGCAAAACGGTTTTTTTCAAATAATTCAAAATGTAAAAGAAATAAAAAAAAGTTTCAAATAAAAGTTGTAGTTGAGGTTTTCAATTTCCTACAAAAACAGTCATTAGTAATTTTCCAATCGGACGTACTGGGACACCGAGTTATAAGTGGTTAAAGTTTAGATCCTTTTTACCATGTTTTCAAAAATCGATATTTCACTAAATAAAAAAACGTGTGTTTGATGAGTTTTTTGGATATTTTAGTAGTAAAAAGTGTTAGATTTGGGTATGTATGGTTTTTTTACATATAATAGTATGTATGCGGATGTAAAATTTTGTATGTATACGTTTCTGCATCCCATACGTTTCTACACATAGCACGGAGAAAAATAACTGTTAAAAATAACCAAAATTGCTGGTTATGTTTACAGTATAAAGGTTTGTTATTTTTTGTCCAAATATTTTGTAAATATAACCATATTTATAGTTAAAATTACAATATTCTGACTTCATATTTGTAAAATTTACAAATTTTTTTTGTAATTAAAACTAACCCCGTTTTACTAAAATTAACCTTGTAAAATATACAAAATATTTTTCTCCGTGAGAAAAAGAATTTTTGGAAACTTGAAGCTTCTATTAAATTTACGAAACCCTAAAATAACTAACACAGCTATTTCTCAAACAAGGGACAAAATATTGGTTTTGACTGTTCAAAACCACAAATATTGGTTTTGACAATGCACGAACGAGCGTAGCGAGTGAGTGCAGACAGCATGCAAAAGTCGAACCCCATATTTTGTTCCGTGATTTAAAACATTGTCTTACTACTCCAGTCAAAATACGGGTTTGGTTGTATTTTCACTGGCGAACACGAGATTTGCTCTACTATAGGTTTTTTGGGTCGCTGAACACGAAAATCGGGGTCATTTGAGTGAGAAATTGGGGCTTCACCCTCAAATTTGCAAAAACCACCCCCAAAAAGGGGTTTTTTTACATATTTGCAATTTGAGCGCTCAGATTGGCACCATACGGGTTCTTCACCCAAAGAAATTCATCGCGCCATCTGCGACAAAACTGTAACAACTAATGCGATGGTTAGCTGTCGCATTTAATGCAACAAAAATGTTACAAAAATATCAGTTTTAGTACCACGTGACATATATTATATTAATATTATATATATCACGTGGTACTAAAACTAATATTTTTGTAACATTTTTGTTGCATTAAATGCGACAGCTAACCGTCGCATTAGTTGTTACAGTTTTGTCGCAGATGGCGTGATGAATTTCTTTGGGTGTTTGGGTCGCTGATCAAGAATTTCGACTTCTTTTTCATAAATAATCAATATTTCACCCCTAAATTGGCTACAACTCCCCCCCCCCCCCAAGGGGGTGTTTTGCTATTTTACCACTTTGAGCATCCAGGATATATCCATACAGGTTTTTTGGGTCGCTAATCAAGAATTTCGACTCCTTTTTCACAAATAATCAATATTTCACCCCTAAATTTACTAAAACTCCCCCCCCAAGGGGGTGTTTTGCTATTTTACCACTTTGAGCATCCAGGATATGTTCATATAGGTTTTTTGGGTCGCTAATCAAGAATTTCGACTCCTTTTTCACAAATAATCAATATTTCACCCCTAAATTGGCTAAAACTCCCCCCCCCCAAGGGGGTTTTTACTATTTTCGCACTTTGACCATCTTCACCCTATTCAATTAAAAAAAATGTATATATTAAATTTAATTATAAATATTAAATTATTATAAAGTTTATTTTTTACTTTTAGGGGTATTTGTAGCTATTTTAAGGGTGAAATATTGATTATTTGTGAAAAAGGATTCGAAATTCATGATTAGCGACCCAAAAAACCTATATGAACATATCCTGGATGCTCAAAGTGGTAAAATAGCAAAACACCCCCTTGGGGGGGGGGGGGGAGTTGTAGCCAATTTAGGGGTGAAATATTGATTATTTGTGAAAAAGGAGTCGAAATTCTTGATTAGCGAGCCAAAAAAACCCATATGGATATATCCTGGATGCTCAAAGTGGTAAAATAGCAAAACAACCCCTTGGGGGGGGGGGGAGTTTTAGCCAATTTAGGGGTGAAATATTGATTATTTGTGAAAAAGGAGTCGAAATTCTTGATTAGCGACCCAAAAAACCTATATGGATATATCCTGGATGCTCAAAGTGGTAAAATAGCAAAACAACCCCTTGGGGGGGGGGGGAGTTTTAGCCAATTTAGGGGTGAAATATTGATTATTTATGAAAAAGAAGTCGAAATTCTTGATCAGCGACCCAAAGAACCCGTATGGTGCCAATCTGAGCGCTCAAATTTCAAATATGTAAAAAAAACCCCTTTTTGTGGGTAGTTTTTGCAAATTTAAGGGTGAAGCCCCAATTTCTCACTCAAATGACCCCGATTTTCGTGTTCAGCGACCCAAAAAACCTATAGTAGAGCAAATCTCGTGTTCGCCAGTGAAAATACAACCCCCCCCCCCCCCCCCGTATTTTGACTGGAGTATACATATAATAGGCAAAAAAGCCATCTCACTAGGGTAGAAAATAGGCTTTTTTTGCCCTAGATATATAAAGTAGTCAATGAGTGAACATGAAAATTTTCAAGATCCAACGTTCTTAAAATTTACAGCAAAAAAAAGCAAGCAAAAATGTATGTTTAAAATTAAATTTTTATTTTTTTCTATAATATAAGTATAAAGAAAAAAAAAATAAAATACATTAACAAAATAATTAAAAATTAGTAACAACATTTGTTCGTTAAAAATATATTCTAAAATATACAACTCGAATAAGATTTAAAAAATGCCTTATTCTTTTAACATTTTATAGGTCTGTTCTTTTTTTCCCAAAAAAGTTAACCTGGAGCAAAACTGGGGTAAAACTAAACAGAACGCGCGTTCTTTTTCATGGCGGTAATTCAAAAAGCAAAACATTTTTTTGGGATAAAATTCTTTTACTAAAAATTAAATGTCAAAACATGTTTAATATAACTTTTTATCGATAACAGTAAATAATCTATTATTTAAAATAAATAAAATTAATAAAAATTTAAATAAAATACAATCTAACCTACAAAATGTTTGAAATGAGCGCGTTTTTTTTTCTCTGTTTAACTCCAGTTCTACTTTTTTGGGTAAAAAAGAACAGACCTTATAAATCTATTCATTAACATCTTCATCTATTAAGAATAAAACTATTTTTGAAAAACTATACAGTCTTTGAAAAGTTAAGAGGAAATTTATTTTGTATATTTCTTATAAAAAATATATGGAGTATATTTTATTCACATAGCTGAGCATAATGGGCAGACCAAAGTCCTTGCACGTAAGGCATAAGGTGTACTGATAAAAAAATTTTCCACGAGGATTTTAAATTTTAATGGATTCTTATTTTATTTAGAACCTTGTGCAAAAAGTAATGTGCTTTTGAATAAAGTAGAAATTCAGCTGTACTAAACAACTAGGATTAGGATCTAATATAAGTTGAATTTTAAAATTTATTTTCTCAAACTTGCATAAGGTTCCAAAGATTTTTCAATCAAAATTTAGCATCCCATGTCACGTTGGGATGAAAATCATTGCTAATCATAATAAGTTTCTACTCAATGGTCACAGAAAAAAATATGGGCTTGTTAATACCAAAATAGTTTACCGAGGAATACTCAGCTATGTATCAACTTTCTATTGAAACATTATTGTCAACAGAACTAGTATTATCACAATTTGTAACATTATCATTATTATCATTAGCAGTACATTCAACATCTGTATGAGAACAATCAACATTTTTATCATCATCGTTTAATGTCTTATTACTAGAATTTTGTACAATATCGACATTAACAGTATGAATTTCACTATTGCTACTGTTGCTTAATTTATGTTCATTTTTTAAATTATCTTCAATTTCATTTTTGATAAAATTTTTTAATTTTACAGCTTTCTCGTCATCTGATATGATGACATTAATATTTGACGTTGATTTAGCTTTCGATGCTGTGTTCTTTTTGTTAACTATATCTAAATCTAAATTATTATCATTAATGTTAATCATGAATTTCTTTAAATCAACCATTGATGATTGGGTTGGTAAAATTTCTTTGGAATTAAATTTTTTGTTTAAACAATGCTCCTTGTTATTTTTATCGATGTGTCTTGTACAACATTGAATGGTACTGCAATATTTACTTTGGCATTTTATTAAACAATCAACGTGAGGACCACTGTGTGGAATCATCTGCATTTAAAGAAAATTTTTTTCTTAACTGATCTTATATTTAAAAAAAAATTATTGAGTTTTTTACCTGACAAAATTCTGGTTGTATCGTGACGTGAGTTATACCCATTTCGATAAAAAATGCAGTAACGCTGTCGGTTATTCTTGCACACACCTAAACAATAAAAAGAAAATTTAAAAAAAAGTTTTTATCTTGCGTTTTTAATTTATGCATGTAACGAAAAAATAATGCAGTACCATTGGATCTGCATAAATTATATGTACAGTTGATATAACTTTTGCTCCATTTAATTGCCAAACGTGTAAATCATGAACATTGACAATATCTGGAAAAGCTTTGAGCAATTCTGTTTGTAAAGATTCTATATTTATGTGATTTGGAATTGTTTGAAGAAGAATGAATAACGATTCTTTCACTGAAAAAAAGATAAAATATTTATTTAGTTATTCGAATTATTATAAAATAAATTTAATATTGTAAAAGTTTTCATAAAAGCATAAATAATTATTTTAAATTAAACTTTTTAGAAAAGAAGTTTGATATAACACAAGCCCATTTTTTCTAAAGCATTGTTTTTTTATTTAAAGTTTTTACTTTTTGAAGAAAAATAAAAAATTTAGCTGAGTAGATCATTTTATTCTAATTAGTATGATTAATACTAAACGGGCAAAACTACTCTTAACAATGATCCAATACAACAAAAAACTTTTAGAAAAAGTTTTAGTTTGGTATATAAAAAATTTTGTTTAATAAAAATATTTATGCAAAATAATAATTTATGTAAAATTAATTTGAGCAAATTATGATTAAATTTAAATGTATTTAAAATATTAAAATATTTAATGTAATAAATTTTGTGAAAAAATAATGTAATAATTCAAATAGCAAATATAATTAGTCATAATATTTAAGATATTGACTCTTAGTAATTTGTTTAAATGCATTATTAACTTCAGACAAAAGTTTATGTAAACTGTTATCAGAGTTGGAATTCTGCAGTCTACAGTAGGGTGAAAAAGGCAAAATTAGATCTGGCGGAATTTATATAAAAGCTAATTTTTTACCCCAGAAGGGACGGCTTTTTTGTTAATTATATGAAAAATGTTTTAAAAATCACAGGGAAAAATATGGGATTTAACTTTTGCATGCTACTTGCAACTGCATGCAAACTTATAAGAAATATTTTGTCCCTTGTTTGAAAAAAAGCTATATTTGGGTTTCGAAAAGCTTTGAAATTTATGTAAGCGTGTTAAAAAATTTTAGAACGATTCTGAAAATTTTAGTTCATAAGACTTCTTTTAATTGAAGTAGTCATTAAATAATTTGGCATCTGTTATGAGGGCTTATTTTATGTAAATGGAAAAAAAAATATAATTCAAAAATATGAACAATATAATATGTGTAAGACGGGGTTATTCAATAAAAATGATGACGAGTTATTGAAAAATTATCAAATTCGGAAAATCAAGTGACATTAAATTCCAAAAAAATTAGAACTCCCGTGCAAAAAAATGAGGTATTATTAGATCCAAATACTGACGTCGGCTTTAATATTAAATGATTTTGTCTGAAATAAAATGTTAACTAAAAATATAATTAATGCCCAAAAATAATAAATCAGTTATTAAAAAGTATTGTATTCGTAGTAAAGAAGTTTTTTTTAGTATATAAATAATAATAATATTAATCATGAACTTGATCTTCAATCGCTTTAATATATATTGGATTCGAGGTCTTTTATGACAGCTTTTGAAAGAAATCACAAAATTTAATTAAAGAAAATATTGATTTTTTTTAAATAATGAAAAGCTGATATAATTTTCAATTATTTTCAACTTTTTCAATACTCCATTGTTGCATAAAAGGATAACTTAAGTTGTTAAACATATTTACATTATGTTCTAGTCATAATACGGGGAGGGGAGTTGTATGGTTAGGTTGTATAGTTATACTTACAACCACCAGATTCGGTCTAGTGTAGGTCTTTTGGGTCTCTGATCACAAATTTTGAGGTCATTTGGTAAAGAAATTAGGCTTCATACTTAAATTAGAAAAAACTACCCCTAAAATGGGGTATTTTAAATATTTTCACTCAGATTTGGCACTTAGGCGTTTCTGGGACACTGATCAAGAATCGAAAAAAAATTCAATGTTTAAACATCGAAGAATTGATAAAAAATGAAAATAAATTGAATTTATATTTATTTTCATTTATTTATTAAGCAGATTTAGTTCCTTGAGTAACTTCTGCCTTTAAACAGTTTTCTATAAAGTAGGTGCACAATTAAAGGTGTGAAACAATTTTGATAAAAAAATTACTTACTGTAAGAAAAACTAAGAGCAAAAAGGCAAATGGCTGCAACAATAGCGAACGCTGGATCGATGTACTTTGAAATTTCATTACCATCAAAAGTGTATACCAAAAAAGATGAGATCATCATAAATACGCATCCTAAAACATCTCTTAACATTTCTTTGATTCCTTGACTTCTTTTAATTAGCATTGGACCACGATACATTTGAATCGATAGTTCTTCACTATCTTTATTGCTGTTATTTGTACTTCTAGAATCGAAAATTAAATAAATTAAATTAATTCTTTTAAAAAATATTCAAAATTTCAAATTAAATTTTACCTTTGTAAGACAATATCTCCGTCTTTTGTGAAATGTAAAAACATCCCTTGGTTAAACGTGTAACCTCCTATTAAAAAATAACAAAATCCGTTTAAAAGAACACCAACAGCACCAATGCACAATATAACTAATGGATGATGCATCGCGTCTTGATGATCATTATGAAATAAAATTTGTATTGATTCAGCTATTATCGAAAAACAAAATGATGCAAGAAGTACACAACAAACGAGCATTGTTAAAACATCTATTCTAGCCCATCCGAATGTGTTTTTCATTCGTTTTTCTGAACGTGATTGCTAAAATATAATATGCTTGTTAATGTAGTTTTCAAAAAAATATAGGTAGCTGTGAGCTGTTATCAGATTTTATGGGTGGAGTGTTTCAGAGATCTGAGGGTATGGTTTTAAATTGGAAATTTTCTTGGCTTTACAATCCTGTGATTTTTTTTTTGGTTGCGCGTAAAAAAATGGAGAAACATTAGAAAAACATATATTTATTAAATTTAAATAATTAATGAAGAATTTTTCTTTAAAATATTTGTAAAACTAGTGAAATTCACAATTCAAAACTGTACCTAAAGACATCTAAAATATTGAGGGTGTACCCAAAACCCGATCCAACCCGAAACTGAAAATCCAAAAAGTCGCACACCCCTGATTACAGAAGAGGCAATTTTTTAGTCAAAAATAGCCATTTGGTTTATTGAATTAAAAGAGGTATTTCAAATTATTTGGATTACTGACGACTAATTTGTTTGGTTAATAATAAACAGGCAATGCAAAAAAATCAAGGTAACCGAAGTCAATTTTACTATGAGATCCAGGAAGAATCTTTTATTACCGTTATTAGTTTTTTATTAAAAATTTGCAAATAAAAATAGTTAATTTTAAATCAAACAAAAGATTAACATAAATCATTCGAAGAAAAAAAAAATAATTACGTGACTAACCTTGTCCTTGACATTAACCGAATTTGTTGATCCATTTTCATGAATTCTTGCAACTGAATTTTTTGATGAGGTTAATGAACTACTCGCACTTTTATTTTCATTTTCATACTGAAACATAATAATGTTTAATAATCTATTTATAAAGTCAAACATCATTTAATTAGACATAATAAGGAAGTTTATAAATAATTTTTATTTTAAAAAAAAAGTATTAAAATTTTTATGTGGACAGATTCTGAAAAAAAAATAATTTTTCTATTAAATTTAGCATAAAAATATTCTCAAATTACGGTAATGACTGACATGTAAAGTAATGATAATTTTTTTTTTTATTTACAAGTGAAAGTAAATAAAAATAAACGATTATTTTATGATGTTGGCTGATATCTTAAGATTTTTTAAAAATTTGATTCACACACGTAAATTTGAAAAGTTTATTATTTTCTTTTTTTATAGAAAAAATTTAATTTATTAATTTAATAACAAGCAGTCTTAGGACTGAAACTTTAAGAGAAAACATTTTTTAATTAATTTTTTTTTGTCATAATTTAAAAAATTAATATAAAAATAAATTTAATTTACGCTTTATGAAAATTTTCAATGAAACGACAAACACAAATTTTCTTGTAAAATTAAAGTAAACGTAAAAAAAAATTTATTTTTAATTAAGATTGTATGAAATTTAGCAATTTAATTATAAATTTACATAGAGTAAAAAGTGTAAAAAATAATGAATAAGTTTTGAAAAAATTAGCAATAACTAGGACACAGTTATTAAATTGAATAATAGATTACCTTAATTGATGCTGTATAACCAGCAAGTGCAACAATATTGCATAGCATGTGATATGCATTAAGTAATAGAGTAAACCCATGCGTTGCATAAAACGTGGATAATTCAACGATAAAATATGCAATGGTTAAAAATAATATGACGTACAATTGTACTGGTTGAAATTTTTGAAACCATTCCTTGACGGCCATTCTGTAGTTTTAGTTTTCTAACTCGATTCGTTAAAATATTTCATTTGAATATTTTTTCTTTTTGATAATTTTTCTATACGTTCATTTATTAAATTAATTAATTATTATTTGATACGACCTTGATGAACAAACAAATCCTTAGATTCGAAAAACTCACATTTTTGATACGTGGAGTCAAACCGACTTCACTTTTTTTATTTTAACGTATCAAGTAGTTTTGCTAATTTTTTTTAATCAACAAATTTGTTTGATTAAATATTTTTTTTTAAAAATCTAATTTTTGCAAATTAAATTTTTAAGTAATGAAATGATGTTAAGAATAATATTTTTTATGAAAAAACATTGAAAAAAAGTTTGTGAAAAAAATCTAAGGATTTGTTTGTTCATCAAGGTCGTATCAAATGATAATTTTTCATTTGTTATTTTTCTAGTTGTCCTGTTCTGTAAAACAAAATTTTTTCTTTAAAATAAAATTATTATTTTTTTACACTAGTGTACATAAAAATCCATTAACTTGGCTTTCATAGTTAGCAAAATGACTCAATAATTTATTTGAAAAATTCCCTTTGAAATTAGCCATCTTCTACCAAAATGCTTAAGTGGTCTAAGTTTTTTAATATTCACTCGTACTGACAATCAATCAGGTTATCAGAAAAGAAATAATTTTAAAAAATGACAAACACTGACGGGATACTTAATGTTAAACAAGGGGAAGAATACCCTCAACCAATTTTACACTAGCTCAAATTCAATTTTATGAAGCAAAAATAAATCAGCATCACTAAAAAGCACATTAAAATTTGTCATTAAAAATATTTAGTAGACTAAAACAACAATGAGTATAGAAAACTGGAGGCCTGAATACAGAGCGGTTTAACTGATATTAAGCAACAAGTCGATTACCTCTTTTAATATTAAAGAAGAGGCAAATATATTTGCACAAGCATTAATAAAAGTAAATTTAATTTAATGTATAAAAGCTACTTATTATTTCTACATTAATTGTAAGAAGCGATAAAAATTTTTTATTTTATTTTATTTTTAAAAATTTAATCAATTTTATTAACAAAAAAAAAAAATTATTTTTTTACAAAAGACTAAAAACATGAAAATAATTATTATATTTGTTCAAATAAATATATTGTTACAGATATTAACCTTGAATATTTTTTAAATAATACAATTTTTTTTTAATTTTATTATCTCAAAAAAAGTAAAAAATTTATACGTACAAGTTATTCCAATTTCCATATTTTTTTTACTGAATGTGTATAATAAAAGAGAAAAAAAAATTAATTAATTAATTTCTTATTTATCAGCAGTCTACAATATACGGTTTACACTATCTACTCTTTGAGTAAATACGATAAATCATTTTTTTTTTCAGATAAAAAAAATTTTGAAATATTTTCAAAAAACACACACAGACACACAAACACTGACATACGATTGAAAAGTTAATAAAAAAATAAAATTTTTTTGAAGCTACAGAAACAGAATGAAACTACATTTTGTATAAACCGCACAGTGGAATAACAGTAAGAGAACTGATTAAATTTAAAAACATACATTCACTATATAATATAATAGAGTATTTAACGAAAAAATTATACAGAGCGAAAATAAATGATGATCATTCATGTATAATTATTTTTTGCGAACGTTTCGTGTAAATTATTGTTGTTATTTTTTCTCTTATCACGTCATTTCAAGTTTTCTTTTTTTTTCTTTTTCTAATATATAATATAAATCGATGATAACAGGAAATTTATATGACTTTTATGGTATAAATCTCGTTATATTTTATTCTATTTAAAACTTTTTTATCCCGAGGAAGTTTATTGTTTTTTTCAATCTTTTCAATTATTTTTATTATTCAAGCGGTTATACTTGTGGTCGTATATTTATACTTTTATATTTGTTTATATCAAGAACTCGCATAAATGTATAAATTAATTTACGTATTTTTTATTTTATCTTGAGATTACGGTAAAATTTTTATGTATCGTAAACTACTTTCAACAATTTTTTTTTTCTAAATATTTTACTGATGTTCAAAATCGTTGAAAAACTACAGGTGAACTTAACAGCATTCCGAAGCTCTGTAATTACCGACATTTCCTATGAGGAATCTACTAAATTTGGGCTGATTTTGGGTAATCGGTTCCCGATTTCCTGAAGCCAAAAAGCAATTAAAAAATTATCCTCTTGCAGAAAATTTTTTTTTTTGGTGTCGAATAGACACGAACTTATGGATTATTATTTGAAAAAAAAATTTTGGATGGTTTTTGGCCCACCAATCAAAACAATGCGCTAAAATTAACTCTCCAAGAGAAATTGTATAACGCTTCGAATGAGAGGTCGCAAAACCATTTCATAGACAAATTCGTTTTACCACAGGAGTATCTGGAAGTTGACTAAAAGGTTGCTAAAAACTTATAACGAGACTTATAACCGGTTTGTGTAAACACAACCTAAATGCATGGAACATGATTACTTCCAAATGAGGACTAGATATAATACAAATGTTACTCAACATTACAATACAATTTTCTATTTTTATAACCTCACTAGCTGTTAAGATTCTAAACCCAAACTATTTTGATTCTATAAACCTGAATTATTCTAAGTCCTTTAATCGATATTATTTTAAGTCCCTAAGCCCAGATTTTTCAAAGATTTTTAAAAGTATTTTTACTTACCTAATTATTCTAAGTCTTATTTGACCCCCCCCCCTTAATTTTCAAGTTTTGAAGTACCCCCTCCCTATAAACATGTTCCATGTTAAAATATACTTTTTTTGTCATGAATAGGCCACCAATTAGAGCTAAAAGTGTAATTTTATCTATTACAACTGGTTTTTAGATGTCTTTCGTTGGCCCATTCACTATATAGAATCGGGCTTGGCCTTAAAACAAAAAATTTTTAATCTTAAGGTATACTTTTTGGTCTTGTAAATTGTTTTGTTTTTGCATGCAGTTCGAATCCCATATTTTTCCTCATGATTTAAAACATTATATAATTTAACATAATATGTATAATGAACAAACAAGCCGTTTATCTAGGGTAGAAAATAGGCTTTTATTTCCTAGATATGTAACATTTTTTTAAAACTTTTATTTGTGCTTTTTATGATTGTTTAAAAAATTTTTTAAAAAATGCATTCGCCACAACTAAATTTTTTGTCAGTGTATAATAAAGCTGCAATATTCAAAAATTTTAAATTTATAATGTGATCCAAAAATTTTAACAGAATTAAAATTTTGAAACTTAAAACTTATAATTAAAAAAAAAATCTTTGAATTTTTGAGCCAGCACTTTTATTGTTCATTGTAATTCTTATTTCTGTATAAAATTTTACGCATACGTTAAATACCCACGTAATTCAAAATAATTTACGAAAAACTTTATTATTTTCCTTTCAAATAAATATGTAATTAAAATGTTTGCAGATATACAGTTGAATTTTATTTAAATAATAATTCAATAAATTAAAAAAAGGCAAGAAATATACTTGTCATTTAAACTTTGTATAAAGTTGTACATCAGTTTATAATATCAAAGCCCTCATTACGAACGTCCGGTAACATACCTCGTTATGGACTTTTATAGATATAAATATATTTTGTATTGCAAGTGTTTTATAAGAAGGTTCTGTATAATATATGTATTTAATATTTATATATATTTTCTTATCACTCTATTTTTGTATTTTATGTTTAATCTATTTATTACTTTAATAAATTACCAAGGGCAGGATGTATGTATAATAAGGAGAGGTCATGAGATTTGGGACATTAAATTGCTTTTTATACTATGTTGTAATTAATGATAGTTAAAAAACCTCTCATCAGATAGGCACATTGAGCACGACCTATGGATTACAACAGATATAGCCACTAAAAAGAGCTCAAACAAAAATATTTGACATGGGGCCTACTGGTCCTCACAAGCTTAAATCCGTCACTGTTTCAAATTAATCCCTCGTTTTAAAAGAATCCTTCAAGCTTTTTAAGCTCCATATAAACTCTCATAAAATAAAACTTTGAAAATTGCTCTAAGCAGTTAATGCCTGTCCAAGTTTTTCCCTAAATTTATCATCCATTTCACACCCTTTAAACATCCTTATGTGGTCTGTAGAAATCATTTCACCGGTGAGAAATATTTTAATTCTTAAATTGTCTTACAATGACACCAATCAAAAACTTTTTTTATTTAAAAATGAAAACTGTGTTGACACGATGTCTTTTTATCAGAATTGGATACAATTTTTTACCCAAGCAAAATGATTTCTAAAGATTATATTTTCCATTTCTAGTAGTAGTAGTAGTAGTAGTATTTATTTCTTGCTTATAATTTACATAAATTGTTACAAGAAAGTATAATTAGTACAAAAAATTTAAATTAGTACAAAATACAAAGTCTTTTACAATAGAATTTCTATTATTTATAATGGTTACAAGATTGAAATAAGTTGTTAATACAAAATTTAAAGTATAAATATAAAAATTATTTAAAGAACATGTTTTGATTTTAAAGTAAAAAATGTATGATTTTAAATTTAGATAAAAATTCTTCAGTGTTTTCTTCTATTTTCTATTATTTTGAATTTCTTTGCTTTTTTTAATTTTTCTGTTTACAATATCTGTTGACAAAGATCACTAACAATTACATATGCTGGCACATCACTGCACTATTTTAATTTATTTCTCATAGAATTCCTTCCTTTTTCTATCTTAATGGGTTGAGGATGTGACAGCCTTTTTGCTACTGCTTGTGCTGTTTTCATGATATGTATCTGTTTATATTGCTGTGTATTTACTATTTTAAATTGCTGTTCGCTTACAATTTCACTTCTTTTCATTGTAAATGTGTGATGAGAAATTTATAAGTTACTTACTCTTTTTTCATTTCTTCCTATATATGAAAATTGCCATTTTCCCCTTTACTATTATAAAATTATCTGGATTTCTCCCTATTATTATTATTATTTTTTTTTTTTTACTATTCAATATATGAATATATAAAAAATATATTTTAAGCAAAAAACGGCATTTTCATCAGGACTATTTTTATTACTGTTTTTATTACTTATTATTATATCAAATGTTAGTATATTTTAAACTCTTGTTTTAAATACTATACTTGATCTATACAAGCCACATTTCTAACCTAACTTTCTCAACTTTTTTCTTTCTTTTAATTTTGATTGAATTTTAATGCTGGAGTTTTTCTTTTATTATCATTTATTTAGTAAGTTTTATTTTGACACTTTTGACCGATTTTTTTGGTATTTTTTAACTTTTTCTGTAAATAATAACTATTTTTACACGGAGCTATTTTATAACGTGACTATGCGCTTTCGCGCCCATACCCCCTCCTCCTTATTGCTTATTATTATATTCGCACATATTTTTACAATTTTATACAATACAAAAAATTATTACTATATTAATATTATAGGTATACAATAATTAAAAAATTATTATTCGCAAATAATCTGCATTCTTTATAGACGCATGCGTTTATCTATTTTCCATTTCTATAAGCGATACAAACTTTTCCTGCAAAACCCATCTGTAAACTTGTAGGGCTCTAAAGTAAACTCCCTAAATGTGCTTATAAGGGCTATCTGTGACGTTTTCTCTAAGGTTGATCTAGCTAATATGACTTGATTTTAAGGTCCAAATTTTCTATGGGCTCCTAGAAGGATAAATTGGGATATTAACCCAACCAACGAGCATGAGATTTTTTGATCTGAAACAGTTTTTATTTGATTTATAATTTATTTTAAGTTTTCAAAGCTGAATTATTTTAAGCTCTCAATTGAAATAAACCCCTAAAATCGAAATTACTTAAAGTCTGTTTAACCCCCCAAACTTCAAATTTTGAACACCCTTCTATATTGGTGGCTTTCATCAGTTATACCCATAAGAACATGTCTCATGTTAAAAGCATGTGTAAAAGTTAAATATAATCCAAAAGCGAAAAAATCTGAAATCGTTGTAAAAACTTATAACCGGTTTGTGTAAACACAACCTAAATGCATGAAACATTTTTACTTCCAGATGAGGACTAGGTATAATACAAATGTTACTCAACATTACAATACAATTTTCTAATTTTATAATTTGTAATTATCACCTTACTAGATGTTGAGTTTCTAAACCCAAACCATTCTGATTCCCTAAACCCGAATTATTCCAAGTCCCTAAGCCCGAATTATTCAAAGTTTCTAAATATATACTATTCTAAGTCTCTAAATTAAAATTTTTCTAAGTCTCATTTAAACCCCTCCCCCTTAATTTTCAAATTTTGAGGTACCCCCTCCCTATAAACATGTTTCATGTTAAAATGAAAGGATGTATGTAGAGGAACCATTACACAGTGCATCGATTCAATAAAAAATCTGATGACCTATTGTTATTTGTCGACCTTATAGTAATTTCAAATCATTCGTATACTCCCCTACTTTTATGTGAACTTGCTACATTTCCAAAATATTTACTTATTGACTCAGGAAACAGGTAACAGTGTCCATAAACAAGGTTTTTTTAATTTTAAATAAAATTGGTTACCCAGTTAAATATAATTTTTGCATATACATCAATGCATAAATGATGAATTCAAATTTTAAAAATTTAAAAAAGTATAGTAGGTTTCCTTAACAGCAGAGATAACATCAAGGTAATATACGAAGGATTTAAAAGCAAAAATGGATCAATAAATGAAATTCTAAGAATTCAGCAGATTCTTGATTGAATCGGCAGACTGTGCATTGTAATAGTTAAAATTTTGATTTTTTACCGAAAAATCTCGAGGTACTTTTTTTTTTTCATTTGTATATAATACAAGAAATCAAAATTCAAAAAAATTTTTATTTTTAAGCCTGATCCGTCAAAAAATAAATATTTTATTAACTATTTTTTAGATATGATACATGAAGTGGTGAAATTTTTGAACCCATATGAGTATTTGTCATTGCTTGAGAAACCGTGCTAATAATTTGGCAGCGTTTTTATTTATACTTTTGACAAAAAATATTTTGAGTCCAATTTGAAAACTTGATCACGCAACTGATATAAATATCTGCACTGATGGTATTACCTTATATTTATTTAAGAATTTCATAAAATTTTTTTAAAATTCTTCATTTTTAACTTTAAATGTTATTATTTTACAGATAAGATTTATTAAATCTTTGATACCAATACCCAATAGATAAGAATTAATTATCCAGGTATATTCCTATATTATGTTAAAAAAAACTTTTTATTTATTTTCTTAAGTATGTCAAGTATTTGAAATTTTAGTTCATTATTTGTTATTCTAAAATATGAAAATTTTATTGTTTGACACAAGATTTATTTAATCTTTTAACTTGATAATATTTAAATATAAATAAATTAAAGCATTAAGAAAATGCAATTTTTAACTTTATTAACTTGGAATAGGAGGGGTACTCCAGAAGGCCCGGAAATCAAGTGCGGGGGGTAGTCAAATAGGACTTAGAATAATTTCAATTTAGGGACGCAGAATTAAATATTAGATATGTAGTAAACATGTTCCATGTACATTATTTGTGTACAATACAAATAGCTTTAAGTTTTTTATTTATACAATTATCGTTGCTTTTGCTTTTTGAGCGAATAAAATACAAAAAAAAGAATAACTAAAAAATTATTTTTTTGATGCTTTTCATAATTAAAAAGGAACAGAAATTTGAAATAACCTACATTTCTATACGCTGGAAAGTTTATTTGCTATCTTTTTTGTTTTTAACTCATAAAAGAATCATAATTTTGACCCAGATAGTTTTTTTTTCCATCTAAAGTATTACGCTGTACAAAAAACTGACTTCGAATTTACTTGTCATGATTGTAAAGTTATCTAAGCACTTTACAGAAATAACAAAAAAAATTTACACGTCTGTAGCAAAAAAGAAATTTTCTAATACACGTTAGCATTTTTTTGCCCTTTGTATATTCTTTAAAAATATTCTATACTGAGCTTTTTATAAAAAAGTTTTTTATGTCAATTCCAATCAATATCCTTCCAGCTTTTGAATTTGAATCTTATATTATCACATAGTAAACTTACTAAAAATATATTGCTTGAATTTTCAATTAGCTTCTCAAAGCTTTACCCAGGTATAATGCGACCAAAGATTAATTAAAATAACAGAAAATATGATAATCATTACAGAATTTCATAATTTAATAATTTATAAAAAAAATTTGATTTTACAATGACGTAAGTTTTGCTTTTAAACTCAAGCAAATGCTTAAATATTGCTTGAATAATTGATCGTTTGAATTTTCAAGCAATAGATTTTTACAATGCATTATTGTGACACTGAAATCAAGAGGATAGGAAATATTTTTACTTTAGTTGTAAAATAAAGTTTTATAAATTATTATGCATGGAGTATCTATTTGGGCAAAAAGTAAAAGCAAAAATTCTTATAGTTGCAAAAGTATTACCATCTTTTGATGGTAGCCGAGACAACCCATAAAACCATTTAGTTCACTTATAAATAGCTAAAGACAGAAAGAAAATTAAAGAATTATGAAACATGGAAAGAAAGAATAAATTTTTTTGATTTTTACCAAAAGTACTTCCTAAACCAAAAATTTATAGCAAGATGCAAAAGAGCCGTTAAAATTTCAAAAGAATTAGATAAAATGTTACCTTATTTAATTTGTGTTAAATAATAAATCACGCAATTTTATAACAAACTTAAAACTTTCTACAAAATATGAAAACAAAAAATTACTGCTTATAATCACTTTTTATAAATTTATAAAATTTTCTTTTAACAAGTCACGTCACCTACGTTGTACAAGTAAAATAAAATTCGATTTGTTCCATATCACTAGTTGATCTTAATAATAATAATAAGTGATAAAGTATTTATTTTTTTTTATCATTTATCAAGACTACCTTATAGTTAACGGCTTTCTGATAAATGTTACGAAATCTTAAATATTTTTAGTTTATTTTTTAATCTTTTAACTATCTACACAAAATGTACATTAAAGTTAATTTTGAAAAAAAGAACCATTTTTTTTTTTACTTTTTTTATAATTCAATAAGTTAAGATTTTATGAGAAATGCTTTTCTTTTTTTTTTCTGGTCATTCCGCATATGAGTGTGTAATAAACATTTTAAAATTATTAATATTTATAAGAAGGGGGAATAATGTATATATAGATTAGAAAATTGTTATTTTAATCAATCTCCTGATTATATTTTACAGCATATATGAGTAAAAATATACCAAATGCAGAATAGCTTATTACTTTCTTCAGGTTTTGCTCTCTAATAAATTTTTTTTTAATTTCATGCGGTTTTCAAAATTTCCCTTTTAAAAAACTACCCTCAAAATTAAAAAAAATTATAGCACTTGTTATAAAAGTTAAAACAAACGATTCCTCGAGAAGGATTCTTCGTTATAGTTAAATTTTGATTTTCTGATTTTCGATTTTGAATATTGTGAGTATCTATATTTACTCAGAATATGAGTATAACCAGTGATATTTTACAACCTTTTATTTATTTTAAATAAGTTGAAACAATAAAAAATTAAGTTCAGCTCCAATTCTAGTCAATAAAATATTTTTTTTTTTTTTTAATTTTTGTATCAAAAAATCTTAAATTATTTTTTTTTTATTTAATTTAGATGCAATACCTCATTTTTCCATGAAAGTACTAATATCTAGAAATATCGTTTTTAATTGATATCTCGAATCTGATAATTAATTTTTCGAAAATTTTTGCCATCAAAAGATACAAAAAACAAAAATTTTTTTTTCTTTTTGGATGTATAGTACCTAATTTTTTTTTATGGGAGTATTAGTTTTAGAAATTTTGTTTATAGTTGGTTTTTGGATTTTTTTTTCAAAATTTTTTGCAATAAAAAGTAAAAAAAACAGTAATATTTTTTTTGATATTTGTAATAACTAATTTTTTTCGATAAAATTACTAATATCTAGAAATATCGTTTTTACTTGGTATCTCAAATCTGATATTTAATTATTTGAAAATTTTTCTCTCAAAATTTTTGCCATCAAATTATACAATAAACAGCATTGATTTTTTTCTTTTTGGACGTAGTACTTAATTATTTTCTATGGGTATTTTTTATTCGTTTTTTTGGATATGATACCTATTTTTTTGAAAATTTTTTTCTCACAATTTTTTGCGTTAAAAATTTAAAAAGCAAACCAAAAATTTTTTTTTCTTTGGACCTACTATACGAGATTTTTTTTTTTTACGTAATACCTCATTTTTTGTACGGGAATTCTAGTTTTAATACATAAAATGGTAAAAATTTTTATCTCATATTAATATTTGTCATTGCTTTTAAGTATTGTTTGACACCAGAAAGATTAAATTTTGTTTCTAAATAAGCAACAATTTTGGACAAAGTAGGATTATTTTACTGTAAAATCTAAATTTTAAGTCAAATTGATCCTGAAACGCAATGTCTACAATATTTGTTAAATTTAGGTAATTGAGAAAAGCGATGTTTAAATAAAGTTGGTTTATTAAAAATGTTTTTGAATTTTTAATTATACACGCGCGCAAATATACAGAGTTCCCTGTCGGTAAAGCCTTGAATTAACCTCACACAGATTGTAAATAAACACAGCTGATGAAAAATCATATCAAATTATTAATTCCAGTAAATTCTACAGTGTTTTGTGTAAAATAAAAATTCTTTTTGTCATTATTTTAAAGACCTACATTAGGCCACATTTTCTCATAAAACTAGGTTTTTAAAATCATAGTTATGGATTTCAATCAATTGTTGTCTGTAGCTAAAAAAAATGAAATTAAAAAACCATCAATTAAAGTCTATCCAGCTAAATTTGCTATACTAAAAAAGAGACAAAAAAATCTGCAAGTTTATCAGAAAACATTAAAAAATTTTTCATCAAAAAAGAAGAAGAACGACAAAAAGCTTTGGAGGATAAAAGAAAATAAGAGGTAACAATCAACTTTAACATATTAATGCATGTCAATTCAGGTATTTGGATTATTATTCCTATAATTTCTTAATGTACATTATTTTTCTAGAACTTGTTAGGTCTTAGAGATCAAAAGACACAAAACAAAATAAACAAACACTTAAAAGTTTGTAAATCTGGTAATAAATCAGCTATTGCCGATACTGTTGATCATGAAAACACAGCTGTTACAATGTCTGGTAAGAAACATGATAATTGTTACTCATTCTTAAAATCTGAATAAGAATTACAAATATATATATATGAGCATTTTTTTAAAACAAGATTATTAATAGGTTATATTTTATGTTAAAGAATTGTTTGTTTTTTCAAAGTCTTTTGATTTCAAAACAAATATAACTGTGTGACTTAAGTGCAATCATTATATAGTATAATATAATTTGAAGTTTATTTTAAACCAATACACATAATTTATTGTTTTTTTTTATAATCTTCATAGTATTACTAATATAAAAATAACTAACTATAGGTCTATAAGAATAGTATGAACTCATCAAATTCATCTATTCAAAAAGCAAATTTAAGCAGGAGTAAAGATTGAGAAAGCATTATCATCAAAACCAGCACCCTCGGTAGAGAATCAAATTATATCTAAAGAGTCAGATGTGAAATCTAGATCATTTCCATCTGCAGATCTTAAGCCTTGAAAATTGCCACCTTTAGAAATTAAATCAAGACCATTCCCCTCAACTGATGTAAGGCCAAGGCAGTTCCCACTACCAGATGTAAGAGGATATAGATTAAAATTAAATGGTTTAAAAATTACACCCAATAAAAGTAAACATATTTATGGATTAAAGATATATATTATTCTAAATTATTAAGCTAATTGTAAAAATTTTTATTTTTTTAAGGACGTATTATTAATGATGATGACAAAGATGAGTATGATTCTGAACTTGATGATTTTATTGATGGTGGATAAGAAAAAGAAGATGTTAGTAAATACATTAGATGATGAAGACGACATTGTTAATAAAGTAATTTTTCTCAACAATTAAAAGAAGAGTACTTTTCATCAAAAGCAAGTAAATATTTAAACAATTTAGAATTTGAGAATTTTATGTATAAACTCAAATATGATCAATTTAACATATAGAATTAAGAAACAGCCTATAGGATTAAAAAAAAATGATTAGGGCTTTTTGTTTTCAAATTCAATAACATATTTTTAGTGTTTAAGAATTTTAAGATTGCAACAATTTTCTAGATTTTGAGGAATTTTCTCCATTAAAATGAATGGATAAAAGAAAAAAGTCAAACCTAATAAAATTAAAAAAAAATTTGTATTATAAACGGAACAAGCGCCTGTAAAAATTCGAAAAGCAAATCAGACTCTTAATGATAATAGAAAAAGTAGGAAAAAAAAATCATTAAAATTTTGAGATGTTTTAGAGTGTTTAATTTTAATAAATAAACGTAATATTGACCCAGTGTTTTGAAAATTCGAAATTCAAAAAGTAGATAACAGGGTGGCCACATTTTTGGAATTCTGGAAAGTCAGGGAATGTCAGGGAATTTCGGAATAATATTTTTTTTCCGGAATTTTTTTTTTTAATAAAAATGAGCAAATGTTTCCATGATAATTTAAAGTTAGCATTGAAAGACTATTTCTAAAAAACCTGTCTCTTCCTTTTTAAATCAATTTAATAAAAATATATAATGCAGAAAATTCATGTCCGTGAAGCTGGCAGAAATAACCCAGCAGAAACATAAAGGTGTTCACACATCAGTTAGCGTAAATTCCAAAAATGAGATAAAAGCCCATGGTTATCATCCTATAGGTTTTTCAAGGTGCTAAAACCAATTTTCCTATCGGAAAAGTAAAATTTTAAGATGGCGCTTCGAAAATTGCCATAATTTCCACCTGCAAATTCAAAAACAATACTTTGCATCTTTCATTGGTAAAATTTTGTATCTGGGGGTTTTCGGGTTCGCTAAATTTAGTCCCGTTATCAGAAAAGAGAAAAATTATCATGCATTTTCCAACCGGAAAATTCGAAAATAAAACTTAAAACTTTGTAACGTAAAATTTTGTATACGGAGGTTTTCGGGGTCGCAAAATTTAGTCCCGTCATCAAAAAATAGAAAATTTATCATCAAGACTGGAAAACAGTTGCATTTTCCACCCGGAAAATTCGAAAATAAAACTTAGCAACATTCTAAAGTACAATTTTGTATACGGGGGTTTTAGTGGTCGCTAAATTCAACTATGACCTCCAAAAAGAGAAAATACTTTATTGTACCTGGAAAATGGCAATATTTTCCACCCGGAAAATTTAAAAATGTTATTCTTCACACAGTAGGGTAAAATATCTATCTGGGAGTTTTTGGGCTCGCTAAATTTAGTCCCGTCATCAGAAAATAGAAAATTTATCATCGAGACTGGAGAGCAGTTGCAATTTCCACCCGGAAAATTCAAAAATATAACTTATATACTTTGTAACGTAAAATTTGGAAAAGGGGGTTTTCAGGGTCGCAAAATTTAGTCCCGTCATCAAAAAATAGAAAATTTATCATCGAGCCTGGAAAAAAGTTACATTTCCACCCGGAAAATTCGAAAATAAAACTTAGCAATAATTGTTTCAAATCAACTTACTTTTAAATTTATTACCCATTATTCATAAAAAACCATTTAAAAACATTTTTGCCCATTTAAAGTCAATTAATAACTATAAAAAATAAAAATATTGTTTTTTACTGATTTTGAGGATTTATATAAAAAGAACTAAGTTCTCAAGTCTGGCGGTCCAAGGGCCAAAATATTTCATTATGTTATTATTGTATACATAATTATGTATACGATATGGCCACTTAGATCACGTTACTCGGCCGAAAAAGTGTCATATTGGCCTAAATGGCACGTTTAAATTGTACGAAATTTTAAAGATTTGCAAAAAGGGCCATATCTGCTGAGTCTGGCAGCCCAAGGGACAAAATATTTTATTATGTAATTATTGTATACATATTTATATATACGATTCGGCCGCTTGGATCACGTTACTCGGCCTAAAAAGTATCAGTTTGGCCTATATGGCGAGTTTAAACATTACTAATTTCGAGAAATTTTATAAAAGAGCAAAATCTGTTAAGTCTGGCGGCCCAAGTGCCAAAATATTTCTATATGGCTTTACTGAATACATAAAGAAGTATAAGATTTTGCCACTTAGATCACGTTACTCGGCCGAAAAAGTGTCATATTGGCCTAAATGGCACGTTTAAATTGTACGAAATTTTAAAGATTTGCAAAAAGGGCCATATCTGCTGAGTCTGGCAGCCCAAGGGACAAAATATTTTATTATGTAATTATTGTATACATATTTATATATACGATTCGGCCGCTTGGATCACGTTACTCGGCCTAAAAAGTATCAGTTTGGCCTATATGGCGAGTTTAAACATTACTAATTTCGAGAAATTTTATAAAAGAGCAAAATCTGTTAAGTCTGGCGGCCCAAGTGCCAAAATATTTCTATATGGCTTTACTGAATACATAAAGAAGTATAAGATTTTGCCACTTAGATCACGTTACTCGGCCGAAAAAGTGTCATTTTGACCTACATGACGGGTTTGAACATTACGAATTTCGATGATTTCTCTAAAACGGCAAAATCTATTAAGTCTGGCGGCCCAAGGGCCAAAATATTTCCTTAAAACTTTACTTTATACTTAATTATGTATAAGATTTGGCCACTTAGATCACGTTACTCGGCAAAAAGAGTGTCATTTTGGCCTAAATGGCAGGTTTGATTTGTACGAAATTTTAAAGATTTGCACAAAGGGACAAATCTGCTGAGTCCGGCGGCCCAAGGGCGAAAATATTTCTATATGGCTTTACTTTATACATAATTACGTATAAGATTTGGCCACTTAGATCATGTTACTCGGCCGAAAAAGTGTAATTTTCGCCTATATGGCGGGTTTTAACATTACTAATTTCGAGGATTTCTATAAAAGGGCAAAATCTGTTATGCCTGGCGGCCCAAGGGCCAAACTATTTCATTATGAACTTACTTTGTACATAATTATAATTAAGGATTGGCCGGTTTGAACACGTTACTCGGCAGGAAAAGTGTCATTTTGGCCTAAATGGCAGGTTTTAATTTTTTCGAAATTTTAAATGATTTGCACAAAGGGCCAAATCTGCTGAGTCTGGCGGCCCAAGGGACAAAATATTTCATTATGTAATTATTGTATACATAATTATGTATACCATTTGGCCACTTAGATCACGTTACTCGGCCGAAAAAGTGTAATTTTCGCCTATATGGCGGGTTTTAACATTACTAATTTCGAGGATTTCTATAAAAGTGCAAAATCTGTTATGCCTGGCGGCCCAAGGGCCAAAATATTTCATTATGAACTTACTTTGTACATAATTATAATTAAGGATTAGCCAGTTTGAACACGTTACTCGGCAGGAAAAGTGTCATTTTGGCCTAAATGGCAGGTTTTAATTTTTTCGAAATTGTGAAAGATTTGCACAAAGGGCCAAATCTGCTGAGTCTGGCGGCCCAAGGGACAAAATATTTCATTATGTAATTATTGTATACATAATTATGTATACCATTTGGCCACTTAGATCACGTTACTCGGCAGGAAAAGTGTCATATTGGCCTAAATGGCAGGTTTGAATTATACGAAATTTTAAAGATTTGCAAAAAGGGCCAAATCTGTTAAGTCTGGCGGCCCAAGGGCCAAAATATTTCCTTATGGCTTTACTTTATACATAATTATTTATAAGATTTGGCCACTTAGATCACGTTACTCGGCAGGAAAAGGGCCATTTTGGCCTAAATGGCTGGTTTGAATTATACGAAATTTTAAAGATTTCCACAAAAGTGCAAAATCTCTTCAGTCTGGCGGCCCAAGGGCCAAAATATTTCAATATGACCTCACTTTATACATAATTATAATTAATGATTGGCCGGTTTGAACACGTTACTCGGCAGGAAAAGTGTCATTTTGGCCTAAATGGCAGGTTTTAATTTTTTCGAAATTTTAAATGATTTGCACAAAGGGCCAAATCTGCTGAGTCTGGCGGCCCAAGGGACAAAATATTTCATTATGTAATTATTGTATACATAATTATGTATACCATTTGGCCACTTAGATCACGTTACTCGGCCGAAAAAGTGTAATTTTCGCCTATATGGCGGGTTTTAACATTACTAATTTCGAGGATTTCTATAAAAGTGCAAAATCTGTTATGCCTGGCGGCCCAAGGGCCAAAATATTTCATTATGAACTTACTTTGTACATAATTATAATTAAGGATTAGCCAGTTTGAACACGTTACTCGGCAGGAAAAGTGTCATTTTGGCCTAAATGGCAGGTTTTAATTTTTTCGAAATTGTGAAAGATTTGCACAAAGGGCCAAATCTGCTGAGTCTGGCGGCCCAAGGGACAAAATATTTCATTATGTAATTATTGTATACATAATTATGTATACCATTTGGCCACTTAGATCACGTTACTCGGCAGGAAAAGTGTCATATTGGCCTAAATGGCAGGTTTGAATTATACGAAATTTTAAAGATTTGCAAAAAGGGCCAAATCTGTTAAGTCTGGCGGCCCAAGGGCCAAAATATTTCCTTATGGCTTTACTTTATACATAATTATTTATAAGATTTGGCCACTTAGATCACGTTACTCGGCAGGAAAAGGGCCATTTTGGCCTAAATGGCTGGTTTGAATTATACGAAATTTTAAAGATTTCCACAAAAGTGCAAAATCTCTTCAGTCTGGCGGCCCAAGGGCCAAAATATTTCAATATGACCTCACTTTATACATAATTATAATTAATGATTGGCCGGTTTGAACACGTTACTCGGCAGGAAAAGTGTCATTTTGGCCTAAATGGCAGGTTTTAATTTTTTCGAAATTTTAAATGATTTGCACAAAGGGCCAAATCTGCTGAGTCTGGCGGCCCAAGGGACAAAATATTTCATTATGTAATTATTGTATACATAATTATGTATACCATTTGGCCACTTAGATCACGTTACTCGGCCGAAAAAGTGTAATTTTCGCCTATATGGCGGGTTTTAACATTACTAATTTCGAGGATTTCTATAAAAGTGCAAAATCTGTTATGCCTGGCGGCCCAAGGGCCAAAATATTTCATTATGAACTTACTTTGTACATAATTATAATTAAGGATTAGCCAGTTTGAACACGTTACTCGGCAGGAAAAGTGTCATTTTGGCCTAAATGGCAGGTTTTAATTTTTTCGAAATTGTGAAAGATTTGCACAAAGGGCCAAATCTGCTGAGTCTGGCGGCCCAAGGGACAAAATATTTCATTATGTAATTATTGTATACATAATTATGTATACCATTTGGCCACTTAGATCACGTTACTCGGCAGGAAAAGTGTCATATTGGCCTAAATGGCAGGTTTGAATTATACGAAATTTTAAAGATTTGCAAAAAGGGCCAAATCTGTTAAGTCTGGCGGCCCAAGGGCCAAAATATTTCCTTATGGCTTTACTTTATACATAATTATTTATAAGATTTGGCCACTTAGATCACGTTACTCGGCAGGAAAAGGGCCATTTTGGCCTAAATGGCTGGTTTGAATTATACGAAATTTTAAAGATTTCCACAAAAGTGCAAAATCTCTTCAGTCTGGCGGCCCAAGGGCCAAAATATTTCAATATGACCTCACTTTATACATAATTATAATTAATGATTGGCCGGTTTGAACACGTTACTCGGCAGGAAAAGTGTCATTTTGGCCTAAATGGCAGGTTTGAATTGTACGGAATTTTAAAGATTTGCAGAAATGGCCAAATCTGCTGAGTCTGGCGGCCCAAGGGGCAAAATATTTCATTATGTAATTATTGTATACATAATTATGTATACGATTTGGCCACTTAGATCACGTTACTCAGCAAAAAGAGTGTCATTTTGGCCTAAATGGAAGGTTTGATTTGTACGAAATTTTAAAGATTTGCACAAAGGGCCAAATCTGCTGAGTCTGGCGGCCCAAGGGCGAAAATATTTCTTCATGGCTTTACTTTATACATAATTATGTATAAGATTTGGCCATTTGGATCACGTTACTCGGCGGAAAAGGGCCATTTTGGCCTAAATGGCAGGTTTGAATTTTATGATATTTTAAAGATTTCCACAAAAGTGCAAAATCTCTTCAGTCTGGCGGCACAAGGACCAAAATATTTCATTATAGCCTTACTTTGTACATAATTATAATTAATGATTGGCCGGTTTGAACACGTTACTCGGCAGGAAAAGTGTCATTTTGGCCTAAATGGCAGGTTTGAATTGTACGAAATTTTAAAGATTTGCAGAAAGGGTCAAATCTGCTGAGTCTGGCGGCCCAAGGGGCAAAATATTTCATTATGTATTTATTGTATACATAATTATGTATAAGATTTGGCCACATAGATCACGTTACTCAGCAAAAAGAGTGTCATTTTGGCCTAAATGGCAGGTTTGAATTATACGAAATTTTAAAGATTTGCACGAAGGGCCAAATCTGCTGAGTCCGGCGGCCCAAGCCCAAGCATTTCTTAATGGCTTTACTTTATACATAATTATTTATAAGATTTTTCCACTTAGATCACGTTACTCGGCCGAAAAAGTGTCATTTTCGCCTATATGGCGGATTTTAACATTACTAATTTATGCAAATCTTTAAAATTTCGTAAAATTCGAACCTGGAATTTATGCAAAAATGGCACCTTTTCGGCCGAGTAACGTAATCTAAGTTGCCAAATCTTATACATAATTATGTATAAAATAATTATATAATGAAATATTTTGGCCCTTGGGCCGCCAGATTCAAAAGTTTTGACCCTTTGTGCAAATCTTTAAAATTTTGTAAAATTCAAACTTTCTGTTTAGGCCAAAATGACACTCTTACTGCCGAGTAACGTGTTCAAACCGGCCAATTCGTAATTATAATTATGTACAATGTAAGGCTATAATGAAATATTTTGGTCCTTATGCCGCCAGACTGAAGAGATTTTGCACTTTTGTGGAAATCTTTAAAATTTCATAAAATTCAAACCTGCCATTTAGGCCAAAATGGCCCTTTTCCGCCGAGTAACGTGATCCAAGTGGCCAAATCTTATACATAATTATGTATAAAGTAAAGCCATAAAGAAATATTTTCGCCCTTGGGCCGCCAGACTCAGCAGATTTGGCCCTTTGTGCAAATCTTTAAAATTTCGTACAAATCAAACCTTCCATTTAGGCCAAAATGACACTCTTTTTGCTGAGTAACGTGATCTAAGTGGCCAAATCGTATACATAATTATGTATACAATAATTACATAATGAAATATTTTGCCCCTTGGGCCGCCAGACTCAGCAGATTTGGCCATTTCTGCAAATCTTTAAAATTTCGTACAATTCAAACCTGCCATTTAGGCCAAAATGACACTTTTCCTGCCGAGTAACGTGTTCAAACCGGCCATTCATTAATTATAATTATGTACAAAGTGAGGTCATATTGAAATATTTTGGCCCTTGGGCCGCCAGACTGAAGAGATTTTGCACTTTTGTGGAAATCTTTAAAATTTCATAAAATTCAAACCAGCCATTTAGGCCAAAATGGCCCTTTTCCTGCCGAGTAACGTGATCTAAGTGGCCAAATCTTATAAATAATTATGTATAAAGTAAAGCCATAAGGAAATATTTTGGCCCTTGGGCCGCCAGACTCAACAGATTTGGCCCTTTTTGCAAATCTTTAAAATTTCGTATAATTCAAACCTGCCATTTAGGCCAATATGACACTTTTCCTGCCGAGTAACGTGATCTAAGTGGCCAAATGGTATACATAATTATGTATACAATAATTACATAATGAAATATTTTGTCCCTTGGGCCGCCAGACTCAGCAGATTTGGCCCTTTGTGCAAATCTTTCATAATTTCGAATAAATTAAAACCTGCCATTTAGGCCAAAATGACACTTTTCCTGCCGAGTAACGTGTTCAAACTGGCTAATCCTTAATTATAATTATGTACAAAGTAAGTTCATAATGAAATAGTTTGGCCCTTGGGCCGCTAGGCATAACAGATTTTGCCCTTTTATAGAAATCCTCGAAATTAGTAATGTTAAAACCCGCCATATAGGCGAAAATTACACTTTTTCGGCCGAGTAACGTGATCTAAGTGGCCAAATCTTATACGTAATTATGTATAAAGTAAAGCCATATAGAAATATTTTCGCCCTTGGGCCGCCGGACTCAGCAGATTTGGCCCTTTGTGCAAATCTTTAAAATTTCGTACAAATCAAACCTGCCATTTAGGCCAAAATGACACTCTTTTTGCCGAGTAACGTGATCTAAGTGGCCAAATCTTATACATAATTAAGTATAAAGTAAAGTTTTAAGGAAATATTTTGGCCCTTGGGCCGCCAGACTTAATAGATTTTGCCGTTTTAGAGAAATCATCGAAATTCGTAATGTTCAAACCCGTCATGTAGGTCAAAATGACACTTTTTCGGCCGAGTAACGTGATCTAAGTGGCAAAATCTGATACTTCTTTATGTATTCAGTAAAGCCATATAGAAATATTTTGGCACTTGGGCCGCCAGACTTAACAGATTTTGCTCTTTTATAAAATTTCTCGAAATTAGTAATGTTTAAACTCGCCATATAGGCCAAACTGATACTTTTTAGGCCGAGTAACGTGATCCAAGCGGCCGAATCGTATATATAAATATGTATACAATAATTACATAATAAAATATTTTGTCCCTTGGGCTGCCAGACTCAGCAGATATGGCCCTTTTTGCAAATCTTTAAAATTTCGTACAATTTAAACGTGCCATTTAGGCCAATATGACACTTTTTCGGCCGAGTAACGTGATCTAAGTGGCAAAATCTTATACTTCTTTATGTATTCAGTAAAGCCATATAGAAATATTTTGGCACTTGGGCCGCCAGACTTAACAGATTTTGCTCTTTTATAAAATTTCTCGAAATTAGTAATGTTTAAACTCGCCATATAGGCCAAACTGATACTTTTTAGGCCGAGTAACGTGATCCAAGCGGCCGAATCGTATATATAAATATGTATACAATAATTACATAATAAAATATTTTGTCCCTTGGGCTGCCAGACTCAGCAGATATGGCCCTTTTTGCAAATCTTTAAAATTTCGTACAATTTAAACGTGCCATTTAGGCCAATATGACACTTTTTCGGCCGAGTAACGTGATCTAAGTGGCCATATCGTATACATAATTATGTATACAATAATAACATAATGAAATATTTTGGCCCTTGGACCGCCAGACTTGAGAACTTAGTTCTTTTTATATAAATCCTCAAAATCAGTAAAAAACAATATTTTTATTTTTTATAGTTATTAATTGACTTTAAATGGGCAAAAATGTTTTTAAATGGTTTTTTATGAATAATGGGTAATAAATTTAAAAGTAAGTTGATTTGAAACAATTATTGCTAAGTTTTATTTTCGAATTTTCCGGGTGGAAATGTAACTTTTTTCCAGGCTCGATGATAAATTTTCTATTTTTTGATGACGGGACTAAATTTTGCGACCCTGAAAACCCCCTTTTCCAAATTTTACGTTACAAAGTATATAAGTTATATTTTTGAATTTTCCGGGTGGAAATTGCAACTGCTCTCCAGTCTCGATGATAAATTTTCTATTTTCTGATGACGGGACTAAATTTAGCGAGCCCAAAAACTCCCAGATAGATATTTTACCCTACTGTGTGAAGAATAACATTTTTAAATTTTCCGGGTGGAAAATATTGCCATTTTCCAGGTACAATAAAGTATTTTCTCTTTTTGGAGGTCATAGTTGAATTTAGCGACCACTAAAACCCCCGTATACAAAATTGTACTTTAGAATGTTGCTAAGTTTTATTTTCGAATTTTCCGGGTGGAAAATGCAACTGTTTTCCAGTCTTGATGATAAATTTTCTATTTTTTGATGACGGGACTAAATTTTGCGACCCCGAAAACCTCCGTATACAAAATTTTACGTTACAAAGTTTTAAGTTTTATTTTCGAATTTTCCGGTTGGAAAATGCATGATAATTTTTCTCTTTTCTGATAACGGGACTAAATTTAGCGAACCCGAAAACCCCCAGATACAAAATTTTACCAATGAAAGATGCAAAGTATTGTTTTTGAATTTGCAGGTGGAAATTATGGCAATTTTCGAAGCGCCATCTTAAAATTTTACTTTTCCGATAGGAAAATTGGTTTTAGCACCTTGAAAAACCTATAGGATGATAACCATGGGCTTTTATCTCATTTTTGGAATTTACGCTAACTGATGTGTGAACACCTTTATGTTTCTGCTGGGTTATTTCTGCCAGCTTCACGGACATGAAAATTCAGTAAATTTAATAACTAGAGTGCAGTTTTAGTATTTGGGTATTTGAATTTAATATTAAATTTTGAAAAAGGAAAATGTCTGAAGTCTACTAAAATTTGTCTGTAGGAAAATCTGGAAAGTCAGGGAATTTGGTTTGTAAAATTTTGTAAAAACACTAAAAAATGACTAGAATATTAAAAAAAATATTCTGGAAAGTCAGGGAGTTTTAAAATTTCAGTTCTGTGGCCACTCACCCACTTAAATAATATCTGATATTATTTTTGTACTTTAAGGCCAACAGCCTTAAAATTTGGAATGTCATATTTTTACCAGCAAACCATGGTCCAATATTTGTTTTCTCAGAATGTTTAACTTTCAGCTTATATTTAGCTCAGTTGCGTTTTAAATTGTTTAAATGTTTTTTACAAAAATTATAGTTAATATTTTTATTTGATTAATAACAAGTTTATTAGAAGATTTAGAAGATATTCGTAAAGAAAATGAGGAAAAGAAAAAAATAATGAATGTCAATGAAGAAAAGGATGCAGAAATCTAGATAAATCAAATTGCAACTCTATTATGATATATAAATTGCAAATTGAAAAACAAAAATACTAGCCTTGTAATATACTAGTAATTTATTGTACAAATTGTAAAGTAAAAAAATTTAGATAATTATAAAAGTATTTTATTATAATATTTTATACACAACTTATATATTTCTAAGCATATAAGATTATTTATAAATTTATTTATTTATGAAAATTTAAAAAAAAATTGTAATGAAATGTTAATAAAAGAAAATTTGATATAAGTAAGTTTTGAAAAAAATCTTTTATTTATTTTATAAAATATAATACAATATAATACAATAAAAATACATTAATTTCTTACATGAATGAATATAATTTATAAATGCATTGGTTTTTGTAACATTGATAATTCTTTAAAGCCTAAAAGATTTTAAGTACCAGCTTAAAATTTAGAATAAAGAATAAAAAAATTACAGTTTTTGGTTAAATTTAGCATTTTAAATTATATTCATCTTTTAAATAATTTTGTATAATACTTGCATATCAAAAATATAATAAAGTAACATCAACGAAGAAATAAGCACGTCTTTAAATTTTATGATGGAAATAGTTAATTTTTACTTATAATATTTTTTATATCCGAGTATTATATTAATCATTTTATAAATTTTGTTAATATTTTGCAGCTATATATAGTATATTTAATTTTTTATTTTTGTATCTATTTTTTAAAAATAATCACAGAAATATAAAGTAATCTCTATTTTGTAGATTAAAATAACGACACACAAGTACACAAAAATATATTTTTTTTAAATTCGAAACCACAAGAATCATTTTTCACACGTAATTATTATCATTATGTAATATTCACTTGGTTAAATATGAAACACATTAATCATTTGGTTTAATTATCAAAATTCACAAAACTCTAAGTTTACATATTTATCATAAAAAAAACAAAACAGAGTTCAATCATTTATTTTTAAAAGTATCGATAAATTTTTTACATAAATAGAATTTTAAATATATTTGGTAATATCGTGCTTAAGTATTAATTAATTATAGAATATTTTTCTTAAAATATTGTCTGTCATTTCATTTAGATATTATAGGTGTTATGTACGATTTTTTCCCATACGATATCAATGTATAAGAATTGGTAAGAAGTCAACTTTACAATATAGCTGTCACATAAATAAGGTCTTCAAAATTTTTATATTTTTGTTTTTTTTTAATATTTTTCAACTGCAAAAAAATTCTAGTATTTAAACAAACTGAATTTTATCATACTTAATAAAAATACATCAATAAAACACACTATTTGATCAAATAAAATAGATTAAGTATTATATATTATATAAAAATAACTTTTACATTTTTCACATCAACTAGTTTAACTTATTGTCTAACAATGTCATCCAATTTATAGATAATAAAATTATATACCGATCAATTTACTTGATATTGACAGAGCATAAGTTAAATAGCACGACTTAAAAACGAATTTTTTATCAAGGGGTGACTGACTCGACTCAATGCTCTTTCAAAAAGCTTTTAAGAATTTGGAAAAAAATGTTTTCAATATTCAAAATTGGTTTCGCAAAGGAATTTAAATGTTGAAAAACTTTTTTCTCATTTTTTCATCGATCTTTATAAAATAAAAAAGCTTGGGACATTAAAATATGTATATTAAAAGATATACTTTATGTTTATTAAGGTTTTGAAGCCCAAAAAATAAATTTACTCCACTTAGCAGCGATACAATCAAAAAATAAAACCCGGGTAAACATCGATAAGAAGTCAATTGCTTATTACAACTGCAGGGCGTTGACCATTAACGATACCGTTATATTTGTAAAATTTCCAACTGCTTGATGTTTATCATATTTTATACATGTTTAGATCCAGCTTATTAACTCATTGGATTAAAATTTTTTTCTATATGACTTATTTTAGATCTTGTATTGACATTTTCACCGGAATTTTCAAAAATATATTAACTTCGGAAAAAAATTCTGTTGCTCAAAAATTGGCGTTAAAAAGGCTTAATTATCTCAAAACCAATGCACTTTTTATACATACATATAATTGTGAAAATGTTTTAGTTTAACCTGGAATACCCGAGAATTTTTTTTTAATGTTAGATCACTTCCGGTTTCATTTTTAACGGTTTGAATTTTTCAAATTGTCCGGAAGACTAAAATAATAATTGTGGGCGCTTATTTGAATATCACATCTTAAAAATGTTTTTGAGAAAAACTGTCACATAGACCAACATTCTGAGAAAATTTAAGCAAATTTAATTTTGACAAACTTGATTTCTGGTCAATTTGGAAAATTCAAAATAAAACCGGAATGACCTAATACAAAAAAAAATTTTTTTTTAGTAGTCCAAGTAAGAAACTAGTCGTCTAATTATTATAAAAAAACAAGATGTAAAAAGAAGGATCAATAAATAAATTAAAATAAATATTTTTTGATTTAATTAATTAAAAATATTATACAAAGAGAACTTTTACCCAATCATTTTTACGTATAAAAAGTGCATTGGTTTTAAGATAATTAAGCCTTTTTAAAACCATAAAAATCAAAATTCTCAAAAAAATCAATTTTTGAGTATTAGAAATTTTTTGACGAAATTAATATTTTTCGAAAATTTTGGTGAAGTCGTCCATTCAAGTCCTAAAATAAGCCATTTAGAAAAAAATATCGAAAACAAAAAATTTGGTCCGGTAAGTTAAGCTGGACCTGAACATATATATTTTGTATTTTTAGGCCATTCGGGGTTTCCCCAAAAAACTTGATTTTAAAGTAAATGAGAAAAGTTTCTTTTAAAATCATCTAACAATAAGGTTTTTTTTAGTATGTACAATCATTTTTATATAATGAGTTATTTCAGTAGCACCGTGCAAAACATCACAAAATTCAAGTCAAAATTTTTTTTGCATGCTTCACACTATTGACAAAAATTGCAACTTCATTTTACACAGTTCACAATCAAATTACGAAATTTAACTTAAACTATACTTGGTTAGATTGTTTTGATTGAATTTTGAACCAAATTGGTTGTATTTTTAACTATAAAGTGCTAAGAAATAAAATAACTATACGTGAATAAATACAACCCTGAAAAATCAAAATAAGCAATAATATTTAATATTGATAATATACTATCAAGCTTAAAACTTAAATAATGATTGAAAACGAAGGAATTACTTGAATATTCTACCAATTCAATTTTGACGCGTGTCATAAAAGTTCTATATTAAAATTTTTTAAAAAGCGTGAAAAACTGAAATGACCCAAGTAAAAATTTTTTAGGCTTATAAAGCCAATTTATATAAAAAACTGTAATTTTAGTTCTAACTTGCCAGTAAACAAATTCAAAATTTTCAGAGCGCTTTAAAAAATTCCTATATAATCGTGCCGCCACCAATACATTTCGTAAAAAAAAAAAAAATAAACCGCTTTTCTTTTTTTTTAGTTACGTGGATAGAAATAGATGTACTATATATTTTTTGAACTGTTAAAACTGAATCTCGGGTTTATCTTGACAAGTGGTAGATTAATGTTATTAACAAATTATTGCAAAATTTAGCAAAATTGAGTTGTGAATTCCAACAAGCTTTAAAAATTTGTGAGTTAAACAAAACTTTCTGATGTACTTTAACTTACAGTTCATAAATTTTCTAATATCTAATACTTTTGATTATTTGTTAAAACAATTTGTAAATGTTAATTACTTTTTTGGATCAAAACTACGTGCGACACTAAGGTATTTTTTTAAACCCTGAATACAAAAATAAAACTCAATTTTACGAAAAATTAAGTGGGTGAATGTTATCATAATTTTTGCTTAAAAAATATTTGTATTCTTAAGGGCATAAAACGCGGTGCGGAATTTTCTGTACTCGTTTTACGCCTAAGCTGGGCAAAAATATTGTAAACACCATGGGTGAAAGACTTTAGACAAACTTGAGCCCAACTTCACCAAGCACTCTTGCTAGTGATTAACAAATTAATGAAAACTTAAAAATTGTTTGCATAATTGAAAATTGTTTAAACAATAACTATATAATTTTTCTTGAAATTGAGCTTTAAATTCGCATTCAGGGTATAAAAAATACATGTAACTTAGTATGGGACTTAGTTTTCATCCAAAAAAATAATTAATATTAAAAAAATTTTCATTTGATTATACAATTAATTTAAAGTATTAGATATTAGAAAAATTATGCACAGTAACTTAAAGTAAGACAGAAAATTTTTTTTCAAGTCACAAATTTTTGAAGCCTGTTGGCATTTACAACCTGATTTTGCTTAATTATGGGAATTCACAATAATTTGTTTATAAAAATTAATCTGCCACTTGTGTGTCAAAATAGACCTCGGATTCGATACCTAATATTATCCACGGAACTAAAAAAAAGTGGGTTACGAAATACATTGGTAGCGGCAGGACTAAAAGATAACCGCCCACATCTTATATTTAAAAAAAATTTTCATTAACATCACTCACAATCAGTAAAAAACTTTAAACATTAACATCATTAACATTTAACAAAATATTCCCTAAAAAGAAAATCAAATATTTTGAAAATTCCACACGAAGTCTAATTAGAATTGTCCCCATTAAAAAAATATTCTGAAACTTGTGTTAGAAATATTAATTATACCGAATACAACTACAGTCCCTAGTCGCAAGACACCTAGAACACGTTACATTTTCCAAAATAAACATTTCTTAGATCCATTCAAGAATTTACAATTTTAACAAAATATAAGTTATTTTAATTGTATTCCAATTACCAATACTTTCTAACATCATACCAGTTTAATTCACACGGCAATAATATATTGCTCGAACTTTTAAGCAAAACTTGTATACCATCGCATAGTCTTTTGCAATAAGTTCTTGACCACATAAAATCTGTACAAAATTTCGGGTAGCTGCTTGAATTCCTGCTTGAAAATTTAAGCAATATATTTTTACAGTGCATGTATTATACTTTAATGCGTACGCATCAGTAATTTATCGCTCATAGCGAATTTCAGTATCTTTAAAAAATAAATTTTTCCTTACACACAACAGCAATGTTCAAGGCATTCTAATTTAAAATTTATCAATATTAACAATATTGTATTATAAGATATCTTGAATGCCTGCAACTAAAAGTAGTCACTAATTAAGTGAGTACTAATTAGTAAGAATTATTCAAACAAAAAGATAATATTTTAAAATTAGTTTTATTTTAAAAATAATTAATTTAATTATAGAAAAATTTTTTTTTTAATTTTGTATTCTTTTTTTTGTTTTTTTGTTATTTTTTTATTTATTAAAGAATTAAAAAATTTTAAACACGAAAAGTAATTTACAAAATAAACTTTAAATTGGAAAGAAATTTTATTCATATTTAATAAGAAAATTGCCACACCAGAATCCAATTGGAAACGAAAGCTTTTTCTGGACATTGGCCACCAAAGTACAGTAATTTCTCATTATTGAAGTAGAAAAATCGTATAGGACCCTTAGCCATAAGGCAATAAAAGTGAGTCGTAGCTTTGCCTCGGAAGGTAATTTACAAACAATTTTATCCATACTTTATTTTTCTGGCCATGGGTCGTAATATACTATTAATTTACGTAATTAGTATACAAGACCCATGGTGATCTAATATATTATTTTTCATGACCAAAGGTCTTGTTTGCGATTTTTCTTTTTCAATAATGAAAGAAGGTGGCTTTGCTAGTGATACAGTGGCCAAAGAACGCATGTTTTCTGGCCAATGACCAGAATTAATTACATTAATTGAATTTTAGTTGAAGGGATTTTAAGTATAAAATTATAGGTATCTACGGTCTAGTTGTTCGAGATTCGCTGATTTGAATTTTAAAAACAAAGAAAAAGGCAAACCGAAATCAATAGCAGCGAATTTTGACAAGTGACCCACAAATAAAAGTTAATTAACAATTATAAAAACTTAATAATTCAAGTTTTAAACTTGATAATTTTTGTATTAGTAACCTTTTTCTTTTACAAGGATTGACCACGATCTTTGGGACACCAAATTGTACCATGAAGTTATTGATCGCAGTTTATTAGATCAAAAGAGAATCTCCGATACCCATCTTTTATTCCATTCGTCTTCTTAGACCTAGAACAGTAAGGTGCAATATTATCTGACAGGATATCTTAGTATATCTTCTAAATAATTTTACCAATAGCTAAAATGTCAAAAAAATTTCTGTAATCTTATTTTTTTTAGCCTGCTTTATAGAACATAAACTCGGACTACGTTACACAAACGCAAGCCGAAATGCAATACAATTCATGCCCACACTGTAAAAAGTAACTTTCTTAGATTCACAAAAAAAATAGAATATTTTCGAAAAATTAGTAAATTTTCGAAAATAATCGTAAATTTACTAAATTTAGTATATTAACAACAAATTCGAGAATTCTCGATTTTTTCTTGTGAATTTACGAAAAAATTTGTAAATTAGCAAATATTTTTTGTAAATTTTCGAAAAAAAATTGTAAATTATCAATTTTTCTCGTGAATTTACAAAAAAAATCGGAAATACTCAAATTTTTAGTTAATATACTAAATTTAGTAAATTTACGATTTTTTTCGAAAAATTACTAATTTTTTGAAAATATTCTATTTTTTTTGTGAATCTAAGAAAGTTACTTTTTACAGTGCATATCATGGGCTTGCATTTGAGTTGCGTGTCCCGATTTTTCTATTCCGTAGAAGCAGCCTATGGCCGTAAATCTATTTTTTTGTTATTAAAGCTTTCGGATTTATGGTCAATGAACCAAATAAACCAAATACCCATTGTTGGCTAAAAATGACCAATTTTTAAAGTTTAGAAAATATATGGTAAGGATATTTGGTTTTTTTACACCATCAAAAAACCCTATCAGACAATATTGAGCTACACTATTCTAGGTTCAAGAGAGCCATTTTAATAAATAGAGGACTCTTATTGTTTATTTAGTTTTAGTATTCTTTATTTATGAAGTGACAAAATTTTATACAACGTTTAGCAAATTTTAGATGAAAAATTAGGAGAATTTGAATCAAGTTATAAACATAAATATTAAATATTTTGTAAATTTAAATAGAGTGGATAGAAGTGCTGGTCAAAGGGGTCAATCGATCCCCATTCAGCGGTTATTTTCATCTTTTTACCTAATTTCACGTTACATAATTAATGTGCAGCTCCAGAATGACCTCCCCCCTCCAAAATAAATTTTAATAATATTTAGAAATATTTACAGTGTTAAACTGTGTGCTCAAATCTCTAGTAGGGATCAGTGAGGTGTATATAACTTAAATACTGAAATATTAAGTTACGAAAGATGAATATAAAAGTGCGGTGAAAAATCAAAAAATTTTCCATTCTGCGCAGCAGAAATACGCTTGGAAAATTTTTCAATATGATCACGTCAGTAAAATATACATAATATAATAAAAATATTTTCACTCATAAATATAAAAAGCACTATAAATTAAAAAATTTATAACCGGTTTGTGTAACTACACAACCAACGAGCATGGAACATGTTCACACAACACTGATAATAAAGTATCTATATTGTGTTCATAATATCAATATTTATATCCAAATATTTATATTTAAGTTTTTGTTATAGAGATCATGCTGCTTACACATCAAAGTAAATAAAATTAATTAAGTTTTCAAATTATTATTGTTTTTTAAATAATATGAATTTATTTTTTATTCATTTTACAATTAAAAATTCTGCACCAACGGTCCCAAGGTACTTCTGCACCAATGGTTCCTAGGTCGAGGGGCTATTGTCTTGGAGTTCACGAATTTGATTTAAAAATTTTTTTTTTGATTTTGGCTTGTTTGTACCTCAATCATGAATCGTTACTAGTTGAAATGGTTTATTTTCGCCTTGTAATGATTTTTCGCGATTTTTTGCGTTTTTTAGCCTTATAACTCAACCTGCAGCTTAAAAATCTATTTTTTACTATTCAATATAATATTTAGCGGTTTTTACAAAAAAAAATCACAAAAAATCACGAACAATCAAATTAGTGATTTCCAAGACGATAGCCCCTCGCCCTAGGTACTTTTGCACTATAAATCCTTAAATTGAAAATATATAAGTGCATTCCCCCCCCCCGTCTAAAAACGTCAATATTTCACTCCTAGCGAACCAAACTTTTTCATATACCCCATCAAATGAACATGTTCCATGTTAAAATTAAAAATAAAAATAAAAATTAAAATTAAAAATAAAAATTAAAATTAAAATTAAAATTAAAAATAAAAATTAGCTCGTAAAGACGTATTTCTGTTATATACACATAGGGCATAGAGACACCATGCGATTAGAATCAAACTTGGCATGTAACGCGGCGTGTTAGCGAGGCACTTGCTAGTTTTACCTAGACCTATCGAGTGCCTCGCTAATGCTGCGTTACATGCCGTGTTTGATTCTGATCGGGCTATAATATGCATAAATTTATGCGCGCCCCCAGCGAACACTCATACTGTATACCCTTTAAACCTGCCTATGGATTTGTATCATGTTTGCATATGAATGTGTTTTTTTTCCTAATGTATATTACGGCTATAATAGCTAGAACTTTTCAGTGTGAAAGCAACTAAAATTTGTATAAGCAAGTTAAGAATTTAATCAGAGTATTCCGAAATTCGTGCGCACGGCGCGACAAAGTTACTCTAAACCAAGTTTAGTTTTGTGTAACAAGGGTTACAAAAGATAAACAATTAACACATATTAGCCTCAAATTACAAGTCTTATAACTCGAATTTGTCAAAAAGAAAATATAACAATAAATTTATGAAAGAAAGTTTAGTATTTTTAGTTTCTACGTACAGGATGTAAAAGAAATCAGAATTAAACTTAAGTTTATACTATACTAAACTTTAGTTAAGTCGCAATAGTCGGGCAGAGAACAAATTTAAACGGAACTCTTTAGCGCCGTGCGCACGAATTTCGGAATACCCTGAATGTTTTATAGTGCAGCCGTCATTAAAAATTAAGCATTTATGCATCGCAATTCACAAATTATTACTAAAAAAAGCACTTTTAATCAATGTAAATAAATAAATAAAAGAACGAAAAAATACGGAGAAATCCACGAGTTACCTTAGTTGTAAACATGTTATAATTAAAAAACAAGTGTCATGATTTTTTTGCATAGTCAACTAATGTTTAAAGTTTAAGTTTGCAGATTATTTGATGAAATAAGTGCTTAAAACAAATAAGTAATTTTAAACATCTTAAGACCAGATTTATATTGTGCATTATACATAATTGTACATAATTACATAATACATAGATACATAGTTGTACTAGTTATAGTAATTTACTCTAAATTGCATAACTTGAAAAAAAAAACTATTACTTTGGGTACGTTCATAGTGTAGGAAAGAAGACTAGGTCTCCAACGACATTATTGTAGATCTCGTTACGGAGAACAATTTTCGCATATTTTTATCGCTTCTAGGGACCTGGTCTTCAATAATCGGGTATACACTGTAATCAAAGAATACATATGTCTTACCAAAGAATATATACGCTGTTAGTATTATATTCTTTGGTCTTCAGGGGCTGGATGCTAAAGTGACTGTATAGGATATTGCTTAAATGTGTAGCCTAATACTTAATATTTATAAAATTATTAATTCCCCATAAACTTAACCTATGTTATTTCTATAAAAAAAATAAAATACACGTATACGACATACGCCAATGCAAATGGAATCTGTGCTGCATTCAATATGATCTATATTTTCCCATACAGATAGTTAAACAAGTATGTATAGACCATGAAAACACTTTAGCATTTGGCCCCAGACCAGAGCTCAGAAAGCGATAAAATATGAAAAATACCTACTTTCCTCCTCTATGAACGTGCCCTTTTTTGTCTAGTAAATTGGATGCGTAAAGACTTTATGTGAACGACGTATTAAAAGAATTCATAACGTAACGTAAAAATATATTTAATTTTTTGCATAATTATTTTAATAATTATCAAAAAGAAAAAAACAAAAAAACAATTGAATCTTTAATTAATCAATACTTAATTCTTTAAAGTATCATACTTGAAATTAAAAGAAATTTTTTTATTTTTCAAATAAGTAATAATCCAAGTTTATTTATAAGTGATTTTTTGATCGATGTTTTCTCAGCCATTTTGAAGCAGAGCCAGGGGTTGGCAATGTATTACGTGAATCTAAGAAGTAAATTAGGCTGTTTTCATTTTTTTTCTTTTTTCTTTTAAAGAAATTTCTTCAAAAGATTTTTACTGTTAATTGCGACATATCAAAGAATCTAGATAAAAATATTTCTTTTTATAAATAATTATTAAAAGGAAATAGTGCATTCATAGATATATAACTTCATTCAGGAACCACAATATTTAAAAAAATATGATTCTTTGCAGATATATCGAGAAATTCTTTAAAATTATTTCAATCTTTATATATTATTATATTATAAAGTTATAATCATTTTATATATTGTACCATATAATCAAAAAAATTATCGATAATAATCCAAAAATTATACTATCTCCTTTTAAAAAATACTTATTACTATATTACAGTACACAAATTTGAAAAAGTTTTTAAAATAATCAAACTTAAATAATAAAAAAGAAAAATCAAAAATTTTCTTAGTTTAGATATTCGTCAAAATATGATGGAATATCTACAGGTACCAAACGTCGTTCTCCAGTTGGTAGGTTAATAATATAGTACTCCTTACCATTAATTACTTGTATATTTGGACTCCTTGAATCAGCTATTTTTTTTTTATCACTTGCAAATTCATTTTCATATTTTGGTGGTGGGCTTCTCATTCTGAATTTATTATCCTCTTTATTTTCAGGTCTTGGATATAAAAATGCATTCGCTTTCGGTAAATCATCGGGTCCTCCTGATGATATCAAAGAGCCTGTCATTATCTTGCTCCAATAGACAGACTGGTAGAACATCATACATAATCTGCAAATAAGAATTTTTAGTTTATTTTAATTAACAATTTATAACTTCCTACAATATTTTTATATTTTAAAATTGCCAAAGGCCATTAAAAATCAGTATATTAAGTCTCTGTAATTTAAGTTTTGTCACTAACGGTGATGCAAAGCACAATTAACACGTGATCACGTGAAGTCTAAATTTTTTTGCTCATGGCTTTGTATATATTGAGTTTTAAGCCCAGGCAAGCAAAAAATAGGTTTTAAAATTGATGGTCACTTACTTCACGACCCATTCAAAAAATAAAGCTATTGCTCCCAAAATATAGCTGATGTACATCATTCTATACATGCTGTTTAAATCTCCAACTTGCATTTTTCTTTCCAATATTTTAAGATTTAATGGGCATCCAGAAGCTAAAGGGGTCATAATATCCTTGTAGTGCTTAATATAGCCATTTTCCATAATGTTGGTTAGTCTAAAATTAAATAAATTCATAAATAAGTCAAAAATATTCAAATATTAACAAATTTATTTGTTTTGTTTTCCTGCTTGATCAATTTTTTTCGAATACTGTCGAAACTGTTTTCAACTTTGTACCCAAAAAACTTTTGCATGTTTTTAAAGACAAGCGAAAATTTTAATTTTTACCACCAAATTGACTATATTGAGAAAAAAAAAATCTACTTGTGGCAAGCGAAATTTCATTTTCTTGCTCAAATTGCGAAGCGGTGCGATGCGTTTAAATATCTATTTGTTCAACAAGGGAAAAAAAATAGGATTAAGTAAAATTTCTTACATTTTTTCCCGTGTTCAACACATAGTTTTTCATTAAGAGCGAAAAAAAGATCGCCCGAAAGTAAGAAAGTAGACCTTTTTTGCAGCGTGTAATGAAAAAAAATTTTTTTTAAATTTTTATTGTGTTTCAAGTCATTTGCAATCATTTCAGCAAGAGAAAAAATTCCGCTAACCACAAGCTTAATATTTCCGCTGACAGATTTTTTTTCAGTTTAGTATGCGTAATAAAACTATTTGAAAAAGACATATTTATTAAAAATGCACGAATATATTTTTATGGATATATCCGTGTTATTTTCTAGATTACATGATTTTAAAAAATGTCTAGGTAAACTAATTTTAAAAAATTTGAAATACATTACAGCTTTGCTATCAACTGTTTAAACCCAAAAAATCTATTTAAGTACAGATTATTAATCAGTTCCCGACGAATTTTGAGTATCCCTTTAAATCTCCGCAGATGTGATCTCCGGAGATCTAAAGAAACCCAAGTAGATAGAAAAATTAGCAAGATATCTTTAGATCTCTGTTACTCACTTTTGATCTCCGGAGACTACTGGAGATTCAAATAAATCTAAAGGAATCTTCAAAGATTTGCAAAATGAAAAAAAATTTTTTAAATTTAAAAATTTTTTTATGTGAAATACGAATATTGGATTAGCGGCTAAAAAAACCTATACAATACAAAATCTGGTGGTTACCAGTAACAATAGAACCCCCTTTGTATTTTGACTGGAGTGATATGTATTTTAACATGGAACATGTTTATAGGAAGGGGGTACTTCAGAACTTGAAAATTAAGGGGGGGGGGTCTAATTTGTCCTATTTAAGGGGTGGGGGTCAAATAAGACTTAGAATAATTAGGTAAGTATATATTATAAATAAATAAAATACTTTTAAAAGACTTTGAAAAATCTGGGCTGAAGTACTAATAATACAGGTTTATGGACTTATAATAATATCGATTTAGGGACTTGGAATAATTCAGGTTCAAGGATTCGGAATAATTCAGGTTTAGGGACTTTGAATAACATCGATTAAGGGACTTAGAATAATTCAGGTTTAGGAAATCAAAATAGTTTGGGTTTAGAATCTTAACAGCTAGTGAGGCGATAATTACAAATTATAAAAATAGAAAATTGAATTATAATGTTGAGTAACATTTGTATTATACCTAGTCCTCATCTGGAAGTAAAAATGTTTCATGCATTTAGGTTGTGTTTACACAAACCGGTTATAAGTTTTTTGAGTGCGATAATTAAGTTTTTTGGGTGTGATAACTTAGAAACTAGCTATTTGCTCCGAATGACGTTAGGAATCTTATACTAATTTTTTAGCTAATTTGACCTGGACCTAAACCAAATACGATCTGATTCGTATTAATAAACGCGTATTATTCTAGGTATCTAAATCAAAATTATTTTAAGTCCCTAAACCTGAATTATTCCAATTCCTTAAATCTATATTATTCTCAATCCTTAAGCCCTAAATTGAAATTATTCTAAGTCTCAATTGACCCCCCTCTTAAACTGGACAAATTTGACCCCCCCCCCTTAATTTTTAAGTTTCGAAGTGCCCCCACCCTATAAACATGTTCCATGTTAATATGTTGTTAATAAAATTATAAATATTTAAGTACTTTGATATTTTTCATTCATTAACCAGGTCCTATTCCCTACAATTTATTTAAAACGCACAAAAAAATCCAATTATTCTTTAATACCTACATTTAATGATTTTTTTTTTCATTCTACAGATATTTGAAGATTTCTTTAGATATATTTAAATCTCCAGTGGTCTCCTTCGATCAAAAGTGATCTGCGGAGATCTAAAGATATCTCGCCAATTTTTCTAGATCAAAAAAGATCTAAGGAGATTTAAAGGAATATACCGAAAATTGATCGAGCTTTTTCTTTGATTATAACAAATACCAGCTTTTGTTTTCCATAACGTGTAAGATAATGAAAATAAAAAATTTGAAAACCCGAGTACAGCTGGGGTAACTCGATTTTTTTACCTTTCATACTGGTTATTGCAATTGTTGTTTCAAAAAGTAAAAAACTACTAATACTGTTTGAATTAGAAGATTTTGTTATTGTTTTTAAATATTAAAATTCCACTTACTCTCTATTCATCACATGGTATATCGGATTATTAACAGAGAATGCAAAACTACGCTCATAGTCAAATGTTATGTCTGTGCTAACAATATACCGGCACCTATTTATTCGATGAATTCCTTGATCGCTTTTGTTCAAATAATCCTCATTTAGAATACTTAATGCAACTGGATTATCAGTTATGTAAACCATGTCTAAAAAACCAATAATAATAATTATTAAAAAAATCATTAAATTAGTTTTTCAGGTAACTCCTAGTTCACTTACTCCATTCTATCATATCCAGAATTTCTCTTCGCGATGTATTGTAATTTATAAATTTTCCGTAACCTCTATAACGTGATTTCCTCATCATATTAATCCTTGCGTCATACTAAAAATTTCAAAAATGCACCAAAAAACTTAAGCACATTTATTATAGAAAAAATGATACAAAAATATTATGAGAAGTATTGCATAAAAGAACCAAAAATACACAGATGTAATAAAAAAAATATGCTTATTTTCACTCTTATAAATATAGGTATTTTTGGAAAAGGAAAAAATTTTAATGCATATGTACTTATTGTTAATACATTTTTCTTATTACAATCATAGTAATGAAGTTTTGACATGTAAATTTAGCTTTAAAAAAAAAAAAAAAATCATGATAACTTTTTTGCCCTCATAGGAGTGAAACTCGTACGTAAAACTTGTCATGGAATTTTTTGCACTTTTTTTGTACGCCTAGGTAGGCAAAAATATCAAAAGCACCATGGGTGAAAAGTGCTCACACTAGTGCTAAAATTTTACTCCCATGATATTTAACATACTACTTTTTTTTATTTTATAGTATTTATGTTTAAAATTTTAGCCGAATATATACTGAAAAATGCTATTTTAATCCTCCGATTCAACCTTAAAACAAACCGGCCCCTAAATCATTTTTCCCAAATATTAATCCAAAAATTCAACTAAAAAAAAATATTGAAAATATGAACTCCTTTTCTATACTTTTGGAACATGTTTATTACTATATGGTTACCCAATACGGTTCAGTTGCCCACAATAGACAACTTTAGGTTAATTTTTAGGGTTTTTTCTATGTTTACTAATGTTACTTATGTTTTCGGGTCACTAAGCACGAATATGATATCGGTTTTTACCGAATATAGTCCGGTTGTCCTAAGGGGTGGTCCACTCAGAGCACAGTAACTGTGAGCAAGTATGTGTCTAGTGTGTGACCAGTATGCGACCCGTGTGCGCCAAATTACGAATCATTCTGGAAGCGCTGCTAATGTTTGAAATAAATTAAATAGGTAGGGACCACCATGTTTCATAAAAAAGTCCACCCGCGCACCCTCTTTTTAATCTTATAAATATATTATAAATACATTCAAAATATTTTGAAGTTATACGAGATTTCGTGAGTGCAACTTATTAAAAAACATAGTTAAAAAAAAATTTAAGAGCTTTTTTTTTCTCGTAACATGTCTTTTAAAATCGGTTACATTAATTCTGAGCAAACTAATTATCCGATTAACATCTAATTGATCTTAAAATATTCGCTAACTTATATTCTAGTTTTCTATGGATCCCGATTATAGAATGTTTATGTTTAACCTACTTTTTTTAGCTTGTATGATAAAAAACAGGATAATAACATTTTGGGTGATTTTTGGTTTTTTGACCGGTATTTTTTTAACCTTTTTTTTAAAAATCGGAATCCATAGAGGACTAGTTAAACTTCATAATAAGCAATAAGACTGCGTTGGAATTTTTCTTTAAAAGCAGATAATTTTCCAAAAAAGTAAAACAGTTTTTTGTTGCATTTTTTTGGTGTTCTGTACAAGGAAAATTAATAATTAAAATACAAAAAAAAATGTTTTTCAAAATAAAACATGCACTTTTTTCAAAATCTTAATGAGAATTGCACTTGAAAAGACGTTATCGAAAAAAAATAAGAGAAAGCAGCTTTATTTTCAAAACAAGTCGAAAAGACAAATACTTCATATAAATCGATGAAGAAACTTGGGTATATCGGAAAATTTAAGTGCTTTATTTTTTTGAATTTTGCTTTTGGAAAAAAATAGTTTTAAGCTTGGTTTGAACTTTGAAGACAAACAATAATTGCAAACAAAGAAAATCTAAGGTACAAACCAAAAAGTCACAAATCAGACTGAGTTCTTTAAAAAAATAATTGGTATAAAAAAAATTGGGTAAAAAAAATAAAATTTATGAGTCACAGCTTTAAATCTTACATGCGGAAGTACAAAATCTAAAGCTCGATCAGCTAGACCAAACCATTCATAATTATCATCCACTAAATCCTGCAAAGAATGAATCGGCAAAGTAAATCTTGTTCTTGTAAAAACTGCTGTCATGTTTCCAGTATAATAAGCCGCCATACTTGTTATAGCAAACCACCAACCAATAACCAGAAAACGATTCGAATCTGTTAAAAATATTAATTGCCAATTCTAAATTCTCGCTTAAATGAAATACACGGCACGGTTCAAAAAAGATTATTCAAAATTTGAATCGATAACATTTTGTTTTGTAAACTACACTGTAAAAAGTAACTTTCTTATACTAATAAAAAAATTAGAACATTTTCGAAAAAATTTGTAAATATTCGAAAAAAATCGTATTTTTTTAAATTATTTTTTTTAAAATATTTATTTCAAAAAATAGTTGTAAATTCATGAAAAATAGTTGTGAAATTTACAACTTTTTTCGTAAATTCACAAAAAAAATCGAGAATTATCGAATTTTTTGATAATATACAAAATTTAGTAAATTTACGATTTTTATCGAATATTTATAAATTTTTTTGAAAATTTACTAATTTTTCGAAAAAATTCTATTTTTTTTTTAAAAGTTACTTTTTACAGTGTGGTTTATAATGATAGTGAAATAAAATGAAAAAAAATCACGCTGAAATAAAGTAACTGAGTAGAACCATCTAAAAGGTATCAACTGTACAAATAATCGGATTCAGCGGGAAATTTTACATACATGGAGGAACACAAGCACTCACTGCAAAGAACGGTACTCTGCAGTGGACACAAATACGCTGCGATGATGAATAGTTTTTGATAACTGCACACTTTGTGAGAGCTGCAGTTCTAATTTACAACTGCCGCAGAGAATAATTACAACGTGGCTATAACGTTTTTGTCGGTGTACTTAGTTAATTTGTTTTCAGTAATAAATTTTTTGGAGTTTGCATAATAATATAATTTGAAGTTTTCAATAAAAATAATAAAATGGACGATTTTATACATAAAAAAAACATAAGACAATTTTTAATTTTTTATACATTAAACACCATGCCAGCAATGTTAAATGTATCCAAAAATTTTATGTGAAGCTGTATATATGGATCCAACCAAGTGTTTCCTATGTGTTTTTGGTCGCTTAAAACGATTGTAAAGGTTTCATCCTTTTCCCGATAGCAAAATTTGCGTAATTGTCCAAAATCGGCCAAAATTTTGCTAACTTATAAAATATTGCTTATTAAAGCCTAATTTCGGTATACAAAACAGGTTTTCGAGGTCGCTAATCACGATTCTGAAACCGGAATTTCAAAATTCAAAATTGCCGATTCCTAACCTGAAAATTGATAATTTAAGTTATTTCAAGCATTTTAATGTTTTTTAACTAGTTTTCAGAGTCACTGATAACGATTCTGAAATGCAAATGCCAAATTCTAAAAGGCTGTATAAATATATTGTCAAATGAATATACGTAGAAATTCTGTAAAATCTTGGTACATACCAGGATTCTAATGAATATATATAATATTTTTTAATGTTATGATTTTTATTCTATTGAAAATATTGCTTGAAATAAATTTGTTTATCAATAAAAAAATACCTCAATTGCATATGAATATTATTATAATAAAAATATATTTTGGAAAAAATGCTTCAAGTAACTATACGGTAGGTTGAAAATTTAACCAAAATTGGTTAAAAATTCAACCAAAAGCTAAATAACAAAAGAAAAACGATGAAATTATAAGACATGGTAAAAAATGATCGAGGCCTCAATTAAAAGTGAAATAATTTTATAATATATTCCTGAATATATTATACTTAGTGATTTTTTATGAACTACTTCGGTTGGCTCTCAAGGTGAGGAATGACTAATTAAAAAGGTTATCCTGCATAGAATAATAAAGCAAAGAATTCTTAACATAGTATACTTTAAATTCTCTATTTATACTACCTATTTTTATTGCTTTTTAATTATTTACATAATGTTTTAGACATAAGTTACAATATCGCTATTATTTAATATTTAATTTAAGTATAATCTAAATTTTATTAAATATATTCATGCCTAATATTTATGCCTATTCGAAAAATAACTTGTATAGACTTTTCATGAAAAGTTTTTTTAAATTTAATCCATATATTTAAATTTAATCAGCTTTTTTGATAGATTTATGCCATTAAATATATTAACTACAAATATAATTAACTACAAACTAACGTTATCTAAAACTATGTACATAGCAAAGGCAGTAACGCATGTAAAATTTTTTAAATAAATAAAAAATGTGATTCTGTTTCATTCACTGATAAAGTGATTAGCCTAGGAGTGGTCTTAGATAGTACTCTTTCTTGGCAACACCAAGTTCATCATGTCACTAAAAAAGTCAACAGAGTACTTTATGGTCTCAGAATCATTAGACCTTGCACCTCTCAAAATTTGTGCAAACATCTTATTGAGTCTCTTGTAGTTCTTCAACTAGACTATTGCAATGTAGTTTATTCTGATATCACCAATCAACTAGTTGATCAACTACAGAGACTATCAAACTCATGCATAAGGTACATCTTTGGTATAAAAAGACAAGAATACATAACCCAATTCAGAAGACGCCTTAATTGGATGCGCAATGTGACACGAACGGATTACTTAGCGTCTCTAATTATGTATAGAGTTATACGTATGAAGCAGCCACCGTTCCTTACTTCCTTATTTAAGCCTTATAAAAAGAATAAACCTTCTCGTGGTCCACGTAAGGACATTGAAATATCCACTGCTACTTATGACTGGGGACTTTATTCATTTCAAATTAAATATGCAAAATTCTGGAATAATATCCCTCCCTGTATACGGGATGTGCCCTCATATTCAATTTTTAAAAAGAGTATTAGACAGTATCTATACAATCTAGATAACATTTAATTTCCATATTTACTTAACAAATTTATTTTATTTACTATTAATTTACTTTCAAAATTGACCATCATATTTTATACAAATATGTATTTTATTGAGTATACCCGTGATTGACTAAAATTTATCATATTTTTTTAACTATTGATTGTTGCTAATATTAAACCAAATTGTTCAAACCAAATAATTATTCATTTTAGTATTTACTTTAGTATATTTACTTATATTTATTAAAGATATTTGATATTGTTACCTAATTGTAATAATCTATTTTATTTTATTTTATTTACTATGTATATATTGATTAACTAATTGCAAAAGAGTGTTACTGAATTTTGTTTTTAAAATAAATTTCATAATAATAATAAATAATTTTTGCTAACTAAAAATTAGCTGATCTAAGCTCTTACTATTAAATTTCAAAAATATATCATAACACTAATTATTTGATAAATTTTCTGCATCAGTAATTATCAAATATCTTTGGGTATTGCACTTCCAAGGAAACTTCAATACATTTGGAACAACAAATTACATCAAACGGTTATGGATGAGTTTATTATGTTGAAAAAACATGCCGACTATCCTCCGTTCATTCCAATGGGCCTTCTGGGCCTAGAAACGCAGGGTTCAATGTTATAACATAGGGTTTTTCGGTAATTTTCAATGAAACGCTAAAACCTCACAAGCTTACCAAAACTCTTCTGGTTAATTTCATTTTTTTGGTGTAAGTATGATCTTTTAAACACCGTAAACCGCAATTTTTTATCATTAAGGCTCCATCTACAGAAGCCGTAAAAGGGGGTCGCAACCGCAAGCGTGAGCGCAACGCAATGCGCAGAAACCAATTTTGGCTCCTGCGCAACTCCAAATACACAAAATCTTCTTCTGCGCATTGCATTGCGCTCACGCTTGCGGCGCACCTCGGATTTACGGTTTCTGTAGATGGGGCCTAATTCTCTCATTACCATAGCCAATTAACCAAATGGTCATTTTTGGTTAAAAATGACCAATTTTTAAATTGCTACCAAATTTGTAATTTTTGACGAAAATCGGTTTTATAAGTCTCAAAATATTTTTTAAGTTTAAATTTCCAAAAATTTTTTACTCGTCTCATTTTCTTGAGCCGTTTTTAAGAAATGGCTCTTCCAAGTTAACATTAAAAATGAGCTTTTTTAACAAATCATAAAATTGGGGCTCTGACTTCAAATTATCATATCTGATTAACAAATAATTAAAAAAAGTAGAGTAAAAAGTTTTTCGAAATTTGAAGCTTGTGGAAATATTTTGAGATTTATAAAACCCATTTTCGTCAAAAATTACAAATTTGTTAGCAATTTAAAAATTGGTCATAAAAATGACCATTCGGTTAATCGGCTATAGTAATGAGAGAATTAATGATAAAAAATTGCGGTTTACGGCATTTGAAAGGTGATAGTTACACCAAAAGAATGAATTCAACCAAAAGAGTTTTGGTTACATTGCGAGGTTTTAGCGTTTCATTGAAAAATAACCAAAAAACCCCGTTTTATAACATTGAACCCTGCGTTTCTAGGCCCAGTAGGCCCATTGAAATGAACGGAGGGTAGTCGGCATGTTTTTTCAATATACTAAATTCATCCATAACCACTTGGTGTAATTTAGTATTCCAAATGCATTGAACTCCCCTTGTTAACATCTTACTAACTTTATTTACTTAAATAAAGAATCTATGGGATCTACTATTATATAATTTATATCTATTAATAATAATACTTTTTCTTGTTCTCAGCTGACTGGAGCATAAATTTAAAATGACTCTTTTTAAAATTAATTTTTCAAAATGTTATGGATCACATACCCCAAAGTTAAATTTAAGGTAGTTAAAATTAAATAATTATTGATCTAAATTATATTGAACAATCTTTTTAATTAGTGATTCCTCAGCTTCAGAGCCAATTGAAGTAATACATAAAAAATCACTAAATATAATATATTAAAAAATTATAATTCACTTTTAATGGATGCCCCGATCATTTTTTTACCCTGTATTATAATTACGTCGTATTTCTTTTGTATTTTAGCTTCTGGTCGAATATTCAACTAAAGTAGCTCTACTGAGTAAAATTGGCAAACGCATAGATAGACCTTAAATAAATTTTCAAATATATATAACGGTATGAAATAAAAGGACTTCCCCTGATGGAGTTTTTATTTTCCCAAGACTCACATCTACTACCCATTCCTCTCCCTTACAATTTTTTAAAGGAGATAAATATTTTTTTCTCGCAAATAAATATGTCCTCACCTCCTTGTATAATACTACCGCAATTTCTTACATGAAATATAAGTAGAAACTACATTTTGCCTTACACCTGTAACTACTGAACAAGTTTCTAAGACATTAACAAAGATACTGCTTAAATCTAAAGGGCGTAGTCCAATAAAAAGATGGATTCAATCTTAGACACTATAAAGACTCTGTCTTACTAGATCCATTTATTCAATTATCTATCAAAACACTTAGATTTCCCACGTGTTCGGAAAGAAATTTTATTAAGTAAAATACCTCGTCCAATGTCTATTATATAACCTATCTATTCTATTTATCTATCAAAGCACTTAGATTTTCCACGTATTGGGAAAGAAATCTTATTAAGTAAAATATCTCGTCCACTGTCCCCAACAGATACTCGCCCGGTAGCAAATATGTCACATCTTGCAAAAGCCTTGGAGAGATTAATTGTTGATCAGGTTACTGTTTATCTTAAAACTAATAGCTTAATAAATATTCATCAATCTAGCTATCGGAAAAATTTTAGTACTCAGACAATTTTATTGTACCTTACTGACACCATTCGTCGTGGAATTGAGTTGGGTTTTGAAACAGTCCTGTTGATGTTTGATTTCTCGAAGGCTTTTGACACAATTCATAATAGCATATTGTTAGAGAGGTTATATAATCTAGGTTTCTCTCAAACCACAATCCATTGGTTCCATGATTATTTGCTTTTTAGTCAACAGGCAGTAGTAGATGAAAATGAAGATCCCACTGAGTTTATTACGAACAGTTCGGGTGTGCCCCAGGGCTCAGTGTTTGGTCCCATTTTGTTCCAAATCTACATGGATCCCATTCTAAATGTAATAAATTATTGTCACTATGATTTGTTTGTTGACGGCTTGCAAATATTCATCCAGTGTAAGGCTTCTTCTTACAATACTGTCATAAATGATATCAATTCAATAGTAGACTGGACAGCACAAACTCATCTTAAATTAAATCTTAATAAAATAAAGGCTATTAATTTTGGAATTGTTTTTAAATTGAATCATTTAAATGACACAGGTATTCCTTCAATAGTTTCAAATGTGACTATACTGTATTCTTCATCATTTTTAAATTAAGGTGTGATTTTAACTCCTACATTAAATTGGTCATTACACATAATGAAACTTTCAAAAAACGTACACTATACATTACATAGGTTTTGTCTAAAATCGAGACTACTATCCTATATAATCTCTGTACATTATTAGTTTCATCTTTATTTGTCCCATTTTTTTATTACTGTTGTCTAGTCTAAGATGCTCTTGATGTCATACTTATGGATAAGGTTGAAAGAATATTCAACCTTGCTATAAGATTTATCTTTGGTGTTGGAAGATATGAACATGCTCAATAACCTCATTGAGGAATGGATTAAACTGGTTAACAGCAAATTCACGTAGGAAATACTATAAGCTAGTATTAGTGCACAGCTTAGTATCTACTGGTAGACCTCCATATCATTCATAACAATTTAGACTTCCTGATGAAACGATAAGGCGTTCTCAATGTAATCTTCTTGATACTTCCTTATCAGGCTTCCTACCACTAACTTTTGCACTTCCAACTTCATATAGAACTGAGTTCTATAAAAGTTCATTTTTCATATCTGCAATAACTGAGTTGAATAATCTTCCGTTTACTTTGAAAACATAATTTTTTGGATACATTTAAAATGCATATAATGAAATACTTATTATATCTACAAAAAACATCAGTCCTTCAATAGTATTAAATTTTCAATAAATTTCTTTTATTTTTGCTAGAACTATGTTTAGTATCATTTAAGATAATTATATAAATGAATGTTATAATTAATATGATAAATCAAATTTTATTTTTATTGTTACTTAAATATTATAATTTTTATTTTTCTTTTTTTATTCAAATATTTATGTATGTACTATGTACTTATATTGCTATATTTTATACAAAATTGTAATACATTGCGCATCGGCCACGCCTGCGCTAAATTTTTTCAAAATAAATAAACAAATAAATATGATAGTATGATTAATGAAAAATGGAAAGAAACCGAAACAATTCCAAAAAATTCAAATGGGTCTAATTTAAGATTTTTTGCACCTACAGGGCTAAAAAGTTGGGGAGAATTATATTTCTTATGTACAAAAATAATCGGTAAAGATCATTTTGCAAGATTTTTACCTTACAGATGGTTCTATTATATTATTTTAATACTGCTTTTAATTATGTGCTTATACAACGATCTATTTTCTATATACTCTCGTAGAAAATAATTGTTTTCTATTCTTGTAATCGCCCATAATTTACAATGTATTTATGTTGAAAAAACTCTTAAATACTGCTCAGTATTGGTTACTAATATATAAATATACTTTTTTCAATATAAATACATAATTTTTCTTGTTTTTGTTAGAAAATCGTGCATTGAATAACGGAAAAAAATATGATTTGAATTTTCTATGTTGTCTGAAAAGTCAAGACCAAAATGTTTTCCTTTGTTTAACAAACAGTTGTTTAATTTTCTAAAATTTAAACTTTTTTCTTCAAATTATTAAAATTTGCAGTATAATTATTAGAAAAATAGTTTGTGCAGTAATTAACAAAGATTTTACAAGACAAACCTGCATTTGGAAATTGGGTTGTCGCCTGTTTTATTGCAGAAGTATAAGACCACCATATCGATTTTAGTAAAGTATATCCTTGTGTATGGGCATCATATGCAAATGTTGATCTATGATTAAATATTAATAAGTGTAACCCAAGAATTTTTAGCATTATTTTCTAAAGAAAAATATCAGATATATTTCTTTTGGTTATCAGATTAACATTTCAGGTCTGTTAATTTTCTTATCAAAAATACTCAATTTCTGCAATTTTTAACTATCTAACTTATACCAGTTTAAACTTTTTTGGCTTTTTTCGATTTTGAAACCAGACTTTTGAAAAACAAATATGTAGAAAGTTTTGGCGTAAGTTTGTCAAACTTATCTAAAGTATAAACTGGGGTCGGGAGCTTTTGGAAATTTATAAAGTCACGCACGTTTCATAATTCAACGCTTTATAATTAATTTGTTTTCCAATGTTTACTTGTGTAAGTAAATTTTAATTTTCAGCAATATAAATTTTTTTTTTATATTAGGTAAATTGTTTTTACTATAAATTAAGTTATAGTCAATGTACATAAATATGAAAAGCGATTGACTGGGAGATCATAAAAAGAATGCATAAATCTTTCGGGTGAATTTTTTTCTGTGACGGATATATTTGTAATTTTGAACTACACAAGTCTTGCAGTAAAGATAGAAAATAATTATTATTTACAACATTTTAGTTTTACATTTTAAGATTGATGTGCTTATGAATGCATTTTAAAATTTTTTGCGAGCCTTGCGAATCAAGTTAAATTAGAAGCTAAAAGCTTCAGAATTTTGAAATAAATTAAAATTTTTAGATCTCCAGTTATATTAGAAATCTCTTAAAAAAACTTACAACCGGTTTCGGAACTCAAAGCCAACGAACATGGAGCATGTTTAAATTTATACCGCTAGATGATAATAATTGGCATTAATACAATATAAAATAAATTTACATATTTTTTTTATATTTTTTTTAAAATTATTATAAGCCTATTTGACCCCCCTCCCCAAATTACAAACTTGAAACCCCCCCTGCCTATGAACCTGTTCCATGTTAAAATTCGTTGAGTGTTTTCAGTTAAATATTAAAAATAAATGTAAAATTACCTTATTCTATAAAAGCAATACGTCAGCGGTCCCATCATAATTACAAAACCGATAATTACTTGCCATACTTGTCTAGAATATACAGCTGTAACACCCCAACCAGTTGCTGAACAAGCAGGTCTTCTCATTAAAAATGTATATCCTGTTTGATCCAAAGGTGTAGAATAATTAATTGCATGATCGAAAAAATGTACTGTGGGAATAAAACATACTGCCATATCAACTTGCTAAAAGAAAAGTATATTAAAAAAATTAGAATTTTGTATTAATTTTGGTTTTGATAAAATTTCAAAAAATTAAAACCTTGGTAGCTAACAAATTTATAACTCCAATCCTTTCATCCCCAATACCGTCTATTTCTGGTAAAATAATTTCATACGTAAAATTGAGCCTTTTTATAAGCAAATCTAAAATTTTAAATGCAACTCCAAATCCTTTTATGGTTCCATTTACAATTTTCGTGTATGACATAGGCCAATCCTTCGTAGAAAATTAAGTGTTCATTTTAAAAATAAACTAAGAATAAATATAAAATATCAACTCACATTAAAAGTTGTTACTCTTAAATGCGAAGATATGCTAAAATCATCCATCTTGAAATATGTTAGCTGGTTCAAGTCAAAGAATTAAGTATTATCCTCTGCATTCATTTTCTCCTAACAAATTTTTCCTTGAACAGAGAATTTGCAAGTAAACCTCAGCAGATCTAACTTTTTACTACTCATAGTTTTTGTAAAAACAATGTTCAAACAAAGCTTTCATCAGCGCTTAAATTATCTAAACAAAAACATCGGTAATAATATCATAAAGCTTATTTTCATTTTTTTTTATTGATAGTAATTAGGAACAAAAAACATTTAATACATATTTGTTATCCATAATCGATACGATTTTAAGTCCATAACATCTGAATTTTAAGACATTGTTCTTACAATTAGTTACTAAATTCAGATATTTTTCAGTCTCTGAAGCTACAATATTATCCTGAGACCTTTTCACCCCCCTCCCTCTCTTAAGCCTCTTTCGTTAATAGGGTGTTTACTCAAAATTAAAAACGATTACTTAAAATTAAATCATTAAGTCGAATATTTGAAATTTCAAGAAACTCAAGCACAGTAACCCAACTGTGTAAAAAACACTGGTATAATATTTATTATTCATTTTAATTAATACACCGTTTAATTTTACACTATTTAAAGTTTAACTCTAACACTATGAATTTACATATATATAGTCACAAAACTTAAATTAAATTTATTGATTATTTAATACAGCAAATATAGCGTTTATACTGATACAAATAAATGATAATGTTTATGAACATATTCATGTTTTATTGATTTATTTAAAAAAAGTTTTAAAAATTTTCAACTTCAAATATACTGTATTAGGTACAGTATTTTACCAGAACAAAGTTTAATAATTTAAATAATTTTTTGGTATATAATAGATTCCTACTAGGCCTAAATTGGAATGAAGGATCGCCGGAATCTGAACAAAATATTATTTTCCGAAAATGCGTCCAAAAATAAGTACTCAAATAAATTTTTAATTTGTAAAAAGACATATAAGTAAAAATGTCAAATTAAAAAATTTTGACCGTTTGAAAATAAAAAGTTATAAACGATTGAATTTTTCGAAGATCTGTCTCACGGATTTTTTAAAACGGATCTATTAAAAAAATTTCCGTTTATGTAATATTTTTGAAAAAGATGCACATTAAAATTTTCTACGCCATTGTTACTTCAAAACGAATTTTTATGCCGCAGTTATCTCCATAAACAAATAATCTGCATGTAAATTTTGATCAGCTTTGACATAAATTTTAAATTTTCTTTCTTTTTTGTTACAAGTAATTAGTGCAAGTAAGAAAAAAAAAAGGGGCGTTTGATGTAAATCGCTAAATTATATTTATTCAAGCAATTGGTATATTTAAGTACTTAAGTGACAGGCATTAAAATTTTTTATTGAAAGTCGATTTTTCGTTGTAGTTATTAACTATCTTTTATTTTTGCATAAATTTAAAGTGAATTTGTATTAGAGTTTATTTGTAAATTAGGTTGTCCAAAAATATTCATAATTTTTAATTATCACGCAATGTTCTATTTTTATTTACTAAAAATGATAGGGCAGTAAAAATTTCTAATTAGATTGCGAGGACTCGAAATTTCATTAGATACTTATTAGTAAATGGAGACCACATTACAATCTATAGTTATGGATGACTTTAATATTTTGACAAAAAATCTTCGAAACTCTAATGAGCTTCATGGGCTTAGAAACACAGGTCTTGGTGCTATAAAATTGGGGTTTTTCGGCAATCTTCCATTTATCGCTGCAACCTTGAAAAAGATTCAAAATACTTACAATAATTTTTTTTTTGTCTAGCTAAAATCTTTTAAAAAACAGTTTTTTATTCTTTTGTTGTGATAGACAATAAACCAAATGGCAATTTTTATCCCTAAGTTTGCAATTTTTAAATTACTGTTAAAATGACAGTGATTGAGATACAAAAAAATATAATTCTTGAAATTTTCTATAAGCTTTAAATTCAGAACTCGCCTTTTTTCTTTGAATAATTTTAAACTTTTCAAAGATAGTGATAAAAATTGTCTTTATTTAAAAATCCGTAAATTGAGACTCTGAATTTTAACTATATCTGCTTTGAAAGACTTGTAGTAAGCAGAACTTTTTTCATTCTAAAACGATTGCAGATCATTTAAATTATTTTATAGCAGCTGCGGGCATATCTTATAAATGAGTGAAAAAATTATTTAACAATTTTTTTGGCTCAACTTATCACCATAGATATCCTAAATAAGAGAAAAAATTACTTTTTTACATTTCAAGTCATTTTCAATCGTTTGAGTATAAAAAAAATTCCACTTACTACAAGCGGATTTTTTTTCAGTGTGGTAAACAAATAATGGGCAAGAAACGAGTGAATAATTTTTAGAAATTTGAAACTTATACAAAATTTTACTAATAAAACGTGTTTATCTCAATAACTGTCATTTTAGCAGCAAATTAAAAATTGTTCATTTTGGGTAGGAAATGGCTATCTGGTTTATTGCATATTATGAATAGGTAATTAGTTTTACTAAATTGCATATTACAGGGCTTAAAAGGTGATAAATTACCTAAAAAACCTTATTTAATAACATTGAGCCCTGTAATTTCTAGGATGTTTTTTTGAACATATTAAACTCGTTCATAACTGTAGATTGTAATTTTGGTTCCCAAAGATAGTTTATCTTCACTTTTAGTAAAATTGTATATATTTTTATATTAATATTTTTTTTATTAAAACTGATAATTGAGATTGTTATTATAAAATTATAATGAAAAGCAAATTTTAATTTTCCAGCTAAGTACTTAGCATTAAAATACATCAAAATTTTTAGTATATACCACCTTGACCTGTATAATTATAAAATTAACACTTCACATTTACAATTCACGTCATAGAGATTAAAAACTTTGTTTTATAGATAAAATATTTAATTTTGCTTGTTTAAAAATTACAAGTATTTATTTATAATGTAAATTTTTAACCAATAGAATTGTACCAAGTGTATGCAATTATTTTTTATTCAACATTTTTAATAAAAATAAAAAATCAAAAGCTGACGTGGTACACAAAAAAACTTTGTGCGATGAATAAAATTTAAATGCATTTGAATATTTGCCAATTAAAATAATATTTTTTTAATTACGTAAAAGTACAAAAAAAAATTAAAAGCCATTTTATTTATTTTTAATTGTAGTAAAATTAAAAGTACTACAATAATTCAAGTTTAATTCACCAGAATTTTTCGAAAACAATGATTCATTTCAGCTATTTTAATTCTATAGAAAAATAATTTCTCTCAATACAATTTAATTACACTGAAAAAAATGTCCATTTGTTACTAAAATCATAAATAATTTTAGCAAAATGAAATATTAAAAACTTGAGTTTTACTGTTGTAATTTCACTAACTGAAATTGGCAGATTCTGGACTTTTTAAAAAAGTTTGAAAAATATTTTACATCTCAATTTAAGTCAAAAGAGATAAAAATATACGTTGGTTTAGCGAACCAATTATTTTCACTTTGGCTAAAAAAAGAACCAAATTTTAAAAAGCGTCGTAAAAAAATAAAGTAAACTTAACTAATTTGCAAGGTTAAAATAATTAAAAGTTAAATTATCAAAGGCCACTAGCTGCTTGAATTTCATTTGATTAAAAAAAAAGTTAAGGAATTAATATTTTAAGTTACAGTAATTTGTAAATAAATATTCAAAGAAAATTCGATAAATAATACTGAAACACTCTGTGTGGTAAAAAAAATATCAAACTTAGCTCTTACTTTGTTAAATAATATTTAAAAAAAAGAAATTTGCAATATAAATAAATTTCAAGCTCTTATTTAACAAAAGCATTAAAAATTCAATTTTTTTTAAAATAATTTTTTTCATAATTCTGATTTAAAAAAAAATTTTTTTTTAATGGTTTTAGTAGTTAAAAATTAAAATATTCATCTCATAAAATATTAATTAACGAATAATAAGAGAGAAAGAGGATATAAAATAAAATTATCAAAACTTTTACCATTATTTAACATTTTAAACTAAAACTATTTTAATACTTACAAAAAACTTATAAAATTAAAATTTTTCAAATCACTAAACTGGTTATTGTTAATTAAAAACTAAGCAAAAAATATTTTGATGCTTAAATAATCATCTGCTTAAAGAAATTTAAACTAAAAAAATTAAAAAAAAAAAATTTATGATAATAATTGTTAAAAAATGTAGACTATATGGATGGAAAGATCTGTGTGCCAGGTAAATAGACACTGACACTTATGTTTCTACATTACTCATTATTTATTTCGAGTGAGCAACCATGAGCATTTACGTGGCTATCCAACAGTTTATAAAAGTGTATACCCACACTGTTTAAACAAAAAGAGTGTGCAATTATTTTTTTATTTGTTAGTAAACCCCATATTAACTTCGTAGTTGAAAAAAATGAGGACTGTTTTTTTTTCTTTTTTTTTTTAATATAGAGTATTTACGAATGTGTCAAGAGGTCGTGCATGAGAAATTCAATGAGAATAATAAAATATAGAGAATTCCATAATGCGGAAGAAGAATACTTAAATAACACGCAAAAACTCAACGAGCTGCGCAGGTGACACAAACAATTATATAAAATTTAATCGATTTAATTTGATGATTCTTACTCTTTTATACATACAAATGTATGCAACATTTTTTTTTTTTACTATTATTAATATTGATTTATTTTTCTTTCGTATTCAATACTATATTAAGTCTTTAAATATTTTATAAACTTTTTGAAGCGTTAATTATTAATTTTTTATTATTTAAAATCGCAATGACGCGTGAAAATTATTTTTTCTTCGATTTTCTGAAAACCTTCAACAAATATTTTTTTTTTTACAATTGATTTAGTCTTTAAATTTATATTTTAAGGGGGATCATTGGGTACGGCGCTCGAATTTCGAGTGATTTTTTAGTGGATATAAAAAAAGAACGGTTAGAGGTAATTTAATGAAATTTTTTTTATTAACTAATAATGTCTTTAAGAATACAAAAATAATTTTTTTTTTTTGTTTCTATGACGTCATGCCAGTGTATGATATATTATTGAGAGGCACTAAAAAAAAAGGTGACTTGCGCCGTGCAGCATAACCCAATTTAGGATCATCTGAAAAAAAAAAAAAATATATTATTTTTCTTAAAGCTTAAAGCTAGGGAACAACGTAAAGTTTTTTCAAAAATTTTCATTTCTCACGCTGTGGCGGAAAAAAAGTCAAAAAAGTCAAAAAAGTGCCCTGTTTTTTTTTTTGTAATCGGTCCTAAAAATTTTCTGGGCCAGTTATAAAAAAAAACGATACGTTGTTCCCTGGCAAATACTGTGAAAAGTGACTTGTGAAAAGGGCAAATTAATCGGTTGAGTAGTTTTTCCGTTATCGTGCACGGCGATTTGAAAAAACACGTTTCGAGAAAAACGCGTTTAAAGTTTGAAAACAAGTTTTTCCATACATAAAATTAATTTTTTTTTTATTTTTATTTTTTTTCTGTTTGTATAAGTTATTAGGAAGAGAATAAAATACGAAAATTGAAAATCGGTTCAGTAGTTGTGGAGTTATCTCATTCAAAAGATTAAAAAACGCGTTTTTAAAAAATGAGCAAAAATTTTAAACGTCGAAAAAAACAAAAATATGAGTTGAAAATTACTTAAATACTTAACTGACCAATCTTCTGCGATTCCGGGACCATACAGCAATCCTTCCTCAAATTCCATCTCTTGAGCAGCATTTTCTTCTCTTAATTCCATTTTCCGGTTTTTAGCTAACTCGGTACTTAAAATGCTGTCTGATGCTTTATTTTGAATATTTTTAACACTAATACACAGTATATGTGTTTGTATATATGTATAATATCAATATAATATGATAATATAACAAAAATAATTAAATTTTAGACCTATTAACGGTATTCAAGCAGCAGCTGCGTTCAAATTTTAAAAATATACGTCTGCGGCGCGCTATTATGCCTCATAGAATCAAAAATAAAGCGAATTTCAAAACAAAAATTTTTTTCCATATTCTTGAAACATATATGAATACCTTAAAAGAATAAAAAAAATTTCGATTACGGAAAAAAAATTACCCAATGATCCCCCTTAAGTTAAAAATTCAAATAAATAAATGAAAAAAAAAAAATTAAACGATAAAGACAGAACACGGATCTTAAGTTGAAGTAATCTATCGCCACTGGAGAAATTATTTTTAACTCTTAAGTCATAATTTATATTTTATCATGAATTGAATTACTTAGAATTCAAAATGTATTATTTTATAATATCAGTTTTACTTCTCTTGATAACTACTGGAATAACTTTCCTCCACGTTTTAATGTAAATTAAACATTTAAACTGAAACGTTTCTAAAACGTTTTAAAAACGTCGCAGAAAACGTCAAAGATGTTTAAAGCTTCCATATAAATTTTGTAATTAGTGACCATACAAAATTTCTATCAATATGAATCGTATCATTTTTTCTATCAAATAACAAAATTTTAATATTGAATTTTCTTTTGAGATTTTTTCAATTTTCTTGTTGAATTCGTAATCAGCAACCCCGTAATCCCTATGGGTAAAATTTAGAAATAGTTCCGATCAATCAAAGTACTTCTACACAAAGTTTTATAAGAAGTTTTTTTAGGAAGAGGGGTTTATGAGGAATAGGTATTTTTCTATTTTTTAGCTAATTAATCTATTATTTGTTAGATAAACACGAATATCTATCGGTTAAAAAATTTTGTTTTAACGTGGAACATGTTTATAGGCAGGAGGAATTTCAAGCATATCATTTAGGGGGTGGGGGGGGGGCAAATGTGTCATATTTGGGGGGTAGGTCAAAGGGACTTAGTATAAATAGTATAAATTTAAGTTTAGGAATTTAAAAAAATTTTTATTTAAGTACTTAGAATAATTTCGATAAAGGGATATAGAATAATCTCAATTACGTGTATATTAATTAATGCTTCTAAGTTTAGGGACTATACTTATTTAGTCGTGCGCCTGAATAAGGATTTTAGGAGCTTAAAATTAGTTTATTTTGACTTAAAATTATAAAGGCTTCAAGATTCAAAGTATAAACTTAAACATATTCCATTTTTGTTAGTTGTGAGTTTACAAACCAGTTGCAAGTTTTTTATTTTTTTTAAACCATCGCTAGTGGGACAGGCTTTAAGGGGTAACTACCCCAATTAAGGCTCGTACAATGAACAATTTTTCTGGTAAAAAAGGTTAAAGCTTGATTCTGAAAAAGAAGAAGGATAAGGAAATAGAACTACCAGGGGTGGAATTTTTGTTTTTCACTACGTGCACTAACTTAATTTTTGCTTTCCGTTTTCTAGTATTTGATAGTTTTCTGTCATACCAACTTCATTTAAATAACATTACGTCGGTATCACAGAAAAACACAAAATACTTGAAAATGGATAACAAGATTAAGGTTAGTGCGCGCAGTGAAAAACAAAAATTCCACCCCAGGAAAAATGTACTGTCCAGTGACCTTGAAATTGTCAGCGAGAGCGTCCTTAACTATCTTGAGTATAATTTTCACTAAATCCTTTTCAATAATAGCAGCTATTTTGAGCTTAGTCAAAAAAATAGCACGTAGTTCACAGGATAACAGTGTTAAATTATGTGTAAATTATGTTTCAACACAGTTTCAATGTCTCAGGTGGGTAGAGACAGATTGATTGATTGACTAATTAAATACTTGTTTTTATCATCTATTTAAGTGAAAAATTATTTATAAAACTTTTATTTCACTTTCAATGTGGAAATACACATTGAATTTAATTATTTATTAATGTATATATTGATTTTATTTATTTACTTATGTATATATATATATGTATTTTTTTTATATTGACAAATGTTGTAAGAGTGTATGTTTTTTTATGATTGCAAAATAATGGACCATAATAATAAAAAAAATTTATTTCTTCATTTATAGATCTCGACAAATTTTTGGTATATCTCTATGAATCTCACAGAGACCACTGGAGATTCAAATAGATCTAAAGAAATCTGCAAAGATCTGTGTAATGAAAAAAAAATTATAAAAATTTATAAATATCATTTAAAATCATTAAATGTTGGTATTAAAGGAAAATTTTATTTTTTTATGCGTTTTAAGTAACTTCAAGGAAATAGGACCTGGTAAATGAATAAAAAATGTCAAAAAATGTCCCTTGAAGTTATTCAAAATCCATAAAAAAATCAAATTATCCTTTAAGGGTACTTTGTGGTAAATATGTTTTTGAGAATTACAATTATTTTTTTTTGCATAAATAACTTCATATATGTCTCAAGAATATGTAAAAAAAATTTTTATTTTAAATTCCCTCTCTAAGTATACTTTTTGGCCTATTTTGCGCGCGCTGTCAAACGTGTTTTTTTTTCTAACATTGAGTAGTTATCTTTATTTTTTACCCACTCTTCTCCTAGGTCTTTCAAATAGTTTATATTATATTAATTAATGTATTACATTGTTGAATACTCATAGAATGTTTATATTGATGGAATTTTGCATTGGTAACGAGTTTTAATTTACTATATAAGCAAAGTTGGCCAAAAAACAAAAATCTGACCAGCAAAAAGAAAAAATTATAGAACAAGTTGATTTCGAGGAAGTAGAAGAGTTGTTGTATGGACTCAGGATCGCAGATGATTAACAAGTTGAAAATAAAAAATAATTTTTCATTTTTTTCAAAAAAAAATTTTTTTGATTTTGTTTTGTTTCGACACCCTGGGATACAAAATTTGGAGATATTTTTGTAAAATCACTTTTTTTATAATTTTTTTTTGACAATTTACATTTTTTTAAGATACTTATATTTAATTTTTAAATACCAAACTTGTTTTTCTTGAAAAAATACCTCAATATAAAGTGAAAAAGAAATTGAAATAATGACTTTTTGTAATTGGGGTACATAGAAGCCCGGTCCCTCGAGTACGTTATTCTGGAGAAGTGTGTGGAATAAGGGTTAATACCACATTTATACGACTTCTATTTAACATAACTGCAAAAATACTGGACCGTTTTAAATGTTTATAGTCTGAATTTTTTTGTTATAAGTTCCTGTAAACAAAAAAAAATTAAAAATTAAAACAATTTCATTGAAAGTTTCGAAAAACTTGTTTTGAAACTTCAAACACGTTTTTCTCGAAACACGCTTGTCGCACACTGTGTACACGATTGCGCAATAACTATTCCAGCGCATTACTTCATATTTGCTGAGTAGTTAAAAAAATATATTTTTTAGAGGCCGAATTCAAGTTTTTTTAAAAAAAATTTCTCAAAAAGTTTTTACAGCTACTTTAATCCGAAAATTTCGGCCTTTTTTTGCAATTTAACTTTAAACAGTCGCCATTTTGTTTGTGATTAATTTTTTTGAAGAAACAGCCCCTGATTTTTGGTTTAAACTCTTACCCGTTTTTTTTTTGTTTCAGATAAGCCAAACTGGAGATATCCTGTACTCAGTTTTGACATAAGGCCTGATTTACGCACGTATAACGTGGAAGTGATGTCATAAAAATAAAAAAAAGTTTTTTTTGTTAAATATAATACTTATATAAAATAATAAACAAACATTTACTCAAAAATCTCTAATCGCCACTTCACAATCCTTACCTAAAAAATCGTCATATTTACCACAAAGTACCCTTAATACCTTCATTTAATGATTTCAAATAATATTTATAAATTTTTATAATTTTTTTTTTCTTTCCACAGATCTCTGAAGATGTCTTAAGATCTATTTGAATCTCCAGTCGTCTCCAAAGATCAAAAGTAATCTACGGAGATCCAAAGATATTTTGCCAATTTTTCTATCTATTTAGATCTCTTTAGATCTCCATAGATCACTTTTGAAATATACTTTTGAAAAATACTTTAATATATACATCATCGGGATATTTCACATAAATAAAGCATTTTTTTAAATTCAAACAATAATTAAATTTAAACATTAGAAGTTTTTAAATTATATATAATAAGCGTTTCTTTTTCATGAAAGACAATGCCTATTCATTCGAAAATAGATACGAACTAATTAATCAGTAGATAAAGTACAGGTTTAGTCAGACTACTTTGTAAACTTTGTTTTTGTCTTCATAATATATTCACTCCAGGGTAATTCCATGGATAAATAGCACAAAATGATATGCGAGGTCTCAAAAATAGGAAATTTGGTTTTTTTTTCGATAAAACGACTTAAAAATAGATGATTCCCCGAATTTGAAGGTTTTCTATAAATTTTTTTTTTTCGCTATATGGACTTGCCCCCTTAAAATCGAAATTTTAAGAACAATTATAATTTTAATGTAAAAATTATACTTTTAATGTAAAAATTATAATTTTAATGTTGAAATTAATTAACTAATTAATTAACGAAAATTAGCACATTAACGCCGGGGCGGAGAGTTTTGGAAGTGAGCAAAAATAAATACATTCCCGTATAGATACGTGACTAAAAAGTTCGTCTTACGAGTAAAATTTCACGCTCTTTCAGAATTTGACATTAGTTTTGATCTACAACCATTAAATATACCCTAAAAAGAGGGGTGAAAGGGATAGATCAGGCATTATTAGGAAATGTTTGGAAAAATCAATGAAAAAAGTATCAAATTTTATTGAAAAATGCTTGAACATAATATTTTTTATGAACATAAGCTTTTTTCAATAAAATTTGACACTTTATTCATCGATTTTTCCAAACTTTTCTTATAATACCTGGTCTACCCCTATCAACCCCCCTTTTTAGGGTAATTTTAAGGGTTGTAGGTCAAAACTAATGTCAGATTCTGAAAAAGCGTGAAATTTTACTCGTAAGATGAACTTTTTAGTCACGTATCTATAAGGGAATGTATTTATTTTTGCTCACTTCCAAAACTCTCCGTCCCGGCGTTAATGAGTTAATTTTCGTTAATTAATTAGTTAATTAATTTTTACATTAAATTTATAATTTTAACATGAAAAGCATAATTTTTTTTGATTTTTAGATGCCCTAGGCTTCCCTGAGCTGCCTGTTGTTTCTGGGTCTTTTTTTTGGTAAAACTATTTGTTTTTAGTAAATTCAATGTTATAAAAGATTTTGTACATTAAAAGTTATTTTTTATAACTTAAAACAGCTTTTATACAAACTTATTTATTATTTTCCGATTATTTTCTATTATAATATCGAAATGAAACAGTTTTTAGCTAAAAAAAAAGCGCCAGACGGATTTTTTAAATTTTTTGATTTTTGTGACTCTGAACAACTAAAAAACAAATTTCCATTGGAATCTCGGGGGTAATTTGAATTTTTATTTAAATTGTTTCAGGGGCACCGTGCTGGACGTTCAAAGTGCGAAAATAACAAAAACACCCCTTTTAAGGGTAGTTTTAGTTATTTTAAGTGTGAAATTTTAATTACTTATGAAAAAGAAGTTGAAATTCTTGATTAGTGACCCAAAAAACCTATATGGGCATTTCCTGGATACTCAAATTGCGAAAATAGCAAAAATACCCCTTTTAGGGGTAGTTTTAGCTATTTTAAAGGTTTTTTGTCGATTATTTATGAAAAAGAAGTCGGAATGCTTGATCAGCGACCCAAAAACCCCGTATGGTGCAAATCTGAGCGCTGAAATAGCAAATATGTAAAAATTACCCCTTTTTGGGGGTAGTTTTTGCAAATTTATGGGTGAAGCCCTCATTTCTTTACGAAATGACCCCGATTTTTGTGTTCAGCGATTTAAAAAAACCTTTAGCAGAGCAAATCTTGTGTTCGCCAGTGAAAATACAACCCCCCCCCCCGTATTTGGACTGGGCTAATTCACAAAAAACTTTATTATAACAAGTTTAGTATAAGCTATTTTATGTATTATAGATTCTTATGTTTCAGATATGTTAAAATCATTGTAGCTACTAAAAATTTAATGACATTATTTATAATAATGTATTAATAAAATTTTTACGGTAAATAATAACGCGTAAAAATATGAAAAATTGATTCTTTACTCATCTATTCTGCTTTAGACGACTCCGAGATATGACTTCACAACGATAGTGATAAAATAAATTTTTTTTTTAAACCTTTAATTGAGACCCTGTCTTTAAATTATCATATCAATGAAAAATTTTCTCATCTCATGCAAAATTTTTGAGACCTATAAGATCTATTTTTATTGACAGAAATTTAAAAATTGGTCTTTTTGGGCCGAAAATGGGTATTTGATAATAAGGAGAGAGAATCGGTAATAAAAAATTATAGTTTACGGGGGATAAAAGGTAGAACTTATACAAAAAAAAACGAGACCAACCGGAAGCATTTTTGTTAAAATTCAATATGACAGCGTTATTTGAAAATTTCCCTGAAAATTCTATTTTATAACATTGTTGTAAAATTGAGCCCCGCGCTTCTAAACTCATAAGCCGCGTTAGAATTAACAGAGGGTATCTTGGGTGTTTTTTCAACATATTTAAGTCACTCATAACTATAGATTGTAATTTGATGACGCTAATGTTTCGGTCTTCCCTTGTTAACTGTAAATTTACTATTTTTTCGAAAATTCGTTTATGTTTACATGAAAAAAAAGGATTTTTTCGAAAATTTAATAATTTTTTGTAAATGAACTATTTCTTTGTAAATTTACAGGAGTTATTTTTAACAGTATACATAACTGATCTGAATAATTCTAGATGTTCTCATTTTTTTGTATAAGTGTCATCTTTCAAGCTTCATAAAATGCAATTTTTTACACGACTATTTTCAAATGTAAATTTCTCAAAAACCTTCACTTTTTTTTTCAATGTGTTTTTTCATCAATTTAATGGTGGTAAACTCTTTTTTTGTCATATTTGGTTTTTAAGTATACTTAAAACAATTTCAAGCTCAAAAAACTGATTTAAAAAATTTTTCGTTTACTGAATTTTTCGATTTTCTCTCTTTCCCTGACAGAAATGAAAATCCTTACTTCATTTTTGGTTTCCTTGAGGAGCTTCATCTTGGAAATTTGTCTGGGTAAAATTTTAAAGGCCTCTTTGATGCTGTAAAAAAAGAAAACCCAAATAAACTACTAAAATCAAACGAATAAATAGGATAAAAATTAGCCAAATTTAAATTATTTTTAAATTAATTTTAATTATTTTTTAATTTATCTTAAATTTTATGAAAATAAAACTTTTAGAACTTATTTATATAATTATTATGTCATTTATTTGCAGAGAATAGATATTATTTGAGCTTAAAATTGGTTTTTAAGTACTTAAAAGGCAAATATGACAAAAAAGAGTTTACCATCATAAAATTTATAGAAAAACACATTAAAAAAAAAATGACGCTTTTTGAGAAATTCGTATGTGAAATTTTCTTTTAGTTTTTTCCGGTTATCCAGCTTTTTCTGAGGATTCTCCGAAAAAATATGTCGAGATTCGGATTGGATAGGAAATTTTACTACCTACCTGTATATTGAAGCACTTACTTCTTGGGATGTATTGACCCATATAATTTTATAATAACATCTTAAAATTAATTGAGGTAAGGATATGGCTTGTTGTAGGAGGTTATATTGACATGAATTACTTTAAACAATTTTTTAATTTGAAAAATACTAAAAAAGTTTATGATATATTAAATAAAATGATTTTTATGATGATTACAATTATTTTTGATTTTATATAAAATAAAAATGATTTAATTTAATTTTTATTGATATTTATAAAAATATTATTAAAAAAGAAACTAAACGAAAAAATAATTGATCATGTTAAATATGGAAAGTATTTAAAAAAATAATGATTTTACAAAAATAATGAATTTACATAATTAGAAAAATTTCGAGTAGAATGCGATAATTAATTAATGATCTTTTTTATCAAACATAATTAAACATAATTAAATTTTGTTATTTTTTTATTTTGTTTATTTTTTTGATTTTAGCAGGTTATTTTGTTTTCTTTTTTTTACAGCGTCAAATAGGCCTCTAAAATTTTACCCAGGAAGGTTTTCAATGTAAAATTTCCCGAGAAATCCGAAAATCAAGTCAGATTTTTCATTTCCTATCAGGAAAAGCGAGAAAATTGGAAAATTCAGAAAATGAACAATTTTCAAAATCATTTTTTTGAGCCTAAAATTTATTTTTAAGTGCTTAAAAGGCAAATAGGTCAAAAAAAAAATTTACCAGCATGAAAAGTATGGGAAAACACATGTAAAAAAAATAAAAAAAAAAAAAAAAGTGACGCTTTTTGAGAAATTTGTATTTTCCAGTTTCCTTTAGTTTTTTCAATTTTCCGGCTTTTCCTGAGGTTTTTCCGAAAAAATATGATCAGATTCGAATTGGGCGGGAATTTTTACTACCTACCTGTATATAGAAAATATTTGTTAGGCTTATTTAGGGCGTCCAGAAAATAAAAATCAAACGGGTGGCTGAGAATTCGAAAAAAATCAAAATTGGAAAAACAGCTGCCAAATCGCAACCAAGCCCCTTAAAAATTGGCCAGTAACCATATTTTTACATATCAAACAAAGTGCTATTAATATTTTTTAAATCCAAGACATCGACCTCAGACTTGGGTAAAAATAGCTAAGAACTACCGATAAAATAATCTAATAGAAATAAATTCGCGATGGAAAACATAACCTGGTTAGACATTATTTTTATATCACCGACTTGTGGATATCCTACAAGTTTCGCGTCCTCAGGAGATAACCTCCGAGGATGTTTCGCCTGAAGGTAACCAGCAGGCCAGTGACACTTATGTTCGCAACCGGGAAGACCACCGGAGAGAGATGTTACTTTGGGGATCACCGCCAGATAATAATGAAATTTAATATGCGAGTATCTAGGTAATAAAGAGAGCGCGGACCTTGCGAGAGACCTGGCGTGCGTATCGTAAATGAAATTATATAGAGCACTTTAGTGGAGCACGCGATAAATAAAATATTTGAACTTTTTTTACATAATCCTTATATCCGGGGTGTAATGCTTCAATATAGAAAACATTTTTTAGACTTATTTAGGGCGTTCAGAAAATGAAAAAGAAACGGGTGTCTGAGAATGCGAAAGTCATCAAAACTGGGAAAACAGCTGCCAAATCGCAACAAGGACACCTAGAGCCTTGAAAATTGGACCCTAATAATATTTTTACATACCAGATTTACCATTACACAGTGAAGTTGGTATTTTTTAAATCCAAGTTATTGACCTAAGACTTGGATAAAAATTGCTAAGAACTACCGATAAATGATTCATGTTGAAGTATCAGTTATCCATTATGTAAAATTAATCGACAAAAAAAAATTTTAATATCTTTTTTCCGTTGAAGTTGCCTATATTAGCCCATATATTTGTAAATTGTGTTTTCACAAATTTTGATAAAATTGTTTCTATTAGCATTTATCATTTTCTCAGAACTCTTTATAACAAAGTAGATATGCAAAATATTATATCTCTTGTAATATCAGTTCATACTTTATATTCGTAAACATGAAAAGAATAGTAGATTCTTAGGCTAGTTCCACAAACCTCCGTAACCGCAGAAACGGAACCGCAACGCAATGCGCACCGCTCGATTTTCGTTTGTGCACATGCGTATTGTGCTGTGCGCATTGCGTTGCGGCTCCGTTTCTGCGCTTACGGAGGTTTGTGGAACTAGCCTTAATCGGATCTTAGCAAGTACGGCGCATTACAGACTTGAGACACGTAGTCGCATTTGGTATAATAAATATTGCTAAAATTTTTATTTACAATGGGCAATAATGGCAGCCAGTTAAACTTGTATTGGAATGTATTATAGTCCCTTTAGTAGAGAAAAATTTTTCTTCAATTATTGTCTTTTTTATTAACAAATTTTAGGTTTTGATTCTGGAATCCTTTATGAGTAATTCTTTATGAAACCTACCTGCATAGATGAAAGTCAGGGATTTTTAAAAAATCGATTGGACTGGTAAAATATATATGATAATATTTTCATGTAAAAGATTTCACAAAATAAATTTAGGAATTTCTCCCATTCTAAATTTTTATGTATTCTAATTTTACGAATCCAGAATTGAATTTTTCCGCAAAATCAATGGGTCAGCTGTTTTCAAATATTCTAGATTTTAAGGTTCTGAGAATTGGCCTGGATGGATATTTTTACGCACTGAACCAAGTCTAATCGGTTATACCAAAATTTCAGACTTTCGCTTATCCCTCAAATCAGTTTCTAATAAGAAATACTCATATATTACTTTCATCCATAAAAATATAGGAACTCCAAAATTTATTTTTATGCCTGCCATTCACTGGTCATAACTGTCGTTCTCCATCCAGGTCGATTCTCAGAACTTTCAAATATAGATTTTTCAATGTTTTACCTAATTTAGAAGGTTCTTAAATATAACAAAGTTATAGATTGTACGATGGAAATTATTCGAAAAAAATTCTAGAATTTTAATCCCTATAATTAAAAATAAGAAATTTTAGAACTATATAAATTCTTTTACATAATATATTATATAAGCAAATAAAGCTAACGAATACTATATGAAAATAGATGAAAATTATACATGTGTTTGTAACATGTCAATTGGAGTACGTGAATGTAATATGCTTATAATTAAAATATGATAATTATGTTTAACAAGAAAAGTATTCTACTAATTAAAACATATAATTTAGCAGTATAACTTACAATTCATGTATGTATGTATTATGATTATACATTGTACTTTTTAGATAAAATTAAGGAGGGTCTTCCATAATACAAACTGTATTACATCAATGTCAATTATTTAAAAAAATTAATATAATATTTAGGAAGATTTAAATGAAACGTGTTCGACTTGTATGATCGGATTTTCAAAACTGCCCCAAAGTGTTTTTTTCTGAAAGTTCTATCAAAATTAGTCACCAGCCCAATATTTAGCCTCCCAGAGCAAAATCTCGATTTTTGGCAGCCATTTTTGTATTTTGGACTTTTATAAAAAAAGTAAGCAATTTGAGAGATAATTTTTCTTATTTTTTCTGTTAAAAACTATTATTAACATGAAAAATTTTTTCTTCTGAGGTCCAGATAGGAAATTTCGCTGGCTATCCGATTCCGGGATCAAATTTTTTTTTTTGAGTAGCGCATGCGCGAGAAATTGCTAAAATACCAGCAAAATTGTGGGTTGGTAACACTTGCTTACATTAGGAAGACATACAAAAAAGTGTTGCCAACCCACAATTTTCCTGCCATAAACGGCTTCCCTGTAAAATACGCTGTTTTTTTTTTTTCAAAATTCGATTTCTCAAATGCCTATTAGTAAAAAATCTTCTAACCAGGCTTAAATTCCTTGAACTTTATATTTTATGGTGAAAAAAACATTTCGATGGGACATTGCTTTTTGGGAGCTATAGATAAAAAAATAGCAGCTTTCAAAAGATCATTTTTTACAAATTTCGAATTTCCCGCCAAGTCACGTAACCAATCAAAAATCTGACAAAAAATTTGGATGTTGCGGAAAATTTTAGATAAGGATATATCTTTTCATGTTTTTAAGAGCTTTTATGTTAAAACAGCAAAATAATAAAGAATTTTCTGATTAATTTTGAATAATTTAGTATAATTTAAAAAATAAAAAAATTCCTTAAAAAATGAGATATTTTAATCTCTCAATTAAAAATTTCGCTGCTTTAACATAATCATTAAAAGAGCATTGATGGCTCAGTCGGTAGCGCGCTCGCTCTTCAACCTATAGGTTGGGGGTTCGCGTACAGCTTCGGACAAAAAATAATCGTAGTTCTTTTTCTGCAAAGATAAAATTCTAAAATTATTTCCATCAGTGCTTTCGGAGTGAGGCATCCGCATATTGTTAAATTAAGGCGATAAAACCCGGCATTATGTAGATAACCCAGTCCGAATTGCTTCCGGGGCACTTAAAGAAGCGCGGGGTTTGGGAGAGGTAGCGTACCCCCTGGACCATAGGTACATCGCTAATAAAAAACATTCACACAAACAGATACACTTACGCAAAATCTATCTGAATAAATCTATCTTAAAAAACAAAAAAATCAATCTTCAAAAAAATACTCACACATTACACAAACATATACACTCACACTATAAAAAATCTATCTTAATAAATAAATATTTTTTAAAAAAATCTATCTTAAAATAACACAAGAGATCATAAGCAAGTTCTTAATATCTCTCACGAATAACTAACTATCATAAACATTAAGTAAAATTTGTAGGAGAATCTATTATTTTTTAAAATAGGACGAAGAATGGTATTTTTTTTTAAATTTTAAACTGCTTCTTTGTTAATTAGATTTTTATTACAAGCAATGCATTATGTAGGCTTAATTAATTTACGTCCGATTTGAGCTATTCTTTATTTTTCTGGCCATGGGTCATATATGTGCATTTCTACGAGAAATACGTTTTATGAGCACCAAAAATGAAAAAAAAAAAATTGACGAGGCCACGACTACCACCATAGTTTTCTGGTAGTTTGGACCCTATAGAATGCAAAAAAAAGTGGCAAAATCTTTTTGGCAACCATCGCCGATTCCGTGTTCACGTTTTTTTTTGCATTCTATAGGGTCCAAATTATCAGGAAATTATGGTGGTAGTCGCAGCCTCGTCAATTTTTTTTTTTTCATTTTTGGTGCTCATAAAACGTATTTTTTCGTAGTAATGCACATATACTGTATTAAAACCAATTTTCTTTTTTTTTAATAGTTTTAATTTTTTTTAGCGAAATTTTTTTTACAAAAGTAATAATTAGCAAACCCGTTAGATTTAAAGTTTTAGTTACTGCAATCCGTTGCGTTGGTATTTTCGAAAAGGTCAACTTGAAAAAATCTATGTATTTTTAAAGAGATTAAATTTAAATGTTTACCAATATTATTAATGAATAGAAGGATATCTGCGTACATTTATTGACAAATGTATTCATCCCTATCCAAGGAAAAGTTACGAAAGACCTTCCTTAGCACACATCTATTTTTTTATTTTCCATTTTTACTATGGCATATAGTTATATTAAATGTTTATACTTCTATAACTTCGTATATCGGTAGTTCTTAGCTATTTTTACCCAAGTCTGAGGTCGATGTCTTGGATTTAAAAAATACCAATTGCACTGTATTTGGTATGTAAAAATATGGTTACTGGCCAATTTTTAAGGCTCTAGGTGGCTTGGTTGCGATTTGGCAGCTGTTTTTCCAATTTTGATTTTTTTCGAATTCTCAGCCACCCGTTTGCTTATTATTTTCTGGACGCCCTAAATAAGCCTAAAAAATATTTTCTATATAAAGGTGGGTAGTAAAAATTCCCGCCCAATCCGAATCTGACCATATTTTTTCGGAAAAACCTCAGGAAAAGCCAGAAAATCGGAAAAACTAAAGGAAACTGGAAAATACAAATTTCTCAAAAAGCGTCACTTTTTTTTTCTTTTTTTTTTTTTTTTCTTACATATGCTTTCCCATACTTTTCATGCTGGTAAACTTTTTTTTTTACCTATTTGCCTTTTAAGCACTTAAAAATAAATTTTAGGCTCAAAAAAATGATTTTGAAAATTGTTCATTTTCTGAATTTTCCAATTTTCTCGCTTTTCCTGATAGAAAATGAAAAATCTGACTTGATTTTCGGATTCCTCGGGAAATTTTACATTGAAAACCTTCTTGGGTAAAATTTTAGAGAAACAAAAACAAAATGACCTGCTAAAATCAAACATAATTAAACATAATTAAATTTTGCTATTTTTTTATTCTGTTTATTTTTTTGATTTTAGCAGGTTATTTTGTTTTTCTTTTTTTCTTGCGTCACAAAGGCCTCTAAAATTTTACCCAAGAAGGTTTTCAATGTAAAATTTCCCGAGGAATCCGAAAATCAAGTCAGATTTTTCATTTTCTATCAGGAAAAGCGAGAAAATTGGAAACTTCGGAAAATGAACAATTTTTAAAATCATTTTTTTGAGCCTAAAATTGATTTTTAAGTACTTAAAAGGCAAATGGGTCAAAAAAGGAGGTTACCAGCATGAAAAGTATGGGAAAACACATGTAAAAAAAATAAAAAAAAAAAAAAAAAGTGACGCTTTTTGAGAAATTTGTATTTTCCAGTTTCCTTTAGTTTTTCCGATTTTCCGGCTTTTCCTGAGGCTTTTCCGAAAAAATATGGTCAGATTCGGATTGGGCGGGAATTTTTACTACCCACCTTTATATAGAAAATATTTTTTAGGCTTATTTAGGGCGTCCAGAAAATAAAAAGCAAACGGGTGGCTGAGAATTCGAAAAAAATCAAAATTGGAAAAACAGCTGCCAAATCGCAACCAAGCCACCTAGAGCCTTAAAAATTGGCCAGTAACCATATTTTTACATACCAAACACAGTGCAATTGGTATTTTTTAAATCCAAGACATCGACCTCAGATTTGGGTAAAAATAGCTAAGAACTACCGATATATCTTATTTTATAATTATTGTAATTTATTTGTATAATTTATAATTATATTTATATAAATAATCAATTATTTGATAAATAAATATTTATAATTTGTTATTTACTGAGCACATCATTTCTCAGAAAAGGAAACTGATTTCAATTTAATACTTCAAAAGTCTAACTTGGACAAAATTTTTTAGAGAAGAAATTTTTCTGAAAAATAAAATAAATTATTTTTATTAAATGGGTAATTATATTCTCAAGAAATAAAAATTACTCCCCTAAATTCACCAATCTCCTTTAGAAATATGGAATTCATTCATAAATTATTAAATGATATTTAAAGTCTTCTATATAAATTCGACTCCTGTCTAAATTTTTTAATTTTTCTTCAAAATTTAAATATTAATTTATATGCGCAACAGATAGCTGGTACTTGTTTAGGTATGTCTGAAAACTATGTTTTTCGTGAAAAATGTCTTGAAATTCTAAGCAAGTTCGAAAATTTACTTAACATTTAAAATTTTTAGATTTATATTATCTGTTAATAATATATTTAGGCCACATTTATGTAAAAAAAATTTGTGTCAAGAGATTTGATGAAAAACTGGAGCGCTCTCTAAAAATTAAAATTAAATACTCTGCTTAAAATTTAAAGAAATAAAATTCTTCCTGGACAACATTGTATTTAAATAAAATTTTGCTCTATGTACAATATGGCAATACTTCCGCATGCATTAAATTGAAAAAAAGGTCCTAAATGTCATTAGTATGGCATGAAGATTTGCTAATTACAAAAAAAATGAGACCAACCAAATGAGACCAAGGATAACCTTAGTTTTAAGCACAATTTTTTTTTAACACAATGAAGTTGAACACCAAAATTAGAACACATTTTTTTAAGCACACGTTTCATTGAATACAAAAAATTAATAAGCACAAAAACAATTGTACACAGTGCTTTCAACACATAAAATTAAACTCGTAAATTCAGGAAAAAGAAATTTTAATAATAAATTTTGTGCCTGAAAATTATTTTGCTGAATTTATGCGTTAAATTTCATGTGTTGAAAACATTGTGTATAATTTTTTTTATGCTTAATTTTTTGTATTCAATAAAAAGTATGCTTAAAAAAATGTATTATACTTTTGGTGTTCAATTTTGTTGTGTTTAAAAAATTTTGTGCTTAAAACTAATGTTAACAAGAATTTTTTGTTGCAGAATAATAAAAACCAGAATGGATTTCAAAACGTATGCGTCGAAAATTCCCTCGGAAATTCCTAACAATTAGATGAAATATTAGAAGCTATTATTTGTAAAAAGCATAAATTTAGCATGATATACAAGGTTTCTTAAAATGAATTTCGGAAATTATCCTATTCTAAATTTTAATGTATGTACTTTAATTTTACGAATCTGAAATTGAATGTTTCTGCGAAATTCATTTATGGTTCAGTTTTCAAAAAATCTAGATTTTAAGGTTCTGAGAATTGCAACGTGACATTGTTTTAGAGAAAAATACTTTTAAATCCCATTTATAACAGTTACGGGAGTATTTTTTCAACATAAGAAAATACTCTTTCAAGTGGGTCAAGTTCTGGAATATCCAACACGTACACACTTATTGTAAACTTAATGTTGAGCCAACTAAGGTACTTTGCGTATCAGGTTTTTCAAAGCATATTATATTTTAACTTGCAATATTTGCGCAGTTCAAAATTTTTGATATGATTTAACAATAGAATATTAAAGTACGTCTAAAGTTAAAAATTATTGTCTTAAAACTAATGTATATAATTTTTCTAACTAGGATATCTCGGAATATATTTACATTTAGTTCCAATTAGTTTATTCAAGCCGAGAAGATGCTATAATCATAATTTTTTTTTTTTTTTATTAGTAAGATTATTGTACATGGTTGTACAAAGTTTTGTAGTACACATTAAGAAAGAAGTTTATAAGTTGCTACACACTAACTAAAATTTGAAATAATATAACAAGTTTACAATATAAAATTTAATTTCATTATAATAGGAATTTGGTGGACAGTAAAGGAAGTAGAGGCTAAAATAGGGGTAAAAGAATAAAGAGAGTAAAAAAAAGAGTATTAATTCAGGGGAGGTTAGAATCACGTCTTTCAATCTCTAGAAGATGTTGATGCAGACTAGATTTAAAAATTTCCAGTGAGCTTGACAGGCGAATTTCTTCAGGTAGTGATTTCCAGAATCATGATTGTAAATAGGGTTTGTGGAGGTATTTACAACTAGGTGAGGGCGATTTTTGGGATGAAGATTTCTTTAGGGAATATAAATAATTATTTCTCCTTTAGATAGGCTGGTTTTCCGTTATTTATTTATTTATTTATTTATTTAGACCATAATTACTTACAGAGTATTTACATAAAAGTTAAGATATATAATATATGAGAAAATCCACCAAAAGATTGCCCTTAAGTGTTCAACCTTTTGAAAAAAAAAATTTTCACGCACACCTTGCTAATACGTTTTTTTGTGTTCTTTAGATCATATATAGTCACGAAAAGGTGATGAACAGAAAAAATGTTGCGGGTACAATAGTTTTTTTTTCAGTTGGAAGGCTCAAAATCACGTTTTTTCGATATTTGAAAAAAACCAATTTTTGAAAGTTTTTTTTAATCAACTAAAGTCATTATAAACGATAAATTTATGTTTTTTCACTTGTATTGTACTAATAAATTACTAAAAAAAAGCATTTTTCTAAAAAAATGATACAAATTTTTAATTATTAGCGTCGTAAGGGGGCTCAAAACTTAAAAAAAGGATTTTTAAAAATAAAGATTGCTTATTTAGCTTTTGCAACTTTTTTAAGTGGAATTATTGTTAAAAGGTAATAATAAAAAGTTAAATAAAATAAAATTCATTAATTATGAGCTTTAGAAATCACCTAAAGCAGATAAAAACAACTCCAAAGCTAAATTAACCAATTTTGGATCATTTTGAAAATAACAAAATCAGTCTTGTTTTTAATGATTTTCTTTATTTCTAATTTGTTTACAGGTTTTTTCATTATTTACTTTAATTTTACATATTTTGAAGTATTATCTTTCTGTTGAAAATAATTTTTCTTTTAATTTTCAACGTCTTAGACCAGTTCAAATGATAAATATTGGGTCTTTTTAAAATTCATAAAATTGGGATTTTTCTAGCAGATTCAAATGATGTTATAAACTGGACTAAAAGACGTTTATTACTTAGTAATTTTTCCCGTAAAATTCGAAATTACTATTTATTTTAATATTTAACTACGATTTACTGGAGAAAAATTCATTGTTTTAGTTTTTTGGGGTACCAATTATGAGGGGACCAATTTTTAAAAGTTTCGAAGTCTTCAAGAAAAAATTATCTGAATAATTTTTGCAATTTTTATATACTCGATAGCCTTTCTATCGAGTAGTTTTTCCCTGACTATTTATTTATTAAGGATAATTTTAAATATTTCAAACCTTTTAGGCTCAAAGGAGCTATTAATGCAAAATATATAAGAGTGGACAAAACCAGTAAAAACAGAAACATAAGATTTTAAGGCTAAGGAAAACCCCAGATGAAAAAACTAGCTAGTTCATCGAATTCAGCTTTTTTGAGGTCAGCTGGCCATATTCCGCCACCGATACATGTGTTAAAAATAAAAGCTAGCGGTTTGGCTATTAGGGGAGCTAAAGCTTTAATTACTTTTATATAAATATTATCAACTCCACCACACTAGTCTCCCATGTTTCTGATGATGTTAGTGATTTTATGTGAATTGGTTACTTTTAAGAATAGGGAGTTATAATTTCTGCTTATTGAATTAAGGTCAAGATTGGTGTCAGGTATGTTAGAAGCCAGCTCAATGCCCACGTTGTTAAAATAATTATTGAAGCTTGCTGCCATCTGGTTCTTTTCTTTAATTATTAGGTTTCCAAGTTTAATAGATTTAATTTCATTTTTTGTATTAGATTTATTTTTTCCTAATTTTGAATTAATAAAATTCCAGATTTTTTTTGAGAAGCTAAGATTTTTTTGGGCATGAAAAGTATCGCTAAGGTTTTTAGCAGCAATAATTGCCTTTTTTAGGGTTTTGCAAAATTTATTATAATGTTTTTTTAAAAAGTAGGAATTATTATTATTTTTGATTAAATTATATAAGAAATCTTTATGATTAATTGAATTTAGTAGGCCTTTTGTCATCCAATGTTTGCAGTATTTCTTCTCTTTTACTTTTGCTTTGCTTTTAGTGGAAATGGCTATGCACTTGTTTATACAGTTTTTTAGTTTATCCAAAGCAATATCAGGATTATTAAAAGTAAGTATATGATCCCAACTTAATTGCTTGGTGACAACATTAAATTTGTTGGAATCAATATAGTTATAACTTGTGTTATTTTGGTCTTCTATACTACTTTTCAGATCAATTACCGCAAAGATAGGGGACGTGGTCTGAAAATTTTTGGTTATGAACAATTGATTTGCAAGATAGAATAGTTTTAGCAAAAAAATTATCTATACAAGATCCGTTAGTATTGTAAGTATTAGGTCTAGTTATTGAGTTAATTAAGGGACAGTAACCATGGGACAACTTGTGCCCGAGGAAATTATTGTTATCACTATCATTATCTAAAATATTCATATTAAAGTCACCAATATTGAAATGATTGCTTATATTCGAGTTTTGCACCAAATAAGATTCAATTAAATTATTAAAGTTAGGTTTCCTTAAAAAATGGCATCGATATAAGCCAGAGATATTTAAGCATACATTGTTAATTTTGGCTGTGATTTTAATTTAATTTAAAATATTATAAATATGAACTGCACTAAGATATTTTGTTCTTAGTTTCACATTTAACCAACCAAGCTTGATTCTATCAGGGGAAGTGCGAGACGGGTATCTAATATAAAAGACATACCTAAGAGAGGCATTTAATAACTTTTGTAAACGTTTGTATTGTTGGTCAGGTAAGTTACCCATAGGAAAAACACCAGAGTCAAGGATAAGAAAAACAAGAGCAGTAATAAGCTGCTTACGAAGATTTGAATTTATTAGTTGGTAAAGTGACTGAGTCTATATAGGACATTGTTAACAGATTTAATAATATAATTTATATGAGATCTCCATTTCATATCCTGATCAATGAAGAGGCCAAGATTTTTGACGTTTTTGAGAGCTAGATTTTAGTACCACTAAAGTAGAAAGAGGTATCTGTATCAAAAACACTTGACAATTTTTACCAAAGATCATGAAATTTGATTTATCGAGATTAATTTTAAAATTGTTTACAGAATATCAATTTTCTATTTCATGAAGGTCATTTTAGAGAAGAAACAATCCTAGATTTAAGTCTATATAGGTCACTTGAATATAAATTTAAAGGTCATCAGCGAACATAAGACGCTTGGAATTGGTAATTTTCCGACCAAGATCATTTATGTAAATGAGAAAAAGTAGAGGACCCAGAACCAACCCTTGAGGGACGCCAATAACTATGTTGAGTGTTGAAGAGGACTCATTATCTGAAATATTTGATTGGGTGCGGTTCCGTAGTTACTCTGAAAACCACAATACAGCTTGAGGAGAGATACCCATGGCAGATAGTTTATCCAGAAGGATGGCATGAGAGACTCTATCAAAGGCTTTAGATAATTCTAGTAAAAGTAGTATGGTAACACGATCTAGGTAAAAGCCTTTGCAAATTTTATCGATTAGGTTTGTTAGCAGAAAGTTGGTGCTGTGGTTTTTTAAAAACCCGGACTGAAAAGAGTCGAGGATTTTGTGGTGTGTGATATATTCAATTAGTTGTTGGAGAAGTATTTTTTCCAGTATTTTTGATATAATAAATAAAAGGGAAATGGATCTATAGTCAGCAGGTGTGGATGGGTTTGGGGTCTTAGCTACTGGAAGAATGTTACTGTGCTTCCAAATTGAGGGTATTTTATTTAGTATTATGGACTTATTGAAAATAGATATGAAAACTTTAGAAAGGGCATAAATGCAGAGTTCAAGAACTTTCAGGGATATTCTATCTGGACCTACAGATTTTGTGCTAAACTGCTTGGATGTTCAATGTAGATCATCGTGAGTAATGTTTTTGAATTTGAAAGGCGGCCTAGGTGAAGTACCGTCTGCGGAGTGAGTTGTACTTGTTGGAGTTGAAGCATTTTGCGTAAAAAATAGCTGTTTATTGTGTCAGCCGAAAGGAAGTTTTTCCGATTTGAGGAAGTGTTAGTGAGACCCAGGTGGTCTAGATCTTTCCAGATGCTAGCAGGTGAATTTTTGGTAGAAAGTTTGTCTTAGTAGTAGTTCTAAAGTAGTAATTCATTTTTTGTATAGGTTTTTTCTAGTAACTTGTCTTTAAAGTCCATATAAGTATTTAAATTTTGGGAATTTCTTTTGTTTCTTTAACGTTAATAAAGTGTATCAAGTTTGATAGTTTCAGATTTTAACCAAGGGGTTAACTTTTGAGGAGATGACTTTTTGTCGATAGCAAACTCCTTTAGAGGTGCAAGAGAATCCATAAAGTTAGTTATATGCGAAGCAGTGGTATTCCAAATGTAGTCCAGATCTGAGCTAGTGAACGCAAAGGAGCATTTGTACTCGAGTAGCTTTAAAGTGAATTCATTTTGGTTGATGTTATCAATATTTCTGCAGGTAATTTTAGTTAGTGAAGTTTTAGGTACAAAGATGCCTAGAGTGACTTGAGTAAGATAATGACTGTTTATGTATAGTATTTTACTAAAAGAAAGTATGCGATCATTTTCGTCGATATTACAGAGATTAATGGCCGAATCATTTGATGGGCCAACATGGGTATCACCGTGAGGTATTAAGTGTAATTTATTTTTAAAAATAAAATCGAAAATTAAATTAGATTTCTGATTAAAATAAGACATGTTTGCATTGAAGTCACCGAGAATTAATTTATTGCTATAGTTTGCAGCTGCATTTTATAGGACATCCAGAAATTTAATGCCTCTATGAAAAGGGGATTCAGGAGGTCTATTCGCTTCCTGCGTCTTAGTAGAAGGGATAAAAATAATAATATTATTTTATCAGGCATCCATTACTTTGTATGATTTTTTGAGCAAACGACTAAATATCACACGTGATTTATAAAACTCCGCCTCTTGCAGGGAGCGAATAAGTAACAATAAAACGAATTGTTTATGGTTACGTATTAAGGTATATCCTGTAGTTTGGGCCATTTTGTCAGTATATGCAAAGTTTAGTCAGGTTTCTGTTACAGTTATTACATGATAATTCAGAGAGGAGAAATAGGCTTATTACAGAAATCCAAACAATTAGGTTTACATAAAGAGCTAGATATTAAAGAAAAGGAACGCCAAAATTTAAGTTGCCTTTCTTAACATGATAGACGTCTGTAGGTTATCTTAGAATATGACTTTTTGAATAGATTATTTGATGGCCATTTTTATATGGCAGAAAAAGAAGAGATCCTAGAATTGACTCCTAGTAGCTTATTTAGATTAACTGCTTGTTCAAAGCTATAATTTTTTCAAATCGTTTCTAAGAATATACAATTAAAAAATTTTAATAAATAAATAATTTGAATATGACCTAGTTTGACCAATAATAAATCTTTTAGACTTATAACTCACTTTTGATACTTGGATATCCCTATATGTTTGTTCGAAGGAATATAATAATTGCTATAGACATCAGGTTTAGGGAAAAAGTAATCTGGAAAAACTTGGCTAGGTCTTAGTTTGATTGAAATTATGAAAGCAATAAAAATTTTTTATGTTAAAAAATCTGATAGTTTAAACAACAATTTTTTCAATTTACAAATATTTTTTACGAAAACACTTAAATTTTCTAATTAATTGGTTCGATCGATCAAAAGTTAGAATAATTTTTCGAATTTTATAAAATTTCAGGACTAATATTATATTATATATTTCTAAGTTTTACCAGGCACTAATTAAGTAACTAAATATTGTAGCTAAGATAATTCAAGAATGGATAGTCCAGGGAAGCAAAGGCTACTTGCGAATTCTAAGGAATGAAAGCGAAGCTTTATGCATTTGTCATGTACAATCTCCGAAATTGAAGGTTTTAGTATAATCCTGTAGAATTTTACCGCTCATCTTGTACAACTTGAAGTATTTAAAATTTGGTAAATTTAAAAAATTATGTTTTGTTTTATGTTTTTTTGTTTCACTTATCAAACCAAACCCCAGGAACATTTAAATTACTACAATAAGTCTTTTTAGGAATCTAAAATACTACTTTATTCTTATTGGTTAAAGGCCTAAAAGAGCAAGCAGAAAAATTTTGATTGAGTAAATTTACCAAGTTGACTTTTTTTGAAACGGGACGACATTTTTTATGATTTGCTCTATAAATCTTAAATAATATTTTGTGTATTTGCACCCGGTCTAAAATACCCAAAACTAAATAAAAGTAGTTAAACAATTTAAAAAAAAATGCAGCAGTGTAATTTCATAAAAATACACTGCTTTTTTAAAACGTGTCGGGTAAATTCGTTTTGATTGAAAATCTACTGATATACATTGTATCCACGTATCAAATTTAAGTTATAAATCGAAAAGATTGATTATTGGTCCAACCATAGGTCGTATTAAAATTATATATGAATTAAAAAAATATTTTAATTAATATCCATGCATCGTATATTCTTAAATAAAAAGTTAAGTCTGAAAATTTTTTTAATTACATAAGGTTTATTGAAAATTATACAATATTTCTTAAAATTAAATATAAATGATTAATATTTCTTAAAGCTAAAGAAATACAATAACTATTTATATAAAAAAGTAGCGATAAAATTTTATTTAAATCATTAATTATAAGTGCAAGTAAAATAACGATTATATTTCAAAAATAAAGTAATCTTAAATTGAAAATGTTTTACATAAACATAATAATTAATTAAATATATATTGTAAATTACTTAGAAAATATATAGCTATTATTAATATTAATATTTCATATAATTAAATAAGTATATAGTACTGTTATATTTTATTATTATATATTTCTAAATTGAAATTCAGTTTAATATTTATTTGTCACAGCCTGTATACAAGAAATATTATTATGAGCAATATGCAAATAAAATTAAACAATTGTGAATATTGTAAATATTATATTTTTTTGCTTTTTTGATTTTTTCTATAAATGTAAACTGAATTTTTTTTTCTGCAATAAAATGAAGTATTAATTTCAATTCAAAACAAATCTAGATTGTTATTTAGTGTATTGTACCAAGGTAGTCTGAAATTGAGAGGAATAGGTGCATTTATCTACAAATATCATACAATAAAAGCCATAAGGTCTCAACATTTTTTGAAAAAAACCTGCTGTCTGGATATAAAGTTTTTTTAAACTATTTTTTATAAACTATATGCGATGAGAAATATATTCAAGATATAAAAATTAACTTAATTGTTATAATTCACAAATTTTTAAAATTAAAAAATTAAAAATTTTTTATTAAATCTTTAAAAGAATTTAATTATATTTTGTTGCTCAATTAGGCTATAAAAATCTGATTATTTATATCCAGTGTTCTACCATTGTTGTTTACAAATTTTCAGTGCAAAATTCCTTGTATCCCGAGCTTTAAACGCTTTTTTTTAATGCTTCTGACACTGATTCTGCAGTTATAACATGTTTGTATTTACGATGTTATCTTTTTTTGCTTTTATTAAGTATAATATGATGGAAAGAAACAACAATATCGATTGGGTGCAAGGGTGGTCAAGGTCCAATAAGTAAAATAATATACCTCTTATATATTATATAACTAAAAGTCATCGATGTGGCGAGATTCTGATGCTTAGCAAGAGTTTCAAAATCCTTAAGCACATTCTACAGTCATCTGGAAAATTCTTGTGGTTTACCGTGAGAGGTCTCCCAAGTTAGTGAATTACATTGTACATTATAATGTACGTTGAGCGAATACTTTCCTTTAAGCAATTAACATGTAACTCAAGTTTTATTGAAAAAATACCTATAGTCTGAAGCTCTGTGATCACAAAGCCTGTTCAAGTAAATTTCGGAAACATTGCCATGTTCTAGTGTCCAAGCTGAAGATTACGGAAACTCATCAATGGAAACATTAAGATTTTCAATAGATAAAAGTCTAAAAATCATTTTATTTAAGTAAAATGTTTTGTTTTTTCCAAATCTGTCTTTACTTTAGACCTACCACCCTTCTATATTCCCCAAAAATAGGGTTGATTAGGGATGGCGAATCACTAAAACTTAGCGTATGGAATGACCGATCCTATACAAATGAGTGGGGGGGAGAGAAAATAATTTTCAAAAATAGTATAATACGACCCATGGCAAGAAAAATAAAGAATGGCTAAAATTGCAAGTAAACTATCTTTTGAAGCGAAACCGAGGATGGTAAACTATACGATTACGGACATTGTTTATTTAGGGCCAAGGATCGCATACAATTTTTTTGATAGCCAAAATTAGCTATTTTTTAAACAAGGGTCAAAACATTGGTTTTGACTTTGCATGCAGTTTTATGCACGAGCGAGCGTAGTGGGAGAATGCAGACAGCATGCTAAAGTCGAACCCCATATTTTTTCCGGTGATTTAAAACGTAGTTTTACATAAAACAGGAAAAAAGACCGTCTCCCTAGGGTAAAAGAAAAGGCTTTTTTCGTCCTAAATATGTAAAAATAATTTTAAAAATATTAAATATGTGAGAGGATTGATTTTTTTGACCAAGAGGGCTGAAACGTAGCAAGTAAACAAAGTGTACATTATTTTTAGCCCTCTTGGTCAAAAAAATCAATCCTATCACATATTTAATTTTAATTATGGGCGAAAAATTCAATAATAATAATTTAAAAATATTAATTTATTTTTCAGTACGAAATTTCAGAAAATATTTATAATCATGCAATTGCAATAAACGGTTCAAATTTTTGGTTTTCGAATAACCTCATCTGCTACTGCCGTGGATGCCTGGTTTCTTTGAAACAGTAGCGCAAAAAAAATTGTTATTATTCCCTATATTCAACACGTGACCTATGCCCCTTTAAAACAAATAACAGTATCCAAAAGATAATCAAATTTATAGAAGAACAAATTATGAAAAAATCTTTCTATCTTATTAACTTTTTTTTCCAATATATTATTTTTTTCTGGCAGCACGGCCAGGCTGCTTTGCTTGAATATTTAAAGCAATTTGCTTGAATTTTTAAGCAGTTTGCTTTAAATTTCAAGTATTTGCTTGAAAATTCAAGCAAATGCTTGAAAATTTAAGCAACAAAAAAATTTCAAGCAAAGCAGGCTGGCCGTGAGGGAGAAAGCAATTAGAAAATTTGTGATTACAAAAAAATTCTTTTAACATTTGATGGGTATAAATTTTTTATTATTCAAAATCATACATTTTAAAATATGACGTAACAACTCATCCATAAAACGACTTGTTAATTATAGAATTTAGTTTGATGAAAATGATATGTATTTTCTTTAAATTGATAAAAACGCAAACCATAGCGCAATGCGTAGAAGATGGTATTCTGCTCAGGCTGATTCTACAAAGTTTGTAGAACAAATATCGTAAATATGATTCGCAACCACAAGCGCAGCCGCAGTGCAATGCGTATTGCGTTGTGGCTGCGCTTGTGGTTGCGACTCCCTTTTACGGCGTTTGTAAGGCTGGTTCCACAAACCTCCGCAAACGCAAAATCGCAGCCGCAACGCAATGCGCACAAACCAAAATCGTGTTTTGCACATACGTGTTGTGTTGTGCGCATTGCGTTGCGGTAAAGTTTTTGCGTTTACGGAGTTTTGTGGAACCAGCCTAATAAGGGACATTCTATATACAATCAACCGTTTAACGCGTGCGGAGTTGCGCAGTAAGTAAAGCGCAGCTACGCAAGGCCTTACGTGCTGCGCATTACTTACTATTACTTACTGTCCGTAAGGCCCCATCTACAGAAGCCGCAAAAGGGGATCGCAACCGCAAGCGTGAGCGCAACGCAATGCGCAGAAACCAATTTTGTCTTCTACGCAACTCGAAATACACAAAATCTTCTTCTGCGCATTGCATCTGCGTTGCGTCTCGGTTTTACGGTTTCTGTAGATGTTATGTAGACTACACAGAAAGAGGTTTGAACCGCTCAAGTCGGTTCTAGTAGGAACCGAATATTACTCTTACCATAAGAACTGAAAATGTTTATGCTAGAACCGAGATTCACGGTTCTAAATAACTAGTTAAAAACCTTCTCTTAAAAAATTATTATTTTTTTCAAAGTCAAAATTAGTTAAAAGAATATTTTTTATATTTCTTTTATGAATCGCGTACATTAAATTAAAAAACATATTTGTAACTAATTTTGATTTTGAAAAAAATAATAATTTTTTAAGAGAAGGTTTTTAACTAGTGTTTAGAACCGTGAATCTCGGTTCTAGACATAAACATTTTCCGTTCTTATGGTAAGAGTAATATTCGGTTCCTACTAGAACCGACTTGAGCGGTTCAAACCTCTTTCTGTGTAGGCCTAAGTGCAGCCTCAACACAGTGCACACAATACTATTTTCGATTGCTCTCTCTTTTACGGCGTTTGTAGATTGAGCCTAATATGAACGTACACACTCTGATGAAAATGTGCGTAAAATTAAATGGCCAGAGTGTCGTTAAAATGTAATAAATATAAGAGGTATATTTTTTACTAAAATACAAGGAAAAAATAATTTTTAAATCTGAAGAGAAACAAAATTAATATTCTGATAAAAAATGAGTATATATATTTAATACTTATTTTATAACTAAAATTAAATAAAGTTTACTTAAATATATAATAATAATATTTTATAAGATCAATTATAGTTGAACAATGTGTAAAAAAATATTGACTGGCAAAAAAAATACTATTTTTGTCTGTTTACTTATCACCATTTAATTTTATTATTCTAATTAAAAATGCACAAGTAAACTAATATTTTTTTTTTGTTATATCAGTTGTCTGACTTTATAGATGTTACGTAAGCATGACCTTTATTTAAAAATCGTAGTTATTTTTTATCTCTAAAGCATGTGAATTTATAAAAGAAAATATTCGAAATTATAGGCAATATTTTTTTTTTACCAAAATTTTGAAAACCTTGATTTTTTCAAAAATATGACTGGCATAAAGAGATAAAAATTTACTCTATACATTCTAATTTTATTTTTCTGCAAATTGGCACAATCCAGTAAATTTATACTAATAAAATTCACACGTTACAGTTTATTTATTTCTTTTAGAATACTTGATAAGTTATATGAAAAAAAGTGAGATTCTACATGTGTTGATTGATAAAAGAAATATTTTAATATGTTACAACTTAACTTATATTATATAAAAAATAATTATTTTTTTTTTTTATCTTTTATTTTTAGTGATTAAAATAAAATTTTATTTAATATATATTCAGTTCTTATAAAATAATATTTAAATTGCTTAATTATTAATAATTTAACATAAAAAAAATAATATTGATAAAAACTTAGTGTAAATAAAACTTTCCATATACCTAGAAAAATTTTTCAAAAGCTTTTTCGTTTTTAAAATTAGAATAAAATAGAAAACTTAAATTTATCTTAATAAAGTATGCATAACGAGAATATAAATGGAGGTTCAAAATAAAATGTGAAGAAAAAAAATTAATTAATTAAATTATTTTTTTGCACAGTAACTTATTAATTCATCTATAGTGCAAGCTTTAACACAGCATTCATCGTGGATACCTCTTGAATCACGACGAAAGCGTTCGTTATAACCTAATCTTCCCATCATCGCATGGGCATTTTCTCTTGATCTAAATGGAAATCCATCGTCGTAATTAAATGCATAATCATCCAAATCCATTTCTGAAAGAGAAAAATTATTTTTATATTTTTTTTTAATTTGAAAATTCATAAAAATGAAAATTGAAGCAGCAATCAATAAAGATTTAAACAATTTGTGAACTTCTAACAGAATAATGAAAATTATTTACAGTAATTGTTCTTTATTAAAAATTCTCGTCAGTTTAATGTTAATGATTTACATAGATTTAAGGGCCCTGGTTTTTTAATAATGCAGGCTGAAAAACAAAGACCTAAGTTCACATTTTAGGTGAAGTTTTGATTTTTTTATTCGTTTACATGTAAGGACGTTTTGCGATCCCAGGAAGCTAAAAAACCGTTTTTTTTAAAGTCTGTATGTGCGTGTGTGTACGTATGTATGCATACAATGACCATAATAGAAACAGGCTAAAGGTAAGATCTTACGCATCATTTTTATAAATTTTTAATAAGCCAATGAGCATCAGGCTACACACGCCAGCCATGTTGTGCGGGAATTACAAAACTGTACACAAATTTTATACATACACATGTGTGCGTAATACACGCATATAAGAAGCATGGCTGTGATGTGTAGTGCGCACAAAGTTCTTATTTTGGTATTCCGGAAGATCGTACCTTTAGCCTGTTTCTATTATGACAATGACTACATATTAAGTCAATATTTTTATATTTCATTTATTCAATATTTTTAAACAATTCATTTAAAAAAAGTTTATTCTTATTGGTTTCCAGATTCTGCGGGGTATCAAAAATGATGATTTTTGGTGTCTGATGGTTAAACTAAATCAAATGTATAATTTCCTTCATTTACTTGAAGTGCATTAACTTTTTTTTTGATAAAGGTTATTAGATACCCTTGGAATAACTTAAAATAAAAAAACAATTTATTTTTTAGCTTTTTGGTTCCTCAATGAGGAACCATTGTGATAGGTCAAATTTTGATTTTTGATTTTTTGGCATATAAGCACGTTTTGGGACCTCAGGAAGCTAAAAAACCGGTTTTTAAAAAAAGTCTGCATGTGTGTGTATGTTTGTGTGTGTACGTAACCGCTGAAATTTCATAACCATTATGGAATTAAAACCTAATTTTTTTTTCAAAAATTTTTTTATCAAAAAATCTCAAACTACTTTTTTTTTTTTTTAATTTGTATGTAATACCTCAATTATTTCCATGAAAATACTTATATTTGAAAGTACGATTTTTACTCGATATGTCGAATCTGATAATTAATTTTTTGAAAATTTTTTTCCCAAAATTTTCGTCACAAAAAAATACAAAATACACCAAACATTTTTTTCTTTTTGGACGTAGTACCTAATTTATTTCTATGAGAGTTAGGGTTAGAGTTATTTTTTCAACAAAATTAAAACAAAAATAATTGTTTTTAAAAGAATCAAGCTCAAAATAATTTCTCTCTAAAGAATTAAATAAACATTAATTTTTTTCTGCGTAACAAAAAATTCTTTTAGGTTTAGTGCGTAGATAAGTAAAAGACAATAATAATAAACAGTAAATCAGTTTATACCTTATTTTTCAAAGTTTTTAATTATTATATACTATTCTATTTTGATATTAATTTGCAAAAATTTGCTGAAATTATACTTTCTTTAACAATGTTTGATTTTGTGAAAATGTGTCAAGATTTTACAAAAAGTAAAACTATTTTTATGCTTAATATTTTTCATGACATGTTATTTATTATATAAATTTTATTCTATAATTAAAATAGTAAAGTATTTAATATGTTTTATTTTTTTGGTTCCTCAAAGAGGAACCATTGTGTTAGGTCAAAATTTGATTTTCTATTTTTTGGCATATAAGCACGTTTTGGGTCCCCAGGAAGCTAAAAAACCGGTTTTTAAAAAAAGTCTGTATGTGTGTGTGTGTGTGTGTACTTACGTACGTACGTATGTATGTAATCGATGATATTTCACAAACATTATGGAATTAAGACCTAATTTTTTTTTAAAAAATTTTTTCACCAAAAAAGCTCGAGGTACTTTTTTTTTTTTTTGATTTGGATGTAATACCTCATTTATTTCCATGAAAGTACTTATATTTGAAAGTATGGTTTTTACATGATATCTCGAATCGGATACTTAATTTTCTGAAAATTTTTTTTCTAAAATTTTTTTCACAAAAAAATACAAAAAATAATAATTTTTTTTTTCTTTTTGGACGTAGTACCTAATTTATTTCCATGGAAGTACTAGTTTTAAGAACCTTGTTTATTGTAATTTTTTGGATCTGATACTTAATTTTTTCAAATTTTTTTTGTAAAAATTAAAAAAATAGAAAAATAAAAAAAATGCAATATTTTTTTTTTTTTGGGTGTAATACCTCATTTAATTCTATGAAAGTACTAATATCTGAAAATATTGTAACTAGTGATATTTCAAAACCATTATCGAATTAAGACCTAATTTTCTTTTCCAAACATTTTTTTATCAAAAAATCTCAAACTGCTTTTTTTTTTTTTAATTTGGATGTAATACCTCATTTATTTCCATGAAAGTACTTATATTTGAAAGTATAGTTTTCAAATGATATCTCGAATCGGATACTTAATTTTCTGAAAATTCTTTTTCTAAAATTTTTTTCACAAAAAAATACAAAAAATACCAATTTTTTTTTTCTTTTTGGACGTAGTACCTAATTTATTTCCATGGAAGTACTAGTTTTAAGAACCTTGTTTATTGTAATTTTTTGGATCTGATACTTAATTTTTTCAAATTTTTTTTTGTCAGAATTAAAAAAAAAGAAAAATAAAAAAAACTGCAATATTTTTTTTTTCTTTGGTGTAATACCTCATTTAATTCTATGAAAGTACTAATATCTGAAAATATTGTAACTAGTGATATTTCAAAACCATTATCGAATTAAGACCTAATTTTTTTTCCAAACATTTTTTAATCAAAAAATCTCAAACTACTTTTTTTTTTTTTTAATTTGGATGTAATACCTCATTCATTTCCATGAAATTACTTATATTGGAAATTATGATTTTTATTCGATATCTTGAATCTGATAATTAATTTTTTGAAAATTTTTTTCTCCAAAATCTTCGTCACAAAAAGATACATAAATCACCAATTTATTTTTCGTTTTGGACATATCTAATTTATTTTAATAAGAGTACAAGTTTTAGAAATTTAGTTTATAGTAATTTTTTGTATCCGATCACAATTTTTTTTTTTTATTTTGATATAAATTATAACACACAAGAAAAAATGATGGAAATCTTGCCTCTTTTTGACTTCCTCGGATTATTTTGTTCGTTGCTATGTTTATTTATGTATGCAGCTTAATGAAATTATAAACAATAATAAACAGCCTAAAAATATTAAATGGTTATGTTTGCATTTTAAAATTAAGATTTAAAAGTTATATTGGCATTTTTTAAAGAATCAAACAATTTATAGAATTAAATAATTTATTATTTTGTGATTAATAGAAATAATATAAATAATGTTAAAATCTTGAAGCAATTAATGTGGTTATTTTTTTTATTACAAAATATTATTATTATTATTATTATCATTGTTGCGGAAGATTGGTCAAATGCAAGAAGTACACTGATAAAATAAATTATAAGAAATTATTATAAATTCTGGTAAAAACTCCTTTTATCTTTTTATAATAATTGAGCGAATATTTGTAATTTTCGCATCGTTACCAACCATTTCTTTGACAAAACAAAAAAAATCATGCTACCCAATATTTTAATTATTAAGGGATAATTATATATTCTAATAAAATAAAATTTTTATAAAAAAAAAATAAAATTAGCTTTTTTTATATTTGTCTCTTTTTAATTATGCAAAAATGATTTAAAATCCATTAACGCCGGCGCGACCAATCCATGGAGGCTAGAATTTTCACTTTAATAACAAAATGATCTTAATAATCTACTTTACCAGCTACTAAAAACGAAAAATGTATGTATAATTACATGGTTATAATCAATAATATTTGTTGTAAATTAAGATTACAGCCCATTGTTTGAGGAACCTCAGTGCCAGCTATTTTTTAATTGTAATGCCTAATCTAATTCCATTAAAGTACTAATATCTGAAAATATTGTAACCAGTTATATTTTACAACCATTATCAAATTAAGACCTAATTTTTTTTTCCAAAAATTTTTTCGAAAATCGAAAACTTTTTTTTTTTTTCATTTTGCATGTAATATTTCATTTATTTCCATGAAAAAACTTATATTTGAAAATATGGTTTTTACTTGATATCTCGGATCTGATAATTAATTTTTTGAAAATTTGTTTCAAAATTTTTGATCGATAAAAAAAACTTAAAAATTAATATAAATGTATGTATGATTGCATGCTTATAATTGGCTCATTGTTGGAGGAACCTTAGTGCCAGCTAGTTGGCAGGGTATTTTATAATGCTTTGATTTTTGAAAATAAACGTGTCAAATTGGTATAGTTATTTTAAAGGATATGAAAAATGTGCCGAGTGGGAATTTTAATCCTTATTCCTAAACAATAGCCGAGCCGAGTGGGTAGTTGCCCGTTTTTTACTGTGAATGAATAATAAACGATAATAAATATCTAGTATCTATTTTTTCAAAAAATTTCAAGCTATTCCTGATACCTGATCTGATCTGAAAAATAAAATCCCAAACTCCGGGTCGGAAACCCAAAATTCGGGTAATCGCACACCCTAACGTCAATATTTAATAAAGTATTTATATGGATAAAGAAGTTTCCTTGTATTTGTTTCGCAATGTTCTAAAAAAGAGAAGTTATTTTAATCTCTAATTTTAATGGGTCAATAAATATATCAAAATTAATTACTCAAAAATAAGTGAGAGAAAGTTAATTCCATTTTTCTTAAAGATAATATTTAAATGATAAGGTGTTTCTTTAATTTAAAAAAAAAATCAGTAAATTTGTTAAAAATTTAATATTAAAATGATATAAAATAATTAAAATTTAATGATGAAATGCCTTTTATTTATTTAAAATTTGAAAAAGCTTAAGAAGCTTAGATAAAAAAAGATTTCATATTCGTTTTTGAAGACCCAAAGAAAATAAGTAATCCAACAAAATCTTAAAAACCTTTAATAATATAACTTAAAAACTCTTATTGTGAGCAACTGAACCATCCCCATCAAAAATTTACTAATTTTTCGAAAAAATTTAATATTTATGTCACTTTTTACCGTGCAAGTATCATGTATGCGATGAACTATCAAAAAAAAAAATAAATACCTGATGAAAAATTTTATCGATCTTTAAGGACTTACGAGGGTAAATAAAAATGATGACAGAACTAAATGAAACTGGAAAATTATTAAATATAAACATTTTTAAAGTTGAATAGAACTTGGTTTTACCTTTGCTACCACATTAATTTTCATTTTATTGCAAATTAAAAATAGGCAGTTTAACATTGCTCTTATGGAAATTCATATTTGGAGCTTACAAAAAGTATGATAGTGATGACACAGGGAGATGAAACTAATTAAATATCATAAATAAATTGTCAAAGATTATATTTCCAATTTATTTTATCTAGGTTACCACATTCAATCATTAATTATTCGGTAAAAACCAAGTTTTGGCAAGTACCATAACCTAAAATAATAAAGTTTTTTCATAAATAATTTTTTCATAAATAATTAAAATAATTTTTTTTGCAATAATATTACATAATAAACTCATTTTTTAATATTTTTACGACTAATTTTGTTTTAAACTGCAAATTATAAAAAAAAAAATAGCGTCGGTAATGTGGATATTGACTCAAAATTTCTATTTACCCTCGTAAGTCCTTAAGGAGTTAGGAGGGTAAATAGAAAATTTGAGTCAATATCCACATTATCGACGCTATTTTTTTTAAATAATTTGCAGTTTAAAATAAAATTAGTCGTAAAAATATTAAAAAATGTGTTTATTATGTAATATTATTGCAAAAAAAAGTTATTTTAATTTTATAAATTATGAAAAAACATTAGTATTTTAGGTTAACAATGTTACTTACTAAAACTTGGTTTTTACCGAATAATTAATGATTGAATGTGGTAACCTAGATAAAATAAATTGGAAATATAATCTTTGACAATTTAGTTATGATATTTAATTAGTTTCATCTCCCTGTGTCATCACTATCATACTTTTTGTAAGCTCTAAATATGAATTTCCATAAGAGCAATGTTAAACTGCCTATTTTTAATTTGCAATAAAATGAAAATTAATGTGGTAACAAAGGTAAAACCAAGTTCTATTCAACTTTAAAAATGTTTAAATTTAATAATTTTCCAGTTTCATTCAGTTCTGTCATCATTTTTATTTACTCTCCTAACTCCTTAAGGGATAATTTAAATTATTTAATTTAATTTATGATTTAATATTAAAGTTTAGTAGTTATGTTGCAATATCAATTTATGGAACATAATAATAATCCGGTTTTAACTGCAAAAGTTCGGTTTTAACAGCAATTAAAAAGATATCACTGCTAACTTCTCCTTTTGGCTTTAGACCGGTAGCCTTATTAGTTTTTCTGTCTAAAGTTCTTGAGAAACTTACTCATGATCAAATTACATTATTTTTAAGAAGCATCAAACTACTTGACTCTTTCCAAACAGGCTTCAGAAAATACTAGTCCTGTCGAAACACGAATCCGAGGTCTGTTTTGCAAAATTCCTGGTCAATTTTTTGTTATTAACAATTTATTGCAAAATTTGACAACAATCTGAATGTTAAATATCCTGTAGCTAAAACAATTCAAAATTTTTATAAGTCCCTGATTTTATTATACATATTTTGACTTAAATACAAATTCTTTATTTATAAGGTTGTATAATTAATTGTTTAAACAATATTTAATTGTTAATAAATTGTTTAAACAAAATTTTTTCCAAAATTACGTGTGACACTTTTGTTTATGTGTTTTTTGACCCTCTTATCACGATTTTCAAGTTCTTTTTTTGCAAAAACCTTACCTATAGTAATTGTTTAAACAGTTTTAATTTGCTTATAAGCCAAAATTAATATGTTGCTATGTGAAATTTTTATCAATAAAAACGTTTTTCTCAACCTTAAAAACCCCCAGGTAATATAGAAAATTCCTTTTTTCATGGTTTTTGTTCCGCGGTCTTGGAAAATTGGAAAATATCCTGATATTATGTTAGACCTAAACGGACATCCTTGGACACTTGCATTTTTCGGTAATAAAAACTGCATATTTTAAGCTAAAAACCTCACCCAGTTGGTAATTTGGGTCACTTTTTTCATTTCTGGAGCTCATTTTTAGCTACAACCCCTACGAAATGAGATATCAACCCCTAAAATGGGATAAACTTTCAAACAATTTTTCTTACGCGTGAGATGTCCCCAAATGCAAAAAAGATTTTATTTGACATTAAAAATTATTACCAGGACTCACAAAAAAGAGGATGTTCGTAAAATTGAAGTATATAGATATTTTTTATTTATATTCGTCTATTATCTATGTGTATTTATTATCCATGTAAATGTTTTTTGTCTGTCCTAAATAAATTATCTGATAATATAAAAAATTCTTAAAACTATTGAATTTAAACAATTTTTATGACTATTAAAAATTTTATAAATATTTTATTCGATTTTGCAAATATTTTTGCAGGGGTGTAGGTGTAAACGGGCTCCGGAAATGAAAAGAGAGACCCAAATTACCGACTAGATGAGCTTTTTGACTCAAAATATTCAATCATTCATTTATTTACAAAACTCACCCCTTTGTTTACTAAAAACAACCCCAGGGAGGGTTGAAATGGCTAATACATACATATTTGACTTTGAACCTTTTCTTGAGATTGTTAGTAAAAATTTTTTATGCTAAATAAAAACTTTTTTGCATTTGAAAGCAACTAAAGTTTCCTTAACAATTACATGAAAGTTTACCCCATTTTAGGGGTTGATATCTCATTTCGTAAGGGTTGTAGCTAACAATGAGCTTCATAAATGAAAAAAGCGACCCAAAAAACCTATTAGGTGAGTTTTTTAGCCCAAAATATTTAATCTTTCATTTATTTATAAAACTCACCCCTTTGCTTACTAAAGACACCCCCAGGGAGGGTTGCAATGGCTAATACATGCTTATATGACTTTTAGCCATTTTTTGGGTGTCCTGGTAATAATTTTTTTTTTTTGCTGAATAAAAACTTTTTGGTATTTGAAAAAAACTAAAGTTTCTTTAAGAATTATTTAAAAATTTACCCCACTTTAGGGGTTGATATCTCGTTTCGCAGGGGTTGTATCAAAAAACGGGCCCCGGAAATGAAAAAAACGACCCAAATTACCTACTTGGTGAGGTTTTTAGCATATTTACAGTTTTTATTACCGAAAAATGCAAGTGTCCAAGGATGTCCGCTTAGGCCTTAATAGGATATGCTAGGGCGAAAAAATTAAAAATTTCATTCATAAAAACGATTTTCTCAACCTCGAAAACCCTTAAGTAATATAGAAAGTTTCTATTTTCATATTTTTTGGTCCACCATATTGGAAAATTGGAAAATTGTTTTGGATGAAATATTAAAAATTAGGCCTCCAGGATATCAGTTTTTATTCGTACGGTTCATTTTCATCCCGAAGGTATTTGAGGCTCTAAGCCAGGGAGTATAACTACGTGGTTATTTTTGTTAGAGTTCTATAATTTGTAAATTTATAAATTACAGAATAAGATATTTATTTCTTATACTGTAATTTATAAACTTACTAATTATGTAATGTAATTATAAAATATTACCGCTTATGTTCTGTAAACCACAAATTTTTACATAGCCTATTATAGGTATGTATAAAATAAGTATTACCGGCCATACACTGTTAATCTGTAATTTTGGACGCGTATTTACAGAATAGTGTTTAGAGAGTAAAAGGCTGTTGTAATTTATAAAATGTATATATTTATTTTTGTTTATACAAAATAAAGTTTTATCTTATCATATCTTATTTTATTTTGTTTTTAAATGAGATTAGACGCCATCACAAAAACTGCAGCTATTAATAAAATACGCATATTATAAGAATATATTATAAGAAACATTTTTATATACTGTAAATAATAATATTATTGAACTAAAACCATACTTCATTATGATTCAATATTTCTAAGCATTATAAATCAAAACATTATGAACAATTTGTTTAATTATATTTCCTCTATTAAATCAATTATAAATTTTCACTTATTTATTTTACTGACGGACTGGGAAGACTTAATAAATTTGTATGGGGTCTGTAGATAAAAATATAGTTGGGGCGCAAGAAAAAATGAAAAAAATAATTTTGTTATAAAAAAAAGTTAAAATTTATCGAAAATTTATAAAAAATCAGCTGTAACACATTATTGAAGAAGTTTAGCAAAAAATTTCCCACGGTACCTAGAATTGAATGATCTTCAATATGAGCCAAGTAGAATTTTGATCCAAGTTACTCAGATCTGGAATCTCAGGCTTTTATGAGCCAAAATTTACAAAAATTTAACAGGTCGTATTTGTTTAAACAAATAAACATTTTCAATTTTTTTTTCTTGTACCAAATACTGAAAAGCATTTATTCATTCATTACAAAATTATTACAAGAAAATATATGGCTAAAATATTTCTGTTACAAATATTCTGCGCAAAAAAGCGGATAGAACGCCCTTAATCCAAAATTCTTGTGATAAAACATATTATTTATTTAATAAAAAGAATTTTTAATTTATCTTGTTATAATATTTTTAACAGAGTGTTCTTTCTTTTTCTTATGCTTAGTAATTTGTATATCTCCACCTCTTACTTTTGAAAGAATTCATATTATTTCATTAATGAAATAATAGCCGCTAAGAAGATCCAAAGAATTTTATAAATAAAGGAAGATAATTCTTTTTAATAAAAAAAAAAAAATTCCCAGCAGAGAAATTGAAATTTATGAAACCTAGTGGTTTTAAAACTTGGTATGGAAAATCACGACTGGATTTAAATAAATTCCAATTTTTCTACTGGAAATTTTTTTTTTTTTTAATTAAAAGAATTATCTTCCTTTAACTATGTATATAGTCTTTTTTCATACCACTTCCTTAGGTTATGTTTGTGAAATACTAGTAGTATAATTTTATTTTTAATAGTTCTTTAGGGTACGTGAATGTAAGGCTTGTGGTATAGTCTTTTACATACCACTTCCTTTAGGTTATGTGGATTTATGGCTTATGGTAAGGTTTTTTTATGCACCAGCTCCTTAGGTTATATTAGTGATAGAATTATAATTAATTTTTCGAGTAATTTTTTTAATTGGTGTGGGCTTGTAGGTGGGAGCCTTAAGCACCTAATGGTTGATACGGCTCTCCAATTACTCACGGGCGCTATTTTCCTTGAAAGGCGGCATTATCCAATCAATGTTAAACTCTATTGGCATATTTTAATGGCATGAAAACTATTGTGAGTTTCACAGTGCATCAGAAGTAGAGCAATTTTAAATTAATAAATTTAAATTTAAAGTTAATTACCTTGTACGCTTTTTTTGAACATTGTATTGTAAAATCCATTGCAAAATAAACTGAGGGTATCAGAAAGTTTCCTTCCACAGTATCTGGTTGGTCCTTGACGTTTTTGATATTCATAAAGATCTAATTGACCACTCACCACATGGAAAATAGTAAGACCGATGAACACCACACTCATCCATGATTTATACTGATAAGTAAACATCTGTGAAAAAAATAAAATTAGTTAATTTTCTTTTTATTTATTGCAGATCTACGGATACAATTACTATATATAAATCGCATAATTTTGAATGAAGGGATTGGACAAATTAAAATATATTGGGAAACCTGGTTAAAATAATGATAATGATCAACGATTTTTGCAAGCATAAAATTTATCAAAGTATTTTTTCGTGCATAGGAAGAAAGTAAGTAGCTTTTCGGAGCTGGGCAAGATTGGCATGCTCATTGTCCGTTTATGAAGAAACTGGTACGGAAAATTTGAAAACTGACCAGTTTATAAAATGTTCCATAAACGGAAAAATTTCAAACCGGTTATTTTTGAAACTTTGGTAGTTTTACAAAAAGTTGAAGCGGATCAGTTTTCGAAAATTCCGTGCCACCAAATATTTCGGAAACGGATCGTTGGAAAAATATCCGTTTATGAAAGATTTTCGGAACGAGTAAAGTGACCAAACTGTAACGTTTCTAATTTGTCCGTTGGCAACTGAAACGAGAACTGCGTGTAAAAATCGCCGTTTTTGCCCACCTCTATAGCTTTTGTTCTTGCTATCTTGCAAATTTTATTAAAGTAGTTACTTCCACTATTTTAGAATTTAATTTATAAATATTTTTAAAATAATTTTATTTTTCGTATTTTATCTCCTAATACCCAATTCCTGATATTTTTAGGTTGAAGTAAATGAGCATAAGGGTTCCAAAATTTAAATACACGCCAGAATAAGTAGCATTATAATAATTTTTACATAATAAAATATTATTAATGAATAATTTACGAATTATTTATGAATAATTCCTGTAAAAACTTCAAGAGACCAATGGCACATTACAAAATAAAATTTTCTAAGATTCGATAATTAAAGCACTATTTTATAATAATGAAGGTGTAATAACTTTTATTGGTTTTTGAAACTCATTTTATTGATATATGTAAGACCAGGCTTCTGGTTTTTTGCATCTTTGAAAAACTATAATTCTTTCGAGAATGGAAAATTATGTAATATTAATTTAAGTAAACGTGGGATAAATTCGCCTGTAGGCCATTGCTCACCAATAGCCCATCTTCGCTAATTTAACAATACTGAAAAAAATACGCTGCCAAGGTAGTTTTTCAAGCATTCATAAAAAATTACAAATTATCTATTTACTTAACCGGAAAATTTTTGCCATCAGTGAAAAAGATTATTAACATAAAATTTTATTTTTCTGTTTCCGGAAAAGTTGTTCGGGAATTAAATATGGCAAATCATGAAACAGGAAAAATTGGAAACTAAATTTTTGATTAACGGGGAGATTTTCAAGGTCCGGGGAAATTAATTCAAAAATAAAATTTTATTTTTTTGACCTCGAAGGGTATATTTCAAAATAAAAAAATATAGGAATAGAATCCCGCGTGGCTAGGTATGAAAACAGTAAAGTAAACATAAAGTACAATCCTCTTGGGATAAGAAAAAAATGAAGGGTGTCGTCAGAATTCATAATATACAAAACTATTTTAAAAAATTTTTTTTATAATTCTAGAGAGCTATGCGCTTTTTTAATATAATTATATTTGAGTAAGAAAAATAATATCTATCTATATTTTTTTATAGAAAAGTAAACTGCATGTAATCCCATAAACAGCTGTAAATACCACAATGCATATGATAAAATCTATAATTATTATTTGCTTAAGAGAAAATAAAATAGCAAATCGATAAACTTATGAAATTATAATGTGTAGAAACTTTTTTATGTTTCAAATATTAAAATTAAATAAATGAAAAGACGAGGAAAAAAAGTAGACATTGATAACAATTATATTCATTTACGTATGAGTATAAATATGTGTTAACTTCTTATCTTCCATCTTCCCTCTCCCCTTTTCCCTCCTTTTCCATCAAATTCTTTAACTCATAAGAATTGCATTTTCTTTTGAAAATTTTTTTTCTTCAAATCTTCATATTTTTTTTTTTTTTTACTTTAAAATTTTTGTACACACGATAACTATACTCCTATTATTTATGAATTTCTTAATATTTTTTTTTCTAGGTGCTGTCAAACGTTAGTTAACCTTGTAACCATCCAACATGAATACGTCAGCTTAAAATTAAAATTGTATGCATAAAAAACAATAAAAATTATAATAAAAAAAATTTTCCATTATCTATAACCGTTTTCCTGTAAAAAATTTTTCAAATTTCACTCAAATACCGAGCGCGCCAAGTAGCAATTAAATTATATAATTTTAACAATGTTGAAGTTTGCAAAAATTCTGTTATAGAGAAAAAAAAAACTTTTTTGAAGCTGATGCTCTCATTTATGTCTGTAAATAATATATTGTTGAATCTAACGATCATAATATGAGAGCTGTAGCTATTATACCTATACAACATGTCGTTCAGGCTGGTATAGCTCTGACAAATAACATGATATAAACATGATGCTTGATAAAAGTTACATACATTGAAAATAATAATGTAAAAAAAAAAAATTCATAAAGAATTATCTCTTTCTTTCTTTACATCCAGTATTTTAAATAGGATCACGTGAGCTACAATAGTAAAATATGTTAAATTGGAATGAAAGCTTTTCATAATTAATATAATGTATAAATATATAAAATTAAAAAATTCTCAATACTCTTTAAATGCTAAACCCCAGAATAATGATTATGCAATATTTGTTTAAGTCTCCTGCATGGAAAAATCTTGTTACTTTTTTTAATTCCATTATTTTCCCGCATACTTTTTTTTATTTATTAGATTCAACAGCGCTTCGCGCACAGATTGATGATTTGAGTTATGAAATATTTGTAATTTATAAAAACAAAAAATTTATGATTATTTAGAAGTAGAATTTAGGGTAAATTGCAAAAATTTTAAATAGTAAACTAACAAAGCTCACAATTTGTATTATTTTGTGTGTATAATATAATTTTTGTTTACATTCTTGTGAGAACCAATCATAATGACTTCAGATCTAGCAACCGTTGCGTTGAGCAATGTCTTTTTAAGGTAGGATAGGATAGGATAGGATAGAATTGGATTTTCGAAAAATTTTTCCGTTCACGAATGTTAAAAATCTTCACGAAACTTAAAAATAATTAAAAGTCCAACATTTTTAAACTAAAACTAACTTTTTGTTATAATTATACACCAAAACTCTATTAATTTTTAATTAACAAAATAAAATAGTTAGTGTCTTAATTTTTATTTGCAATTTAATATACTACAGGTTTAAAGTTCAAAAAAATAATTAAAAAGTAAGGAATTGGTTACGTTTTCAACATTTTCAACTAAAGCGCTCTAACCTTGTAGTTGAATATGGTTCTTTATGTAAACTCGGGTTTTAGCTTGAAATATAGAGAACAATGGTGACAGTGAGAGTGAGAGAGACAAAGAGAGATTTAATAATTATGATAAATTAAAAAGTATTAATACATATCAAAATTAAAGTTTTTCTAAAAATATTGCATTTTTTTACAAAATTCTGATCTTTTTTTGTCAATTTGTAGTATATATATATTAGAGTGGACCTAAAATTGGAGTTTTAATAAAAACTTTGCTCCCCGGATTTTTTCGTGAACTTTTGGTTATAAAAAGTCTCCAGCTCGTAGGATTTTGCTTCTGCTTTTCAAAAACGCGTGCCTGTAAGCACCTCAATTTCCCATTTAAAGAACATGGAAATTTTGACTTTTCAGCTTTCTAATTTTTACAAAGCTTGCAGAATGTTTTGAAAAGCTGCTAATCGATGGAAAGTACTATTTAAATATATAAAAAACTATACCCAACCTCAAGTAGCCAAAAAAATATTGTTAAAGCAACTATATCGGTAATAAACTAAGAAGCCATATTATTTTAATGGGAAATTTTTAAAAATTTATTACCGATATAATTGCTTTAAAAATATTTTTTTTAGCTTCTTCAGGTTGGGTATCGTTTTTTATATATTTAAATAGTACTTTCCATCGATTAGCAGCTTTTCAAAACATGCTGCAAGCTTTGTAAAAATTAGAAAGCTGAAAAGTCAAAATTTCCATGTTCTTTAAATGAGGAAATTGAGGTGCTTACAGGCAGGCGTTTTTGAAAAGCAAAATCCTTGGAGCTGGGGACTTTTTATAACCAAAAGTTAACGAAAAAATCCGGGAAGCAAAGTTTTTCTTAAAATTCCAATTTTAGGTACACTCTAATGTATATTATACATATGCGCCTATATAGAGATTCCGGATAACCATTTTTAAAATCGTACTCGACATCCTAAAACGTTTTTTCATTTTTTACTATTATCACTTTATATGATTCATTTTTTTCATTCTTTATAAATATTTGTATGTGTATAAGTGAAAGCATATACGAGAAGAGAACATATGCGTTCTTTTTTGTTTGGTAAAAAATGATTGTCAATTGGTTTTTAGAAATGTGATAAATTTATCTAAATCGTGAGAAAAATACTGAAATTTAATATCCATGCATGCTGTTATTTTATGTAACACGATGAATATCTAGAAATAAAAAATCCCGAAACAATGTAGAGTAAATATTAGAAGGAAATAAAGCAATTATTATGTAAATTCGGTAACGTGTACAGTATTTTCAATGAGATTAACATTAACTATAAATAAATTTAAAAAATAACAAAAAAATAATTGTGGTCACATTTACGTACTACACATTAATAAATTGATCGAATAATCTTTCCTAGTTAATAATATAATTAGTGCAAACATGAAAGTAAATTACTGCCAGATAATTTAAATTAATTTTAGGGAAATTGGGAATGGTGCTTACAAAAGTTCTTATTTTTCCAAAAACTTAATATTTTAGAGATAAAAATTTTCAAATAATATTTATATTTAAATCACTTTTATATTTTTCAACTGATTAGTCAGCATTGAATATGACCAATTTGCCTAGTTATAAATTTTTCTCATTCTCGTATTAGGCTAGTTAAAAACTACAGTGAATCTTTTTATTAATGACAATGCAGCGTATACAGGGTCTAAGCTATTATAGCAGTACAGCCAAAGTCAAGAAACTTGCGATAATATTGCTAATAATTATGTTGCAAATATTAATAATCATACGCATAAAAAACAAGTTGATAACAAATTATTATAAATAAGAGTATTAATAATTTTATCTATTTTATTATGTGTTCAATTATTATAAACATAATACTTGAGACAGAAATATAATTTTCAAATTTACTGTAGAGTAACTATAATTACAAAACATTTATGCGCTCGTTTGGCTTTATTGTTACATCGTTTATTATTGTATCATAAATAAAAAAATACTATTATTATTTATATTAATTGTTTATCAACAGTGATAAATAACAACACATTATATATTTGTTATTCAAGTTAAGAAATTTATATAATTTTTTTTTTTAATTTGCTCCGTTGTTCAAGAGATATATTATATAATATATCAGAATCAGCTATAGCTTGCAAGCTTTCTTATTTTTAGGGAGAAAATTTTCTCAACTTAAGCTTAATCCTTATTGTCCAATGTAGCATTTGTGCAAGGTTATTCTAATTTTTTCTTAAATATTTTAAATTCTTTTAAAAATAAAGTAACTTTGCTTGAGCTCTAAATAAAAAATTGACATTTCCATGGAAAAAGGGGAGGTCAAATGGGACTTAAAATAATTCAGCCTTAGGAGCTTAGAATAATTTTGGAATTAGTAATACCTAATACAGTATAATACAGTAATACCTAATTTAGCAGATCTGTAATTTTTGTTGTGTTTACACAAACTAGTTTTAATTTTGCGGATCTAAATAATTTTCTTGCCTATTCGAATTTGCTAATATTTTTTGAAATATTTAATTATTTTTCTGCAATAGAAAATCTTTTAGATCTGGAAAAAATTCAATGTAAGAAATATAAAATCCAGTGAGTGGGTTAAAGTTGAGTATATATATTGGGTACCAAAATAATACATATTATTTACTTTCCTAGCACCATATTTTAAAGTAAAACTTTCATCATTATTAAACATTTTTATTTAATTTTTGTTTTTCATATATTTTTGTATCGGTTCCTATTCATCGAAAAAAGAAATGTTTTAGATAATTTTGGCGTAATTTTTCCTTGGCTATTCATTTTCTATTGGTTAAAATCAGAAATTTTAAAAAATCATCAGTTTTTTCTCATAAATGTTTGGTATTTTAATATATCTAGCCAAAAGTTTCACCAACTTAAAATGTATACTTTCAAAGTTCTCTGGTTCCATCTAGTTAAAAGATTTTTGACTAATAGACTTTAAAAAATTTAAATTAGAATTCTTTATTTTCTGCCAACCTCGCGAATTGTAGGTTAAAATCAACCAAAAAATCGGATTCAGCGGAAAATTTTACATCGGTTACCTTTTGAAAATATTTTTTTTGTACATCTAGTCTATTTTGTAAATTTATTACTAAAAAATAATTAATGCTAATAATTAATGCTGGCCTAGTTTGAGCATTTTTGCACCTAGAGGTCTAAAAAATTGGGGGGTATCATGATTTATATATTGAAAAACATCTGAAAATTTTGGGCTCGATCGGTGAAAGTAATTCTGCAAAAGATGTAACTTCAAAAAAGGGGAATATACCCATTTATTTTTCTTTATTAAATGATATTTATATTGATAATGAAAAGTATCAATTATTATTGTAGATATTCGCATACTTTAATTTCATTTATTAATATAATTTACATGGAAACATTAAGCGTATAAATAACATTTGTTGTAATATAATTTAATTATTATCTCATTTAAATTATTATAAAGTAATAAGGGGGCAAAATACAAGTGATTTTCTTAAAAATTATTATTTTTAATTAATTGTATAAATATTATATTTCAATAAATTTAACTTTTATTTAACAATTTCATATTCCCTAAACCTTTTCAGTGAGAAAGTGCAACTAGAAATAAATTCTCTAACCTATTTTTAATTTTGTAGATCCAATTATCGATTTTTGATAAATTGAATCAACATTTTCTTATTCTTGCAGCCAAATGCTTATTTTCCATTAAAAAATATTTTCTTTTTATGTATTGATACGAAATTTTTCGGGTCCATAATTTAATTTGGGCAGCGCAAGCGCGAGAAAATCAGTATTTTACATATTTTGTCTTTAAGCATAAAAATCTCATCTATCTTTACTCCCTTAAAAAAATCCATGAGGTTTGCTAATCTATAAGCTCCAGATTAAAAAATGATACTTTTTAAATTATAAGTTTGTTTGTTTGTTGACCTCTTTAGCATAAAGGGATCTTTGTTATTTTATCTAGAAGGCCCTTTGAACCAAATTATAAATAATTTGGTATAGATAATTTGGGGGATGGTTTTTTAATTATTAGTTATATTAACATAACATTAATAATTTTTTAATTATTAATTATTATTTATTATATTTTTAATAATATTAAAAAAACCCCGAATGTTCAAAGAATTTAGAGGAAACAAATACCATGGGCAAAGAGTCTTTTTCTTACAGATTCATTATTTAATAAATTGAGGAAAATCTAATTTAATTCAGTTAAAAGATAATAATTATTTTTCTCCTTAAAGGGTTGAAATCACTTTTTCACCACACGTAGCAATTCAAAAAAAAGCTGTTTTCTCCAGAAAGAAAAATTATATTTATAGACGATGGGGGCAAAAAAAGAATGCCCCAGATAAGAGTTTACTATCCCTTATCTTATATAAATTTTAGCGGTATTTTTAGCAAACATTTTCTAAATGATAAAATTTGAAATTTCTTTAATCTTTTTTTTTCGATTTTCGATGTAATTAAAAATTAAAAATACTTATCAAGACATAGGGTTGAGGGGGTGGTTTTCGACATTGTTAAGAAACTAATCACTTTAATAAACCGGTGTAACATTAAGTTTCAAGCGTTTTTAGACACAAGAATGTTTTTCATACTCAAATTAATAAATATTGACGAAAAAAAACCTATTTATGAATTTCAAATACTACTTTAAATATCAAGTAAGTTTTAATATTAAAAACCGAAAAAACCGGGGTTTTGGACACTAAGAGTTTACTCCATTAATTGATAGAAAATTAATTCTTTACAAAACATTTTTATTTTTTTTATTGTGAACCCCTATCGATTTTTTTCTAGTTATTCAGCTTCTGTATTCAAAAAACAATAAGTGACCAAAACTGCATCGATGTCAACCACTCCATCCTTGACCCTACATAATATTAATTAATATTAGCTATAATTATTTCAAAAAGTATTTCAAAATTACAGTTATCTCTGCATTGGAAATTACTGTCTACAGATCTCAATTATTGTTAAATTCCTAAATAGTTTGCTGATTATAGAAAAGGTATGTCAAAGCACATGGCACATCTCTTATACAAACTAGTAAGTACAAACTTTACGGTTATCATTATAAGCATTGCAGACTAAATATTCTAGTTTCTTTGCATATATCGATCGATATTTCGACTAAATATGAGAAACTTGTAAAGATACTAACCATTCAGATAAATTGTGGATATAATAAATACTTGTTTAATTTTCTAAACGATCTTTCTTAAAGCTTATTGTCCTGCCCATCAATTTACAATCTCATATTTAGTAATTGTAGCTGAGCATAAAAGTATTTGTAAATCCCATCAAATTTGGAATACTTAACGCATAAGCATAAATACTTTAGTTTTTACTAACATTTTTTAATAATTTCTCCATAAAAATTAAATTCTTTCACAAAAATAATCTGCTTTTTTTTAAACTAACTATTTCTCAAGGAAGATACAAAAACTAACATGCATGAATAAATAATATTTATAACGCCCACATTTTTTTTTTAGTAACCTTATAAAATGTATATTTGCATAATCTTTAAGTTTTATAACTAAAAGTATAGTTATAATATATAAAGCAGTTCACATTTTTATGTTCTTGTTTCTTAACATAACATCTTTCAATTTTTTTTTTTATGAATGTATGTAAATATCCTTTAATAATTTTTCAGTTTTATAGTTTGAAATGGAATTTGTTTTACATAAATGGAAACTTGTGTTATTTTTATCTTAAAAGTTATTTTTATTTATGAATTTATAAATTATAAATCGTATAAGTATTTAAGTTATTTTTAGAAACACAATAATTTTTTTTTTTAATTAAAAATTTAACTAAAAATTTTATACAGAGTATATTATTTTTTCTTAGTATGCGTTAAACTTGCGTTACGTCAAGCAAGAATTATCAGTTTCTTTTTTTTTCTAAATTTTTCTAAACTTACTTTGCGAAACGAGTTATTTTTGCTCATGATTTATTTAAAGAGCAATGGACTTAAGCCTAATAAAAATTAATTAATTTTTTTTAAAATTAGTAAAAAAAAAAATTCGAAATTTTTGATAAAATTTTAAAATTATATTTAAATATTTATTACTTACTAATTTTACTAACTCGCTACTTTTTCCAAAGAAATGAGTTTGTTTTTTTGTTTGCCGAACTTTTATATGTACGTGATTTTTAGCACCTTTTTAGTGTTTATTAAAAAAAAAAACAACTTTTCTTGTTATTTATCCTTAAATTATTTCCAAACTTAAAGATGGTCTTGTTCTTAGCCTTCTTTCCAGGCTTTTAACCACAAATAAATTTACGAATAAATGGAAAAAATTACTCTCCCTCCCATTATAAATATTGTAAACGAGCGCCACTGTGATATAAGTGGCTATACATAAGGTAATTATTCTTTTTATATAGCAGAATTCCAATTATCCGGAATCGTCGGGACATGGGAGTTGCCGGATAATCAAAAATGCCGGATTATCAAATGTTCATAAAACTCACATTATACTTAATTACTATATTGTTACAAACTCTACGTAAACTGTTGATTTAGGTTTTAAAAAACTAACAATTTATACTAAAGAAATAATTTTAAATTCTAACATAAGTTTTGAACTAATATACATACTATTATAAAAAAAAATTTGTCCTTCTAAGAGGTCAAGAAACGTAGGTCGATCGAAGCTGTTTATTTTGATAGGCTAATAAACATTAAAAAAAATTTTTTTATATCAATAACAGGAAACACTAAAAATATCAAAAATCTTCTGCGGCAGGTCTAATTTCTCTCATACTCAAAATTTCAATAAAAAAATTTTAATTGCAATTTTAAAAAGTAGAGATTGAAAAAACTATGACACATGTTACAAAATAAAATCACATAAAATATTAATTAAGACTCATATTAAATATAATTGAGTTACATTTTATTTTATTTTATTTACTTAACGGAAATATATTTTTATAAAAAATTTTTTTTTCCTATAAATATAAAAATAAAAACCAAATTTAAAAAAATGCATATGAATTTGATCCAAAAAAGTGCCGGATTATCAAATGTTCCGGTTTATCGGATGCCGGATAATTGGAATTCTGCTGTAATTCTGAGCGAAACATGATTTAAATTTTGTTTTTTTTTTCTTCAAAAAGATAAATTACTTGATTATATCGATCTGTACTGTAAGAAAAAATAACCGCGATTTGTCATATGGGCAAATTCATATCCAAACAGTAAGTCATGATAGTAAATAGCACCATTTTAAATTTACTATATTCTAATAGAAAATTTCTAAATTATTAGTATTTGAATATATTTCTTTAATAAAATATTATATAAGAAGTGCGTGTAACTGTAAAAACCAGTGCTGGAAACGCCATTTAAATAGGCTGACTTGAGCTTCACTACCGCGGTTTCTGCAAAATATTACACAATTTTTTCAAAATTATTCTTTTTTTATAACAAATAATATATAACAGAATATACCTATATATAATAATATCACAGAATATATATATAACAGCATATAAAAACAGTATAATTTTGCAACAAACATGTAATATTTTACTGAAACTGCGGTAGTCAAGCTCAATTTAATGGTGTCTCCTATAATGGTGAGGTTTTTAAAGGTTCTAGAAGTGCATTATAGAAAATAATAAAGCTTAATGTTAATATTCCTTAGCAGCATTCCGGAGCTCTATAGTTACCTATATTTTCTATGGGGAATCTAGTAAATTTGGGCAATCGGTTCCCTTTCAAAATTACTTTTTGTCTTCAAGAAATCAGGAACCAAATAGCCCAAATTTACTAGATTCCCCATAGAAAATGTCGGTAATTACAGATTATATTACAGGTTATATTTTTGTTGTGAAGTTTTTAATATCTTCCGTGCTGAATTGCTGATATCACCCGGAAATCCTAGAGGTGGAATGTTTTTCACTGCGCGCTCCAATCCTAACGTTGTTTCCCGTTTTTTAGTATTTTCTAGTTTTCTGTCACACTGATGCACAGTTTGCCAAATAAATCAAAAATCTGATGTCTCAGTATAGGAGAAGACATAAAGTCTTGGCTGCGAGGTAGAGTCACATTCCGCATGCGCATTGTGATAAAAATTTAAGGTGCTGAAGTTTAAAAAAAGAAACATCCCCACCACCCTTAATTTAGACCTTAATGCGCATGCGGAAAGTGAACTTACCTCGTAGCCAAGACTTTATATCCTTTCCTGAAGCTGAGGACATAAGAGGCTATGAGGTCCAGTCAACTTCCGCATGCGCATTGAGGTAAAAATTTAGGGTGGTGGAAAAGTTTATCAAAAGAAACTTCCCCATAACCCTAATGTTTTCCACAATGGGCATGCGGAACTTGACTGGACCTCGTAGCCGCAACACTTTATGTCCTCAGCTTGAAGGAGCGATTTCAAGGAGCGTATTCTTACTAAATTCTAGGGGCACTAGAGTAGAAATAATTAATTATAACCCATAATGTAGTCAAGTTCTGCTCGAGGAGGGTCCAGAAAACTACCTTCAAGCAAAATTTTAATAAATTTTGTGTCATATGACACAAATTTATTCAAGTCTAAAGTCCCCATAATCTATTAAAAATATGCTCCATAAAATTGCCCCTAATAGTGGAATTTTATTTTTTTAAATCACTAGGGTCTAAGCCCCCTGCGCGCTGAAGTGCGCCAACCCCCTTCAGATCATATTGCATGTTTAATTACAGTATAACTGTGACTTAATTGATGTATAAAAACTTATTTTCAGTTTCAGAATTTACCTCAAAAAAAAATATTTAATATCGCATCTGAATGCAAATACTGATTACTGTCACAACCCTTTTCATCCCTCAAAATAAATATTATTTTTGGTTCTGGTAAGTGAAATCAAGAGCGAAATTTTATAATAGGGTGACGAAATACTCGATTGAGTTTTCATATATTATTTGTCGCATCTACAGATATAATTTTTGGTTTCTCATAGAGAAAAGACCCCCAGAATAAAAAATGCAACGCGTAAATAAGTTGTATACAGAGATTGTATATATATCATGACTTTTGGGAAATTCCTATCGAGAAATCATAGACTATTTCTAAATATTATACTGAATATTTTGACAAAATTGTTTAATCGTTCATACTACAATTATAGTTTTTTTAAAAATCATTTTTGATTTCCGGGATAATTTTATATAAAACTTTTTATTCCTTTTAATAAATTGGAGATTCATTTTATTTTTAAAGGTAAAAAAGTATTTTTAAATGATAATATTTAAATTATTTTGGTAAAATTATAAAGTATTATCAATTTTTGCATTATTTCTTAGAAAAAGTTTTTGTTTACATCTTTTTAAAACTAGATCTTTCCTGGAAGTTTTTGTTATTTACAAAATAAAAATTTATGTTTATTATGTTTCTCATTATGTTTATTTTGACTATTATGATATTCTTATCAACATCCGTTTGGAGAAAAACAAATAATCTTATAATTTTCTTGTTTTATTTAAGTATAGTCTATTTATAAAACACGTAAATAATTAATAATGAAAACAATGAATTTATTTATTTATTTTAACATGGAACATGTTTAGAAGCAGAAGGGGCATTTCCAGCAGGTCATTTGGGGAGGGGGATCAAATGGACTTAGAATAATTTCAATTTAGGGACATAGAATATTTTTCATTTAGGGACTTGGAATAATCCGGGTTTATGTACTTGTGTCACTTACTTCTTGCACTCTCATGATCCCCACAAAGAGATTTTGTTTTTCTTTTTGAATTTTTTTAGAAGCTGAACAATCAGTTTGAAATCTGTGAGATATTTAAAAAATTTTTTTCTGGACAGTATCCACGAAAGTACATTTCTTGCTACCGCCACAGAAAAATTTTATACGGCACTTGTCCGTACATAAAGAATGCCCTAAATTGCAGTTTACCATCGTAATTTACGTGCGATTTTGGCCAATCTTTACTTTTCTAGACACGAGCCGTAAATGTACTATTGTATTATATTTTAACAAAGTGGCATCTCTTCGGTTGATTGTTAAAAAAGTGTTCGTAAAACGCTTACATATGACTTACGTAACACCTTTTAAGTACTTACGTTCCATCTAGAAAAGCTATAAATAGGGGTCGTGAATACAAGAGCAGCCGCTATGCAATGCGCACAACACAATTTTTGGTTGACCATTGCGCGTTGCGGTTGTGATTTTCTTTTAAGGCGTTCGTAAATGGAACAAATATATTTTTATCATGGAACATGTTTATAGGGAGAGGAATCAGAAAATCAAGGATGGGGGTCAATGTGTCCCGTTTCATTAAGTCCGAAGCGGCTAATTATGTGTCGATTAGAAAAACGCATGAAAAAATGACTTAAATTTAAAAATTAATTGAAAAATCCGCAGTGAGGAACGAAATCAGGCTTGTTTTAAAGTCGTTTAAAACAAATATGAAGTAGATAGCTCAGAACTTCGGTCCATGAGCGATTTTTGTCAATTTTACCACACTGTGAGACGTGTGTACTTCATATATTTTTTCATATCATGTTGATTTTCATGTCATATTTCATATCTACAAGATCAAATCTTATACTATAATAATATAAGTGTCACATTCCCTGTACAGTATCTACAGAAGTTTAAAAACTTATCAAACTTAAAAAACATCGTATCGAAACATTAAGTTCTTTTTTCAATAATTTTTAATCTCATCTGAAATTTCGCTTATAGTTTGAATTTTAAAAGAATCTTTCAATGAATTTTAAGATTGAATCAGGTCGATAGAAATAGCATTTTTTGGGTAATAATTTCTGGAGATCGAAACTTCTGGAATGTTTAATATTTTTAGCCATTGATCATGTTATGTGTCCCTTAAAATTTAAAAAAAAAATTTGAAAATTTATTGACTACAGACGGAGATATTAGCGCTTGAAATTTCATTAATTTTTTAGATACTTAATTAATCAAGACTTTTTTATAAATAATCTAATTTTAAAAATCTTTGAATACAATATTTAGGACATTATTTAGCATCGATTCACTAAAAGGAATCTCAATTTTTAACAATAATGTGAAATATATTTCAAGTTTTTTGATTTTTGGCCTAATCTAAATTTTTGAAAAAAATCAATTTATTTGCAGCGAAACGTAGAAAATCAAATTTTTTTAAGTGAATCGATGCTAAATAATGTTCTAAATATTATATCCAAAGATTTTTAAAATCAGATTATTTATAAAAAAGTCTTGATTAATTAAGTACCTCAAAAATTTCGAGCGCTAATATCTCCGTCAGTAGTCCATAAATTTTCAAAATTATTTTTTTAATTTTAAGAAACACATAACGTGATCAATGGCTAAAAATATTAAACATTCCAGAAGTTTCGATCTCCAGAAATTTTTACCCAAAAAATACTATTTCTATCCACCTGATTCAACCTTAAGCACTTTGCTTGATATTTCAAGCAAAACAATTTAATTAAAAAATACAGATATCCATTACCATCTTATTTTTTGGAAAACTGGCATAAAATATAATTATAAAATATAGGATCTTAATAACTTTATAAACAAATAAAATTTTAAAGTTTACTTACAATTGGTAAATAGGTAAATTTTACTCCTAATTCCATTTTTTGAATTTGTTTTAAGCTAAAACGCTTCCGTGAGCGTAAAAATAGGGCTAATCAGGGCTAAATGGAACCTATAGAATTTATTATTTTTATATAGGAAACTAAATTTTAGAATTTTACGCACACAGAAGCGTTTTAGCTAAAAACAAATTCAAAAAATGGAATTAGTAGTAAAATTTACCTATTAAAACCAATTTGGAACTAAAAAAACAATATTTGAAGTTTTTGGGAAAAACTACTCCTAGTTGCAATATAAGGGTTGATATACAATTAAATATCCCATAAACCTAATAAATGTAAGTTTGCACAAATAAGCAATTTTAAATGTTTCTTGGTATCATTTTTTTAGTTTTATATATCATTCCCAGAATACAGAACAATACTTGAAAGTATATTTTTAAACTTTTTTTTCAGTATTCAAAACCAACAAAGCTCATAAATAAAATTTTCTGACCATTGGAAATTAAACCATCAAAACACTTAATTAATTTCCAATGCCAATATTTTTAAAAAATAGCTAAAAAATCATTACCAGAATGCAGAGCAGTGCTTGAAAGTATATTTTTAATTTTTTTTTCAGTATTCAAAACCATTGAAGCTTATAAAAAAATAATTCTGTGACGTAAACTTTTCACTTAAATTTTTTAACTCTAAAAAAGTGACTACATTTTAATAATAGTCTGCGTCTATTTACCCAGAAATTCATAAAAAATGTAAAAATTTCAAAACATTTTTTGGAAAGATTTCTTATACTAACTTTAGTTTTTTAAAATTCAATTCAAATCTTAAAATCGTAAAATATAAAAAAAGTGGTTTTTTAAAAATTTTTAATTTTTCGAGCAGAGTGCGGGAAAGTATATCAAAACAAATTTAAAATATTTTTCATAAAAATTTCCAATAAATAAATTTTGCACATTATTACAAATTTAAATTCACTTCATTTAATTTTAATTAATACACCACTTTCTAGGAACTATTATTTAAGGTAGTTGTTCGGTACATGCGTCGACGTCAGAATTAAATATAATTTTAACAGGGGATTAATAACATTAAAATACATCTACTATTAAAAAATTAAGATTTAGTTTACGAGTTATTAAACTCCAAAGTTCAATTCTTATACATTGTTAGGATAAGAAGAGGCGTGAAAATGCATTGAAATCTAGCGTCTTTTTGTAAATGCTTCTAAATGAAACGTCAGATGTGGATCTTAATAACTTAATAAACAAATAAAATTTTAAAGTTTACTTACAATTGGTAAATTTATTGATGAAATTTTGATGAAGAGTAATTAAAAATGATGCAATAATTTTAAAATTTTGACATTTTGAAAGTATAAGTTTAAAATATTCAAAAATTCAATAAATAATATTATATTATTAAGATAATATATTTTCATATAAATTATTTTGAACATTAACAAAGAATTAAATTATAGAAAAATTAAATTAATAAAAAAATAATTAAACGATTTGATGTTTCTTAAATTATTATCACTTTTTGTCTATATCACAGTCAGTTTTTTGATTTTTAAAATATCTATTTTTCAGTATCTTATTTATTTATTTACTATTATTCAATTTAAAAAATTAATTTATCACAGTAAAATTATGTATGAAAGGAAAAAAAAATTCAATACTCAAATTGTATTATAATAAAACTTGTGCAGTAAATAATTAAGAGATACTAAAAATACACTTTGCTTTCTGTATTGCTTCTGATATTCAATAACTAATGTTATATACATGTATACATAAATATGGGTAAACACTGGCTCTGATATCAAATTCTCAATATGTTTTATTATATGGGTTAAAATACTGCTAGTGTAAACTTTAAAGAAAATAAATTTTTTCTTTTGTGTTTATATTTTTTGTCATCTAACTTTTACATTAGATTACTCCAAGCCTTATTTTCAAGTAGTTTTATTTTTCGCAGATCGATTCAATGACTACTCAGTAACCAGAAATATTATACTGACCAATATACGGTACTTTGGTTACTTGGATTATAATAAAGATTTTTGCTAATTTCCGAAACTGTAATCGTATTTGACGCAATAAACATTTCTGTCCCAAGGTTTAGAATATTTTTTTTTTTGGCAATAGCGACTTTGTCAAATTGGGTTGCACATAATTGTTCTACGTCAGTGGCAAAAAATTTGGCCAGTAAATACGCGCTAAATAGCCATTGACAAGAAAGAAAATACTCTATTAGATAAATTTACTGTAAATAAAAAATAGGATTTACTTAATACACACCAAACCTAAAAGAATTTTTTGTTACACAGAAAAGATTTCATGTTTATTTAATTCTTTAGAGAGGATTTATTTTGAGGTTAATTCTTTTAAAAACAATTATTTTCCATTTAATTCTGTTCAAAAAGAATTAAAACAAAAATAATTGTTTTTAAAAGAATTAACCTCAAAATAAATCCTCTCTAAAGAATTAAATAAACATTAAATCTTTTCTGCGTAACAAAAAATTCTTTAGGTTTGTAAACTTCAAATTATTTTCTGCTTGATTTAAAATTTTGGTTAATCTCACCCTAAAATGGTGTAAATTGAATAGATTTCTACAAGTAACTAAATATAATTGAAATCAAATCGAAAAATAACTGTGCATGCATTATGCATTTTACGAATTTCCTCCCATATACCATATAACCCTCTCTTCTCAATTTGCCTCCTTCTTTTCATAATTTAAATATGTAAACTATACAGGGGAGTGAGCCCTATTAAAGAGCACAGTTTTTAATTTGCTTTTAAATTAAATATTAATTGATTATTCGAATATTTCTTTTTATATTTTTAGATGGTATAAAGACCCTTAAATTAATAGGATTTTGAGCTGCAGAGAGATGTGCATGAAACTTTCTGAAATGAAAGTGCTTATCATCCTCAGAAAATATTCATATGGAAAGTTTTCATATTTATGTAATTACTGTCATTAACTCTACCCATTTTGTTTTTCTTGTGTGGACATAAAACGTATTTTTATTATTAATAACAGGGTAGGATGTCAGTAATATTCGTGTTATTATATTTTTATGCTTTAGTATTGTTATTTATAGTCTTTATTACTTGAGTAAGCATAATCTGCAGGCTACTGTATCTTTTCGTTATATCATAGTTAAGGTTGAATCAGGTGAATAAAAATAGCATTTTTTGATTTAAGATTTCTGGAAATCGAAACTTCTGGGATCTTTGATTTTTATGGGTCAAATTTTGATTTTTTGACACATAAGCACGTTTTGAGACCTCAGGAAGCAAGCTAAAAAACCGGTTTTTAAAAAAAGTCTGTATGTGTGTGTGTGTGTGTGTGTGTTTTTAAAATTTTTTTTCACAAACAAATACAAAAAACACCAAATTTTTTTTTCTTTTTGGACGTAGTACCTAATTTATTTCTATGAGAGTACTAGTTTTAGAAAGTTCGTTTATAGTAATTTTTTGGATCTGGCACCAAATTTTTTAAAAAAACAAAAAAATTAAAAAAACTATAAAATTTTTTTTTTTTTTTTTTTGAGTGTAATACCTTATTTAATCCCATTAAAGTACTAATATCTGAAAATATTGTAACCGGTGATATTTCACAAACATTATGGAATTAAGACCTAATTTTGTTTTCAAAAATTTTTTCATCAAAAAATCTCAAACTACTTTTTTTTTCTTTATTTGGATAAAAAACCACGGTGCCGCTGAAACAATTTAAATAAAAATGCAAATTACCCCCGAGATTGCAATGGAAATTTGTTTTCAGTTGTTCAGAATCACAAAATTCAAAAAATTTAAAAAATCCGTCTGGCGCTTCTTTTTTTTTTAGCTAAAAACTGTTTCATTTCGATATGATATAATAGAAAATAATTGGAAAATAATAAATAAGTTTGTACAAAAATTGTTTTAAGTTATAAAAAATAATTTTTAATGTACAAAATCTTTTATTACATTAAATTTACTAAAAAAAAATAATTTTACCCAAAAAAAAGATCTAGAAATAACAGGCAGTTCAGGGAAACCCAGGGCATCTCAAAATCGAAATTTGAAGAAAAATTATAATTTTAATGTAAAAATTATAATTGTAATGTACAAATTAAACTTTTAATGTAAAAATTATAATTTTAATGTAAAAATTAATTAACTAATTAACCCTCCGTGGGTCCTCTGTAACGATATCGTCATCCGCTTTTTTCGAAGTTCGTGTATCTCAGACATGCACAATGGGCGATGGTTAGTGACCCCTCCTAAAAAAACTTGTAACCTTTTTATAAACATCTGCTAAGCCGCGTTAGTTTTGGTTTAGCCGTTTGTCCGTACCGTGGGTGCAAAGTTGGACCGATAACGAAATCGTCATAGACGTCCTGACGTGACTTTTTTTGCTATTTCTTGGAAGTAAAAATTTTTGTTATTTTTGCTCCAAATGAAGTAATTTCTTCATATATTATACTTTTTTCATGTACAAATGAATGTAACATAAAAAAATACATGTTTTTGACCCGTTTTCACTAAAAAAATTTATTTTTTTACTTTTCCAAAATTTAATTGTATTTCGACCAAAAAACTTAATTTTTTTTGAAAATTTTTTTTTCTTTACTTATACAAAGGCTGAAGTATATTTTTAAATAACTTTTTTGAACATTTAATGCCCCTAAGTGGGTTTTTATCCCAAAAAACCTTCAATTTTTTAAAATTTTTTTACTCGAAAAAAGGCCCATTTTCAGGTTGCGAAATAATTATGGTTTTTTCAGCGGAGCCAAATCTAGGTAGATTTTTTTTGAAGGTATATATCTGAAGCTTAAAACCCTAGAATATTTTTCTTTAATACTCATTAGGGCCGGAGTTATGAATTTTTAACAAAAAATCGAAAAAATGCTCGTTTTCCGCAGCTCCGGAATTTTTTCCGCAAAACTGAGCGGACATTTTAGCCAAAAACCTTTTTTAATCTTTAGTTGAGATGTTTACTTAAAACCTTAAAAAAAAATTTTGGCCAAAAATTATTTTTTTATGGATTAGACATATGCCCTGACGATATCGTCATAGAGGACCCAGCGCGTAGGCAAAAAAAAAGAGGACCCGCGGAGGGTTAATTAACTAAAATTAACTCATTAATCCTGGGGCGGAGAGTTTTTGAAGTGAGTAAAAATAAATACATTCCCTTATAGATACGTGGCTAAAATGTTAATCCTAATAGTGAAATTTCACGCTCTTTCAAAATCTGACATTAGTTTTAATCTGCAACCCTTAAATATACCCTAAAAAAGGGGTTAAAGGGATAGATCAGGCATTATTAGGAAATGTTTGGAAAAATCAATGAAAAAAGTATCCAATTATATTGAAAAATGCTTGAACATAATATTTTTTATGTTTTAAGTAAACTTTGTAAACATTGTGGTCTCATTCATTTTGGTCCTATTTACAACCCTTAAAATGTGCCATGTGGATAAGGGTGGTTACAAAAAATTAAAATAAAACTTATTTCTTATAATTAAAATTATATTCTTAAGTAAAATTGGCTGCTGATTTCAAATTCAACATTAGTTTTGTGCAAAAACTTTGAAGCATTCTCTAAAATAGGGGTAACTGACAAATTTGCCATAAAGCATAACCCTAATACGGTTGCTTTACCCCGTTCACCCCTATTTTAGGGGCGTGTCAACAATTAAAATTTTTCTACCAAACTGATGTTTATTTTTATTTTTTTTATTTATTTATTTAACCTGTAAGCTCAATGGCTTATACATATAAGCATGTAGCTCACGGAGATAAAATATTACCTGTTTGTGAGCCAGATTTCAAAAATTAAAAATTACAATATAAAAGTTAAAACTAAACAACAATTAAAATATAAATTGAAATTAAGTAAAATAAAAATAAAAATTATTTTAGTCAATATAACGTATATAATATAAAATATTGTAATATGTAACCAGCAATATTAATTAATTAAGAGATGATTTATATATACAAAACGATTTTGAGTATTTTCTATATTTTTTATGTAAATAACTATTCTGCCTAGAAAAGTATACTAACATTATTTGTACATTAAAATTAAATTAGGAAAATAATACTTTATTGATCTTCCATTTTAAATTTTTAGCATCAGTATCAAGAATTTTTAAGCTATTTGGTAATTTATTAAAGTCTCTTATCGCTATCATGTAACTTCTATTGAATCCAATATTTTTTTTTGATTTTGGTAGTATAATTGATTTGTTTCTGGTTATATTTTGATTATTTAAAAAATTTTCTTTTAAACCATCATAACAGTAACGCATTTCTCCACTTCCTACGCAAAAAAAAAAAAAAAAAACCATCATAATAGTATACTATAGAATTTACAATATAGGATTCATTATTTCACTTTTATTATTAATTATTTTTATCAGTCTTTTTTGTAAATTAAAAATAGGCTTCAGATATTTTTTATAGGCTCCACCCCAAGCAACGAGTCCATAATTAGCAATGCTTTGAAAACGGGCATAATAAACTGAAACCAGTGTAGATGGCAAAAGTTGATGTTTTAATTTATGTAATATAAATAACATGTATTTTGTTCTATTTGTTATGTTTAAAATATGATTTTCTCATTTCATAAGAGATTCAAAAATAACACCTAAATATTAATAATTATCAACCGAATTTAATTTTGTACCATGTATTTGTATATTTATGCTACTCAGAATATTTTTTTTCCTAGTAGAAAAAGCCATATACACTGATTTAGTAGTATTTAATGATAATTGCTTAATGGCCAACCAGTCGCCAACCACATTCAAAGTGCTATTCATTTTACCCTGCACTTCCTTCCACGAATTACCTGAAAAGATAATCACTGTATCATCTGCATATGATACTAAATTTGAAGGTAATAATTTTAGCAGTTCATTGATGTACAATATAAAAAGCAATGGGCCTAGAATCGTTCCTTGAGGTACTACCATAGTAACAGAAAATTGTTGAATTTGAAATTAGCAGCCAATTTTACTTAAAAATATAATTTTAAATATAAAAAATAAGTTTAATTTTAATTTTTTTGTAACTACCCTTATCCAAATGGCACAATTAAAGGGTTGAAAATAGAACCAATATGAATGAGACAATAATGTATACAAAGTTTACTTAAATTTACATAAAAAATATTATGTTCAAGCATTTTTCAATAAAATTTGATACTTTTTTCATTGATTTTTCCAAACATTTCGATTTTGATATGCCCTGGGCTTCCCTGAGCTGCCTGTTGTTTCTAGGTCTTTTTTTTTTTTTTTGTAAAATAATTTTTTTTTAGTAAATTTAATGTTATAAAAGATTTTGTACATTAAAAATTATTTTTTATTATTTAAAACAACTTTTATACAAACTTATTTTTTATTTTCCAATTATTTTCTATTATAATATCGAAATGAAACAGTTTTTAGCTAAAAAAAAAAGAAGCGGAAGACGGATTTTTTAAATTATTTGATTTTTGTAACTCTGAACAACTAAAAAACAAATTTCCATTGGAAATTCGGGGGTAATTTGCATTTTCATTTAAATTGTTTTAGGGGCACCGTGATACCTCATTTATTTCCATGAAATTACTTATATTTGAAAGTATGATTTTTACTCGATATCTCGAATCTGATAATTAATTTTTTGAACATTTTTTTCCTAAAATTTTCCTCATAAAAAAATAAAAAAAACACCAAATTTTTTTTCTTTTTGGACGTAGTACCTAATTTATTTCTATGAGAGTTCTAGTTTGAGAAAGTTCGTTTATAGTAATTTTTTGGATCTGATACCAAATTTTTTCAAAATTTTTTTCTTAAAATTAAAAAAACAAAAAAATTAAAAAAACTAATTTTTTTTTTTTGTGTAATACCTCATTTAATTCCATGAAAGTACTAATATCGGAAAATATTGTACCGGTAATATTTCACAACTATTATAGAATTAAGTGAGAAATGTATGATTGCATGCTTGTAATCGGTGATATTAGTGGCATATTGATGTATTAAGCTCATTGTTTGAGGAACCTTAGTTCCAGCTAGTTGGCAGCATATTTTTAAATTTATTTACTACAGGCGTAGGTATTAGCTTTAGAAATTTCTTTAATTTTTGTAGCACTAAATTAATCAAGACTTTTTTATAAAGTTTTTGATTTTAAAAATCTTTCAGTGTAATGTTTATATTTAGGACATTATTTAGCATCGATTTACTGAGAAAAAAATTTTTATTTTCTAAATTTTTTCCCGAATAAATCTGTATTTTGAAAATTATAGGTTAGGTCAAAAGTCAAAAATCTTTGAAATCTCAAAAACTTTACATTTCAAACACTCTATATATCTTTAGATAACATTATTTTGAAAATTTTCCCTCCCTTACTAACAATTTTATCGATCTCTATTGCATATGCACATATTTCTTTGATTGGCTTTTCTGCAATCACTTGTCTTAGCATCTCATCCCATTCTCTATTTGTAAACTTCCTTTTTTCTTTCCATTCTTCTAAATCTTTTTTATTATTCAACTTGGTTTTTCCCTTAACTTTCTGGCAAGGCCAGATGTGATTAAAAGTTTCTTCCTCTATTTCACATATCCTGTATTTTTTATCAATAAAAAACTTCCTTCCCTCGTTACTCATATTTCCACAACTAGTTCTCACTAATAGCTCTCCCTATCTCTTTTTTAAGTTTTTTCTTCTCAATACTGCTTTCTAATGCAATTTTTTTCATATGTCTTACTACCATTTGGGGTATATTGATTTTTCTACACCAAAAACTTACAAATGGATTTTGAACTCAGAACCATCGAACATGGAATATGTTTAAATTTATATTTTATCCTAAAATCCTTATTATTCTACATACATTTATGGAAATTATTCTAGGTGCCTAAATCAAAATTATTATAAGTCCCTAAATAAAAATTAATCTAAATCCTCAAACTAAAATTATTCCAAGTCCATTTAACCCCCCTCCCAAAAATATGGCAAATTTGACCTCCCCTACCTATAACCACGTTCCATGGTCCTTCTTAATCTATCATATTTATTCTTTTTCTAAAAACCCTAAAATTTCTTTTTCGTCAATTTGATATCTAGAACCGGAATCCGGAAACTATCCGTAAAAATAACCATTTTGCGTTGTTAACATTCATGGGAAAAACCACATCTGTGGTTGCATTTATTTAAATAATCTAATCATTATTACATACACAATGAATATCAAAAATGTCGAAAAAGTGAGAATGACGAACCAACAAATAATGAGAATGCGGGTTCAATAGGGCTCATGTGCAGTAGAATGACTGAGAGTTGACTCCCAAACAAACAAACAAAATTTCTACTCCACATTATTAACCCGTTTTTGCTAATGTTTACTCGCAAATACTAACTTTTTCTTAATTTTTTTCATTAATACCATTTGTTGCTTTTCTTTCTTTGCCCACCATGCAGACTATATTTTGGTTCCTCATAGAGGAACCCTTGTTTTAGGTAAAATTTTAATTTTTGATTTTTTGACATATAAGCACGGCTTGAGACCTGAGGAAGTTAAGAGACCGGTTTTAAAAAAAAGTAAGTATATATGTATGTAGGTATTTATGTTGCACTATAACCGGTGATGTTTGACAAGCAATATGGTGATATTTGACAACCAATATGACATTAAGACCTTATTTTGTTTTCAAAATTATTTTTACCAAAAAATCTCGAGGGGCTTTTTTTTTTTTAATTTGGTTGTAATACCTTATTTTTTTCCGTGAAAGTACTAATATCTAGAAGTATCGTTTTTACTCGATATCCTGAATCTTATAATTTTTTTTTGAAAATTTTTTTCTCAAAATTTTTGTCACCAAAAAATACAAAAAATACCAAACTTTTTTTTCTTTTTGGACGTAGTACTTAATTGTTTTCTATGGGAGTACTAGTTTTAGAAATATCTACTAAACAAACATTCGAAAAGCAATGAGTAAAATTTTTTTCAAAACTTAGAAATTCAAAACTTTAAGAGCTTAATCAAAATTTTTGAGACCTTTAAGACTCATTTTCATCAAAAATTACAATTTAGCAGCAATTTTAAAATTGGTCATTTTTGACAAAAATGAAATTTAAAAAAAATTAAACAAAATATTTTGATTTTCTACGTTTCGCAGCGAATAAATTGATTTTTTGAAAAATTTAGGTTAGGCAAAAAATCAAAAAACTTGAAATATATTTCACGTTATTGTTAAAAAATGAGATTCTTTTTAGTGAATCGATGCTAAATAATGTCCTAAATATTATATTCAAAGATTTTTAAAATTAGATTATTTATAAAAAAGTCTTGATTAATTAAGTACCACAAAAATTAATAAAATTTCAAGCGCTAATATCTCCGTCTGTAGTCAATAAATTTTCAAATTTTTTTTTTTAAATTTTAAGGGATACATAACATGATCAATGGCTAAAAATATTAAACATTCCAGAAGTTTTGATCTCCAGAAATTTTGTCACAAAAAATGCTATTTCTATCCACCTGATTCAACCTTAAGGGAGTTGATCTGTTAAAAAAAATAATGACAGAATGTAATAACACGTGAATAATATTTATTTTTACCTATGTAATCGACTTAATTAATTTTTTATAAATAAAATAAAAGTGGTATTTTAATATTGCGCTTATGGGAAAATTTGTTTCGTTTTTATAAAAAGTAGGGTGCTAATGACACAGATCGATGAAACTTAATAAATCTGATAGTTAGTTTTACATACTTTATCGACTTCATTTTCGTAAAATTAATAAAAAACACGTAACATAACCAAAAAGCTCATTATTTTAGTGACGTTTTTTTAAATTGTATAATACTAAATAGCCTTTTTTTGGTAATGTTCTTCCATAATTAATAGTTTTTTATAGTTTTTTTCAATTAATAGTTTGCAAAATAAATTAAAAATAAAAAAATTTATGTCGGTAATCGTAATTCCTGCAAAAATGTAGTAATCAACAAATAAACCTCGCCTTAATTATACTGTAGTTCTAGACGAAATCTATTTTTACTTACCGTTTCCACACAGCTGTTCACGGTTTTTCATCTTTTTCGTATGTAACCGTACAATATTAGCATTAAACAATTTTCTGTACACAACCGTGTGACTCGCAGGTTTAATTATATGTCTACCGTAAAAAAACGTGTGAATAAAATTCAAATACTTCCACCAATTATAACCAGGTCATTATAAATAAATAAAAAGGAATGCTGTATTCAACCGTATGAAAAATTTATTCAAAGAATCAACCGTGTTCAGCCGTGTCAATATAATAAGGAAAAGCTCAGCCGTGTGTAAACGTATGAAAAATGAATTTATAACTACTGCCGTGTTTAACCGTATTAATATCAACAAAAAAGAAGTAAACCGCATAAGTAGCTGGATAAAAATGAATTTGAAGCATCAACCGTGTTTAACCGTATGAAAAATAATTTTAAAGAACCCACCGTCTTTAACCGTTTTAATATAACAAATAAGAGCTCAACCGTTTATAATCGTATGAAAAATGAATTTATAGCTTCTGCCGTTATTATACTCTATATATTAGCGCGGGCCTTTCTTATAATAAATTTTAACTAAATTTAATTATTGACAGAAATATTAAATGACAGCAAATAAGGTGGTCGAAGGCCCCGTGCGCCAATATTCTGTATTTTTAATAATTCTTTTTTTTAACGGCCGTATTTATAAATTAAATTTTTATATGGTTACAAACGGCATTTTTCATACGGTTGTTCACGGTTGATCTTTTTTCCGTTAATTTTGATACAGTACAATACGGCAGCAGCTCTAAATTCATTATTTATACGGTTACAAACAGCTAAGCTCTTCTTTATTATTTTGACACGATTAAACACGGTTGATTCGTTAAAAGAATTTTTCATACGGTTGCAAACGGTTGACCTATTATATACTTATAAAGACACGGTTGATCTCTGTTTCGTGATTGTTACAGTTCAAAACAGCTGCAACTATAAATTCATTTTTCATATGGTTACATAAGGCTGAGCTCATTTTATTATATTGATACGACTAAAAACGGCGCAAAATGTAAAATAAATTTTTATACGGCTAGACGCGGAAGAAGCTATATACAAATATCTATATACGAATTATAGGCGCAAACCCGGAATAACCTTGTTTCCCAGTTTTGAAACATAGAAATAGTCTGATTCAGGTTTTCATTTCTCTTTAGACTTAGAACTAAGTTTCAAAACCCGGAATAACGCTAAAACCGAGTTTTGTTTTTAAAATTTCCGAGTTTACGGCTCTGTGTGTAGGGGAGTCAAAAAGTATTGAAAATAAAAAGACATACTCTAATACATAGCGAAACTCACTACCAGAACAAATATTTAATGTAAGCATATTAGGGGCATCAAAATGATTTGAGGACAAAACTTTATTAGTAAAACCATATAATTAAAGACTAAATTTTACCAATCACAGCTCTGTCGTAACCAAGTTATAGAATTATAAGTGAATTATAATAGATTAATTTACTTTTGAGTTCATTGTTTAATTACTAAAAAAATGAATATTTAATTAAGTTTTAATCAATTAATAGACGATCGCACCTTCTCTAATCACATTGTAACAAATAGTACCAGTTATATTTATCGAGTTCTCAAATTATTCTTCTCTTTCTGTTGTAAGTAATTTTACAAGGTGTAAATTAGAAAAAGGGATCTATGAATCTACTTATAAGCAAAAAAAATTAGCAACAAATTTTCATATTTACCTAATAAAAAAACTATTTCACGAAGCATGTAAAAATGATATAGTTTCTTTTTGTAATATTATGTGTCACTTGTTAAAATATTTATTTTTTATTTCAAGTCTGTTCGTAATAGAATTAAGTTTTTGAGTACTATAAATAAAAAGATTATTAAAAATTATCAGTAGATAAAGAGCGAGGTTTATTATTGTCACTTTTCTAGATGCGATATTCTATTGAATGAACACAATATACTGGTTGTGAAGAAGCCAAATACAATTAGTTTATGTATTATAAATGCACACGTGCATCGAACGTGCACGTGCATTGCATAACACGTGCTTTTATATATGTACTAAAATTTATATAAGGTTGGCCGTTACTGCTTATAATCATAGACGCAATCCATGCTTATAATACGAAAGCAAAGTTTAAAGCCTTCGAATGTATGGTATGCACTTATTATTTTGCGTTACTTGTGAGTATCAGTAGCTCAAGTTTTATATTAATGATAAGATAAAGAAATCAATAATTTCGGAATTTTTATTTATTACAATTATTAATAAACAAAACAAACAACACTGTTTTATAATTTTCGTCATAAAAATACATAAAAAATACATTAATAAAAACATTTATTTTTTATGAATATTTCACCCATTTTCTTGTACAAATATTAGGTAAATTAAAGGATAAAAATAAATATGTGAAAACAGGAAAAAAATTTTTTTTAAAGTATCGTTATTGTTCATTTTTAAGAAGGTAAAAAATTTTATTTTTGTGTCTTTATAAAAAGTAAGATTATCCTGGGAACCATTGTGATAGGTAAAATTTTAATTTTTGAGTATTTAGCATACAAGCACGTTTTAGTTTTATTCCTAATTAATAATAACTAATTAATAATAATTTTTAATATAATTCTTAATTCCTGAAACCTCAGGAAGCTAAACAAACAGTTTTTTAAAAAAGTGAGTGAGTGAGGGTGTGTGTGCGTGTGTGTCTGTGTCTGTATGCACGTATGTGTGTAACCAGTGATATTATTACACAGTAAAAAACTTTTTTTAATTTCTCTTTAGGCTTTATTTCATTTGCCACTACTAGCACCGGATTTTTTTTCAGCGTGGTTCTGTTGTTTTTTTTTCTTTCTCTCTCTATTATTATTATGAAAAAAGGTAAGTACAGGAAACTCTTCGTATTCGCGGGTAATTGGGACCGGAAAAAGACCGCGAATAAGAAAATTAAAAGGACTGGGACCGTGGTATATATAATATATTGTATAAATGTACATAAAGTAAAACAAAAAAATTTTGAGAATGAAAATTTTTTTATTGACAAGTGAAATAATCTGTAAGGGTCTTGTGTTTAGCTGTACGGATCATATCTCTATATAATTCTTCGTATATATGCACTGCTTTTTCGCAATCTTGTTTAAATTTTAGACTTCTCGTCATATTTGGATCATTTTCAATTATATTATCGATAACTTTTTGAATAGAAGTCAACCCTCTTGTAACTGCATGTATGCTAAAAGTTGGTGCATCAATTAACAAAGATTCTTCCTCATCTTGTTGGGGATTTGTTAATATTTCATCGATTTCTTGTGCAGTTAATTAAACTTGATGCGGCTGAATGAGTTCAAGAATCTCAAGCTCATCCAAGTCTTGGAAACTTTCTCCTCTTATTTCTTGGCCCAAACGCAGAATCCACAACGCTTTAATATGTCTGTGTTTCATGACGCATTACAGTAATATCAGGCATTAGTTTTTTCCAACATTTGTTCAATGTTAAATTATCAATTGCTTTCCATGCTTCTAACTAGTATCTATTCTAACTTGAGACACTGTTGATTCACAATCACATTAATTAGCCAAAAAAGAAATTTTTATAATGTTTATAACCAAAAATCTTGCGAAAAAATAAAATTAAGGTAGGATGCTACTTCGCGCGCGCGCGGCGTCAAGCAAAACTGGCAAATTGGTTTACAGGAAAACGGGAAGAGATAATGGAAAAATTTTTTGGGATATAATAAATGAACTAATAAAGTATGTAAAAAAAATTTTTTAAATTAATTTTTATAATTTTTTATGTGTTTAAATTTTATTTGAAGTTCAAGTATTTTCGCCTGAAAATACCTGCTGGTACCCAAGATAAAAAATTTTTGGCAACACCTAGAAAAAAATAAAAAAAAGAATTATAAAATTTATGAGTATGGTTATCGTGTGAACTAAAATTTTTAATTTTGGCCAAAGAAAAAAAAAGTTATAAAGATTTTTAAAAAAAAGTGATTTTTTTTTCTCGATATTTAAAAAAAAATCTTTTTAACTTTTTTTTTCTTTGGCTAAAATTAAAAATTTTAGTTCACACGATAAGCATACTCATATAATTTATAATTCTTTTTTTTATTTTTTTCTAGGTGTTGCCAAAAATTTTTTATCTTGGGTACCAGCAGGTATTTTCGGGCGGAAATACTTGAACTTCAAATAAAATTTAAACACATAAAAAATTATAAAAATTAATTTAAAAAATTTTTTTTACATACTTTATTAGTTCATTTATTATATCCCAAAAAATTTTTCCATTATCTCTTCCCGTTTTCCTGTAAACTAATTTGCCAGTTTTGCTTGACGCCACGCGCGCGCGAAGTAGCACCCTACCTTAATAAATGTGAACATTGCTAAAACACCGCGTAAAACCAAATTCAAATCCGCGAAAAAAGAAACCCGGTATATTTTGAAAAATCGCGTATGTTTGAATCCGCGAATACGTTAAACCGTGAATACGGAGGATTTCCTGTATAATTATTTTAAAAGGAGGCTTTCCCCGGTTTCCCTGAGACACCCAGAATAATGGCTGTTGTAATTTATTATTCAGTCAAGTATATTCAGTAATTTTCTCTTTTTCTTATTATTTTTTCTTATTATATCGAAAGTTTGGCATATTTCAAAAGGACAGTGGACGGTCGTGACATATGCCCCATAATTATTTTTTTTAATTTTATTAAATATGTGCAGTAGGTTGTGACTTAAAAAAAAATTATTTATCAACTTTTAGAAAGAAAATAAGTGCAAAAGAACTTTCGTTTCTGATCTAAGTGGGGTGACTCTATGTATAACGTTTTTTTTTTTTTTTTTTTTTTTTTATTAATTTATTTATTGTATAAATATTATACAAAGTTTAGAATTACAGTTGATTTAACATATATGCGTATCACATGAAGTTATATAAAACTATAGAGAAAATAAAATGTAATTAAAAAACATAATGATTATAACCAAATAAAATCAAACAAAAAGTAATTTATTATTCAACTTAAACTAAATTTATGAGTATAAAAATATGTAAAGAAAGGAAACAGTTAACAGGAAATTTTAAGGTTAAATAGAGAATTAAAGATGAGGGGTCAATAGGGGGATACCCGATTCTCGTGCATCAATTTCTAATAAGTATTTATGTAAATTAGCTTTAAAAGAGCCAGTGGATGACGAGAATCGAATATTTTCAGGAATTGAATTCCAAAAGGAGGTCATGTAAATCAAGGAGGAATTACTATAAAGGGAATTTTTCGTGGGTTCAACTTTCAGGTGAGGTCTGTTTTTAGGACGCAGCTCACGAGCTGGCTTGTGAATATTAACTTTAGATTTTAAATACCCCGGTTTACCATTCTGCAAGATGTTGTAGATGTGTGAGGCACAAAGATATTTGGTCCTTAGCTGAACATTTAGCCAACCTAACGTAATTCTGGCAGGAGAAGTACTTAAGGGATATTTTATGTCACAAACATATCCAACTGCTGCGTTTTGCAACTTTTGAAGCCTTGCATATTGATATTCGGGGAGGTTTCCTACTGGGAACATAAAGTAATCCAGTAAGGGAAAAACAAGGGCAGAAGCTAACTGCTTCCAAAGGTTTTTCGTGACTAGATTTTTAAAGTACCTTAATCTATACAGAGAATAGTTTACCGTTTTTACTACATGATTAAGGTGAGTATTCCATTTCATGTCAGAGTCAAAAAAATGCCAAGATTGTTTACTGATGTAGAGAGTTTAATATTTACTCCGCCAAAATAAAATGAGTTATTGGAATTATAAAAGTCGTTTACATTTTTGCCAAAAAGAATTATTTTGGTTTTATCTTTGTTTATGACAAAGTTATTTGAAGAAGACCATAGTTCGATTTCCATAATGTCGTTTTGAAGTAAGGAAATACCAAGATCAAAATCTTTATAGCGAATTTGTATATAAATTTCAGGTCGTCAGCAAAAAGAAGCCTTTTTGAATATACTATTTTGGTGCCTATATCATTTAGATAAATAAGAAAAAGAAGGGGGCCCAGCACCGAGCCCTGAGAAAATCCACTTATAATACTTTTAATAGATGAAACCTTGTCATCATAGATCACAGATTGAGTACTGTCAGAGAGATAATCAGCGAACCATCCTGTAACATTTTCAGAAAAACCAAATGTCCAAAGTTTTTTTAGCAGGATTTCATGGGAGACCCTATCAAAAGCTTTTGACAAGTCGATCATGACTAGGATGATAATTAAATCTAGATGATGACCGCGACAGATTTCATCAGTAAGATTAGTTAAAACAGCCTGGGTGCTGTGGGATTTCTGGAAACCCGATCGGAAGCTATCTAGCAAATTTTGCTGATTTAAATAGTCAGAAATTTGCTTATGTAGGATTTTTTCAAAAATCTTAGATATAATACAAAGTAAAGATACAGGTCTGTAGTCACCAAGTAAGCTAGGATTCGGGACTTTTGCTGTAGTGAGAATGTTTGCATGTTTCCAGGCTTTAGGGTACTTATTCAATATAATTGATTTATTAAATAGTGCTAAAAAAACCCTGGAAAGCGCACGAAGACCTAATTTCAACAACTTTAGGGAGATACCGTCTGGACCTACAGATTAAGTAGAAAACTGCTTAAATGCCCAGTCTAAATCTTCCATTTTTATACGTTTGAATTTAAAGTTATTTGACCTAGTTGGGCTAGTTGAGTTATGAGTAAAAGAAACTGATGGAAGAGCGTTTTGAGTAGTAAGAAAGTAGTGGTTAAATTCATAAGGAGTGAAGAAAGGTTTTTCTTTAATGGAGGATTTAGTGAGTCCCAAGTGGTTTATTTCTTTCCAGAGAGTGTCATAGGAGCAGTTTGTGTTTAACTTTTCAGAGTAAAATTTTATTTTTTCACCGTTCCTGTGAAAAGCGCCCATATATAAATTATTTCGTTCTTACTTTTGTATTGCATATAATTTAAACTCAATTCATTGATTAAATTTCGTTTTAAAATATCATTGACTGAATGAGATAATATTAAATTGATAAATGTTATCTTGTGTCATTTATAAGTCGTCAATATTATTTGTGAACTAAAACTTTTTTTTCCATATCGCAAAAATAAATTATAGTATTTATTATTATTTGTAAACGTTATAGTATTTAATTCATTAAAGATGTACGTTATAAGGGAAAGTATATGTTACTCAACCAAAAAATTACTCCACCAGAGAATTTTACCGCTAGAGCATGAAATAAAAGTTTACCACAGTTTTTATTTAAGACATGATTTTTATACACTAATGAAACCTATATTTTCAATTTGACCTCAGGATTCTCATGTATACCAATAATTCTGTGTTAAAACTGAAAAGTAAAATTAAATTGTAATCAAATATTCTGTGTCAAATAAAAATGGTGGTGAATTTTTATTTTATCTATTTTGTGCGAAAACTGTAGGGGAGTAATTTTTTGGATGGGTAACATATACTTTCCCGTTATAAGTATATAAAGTTTTTTAAGTTTTTAGAGTATTAATCCCTTTAAAATTTAAAACTATTGGATTCTGTTAAATATTCATTTGCAAAAAGTAAACAAGAACCTTTTTGTTTAAAGAATTTTTTTATAGATTTAATCCCTGTAAAAATGTACGAAATGCATGGAAAATCCATCTCCAATCATCTTATCAATTACTTTTTTTTAATCAAGAAAATTAATTCCTTACGATTCTAAATAATATGAAACTCAGTAATTAGAATCAGTGAATCAAGTCGATGAAAAATGCTTAATCAATTTTTTTTAATACTGTACCAAAATAAAATAAATATCAGAAAACTAGGCGTACGAGCAATGGTCAAGCGCAATCCGAGAAACGAATTCCCTACGGGCTCTCACGTAGTTTTCACTCAATTATGCATTATATATCTTTTCTAATAATATATAATATACAATATAGGACCATGCCCCAGTTTTATATAAACATCTTCGATGTCACTTCAACTTAACCTTCAATATTAATAATTTAATATGTACAAGGAAAGTTCTTCTCACCCGACAAAAGATGCCACCGTTATAAATGGACTTAACCCTGATGTACTTTATTTACGTCTCACTCGCTGCTTCTTTTTTATTATTAATAGTTTTTTAATTTAAAATGATTATGGTAAATTAATTGAATAAAATAAAGAAGATGTTAGGAGACTAATTTAATTATTTGAGATTTATTTTTGAATTATTACATAATTTAAAAATATAATTATGTAATAACGTCATTCTTTATAGGATTTAATCATGCTCGAGTCATTAACGAATAAAAATATAGCCAATTGACATACAAGCAAAGAAAAAAGACAATTTTTATGCGGATAACGGTTTACTTTAATGCAAAATAATTATCACCGTCTTTTACCGATTCTTCAACAGTACATAATTTTTATTAACACAAATTTTCGAACAGCATTTTCTCGCCGGTGGCCAGAAAGCTTGTAATTTTAAAAATTTTAACTACTTAAATATCAAGTTTTCTATTGGGTAAATATAAATCCTGGGAGAGCAAATTAAAAGAGATATTAATTGCTAATATATAAGTAAATTTGTGAAAAAATAAAGGTTTGCAAATTTATAACTAAGCAAAAAAAAAATCCTCCATTTCTATAGCCTACTAAACCTTATCCTGTTTTGTTTTTTTAAATATTATTTTTTGTATAGACTAATTTTACTGTAAACATTTTTTTCCTTATGAGGGCCCATAGAAAAATTTCCACAGAATCTGATTCTGGGGTTCAAAATTTTTGATTTCAACTAATGCGTGAGAAAATCATCATTTATATTTATGTTTTAACTCTTCTAGCCTTAACACCTTAGCTGTAGACCCTTTAATTTTTTTTTATTGATCTTAACCCCTTACAGTTTAATACATTTGGAGCACCAAATTACACAAAACGGTTATGAATGAATTCATTATGTTGAAAAAACGTGCCGACTACCCTCCGTTCATTCCAATGGGCTTTCTAGGCCTAGAAACGCAGGGTTTAATGTTTTAAAATAGGGTTTTTTGGTAGTTTTCAATGAAACGCTAAAACTTCAGAAGTTAACCAAAACCTTTTTTTGGTTAAAAATTGCCAATTTTTAAATTACTACCTTTTTTAATTTCTGATAAAAATTGGTTTTATAGGCCTCAAAATATTTCCTCAAGCTTAAAGTTTCCAAATATTCTTTACTCTTTACCTTTTTCAGTTATTTGTTAATCAGATATGATATATAATTTCAAGACGCAGTCTTAATTAAGCTCATTTTTAATGTTAACTTTGAAGAATCATTTCTTAAAAACGACTAAAGGAAATAAGACGAGTAAAAAATTGTTGCAAATTTGAAGTTTATAGAAATTTTTTGAGACCTACAAAACCCATTTTAGTCAGAAATTACAAATTTTGCAGCAATTTAAAAATTGATCATTTTTAGCCAAAAATAATCATTTGGTTAATTAGCTATAGGGATGAGAGAATTAAAGATAAAAAATTGCGGTTCATGGCGTTTGAAAGGTGACATTTACATTTCTCACGCATTAGTTGACATCAAAAATTTTGGATCCCAGAATCAGAGTCTGAGGAAATTTTTCTATGGATCCTCATAAGGAATGTTCACAGTGAAATTAGTCTATACAAAAAATAATATTTACAAAAACAAAACAGGGTAAGGTCTAGTAGGCTAGAAATGAAAGATTCTTTTTTTAGTGATAAATTTGCAAACCTTTATTTTTTCACAAATTTACTAATTAATTTACTTAACTCGAAACTGAGGATACCAGATTCTGAAACACCCTAATAACACCGAAAAAACCCCTTTTTTACCAATTTTTTTTGGATTTTATAGCGTAAATCGTATATAATCGGAACATATGGGTCACAAATTACAATCTATAGTTATGGATGACCTTAATATGTTAAAAAAAATACCCAAGATACCCCTGATTATTCTAACGCGCCTTTTGGACCGCAGAAACGCAAAGCTCAATTCTACGACAATGTTATAAAATAGGGTTTTTAGGCAATTTTCCAAATAACGCTGTCATATAGCATTTCAACAAAAATACTTCTATTTTTGTTCATTTTTTTCGTATAAGAACTACCTTTCATCCCCCATAATTAATTTTTTATCGCCGATTCTCTCATCGCTATCTATCTCTAAAATACTCATGTGACATAATTTTTCGTTTAATTTATTCGTGTTCTGATTTGTCACGCTGATTTTATCATGCGCGTAATTTGCATTATATATTGGGTGCTAGCTATGTAAGTATGTAATATGTATACCCAAGAAGTTCTTTGTCACATACGCTTTTATTATCTTACAAAATACTTATTTATTAATTAAATTTTGGGTATTTTTAATTATAATTAAATATATTAAAATATATAGAAATAAGAAATATATTAATTTTCTCATTTTATTATACAATCCAAAATTAATCTTAAATTAAATTAACCTTAAATGAAAATTATTCGAAGTCCCTAAATCAAAAATATTTCAAGTCCATTAGATTCCCCACCCTAAAAACGCCAATTTTTCACTCCTACCCCCCTCATGGAACATATTGCATGTTAATAATAGGCATCTAGAAAATTAGTTCCATATTAATTAAAATTATTTAAAGTCAATTTATGTTTGTAATAATGTACAAAGATTCAAAATTTCCCAGTAAATAGATTATTCACTGGGAAATTTATATGTATAATACTTACAAAATAAACTCCAATAGGTAAAATCATTCATTCGAATGTGTAAATCAGTAGGCTTTACTCATTTCCATTGGGTAAAACCAAGTAATTTTCCCAATGCGCTGCCAAATAAGTAAATGAGACAGCATTTACTCATTACAAGAAGTATTATTGTACAATTTACCCATTTGTTTATGTCACAGAGGAAATCCTATTTAACTTATTAAATAACCTTAAAATTATTATTTTTATATATAAAATTACTGAAAAAAAATGTATTATAAGCAATAAAAAAAAGAATTATATATATACGCCTCTTTATGCGATGTTTAAATTAAATTTTATTAGTTAAAAATTATATTCGTTGTAAAATTATAGAATTTTAAACTAAAATCATTATTACTTACTTTTGTGTAATTAAACATTAATAAAAATTAATTTATTAAATTAATTATATATCAACAAAAAAAATGCAGTTTATTTTACCCTATCGCTTCTAATACACTTAAAACACAGCATATTAAAATTTGTTTTTTTTTGTTTTAATAATTTTTATATTTTATTTATTTCAGTAATTTTATGTAAAAATAATAATTTTAAGGTTACTTAATAAGTTAAATCCTGTGTGATATACGCTATAATTGGTAAATTGTACTATTTTACTTATTGTATTGAGTAAATGAGTCTCATTTACTCATTCGGCAGTGCATTAGGTAAATTACTTGGTTTTACCTAATGAAAATGAGTAAAACCTACTGATTTACCCATTCAAACGGACGATTTTACCTTTTCGAGATTAGTGGGTATATAGGGTTTGTTTTGATTTTGTTTCTGGCACTCTGCACGTAATATTCAAAGTTTTTGAAAAAATTATTTTTTCTTATATTTTACAAGATTTAAAATTAATTTTTAAAAACTAAAGTAATTATGATTGAAATCTTCCAAAAAATATTTTGGAAATTTTAGATAATTTATGAGTAAATAATAGACGCAGCCTATATAAATTTAAAATGTAGTAGTTTATTGTCTTGTTTAACATAATACATTGTTTTACAAGAATATTCAGAAAAAATACATTTAAAAAATTTTTAGCTAAAATTAACATTTACATAGTTGTTACATAAAATTTATAGTCTTTTTTTTAGTATTTAATATTTTTCCTAATATAAAAATTTATCCTAATTTTATTAGCAGTAAATTTCGCTCTTAAATATCCACATTTTTATAGTTGTTTGAAAAGAAAATAAAAATAACAAAAAATTTTTTATCCGAAAATAAAGATATTCTGATTGCAAAAGAAGAAAAGGGCCAGTTTACGGTAATTTTATCAGACAAAGAGTACAATAACAAAGTATAAAATAAATTGAGTAATAAAGAGATTTATAAATAGGTAGATGAAAATCCTTTAAATGTGATTGTAAGATTAGGAGAAAATTTGCTTTAAAAATGGTCTGAATTAGGAGTTTTTGATTGTGATCAGACTTTTCAAAACATAATTTTAAATTTACAAAAAACAATTAACCAGAATTTATGGTTTAATTAAAATCATAAAGAAAATTTTCCTGTTAGAATAGTAGTTGCATGTATTAATTGCGTTTTTTATAATTTCAAGCTTTGTCAAAATTCTTATCAAAATATAATAAAATTTCAATTTCTTCGGTAAAAAATAGTTTAGAAATTAGAGAAATATTAAAAACTAATGATATTCCTGAAAATTATGAGTTCGTTTCCTTAGATGTGGTGGGGATGTATCCGAATTTGCCTCATGAGTTAATTATTGACGCGTTGAAAAAAAATTGGAGATAATTGATCATATTCCATTTACAAGAAATGAATTCATATCAGGCATACAAGTGTTACTCAGATGCAATTTTTTTCAGTCCCATATTGAGTTTTTTATATAGCAGGAAATCTTTTTTGTGTGCATAGTATCAATTTAAATATTATCTAAAAATTACAAAAAATTTACCCCATGTTTAGGAGATAATATATTTTCTAGGGGTTGTGCATTAAAACGGACTTCAGACATGAAAATTGCAGCCCCGATTACCTATTAGGTAAAATTTTTAGCCCAATATATCGATTTTTTCACGAAAAAAAAATTCAAATGGCTTGTATGAGTCGATTAGGCATAATGGGTTTTGGGAAGATAATAAACATATAAAAATTGGAAATTTACATTAACCTAATTTTTTTATTTTTTGACCTAAATAAATTGAATTTATTTTTTTCGTGGATTAAAAAAAATGTAAGATATTCAAAATAAAAAAATAAATTTTTAGTGCAAAAATTTAAAAATTTGAGTCGTTGAAATGAAAATTTTTGTTAAAAAATTTGTTTTTTAATTCTCATTGTAAAAAATATATATTTTTTAAATATTTACAATTTATAAGGAAATAAAATAACAATAATTCAATAAAATTTATGATCTTAGACTATGAATGTATATAATTTAAATTTAAGATCTTTCATCATGTAATATACCTTAGGGTAAAGAACTATACTAAACAATATAATCTAGTATATAGTAATGAACCCATAATTCTTAAGATCTATATTATAATGCTTGTATAGCACATAAATATGCATTTTAAAATACACATCACGTATATATCATATATATTATAACAGACCAAAAAAAAATTATTTATACTTCATATTTTTAAAATTTTTATTTCATTTCGTATTTATTATAATTTTAATTTAAAATTTTTCGTATATTAAGATAATTTATGCACGCATATAAAAAATTAGTAAATATAACCAAAATAACGATTTTGTTTACTAAGTTCAGTGTGGTAAAAAGTCACTATAAATTTTTAGTAAAAATTACTAATAAAATTTGTTTATAAAACTAAAGCCTCGAATTTTTTAGTAAAATTTTCTAATTTTTTGGTTATATTTACCAACATTTATTAATTTTTGTTTACTAAATTCGTTGAGGTTAATTTTACTATTCTTTTTTTTGCGTGTGCATCTCATAATCACTATCTTTATTAACCGTAATTACAAAGTAACTTTTAATGTTTAAAAAAGCGTTGATACACCGGTTAACTTTTTATTTAAATAAAAATGAAAAAAAAGATAGATAAAAATAAAGTTTTTGTTTTGCAGTATCCGTATAATCCATACCCCTAAATAAGTTTTTTTCTGAACTTTTTTTTATCATTATACATATTGCAATCGTTTTTTTTCTTGTAATTGAAAAACTATTCTTTTATAGTCTCAATATTTATACATATTTGGATTATGATTAACGTTTACAATATAACTTTTTTACTTTTTTTTAAATTCTTTTCATTCAATATTTGAGTTAAAGAAACAACAAAAAATGGTTTAACACACCTTTATTCAGTTTTAGAAGAATTATTGTGCCCAGCTTTGAAACTGAATAAAGATATTTTGAGATTTCCGAATTGTCATCAGTGACCTCAAAAATCTAAGAGATATACCAAAATTCGCTGAGTTTTTTAATTTGTAGGATAAATTTTTCTGAATATTATTTACTAGAAAAAATTATGCATTTTTCACCTAGGAATCTGATGGAACCATTTATTTTAGCTTTTGATCTCGATTTATAGGAGAAAAATCAATTTAATTCATTTTTAGGGTTCCACTTTTTAAGAAATCGATGATAAAAGTTTTGTAGTTTTCAAAACAAATTTTTCTGAATAAATGTTGAAAATATTCTAAAATTTATAAACAAATAACTATAGCTCATGTTAAAAAAGGTTTTTTCGAAAAAATTTTCCGGATTTTCCAGCTGAAATGGAATGGTCTTCAAGATTTTCCAAGCAGAATTTTTATCTAATCTGCCCAGACTGCCAATCTTTGACTTTACAACTCGCTTAAAAGCTACATTTTAAATACCTCGTATTTGTTTAAACAATTTAACGCTTTTTATAGTAAAATTAAATCATACAATTAATTAAAGCAAAGTAATGCAAACATAAGCTTAGTTATGAAATGGAAAAATCAGTTAAAATTAAAAATATCTATTTGTTCAACAAGGGAAAAAAAGTAGGATTTGGGCTTTCAATGCAGTTGTATGAACGAGTGAGCGTAGCAAACGAGTGCAGACAGCATTGAAAGTAAAATTTCCTACATTTTTTCCCGTGTTCAACACATAGTTTTTCATTAAGAGCGAAAAAAAGATCGCCAGAAAGTAAGAAAGTAGACCTTTTTTGCAGCGTGTAATGAAAAATAAATTTTCTCTCAAAAGAAATTCCCGGATAAAAAAATAAATTTTTCCATCCGACTCCTGGGGGGAATATACATAAGCCTCCCTATTAAAGAAAATTCAGAAAAAATTTATTTTAAAAACTACAAAACTTTATAATTGCTTTCCTTAAAATTGGCATCTTAAAAATAAACAAAATCGATTTTCCTCCTATAAAACAAGGCAAAAAGCTAAAATAAATGGTTTCATCAGATTCCTGGAGAAAAAATACATAGTCCTTTTTGTAAATAATATTCAGAAAAATTTATTTTGAAAATTGCAAAACTTTTAAAATGGGTCCTCTTGAACTTGGGGTCCTAAAAAGCATCGAAAATTGATTTTTCTCCTATAAAAAGTAGTCAAAAAGAGTCTCCAATAAAGAGTAGTCAAAAATAAATGGTTTCATTGGATTTCTGGGGGAAAAATACTGTGGGATATCATTTTTAAAGTAATGAAAAAAACGATTTGAATCTATTCGAAAAACTGAAAGTTTTAAGAAAATCCCAATTTTAAAAAGGGCAAAAAAAAACTTTCGAGAGTTACCTTGGGCTCAAAACTCGATGTTTTGATCTAAATCCAACGACGAAACTTATTTTAATTATATTTTCGTGTTCTACCGGCGTGTTAAGAATCCCGGATACTTCGAAAGAAAAGAACCACTCTAATATGTAGGCTCTGGAACCTATTAGTCCTGACGTGGATCTCTGTTTCGTTAAAGCTTTTTAACCATTACAGGTGGACGGAGTTTTGCAACAAGAACTTACGTTTTTGGGGTACTCAATTTGAACGTTAAAACTGTTTTTAATTTGAATAACCAAATTGTTCACAATAAACAACTTTAAGTAATTAATGCGGATTTTTAGAGATCTTCTATTGTCGGTAACTAGGGAATTTTATTTAAAAATGCATTTTAAATTAGTTTTCAGTGGGCAAAAATTTAAAAACATGATTAACCGATAAAAATCTTTAAAAAGTCGAAAAACATAACCTGCAAATTTCTATTGTGGACAAATGGGCCATATACAGTAATAAAGTAATAACAGAAATCACATTCTTATTCAGGGACCTAAAAAACGTACATACCCGGCGCGATGGGAAATTCTATCGACCTATGAAGGTAAAAAATGTCTACGAAACTAGGGTCTATCTCTGGACTATAATATGTATACTCAATAAGAATCCAAGATACTTTTGGAATTCTAAAAAACTTCATATTTCATAAACTATGCATAGATCGAATAATTTTATACCCATACAAATGTAAATAAATATTAAAATAGATGTAGCAAAATACGAACAAAGTCGTAAAACCTCGTACAAAAACCAAAATAAATTCGTATATGGAATAGCTCATATAGTTTTCTATGTAGTTGGTACTATTTTAAACTTTGTGATTATAATAAATAGCGTGAGCATAAAATATTGATTTATTGAAAACTTTTGTTCAATAACACGTTCTAAAAAAAAAAACTGAAATATTAATGAATCAATGAAATTATTGTAAAAACATATATTGATAAGTAAATAAAGTAAAATAAAAATTTCTAATATTGATTTACAATAAAATCAATTTTTTGAAAATATAGATAACTTTATTTTTTGAAAAAATAAGTATAAAGACTTTAGTAAATAGAAAATGTTTGTTATTTCTAACTGAAAAAAGTGCTATTTCAGCGAATTACACAAGATTTATAGTACACGTTTTTTTTCATAATTTAAGTTAGTGATTACTCTGCGTTATAAAGAATTCTTCTTAAAAGAAAAACATATTATAAGAAAAAATCGAGGAAATAATATCTTCATTTTATTGTAAAAAAAATTCTTATTGCAATGTTTATAATTCAATTGGTACCCTTTATTTTTCACTATTGCAAAAATAATAGCAATTTGTCAAACAAGGAAGGAAATAGGAAAAACTTTCAATGCAGTTATATGACCTTGAAATCATTGAAATTAAAATTGAAATTAATATTCAACATTGAAACTAAAATTTCTATATTTTTTCCCGCTATTAAAATTAACATGGTTTCATACTAAAAGTAAATAAACCTAGATCACCTGAAAACAGAGACCATTATTAGAGCGGACAATGAAAAAGATTTATTATTATTAACTTCTAACAAATCGAAACAAAATTTTGTCCACATTTTACAAAAACGAAATTAAAAGTATACACTGTAAAAAGTAACTTTCTTAGATTCACAAAAAAAAATAGAATATTTTCAAAAAATTAGTAATTTTTCGAAAAAAAATCGTAAATTTACTAAATTTAGTATATTAACTAAAAATTTGAGTATTTCCGATTTTTTTTTTTTGTAAATTCACGAGAAAAATTGATAATTTACAACTGTTAATTTCAAACTGTTATGTACTAAATTTAGTAAATTTACGATTTTTATCGAATATTTACAAAATTTTTTGAAAATTCCTGGAAAATTCACTAAGTTTTCGAAAAAATTCTATTTTTTTTGTAAATCTAAGAAAGTTACTTTTTACAGTGTTATAAACAGATATCTATAGATTTAGTGCTACGAATAAAATACTTCAGAATCCAGCATTACTAACTGCTAAAATTTTAAAAGAATTTTCAACGCAAATATTTTGTTCCATCATAGTTTTCCGCACAGTAAAAAAAAATGTACACAATACTACTACAGTTTAGTATTTTTATTACAATTGGGTAATATTAATATATAGCAAATTTACAACAAATTGCAGTAATTTGACAGCACATGTAGTAATATTACTACATAATTGTATAATTACTACTAGTAGTAAAATTACTACGATTTGTAGTAAATTTACTATTTTTCTACTAATATTACTAAATTGCAGTCAGAATACTAAACTGTAGTAATATTATTGTGTACTTTACTGTGCGGATGTAAGAAAACTTACTGTAAAAATTTAGTATTTTGTATTATGTAAATTAAATGTTATATATGCATACAATATTTTTTGTTGTTGATATTTTAAGAAGGATATAGTACATGCAAAAAGTTATGTGCATAAAACTTTCTCAAAGAACTATATATTTAAAATATTTATTATATTTTTGTGATTATTATCAAAGTATTATAATATTCAAATTTTCTTTTTAAACAAAACTTTTTACTTAAAGATTTAAAAAACAAAAGTATATTTATATATGAGTGTAAAAAGTTTTTTTCAAAGCTTTTATCTTAGTTTTCACCTATTATATCAAAGTTAATTCAGTTTTTTTTTTCTTTTAATAATATATTAACATATTTGTATTCATATTTTATTATCCATAAATCTAATTTGCTTTATTAATTTTAATTATAGACTTCTTGAGACTTATTTTATGTAAATATACATGTCGTAGTGAAGTAGAGAAATCCGTGATTTGCCCAAATCCCTAGTGATTTGACCAAACCGTACGTAGTAGACTAATGAAATAATTTTTTATTATACAATAAAATTGATAAAGCATAAACACCAAATTCTCTTTGTTTTTTACTTCCCTAAGAGCCATCCGTGAAGTAGACAAATAAAATAAATTAGTTTACTCCACTGAGTTTATATCAGTGAAGTAGACGATTCGTCTACTTCCCTAAAAGCTATCGGTGTAGTAGACAACAGCTATAATTTTCGTCTACTTCACTAAAAAGTTTAGGGAAGTAGGCGATCGAAACTTCCATTAGTCTACTATGCACAATTTGGCCGAATCACTAGGGATTTGGCCAAATCACGGATTTCTCTACTTCCCTACGACATATATATATATATACTAGGGGGCTCCGCCCCCTGCGCGCTACGCGCGCCAACCCCCGCAGAGTGATTGAAGTATTGCGATAGTATATTTTTATAATCACTTGTAAGGCGTACCACAGTGTAGTAAAAAAAAAAAGTGGCCAAAAATCGGCTTCAAAAATCGGTATTAAAGTATGCACATAAATGATAAATAAACCTAAAAAAAGTGTATTAGTATAATTTTAGATGGTTGTATGTAGTATAAAGAGGTGTTAGTCAACATTTTCAATTTAGTCAAAAAATGAAAAATTTGATTTTTCTATTTTTACTTATATTTTAAACTTAAACAAAGTATAAAAAATATAGATTATACAAAAATATAAAAAAAACAACTTTATAATAATTGGTTAAATATAGAAAAAACCGCATTGGCCCAAAAGGACCACATTGGCCCAAAAGGACCACTTTGGCCCAATAGGTTCACTTTGGCCCAAAAGGACCACTGTGGCCCAAAAGGACCAGATTGGCCCAAAAGGACCACATTGGCCGAAAAGGTCCATTTTGGCCAAAAAGGACCACATTGGCCCAAAAGGTCCATTTTGGCCTAAAAGGACCACATTGGCCCAAAAGGACCACATTGGCCCAAAAGGACCACATTGGCCCAAAAGGTCCATTTTGGCACAAAAGGTCCATTGGCACAAAAGGTCCATTGGCACAAAAGGTCCATTTTGGCACAAAAGGTCCATTGGCACAAAAGGTCCATTGGCACAAAAGGTCCATTTTGGCACAAAAGGTCCATTGGCACAAAAGGTCCGTTTTGGCACAAAAGGTCCATTGGCACAAAAGGTCCATTGGCACAAAAGGTCCATTTTGGCACAAAAGGTCCATTGGCACAAAAGGTCCATTTTGGCACAAAAGGTCCATTGGCACAAAAGGTCCATTGGCACAAAAGGTCCATTTTGGCACAAAAGGTCCATTGGCACAAAAGGTCCATTTTGGCACAAAAGGTCCATTGGCACAAAAGGTCCATTTTGGCACAAAGGGTCCATTGGCACAAAAGGTCCATTTTGGCACAAAAGGTCCATTGGCACAAAAGGTCCATTGGCACAAAAGGTCCATTTTGGCACAAAAGGTCCATTGGCACAAAGGGCTCATGCGACAGCGGCGGCAGCGGCGGCGGCGGTTATAACTTTATAATATATAGAGATATATAAGATTAATATATATATTTTTTCTATGCTTCAAAAAAGTAAACATTAAAAAATAATTTTTCTAATATTTTTTCTTTGAATATTTTTCATTCAAAATTTCGAAACAAAAGAAGAAAGTTGAATTTTCCTTCACTGCACGACTTAACTCCAAAATTGCCAGTGCCAGTGGTAAAAAAGGCAACTTTTATTTGAAATTTTATCCAATCATGACTTTTTAGATCATTAAAGGTTTGGGTTCTATTTTTATTTTGGCTCTTCAAGCAAAAAATGTCAAGCAATAGTCTTTGCAGATAAAGATTTTGAGTCGATTTGAGTTTTTTATATTAGAAAAATATCAAAAATAAATTTTTCATTCAATGGTTCCAAAATTTTCTGCTCTATTATCAGCGGTGATATATGATACCATGCTTTTTTTTAAAGCACTAGGTTGGCAAAAAAGCAGTAGTTTTTTGATTTTTAAAAACGTTTAAATCTGCAACTAAAATCTAAGCTACTTTTCATATTTTAATTTTTCTAAGTTTGAAATAAGTCTAAACATTTTTTAATTTAAAATGTAAATAAATTTTCCCTCTGAATTCACACCTAGCATCAATTTTTCGGAAAAACTTCGAAGAAAGGCGAAAAAATGAAAAAACGAACGGAAGAATATTTTGTGAATTTCTCAAAAAGCGTCATTTTTTTTTCTTGCAATTATAACCGGTTAGGTTGCTTTGCTTGAAATTTTAAATTAAACATAGCTTTTTCAAACACGAAATTTCAAATAAACCCATCTTACCGCGTGTAGTAATAATTTTTTTATTTTTTGAGTACTTTTTCCTGGTGAATAGTTTTTTCATTACTTTTCTTTTGAATACTTAATGAATTTTCATTTCCATTTTACGAAATTTTTCATTTTCAGGCTACATTACTTCAGGTTACAATATTAATTTAAATTTAAGATTATTTTTTTTAAAGATTTCCTATAATATTTGCATTTGCATTATTTCAGCATTATTTTGATACATCCATTCTAAGCTATATAACAAGAAGAAATTTCTAATGCTTTGGAAGTAAACGATTTCCCATAAATTTACGTACTAAGGCATGCAATTAGCGTATATATCTTATCAATAGATCAGAGGTAAACTGATCGATTTTATAAGTTTCTCTACATTGTTTTACAAGTATAATATTTTCATTGCAAAATTATATACCATTGCTTTTACTACCTATAAATTTTACTATTTTATGTTTTTCAGTAAAGATAATTTTAGTTAAATGTTTTTTACCTTTTTTGTATTAATCTAGTAAATAAATATTTTTATAAGCAGATATACAAATACTTATGTAAATTTATTTTTAATTTGCAGTCAAAATTTAAATTTCGAAATTTTTTAATTTAAGGAGCAATTTCTAAAAACTGGTGAAAACTATGTTGATAAGAATATTTCTAGTTTATCCTATGGATACATCCCAAATACCCGAATTTCATACCGAATAAGTCTAGACTTTAAAATGTAGATATTATTTTTCCCAAAATGTAGAAAAAATCCATTCTGACTTAAAATTATGCAAGTTTACTAAAATTTATCATTTATTATTTTGATAATAAAGTAAATGCAGCAATACCTTATTTGTGTTTTGAAGATAAAAATTTCAATTTTAAACTATGTATCTATTTAAACTGTCTAATCGGATGAACCTCACTTCATTTAAATTAAACTCCACTAATTAAAATATATTAATAACAAAAGTGGATATTATTATGTAACTCAAGAAATCATTATTTTTTATCAAAAAACATTTTTATTATTGCATCATAGTTGTTTTTAAAATTTAAATGTAAATGATTATAATAAAATGTATATAAGATTATCAATAAATTTTAGAACACAGTAACAGCTTTCAAAGAAAAAAATAAATTTTTAAATTTCTTCTAAGAATTATCTTATAAAAATACATGTAGAACATATTATTTTTTTTATCAAAAAATTATGATACTTTTCCTTAAAGACTTACTTTTCGCGCGTAGCTGATACTTTAGCTGAACTCTTCAAAAAAATAACTTTCTTTTCCCCTTTATCAAGATAAAAAATTTCAGATTAATCAATTTTTACTTTTTTTAACACTATTTAAAAACATAATTTCAGCATGTTTGCAATAAAACAACGAACTGTAAAATGATAATATTTAAGGAAATTCTGTCTTTTTATACGTGCAAAGAAGATGAAGTCAGGGGTAGGGTTGATGATGCAAATAATACGACAAAGGTATTTAAAAATAAAAAGGGAAAATTTATAATGTAATTTGTAAAGACGTGTTCATTTAACGCCTCTTTGTAAATAAAAACTTGTCAAACCGATTAAAATGGAATTAATTATGCCAATGTTTATACTTTAAGTTGAAGTAGTTATTATGTTTACAATATTTTTGTTTAAAATTTTTAAAATAGAACAACACAGCCAAGGTTTTTCTTTTTTTTTTTGGTTTCATGAAATTATTTCGACGCCATTTTTTTTTACCAGAAAAAAAAGTGAAAAAAGATGAGTTGAACAGAAAAAAATGAACAAAAAAAGTTGAACATAGAAATTTTTGAACAAAAAAAATTGAACATAAAAATTTTTGAACAAAAAAAGTTGACCAAAATTTTTTGACAAAAAAAAAATAAAAAATTAATGAAAAAATGAAAATAAGAAGTTGAACATAGAAATTTTTAAGTTGAACAAACTTAAAAAAATGAAAAAACTTAAAAATTTCTATGTTCAACTTCTTATTTTCATTTTTTCATTAATTTTTTATTTTTTTTTTGTCAAAAAATTTTGGTCAACTTTTTTTGTTCAAAAATTTCTATGTTCAACTTTTTTTGTTCATTTTTTTCTGTTCAACTCATCTTTGTTGAATTAAAACTCATAATTCTCAAAATTTTATAATTTTTTGAAAACTTATAAAAAGAGGCTCCGAAATAATAATATTATTCTACTAGATGCATAAGAGAGTAGAATTACGTAGAATTAGACATAATTTTTTATAAAGTTTGAGCGTAGTTCTACTCATAGATTAAAATAAAATACTATTTTAAGAAAAAATATTACGGATAATATGATAGTATGATAATATGATAATAATTCAATACTCTATTATGAAAAGTTAAATGATAGTCGAGAACCCTCATAGTATTAGTATTATTTTTTGTGCAAGGCTACTCATTTTCGATAGGTAAATTTTTCGATTCGCTGATTTCAAATTCTTAGGTCCCGATCCCGAGAAAATAGTCCTAATACCGAAAAACTGTATTTTTAGGTCAATTTTGAAGATTATTTGAACATATTTCATAGAAAAACATTTCTAAGTGTCCTTAAAATGTCAAATAATATGTTTTCGAGGTCGTGGAATAAGAATATTTGGGTCCTGACCCCGAAAACTTTCTCTGAATACCATTTACAGGCATCTATTGGCCTGATTTATGTGGTTTTTTGTATATTACATAAGATAATCTTTTTAAGGACAATTAGAGATGTTTCTTATGAAATAAGTCAAAAGAACCTTCCAAATTGACCGAAAAATATTAATAGTTTTTCAGTATTAGGTATAGTTTCTCGGGGTGGAAACCTAACTTTCCCAAGTATGAAAAAGTATAAAATCCGGTTAGGTCAGCTGCCCAAGTATGAAAAACTATAAAATCCGGTTAGGTCGGCTGTCCCAAGTATGAAAAAGTATATAATCTGGTTAGGTCGGCTGTCCCAAGTATTAAAAAGTATAAAATCCGGTGAAGTAGGCTGTCTCAAGTATGAGAAAGTACAAAATTAAAAAAATTTCATTTCGTCGTTATAGTATATTAAGTATCAAGGGCGTAAAAGTTTCGGCACTAGCGTGAGCACTAGCTGATATGTTTTCACGCTCGTGTCTAAAGTATTTCGCCCATGGTGCTTACACTATTTTTTGCAGTCTGTAATATGAAAAAAATTATAATTTTTATCGTAGATTCTCGATGTTTTTATATATGTAAAAAATTAACTTTGTAGTAAAATCCGGTTAGGTCGGCTACCCCAAGTATGAAAAAGAATAAAATCTAGTTAGGTCGGCTGTCCCAAGTAAGAAAAATTATAAAATCCGGTTAGGTCGGCTGTCCCAAGTATGAAAAAGTATAAAATCTGGTTAGGTCAGCTGTCCCAAGTATGAAAAAGTACGAAATCCGGTTAGGTAGGCTGTCCCATGTATGAGAAAATACAAAATTAAAAAAATTTCATTCCGTCGTTAAATATATTTTTGCAGTCTGTTATATGAAAAAAATAATAATTTTTATCGTAGATTATCGATGGTTTCATATAAGTAAAAAATTCACTTCATAGTAAAATCCGGTTAGGATGGCTGTCCCAAATATGAGAAATTATAAAACCCGGTTAGGTCGGCTGTCCCAAGTATGAAAAATTATAAAATCCGGTAAGGTCGGCTGTCCTAAGTAACAGAAAGTACAAATTAAAAAAAAATTTATTTCGTTGTTTAATATATTTATGCTGTCTGTAATATGAAAAAAATATTAATTTTTATCTTATATTCTCGATGGTTTCATATATGTAAAAAATTCACTTCATAGTAAAAGCCGGTTAGGTCGGCTGTCCCAAATATGAGAAAGTATAAAACCTTGCTAGGTCGGCTGTCCCAAGTATGAAAAAGTATAAAATCTGGTTAGGTCGGCTGCCTCAAGTATGAGAAAGTACAAAATTAAAAAAATTTCATTTCGTCGTTATAGTATATTAAGTATCAAGGGCGTAAAAGTTTCGGCACTAGCGTGAGCACTAGCTGATATGTGTTCACGTTCGTGTCTAAAGTATTTCGCCCATGGTGCTTACACTATTTTTTGCCCACCTAGGCGTAGAACGAGTTCAGAAAATTCTTTACACACGAGTTTTACGCCCGGGAGGGCAAAAAATATATTTTTGCAGTCTGTAATATGAAAAAAATTATAATTTTTATCGTAGATTCTCGATGTTTTTATATATGTAAAAAATTAACTTTGTAGTAAAATCCGGTTAGGTCGGCTGTCCTAAGTAACAGAAAGTACAAATTAAAAAAAAATTTATTTCGTTGTTTAATATATTTATGCTGTCTGTAATATGAAAAAATATTAATTTTTATCGTATATTCTCGATGGTTTCATATATGTAAAAAATTCACTTCATAGTAAAATCCGGTTAGGTCGGCTGTCCCAAATATGAGAAAGTATAAAACCTTGTTAGGTCGGCTGTCCCAAGTATGAAAAAGTATAAAATCTGGTTTGGTCGGCTGTCTCAAGTATGAAAAAGTATAAAATCCAGTTAGGTCGGATGTCCCAAGTATGAAGAGGTATAAAATCTGGTTAGGTCGGCTGCCTCAAGTATGAGAAAGTACAAAATTAAAAAAATTTAATTCTGATATTTAATATATTTATGCTGTCTGTAATATGAATAAAATATTAATTTTTATCGTAGATTCTCGATGGTTTTATATATGTAAATAATTCACTTTGTAGTAAAATTAGGTTAGGTCGGCTGTCCCAAGTGTGAAAAAGTATAAAATCCGGTTAGGTCGGCTGTCTCAAGTATGAGAAAGTACAAATTAAAAAAAATTTCATTCCGTCGTTAAATATATTTTTGCAGTCTGTAATATGAAAAAAATAATAATTTTTATCGTTGATTCTCGATGGTTTTATATAAGTATGAAATTCACTTTGTAGTAATATTAGGTTAGGTCGGCTGTCCCAAGTATGAAAAAGTTAAAAATTGAAAAAAAATTATATGTGTCAACTTTTTCGTTTTTTAAATTTTGATCTTCTTGGCTATAAAGAATTATAACTCTGAACCATGAGCTCGAATTTAAAAAAAAAACGTCAAATCGATAGGATTTTTTCCAAGGAATAATTTGCACTGAAGTTTATCTCAAAAGACTCTTTAGATCCTGAGAAAAATCAGTTTTAGTGAAAAAAATTAAAGTTTTTCTTCTTCTCGACCACTAACTTCTGAGATTGGTTTCTCGAAATCATTTAATTATTTTTTAAAAATAAAAAAATCGGCTGGGAGTATTTCTTTAAGGATTAATTTAAAACCACTTTTATGGATTTTTATCCATTCAATACTTCATAAAGTGATCTGTAATAAAATCAAAATTTTTCAATTTTTTGCAATCTTTCATTTTACTATATATAGGATATTTTAAAATATCATTTATCTGTCTAAACTTGAGAAAATAAAAATTTTCACAAAAAAATATTTTATTGCAGAAGTCATAAATATTTATTTTTCCTAACTTTAGAAATTTCATATATATATATTATATTTTGTTTTATTTATGAAAATTTGATAAAATCTCTTTCGTTTGTCTTAAATCTGAAAAACTGAAGATTGTGATGATTGTTCATGATTTTATAAATGTACAGTATATCTTGTTTCGATTTATATATGTTAATTTCAAAAAATTTCATTCATTTGTCTTAAATATGAAAAAAAAAATTTCTAAAAAAAATATTTTATTTCAAATCTTATATTGATTGTTTTCAACTTATATAAATATTCAATATATATTAACATGGAACATGTTTATAGGGAGGGGGTACTTCAAAACTTGAAAATTAAGGGGAGGGGTCAAATTTGTCCTATTTAAGGGGGGGTCAAATAAGACTTAGAATAATTAGGTAAGTATATATAAATAAATAAAATACTTTTAAAAGTCTTTGAAAAATCTGGGGTTAGGGACTTAGAATAATTCAGGTTTAGGGAATCAAAATAGTTTAGGTTTAGAATCTTAACAGCTAGTGAGGTGATAATTACAAATTATAAAAATAGAAAATTGTATTATAATGTTGAGCAACATTTGTATTATACCTAGTCCTCATCTGGAAGTAAACATGTTCCATGCATTTAGGTTGTGTTTACACAAACCGGTTATAAGTTTTTTATTTCGTTTTTTCTATGAAAATATCATTAAATATCATTCTAATGACCTAAACATGAAAAAATGAAAATTTCAAAAAAATATATTTTCTTCCAAAAGTCATATTGACTGTTAACAACTTCAAATTAATATTAGAATTTATCTTCTTATAAATTTATAATGTATATTTTATTTCGTTTTGTTTATAAAAATATCATAAAACAAAATATTTTATTGCAAAAGTCATATGGATTGTCCAAAACTTTATAAATTTCCAATGTATATTTTACTTTGTTTTATATATGAAAAGTTCATGAAATTTCATTCGTCTGTCTTTAACATGAAAAAATAAAAATTTCCCAAAAAAATCTTTTATTGCAAAAGTCATATTGTTGATTGTTCACAACTTGATAAAAGTTGAAAATTTTCAATATATATTTTTTGTAATATAAAATAATATAATAATATATATATTTTGTCTCAGATATTAAAAAAATTTTTAAAATGATAAATTTTTTTGTAATTTAACGTAAATTGGTTTTCTATTTTTTTTACATAATTTTTATTTAATTATTTAATAATTATGCAATGAAACAAGTAAAACAAATTGGAAATATAATCTTTGAACTTTTATTTACATTATTATTTAAGTTTCATTAATCTGTGTAATCGCAATAATACTTTTCACAAGCTCCAAAGATGATTTTCCATAAGAGCAATGAAATACCATTTATGTACTATTGTTGGAAAACAAGAAATGTTATTTTCAAAATACATTTTATTCATTTTGAATTAAGTACACGGATCAAAACTATAATATATATTTTATATTTTAATTTGTTATATAACAGTTTAACGAACCTATTTGATTAGTTATTACATTCATATTAAAACCTAATGCCATGAATTTGGCGCTTTGAATGTAATATACTTATATTCAGCTATAACATTTGATACCACATATGTGGTTCATGTTATTCAATGATTTCTGACAAAATATATTCTCGCAAGCAAAATGTGTTTGAAAGAATATATAAGAAATCAAAAACATCCTTAGCTGATTTTGGTATATAAGAAAGATACATTGAGTTTCTTACTGATGATCTCGCTCAATGTATCGGAGTGAAATACCATTTATGTACTATTGTTGGAAAACAAGAAATGTTATTTTCAAAATACATTTTATTCATAAGAGCAATGTTAAACTACTTACACGTTTTTCTTGATTAAATAATAATTAGGCAACCAAAGTTGTAAAAGAAAGTTTATTTCATTTCTTAAAGACTTTATCTATATGTTGTATAAGTTTCATTCATTTCTGTTATCATAAATTTTTAGTATTGTAACACCTTAAATCAAAAATGAAAATCAAGAATTTAACCATAAAAAATTCGCAAAGTCTATTTACTCAGAAATTTTTTACGTAAAATGCACTCATACATTTAAAAAAAAATATAATTTGTACCTCGACTTGAGGTTTGGTTTTGCTTGCCTATCTGCACTCTGCCCTAAATATTAAAATTTTTTGAAAAATTAACAATTTTGTTTAATATTTCATAAGATTTAAATGAGTGATTCTTAGTGAATTCAGCAAAAGTTTCCAGGTCGTGTCGCTGAAACCGGCTAAAAACTTTTTCTGCTAATTATCTATCCGAAATAGACTATGTGCCAAATTTTAGCCCTTAATATTGAAAACTAAGTCCAAGGCGAATTTTTGAAAAAAAAAACACGTCCTCAGCCGCTCATTCTTCTTTTATATGCCATTCCTTCTGGAAACGATTAACAATTATGAAAAAAGAGATACTATAGTAAAATTTCCTCAGGAATCCAGTCCTGCCATTAGTTTTGAAAAATTATTACACGGGGAGCCGGAAAATCGATAAATTCACAGGGTATTTTACGGAAGTCACAGAAAAGTTGTAAACCTGAGTTTTATTAAGCTTTTCAGAAAAAGCGTATTTTTATATATATTTTTGGATGCCACATCAACCTAGGTGCGATTAAACTTCCTAGACCCTAAAATAATCGAAAAATATTGAATTTTCCTCAATGTTTCTCATTTTTTTTTCAGTTTTTCGAACTGTACCTCTCTAAATGACTTTAAATGATTTAAACAAGGTAAGATTTCCAGGAAAATTTTACATACTTTCTTTATTTAAATAATTTTTAGGCTTTAGTATAAACGAGTTAAGTATAAAAGGTTAAGTTAAAGAAATTTTGACAAAAATATATTACAAGATGTATTTTAAAACCTTGAAAAGATTTGAAATAAGAATTGGAAACAAGCTTTTAGTTTAGACATTGAACCTATTTGGAGAAAACAATGAATCTCTAAAAATACGCCAACAGGATAAACTGTGTAAATAAAAAAAGTTCTGAATAAATTACATAGATCATATGATCGATTATTTTCGTCGAGAAAAATTTTAAATTCTACCTATTTACTCTCATATTTTATCCTAATGATAATACGTTATATACTATCTGTTAGATAAATTACGAAAAAATAATAATTATAATTACTTTCCTTAAAAGTTAATTTTTAAAAATACCAAGAAATAATAAATATCTTCTAATAATAAAAATAAAAATTCATGAAATGTAACCACTTCTACTAAGAGTAGTATGTATTGTTATATACTTGAGAAATTAGAATGACGTTAACAGTATCATATACTGTAAATTTTAGAATAATTTTAGAAGAATTTTAGTATAACAGTTTTTCATAAAAAAGAAACCGCATATATAATAAAATAATGAATATTATAAAATTGAAATGTAAAATAAACTCAGTTCAACATCAGACTCACTTGAGGATAGCTGGGTAAGTTCTATACTTACATAATCAATTATTAAATTGGTAAAATTCGTATAATAATTCTGTAAAACATTGTTAAATTTATCAATCACGTAACTATATGAGCAATAGAATAAATTAGATAAAAATTGATACTTAGATTTTATTTCCAATTGAATAATATTTCCGAATTTAGGGGTTTTATATTCACATAACTGTTAGGAAATATTATTGCGAATAACGAGAATGACCTTTAATAGAATATTATCCTATACATATTTTCCATTTTTTTTGTTCATATTTTGACCAGTCTTAATTATTATACAATATATAAATACCTAATACAATTAATTAATACAATCTTTAAATTTATCTTGAAAGCTCCTTATTGGTAAAACTATATTTAGCTGAATTATATTCTGATTATTATTTTTTCTTCTTAGTATTTCACAATTTTTTTTTACGCTTTACATTATTATATTAAAAATGATAACTGAACACAGATAAATTAAAAAATTAAAGTTGACCATAATATGATAAATAGAAAGAAGTTATGCAACAACAAAAAATTAATAATTTAAAATTTATGTAAAATTAATTTTACTCATGTAATTTTAATTGATAACATAAACCATTTTATTTATAAACTTTGCTTCACATTCTATAAATTAAAATTACGAAAGTAAATTAACAATTTTCTAACAAATACAACTAAACATTGGAATGTTTTACGTCTGACTAAGCAATAAAGCTTCAAACTTTTTGACAACTTACATGAATTACGCAAGTGTACTAAATTGTAACTCCTGTTTTATTGTTATTTTAAATTAGTATTACTCTAGAAATTTTATTACAACATTTATAATTATATTATTAAATATATTTTGTTTCAAAACACATATTTTATATATGTCTTGAAAAAAATTGATGATTTTATTTCATTTATTTCAATTATTTCATTTCCTCTATGTAATAGTATGAAAACGTTTAAATGAATACACTGTATTTTTATTTTTCCCTGAAATACGATAGACTTATTTACGTCGTAGTTTAAAAAAAAAACTTTCTTATTGGGGTAAATTTTTTAATTTTTTAATAGATCATAATAACTGAAGAATTTTCATAATTTTCATTATGAAAGATTATTTTTTGTATGCCGACAGTTTTAGAGTAAACGTAACCAAATATAAAAGTCAGGTCTCGTTTTCAAAGTATTTTTTCGATAATCCTTCTAAAATAAAATTTTGTTTTTCTATAAAACGCTTACTTTTAATTTTACTATGAAAAATGTTTTCCTTTAGAGTACTGATAGAAGGAGATTTCTAGTAGAATTTATTTCCGGGACCAAAAAGTTGACTGGAACTCCGTATCCGTGAGAAATACGTGAAACGAATTTTTGTCTATAATACTAGTATGGCATTTTTAACTTTACCAACTACTATAAATAAATTTCACAGTAGAGACCTACTGAGAAAAGGGGTAAAAGTATATGGGTAGATTTAAATGGAGTGTGTATGAAATGTACGGTAGGGTCTTCAAAACTGCCCCAAAGTGTTTCTTTTTTAAAGCACTACCAAAAATAAAATATAATATTATATTAATTCGTTCCTTTCATTAATTTAAATTAAAAGATATTAATATTGGTCAATATGGAACATAAAAATAACAATATAATTATTGCTTTATATAAAATTGATGGAAAATTATTTGTCAGTCTTATTACTGACCTAAAAGAATTTAAATGGTTTATTTCGGCTCTGTATAGTAGTACGAGCCATCCTCAGTAAAGTATACTACTATACTTCTTTAGATAAACCAAGATGTTAAACTTTTCATGATTCTCATTTATATACCATTAGTATATCATTTCTCTTTCGAGAGAAATTACAGTATATGTTCATCGGTGTTTAGGTAGTACAACACAATACTACCAAAAATAAGTTACCAGCCCAGTTTTTAGCCCCCCAGGGCAAAATATCGATTTTTGGCACCTATTTTTGTGTTTTGGAGTCTGGGGAATAATTTTGCTTATGTTCTCTGTTATAAACTCTCATTGACATGAAAAATTTTTTCCTCTTAGATCTGGATAAGAAATTCTCCTGGCTATCCGATTTCAGGGTCAAAATTTTTTTTGAATAGCGCATGCGCGAGAAATCGCTAGAATCGGCTGTTTTTTTTAAAAGTCGATTTAACAAATGTGAGAAATTAGTGAAAAATGATTAATGGAAAAAAATTCAACCTATTAGTGAAAAAACTTTTTTATATTAAAAAAAATTCGTTGGGACGTTACTTTTTGAAAGTTCTAGATCAAAAAATAGCAGCTTTCAAGAGTTCATTTTTTGCAACTTTCGAATTTCCTGCCAAGTCACGTGACTAATTAAATATCTGATCAAAAAGGGGGGGTGAATATTCGGCGAAATCTGCTCTGGAGAGGAGCGACTTGAGATTCTCAGGAAATGGTGCTTTTTTGGTGACAAAAAACCTCCCGAAGTCAGTTTTTAATTTTGATAACCGGTTTTGACGATATTGGCCAAAGTGTGCTCCATTTAAATAACATTGGAAACGTGGTTTTTTGAAAATAGCGCGAAAATTTGGGGGGGGCTACACTTTTCTAACATATACCAATCGACTTAAATATCAATTACCTTCAATATCCATATGATAAATTGAGGGGCAATTCGTGTGCTCATACTTTTTAAAGCTGTTTTCTGAGCGGAATTTTTAGTTTTTAATTTTTCATTTTTATATTTTACAAATATGTTAGTTTTTAGTTTTTAAAATTCATCACGCCAAATAGAAACAATACCCGAGCGAACCTGACGGGCGGATTGCCACCATAAGTCACGCGGCGAACCGGCGGCCTGTCGGAGGCCCTCCTTAGGGCCGCCGGTTCGCCGCGTGACTTATGGTGGCAATCCGCCCGACAGGTTCGCTCGGGTAGATTTGGACGTGCAAGGTATCAAAAATATTGTCAAAGGGTCTACTTTTTTATGGTTTGTTTATTTTTGACTTAATTCTGCATAACATAACCTAAAATTGCAAAAAACGACGAAAAACCCTAAAAAATGGCAGTTTTGCCATTAAAATTTTTTTATGAACAGTAGATATAAATTTTTTGAAAAAACAGGGAAAAACTACATGCAAAATCACAATTTTTTAGAAAATGATTTTTCTATTTTTTGCTAAAAATCACTGCTTTATCGACAGCGCAAAGTAAAAAATCTTCCTGTTTCTAACTTTGGGCTTACGCAGCTAAAAATTTTTAAATGGAACCCCCCAATTTTTTTTTTCTAGAAGTTACACATTTTTCATGTACTTTTTTCATGTACTTTCACGTGAAAAAAGTTTTTTTTTGATTTGGGACATCCTAACCTCCAAAACTTTAATTTTCGTTAAAAATAAATGTTATTTTTCGAGTTTTACTCCAGCCAAAATACGGGTTTGGTTGTATTTTCACTGGAAAACACGAGATTTGCTCTGTTATAGGTTTTTTGGGTTACTGAAGACCAAAATCGGGGTCACTTCGTAAACAAAGTGGGGGCTTCACCCTTAAATTTGCAAAAACTACCCCCAAAAAGGGGTTTTTTTAAACATTTTGTGCGCTCAGATTTGCACCATACGGGTTTTGTGAGTCAATGATTAAGAATTTCGACTTTTTTTTCATAAATAATCAATATTTTACCCTTAAAGTAGCTAACCAAATATATTGTTTCTATTTGGCGTGATGAATTTTTAAAAATTAAAAACTAAAAATTCCGCTCAGAAAACAGCTTTAAAAAGTATGAGCACACGAATTGCCCCTCAATTTATCATATGGATATTGAAGGTAATTGATATTTAAGTCGATTGGTATATGTTAGAAAAGTGTAGCCCCCCCCAAATTTTCGCGCTATTTTCAAAAAACCACGTTTCCAATGTTATTTAAATGGAGCACACTTTGGCCAATATCGTCAAAACCGGTTATCAAAATTAAAAACCGACTTCGGGAGGTTTTTTGTCACCAAAAAAGCACCATTTCCTGAAAATCTCAAGTCGCCCCTCTCCAGAGCAGATTTCGCCGAATATTCATCCCCCCCCCTTTGGGAAATTTTGCATAAGGACATATCTTTTTATGTTTTTAAGAGCATATTGCTCTTCGGGGCTAGTTTTAGCTAATTTAGGGGTTAAATATTAACATTACCTTAAAAAATCATCAAGATTCTTAATTAGTGACATAAAAAACCCTTTGAAAATAATTTTTGGATAAATCTATATATAGACTCAGAATGCAAGTACATCAAAAATATCCCCTTTTGGGGGTAACTTTGCAAGTTTAAGGTTGATGCCCCAGTTTTTTTATGGCCCCGATTTTCGTGTTCAGCGACTCAAAAAACCTATACTAGAGCAAATCTGGTATAAGCAATTTCAAGTGCACTCAAACCCGCATTTTTACTGGAGAATTATATCATAGAAATGAAGAATCACCTCCGCAGTTACCGGAATCAATTCTGGTCGATTTTGACAATTATCAAGGACCATATATTGTATATAAAAATCTTTTTCCTTAATTCCGATAACACGTATAAGGACACATAATAGTAAAATGCAACATAGTCGAATTCAACATCCACTCATGTTATCTTATTCCATTACAAAATCTTATTAAATCACAAGGACAGACCCGTCATAAAATGTTTTTACATATAAGAGACAGTAAGCAACATTTAAAAATCAGATATGTAAGCTGAAGTCGAGTTAAATCGATAGAAGATATAATTATTATAAAGAATGACAAAAAATATCGATACGACTCCATTCAATTATATTCATCTTTTAAAGATAAAGAAAATTTGTACACAAAATAATAATAATTTTTTTTCAAAAAATTAAATTTTTGCTGACAAAAATGTACTACTATTTCAAAAAACTAAAACTTTAATAAAATTAATATAAAAAATTCATTTAAGTCTCAGTCTTATGATTGTTCGCGATGATCTAATAATAATAATAATATTTTAGGAAAAACAGTTTAAGAGGTAAAAAGAGTTAAATATTAGTTTATTATTTCTGATGTAATATAATGGATTTACTGCGCGTCATTCATGATTTACAATGAATGCGCGCACTTCTTAATATTTTTATTATTTTGCTTTAGAGTAACAAATAATTTTTTTTTTTATCAATATTTAGCTTAAAAATTAAAAAACGCTGCCAAGTGATTGGCACTATGGTTCCTCATTAACAATAGCAAAATATTTATAATGGTCTATTTTATCTAATAAAAATTATAATTTGAGATATCAGTATTTCATTAAAAAAAAGTTAAATACCGTATTTTATAAGAAAAAAAATGTTGCTGTGATTTAATGTTTTTTATTTAACAATAGTTTTTATTTAACAACAAGTTTAATGTTTTTTATTTAACAACAAGTTTTATTAATATTGAGAAAAAAATTTTGAAAAAATTCAGTATCAGATCCAAAAAATTACTATGAATAAGTTTTCTAAAACTATTACTCTCATAGAAATTAATTAGGTACTACGTCCGAACAAAAAAAAAATTTGGTATTCTTTGTATTTTTTTGTGAAAAAAATTTTGGGAAAAAAATTTTCAAAAAATTAATTATCAGATTTGAGATATCGAGTAAAAACCATACTTTCAAATATAAGTACTTTTATGGAAATAAATGAGATATTACACCTAAATTAAAAAAAAAAAAAAGTATTTTGAAATCTCTTGATGAAAAAATTTTTGAAAAAAAAATTAGATCTTAATTCCATAATGGTTGTTAAATACCACCGATTGCAAAATTTTCAAATATTAGTACTTTCATGGAATTAAAAGAAGTATTACACTAAAAAAAAAAAAAAATATTACAGATTTTTTAATTTTTTTGATTTTTTAATTTTGAGAAAAAAATTTTGGAAAAAATTAAGTTTCAGGTCCAAAAAATTACTATAAACGATATTTCCAAAACTAGTACTCTCATAGAAATCAATTAGGTACTACATCCAAAAATAAAAAAAAATTAAGTTTTTTTTGTATTTTTTTGTGAAAAAAATTTTGAGAAAAAAATTTTCAAAAAATTAGTTATCAGATTCGAGATATCGAGTAAAAATCGTACTTTCAAATATAAGTACTTTCATGGAAATAAATTAGGTATTACATCCAAATTAAAAAAAAAAAAAAAATAGTTTGAGATTTTTTGATGAAAAAATTTTGGAAAAAAAAATTAGGTCTTAATTCCATAATGGTTGTGAAATATCACCGGTTACAATATTTTCAGATATTCGTACTTTCATAGAAAAAAATTAAGTATTACGTCCTAAAAAAAAAAAAATTTTGGCATTTTTTGTATTTTTTGGCAACAAAAATTTTGAGAAAAAAATTTTAAAAAAATTAAGTATCAGATCCAAAAAAATGCTATAAACGATATTTCTAAAACTAGTACTTCCACAGAAATAAATTAAGTACTGCGTCCGTAAAGAAAAAAAAAATTGGTATTTTTTGTATTTTTTTATGAAAAAAATTTTGGGAAAAAAATTTTCAAAAAATTAGTTATCAGATTCGAGATATCGAGTAAAAATCGTACTTTCAAATATAGGTACTTTCGTGGAAATAAATGAGGTATTACATCCAAATTAAAAAAAAAAAAAGTAGTTTGAGATTTTTTGATGAAAAAATTTTTGAAAAAAAAATTAGGTCTTAATTCCATAATAATTGTGAAATTTCACCGGTTACATACATACACACACACACACACACATACACACACACACACACACACACACATACATACTTTTTTTAAAAACCGGTTTTTTAGCTTCCTGAGGTCCCAAAACGTGCTTATATGCCAAAAAATCAAAAATCAAAATTTCATCTATCACAAAGGTTCCTCTATGAGGAACCAAAATATTTAACATAAATATTTTTATTAAAAAAAGAAATACAATAGGGTTATACAATAAATAAAACTCTGATAATTTTTTATTAATTTTACAAAATTTGTCAATTTAATACATAATTTAAAATATTAATTCATGAATTTATTATAAAATATTTATTTATTTAATTAAGGTTATACACCGTTTCAAATATCCAAAATATCAAAACCATCATGAGTATGGCGTCATGCTTATCATATAATGTGTAGTACGTGTATAATATGCATTACCGCCTTGTTTGGAGCTAACTATTTTTTGTCCGCGATATGATATTAATAAATATAATTATTATTGATTATGTGGGATCGGTAGTTTTTAGAATTATTATTATTATTAGTATTCTAAGTTTTATTTTTGTGCTTTGATTTTTAAGGCATACGTTTTTACATGAGTAACGGGAGAAAGGCCAAGAGGGCCCGTTTAACTTCTGGCGGCTTTTGTATTAGGCATGTAGTAGCTGACTCAATTAACTAATTTTAGGGAGAGGAGATTACCACGTCAGTCTGCCTTAAGATGAACGAAGTCAATGAGGCGTATTGTGTATAAAGGACCGCTTTTCATTATAACGTAGGTTGGTATTTTTTTATATATGAGTTGCGGTGTGTTGCTTTTTATTTTAATTATGTAATATCGATTTGCTGCTTTTTTTAAAATAAATGTTCAACTGTATTTTTTAATAATAAATTACAAGTGTTATTTTTAGTGTTTGAACGCGCCTCCCCTGTAACTACAAATAGGGGCTTGTCTGTGCCAAAATTAATTAATGGAACAATGGAAACAATGGAAAATTAATTAAAGGGGCAATGACATAAAAGGTGGCCAAATCATCATCGGTGAAGTGAAATGGTGCCTCAACCAACAATTCCAGCAAAAATATTGCTAGGGGACCCACTATTGGATAAAGCCAAGGGAATATTGGAGAATAATGGAGCTATCGTGAAGCCATTAGTTGAGGAAGAATATTTTTGGCGCTCCTAAAGGAAAAGGCTGATGAGGTAGATTTGAGAGACGCACCAGATAAATATAAGGAGAGGGTGAGACGTTTGTTCTAGAAGTAGCAGCCCACTGTGGTGGAGAAAACGCCCATAAAGCTGAGAGGGTTAGTGAAAGATCTGGTGCCTCTTTTTTCACGACCGTTTAGATTATCTCCTGAGGAACAAAAGGAGATGGACGATCAACTGGCTTAATAGGGGAATGATAAGGCCAAGTCATTCAGAGTATGCGAGCCCAGCTTTAGTAGCGAGATGGGTCTCCCAGGGTACGCTTAAATTTTAAAAGGTTTTAACGCGAAGGTGGAAAAGCTACATTTTCGGTGCCGTTGGTGGAATATGAACTGGACGATTTAGCGAAAGGAAAATTTTTTTGTACCATCGATATGAGAGATGGATTTTTCCACGTTGAGGTCGATGAATCGTCCAAAAAAAATTAGCTTTTATTACACCGATGGAAAATGGGAGTTTAATTTGGTTCCGTTCGGATATTTTAATTCGCCACCTGTGTTTTTGGAGTTTGTTTCTTATGTATTAGCACCTCTTATTAAGGCGAAGAAATTGCGAATATATATCGATGATGGGATCATTAAGGCGAAAAATGAGCAGGTTGGTTTTTAACGGCTAAAAGAGGTGTTGGAGCGAGCAGCTCGTTTTGGCATCAAAATCAAATGATCAAAGTGAAAAAAGAAAAAAGAATTTGCATAAAAATAAAAATAAATTGAAATTTATAAAATTGACAAAAAAAAAATTTTAATTTTATCAATTTCAATTTTACTTTTATTTTTATGCAAATTCTTTTTTCTTTTTTTTATACAGCATCACTGAGATGTTCAAAATTACTTAAAAAAGAGGGTCTATAGTAAAATTTCCCGAGGAATCCAAAAATTGGGTAGGAATTTTCATTAGATTACAGGAAAAGCCGGAAAATGGAAAATTCCGGAAAATGGAAATGTTGAATTTGGATGAGTCAAAAAAGGGCTTTAAAGGCAAATAAGAAAAGAAATTTTTTATGAAATTTGTAGTACATATATTGAACTTATTTTCCTGAAATTTTCAGACATTTTAAAGCACTTAGAAAAAAATGCCAGATGGCGAAAAATGTCAAAAAAACGCATTTTTCAAAAACAGCCGCCGCTAAAATCAAAATATCTCCGGTTTAAATCCACCGATTTTAAATTTTAGGGTTGCATTTGAAAGGTCTTGAGTAGACAAAAAAATTGCATTCAACCAGAAGTATTTTTGAGTTGATCTTAAGCCACGGTATTATTTTGAAAATCAGCTTTTTAAATAAAATTCATTTTACGTTTATCAATGCCAAAAAAAGTTGACTCCATGGAATTGGCTAAAAATTTTTTTACGAAATGTAGACTCTTTAGCGGTTAAAATGCGACCAGTAAGATGAAATTTGAAGTAAATTTAAGGGAATGGCGTAATTTTAAAAAAGGGCTAAATTATGCTATTTTTGGACCTTTAAACGGCCATATTTCGGCCCCATGAGGTGCTAGAGGGCTAAAATTTTGGCTGAGTGACTTTTTTGTAGCCCCAAACTATACCCTAAAATTTGAGCTCAATCGGTGACATGAGTGCGCCCTAATCTGTACGAAAAGTACTGGAACCACCCATATATTATATTTTGTTTTATTTATGAAAATTTGATAAAAACTCTTTCGTTTCTCTTAAATCTGAAAAACTGAACATTTCCAAAAAAAATCTCTTCTGCAAAAGATATTGATTGTTCATAACTTTATAAATGTACAGTATATCTTATTTCGATTTATATATGTTAATTTCAAAAAATTTCATTAATTTGTCTTAAATATGAAAAAAAAAAAATTCTAAAAAAAATATTTTATTGCAAATCTTATATTGATTGTTTTCAACTTATAAATTTTCAATATATATTTTTATATATATGTATTTTTATATATATTTTTGGATGCCACATCAACCTAGGTGTGATTAATCTTCCCAGACCCTAAAATAATCGAAAAATATTGAATTTTCCTCAATGTTTCTCATTTTTTTTCAGTTTTTTTGAACTGTACCTCTCTAAATGACTCCAAATGATTTAAACAAGGTAAGATTTCCAGGGAAATTTTACATACTTTCTTTATTTAAATAATTTTTAGGCTTTAGTATAAACGAGTTAAGTATAAAAGGTTAAGTTAAAGATATTTTGACAAAAATATATTACAAGATGTATTTTAAAACCTTGAAAAGATTTGAAACAAGAATTGGAAACAAGCTTTTATTTTAGACATTGAACCTATTTGGAGAAAACAATGAATCTCTAAAAATACGCCAACAGGATAAACTGTGTAAATAAAAAAAGATCTGAATAAATTACATAGATCATATGATCGATTATTTTCGTCGAGTAAAATTTTAAATTCTACCTATTTACTCTCATATTTTATCCTAATGATAATACGTTATATACTATCTGTTAGATAAATTACGAAAAAATAATAATTATAATTACTTTCCTTAAAAGTTAATTTTTAAAAATACCAAGAAATAATAAATATCTTCTAATAATAAAAATAAAAATTCATGATATGTAACCACTTCTACTAAGAGTAGTATGTATTTTTATACTTGAGAAATTAGAATGACGTTAACAGTATCATATACACTGTAAAATTTAGAATAATTTTAGAAGAATTTTAGTATAATAAGTGCTGAAAAACCGGCAGTTTTTCATAAAAAAGAAACCGCATATATCGATGATGGGATCATTAGGGCGAAAAATGAGCAGGTTGGTTTTTAACGGCTAAAAGAGGTGTTGGAGCGAGCAGCTCGTTTTGGCATCAAAATCAAATGATCAAAGTGCACATTTTTATCCAGAAAAATTAAATTTCTTGGATATGAGGTGGAAAATGGGACAATCAGGCCATCGCCAAGTAAGGCTGCAGATATTTTAAACTATTTGCAACTAAGAAATACGAAGAAGTTGCATATTTTCGTAGGGCTGGCGTCATATTTTCGCAAGTTAAAATAGTCAAGCCACTATCTGATCTCTTGAAAAAAGATGCAAAATTTCACTGGGGTCCAGAGCAGCAGGGGGATTTTGTCCCTGAAACTTTTGTCCCTGTGGAGAAGTTTATAAAAAATTGCGTATCGTTCATTTTAGGCAACCGAAAAATGGGGAGAAAACAGGGATTTTCACATCCAATCCCGAAATGAAACTTTCCTTTCAATCCATTTGGAACATATTGGACCAATAGAGCTGAGTAAAAAAGGGTACCAACATTTACTTGTATTAGTCGACGCTTTTGCGAAATTTGTGTGGATTAATCCAACAAAGATTACAACCATCGAAAAGGTTAGTAAGAAAATAAGGGAGCATCAAAAGGCGTTGGGGAATCCCAAAAGATTTATTTCTGAATGGGGCACGGTGCTTCCATCTGAGGAGTTTGAGGATTACTGTAATTCGGAGGGGCTGAAGCACTATAAAATAACCACTTGGGTGCCAATAGGGAATGGCCAGATAAAAAGGGTTAACAGTGTTGTGGAGGGGATTTCTCGGAGACTGGGCGCGGAGAGTCCAGGTAAATGGCATATAAAAAGGTCAACAGAGTGCAAAAAGCTATAAACGGCTCTTATCAGCGGACGATTGGCAAAAGTCCGTTTGAGGTCATGTTTGGTGTAAGAATACGTACTTCCGAAGATAAAGTCCCAATGAATCTGTTAGATGCAGAGATCTATCAGAGGTTTCAAGACAACCAACAACAAATTCGGGAAAAACCCAGGCAGCAAATACAGAAAATTCAAGAAGAAAATCGTCGCACGTTTGATGAAAATCGGGTTCCAGCTATTAAGTATCGGGTGGGAAACGTAGTTGCCATCATGAGAAAACAATGGGGACCATGTTTGACGTTAGCAGTTTGAAGTTTTGGGCCTTATCGAATCACAAAGATCAAAGAACATGACCTATATGATGTTGAAAACGTGGGGGAAGGTGATGCTGATACATATTAACGTGGAGACGAGGACATAACACCATGGTGAGGTCATTTGGACGATCTGGACAGCTTTTATGATCTTTCATGACCTTGGGGATGGAGCAAACAAGGAGAACTAAAGTCACCTAAGGTCATGTGAATGTCAGGACAGACGATTTGTGGGATCTGTAGTTTTTATTATTAATATTATTTTAATTCTTTTATGCTTTGATTTCTAATACGTTTTATTCTAAGTTTTCGTAAGTAACGGGAAAAGGCCGAGAGGGTCCGTTTCAATTCGGGCTTTTGTTTTAGAAATGTAGCAGATGTCTCTCTTAGCTAATTTTAGGGAAAGGAGATTAACACGTTAGTCTGCTTGAGATGAACGAAGTTAATGAGGCATATTATTATAAAGGACAGTTTTTATTGTAATGTAGTTTTTGTGTATTTTATATATGAGTTTTGGAGTGAACCTTTTCATTTTAGTTATGAACTTTTAATTGTTTTAATTGGTGCTGTTTTTAATAATTGCTTATATTATATTTTTTAATAATTAATCAAAAGAGTTATTATTTGTGTTTGAACCCCCCTGTGTCTCTACATTATGATAATTTTTATTTCATAAAATACTATTTTCATATAATATAAATTAATAATAACACCCATCCCAGATAAATGAAGACCACTATAATTACATCGGTTGTGGAATCCTACCTTAAGGTAAGTTAACCCGAACGGATCAAACGTGCGACGCGTAAAGTGGGCCTCCTCTAAAGAAAAGGGGGTTATAACCTGGCCATCGTTACGTGCCATACGATTAATTTGTTCAGGTAAGTTACCTTGGTTTTTAGGACTGTAAAATGTGCTTGACAGAAAAATTGGCTGTAACAAAACTTCTTTAGCATCTGTAAAACCAAAGCAAATCAAAAACAAAATAAAAAAAAAAACAGGAAAGGTCAAAATGTAAAAAATGAACACTAAATGATTATTTTTAAATGTATATTTTATAAAATCTTCTATATATATATATATAGTTTATAAAACAATACTTTTTATATAGACTTGACATTCATGCATCATCTCTATATGGCTACATTTATATATCACATTATAATATTCATCTTTATTAATTCATCATAAATATAATGCAAACACACAGTCAGGCATACATAAATGTACGCATATTAAAGTGATTCTTATCTACGAAAATCATTTAATTTTTCAAATCCAGGTTGGTGAAATTGTTCAATTACTATGTGAGATAAAATAATAATAATAATTATGAAAAAATCAACTTATATCAATATAATTAAAACATAGACAAAATATTTCTTCAATATGGAATTCAATATTATTTATAAGTAGCTTCAATTTTCATGTTCTAATTTTTTCCATTTAAAGTATCATTTTATAACCGAGGTATTCGCAAATAATCAAGATTTTAAAATAAGAATCACTCTAATATATACATATGTACAGGGAAAGTTATATAAATTTGTATACAGTAAAAAAAGGTCATATTTATATAAAAAAATTCATGTTTTATTACGAATGACTCAAAGTATCCCTAAAAACAATTATTTTTACCGCTAAAAGTTAAATTAATTAGAAATTTTAAATTATATCGCATTTGAATGCTTTTCACTAAAACTTTATGCCTTCTGAGTTAAGGTAGATTACATGCCCAACTTTATTTTTTTAACTCACTATGTAAGACGAAAGATTAAAAATAAAAGTGAACTTAACAAAATAATGTGACTATTTAAACTTTTGCAATAAGTTTACCATAAGAGGGCACTCCTATAGTAAACTTAAATTTTTGCTTTGTAAACGATTTATTGGAAATTGAACGAATTATTGTAATTAAAAAACTTTATGATTAAAATACAAAAGGGTTTTTTTACCTAACCGGGAACTAGATAAAAAATAACAGATACGCATTTTTTAGTCTTTTAAAATTAACTAATCTAGGTAGTTATAAAGAAACAAAGCGATTGCTTTATCAACCAGTGGTACCACCATTACTTTTCAAAGCAAAAATGTGACGTCACCAATTATTTAATTTTTACTTTTTTAAACACAGAATACAAAAATACGTATCTAATATTTTTGAACATAATTTCATATTATAGACATTAGTCGTAATAGGCAATAGAGGATTTTTAACAAAAAAAATATTATTTATCTAATTGTAAAGTCGTTCAGCATATAAACGATTGACATTTGTACCCAAAATTAAAGAGACAGCTCGGAAGAAAGTGAAGTATCTATGTATTATAATTTCGGTCTAATAAATTCAAGGTAATTTTTAGCAAGAAAACAAAATAAATATTCTTGTGAGTGAATCTTTTTCTTATGAGTGTAAATATAAGAGAAAGAATAATTACATAAATTGTGACCGAAGTCAGACCAGAAAAAGCGCTATAATTATCTCGTACAATAAAAGAGCCAGGACAGTTGGGAGTCAAATTGAGAGCTTAGTTGAAATTACATCTGGTAGATTTTTTTTCAGATTTTAAGTTAGTGTATAATATTTCTAAAAAACAGTAACAAAAAAATTCATTTTTTAAACCATGAATCCTTACGGCTAGCTTTATTATTAATAGCACGTTAAAACTTGCTTCAATAAAAAGAAAATGAAAAATAGTTTGCTAGTTAAATTTTAATTAAAAAGTAAAATGACTTAAAGATATCTGAAAAAGCAGTTCGAAAAATGAAAAATTTGTATTTATTTGCCCTAGTTCTTATCATTATCGTAGCTTCATTTTACTTCACAAGATTTGAGAATCCTGTAGGAATATGAATCATTTATTATGTAACGTGAAAAATATTTATTGCATAAATATACATAACTTTTTTTTTTGCTTATTAATGATCTATTTACGTATTTTTATATTTTTGAAACAAGTTTTTCGACGGGTCAACAAATTATTAGTTTTCTATATTAAATATACATTCCGTTATAAAACATTTAAACTTCACTCCTAATAGGTAAATTACTAGTGTTAAATCTTTCATTGACAACTTTTGTTATACTAGAGGCAGTAGCAACATTTGAAGCAGCTCTACTTTGGGTTATATCTAATTCTGTGGCATCAGCACTAACAATTCTATCAAAAACACCAGCTTCTGACCTAGGCTCTGAAATATCTTCAAGCTTAGTATTATCTTGATCAGACTTAGAAATTTTGTTCCCTAAATGATTGTGAAGCACTGAACTGTGTTCCAAGTAAGCACTTTTCTCATCTTCATTGGTCATAAAATTATTTTCTGACCAAAAAGAATCATCAAATATTTCTTGACCTAATTCTTCTGGAGTTAAACGATTTATACGAGATTTAACGATAGCCAAATGGCGCTTAACATAATCCAAATCTGGAGCTAAAGATGCAGCGCGTTCTAGGCACTGGGCTGCTAAATTAAGTTTTCCACGTTCAACCATGACTACGCAAAGATTATGTAATCCTTGGATATTTGTTGGATCTAGTTGAAGAATTCGTCGATAACACTGTGAACAAAAAAAAATAATTCTTTAATATTGAATTATTATATGTAGATAAGCGATTTTATCAACTCTAGCCTTTTCTCGTTTTTGAATTTGATTATAATTTTTAATTTGAAATTTATTTATTTAGCGTAATGACAGTAAAATATAAATTTAATATTAAATATTAAGTTTAATGCCGAATTTATAGGAAATCGCAAACATCTGACATTTAAATCAATATAAAATCAATTTCACTGAATACAATTCCTTTCTACACAAAAGCAGCACAAAAGGCAATATATTTATAATCATATAATATAAACAAAATTTATACAACTCTAAACCACGAAATAACAGTTAAATTAGTTGCTAAAATTTTAAAATAAACAAAAAAGAAAAAAAAAAGAAAAATTAATGTTTTAAACAATGTAATATAATTATCAATAACTAAGATTTTATTTTTTAAATTTAACAAATTATTTATCGTTCTTATTATTTATTAAATTACGAAAATGATTATGAAAAAAATTCTGAAAAAAAGAATATAAATAATATTAAATACACGGAGTACAAAATAAGTCAATTTCTTTACTTTTAATGAAGTATTTAGTTAGTGAAAAATAGGACTTTTTTGAAGTGCAGATATTATGTGACGACAAGTATTTACTTCAAATTATAAACAAAATTTTTAATTAGTGGAGTTTTGCTCGAAAAAAGAATTTCGGTATCATACATGAAAAGTAAAGTATTAAATTTTTTTTCTCGAATAAAAATCATTAAATAAAAGAGAAATCTGGTCTTTTAAAACCTTTTTTAAATAATTAAAAATTTTTGTTAAAATTGAAGTAATACATTAAGTAATTAATTCAATTTCTTAAGTACAAGGTTATTGAATAAAATAATTTTGCATTATTTCAGAATGAAAAATTATCAAACTTTGATATGATCGAATGCTGTACGCTGAAATAAAGCTTTAAAAAAAGTTATTAACAATTTTTGTTCTTTTTGATTCTCCCTCTCCTCCTAACCACATTTTGTAGGAGAAAATCGGTTTTACAAAGTTTCGATCAGGTCACTTTTATGTATATAATTATACGTATAATTTGTTTATGTAAACTGAGAAATAATTTTCAAAGTAATATGATATAACCATGTTTATACGATTATACGAATTTTCTATTTTGGATCTGAAAAAAAAATTTCACCGTATTATTATCACCGGGTTATTCTTTTTTTGTTCCCATGGACAAAATGAAATTTTCTTCCTAGCGGGCCGAAAACACTTTTTTCGCCCCGCAACGAGATCGAAAAAAACGCGTTTTCACCTCACTGAGAAAGAAAAATTTCGTTTTGTCCATGGGAACAAAAAAAAAATACCCCAGATCGCAGTTTACCATCCTCGGCTTCGCCTCGGATGCTAATTAACGTGCGATCTGGGCCATTCTTTTTTTTTGCTCCCTTGGTTAAAAATGTACTATTTTCTTTCTCCGTGGGGAGAAAGCGCGTTTTTTTCGATCTCGTTGCGGGTCGAAAAAAGTGTATTCGACCCGCTAGGAAGAAAATCTCTTTTTTACAAATGGCAACAAAAAATCGAAAATGTCGGACTAAAATCGGTAATTGAACTTTTGGTGCTAAAAAATGATATAGAAACTTATTTTTAAAGTACTTTCTGGAAAAAATACTTTGGGACCGATTCCCAGTCCCAAGACCCAACCATCATTTTGAAACTCATTTAATTTAAAAATACCCATACATTTTTTTTAAAGTCGCAAGCACTTTTAGGTTAAAACCTGTTTAAGAGAGGCTTTGTGTAATTTTAAAATGGAACGTGTTAAATAAAAATAAAATATTTTTGATTTAGGGGCTTCGAATAATTTCAATTTAGAGATTATGACAGAACTTGGCACTGGTGAAAATTATTATCAAAATTTGCAAATATTTCCGATTGTTATGACTCCAAATTTAGCCGTTGAAATAGTCAAAACTAGAAAATTGGACCAGCAGCAGTAGGTACAATCAGCTAAAGGTTCAATATGATAAGGCAGAAGAATCATAAAATCACTAATGACTTGTACTTAAGTATTTCAAATAAAAATTATATTCTTATTTGAAAAACCATGTTTTTATACCTACTAATAAAATCTTCAAAACTACTTCACCGATTAAAAATTTTTTTGGTCTACATTTTTTTGTAATAAGTTTTTCTAAACAATTAAAAAAACAATAATTAAATCACTAACTCTTTCCTGAGGAATCTCCCTAAATCGTTCTCTGTGTGACTTGCATTAGTATGCGTGTATGGAGTAGTACTACAGCTATGTAGTAACGTTCAAAATTATTTTTATTCGTTAAATATAAAAATATTAGTTATTTACAAACGATTTATCAAGTATTTTATTTTAAATAAATTAATATATTAAATAAATAAAGTAAAATAAACTGCGTAAAGCGTGTATCACGTGACTTGTGGTGGGGGCAATTCCTCAGGAAAGAGTTAAAAATAACGAAAAACTTGTTCTGAAACTTAAACGTCGTTTTTCTCGAAACAGGTTTTTTAAAAAGTTTATGGAGGATTGCTCGATAACTACTGTATCGCTTTACTTCAAATTGGCTAAGCAACTCAAAAACTGTATTTATTTCGAGATGATTTCGAGTTTTTTTTTAAAAATGGTCCTCAAAAAGTTTTTACAGATACTTTATTCCTAAAATTATAGGCTTTTTTCGGAATATAAACTTTTCGCAGCCGCAATTTGGTTCCTAATTCATCTTTTGTAAAAACTCAAAAGATATCCCGAAATTACATATTTAAACCCTTATCAATTTTTTTTTTTTAAATAATTTTCTTTTTAAATTTAATGAAAATGTAAAAAAATAAAAAAAAGTTTATGCAAATACCTCTATCAGCTATTACACAATCCTTTTTTAATGTTCAGCTAAATTTTCAAAAAAATTACGTGAAGCCACCCTTAAGTCCAAGCATTACTCACCCCCTAATCAAGTGCTCACACCTATCACTAGAATAACCTACATTTTGGAGGGTCGATATATATATACATATTTAAAAAGAGAAACATTACTTATGGGGGATTAGCGATGCCAGCGGGGAGGAGACAGAGGTGAGAGGATCCCGTATATCTTTTGTTTAAAATGGTGAAGACATTTACATAATGTTAAATTTTTCAAAACTTTTTATTTAATTTTAAAAAATTAAAATCCTGGTTATGTTTTAAATTCTTAAATGATGATCAAATATTTAATTTTAGGAAAGTTATATCATTTTTTCCTAATCACCGTTACTTAATCTTTTATTATAGTTTAATTTAAAAATTATTAAATTATAAATTAAAAATTAGGGAATATCCAAGATTCGTAGAAATATCTAAGAGTCTTAAAGTGCCTTTTTATCGCTTGAAATTAGTTGGAAACTTATTTTTTTATTATTTTTGGTTTTTTCTAGATAAGATGTTATTTAGTGCGTCAGGAGGTGTGGAGAACGAACGGAATACAAAAATTTTTATTTAGCTGGTAGCTACACTTCAGGTTTAAAAAATCATTTCTAAAGAAAAATTTTTATTCTTCACATTTTTATAATTGCAACAATTTAAGTGAAAAAAAAATCTAGCGACCACCACTTTGGTCAAAACCGAAAATCCAGTTACCTTTTGACGCAAGATAAAAAAAATTGATAAAAAGGATAAAAAGAATTGGAAAACTGATCAAAAAAGTGTTTAATTTAAATAAAGCTTTACATTAAATATATAATAGAGCTAGTATCATCATATATATTCAAAATGAAGATAGAAAATTGAAAATATGTTTTCAGGATTTCCTTTATATAGAATTTATATATTCATTGCATTATTCAATATATAAAATAGTAAATATTGATATACCTATATACATGCAGTTCTGAAAATAGACTTAAAAATAGAATAAGGATATAAGCGTATAACCTATATTGATTGTTTTAATGTTAAAAATATATCCGTTTTAGAAAAAAGGATGATAGATATTGTTGCAAGAGCGAACATTGGAAAATGTATTATTTTTAAATCAATAACTGAATAGACTTCTTGATTTTTTTATTTAGCTTTTTCATTCGATTACGTAACTTTTTTTACACGGGGGCTGCCGTAATTTTTGTATATTTTGGAATAAATAGCTACTTTTAGTAATATGCAATCATGAAAATCTTAATTTGATTAAAAGATTAAAATATATTTAAAGCCTATTATACTTTTTTTTAAATAAATTCTTATAAAACTTACATTTTCAGCTGCATCCAAATCTTTGATGTTATTAATGTAAATATCTCCAAGAAGAATTAAGCCTTTGACATGATCAGGATGAAACTTAACTAATTGATTTAAAAATGGAGCAGCTTCTAAAGGTCGATGCTCATCAGCCAATAAGAGGGCTAAATTAAAAAGTGCAGATCTAAAGTCTTCTTTTAATGCAACAGCATTTCTAAACCAGCGCTCAGCACTTTCGCTGTCGTGATCATCCATGGCAAGCATACCCAAATTAAAATGTACTCTTTCGTTATTTGAGTCCTTTGAAAGAATAGATTATAAAATAAAATACGATAATTAACATCATAATCAATTTTTTACTCAATATATGGGAAAATCTATCGTAATTTTTATTTTTTGAAACTAAAATTATTTTTACAACTGATTATTTATATGCTAAAAATTAAGTAAATTTTAAAATTTAAAGTCTTTTTTATTTTTCAATTTAAAAAATACCTATCGCGGTAGAACTAGAACATATAATTTAAAAAAAAGTTCCATATTTAGTCTTAAGGGTGTAAAAGTTTTGACACTAACGGGCTTATTATTAGCATGAATGCCGAAAAAGCGTTTTCGATATTTTTGCCTGCAGTCCAATAAGTGAAGAAGATTTCGCACCAAGTTTTGCGCAACGGTTACACATTGATCAGTGATATGTCTCAAATCGTATTTATAAATTTTTGCTTCGAATAATTGAATGCATTTTTTCTAGTCCTCGATGACCATTAAAATATAAATTGCAAGGTCTAAGACTAGTTAATTTCTAAGATAAAACTTTAAAAAAAAAATAGACTTGCCCATATAAATGTATTAAAATTGTAAAAATGTTCGTAGTATAGGATATAAAAGTTTTTGTGTTTATTAAATACCTTCCGTAACAACTTTAAAAGCCTTTCTCTTGCAACTTTACGTAGTTCTACACGACCTAATTCCTGCAGCAGTATAGCTGAATTCAAAAGAGCTTGTTCGTGCTCGGGATCGAATTCCAAAGCTTTGTCGAGGTAAGCTAAAGCTTGCGACGCTTTGCCTTGCTCCAAAAAAACAACTCCAAGCTAAGGCAAAAAAAAATACAAAAATCATATAATTATAATGACAAAAATAATGATAATAAATGCTTGTATCTTTTAAATGCTTACGTTATAATAAATATCAGGATTATTACTATCGTAGAAAAGAGCTCTTTCGTAAACTTCTTGGGCTTCCTTAGTACGATTGAGCTTTATTAAAACGTCACCACGATTTATATAAGCTAAAGTATAGTCAGCACGCATACTAATAGCTTGCCTATATAATAAATCAGCTTCTTCGAGTCTCGTTGAATTTTTCGCTATAAGATTTGCGAGATTGACGAATACATTTAAATGATTTGGCGCAATTCGAGCTTGATAAGACTCTCCAGGTTTAGCTTTTGGTAAAAGCGATTTAGCCTAAAATTTAAATTTATTTATACAACGTGAAGAAAAGTAAAAAAAAAAAAAATTTAATTAAAATATATTATACTTTTAAATAAGCGTCTTCAGCTTCTTTAAACATTTTTAAATGATTGTACGTTCTGCCAACATTAATATGAGCACCTATATCATCTCCTTGCACTTGCACGGCCATATTAAAAAAATTTAAGGCTTCATTAAATTTCCCTTGACTTTCTAATGCATGGCCAACGTTATTAAAAAGTTTTGCATTTTTATCGTTAACTTTAAGACCAGACATAAAAATTGTATATTCATCCATCCAATCGTTATTTCTTTCATAAGTCTTTGTTGCATGAGCAAATATTAATGTTATTAAAAATAATAATGATATATTTTTACTGAAAGTTTAAAAAAAATTATTTTACTATTTAAGTTATGATAGTAGTGTGATAGTAAAAAATGTTAATTTACTTTTTTTCTGACAAAATCTGCCAGCCATAACCTATTATAATACAAAAACCCATCGAAGGTGCGTATAAAACTCTTTCGGCAATAACGAATCCTACTGGAAAAAATAAATTTGATGCCGGTAAAAATGGAAGGATCATCATCGCCAATCCCTAAAAATATTTAATGGATAAAAAGATACATATTTATTTTATTAAATTTAATATAGAAAATCAATAACTAAATACCATTATTATAATTATTGAAGTTTGTCTAGAACGTGTTAATACCGCAGTAACTAAAAGTCCTATAACTATAGAGTAAGCTGATAATGTAGCTAAATTTCTTATATCCAATAAACTCTCTATTAGTGGTATCGTTCCCATAGTCCAATCACAGCACAAATCGATAGGAAGAAAAAGCAGCCGTAAATTAACAGCGGCAAGATAATTGTAAGTTAATTGTCTTGCTGGTGTTGGTGCTACGGATGCTGGATTGTCAAATCTTGAATGAAAAATTTTTTTAATTTATTTCAAATAATTAATAATTATTAGTTTATAAAAATTTAATTAACCTGGTAAATATAGGTAGTTTCGAACCCATTACATTTAGTCTTAAAATTAACAAACTGAATGTTACGAAGGTAACAGTAATTAAACGCTTTGTACCCTCGTTCGACCACGATAAAGAAATTTTTTTCCCATCAAAAGTCGATTTTACAGCTAAAAGAACGTCTAATGGTCTAATCTGTAAAGTATAATTTTATTAATAATAATAATAATAATAATAATAATAATTATGTAAATAAATTTTTGAATTAAAAAATTTTATTCAGGTATTACTGAGCTACAGCCTTTTTTTACTTTTCTGCAGCTCTTATTTAAATTTAATTGATCAATGGATCAAAAATATGATTAGTTATATTAAAAGCCTATTATTAATTTGCAAGAAATCAAGAACTTTTTAACCCATTATTGATATTGATATTGATATTTTATATATTGTAAAAGATTTAGTGGATATATTTTCATATAATTACAAAAGACTTATTTACTATTTGGTCTCGAATTGGTGGAAAGTAATTATACAAAAAGTTAAAAATATATGAAATTGGTGTTCTATGAATTTTAATGAAAAGTATTTAAGTTTATGTGGGTGCATATATTTGTATTTATTATGAATTAATTAGTTACTATAAGATTTTCTTAATACTAAGTAGGAATATTATATTATAAATTTAAAGGTAGGAAGAATCAAATTCTGATTTATTATTAAATATTGAAAGAGGTTGGCTTTGAAGTTGTTGAATGTAGAGGGTAGGTTGATAGTTGGTGGTAGAAAGTTCTAGAAACGACTAGTACTATTCTTTAAAATTGGATCTGAGCTCTCTTGGTGGTATCCGATATTTAAATTTATAAAAATGGAAGTCTGGCTGTCTTGTATTTAGTATCTTAAATAGAAAACAGCAACTGTTATACTTAAGTCTATTTTTATCCAGTGTAAACTTTTTCGGTAACTTGAAAAGTGGTCAAACTTATGTAGCTTAAAAATATACCTAATGGCAGAATTCGTTTTTTGAGTTTTTAAATACTTAAAAAGCATACAAAAAGTACATGGGAAAACGCAGCTTTAAACGCAGGGCTCAATGTTATAAAATAGAGTTTTTTGGTAATTTTCAATGAAACGCTTAAGCCTCACAAGTTTACCAAAACACTTCTGGTTTGTCTCATTTTTTTGGTGTAAGTCTCACCTTTCACACGCCGTAAACTGCATTTTTCATAATTAATTCTCTCATCACTATAACCGAATAGTCATTTTTGTCAATTTTAAATTACTAACAAATTTGTAATTCAGTTTCCGAAAATTCTTTACTCCGCCCTTTTCAATTATTTATAACCTGATATTATAATTTAAAAATGAGTAAGGAATTTTTGAAAATTTGTTGCTTATACTTAATTTTTGAGACCAATAAAATCTTTTTCCATCAAAAATTGCAACTTTTACAGCAATTTAAAAATTGGTTATTTTGGACCAAAAATTACCATTAGGTTAATTGGTTTTAGCGACGAAGAAATTTTTGATCTACGGTGTTTGAAAGTAAAATTATAAAAAAATTTTTATTACATAGAAATAATTAAAAATCTTCATACAAAATAAACATTAAAAAAAAACCTTCATTTAGTCATAAAATAATTGTGAGTCTATACAGACATAATCTAAAATTACAATATTTAATTATAATTTAATATATACATTTTCCCTTTAAAGTGATAGTATTATAAATTAGTTCGGAAAAAAGATGTTGAACGGACTTATAAAGCCCTTTACATAAAATAGATCTATTATACAAAAATAACATATAATAATATTATTATTATTATTTATTGATACCAGTAAAAAAAAATATAAGTATAAATAAATATACATTATATACATACAACGTAAATACAAATTGAGACAAATTTTAGCAGGCCTGTGAAAAGGCTGGCCGGGTGACAAAGTCCCTCTCGTGGCTAATGACGAACATCGGCGGTCCCAGATCAGAGAAGAGGAGGCTGTTGATGACGACAGTCAACTCCATCTTGCTCTACGGTGCAGAGGTGTGGGCGGACAATGTCCGCATAAAAAAGTACTGCAAGAAACTAAAGGCAGTACAGAGGCAGGGGGCACTTCAAATCGCTTGCTCGTACAAGACAGTATCAGAGCCAGCGATCCAGGTGGTGGCTCGGGTGATTCCCATCGACCTGCTTGCCTTGGAAAGGCAGGCGATCTATAACCGTGAGGAAGAAGAGCGCGACGTAGCTTCCGTTCGCGCTCGCTCCCACACACTGGAATGCTGGCAGTATAGGTGGAATGGTGACCCGAGAGGACGTTGGACGCACCGCCTTATCATCGACTTGGAAAGCTGGATGAACCGTGATCATGGAGAGGTAGACTTCTACCTCACACAGTTCCTAACTGGTCACGGTTATTTCCGCGATATGCTTTTCAAGTGGAGCAAGGTGACATCTCCGGAATGCTTGCATTGCCCGGGCGAGCTGGATACCGCTGAGCACACCTTTTTTGGGTGTCCTCACTTCGCTGAAGGGCGACCGCCCTTCGATGAATGGAGGCCGGAAGTAGTCGTCCCGGAAATGCTGCGCAGTGCCGCTAACTGGTACAGTGTGGCAGAGTACGTACGGGCGACACTGATTGGAAAAAAGGAGGAAGGTTTCCTCACGTAGGAAAATCTCCTTTATTGACAGGGTATGGCGAAGAAATGCCTTGGCTGCATTGTTTCCGGACCGAAGTAATACCTAAACAGGGAGTCCCGGTCCGGATTCTATGATATTATCATAAATGCAGGAGGGTGGGGAGTTTAGTGGGTATTGTAATTCCTCAATTGTGTATATCTGGGCAACCCCAATTACAAATTTGAGGTTGAGTCCCACATAACCATACAGTACGCGTGTATGGTATGCGTAAATGCATTCTCCTCGTCCTAAGAAAAAGGCCCCTTCTTGAAGAGGCCCAAAAAAAAAAAAAAAAAAAAAAATACAAATTGAACATAATGTACCATGCAGAATTGTCAAATCAATCCGTGTGCATGTGCTGTTTCTAGTTTAATATAAATGAATAAATAAAATAAAATGTCAATTACTTAAAAATTATTTAAAAATAAGAAAAGAAATAAATATATATAATAATTTAAGAATATTAAAATTTATATACAATTTAAAGAATATAGCTGGATAAATTCTTACTGCAGATATTAAAGATTTAGAGTAGCATTATTAAAGTTTTGTAGAAATTATATATTGCTTAATGCTATTTTTGATTATTTTTTTGCTACGGTTTAAGATTTTAAGATGACTAAGAAGCACATTAAAGTATTTTGTAGCTACTATTTTGTGGTTTTTAAAACCTATGGATTTTTGTGCTTTATAGCGTAAATTCTCGTTTCTTGTAATGCTTGTGCTATTTATGTAATCTGACTTTAATTTATCATAGTTTGTTAAAATATAATTAAGAACAAATGCTTGCTCAAAGTTAATTATACAGTTTTGGTCTACAGCTATAATTTTTAATAATCGGTTTTAGATATTGGTTAAGGGATTAGAGACATTGTTGTAAGCTCCACCCCAGGCCTCAATGCCATAAAAACCTATGTTTTGATATAATGCATAATATATCATCATCAAGATATTTTTTTCCACGTATAAAGACATTTTTTTAAGTACAAATAATAGATAACGAGTTTTTTTTTAAATGGAAGTTATGTGACGATCCCACTTAAGGGGGGGGGGGGAGGGTCAAAAATAACGCCTAAATACTTTACTTGTTCAACTCTATTTATTTTAGTCTTATCAATGTAAATTTCAATGTTATTTGAGACACTACTACTAATCAAAATTTATGCCTAAGTTAAAAATTTTTTTATAGTTTATAGAATCTATAAGTTTCATACTGTTATCTATATGAGATTTAATTGATCACCAAATATCTGCATGAATTTATATGAACAAATTTGATTAAAGTCAGCTGATTTGATAAAAGCATTATCAATGCAAGAGTCGCCAAGTTTGTTCAAAGCATTTGGTCTAGTTACTTGATTAAAGTATGGAATGTATTCGTTTTCAAGAAAATTATTTATAAATTCTTCACTATCAGTATCACCCTGCATTAGATCAATGTTAAAAGCACCCATAATTATGTGATTTTTGATTTTTTTATTAGCTTTTAAAAATTTATTAACTGAGGCATTATAGGGATGTACTTTTAATTTGAAGCGTCTATAGGTAGAAGTGATTTTTAAATTAATATTTTTAAATTCAGTTATAACACTCAAAAATTTAAAGTTATTAATTGTCTCAATTATTGAGCTATGATTTATGCCATTTTTAACAAAAATAACTGTACCATCAGCTTTATTTATCTGTGAATTGTTGTAATACATAACATAATTATTAAGGTTATGGTATTGAGAACATGGGAGAAACCATGTCTCAGAGCAAACAATAACATATGGAGCTTTATTTCTTTTACTTAAAAAAATCTCTAAATTTTCAATATTTGCATTAAGACTTCTTACATTTAAATAAAGTATTATAAAATCTTTATTATTATTATTACTATTATTATTATATTACATAATTAAATTGACTAGCACGTGCTTTTTAGTCTAAAATTTCAGTTTCTATGGCATGACTAGAAAAATCTTCTTCGTCGCTAATTTTATTCGAATCAATTTCATTTAATAAATCTAAATTATCATACATATTTTCCTCACATGGGAAATTACTTAAATTATCATCGAATATACATTTATAAAGATATCTATAATTTAAAAAGTTCGATTAATTAATCATCTTATCATTCTCACTTAACTAAGTCAAATATTAAATATATCAACTAAATTTTTTAATTCAAAACAATTATTTGAAATAAGTAAATTTATATAATTTTCATAAAACAAAACTACTACCAAAAACAATCAACGTTTATTTTTATTTTTGTCCTTTTAACATGGAACATGTTTATAGGGAGGGGGTACTTCAGAACTTGAAAATTAAGGGGGGGGGGGTCAAATTTGTCCTATTTAAGGGGGGGGGGGTCAAATAAGACTTAGAATAATTAGGTAAGTATATATAAATAAATAAAATACTATTAAGGTTCTTCACCAGACAATTAAAATTACGGTATTTTGACAGATCATTTTTCGTGGTAGCTTAAATAAAAAAAAAAGTACGACAACGTCACACAATGTTTGTAAGCGCGCGATTTCATTTACATGATTATTATTATAATATTATGCGTGTATTTTAAACGTCGACGTTGTCACCTTAAAATTTTCATCGGTTTTTTATTTTTTCTAATTAAAATATCTTTTATACGAAAACCACAATTTATTTAAAAATCGAATAGTAGTTTCTTCAACAATTAATTTACTTGGTGCAAATTTAAAAAAAAAATCTATTGTTCAGTTTCGGCGTTGACAGTAAATAAAAATCTCAAACCCGTGTTTTTTTACTCGGCTCCTATGCTTGCAATGTATAAGAATTCAACTTTGGAGCTTTGTATCTCCTAAACGAAAACCACAATTTTCTTAAAATTTTATTTTTATGTGTATTATTATAATATGAAGCCCCTAGAAAAATTTTAGCGATTTCTATTGACGTCTAAATTACTGGTGAACTACCTTAAAAGACTTTGAAAAATCTGGGCTTAAGGACTTAGGATAATACAGGTTTATGGACTTAGAATAATATCGATTTAGGGACTTGGAATAATTCAGGTTCAGGGACTTATAATAATTCAGGTTTAGGAAATCAAAATAGTTTGGGTTTAGAATCTTAACAACTAGTAAGGTGATAATTACAAATTACAACAATAGAAAATTGTATTGTAATGTTGAGTAACATTTGTATTATTATAGAGCGAAGTTATAGAGCGAAGCTCTACCTTAATGGATGCAAAAATCGACACCTTTCGGACACGATATAGCCAAAACGATCAAACGGAATGCTTTCATTTTTTAAAACTGAGTTTATTTTATCGAGTTAATGAACCCTATTGTTTTTGGGCCCAATCTGGTATTTCTAAAGGCATGTTTATTCTTGTACTTTTGCTTCATACAGGTGAAAACCCTTCTAAATGTTATCCGCGCGATAAATTTCATAGCTTTTGCATAAACTTTGCATCAGCGAAATATCATAAAAATACAAAATCACACAAGATTCTTATATTTTTAGGCACGATCACCTTATGTTTGCAATACATAGATGAAATCGTGCCTTATAAGTTTGTCAGGTCAAAAAACGGAAAAATTTATAAATTGTACAATTCGTGGAGAAATTTGGTCCCCAGGTCATTCCGATGCCTCTAAATGCTTATATTGCCTTGTTGTGTGTAGGGATGTATGTTCGAGAAAGTGTATCGTCAAGATCACAGAGCCTACTCGATGAATCAAAAATTCCTTAAACCAAATTTTTTGAAATAAGATCTAGTTGCAGGGTTTTCAATTGCAAGTGATTTCATCAAGTACTTGCAGAGAAATGTCCTAAAAACTGATTTCAGATATCAAAAAAAATTATTAAAAAATAATAAAAATGGTAAAAAATGAATTGGTTTTGAATTTAATACATCCAAAATCCAAGGCTTGAAAAATGACTTTAATACTGAAAAATTGTGACCAACAAGAAGTGTTTTTGTTAACTAACTAACTAAAAAGCAATATTACCAAAAAACTAAATTTAAAAGCCTTGTGCATAGTATTATGCACATATTCTTGTGCCTAGAAGGCCCGTTGGAATAAACGGAGGTTATCGGAGGTTATCGGAGGTTTTTTTCAATTATTAATGAAATTAATTTGTAATATGGTTTCCTAAAGTTAGCGGTCTCTTGTTAACGAAAGCAAAGTAAAGACTCCGAAAAATCTGCCCTCTTATTGCATCTTTGTTAACTTTTTGCATAAGGGAACTTAAGCAAAATTTTTTCTTGCAAAATCCTTGTTATTACATGATCTTCCGGTGCTGGACATGGTATTTTTAAAGTCATATGACAAAATTAAATTCATAGGTTGGTATCAATGGGACCTCCGTATGTTGCGTTCACTTATACTACGATATAATAGTGTTAGTGTATGTTAATGCCAGGCAGGGGTGGGTAAAAAAGTGATGTTTTAGGGGGGGGGGGGGGTAAATACAGGGCGATACAGAGCGGATGCATTGTTTGCTTATTAGTTAACCAATCGCAGCTAAGATTACAAGCATCAACAACTAGCGATGCACCTAATAAAATAAAATTCACGTCCCACCCGGGATCACCGTCTATTGACGTTTTAGGGGGGGAGGGGTTGAAATATTAACGACGTTTTTAGGGGAGAGGGGTATGAAATGGACTTAGAATATTTCCGATTAAGGGACTTAGAATAATTTAAAGTGGGAGTAAGCACAAGAACTTAGAATATTTTAGGTTTATGGACTTAGGATAATTTATATTTTGGGATTTATTGTAATTTCGATCTTAGGACTTATAATAATTAGGGAATATACGTTAAAACGTTATAAGTGAACATGATTCATGATCGTTGGTTGTGTGAAAACACAAACCAGTTATAAGTTTTTTTCATTTTTTCTTAAATTCAGGGATAGTTTTATCCATTTTTTCCCCGTATAGGAGGTAAATTAAATAAAAGTTAAAATAGGATAAAACTTTTTCAAATGCAAGATTAAAAGAAAAGTAAAGAAAAAAACTCACATTGTATTTTTCCGATTTTATCTTACCCTGGAGATATTTTTCAACACCAATAGTTAGCTCTAATATTCCTTCCCAGGCAACCAACGACGTTTCGGAAACGTCTCCAACCCGTTTCTGAAGAAACGAATTAAACCAATTTGCACCGTTTAAGAAACGTTTCTGGAACCGTTTCAGAAACGTAAAAATGCGCCTTAGAATTTTAAAATCCTAATTTTAGAATTAATTCCATAGCGAATATTCTTATGTTTATTCATACTAGAAGTTATTTGCTATTGTTTTTAATTTTACATATAAATTTTTTAGTTTACTTACAATTATAAGTATAATTTAATTAAAAATTTATAAATAATTTTTAATTATTTTGATTTTCAATGAAAATCATAGCAAAAATACAAAAACGAACAAGTCGATTTTGTAACATAATAAATATTTAACGAGGTCCTATATGCAGTTGAAAAGTCATTTTATTTATGACTTTCAAAAAAGCCATCTATTTTAGAAGAAATGAACTAATTAAGATGATTAATAGGTGGCGATTACTGCTTTTCTCAAGTCATATATAAAATGATCTTCCAACTGTATATAAGACCTGGTTTAATATTTATTATGTTACAAAATCGACTTGTTCGGTTTTGTATTTTTGCTATGATTTTCATTGAAAATCAAACTAATTAAAAATTATTTATAAATTTTTAATTAAATTATACTTATAATTGTAAGTAAACTAAAAAATTTATTTGTAAAATTAAAAACATTAGCAAATAACTTCTAGTATGAATAAACATAAGAATATTCGCTATGGAATTAATTCTAAAATTAGGATTTTAAAATTCTAAGGCGCATTTTTACGTTTCTGAAACGGTTCCAGAAACGTTTCTTAAACGGTGCAAATTGGTTTAATTCGTTTCTTCAGAAACGGGTTGGAGACGTTTCCGAAACGTCGTTGGTTGCCTGGGTTTATTGATACAGAATAAAAGAATAAATTCAATATTTAGTTAATTACTCTTAAAATGTGGCACTATTAATTTGATCATTAGTTCCAAAATATTGTGAAAAAACTCATAAGATGGAATGTTTCTGCTGTATTTTCCTATTTTCTAACCCAGTAGGACCCCAAATTCGGATTCAGCGACATACAAAACCTACAGAAGACTTTTTCTTTCTCTGGTTGACGAATTCTGAAACCGTTACACCACATTCTGACTTGTGTATAATATTATTTTGGTAATTATGTTAATTGAGGGGTATTAGAGTTCAGAGTAACTTTTTTGTTGTTGGTGAATTCTAGAAAAAGGACGTAATAACAAAGTTCCGCCAACAAAAGTTTGGTTGAAATCTTTTCAGCAAACAAATAATAAGGTTTCAAAATAAGGGGCGGATTTTTCGTGTACTTTTTGGCCAATACATAAAAATTTTAACTATGCTTAACATTTTTTTACGTCTTATTTAAACATTATTATTGAACTCAATCTAATCAAAGCTTTTAAAATCCCTAAATTAAAAAATTACTGAAACTCTTTTCTTGCTTTTTTCTAACATGATCAGCTTCGCTCTACCCGTCTTTGACGGTATCTAGTATCTAGTCCTCATTTGGAAGTAAACATGTTCCATGCATTTAGGTTGTGTTTACACAAACCGGTTATAAGTTTTTATTCTTAGTTAACCCCTTAATAATAATAATAGAGTTCTCTTATATAGTTTACGTTGAATCAAAGCCCTATCTTGTGTAATCGTGAAACCTTCAGGTAATTTATGATAATTTTGCATAATTTTATTTATATTATTTTTATTATCGAAAGAAATTTGAATTGGTCGATTCTTGTCACTTTTTACACCAAGCCTTTTATCAAAGTTATTATCAGGAGTTAGATATTCCTGTACATCATAAAGTATTAAATTATTTAGCTTATCCAATCTAATCTTTATTTTCAGTATATATTCATAGCTTGGTATGAATTATTATGTCATACAAGATGATTCCAGGAACCTGATTCAGCATTCATATCACAGTGATAAGATGTCGTACCATCCACAAAATGGGGGGGGGGCGCAAAACAATTGTTTTTAGAAATGTTAGTATTTTTCGTGATACAGTTTGGTTATAAAAATGATATGATATAGATGATATAAATGCAGAATCAAGGCCCAGTGCTTTTATTTTTTGTTTCAGATTTATTATTTTCTTATCCATGTTACTTTTATCCTTATGTAATGTAAACACCTGGTTTTTTAACGAATCTATTTCTTTTTTATTTTCAATTGCTATACACTGAAAATCTTTTTAGCTTTCTGACAAATGGTATTCAGTTGTTACTTTACTGATTATTTGTTGATTTTAAAGCCGAATTTTGGGGAGAAGTGGCACAAAACTAATGTCTATTTGCCTTAAATAATCAATTGCTTTTGTTTTTACTTTTTTTATAACCTCAAATTCAAAAAAATTTTCAAAATAAATATAAAAAATTAATCGTGAATCTAATTTCGTGTTATAGAGTTCTCAAATTTGGGGCTATGCGCCCCGAAAAATTTGTAGAGAAGAAAGCTAAGGATTTGGAGCTTTGACACACTATCCAAGTGATCAGAAAGCCAAAAATAATTTCAGTGTATCACTGAGATGTTTTTGTGCACTTGACATGTCTTTATTTTGAGATGACATAGTAGCGATTTGTTTAAAAACATTAATATTAAGAAATTTTATAAAATTAAATAATTCTGTGGTCACCCTATTGCCGTTGTTACCGCCTATTTGATTGTTAAATAAAGCACTTAACTAATGAAGAGTACTTTCACAATCAGCCATTTTGTTTATATTTTTTTAACTTTAATTTTTATAATTTTACACTTAACATTTAAAACCAAAAATTATGTTAATTAATTAACTATTGTTTGGGAGCTAAGATAATATAATAAAAACTTTTTAAATAATTAAATTAATTACTTTATAAGAATAAATTATCAGAGCAGTAACAAAACCATCTTTTCGTATTTAAATGTTTTAAGTAAATTTAGTTTAATTATAATACAGACCTGAAATTTATTTCTGAAAATATTCCTCTAATTATTATATTAAAATAAAGTTGTTAAAAGAAAGATCAATAAATAAGCGAGTAAATAAATCAAAATAAATTTTAACTAGAAATATCATAATTAGAAGTGTTTTGATTAACTTGTGAGAAGGTCTTGCACGTTACATTAAAAATTACCAAAAAAACATTGAGCCCTGCTATTCTAGGCCTAGAAGTTCTATTGGCATGTTTTTTCAATATAATACTAGATATGTAAAGCTGTGTTTCCCATATACATTTTGCAAAAAAATGTAAATGATCGATATAAATATTTTTTTTGTAACCAAAATTTTCATGTGAAATAAAAATTACTTTTTAAATTAATTTATTTTTTTTAATTTTTACAATATTTAAAATTATTTATTGCAATCTGCATGAGTTACCTGTTTATTAAAATATGATAAAATGAATAGCGATTTTTTCGTGCAAAATAAAATCAACAATTAATGCGTAAATATTACATACATTTTAATTAAAATTTTTATTTACGTTAATTTAAATTTAATTTCAAACGCTTTAATTGCCCTTAAGGCTTGAAAAAAAACGTATAAGCTACAAAATGAAACGAATTTTTGAATTTGATATAACAGCACTTTTATTTTGTAATACCTGAGGGCAATTTTTTTTTTTTAGATAATGTAAATAAAAAAATTTACCTTTTGTGCAACGAAAATTTCATACAAAATGCATAGGGCCGTAACAGTGATCCCCTGCTCTTTACAAAGCATAGCAATGAATACAAAAAACATTGACATTATTAATGATTGCCATCCTTTATTTTGAATAAAAGAAAAATTAATTTAAAAAAGAATATTTAATTATTTTCTTTGTAGTTTAAAATTTACCTGTAGATCTCTTACTTTTACAACATTTAGTATAAGATATAAAAGCAGCTAAGTAAAATAATGAAGATAAAGTTTCTGCTCTACCAACTACACCAGTAACCTGTTTAAAATGATTTTTAATAAAAGTTAATATAATTTTTTTTAAATATTAAACTTACAGCTTCGGTATGAATAGGATGAACAGCGAATAACAAAGAGGATACAAAACTTGCTATATCTGGTAAAAACATCAAACATGTTCTGTAACAAAAAAAAAAATTTTTTTAATATCAAATTCAAAAAAATTGAAAAAATTCTTCATATTTCATAATAATCATAACAACAAAAAAGATATCATTAAAAAAAAAGGTCTAGAGAATATTTTTTTGAATAGAATTTTTATTAAGCTTAGATTTCTTTTCTTTTTTATGTTTTCATAAATAATGATATAGAAATAAAAAAGTCTCTCTATACATTAATGAACTGCATAAAGCACATACTTTTCAATAGAATTCATTATACGTTAAAAATGTGCAATGATTACTGCTATCTCAATTTTTTTTATATAAATGTCATTGTAATCATATTTTCTTCTTCTTTTTTTTTTTCGTTTTTTTTTCCTGCTCTTTTTTTTTCTTATATGTAAGAAATATATTCTTGAAAATCTCAAGATATTCACAAACACACATACATAGCAAATCTCTCTCTTTTTTTTATATGTACTTGTATATTTGGATTTATATTTTTATTATTTTTATATTATATGGGATAGTATTAAGGTACACTTTATTATTACTATATTTTACGTCTTTTAAGAAAATATAGTTTATAGTCAAATAAAAGAAAATAACGTTTTGGTTTCTCTTCCTTTTTCTAGATAATTGAAAATATGAAAAATGAGCAACATGTAATGGTAAATACTTGCGCGAATCTATAAGAATACAAGTTAATAACGTTTCTTTTTTTCTTGAAAGCTCCAATAACTTTTATTTTTAGTAAAGAGTCCTTATTTTTATCCAATTTTTCTTAAACTCAGTCAGTTGAGATTACTGCATGGAGTAGTTGTAACAGCTAATACATTAAGTCAAGGAAAAGATTGGTGGAGAGAATATTTAAAGAATTACCGGATCTCCAGTCAGTCCAGATAATAAAAATATACTGCACTTAAATATCACTACAAAGAATTGAAATCTGGCTTTACAACAGTTTTGTGAAGCAGAAGAATAAAAGCTAAATATTCTAACTTATAAAACTTTTAACCGGTTTATGTAAGCACAACCAAAATGCATGGAACATGTTTACTTACAGCTGAGTGATGACCCGGGTTATTCCAAGTCCCCAAATCGAAATTGATCTAAGTCCCTAAACCTGAATTATTCTAAATCCCGTTTGACCCCCCCCCCCTCCTTAATTTTCAAGTTCTTGAGGTACCCCCATCCCTATAAACATGTTCCATGTTAATAAACATAGAAATTTGCAAAAAAATTACTGACCAATTACTCCATATTTCTGCAGATTGTAGTTAATTTTTGGAATAAATTTGTAATTTATTTAATTTTATGAACAGTTTGAAAATCAAAAACAAATATTATTATTATAAACTAACGCACCAACAATCAACTTTGATGTGTTAATGGATAAAACTAATTTAAGTATTTACTTAAAGTTTGCTTAACTTTTCAATTAACGGCTTATAATTACAAGCTAAATCAAGAGCTAAATAACCTAATAGTGTATTTTAAATATATTAATAAAAGAAATAATTAAAAAAAAAAAATTTTTACAATTAGCACACGTAAAAATACAAATTTTTAATTAATTTTCTATTAAAATTCTAATTAATATTTAACTCTTTACTTTGTAAATTATATATTTCAAAAGTTTTAATGAATGGACGAAATTTATTTATTTTATATTTGTAATTTGAATAAATGAGAAAAAAAAAGAAAAATTAAATTTTTATCTTGATTTTTATAAAAAATATATTCATAAATTTTTCATAAGGATAAATTTAAATTATTTATTCAGCACTAATTATAATATTTAAATATAAAAATTATAATATTTTGATCAGATTTTCCCAACAATTGCTTTAAGCATTTTGGATTTTATATTATAATAATAATGAATTACGAGGGTATGCCGTATAAAGTTGCAACCATTAATTAATTTTCTTATATTTTGCATGAAATGATGATAAGAAACTTTAAAAAGAAGTTGGAATGCAAAAAATTGAATTTTTTTGTTGAGATACAATAAAAAAATAAAAACAAGAGTTTTATTCACAATAAATGATTGAATTACTATTACGGTTGGTAGCAATAATTAAATTAGCTATTACTTTGTAAATCTATTTTTTTTGAAAATGGAATCTAATTTTACCTACTAATTGAAAATCTAAGCAACTTATTAAAAATTACTGCCAGGCTGTGTTTGTAAATATTATTAGGCCTTCTATATCAACTTAGGTGACTTTTGAGTCATCGCAAATGGACATTACTACAGATAAACCTAATCCTACCGGGGAGCAAAGGGGTTAAAATTTTTTGACGTTAGATGCAAAATTTGTTTACCACACAGGTATTTGCCTAATAAATACAGCAGTCTGAAATAAGTGATCCGCAAAACTTTATCCCTGGAAAATTGAAACAAACAAAGTTACATCAATTAACTCAATCTAGAATCAATTAACTTTTAGTTAACTTTTCGTAAAATTCAATATTTTTAAATAATTTAATATGTTTTTATACTAATAAAAATATACTCTTTTTAAAGATGAAAACATATTTTCCAAATTATAACCCGTTCGTGTAAGGACAACCTAAATGCATGGAACATGTTTATTACAACTGAGGGCTGGGTATCATACATAAATATAACGCAATCACAATACAATTTGCTACTTTTATAATTTGTAATTATACGTCCCTCTATCCAGATTATTTTAAACCCCTAAATCCGAATTATTCTGAAATTATTAAGCCCAGAAATAGAAATTATTTTAAGTCCCAAATGCAAATTTTAGGGTGTAGCCCTCATTTCTTATAAAAAACACCCCGATGTTCGTGATGGGCGATTAAAAAACCTGTAGTAGCCAGAATCTAGTGACGGCCAATAACTTAACTTAAACACCCGAAACCGCAATTTGACTGGAGTACATGCAGATGTCATTTCTCAATGAGTTTCTCAAGTATTGATTAGCACCGCGCGGCCATACATAAGAAAAACTTGAATACCAACATAATTTCATTTTTTCTGTATTTTTTTTTATCTACATTTTGTTTCAATAGACTAAAAAAAAATATTGAGTAAAATGTACTTTTGCAACTGGAAGATTTTACTTAGTAAAGTTATCCGAAAAATTAAAAAAAAAATATTACATTTTACTTTTTGTGCATGATTTAATACTACAATTAAGGGTAATTTTTCTTGAGTAAGATTTGCTACGAATATTTTATTTATTATACTATCACTTTCTCAATTGTGTTTAATGTTTATTTATATTTTTTATTTTTTTTATTTTATTTTTTTTTTTAATTTATATTTTATAATTTATACAATAGGTATTTTTTTCTTATATTATTATAGTATCTGTAATAAAATTTTGTCACTTGAAAGAAAAAATACGTATAATAAATAAATTGTATACTGAAATTAAAAGTAATTTTTTTTCCCCTATTCTGGTAGTTTATAAAAAATAACTCAACAAACGATATTTTTTATTGTAATTTTTTCACACCATTTAAATTCAACACGAAATTTTTTAACCTATATTTTGAATAAACTTTTTCAGATTTAACACGAATCGAAATAATTTAATTTTTTGTCTCGAATAAAGTGTGTGTTGAATAGTTTCACGTTATATATAAAGGGTGTGCAACAAAAAACAGTATCAACAAATTTTCTATGTTAAGTTTAGCGTGTTTATGTTTCGAAGTTCAAAAGTTTAATTTTTTTTTTTTTTGACGAAAAAGATCGCTAACATTTTTATATGAAAAAAATTCAACGATAAATTTTCTGTTTTTGTTAAAAATACAAGTGAAATAATAATAAAACTATATCGTGAAAAAAGTCTTTCGAACTTAATTCTTTTTACGAATAAAATTTCAATTAAAACTTATACAAATGTGCAAATCGTAAAAAAGTTTGTTTTGAAACTGTACATCATAGCAATTATTTCCACTCATTTGCAATGCATAGTAGTGATTTCCCTTAATTTATATAAACTTTTATTTTAAATTATTTACTTTTAAAGTTACATTTTCATTCTCTTGAACTTTTATCGATTTGAATTTTATCCAACTTTAAAATTCATAAATATTTATAAGTTTTTTTATTATCTTTTAAAATTAATTTATACCTTTATAAAATTATAAAACTGTACTGTAATCGTTAGCCAAGTATCAAAGAAACTTTTAAAAATTAATAATTTTATTTCAATAATTGAAATTTCAGAATGATCAATGATAATTTGTAAAGTTAAAATATTGAAATTTTCCCGTAAAATCAAAAAAAAAGAATCGAGACTTTCCAAATTTGCTGTTAATTATACTGAATTTAGTAAATTGACGATTTTTATCGAATATTTACAAATTTTTTCAAAAATTTAAGAATCTTTCGAGAATGCTGCCAGTAACTACACAACAAAACCCGTATTATGACTGGAGTAAAGCAATATTTTAAAAAATGAATAAATAAATAACAATGAAACTCATTAAATAAGTTATTTGAAGTCTTTAAAAATATAAAAAGAGCAGACTTGAAAGATCTAAAAGAGTATATGTACCTTATGTTTGAAATAAAAGAAAATCCAATCTTTGATGCCTCGTATTTGAAAAGATGTATGACCATTCCATTTATCAAGTTCAGGAAGATAGTTCCCTAGTTTGTAACTCACCCCTAATAATTTCTTTGGGAACGTACCTTTCAAAGAAATGAGTCAAATGGTCAGGTTGACGAAAACGTAATAATTTATATATATGGATCATGGTGAAGTAGAATCTACGGGTATTAATGGTTAACCACCCTAATTTTTCCCTGAAAGGATAAATGAGTGTACCTGGATCTACGAACTCAAAAAATATATCTTAAACAGGTATTACTTAACCTTTTAAGCCTTTCCTTTAATTTAACTGAATAGTAAAAATATTAAACAATATTTATTTAAAAAGAACTTTTTAAAAACATTTTTTGCTTAATCTAACATATACAATGAAAAATATAAAATTATTTGAAGTAAAAAATTTTCAATTTCTTGCTTATAAATAAATAAATAATTGAATATGACCCTTATAACGTGACTGGGTAGGCATTAGAGCAAAGTAATAATAATAATCAAAGAAAAAAAATTAAGAAAAATTTTATGTATAAAAAAATTAATATATAATAATTATATTGCTGTCTCGATTGCTGTACTCCAGAAACGTGTTCATCATAAATGTCTCTTGACCAGCGAATCGTATCGCTTATCAGCAGGTCCTTATCATCTGCGCATAATGCTGGTTAATGTTGAGGAGTCTGATGATCCGCTTGTTTCGCCAATCCCATCTTCCAAGAGGGCCGACAATAAAGGCATCTACTTCAACCGTGTAACTCTTTCCTCTGAGACTCTCGGCTAAGAGATGGTAATGATCAACTTTACGTTGTCTAGCTTCATCGAATGTGACCAAACGGTTCTCAAAGGGAACGGTTACATCGATGATCATGATCTTACGCCTGACATCGTCACGTATGACAATGTCAGGACGTAGTAGGGCCAAATCACCGAGTTTTCTTGGTTCAGTCCGGTTTGTGGTAACTTTCCTGCGGGTCTTTAGTGCTTTGTCAAGCCGGTCCTGTATATTATTGTGTCGTGTTTGGATCGCGCCTGAGTGTATTCCACAGAGCCTGATCACATGGGGCAAGGTTTCTTTTCGTGTAGCCTCAATTACGACAACGTTTGTCACCTTGCCTTTCCCAATGTCTAGCCGCATTTAGTGGTAGACAATTGAGTCTAGCTCGATGGACAAAGCACCAATCACAAAGGCGAGTAAAGCTTTCAGATCGCAAATAGTGATTTGAAAACTTGCACTTGCTTGTTATTTCAAAAACCTTACCCTGGTACTTTTTAGCAAGCAGTGATTTTAAGTAACTACCGGAAAGAATTGCTTACATCCTACGTATTATCTGTGATCTGGATTGTGGAAGCAAAACTACTGTCCTATCTTCTGTTGTATTGCACTTTAATGAGTATTCGTGGCGGTATACACTCCAGTGCCACTTCAATACAAGTTAAGTAATTTGGCTACAGGCAACATTTTTCTACCTGGCCCAGAATGTATCTGTTTGTGTTCCCACCATCGTGTCATCATCAAGGCTGCCTGACAGAAACCTTGTGCAATCAATCTCAGAAGCCGTTTTTTTTATTCTAATAGAGGTGGCCTCTCTGACTACGTCGACTAGAGGAAGCAGCCCTTCTCCGCCCCTGTTCGGGGGAAGAAAGAAAACCTCCATACTAGCTCTCTAAAGAAGGCTCATCAAATTTTTCGCCATCATTTTAATCGCTTTATCGGCTTCTTCAAGGGGTTTTTTCTCCACCTTGGGACGTTGGAGGGAAAAATCTAACCGTAGTAATATAAAAATTGATATAGCGTCAAGCTTTTTCCAAGGGGCCAACAAGGAGTCATTGATTCTAGTAAGGTCCTGCCTTACATCCTCGATTGATAACACAGGAGTTTGGTGAACTTCATACCCAGTAGGGATGTCTAAATGTTGGTAAGGAGCACCCAATTGTAACGTCTGGATACACTGTTCTTTGATGGTAAATACCGCTGGAAGCGCCGCATTGTCTCCACGATCTTTTAGGTGTAGAGATGCATTTTTTTTAGGGCTGAATGTAATTCCAAAAACTTCCTCTGCTGTTTTAAGAAGCGTTCGCAGTCCTTCGACTGAATCAGCGAAGAAAGCCATATCATCCGCATAGGTTAAATTATTAATTTTTTTATTAGCTAAATTGTAACCTTGGCCTGTTCTTTGGACAGACCTCAGAACAGGTTCAAGTGTGAGATTGAATATTATGGGACTCAATAAACATCCCTGCCTGACCCGTGAATGAATGCTAATCGGAGCTGTGATCCTGCGGTATCCGTCGTACTTGTGTGGTCAAGTTATCGTAAAGTGACTATAATCCGTCTCGTTTTGTTCGGAAGTCCATGTGCCTCGAGGGCTTTGTGCATTGATTCATGGGGTACCGATGGAAAAGCATTGGTTAAATCTAGCCATGCTATGATGGCCTCCTTCTTGCTATTTCAAGGATATTAATAGCCTCAGTCATAGTTTTAGGAGGGGATTGAATGTAGATTTGAAGATCATTCATATATAAGGGATGAAAGACGTTAGGACAAAGGTGTAATTTTATATCGTTGATGTAAAGACATAATAAGAGGGGGCCCAGGACGGATTTTTGCGGCAACAAGAATAAAACTAAAAAGATTAGAAGTTTTAGAGATGACCTGTAATCGTCTACCCTCTAGAGAAGACTTTATCCAAAATAAGGAACTTTTAGAGAGTCCCATGCCTTTTAGTTTTATCAGGAGCTTTGATGAGACTATAGAATCAAATGCTTCACTAAAGTCGAAAGACAGTAGTAAGGTTATCAATCTATTATTTATACCGTATCTGATGTGCTAGGTTAATTTTAATATGCTATTTAAGCAGAAGGAGAGGAAGGAGTTGATGTCTTTTTAAAAACAACAAGTGAGGATTTCTTCCAGGTTGAAAGAAAAATTCCATTTGTCAAGGATTCATTAAAAAGTTTAACTAAAAAAGGGCTAAGAGCTTTGCAATAACTCAGTGCGGTATACCTTCTGATCCTGTAGCCTGTAATTTGAAGTAGGCCACTGCCAGTATTACTTCTTTTAATGTTACTTCTCTAAACTTGAAAGCGTCATTTTCCTTAGGATCTATTCGATCAGAAATATCGTCAAGATTTTCTAAAGCAGAGTTTGAAACTCCAGCAAAGTATTCATTTATGATATCAAAGTAATCATTTTTAATAAAATAATCGAAAAGTTAGTAAATTTAAAATTCTTATTTTATAAAATACATTAATTTAATATCACCCACTCACAAATTTCGAGATTCTACTAATAATTCTAGTCAGCATTAAAAAAAAAAAATAATCATCAACCTTGAATTTTTTAATTTATATTTTATATTCAAAACAATTTTAGAAAAAATTCTCGTCAATTCTGATTTTTTTAAGGGACGAACTTTACTATAATTATTCTTTTTTGAATTAATATAGTACCCATAATATATACAAAACTCAAATGTATTATTTTAATTTTTTTTAATTCGTAAAATACTGTATTTATCAAAAGTGTATCTTTAATGTCTGCGCAAACTTTTATTAAATAAATAAATAAGTAATGAGATTTTTTCCATTTACTTTTACTTTCTTGGTGAACATTTAAAAAAAATTTTAAATCTAAACATTATTATTAGTAGTAAAAATTATTAACATCATTTGTTTGTAAAGACCGATTTCATTAGTTAATTATTATTAAATATAATGAACGATAAAAAACTGATTTATAATCAGCTTCTAAATTTCAATTATCGATTTTTGGCCATTTTGAAAAAAAAAGAGCTAAATTTTCTTATATTTTCTCTAAAAAGCTTATATTAACGTGAAAATTTTTTTAGGACGGAAAAGAAATTTCTAAAAAATTTCCCGTGGATAGTGATTCTAGAGTTCAAAAATCGAAATACGAAATTTCTGAAAAGTGAACTTTTAAAGGCTGTTATTTTTTATTCTAAAGCTTTCAAATTAAGACCATCCACCGATGTATTTTTTCCTAAAAAAAGTTTCAGAATTAATTCAAATTCTACTAGAAAATTTTTAGACCATACGTTTTTGAGAAATTTCAATGTAAAATGAAAATTTAAATAATGCTTATTTGTCTGTAATGCATATGCAGTTCAAAACGATTTTTGAATCCCGGATTCCGGAATAATTTTAAGATTAAAATAAAAATAAAACAAGTAATAATTGTAATAAATATTACACAGCAGTCGGAAAACTAATAATATTTTGCAAATAAACAATATTTGATAATTATGAAAGATACATATAAATACTGACCTAAAATAGAGTAAGCATACTCCAATATGTAAAACTACATTAAGTAAATGATATCCCATGGGATCTAACTGATGAATCAGGTAATTCCAACGGAATGTGAGTACGCAGAGAGGCCTGTATGATTTGTGTGATTGTTCCTGTAACATATGACAAACAAATAACATTTATGAATATTCATGAATACTTTTTTTGAATAATAAACAACTCATTAAGCATAGAAAATTAAAAATTTATTTACAAAGTAAAAAACAATTATAGAAAATAGTTTAGTAAAATATATATTTGAGTTAATTTTTCTAAACCTATAGTTTTTTTTTTAAACCAACGTTTTCCCAAATTTCTAGCCTACTTTTTTCCTATTCGATTTAATTGTTTTTTTCTCGACAGAATGCAAGACAGAACGCAATTCATAAGATAAAAATGTTTTTTCATCTTGCCAAGTTAAAAATATTGCACCCGGGTTTATTTTCAAGCCTAACAATAGTACTCCAGTCAATCACGGGGGGGGGGGGGTGGTATTGTTTGTAGCTGCCACCAGATTTGGTCTACTATAGGTTTTTTGGGTCGCTGAACACGAATATTGAAGTTATAACTATGAAAAATTACCCCTGCACCCTTAAATTGGCCAAAACTACCCCTAAAAGAGGTGTTTTCGCTACTTTAACTCGATCCCTCCAAGATTCGAACTAATAGTGCTTTTTGAGTCGTTGATAACCAAAATCGATGTATTTTCAATTAAAACTTAACTCTTCACCCTTAAATTAGCTAAAGCTACCCCTAAAAGGGGTTTTTCGCTACTTTCGTTCTAGCCCTCCAAGATTTGGTCTTAAAGAGTTTTTTAGGTCGCTGATCACGAAAATCACGTTTTTTTCAATTAAAAATTAGGTCTTTATCCTTAAATTTGCTAAAACTACTCCTTAAAGGTTTGAAAGGTATAAATAAATGAATCATGCGTTTTTAAGTAATAAGATTTTTTATTCTTATTTAAACATTACATATTCTTCTAAAAAGTACAAAAACGTACAAAAAAAATAATTTTTGAGCCATTTTTCAAACATTATACAATACATACGATCAATAATACTCCATACTCTGGACCGAGGGCACTTGAGTTGTATCCTCCACATTATAATAACTATCGTCATGATTACAGTCAACACTAATATTTAGCTCGGAAATTGAAGAATCTAAATCTTCATACGTTCTCTTCATATTAATATCTTCGTTTTCATCTATGGTGACGTTTGACTCTAAAATGGAAGTATCTAATTCCTTTTAGGAGTAGTTTTGGCTAATATAAGGTTGAAGAGTTACTTTTTAATTGAAAAGACTTCGATTTTTGTGATCAGCGACCCAAAAACCCCTATTATACCAAATCTTGGAGGGCTAGAGCAAAAGTTCAAAAAACACCCCTTTCAGGGGTAGTCGAGGGGTAGTTTCGGCTAATTTAAGGGTTAAGCCCCAATTGCGCATAGAAAAGACCCCGATTTTTGTGTTCAGCGACCCAAAAAACCTAGAAAACGTAGACCAAATCTGGTAGCGGCCACAAACAATACCACCAAAACCGTGATTTGACTGGAGTATAGTCCTATTATTTACTAATGTTTAGGTTGCGTCGAAGAATGTTTCAGTACATAAAAAGAAAAATAATAATATTTCATTTATTGATTTTTAACAACTATAATAAATATATATTTTTAATTAAATTTCAGAACTGTACTTCTAAATAATAATCGAATTAAATGAAAATAAAAAAAAATTACTATTCAAATATTACCTAACATAATAATACTTTAACTGTCTTTTATCACTTTTATACACGTAGAAAAGAAATTCAATTATATAAATTCATGTATTATCTTATTATCGATTCTAAAAATGAAATTAAAAATATATATATTAGCTTGTTAGTTATTTTTAAAACTACATTGGTTTTTCGATTGCCGGGTCAAATGAGTTGCCAATTACCCCAAAAAAAAATCTGCTTACCAATGGCACAAAGTTTCTTCAAAGAAGAAGTTACAAAAAAAATTATAAATAAATTTTAATTTATAGAATATTTTGACTTTATTGACCAAATGGAATAAAATGTAAAATAGTATATTTCGTCACGAGTGACGATACAATGCCTTTATCGTAGTATGGCGAGAAAAGAAAAAATAAACAATAACAGAGCGCGCAGCTATTTATATATTAATATGAAAATATGCTTATATTAATATAAAAAATTATGACATAAAAGATCAGGTCCAAAAATAGTATTTTATAAAACAAGTGATATAAAGTTGTCTTACAACTTGTTACGCACCTCGGACCTGTAAACCTTTGCATTCGGTGAAATATGCATTTATATCTCGAATTTTATAAAGAATTTTATTTAAAAAGTCCGATAGTCGTCCCTTCAGTGCTTAAAGTCAAAGTCCAACTTTAGTAGTACCTATTTGGTAGTACTTATTTATTAGATTACAGAACCCGTGCAAAACATATTATAGGTTCAGATTGCTGGTTATGCATATTTTTAACAAATTACTAAGTCCATTAATAGTTCTTACATATAAACCCTTCAAAAGGGGTAAAAATAGAGGTCAAGATAAGTTTTTGGCTTTTCTCGAATTTTATCTTTCGATTTATATCTTATTTTTCTAATCACTTTAACCCCTATAAATAATTTTTCGGTTCTAACCTTTTAGAAGGGCAATTACCCCTACAAGAAATGAAAATAATATTTGATTATACTAAATAGTTTTGATTAAAAGAATAAAAAAATGTTTTTATAACAATTTAGTTATCAAAGGCCAGCTATGCACGATTGGGCCAGAATGGATTAAATATTATTTTGAGCTATGATCAAATATTATGAACGTTGAGAAATCATTATATTACGAAACAGTTTTATTTTAAAGAATCTTACGATTTTCTATATCAAGATAGTAATCTGGATTATCTTAAATAAGGCAACAATAATCTAAATAAGGTAATTAAATAGAGTGAAAAAGAGACTTAGGTAATTTAAACTTTAATAAAGAGCTTTAGTATATAGAAAATATGATGCATAATGAATAGATTGTATTAGTTTAATGACATGCTTTGACTAATTTAGAGTAGATGTGAGAATAACAGCTAAGTTTGTGACTGAGGATAAGAAGTTTATTTTTGTATGACATAAATTGAGTGAAGCGATTTCATTTAATACCTATAGGTAAATAACTCAGGTGAAGTATTTAGTTTAAGCCTATTTTCTTATTCGCCAGAATGCCTTGTTGAATTTGGTTAATAGCAATATTGATGTCAGATGGTTTACATTGAATATAAATCTGGAGATCATCAACAAACATCTTAGACAGTTTACCTTTGATAATAGGGAACATTTTTTGAAGACTCGGCAAGATTAAATTAATCGTTATCTTGTGTAATATTAAGTATAAAAAAATTTAATATTTTGACAAGTATTTTCAAAGATTTGATATTTAAAAAATTCGTAAAATAAAAAAAATATTTCAAAATATACCAAAAATGATATTGCTTATTAAAAACCGCAGAATCAGAATTTAATCTAGTCACGTGATTTGGCGGTGAATTTGAAATTCGTGAAAAATAATTTTTTTAATGACCAAAATTTTTTATTCTAGAACTTTCAAAACCTAAAAATACATGTATGTATATATTTGAAATATTAAAAATATGAAAGCCGACGAGTGCTTTAGGACCTACAGGAAGTAAATGAATTGATTTGCCGTCAAGCTAAGTTTGAAGAAGAAAAAGGTAAAATTAGATTTCTTGCGCATGCACAGTTAGAATCATATTTTTAAGGATAGGATCGAATTTCTAGGAAAATTCCCTATGGCATAAAAATCAGCCGATATTTATTACATTTATTATATAATATTAAAAGAAATGAATAATTTTAAAATAACAAAAAATAATATCAATAATGGTATATTTTTTATTCTGCAAATTAAAATTTAATTAAATAATTGAAACACTTATAACTTTCATGAAATATTATAAATAATTAGAAAAATCGGGAATAAATAAAATTGAATTTACTAAAAAAATGTATTTATTATTTAGCTACGTCTAGCTCATTTCTCATTCCTCTCACTCGTACTTTGCAAGCAAGTACGTTTGCGTATATACAGTTATTAAAATTTTCAACTTATTTTGGTGGATTTCAACATTGGAAATACTCAAGGGATCAATAATAACGTCTGCTGATTATTTTGTAAAATACATGAATAAGTAAAAATATTTTCACGTACCTATATGACATTTTAATTCAAGCTTAGAATATCACATTATTTGATATCGATTTGATAAATACTTTAATTTTTTACTTTATTGTGAATAAAATAAATCGTTAAAAAAAATGTTAAAGCAAAAACTAAAAAAGAAAAAAAGTAACCAACCTAAAATGATTTATTCCTACCATGATTTATTTTAATAATCCCTAAGGAACATTTATTAAAAAAAGTATTCATATTAAACTTCTCCCGAGAAAGCAATGAATTTCTGATACAGTTGAACATAAATTACTTAAGTTCTCTTATTTTCAAAACTTTTTTGAATCAATGTTTACGTTTTAATTTATAAAAATGATGTTTGAGATCTTCTTTTTTTTCAAGATGAGCTTTGTTTTTTTTTAAGTATATATTTGTAAAGGAAGGATGATTTCGATTCAAGTAGTTACTAACAAAAGCAGCTGATAATTTCAGATCAATAAAAATGCTTAATCTACACACTAAACCCAAAAGATTTTTTTGTTACCCAGAAAATAATTAATGCTTATTTAATTTTTTTCAGAATTTATTTCGACAACAAAACCTCATAAAGATTTTTTTTTTAACTTTCAAAAGGTTAAATCGGAATTAAAATTGATAGTAAATCATTTAGAAATTAATTTATTTATAACCAATTTAAAATAGGTTATAAACAACGTGTTTTTATTTGAATTATAATTTACTGCTAATTGCTAGCAAAAAAATAATGGATGTAATTATTATTAAAATAATGATTTTAGTGGCATTAACATCTGGAGATGTGGATTGGGAAATATTAATATCCAGTTTAGTAAGCATATTAAGCCCTTTCTAAATCAGATTAGAAGTTGATATTAAATCTAGTAATTTTTAAAATTTATATAGTGTAGTTGGGGATTGAGGAATGAGGAATACATCATAAATAATATTTTTCAATTTATGAGAGTTTGGGTCCCATCAGGGTTTTGTAAAGAGAACATACTCAATAAATATGTGATCGTGCTTGAAATAAAAAAATTTTAGCTTTTTTCCAATTCTTTGAAATTTTTTTCCTTCAATTTTTAATATCTAAAATCATTTTTTTTCGTGCTTTCTTCACAAAGACTGGATGAAACATCTTCATAATGAAAACCCCACAACTAGATCTGATTTCAAAAAATTTATTTCAGGGGATTTTTAATTAATTGAGTAGGTTTTAAGAAACACAGCAATTCAATAAAACTAGGTTAAAAGCTTTGAAATGACCTGGGTACCCAATGTGCATAAGCGGGGTAATGGCTTCGCATAGGAAGATAATTTACGTGCAAATGGTGCATTTTTATTTATAAACAAGGGCCGTATAAAATTTTCCTGCAACAGATGCGAGAAAAAACGAACGTTTTTCAGAAAGAACTTTCTGACTGTTGACCAGAAAAATTAATTTTGATTCTAAAAGTTTTATTTTTATTGAAAAGTTTATTTGAAAAGAAGAAAATTATTTTGAGTTACAGGTATTAATACAATTATTCTTCAGTGATGCATTTAGACAAAATTCAAACTCAAAAGTGCTCATTATTTTAAATTACTGAAAGAGAAGGAAAATGTCACTTGTCATTTTAGCTATGTGCTTTCAAACAAGTAAAAGTTAAAAAATTTCGATTATTCTTGAAATGTAAATTTTACAAAAAAGATTTAAATTTTACTAAAGCTTTTCAAAACATTTTTTAAATAAATAACAGAGGATTTAAAAGTTAAATGGTCTGAAAAATTTTTTTATTGATTGAATACATACAAAAATTTATTACAGCAAAAACACGAAAAAACATAAGGAGATTTATGGAAAAAATTATTTTTTTAAATTAACATAAATAGTGAAAACACAATTTATCGATTCATTTTTGATCTATGATTCGAAAAATTGTGCTTTTTACTGTTAAGAACTGTATGAAATTTCATCAAGAATTTCATATAAAAATTTTTTAAATTAACTTTTGATAAATCCATTAAAGAATCAAGTCTTTTCATTTAACATATTGAGTCCGGGGTTTTTCATTTTTCTATTTCTCTTTTTACTAAATACCGCCACTCGTAGCGGTTATTACAACTGGGGGTGCGAGGGGGGAGATTCAGAAATTGAACAGTATGCTGTACACGATGCGACGTGTAAAAATTATGCCCTTGAAGTTACAAATGTGACCACTAGTTTCAATACGTTATTACTCTTTAAGAAAGTCTTCCGAAAGTTAAAGAGAATGATTACAGAGCTTAATGAAATAGGAAAATTATTAAAGTTTAAACATTTTAAAGCTTAAATAAACTTTATTTTACCCCTCTTACAGCATTAACCGAGCATTAACTTTTTTTAAATTAAGAAATACAAATCGGAGCTTTAACATTGATCCTCATGGGAACAATACTTTTGAGCTTTGAAAAATATAAAAATGATGACACAGTTGATTAAAGTTAGCAGGAAATGATAAATAAATGATCAAATATTAAATTTCCAATTTATTTTCCCCACCTTACAGGCTTTAATATTAAATAATTAAATAAAAACTATGTAAATAACCTGAAAATATACTAATAATACATATATGATTTTACACATGTAAGTAGAATCGATAATTTAGAATGCGATAAAAACTATCAATAATTCAAGATAATATTCAAGAAACAGCAGAAGAGGAAATTGTGAGTGTCCAACCAAATGACTTCTAAGAGCTTATTGAATCTCAATAAGAGCTGTCGGATGAAGAAATAGAAGAAATGTTAGGCACATTCTACAATTATCCGGTAAACTCTTGCGGTCATTTCCTAGAGGTCCGCAAGGTAGTGGTACCAATCGAAACTGAATGATAAATGAAAATAAACATGTATATTTATTTTATGTCAAGTTGGCACCACTGTCTTGCGGACTTCTAGCGGACGATCACAAGTGTTTACTGGATGATTGTAGAATGTACCTTTTAATTCAAACTTCTGATACTGAGGATAAAAGTACGCAGATAATGAAAAGACTGGCTATTTAAATTTTAGTGACTTGACGTCAATAGCAACATCAAAGTTGATCCGGCCATGATAAGAAACCTGAAATTTTGAGTAACATAACCTAAAATTATATGTGAAAATAAACACGAGAATAAACATTTTTGATGATTTTCAATTTTTCCGAAACGAAACTTCCAATTTTCCATATGACTAATGTTTCCGTATTCGTGGTTTCCAGATTCTTGGCATCTTTCAGGAATCTAATCCCCGCTTATACGGAGGGACCCCGTATTTATGAAAAAATATATTACAGAAACCTTATATAAAAAAGATAAGACAAGTTCTTTAATATTTTCTACCAATAGATCTGTTGTAGGTAACATTAAATCTAACAACTTGCAAGTCTTGAAATCCTTCTCTGCCAATTGTTCTGGCTGAACTAACAATTGAGAAATAAATCGTAACTTTGTTAATTTTGGTCAAAATTTGAAACAAATCGGGATTTAACTATTTAAATGGTGTCGAGTCTATTACCATCTCGTGATTTATCTCCCTTTTTGCCCTAAATCCCTACTATTTTGTACCTATCACCGCTTTTGCATTAATCCGTTACATACATATACAAACAGATTTTCATTTTTATGTCTATGTTACGCCCGAAACGAGGTAATGGCCGGTTCCGCGGAATCGGACATTAAAGCGGCCGCGGAACGGGGCATTAAATTTAATAAATTAATACATTGAAAATAAGAAAATTTTCAAAGAAAAACAATTTTTGTTTAATTTCTTTTAAATTTAAAATATATACATTTTTGAATGATACTGATTAATTATAAAATAAAAAATTTGTTTGAATTATCAAATTTGCTGCAAATTTTATTCATATTTTATTAAACCGGCCGTTACCTCGTTTCGTTACATCTATACAGAAGATTATTTTCATTTAATTGTTTGTCTGTAATATTATGACTATTCAAACCAATTTCAAATTAAGCAACCTTAGAATATATCAATTCGCAATACTAAAAGCTTTGTAAACAATTTAAAAAAACAGAGCAAAGGGATTTAATAATTTTTAAAATTGGAATAATTACGGCAATAATTAAGAACTTTAAAGCGAAGAACTTTTATACCAAATGTATAAATAAGTTAATTTTATTGACAATTATAATGCTACAATATTATGTGATTTAAATCCAAACTTTGCATATTACTATATTATAACTTATAAAACATATTGTTTGAATTTATGGGTACAAATTCTATTACACAATGTACAATATTATATATTACTTGCTTATTAATTCATTCCAATTATATTTATTATTTACGTTTAGATTAGAACTGCAAATAAATTGTGAAATTAATTGGTTAACGATGTTTCATGACCAAAATTACGACTAATTAAAAACAAAAATTGTCTTTCAAAAATTTATTTTTCTGGACAGTAGCCACGAAAGTACGATTTCCTGGCATCTGCGTGGCCGAGAAAATCGAAATTTCTCGCTACTACCATACAGAAAAATTTTATACAGCCCTTGTCCATAAATAAAGAATGTTCCAAATCACATTTTACCATCGTTTACGTAATTTATATAATTTACGTGTGATTTGAGCCATTCTTTAATTTTCTGGACACGAGCCGTAAATATACTATTTGTGTAGTCAAAATTTAAATATTAATAATTCAATATTATTTTTATGCTATAATTGAACTATATACACTGTAACAAGCAACTTTCTTATGTTAACAAAAAAATTAGAACATTTTCGAAAAATTAGTAAATTAGTAAGTTTGTAAATATTTGAAAAAAATCGTATATTTACTAAAGAGCTTGGCCGTATAAGATAGGTGGATTTGCACTCACATGGTATAGCTAATTTCAATTAAGCGTGTTTGGGTATCGAAAAAAAAAATTTTTCGCGTTGGTTTTAGATCTCTAGCATTTTTCTGTTGCGTGCTACCTCAAAAAACGTATAAAAATCAATTTTTTTTTCACATATTTTCATAATAACACAACTTTTTGCCATGTTAACCTTTTTGGACCTAACTGGGCTTCTTCGACGAGAAATCTAACGAACGTACTTTTTGGGAATATTTTTTTCGCGCCCTCCACGGCCCTCCACCAGACGCTTAAAACCAGATTTTCAAAAAGTCAAAAAATTTAAAAAAACGATTTTTTGAGCAGGTTTAGAGGCTTGCAAAAACTTTTGTTTTTCTTATGTATATTTTTTGACTACATCCTAAAAAAAAAAAAATTGGCATTTTTTATATTTTTTGGCGGCAAAAATTTTGAGAAAAAAATTTTCAAAAAATTAAGTATCAGGTCCAAAAAATTACTTTTATAGAGGTTCTTAAAACTAGTACTTCCATGGAAGCAAATTATGTACTACGTTCAAAGAAAAAAAAAATTGGTGTTTTTTGTATTTTTTTATGAAAAAAATTTTGGGAAAAAAATTTTCAAAAAATTAAGTATCAGATTCGAGATATCGAGTAAAAACCATACTTTCAAATATAAGTACTTTCGTGGAAATAAATGAGGTATTACATCCAAATTAAAAAAAAAAAAAGTACCTCGAGCTTTTTTGGTGAAAAAATTTTGAAAAAAAAATTAGATCTTAATGTCGTGTTGGCCCTTGTTAACCTTTTTTGACCTAACTGGGCTTGTTTGACGGGGAATCTAACATACTTTTTGGGAATATTTTTTACGCGCCCTTCACGGCCTTCCTCCCTCCACCAGACGTTTAAAACTTATGTATATTTTTTGTTGAACATTACCCTACACGGTAGAGCTGCTTTGGTTGAATATTCAACCAATTGGTTGAATTTCGCAGTTTTTGGTTGAATTTTCAACCAATTGGTTGAATATTAAACCAAACACTGCGATTTTCAACCAAAAACTGCGATATTCAACCAAAAACTGCGAAATTCAACCAATTGGTTGAATATTCAACCAATTGGTTGAATTTTCAACCAAAACTGGTTTAATTTTCAACCAAAAGCTAAAATACAAAATAAAAACGATGTTTTTATAGTACAGGGTAAGAAATGATCAGGGCATGCATTAAAAGTGAATGAATTTTTTTATATTATTGTAATTAGTAATTTTTTATGTACTACTTCTTTTGGCTTTGAAACTGAGGAATTACTAATTAAAAAGGTTATCATACGATATAGAATAACAAAATGGCGGCTACCTAGAGAAAGTTAAAATGAAATAAAAAGCCTTTAATTTTCGAGCAAAAGTAGCTGTAAAATTTTTTTTAAAACATAAAAATACTAAAACTCGACGACATCCCGAAATTAGTGCATTCATTAAGTTGCTTAGTAAGTTTAAAGTAAATTGGTGCAGATTTTATCGCGCAATCGTGTGCATTACTTTTCAAAAACGTTGTTTCGAGTAAAATGGCTTTAAAGTTTTCGATGAATTTTTTCGCTACTTTTAGTTATTAAATTATTTATTTTAATGCAAGAGATCTGATCAACACAAAATTATTTGACACATCAATGATTCTACACAAAAAAGTTTTTCGGAATCGTTCTATACCAAAAATCGTTGTGCTAAAAATAACACAAATTTTTTTTAGTCAAAGTATTCAACACTTATTTCTTTCGTATGCTAGTATAAATAAATATCACTTAAAACAGCGTATTGAATATTTCGATTACACTGAAAAAAAAATCCGCTTGCGGCAAGCGGAATTTTTTTTCTCGTCAAACGATTGCAAATGACTTGAAACGTAAAGAAAATTAAAAAAAAAATTTTTTCCCGCTTACTTGGGATATGCGTATTTCGGTATGACGAGATTTGAGAAAATTTTAGAAAAAGAAAAGAAAAAATGTTTTTTTTAAATTTTCTTTACGTTTAAGTCATTTGCAATTGTTTGCAAAGAAAAAAAATTCCGCTAGCCGCAAGCGGAATTCCGCTTGCCGTAAGCGGATTTTTTTTTCAGTGTAGAAAAAATTTGTGTTGATCTTTTCGGTACAAGGATTTTCTGTGTAGAACGATTCCGCAAAACTTTCTTGTGTAGAATTATTGATTTGTCGAATAATTTTGTGATGATCAGATCCCTTGCCTATTTTAACATGGAACATCTTCGTTAGATAGGGTATTTGAAAAAGTTTGGCTAGGCAGGGGGTGGGGTGTGAAATGGACTTAGAATATTTTTGATTTAGGGACTTAGAATAATTTGAAGTGGGCTTACGATAATTTATATTTCAGGATTTATTGTAATTTTGGTTTTTGGATTTATTACTGTTATGAGTGACATGAACATGTTCCATGCTCGTTGGTTGTGTAGTTACACAAACCGGTTATAAATTTTTTTATTCGTTAGAGAAATTTATAACAGAAAACTCTAGATCAAAAAAAATAAAATCGGTCACGTAGTTTTAGAGAAATCTTAATTAGAAGGTGTAAAAACATAGTTTTCTAAATAAGAATACAAATTTTTTTTTGTATATTTAAGTATAGACTTATAAGTTATCAGTTATTTTTTAGCCATAAAGTTATCTTTTTGGTTTTCATACTGAACCTGTAGCTGATTTTACCCCTGCTGCTTGTCTGATTTGCCATTTTTTACCATTTTAGCACGGCTAAATTTGGCGTCATAAACAATCGCGAATATTAGCCAACTTTGCTCATAATTTCTATCAATGACCAATTACGACATAATTTATAGCTATATTTAACAAGAAGGATTTGAAAATAAATTTTTTTTACATACTCTTGAGACATATATAAAGTAATTAATAAAAAAAAATAATTTGATTATTAAAAAAAAAATTAGGTAAAACGACAGGAAGTTAAAGCATACAGTATTAGGTTTAAAAAAATTTATCATACTATGTACATAAAAAATTACTAATTACAATAATATAATAAAATTCATTCACTTTTATTGGATGCCCTGATCATTTCTTACCCTGTACTATAAAAACATCGTTTTTATTTTGTATTTTAGCTTTTGGTTGAAAATTAAACCAGTTTTGGTTGAAAATTCAACTTTGAATTTCGTTGAATTTCGCAGTTTTTGGTTGAATATCGCAGTTTTTGGTTGAAAATCGCAGTTTTTGGTTGAAAATCGCAGTGTTTGGTTTAATATTCAACCAAAAACTGCGAAATTCAACCAATTGGTTGAATATTCAACCAAAGCAGCTCTACCGTGTAGTGGTCATAATTTTTCATTATAGGTGGTAGAGCATGCCGAAAAATCGAAAAAACTCGACTATATCTGTCATAACCGTATCTATGAGAGTCCCACTTTCTTTTTTGATTCCAATTCACTGAAAAAATTGAAGCTAGGAAGATTGAACTGATCTTAATTATCTAAAATTTAGTAAAATTAAAATTTAAAAATTTAAAAACAGCTATAATTCGACAAAGTTGCTACATCAAAACTAATTAAAATCAAAAACAAATAAACTTATACAATCTGTAAGTTTTCGCCGAGGTTTTTGCTTGCATAAAAAAAAACTAGTAAAATTAACCTTGTATCTATGTTGTAGATTTGTAACAAAAGAAAAATTTTGCCCTTTAACTATCTTAAATTCTCAGTTAAATTGCAGTTTAGTTAAATTTTTTATATGTAACGCTCAATGTAACGTAATTACCATCTTTGTTACCAAATCCAAGAAATACGACGAATTTCCAAAAAAGCAGTTCCTCAAATTTGGGCACCAAAAATTGTAATTTAAACGAATAAATAAAAAATCAATAAAACGAATAATTTGGTTTTTATCATTTATGTATTTTATTTTTATAAGGTGCTTTTTATTAGATAAAACAAAAAGTTTAATATAAGAAAAAAAATTGGCTCATTTCCACACGTTTTTACATAAAATTAAATTTTCGATTTACCGCGATTAACAATAAAGATAAAATTGATTAACATGTAATTTATAAGTTTTATAACTTAAATTTTTATCAAATTCATTGTTTTGTAAAGTGTTTTAAAAAAATTACTTTTTCATCATGTATTATTTTTATTTTATTTTATATTAACATGTAATATTTTTAAAGGAATAGGTACTTGTTAAAAGCCACCTACATAGAAGGAAGAGGAAAAAAGGGGAGGTGGATTTACGGGGGAATCGAGGGGCAATAAAGGGACTGAGCGTAAAAATAATAATTTTTTTTAACATTTGAAAAACTATAAGGTTAGTTCTACAAACGGCATAAAAGGCAGTTGCAACCGCAATCGCCGCTGTAACGCAATAGGAAAATAAGGGAAAAAATTGAACGATTTAACTTTTACGGCGTTTGTACACTGGCAAACTTTCCGTTGACGAGAAGCGCCAGATGAAGAGTTTATTGCACCAAATACATTAGGTTAGACCCCCGGCCCTAAAAGCTGTCAGAGTTCCCGTTTTGAAGCTTAATTTTTGATTGTTACAAGTCGTTTGTTGTTTAAAAATATGACATCGCGGTGGCGCCACTAAAAACAAATGAACGACTTTTAACACTCAAAAACCAAGCGTCTAATGCTCCAAAACTGTTTTTAACATGGAACATGTTCATTGGATGGGATATTTGAAAAAGTTTGGCTCATTAGGGGGGGGGGGGCGTGAAAAATTGACGTTTTTAAGTAGGAAAGGGGGTGAAATGGATTTAGAATATTTTCGATTTAAGGACCATTGGTGCAGAATTTTTAAAGCATTTATTGTAAACATGAATAAAAAATAAATTCATATTCTTTAAAAAATAATAATGATTCGAAAATTTAATTAATTTTGTTCACTTTCATGTGTAAGCAAAATGATTTCTATAACGAAAATTGAAATATAAATATTCGGATATAAATATTGATAACACAGCTGCACAAAAAAAAAAGTTCTGATCTTGTCCTACCTATAGGTAAGTTTTTCGATACCCGACAACCGAATCTGAAGTCAGAATTTAGCCTAGACCCTCAGATTTTGCTCCAGCTACCCCCGGCCACCCTCTAAACCGCCCAAAAAGCAAATATTTTACTATGTCTAAAAGTTAAAAATAAAAGTACTTTAGTTACGTATTTTGATGTCCTAAAACCAAATCTGAAGTCAGAATTTAGCTTACACACTCAGATTTTGCCCCAGCTACCCCCAGCCACCCTCTAAACCACCCCAAAAAGCAAATATTTTACTATGTCCAAAAGTTAAAAATAAAGGAACTTTAGTTACGTATTTTGATGTCCTAAAACCGAACCTGAAGTCAGAATTTAGCCTACACCCTCAGATTTTGCCCCAGATACCCCTAGCCACCCTCAAAACTGCCACACAGGTTGAATATTTTACTTTGTGTAAAGTTATAAATTAAAGTATCTTAGTTACGTTTTTTGATGTTCTAAAAACGAAATTTAAGTCAAAATCTATCCATCATCTATAGTTTTTGTTCCAAATAGCCTAGTTACCCTCTAAAGTCCACCAGAGGAAGGTTAATTAATCGCTTTAGAATATTACAGCGATATCAGGATGGTGCTAGGAACTTTTGTTGGAAGAAGTAAGCACCTACGTTTTTAGAACATCAAAATACGTAACCAAGGTACATTACTTTATAACTTTTGATCAAAGTAAAATATTCACCCTCTGGGGCAGTTTAGAGGGTGATTTGGGTAGCTGGGTCAAAAACTAAGGGTGATAGGTAAATTATGACTTGAAATTCGTTTTTAGAACATCAAAATACGTAAATAAGCAGGTACTTTTATTTTTAAATTTTGGACATAGTAAAATATTTGCTTTTTGGGGCGGTTAAGAGGGTGGCTGGGGGTAGCTGGGGCAAAATCTGAGGATGTAGGCTGAATTCTGACTTCAGATTCCGTTTTAGGACATCAAAATACGTTACTAACGTACTATTATTTTTAACTTTTGGACATAGTAAAATATTTGATTTTTGGGGTGGTTTAGAGGGTGGCTGGGGTTAGCTGGGGCAAAATCTAAGGGTGTAGACTCAATTCTGACTTCTAATTAGATTTTAAAACATCAAAATACGTAACTAAAGTACTTTTATTTTTATCTTTTGGACATAGTAAAATATTTGCTTTTTGGGGCGGTTTAGAGTGTGGTTGTGGGTAGCTGGGGCAAAATCTGAGGGTCTAGGCTAAATTCTGACTTCAGATTCGGTTTTAGGACACCAAAATACGTAACTAATGTACTTTTATTTTTAACTTTTGGACATAGTAAAATATTTGCTTTTTGGGCGGTTTAGAGGGTGGCTGGGGGTAGCTGGGGCAAAATCTGAGGGTGTAGACTAAATTCTGACTTCAGATTCGGTTTTAGGACATCGAAAAACTTACCTGTAGGTAGGTCTAGTTACAGGATCAGAACTTTTTTTTTGTGCAGCTGTGTAATATGAACATAATAGATACTTTATTATCAGTGATATAAGTGAACATGTCCCATGCTCGTTGCTTGTATAGTTACACAAACCGGTTATAAATTTTTGGAACCAGGAATCTAACAACCTACTAAATTTAGCGCTCTAACCAACGGCAAGTTTGCCAGTGTAGAGCAAGTGTAGAACCAGCCTTAGACTTCAACTACAAACGCCGTAAAAGGGAATGGTAAGGCTGGTTCCACAAACCTCCGTAAACACAAAAACTCAGCCACAACGCAATGCGCGCAACACAACACGCATGCGCACAATCGAAAATCGTGTTGTGCGCATTGCGTTGCGGCTGCGCTTCTGCGCTTACGGAGATTTGTGGAACTAGCCTTACTTAATGTTGCTCTACCGTGGCTTCAAGGATTGAGGCATCCGCATAATGTTAAATTAAAGCATGATACTCAGCATTCTGCAGATAACACACCCGAAGTGCTTCCATCAGGGCACTTTAAGCTGTCGCTGGGTTTGGAGAGTTGCAATTTTCAACTTCTATCATTGGTTCTGGACGTAAATTAAAAAAAGATGCCATGCAGAAATGGGGAGGGTCGGAAGTAATATGCATAATATCCTGAAAAATAATTAAATTCTTTATCGGCTTTTATTAAAAAAATGTTCTTAGACTCGGTAAAAAAATATTCTTTACCATTTCACTCGCCATTTCAAAAAATCTTCTATTATTATTTTTACCACTAAAGTCTTAATTTTTGGACATTTTTACGTATTTTTTAACACAATTTTAAGAGCTCATAACTGGGTTTTGTGATGCATAAAATAACTTTTAAATGTTACTTTATTGCTCGAATTTTCCGAAGAACTAATGATAAGATACACTGTAAAAAGCAACTTTCTTAGATTTACAAAAAAAATAGAATTTTTTCGAAAAATTAGTGAATTTTCAACAAATTTTGTAAATATTCGATAAAATTCGTAAATTCACTAAATTTAGTATATTATCGAAAACTTCGAGAATTCCCGATTTTTTTTGTGATTTTACGAAAAAAGATGTAAATTCACAACTATTTTTCGGAAATTTACAACTACTTTTTGTAAATTTTTGTACTAATTTTTGAAAATTATCAATTTTTCTTGCGAAGTCACAAAAAAATATCGAGAAAATACTCGAATATTTTGTTAATATACTAAATTTATAGTAAATATACGATTTTTTTCGAATATTTACAAATTTTTTCGAAAATGTTCTAATTTTTTTGTTAATAAAGAAAGTTAATTTTTACAGTGTACAGTATACGGATTTCCAAACGTTTTTCAAATTTTCTAAAAATAATAAAAACAAGTAAAAAAAAATTTTTTATTTATCAGTTTTTTTTTTTTTAATTTTATAATTTTCCATGTCATCAGATTTTTAATATATTTATCACGCATAAAAAATAATTTCCAAATGACTGAAATTATTTACATAAATTTTATTTATAAAGATATTTATCTAATCATAAACATAAAATTTTTTAATTAAAAAAAAAAATCTTATTAAAAAATAATTTTGAAAAAATAACAGCAATTTATATTTACATAATGACAATAGTTTAAAAAAGTTTATTAAATTTTATTTTATATTTTATTAATTACATAAAAATTTATATATTTATATAAATATGATTATAATAGAATTTAATTATACAAAGCTATTAGTCTAAGCATGAGATTTATTTTCCGGTAAACCACAATCTGGTCTTATCTATTGTAAAGTTATAAATGCTAAATAATTCTATTTCAATATTATTAAAACTTTGTATATTTCTAATTATATTTATGAATGCATATAATTAAAATGAGAATTAAATAATATTTTGTTTAATTTAAAATACCTTTTTAATTAATAAAATTTAATAATGCTTATTAAATAAATATTTTATTTTTCTTTAGTACAAAGGACAAAGGTAAATTCAGTGCAGGGAACAAATTTATTTCCTAAAATAGAATGTTACCCATTTATTTTTTCAACATACCTACTTTTTTCAAAATATAGTTGTTGCACGAAAAACACGTTTAACCTCGTGTTAAAAATGTTCAGGATAAGCTTTTTAAGCTGAATTTTATGAACAAAGAGAGCCATTTGCACGATTCAAAATTTAACATAAAGTTTTTTTGTAAATATGAAAACTCGTATTAAATGCAAAAAAAATCTGCAAAATTTTGAAAATTCAGATGATTTTATACTAAAAACTAGTCTAGCATGTAAAAATAAAAATATTTAAGATATCAAAAAACAAAAAAATAAAAATAAGAACTTGGGGATTAGGTAACCTGTTTTTTATTCAAAATTCAACACAAAGTTTGCAAAAAAGGGCGAAATTTCAAATTTCACTTCTTTTATTTGCCATTATAATTTCTGAAAAATCACGTATTAAATTAAACACATCTTTTCTGAAAAGCATATTTTTGTAAAATCCAATAATTAGCAAATCAAAAAAGGTACTATACTGAGTATTATACTCAAAATAATAATGAAGCAGGTGTACTTTTTTCGAGCTTTTTTTGATTTTTTCCCGAAATACCCTCTTCAATTTTGAGTCGATTTTGAGCTAACCAGTGTTAGACGTTTCTTGGTGTATAGCTGACGTAATTATAATTTAAAGACATATTTGCACCGGCTACGTCATGGAATGACTTATGAACACGATTCAAATTATCATAAAAGATGATTACAGGTTTTGGTGTAGAAAAATGTAAAAAAAATAATATTATTTTTCTTTTATTTTTCATTTTTACTATATTTTCTATCGGTAATCTGAAAAAGTAACAACCCTTAAAATTTTATTACTCTTGAAACTCAAAAAAAAAAAATACTTAAAAAAATACATTAAACAGGAAAAAATTTTCAAATGAAGATATAAATATAACAACATTTGTGAGAGTAAAAATACGCTTGCATATTCAACCGTACATAATATAGATGTGATACTCAGCGTACTCACAGATGTACACAGATATATTAGTCCACGCTTTACTTTGTAGAATTCTAAAAATTTTTTAAATTTTAGAATTCTAAAAAACTATGTAAATCTTTTTAACTTAATCGTTTCAAAATGTAGTAAAATGTGGAACTTAAACATTGAAATGTGGTTAGTAAATATTGAAAGTCATATTAAAAAATGAAACTGATAATAAAATATAGTTAGTATTACGCATTTTATTTAAATTATTTAGTATTTTTAAAATACGTTTAATGAATGATCTATTCCGAGCAAATTTTACTCTCTACCCTCAGACGATCATTTTTTACAATTTAAAAAAAAACCGTAAGTTAAGAAATCATGCTAGAAACAGCTATTTTATTTTAATTACAAGGAATCGTATTTTACATATCTGGGCAAAAAAGGCTATTTTTTAATCTGAAAGAGTCACCTGTTTGCCCACGTAAAAACATTAAGCTTAATTTTGTGTAAGCTTACGGACTAACCTAAAAAGGCTTAATTTTTAAAATTTAGCTTAGTCCGTAAGCTTACTTCAGTAAGCTTACTCCAGTAAGCTTATTTCAGTAAGCTTACCCAAAATTAAGCTTAATCTTTTTACGTGAGTGCTCTTTATATCACGGGGTAAAATATAGTTTGACCTTTTCATGCTGTCTGCATTTGCTCGTGCATACAAATTCATAATTACAGCCAGCTAATAGTCGAGCTAATAGTGCAACAAAAATTACAATTTTAAGCTATGAAATTTATTTTTTGTCAAAAATATTTTTCAAGCAAAAATTATAACTTGAAAAAAATAGCAACTCTTACTACCAATTTATTGTAATTAAATTCGCACCCTTAATTGCGCTCTAAAATAATAAGTCATATAAGCCTGAGATTCCAGATCTGGGCAACTTGGATCAAAATTCTGCTTGGCTTATATTGAAGATCATTCTATCGTGGGAAATTTTTCGCTAAACTTTTTCAAAAAAGAGTTACAGGTCATTATTTATAAATTTTAGAGCATTTTAAACTTTTTTTTATATAGAATAATCTTCAATATGAGCCCAGCAGAATTTTGATCAAGGTTGCCCAAATTTGGAATCTGAGGCTTTTATGACCCAAAAATTACAAAAATTTAACAGGTCGTTTTTGTTTAAACAAATACATTACTGATTTTTTTTATATAAATACTGAAAAGCATTGATTTTTTCATTAAAAAATTATTACAAACAAATTTGAGGCTAAAATATTTCAGTTACAAATATGCTGCCTAAAAACCATACAGTGGCGGGATAAAACAACCTGAAAGTCCATTAAAAAGCCTGAAAATTTCAAAACTAACCCTGAGCTTTTTAATTTGGGTATAATTTGGCCAAAAGAGCTAAAATGTTCAGAATTTTATTTTCAATGGATTCATCACTAAAGCTCTAAAAAAGCCAAAATAAAACGAGGTCTGATAGGTATGCTTCTATAGAAAAATACTCACATATACGAAACGGAAAAGCAACGAGGAAACGATATCGCGAAACGTGCACTCTATGCGAATATATACACCTGTATTATACATACGTAAGTATACTTATACATATGTATGTATATAAAGTCATAACATAATGTAAAAAGAGATAGAGCATTTACGTGCGGATCAATACGAAAGACCAGAGACGCGTTTTAAAGGGGCAGTTTCCTCTACTTGCACTCGAGTTGCACCGATTTTCTATTTCCTTACTCTTTCTATTAATTTACGAGCATTCCTTATCTATATTATACTCAAATTTTCTAAAAGACTCGTAAAGACGTCCATACAAATTTCATATACCATGCTATATGTATTCATAATCTACGCTTGAAACATCCCTCTCGTCTGACTAAAACAACCCTTCATCATTATATATACGTATATACGTATATTTATACAATTTTTCATTATCCCTTTTATTCCTACTTTCGTGTATCTTCGTACATGATATGCATGCAATCTCTTGTCAACTTCTTTTTCTTTTTTCTCTTATTTTTACCCATTCTTCAAACTTCAACGGCTTGGAAAATATAGAAATTTAAACACCCTCAAGCGGCCGATAGTTTTTATGTATGACAGTAACTATGATATAATTAAAAACATTACCTTGTGCATTGGAGTTCCCCAAAAATCGTTGAGGAATACATTTTTTATAGGTGTATGAGGTCTCAAATCTCGATTGTCCTTTATAGCAGATATGTCATCGAAGACGAAACCACAATATAAACTGTTAAAATAAACACCGAGGCCGGCTAAGGCGACAAGCGCCGCTAAAGACCCCCGTGTGGGTGTACCCATATCACCTCGGGCACATTGAGCCCGAATTATCACCTGCACTCATCCACTTCTTCCTGAATTATAAAATCTATTTTTTTTTTTATTTTATTACTTTAATATCAAGTTTTAACTTCTGCATTTTTCTTTTTACACTGATAATGATTTTAAAAAAAACAAACAATAGCTGCCTCTTTTTGAGCTTTTATTAAAGCACAAATAATCTTCCAAAATTAAGATCCTTGATATTTACCGGGAACGATCGGTCGACGTTTTGGTTAACAGCGCTGCTGATGCTTGACGCTCTATATAATTTTCCAGAATTTGTCTATTTTTATTGTTTTAAAATCTCTGCTCACTGTGCGTTAATTTGATTTATTTTACTGTTTCACTTAATTATACTTGAATTTACTTAATTATTTTATTGAAATTAATTTGATGAATTTGTTTATGTAGCTCATTGGCAGCTAAAGTCCTTGTGACGTGTAGAGGTTGAGGTAAATTCACCAAATAGTAAGTTTGTGAACCCATGGGGGGTTCAGCGGGAGGACATTCACATGTACAGAGGACAAGTAAATGCCAAATTTAAACTTTTATCTTCGTCTTACTATATCACTCTATATATATTTTATTCTGTTTAATTAATATGTGTGAGTAAATGACGCAAGCGCAAATATTCGAATCACCGGCACGCAGATGGGTATACATTTTGGAGTCAATGGGCAATAATAATAGCAGACGACTAATGTTTATAATAGTGCTTTCTTTGTTTATCCTGTTTCTGCAAAAGGACACGAGAAGAACAGAAAATAAATTGGAGTAAACTGAAGTTTTAAATTTAAAAATTAAATTTTTATAAATTAAAATTTTATAAATTAAATTTATTTTTGAAATTAGTTTTTATTTTACAAATTTAAATAAATTATACTATTGCAAATATAATGAAATATATCAGAGAATATATTCAAAATTATTTTTATTTTTAAGTTTCGATGGTAAGCTAGAAATCAAATATAAAATTATTAATATCTTACGTAGATGACGCTATTTCACGGGCATAGAATAACAGAATACAGAATCAGATGGTTGAATTTGACAAGTGAACGAAAAACAACAACTTCGGTGCATTTTTTGGCTAAACTGGTTGGAAAATGGCCGCATTATTACCGAAATCGCAATTTTTTGCAGCAAGTAAGCTATTTTATTTGAATCTTATTCAATAACTTTACTTTTAAAACAATTTGATTAACTTGCTAACCTCTATAATAATTAAGTATCCATTTAAGAAAACATTTTTTTACACTAAATATGTTTAAAAATCACTTAATTATATAACCAAATAAATTTTGATTAATAAATTTTTTTTTTTTCTAAGAAAAACAAATATGTTCTGTCACTACTACAGTCCAAGTATCACAATATTCTCAAAAACCAAGAACAATTAAGAATCCTACAACTGCTAGTTTGAAAAGAGGAACTGGTGGTCGCAGTTCTTGGAATGGTATAGTGTGCACAATTTTTGGTAATTCAGGATTCATAGGTAGATATTTGTGCAATCGTTTGGGGAAAATTGGAACACAGGTAAATTATCTGCTAATAAGAGTTTCAATTTTTTTTGCTTATTACTAACAATATTTTAATAGATTATTCTTCCACATCGGTGTGATTTTTATGATGTGCAACGAATGAAAGTCAATGGCGATCTTGGTCAAATTCTTTTTCATCCATTTGATTTAAGAGATGAAGATTCAATTGTAAGATCTATTAAATATTCAAATGTTGTAGTGAATCTTATTGGACGAGAATATGAAACTAAAAACTTTTCTTACGAAGATGTCAATGTTGAAGGATCAGCAAGGCTTGCTAGGCTTTGTAAAGAAAATGGAGTAGAAAGATTTATTCATTTATCATGCTTAAATGCATGTTCTGAACCTAAGGTTAATTAATATTCATTAATATTCTTATACTGAAATCCATTTAATAATTAATAATATTAATATTATTATTAAAATTAAAATTATTATATATAAATCCATTTAATAATTAATAATATTAAAATTATTTTTATAATAGCCTATAATCTTAAAAGAAGGATCTAGATTTTTTAAGTCTAAATTTGATGGTGAATGTGCTGTAAAGCGAGAATTTCCTGAAGCAACTATTATAAGACCATCAGATGTATATGCTACTGAAGATAGATTTTTAGCAGTATACGGACATAGGTGGAGAATGCATTTAAGGTACTTTTTGTATCTAATGATTCAAAAATTCAGGGTAGATAAAATTCATTATTATTATTACAGAGGAATGCCGCTTTACAAGAGGGGGGAAGAAACTGAAAAACAGCCAATTTATGTAGGAGATGTTGTCTCAGGTATTATTGCAGCCATCAAAGATCCATCTTCTGCTGGAAGAACCTATCAATTTGTTGGGTATACTTTTTTTCTTAAAGATATCACTTTTTTCATAATCTAACTCAAGAAAACTAAAATAATTGCCAAAAATAAACATAAATTGTTAAAAATTTGAAAAAATTCACTAATGATAGACAATTCATTTATTCATTTATTCATAATAATTTGACGGGCTTTTCACCCTTTACAGTTAATTGTCATGCATCCCAAAATTAATAATATAGTACATTTGAAAAAGGGAGTACATGACTTAGTCAATATAAAAAATCAGTAATTACAATATAATATACATTCGTTTTTAACAACATTTTAATATATAAAAGCTTTAAATAATATTATTGCCATAGATTTTATCAAAAATTAAAGATTTTAGATTAATTTAAAATATAAATATGTAATTATTCCTTTTTAAATCATATTATGGATTATGACTCAATAATTTTTTTGTGGATACTCCTATAAACTACAGAATTTACTTAGTGAGCGACATGCAATATTAGGAAAATAGAAAGTTTTTAAATTTGCTTAGAATTTTTAATGTATAAAATTATGCCAGTTGTCTTTAATTAATTGAACTCAAGTTTGCTTTATTGCATGCCAACTAAAATATTTGTATATATATATATATACATTTCTTTGTTGATGATTAATAATTATTTTTGTAGCCCACATCGATATAAGCTTTCAGACTTGATAGAATGGTTTCATGAAATTCTAAGGCGTGAATCAAAAGACTTTGGTTTTCGAAGATTAGATTTAGATTGGTCTCCACTTTTTAAACTTAAAGTTTCTCTAAGTGAATACGTAAGTCCAGCATACCCTATCGGAAACTTACATTGGGAAGGATTAGAGAAGGTACCTTTAATATTAAATAAATATTTATTTATAAACTTCCTCCTTAAATTTAATTTTAGGAACATACCAGTGACAAGATAATAAAAGGTGTGCCCATGCTTGAAGATTTAGGAGTAACACCAATACCAGTAGACAATCAAATTCCATGGGAATTAAAACCATATAGATTTGATGCTTATTACCAAGAATCACTAGGAGAGTTTCCAGATATCATACCTCCTAAACCCATACCACCAAAACATAGTACAGCAACTCAATAAGAAAATTTTTTAAAATGCTTCATTATTTATTAAAATATATTTTAAAGTAATAGTTACATTATTATTGAGGAAAAAAATTTTTATGGTATTAAAAACATGAAAATAGTTACGTATAATATAAATTATTGTAAATAAAAAATATAATTTATTGTTAACTATAAAAATTCTTAAAAGTATAGTGAAAAAACTTTTTTTTATTTTAAATGCTTTATTTTTTTATTTCTGTTAACATGTCTGTTAATATTGCGTTTTAAAGATTTTCAAAACTGTATAACATCAAATTTATATATATCAGGATTAAGTAAAATAGAAAAAAATTGCTTAAAAATATTAAAGATATATAATTAACTTCATAGCTATTTAAATATATAATTTTGGAACTGAAAAACTTTCATCTTGAACTTTATTTTAAAAAAAAATTCAAATTTAATTTATTATTAAGTATTATGAGACCGTGTCCAGAAAAGCAAAAAATGGACCAATTCTCACTTAAATTATCATCCAAGCTGATGGGTTACATGGGTACTTTTCACCTAACAATCGTATATTTTTCTATCACATACAGCACAACACTTATTATCCTTTTTTTCAAATTTTTTTGTATTTTTATGTTTTTTAAGGTCCAAATACCTAATATTTACAAATGGTACGTGTTGCTACAAATGTGTCCTTGAATCTCGAAAATCATAAAAATACAAAAAAATTTGAAAACAAAAATAATAAGTTTTTTGCTGTAAGCGATAGAAAAATATACAATTGTTAGGTGAAAAGCACAAGCGTTTATCCCCTTTGTAATTGTAGATTTCTAAAATAAATTATAGTTGTTACCAAACACTTACCACAACTGGTTTGTGTATTTACACAACTAACGATCGTGGAATATATTTATTAAAAGTTTTAACTTGTACTGGTCACTATAAATCCTAGAACGAAATTATAAGCCCTAAATATAAATTATTTTAAGTCCATGAACCTAAAGTATTCAAAGTTCTTATCAGGCCCTGACTCCCATTTCAAATTATTTTAAATCCTTGACACCCCCCCTAAAAGAAGTCACTTTTCCACCCATCTTTTCTGGGTACCCCTCCTATGAAAATGTTCCATGTTAAAAAGCAATTTTTAATAATAACATTAATAACTTATAAATTTTTGCGTCATTCATTGGTTTAAAGCCTAAAAAGGTTGTTATAAGAAAAATTGATTTCATCTTAAAGAATATTTAAATTTCTTTGTCCGGAATACAAGATCATTTAATTTTTTAATCAAATGAGTAACGTAAATAGATACAATTTGTGGTTGTAAGTTTTTGAAAAAAAAGACTAATAATTCAATTTTATAACCAATATTTTTAAGTATGCAATTTTAGAATGTTCTATTAATTATTTTTATAAATTTGATAAGTATAATATTAAATAATTTTGTATTCAGTACAAATGAAATTAAACTTTCTTTTATAGATTAAATCATACAAAAAAAAGCTCATTTTTAATATTAACTTTGAAGAGCCATTTCCCAACAAAGACTCAGAGAAATGTTCTGAGTAAGAAATTTTCGAAAACTTGGTGCTTATACAAAACTTTTAATACCTATAAAATCTTTTTTCAAGAATTGCAATTTTGGCAGCAATTTAAAAATTGATCATTTTGAACCAAAATTAACCATTAGGTTTTACCCCAAGACTAACCAGAAGTGTTTTGGATAACTTGCGAGGTTTTAGCGTTATACATTGAAAATTATCAAAAAACCCTATTTTATATCATTGAGCACTGCGTTTTTAAACCCAGAAAGCCCATTGGTATGAATGGAGGGTAATCGGCATATTTATCAACATAATAAACTCATCTATAGATTATTTCTTTATTAGATATAAATAACGGGCTATACACCCAATACATGCTTTTTAAAAATAAATTGTACATATAAAAAATAATTTATACATTGTGATTAATTAAAGAATTATTAATGAAAAAAATTATTAATTATTACTCTGATTAAGAAAAATTTAACTAACTTACAATTTTAAAATTTTTAATTTTACATCTAATAATTCAAGTCCTATAAATAATATGCATTAATAATCAAATATAATTCGGATACAATAATATATAATCATTTAGTGTAATTAGATGTGTCCAAAGGTAGTGAACTCCCCCTTGTCAGTTCTTGTAACAGAACTTTTTCGTTTGATTTTCTTTGTAATTGATAAGTTGATTCATTGACAAATTTTGCGTTTTTAGAGAATCGGAGCACATAATTTATTCAAGTAGACTTTTATGGAAAATCTACTAGTTTTACGTAATTTTTATATCCTTTAAATTTGAAAATGATTAAATTTAAATTTTAATGATTTTTGGTGTTTTAGGTCCAAAATTTGCGTTAAGGGTCTCAGGAACTATACTATTTGTAGAAAACCAACCTTTTGTGTAATTTGTTTATCTATAAACTAGCTAATACCAAAAAAATGTATTTTTAAAATTCAGGTAGCTAATGCAAGAAAAACGTGGTTTTTGACCCAAAAGTGGAAAAATCTTTTTAACATCCATTGCCGCTATCGGGTTCACGTTTTTTTTTTGTATTCTGTAATGTTCAAATTACCAGAAAATCATGGCAGTAGGCGCGGCCCTGTAAAAAAAAATTTTTTAATTTTTGGCTGTATTATAAAACGTATTTTCTGGTAGAAATGCATGTGAGCATTAAAAAAAAACGCTGCCAAGTGATTGGCACTATGGTTCCTCATTAACAATAGCAAAATATTTATAATGGTCTATTTTATCTAATAAAAATTATAATTTGAGATATCAGTATTTCATAAAAAAAAGTTAAATACCGTATTTTAAAAGAAAAAAAATGTTGCTGTGATTTAATGTTTTTTATTTAACAAATTTTTAGAAAAAAATTTCTATAAACTAGGTATTACACTTAAAAAAAAAACAATATTACAGATTTTTTAATTTTTTTGTTTTATTAATATTGAGAAAAAAAATTTGAAAAAATTCGGTATCAGAGCCAAAAAATTACTATGAATAAGCTTTCTAAAACTAGTACTCTCATAGAAATTAATTAGGTACTACGTCCGAACAAAAAAAAAATTTGGTATTCTTTGTATTTTTTTGTGAAAAAAATTTTGGGCAAAAAATTTTCAAAAAATTAATTATCAGATTTGAGATATCGAGTAAAAATCGTACTTTCAAATATAAGTACTTTCATGGAAATAAATGAGGTATTACACCCAAATTAAAAAAAAAAAAAGTTGTGTGAGATTTTTTGATGAAAAAATTTTTGAAAAAAAAATTAGATCTTAATTCCATAATGGTTGTTAAATACCACCGATTGCAAAATTTTCAAATATTAGTACTTTCATAGAAAAAAACTAAGTATTACGTCCTAAAATAAAAAAAATTTTGGCACTTTTTGTATCTTTTGGCAACAAAAATTTTGAGAAAAAAATTTTGAAAAAATTAGGTATCAGGTCCAAAAAAATGCTATAAACCATAGTTCTAAAACTAGTACTCTCAAAGAAATAAATTAGGTACTACGTCCAAAAAGAAAAAAAAAATTAGTGTTTTTTGTATTTTTTTGTGAAAAAAATTTTGAGAAAAAAATTTTCAAAAAATTAGTTATCAGATTCGAGATATCGAGTAAAAATCGTACTTTCAAATATAGGTACTTTCGTGGAAATAAATGAGGTATTACATCCAAATTAAAAAAAAAAAAAAGTAGTTTGAGATTTTTTGATAAAAAAATTTTTGAAAAAAAAATTAGGTCTTAATTCCATAATGGTTATGAAATTTCAGCGGTTACGTACACACACAAACATACACACACATGCAGACTTTTTTTAAAAACCGGTTTTTTAGCTTCCTGAGGTCCCAAAACGTGCTTATATGCCAAAAAATCAAAAATCAAAATTTCATCTATCACAAAGGTTCCTCTATGAGGAACCAATTGACTCTTCTTATACTGAGAATATTCTTAATAATTGTAATGAATCACCCTGCAAACGCGATATTCTTTCATGATTTTAATTTTTTTTCTTTCGTTATTTTTATTATTTTTCTTTCAAATTTGGAATTAGATTATTTCCCCGTTTAGCTTTAAAGTTTTTATATTACAATTTATTTACTTACCAGTACAAATAAAGTGAAAGCTATACACTATAACTTATAAAAAAGTTATTTTTGAACTTCTTTAAAAAGTTAAATAAATGAAAATTCGTACGTAGGCATTGAAATGAAGTTCTTTTATTCATAAGTAAAATTTTATATTATAAATACATGTTTATATTTTCATGTTTCATCAAAATCAGCAAAAATCTATTTTTTTCATTCATCATATGAATAGCTAATTTCTTGACATTTTTTATAATAATGAAATTATCCGTATACATTGAAAAATTGCTTTGCTTGAGGAAATTTATTAGAAATATATACTACTTAAAATTGAGAGATTTTTGAAAAACTTTAAGGCTCATTTCACCGGAATGTAATTTGGACCACATACGCATTATGCATCAAATAGAAACAAAAAATGACAATTCATAACTTTTAAATAATTTAGGTACAAAACTATTTTACGCAAATAGAAAGGTTTTAAACGTTAAAATAAAAATTTGTATTTATAGAAAAGGATTAGAGAATAACCGCGTTTATAAAAAATAAAAAAACATACCTAATTTCAATCTCTGAAAAAAATTGTGATTTTATGTGGTCTGAAGGCCAGAGTATAATAATAAACGTAAAAAACAAAGCGTGTAAATAATAATTTTTCAAAAAAATAACCATTTTAAAAAGCATATTGATGTAAATTTTCTCATATGATAATGGGCATGTTCTTAAAAATGACTTAACAGAAATTTGGAAACTATTATTTTGATCGTTTTCGAATACACTATCAAGACTTAGATTTACCTCAGCTTCTTTCAAAATAAGTCTTTGCTTTTTCTGATTTTTAATTCATTTTTTACAGTTTGAATTTTTTTTTATAGGTATCACAAAAAATGATTTTTAGTTATTAAACTTTAAAAAATGGTCGAAGCGCCCTTCAAAAGTGTATATGTATGTAAAAAAAGTACATATATGTTTAAGAAAGACCAAATGCACCCCCTAAAGTGCTAAACAAAAATCTGTTAAATAATTTTAGCTGAACATGCCCATGTACAATTTATTATTATTTATTTACTTATTTTTTTTCAAAAAATATTAGTAATGATTATTTCCAATTAATAATGTCTCATAAATTTTTATCATATATATTTTTCATGGCAATAATTCATTTTTTATATAATAATTAGCTGCATATAATTATGATTGTATATCGTATAAATATGTAAGTATTTATTGAAGCTCACGTATAATAACTTTAATAACCTTATAATTAAGCTTTTTTATATTTTTTGATTTATTGCATATATTTTTTTTATAGCTATACTTTCATTCATTTAATTAGTTTTTGTATAAACAATTAAAATATATATATTTATTTATATGTGTAGAGGCAGTATTTTTATTAATTAAGATTATTTATTTTATAGGTTATTAATATACCCTGAATAATATTTTGTTAAAACTTTCATTCTGTATACTTTCTTTCGTAAATTTTAGCCTCATTGGACCACTTTTATATTTAAATAGTACAATAAATTATAATATTATTTTTATAGCCATTTTTCCCACTCAATTCTTTTTTTTAGCATTTTAATTAAACTGACCTAAGGCCGTCTCTACACCAGATAAGATTATCTTTTTTTTAAAATTACATTTCTAAACATTTTAAATTGGAACATAATCATAAAATAAAATTATATCGTCTGGTGTAGAAAGGGACTAACTGATTTTTTTGGCAATTTTAATTTTATTCTTATTTTCACTTTAAAAACTAACTTCTTTAATAAAGCTTCCTTATAAATTATTAACAAATTTAATACGAGGACAATTAAACAATTAGAACTTAAAAAGTCATCATCATAAGTTAAAATCAAGTTCTTATACGAAACTTAGGTCAGTTTCATTAAATTTACTGATATAGTCGTTTTTTTACAACTTGTTTATTTTTTGGTATACTTTATTCACAATGTTGCAGTATTATTATTTTTATTGATTTTCTTCAGATATAATACACTGTGAAAAAAAACTGCTTGTTGAAAGCAAGGAATTTAACTTCCACGGTTATGCAGTAAGAAAAGTTGTATTTGTGAACAAAAAAGTGATTAATTAAATAGTATTTTACGGCTCGGGTCCAGAAAAGTATATAATAGCCTAAATTGCACGTAAATTACCTTCTGAGGCGAAGCCAAGGATGGTAAACTGCGGATTGTGGAATTCTTATAGACAAAGGCCATATATAATATATCACGGTCCTAGGCCAGAAAAATAAAGAATGGCCCAAATCGCACGTAAATTACCCTCCGAGGCGAAGCCGAGGATGGTAAACTGCGATTTGGGTCATTCTTTGTTTATGGCCGAGGATTGTACAAAATTTTTCTGCGACTGTGGCGAGAAAGTACGCCTTTCCCGAACGCGCAGCGTCCGGGAAATACGTATTTTCGGGCCGCAGTACAGAAAAAATTTTTCTCCATTAGTGGCGAAAAAACACATACGTTTTGGACGTGCAACGACCGGGAAATAGGTACTTTTAGTCCGCTGACAAGAAAATATAATTTTCAAGGATTCCAAAGAATTTAGCGACGCGAGAATAAAAACAAGTAATATGAACAAAAATAACTCCTCAGCAACATTAAGCGGATTTTTTTTCGGTATATAGATGTATTTGGAAAATATAATAATTTTATGACAAAGCGATAATGAGAATATTGTGAATGTGTGCTTTTACCCAGATTTTTGGTCAGTAATAAATCAGAGGTCTGAATCAGAAATTTCCCTGACTTTACAAATCTATAAATCTGAAACATTTCGGATTTAAGCGAAACCCAACCCGACCCGAAAAGTAGGATAACCACACACTCCTAATAAACACTTTTCAATCAGTCCAAGGGTGCATTAGAAAAATTTTAATTAAAAAAGATTATTTTTTGAGTAAAAAGTTATGTCACAATAACTCGACAATTACGAACTCAATGCAACCGGTATGGTATTGTGACATTTTTTTCAAAGTATACCATCAAAAGCTCATTTTATCAAACAACTATAGTGTAATTAAGTCTATAAATAGGTTTTCAGATGCGAATATTAATAATTCACAAAAACCAAATTACTCTTGACTTGCACTTACATAAATTTTCAATATAAATAAAAATTGTATACTTGATGCTTATTCAAAATTTTATACTTGAATTAATAAATTATATGAATTTTATTTTTTTTTTAAATCTTATTTTGAAACGAAATCATGAAGCCATTTATTTTAACATTTAGTTAATTTTTAAAATGTATCATATTTAAAACTGTTAGTTAATCAAGAATATTTCAAGATTAATATCAATTGTTTTTTTTACAAAGTTTGTTTACAAAAGTTAGCTTCGAATTTCCATTTATCGCATGATACTATAGATCAGCAATTTTAAATTTGGCAAAATATTTATCTGAATTGATGGGAAGATTACTTTATGGCTTTTTATTTAATTCATTGCAAAATTATGTTAATTTTTTTTTTTTTTTAATATTGAGCAATTTTTCTAAAAATTTCAGTTTTCAAGCAAGTTTTGTAAGAATGTCAATTAATTTATGCTAAATACATTACAAGTATAATTAATTTATAAAAAATAAAGTTAATATGATTTATGAAGTTAAAATTTGGCTAATAAAAAATAAATAATTTTTCATACAGAGTTTGAACATACATAGAAAGTAAAAAAGCTCGCTTTATATAAAATATCTTATACATGTATAAAAACAATACTGCTAATTATTATAAATTGGCACGATAAACGACTGAATTAATATTCATTTAAAATATGTTAAAATATTTTTAACTTTATATATAAACTTTGTTAATCAGATAAAATTTACAGAATAAAAACTTTAGAAAATAGTTTTTAAAACAAGGCAGGATTGTTTATATTTAAAATTTTACAATTACCAAAAAGCTGTTAGACTCGTTACATTAATTGCAAAACTAAAACTTTAAATAGAAATATAGTAAAAATTATATAATAGTTTGATGAAACAATAATACTCGAGCCATAGCTATCTCTCATATGCTTATCGTTACATATTGCTATTGAATCGAGATCGATTATCTCCATTGGTTTTTCGTGATACTCAGCAATTCTAGCGATACAATAATTATTTTTTAAAAAATCTTTTTTTGACGTACCACTGGCAAAGTCGCTATTCAATATTAAATAAATTTGACAATCACATGGAAAACGATTATTTGTAACAGTTAAATTATTTACATGAAATGATGTGTCGCCATATTTTGGTGCTTTTAATACATGATTACCGCGAAACGTAAAGTTATTTATTGAGAAATTCGAATTTAAGTAAAATTCTTCTATTGCGTCTATTTTGTTACTAAATATGTTGAGATTATCGATATTTTCCATTCCAAAAAATGCGTCTTTGTGTATTATTCCAAGATCACTTTTCTGAATGAATAGGTTCTTGATGTTTCTGAAATTAAAAAAAAAACAATATTTAGTTACTATTTTTATTTTATTTTCATAAATTAAGTTACATCTTTATGATATTTACAATTTCAAATAAATATTTTTTTCGGTTTTTATAGATCCTTTGTTTTTCAGATTATTAACAGACTTTTTATATTCGTAAATATTGACTATTCATTTGTCAAAAAGCTTTTACTGGGGATATTAAAGTTTCAAGTATATTTTCTTTGCGGATAATAAAAATTAAATGAGTCTAAAATCCATCTAGAACCAAAAAAATTAAAATTATTTAGCTTCGAAAGCTTTTACAAACACAGAGAATTGTTGTTCGTTGAAATTATTTTTTTTTAGGATAAAAAAATTCTAAGTTTATTTAGTAATGTTTGTTACTTTGACGTGACCAAATTAATGTACAAGAAATTGTAAAAATGATTCAAAAAATTACTAATGATTCAAAAAAAAGTATTTTGTAAATAAATAAAATTATTATACTAATTTAAAAAAAAATTGATACACAACTCAATGATTAAAGTTTTTTAAAACAATAAAAATTTTACATTAAATATGTATTCTTTTTAATATCTTTATTCCCATAAAAAAAATCTTGACCAATTTCGTGTAATAAAATTTATTATTTATGCTCAATTTTCGAAATGGATAACGTGTAACGTATATAAAGTCAAAAATTCAAAAATCTGTCTTTGTACTGTCAGTTCGTTGAAAAAAGGGGTCTACCCGGAACCTACACATTTTGATCTTGTACATCTATTTTCTTACACATTTTATTACATGAAAAAAATATTACACATTTTTATATATTTTTATAATTTTCATATTGCCTTACAATTAGAATATATACAATATTTAATTATTAATTTTCCTACACTTGTGAAAGATTTATTTTGGTAATTTATTTAATGTGTAATATTTTTTTCGTATAAGAAAATAGATGCGCAAGATCGAAATGTGTAGGTTCCGGGTAGACCCGAAAAAAGCATTATGGATATGTACTTTTTTTGACACCTTATACATATTAATTTTAAAATAAATATTATAGTTTTACTAGCAAAAAAAAGTATTTTTTATAGAAATCTTAAGTTTTTACGCTAGAATTAGAAAAAAAGTAAACTTTTTAGTTGCGATAAAAACTTTTTTTATAATTTACAGCAGATTTTTTTTTTTAATTATACTCGATTCAAGAAATATTTATTTTCATAAATGTATACGTTTCATGAATGTGAAAATATACATATTTATATGTATAGAGTATAACTGTATCTCAAATTGTATTATCCGGAATTATATCTAATACACGCTGTTTATATGTTTATCACTTACATCGTAGAAAGCTCCCAATGTAGCTTTTATACGAGTTTGTTAAAATAGCATACACTACTCGTTTTATGCTTTTAAATATATGGAACTTCTCATATAAAGTTGAAAGCTTCGAATGCTTTTTTTAATAGAGCATTACTTATAAAGTGGGGTACCCCAAAGAGTCCATATAATTAAATGTTAATTAGGGAGAAATGAAACGGGATTTCGAATATTTTTAATTCAAGACTATAATAAGGCTTTAGAAGGTACTTTAGGTTTGATGTATATTTGTAATAAAATAGTCAGCAAACATGTTTTATGTAAGTTATTTTTATATATATGCAAATCAGATAAAAAAATACATTACTAATGCACTCATAACAGTTTTGATCAGAAAAAGCAATTAACATTTACAAATTGTTTAAATAATTAATCTAGAGTATTAAAGTTTAAAAATTTATGTACTGTCAATTAAAGTACATCAGAAAAGTTTTGTTCAACTGACAAATTTTTGAAGCTTGTTAACATTTACAACTCGATTTCGTTTAATTCTGGGCTAATTTTGCAATAATTTGTTAATCAGCAATTAACAATTAATCAGCAATTTTTAGGTCAAAATAAATCCCGTTTTCGGGTTTAGCCGATCAAAAAACATATATTCTCTCGTAAAAAGATTAAGCTTAAGCTTATACTGGATTAAGCTTACTGAAGTAAGCTTACGGACTAACCTAAAAAAGCTTAATAAAGATAAAAGTTTATTTGGATATTAAAATATATATTTTTGCTTTTTTAGGTTAGTCCGTAAGCTTCCCCAAAATTAAGCTTAATCCTTTTATGTACTCTGTAAAAAGTAACTTTCTTATATTAAGAAAAAAAATTAGAAAATTTTCGAAAAAATTTGTAAATATTCGAAAAAAATCGTAAATTTACTAAATTTAGTATATTATCGAAAAATTCGAGAATTCTCGATTTTTTTTGTAAATTCGCAAGAAAAATTGATAATTGATAATTTTTTTTCGAAAATTTTCAAAATCTAGTTGTAAATTTACGAAAAATAGTTATGAATTTACAACTTTTTTCGTAAATTCACAAAAAAAATCGAAAATTCTCGAATTTTTCGATAATATACTAAATTTAGTAAATTTACGATTTTTATCGAATATTAACAAAATTTTTTGAAAATCTACTAATTTTTTGAAAAAATTCTATTTTTTTTGTAAATCTAAGAAAGTTACTTTTTACAGTGTAGGTTACATCTATTTTTATTCACGGACCTAAAAATCAAAAAAGGGGGTACGAAATACATTGCTGGCGGCTCGCTAATATTCACTAGCTACTATTAAAAATTCTTTATCTATTTGTTCAACAAGGCAAAAAAATAGGATTTGGCTTTCAATGCAACTGCATACAACTGTATGCACGAGTGAGCGTAGCGAACATTAAAAGTAAAATTTCCTAGATTTTTTCCCGTGTTCAACACATAGTTTTCTCTTAGTCAACAAATAGCTATTTCAGCTACTAGGTGATAATATACTATATTATTTCAAAAATGATTAGAATTTGAGTCATCAATTAAAAAAACTCGTTTTAGAAGTCATTAAATAACTATTTTGAAAACATTTATAACTATCTCATGCGCTTTTTCATGGTATGCAGGTTTTTGGATATTTTGAAATTATTCAAAAAAATATTAGATACGTATCTTTTTCTTTTTTTTTTTCTTTTCGGCAAGAAATAAATGACAAATATTTTTTCAAATTTTTCAAATTTAAAAATTTTTTAAAATTATTTAAACTGTCTTACGAAATTTCTCCAGGCTCAATATTTTTTTAGAATCCAAAAATAATTGTAAGCTAGTAAAAAAGGGGCAATAACTTGAAAGAAATAATTTAAATTTATTATTTTTTTTCCAAAATCGATGAAAATTTTTATATTTTTTTATATTTTCAAATTTTTCTAAAAAGATAATATTTTTGAGAAAGAGATTTTGAATTATTAAAGTATTATAAAATTATTAAGAAATTAGAGAAAATAGAAAATTTTAAGAGTATTAAGTTATCCAGTACCCTGTGGTTTTTGTCGAAAAATACGACCGAACGAACATGAAATACCCAATATTTATTCAAGTATCTGTATTATTGTGCACATGTGTATATGATTTTGTTAAATCCCTTAAGTGCGTTTATTCCACTGAGAATTTATACAAATATAATGATAAACTGCACATTAAAAATATATTAAAATATCGCTAAAAATTATCGAATTCTCGCATGCAAGAATATCTCATATCTTCATAAGCAGAATTTTTTAATTTTTCAAGCAGAATTTTCTTTTATTTATTTTATTTTTCAAGTTAAATAAACACGGTATTGATTAGTATTTACTTAATAGTCTACATTAGAATTTTTTTATTTTATTTATTTATTACAATCTTTTTTATTTACTTTTTATTCCTAAATCGATTATTTCATTGTAGGTATTTTATGGAATATGATTATTATTCAATTTATTAACCCTTCCCTTTAAGGATCAGAACGGGCCCACAAATAGTGATTCGCATAATCTTTTTGAATTTCCTTCTACGAACAAAGAAATTAAAAATTAAAGTAATTAAACAAAAAAAGTCTTCATCCACGCCTAAGACTTTTGCATTTTTCAAAATGTTCATTGCTTCGTTATCTACTAAAAAAAGCAGTTCTAATTTCAAAGACTTACGCAAAGTTGCATGGGGCGAAGTCAGTGAAATATACTATATCATAAATAAGAGCATGCTGTTATGATAAAATATCTGGTAATAATAATATAAAAAAATTATCCCCAATTGGGTGTATTTTGGAGTTCCAATACTGGAAATTTAATAAATAAAATCCAACAAATTTGGGTCAGGAGTGTAGAAAAAAGAGCATTTTAGTTGCGAAAAAAATTAGTTATTACCAAAAAACCTGCTCAGGTATCAATTGCACGAACAGCCAAGAAAGATGAAAACTGTTAAACTCAAGTCAGAAATTTTGGTTAATTAAGAGATTTTCCGTTTTAATAAAAAATTTTTAGTGGATAAAATTACAGTAAATTAATACAGTTGGTAACTTTGGTATCTGCAGGATGCATACTTTTTGAAATTATCTTCAGTTTTCAGATCCCGTGTCCAAAAAAGTAAATAATTGCATAAACTGTTCGCAAATTATTCACTTTGAGTGGTAAATTGGGATTTATTTATCGCCAGAGCTATTTACCCCAAAAAAATTTCCCCTCATTTGCTACACACATTCAAACTAATGAATATAAACAAACAAACAAAATTATATTTTGGTTATACAAATGAATAATAATTTAATAAATATAACCTATGATTCTTAGTTACAATCCAATTTCATGATCATCGAATAATTCATGATCTTTTAAAATAATAAAAATAATTACTCATGACCAAATTACGGACTATCTACAAAAAAACAAACTAATAGACCCACTACAAACAGGTTTTCGACCCTATAGTAGTTGTGAAACAGCATTATTAAAACTTACAGAGGACATACGATCTGGCAGAAATAAAAGACTGGTGACAATACTGCTACAATTTGATTTTAGTAAGGCATTTGATTCTATATCACCCACAAAGTTGATTGAAAAATTAATATCTATGGGGTTTTCCAAAAATGCCTTGCTATGGATCAAATCATACTTACAAGGACGACAATTGCAGGTTATCAATAGGTCTTCTCTTTCTGATCCTCTTGAAGTTAATCTTGGTGTTCCACAAGGGTCAGTTTTGGGGCCACTTTTGTTTTGTATTTACATTAATGATGTAAAACAATATCTTCCTGAAGGCATCCAACACTTATTATATGCAGACGATCTGCAAATATATATACAAGACACGCCTGAGAATATACAGGAAGCTATTATAAGGTTATCACTAGCAGCCCATAACATCAATAACTGGGCAAAAACTGTCTGTCTAAGGCTTAATCCTGATAAAACCAAAGCAATTTATTTTGGCACAAGCTACTTTGTGGATCAATTGGATAGACAAAATCTACCTGGTGTTAAGATAAGTGATGGTATTACTGTGCCTTTTGTGAAGGAAGTAAAAAGCTTAGGGGTCATTTTAGATAGCAAACTAAATTGGAAATCTCACATAACATCAGTAGGCAAGAAGGTAAATAGAGTTCTGTATACACTCAGGTTCATTCGACAATGTACAACGGAAGCTCTGCGTATTAAGCTTGTACAGGCTCTAGTTATTCCTCATTTGGATTTTTGTTCTGTGGTTTATTTAGACTGCTCAACGAACTTACATGACAGAATACAAAGATTGAATAATTCTTGTTTAAGGTACATCTTTGGGGTTCGTAGGGACAGTCATATTACTCCATATAGGGAAAAACTAGGCTGGTTAACCCGCTACATGCGTAGACTATATTTTACATTAATCATAATGTATAAAGTCCTTCGTCTAGGTAGACCTGAATATCTGGCTCAAATTTTTGTTCGATACACTTCGAAACAGACAGCCAGAGGTGAACTATTAACTCGTGAGTTAGTTTTACCTGAACTTGAAAAATGGCATGGCAACTCTTCCTTTCAAGTTCAAGGCACAAAAAGTTGGAATTCCCTTCCTTCTAAAATAAGGTTCCTTCCTTCACTAAACTCATTCAAGACAGCCTTATTTACCTACCTATCAAACCTAAATTATACATATGAGGGCTCGGTTTTTAAGTGTATATAAACTATGTTTTTAAAGAAAAGATAAAATATGTTGACATGTATTACTTGGATTGCTATATATTATTGTCATTATTTATATGTGTTATTTGATAGTTAATATTAATAATAACTTGACTGTGATGTAAATCATTTAATTTTAGTTACAAAATGCTATCACTGTTACTTACTATTATTTGCCACTGTTATTACCATACTGTTAATTTTTTTTTTTTCAATTAAATTTTTCAATTAAATTTACTAAATCAATATATTTATAAAATAATATTAAATTTAAACTATGTTATGCTGTTACTATGTTATAATTATGTATAAAATTTTGTTTTAGACAAATAAAGAATATTTACATTTACATTTACATTACCTTACACAAAAAAAAAAAAAAAAAAAAAAAAAATGCGCCATTCAATTTTGCCAATATAATCGCAAATAATCAGCAATATAATTATATATAGGTTTTTAAAATTTTGAGGTTTACTTTTTTTATTGCAACTGAATTATTGTTTAAGTTATATCTGTTTTGTAAGTAAATAAACGCAGGTCCAAATATCAAGAAAATTTTAGGAAAAATTATGAGTGAAAATAAATTTTGTGAAATTTAGTTTAAATGCTTCAGAGTTCTTCTGCTTATAGTTAAAAATTTGTTGATTTTTAGATTTATTAATTTTTTTTATCAAAAAACCTATTTGTTTATTGTTTAATTAATAAACTTTAGAGTAAATTTTTTATGTTTTCTTTTGCAAATAAAATCAGTTGTTACAGACTCTGATAACCTTTAAAATCTTATATGTTTTGGTTATTTATTTTTTATAAATATAAATTTCTTTTTAGAAATATAATCAATAATTATTTCGTAAATTATTTATTTATTTGTTTTATTTTATTAAAATTACCATTTTTTGTAAATATTTTTACAATAAATAATATTTCAATTTGTTATTAAAAAGCAAAAGAGGGGAAATTCTTATTTACCCCAAAAAAGTAGAGGGGGTAAGATTTTTGGGGTAAATAGACCTGGCCTTTATTTATTCACAATTTGCATTTAACATAATTAAAATTTTTTTTCTATATTTTACAGAGTATTTTAAGAAACGTGCATGTACTGAAGATAATACGTAATAAAAGTTTAATTTTCTCTGTTTTTATTACGTACTAACCTAAAATAAAAAGCAAATCGGGTGAATTTATACTATATTGAAATCTTATTCTAAAGAAATGTCGATTGCATTAATTAATTAGAAAAAAAACAGTTTATGCTAGTGATAGTGTATTAATACTTATATTACTGTTATTAAAAATGAAAATTAATTAATTTAAGTATAAATTAATTAAGATAAAGTAGAAATTTAAAAACAAACTTAATAAAAGATAAGTAAACATAACAGTTTCTATAGAATATCAAAGCAACCGATGAAACTACAATTGCAGGTTTGTTGTTATTATTCTTGATAAGATAAACAAGAGAAGTTACAGACAGCCTCTAGCTTGATTAAGTTTTGTATCCATACATAATTAAGCCTGAGAAAATGTTTTAGATCCCTTGAGCTCTTTTATGTCGATGTATGTTTTAGATATTTAAACTCAACTTAAATATTTTACATAAACAATTTGTAAATATTCTTTATTCGTTTACATTTGCTAAAAATGGGTTATTTATACCTCTTTATTAAATTTTAACAAGGAACGTTTCTAAAGAGAGCTTATTATAAATAGTAGCTACTAAATAAGTTTTTTCTACATACTTTTAAGTTTCTTGATTTTTAAAAATTCAATTACGTAAATATATTATTTACTATATATGAACATTCTACCGAAGTAATCTTATTGTGCGGATAACAGGTATGCATGCGTAGCAAAGCTGGTTTATTATTGGGTGTAAAGTAAATTCCTCTGAAAAATTCAAGCTGGATAGGTTGACAACCAATTGGAAACCAAATTTTACTAAATCAGTTATATAAGCACACAAATAATTCATAAAATCACATTTACAGAAGCCTTGTTTTCTATCTTCAGCATCATAGGAAAGAGAAATAAACTGAAAAAAGACCTCTGTGGCAAGTGGAATTTTTTTTTCTTGTCCAAACGATTGCGAGTGATCAGAAAAGTTTTTTTCAATTCCATCTCATCTCAGCATTTTTAGTTACATTATTCCAATTCAATTTATTTTCTTAAGCAAGTAGTATGACCAAATATTAAGTCAGGCAATGCAGTTATTGTATATTTATTTTTAAATACACCAAAAAATATGGATATTTCCAAACTGATTTCCCCAATTTTATTACTATTAAATTACTATTAGAAAAGAGCTCTATATCAGTTTTTTGCTCCAAAAGTTCAATCCTAGATTTTTTAAAAAATAGAGCTAATTTTTCTTATTTTTTTTTCTGTAAAATACTGATATTAACGTCTAATTTTTCCAAAAAGAAATTTTGGAATTTTCGGAAATGGTTCCACAGTTTAAAAGTACACTGTAAAAAGTAACTTTCTTATATTAACAAAAAATTAGAGCATTTTCGAAAAATTAGTAAATTTTCAAAAAAATTTGTAAATATTCGATAAAAATCGTATATTTACTAAATTTAGTATATTCTCGAAAAATTCGAGAATTGTCGATTTTTTTTGGAAATTCGCAAGAAAAATTGATAATTTACCATTTTTTTCCTCGAAAATTTAAAAAAATTGTTGTAAATTTCCGAAAAATAGTTGTGAGTTTACAACTTTTTTCGTAAAATCACAAAAAAAATCGAGAATTCTCGAATTTTTCGAGAATATACTAAATTTATTAAATATACGATTTTTATCGAATATTTACAAAATTTTTTAAAAATTCACTAATTTTTCGAAAAAATTCTATTTTTTTTGTAAATCTAAGAAAGTTACATTTTACAGTGTAGAATTGAACTTTGAGTGCGCGAGGAAAGAGCAAAATTTTTTCCAAATGCTATTTCTCCAAATACTTATGGTTTAAAAATCTTAGTAAGGCTTAAATTACTTCTAAAATTTGAAACTTTTAGAGGAAAAAAAATATTGATGGATGGTCTTAATTTGAAAGCCTTATAGTTAAAAAAAAAAAGCTAAAAAATTCACTTTTCTAATGAGCCATAAGTATCTATTTGAGAAAATAGCATATATTTTTGAAAAAAAAAACGATTTTTGCTGTTTTCTCTCGTGTGCACAATTCAAATCATCTTTTGAACTCCGGAAATTTCTTTATCAGAACCTAAGACAAAAAAATATTTCGCGTTTTATTAGCTTTATGGAAATAAGAAAAATTAGCTAATTTTTTTTTTAATTGATCAGAAAATGAAAGTGGCTGCCGAAAAATTGATAATAAAACCTTTGGAGCTAAAAATTGGCTTTGGAACTAGTTTGAAGACTAGACCTAAAGTTTTATATCACATTTGAAAATCTTCAAATAAAATTTTAAGAAAAAGTTTTACAAAGGATATAATATACGGATAATAAATAGACTGTAAAAAGTAACTTTCTTATATTAACAAAAAAATTAGAATATTTTCGAAAAATTTGTAAATATTCCAAAAAAATCGTAAATTTACTAAATTTAGTATATTATCGAAAAATTCGAGTATTCTCGATTTTTTTTTGTGTATTTGAATGAAAAATTGATAATTTACAATTTTTCTTGGAAAATTTACAAAAAATAGTTGTAAATTTACGAAAAATAGTTGTGAATAATTTACAAGTTTTTTGGTAAATTGACAAAAAAAATCGATAATTCTCGAATTCTTCGATAATATACTAAATTTAGTAAATTTACGATTTTTATTGAATATTTAAAAATTTTTTGAAAACTCACTAATTTTTCGAAAAAAATTCTATTTTTTTTGTAAATTTAAGAAAGTTACTTTTTACAGTGTAGCTAATCATTTATATATCACGCTTAAAAGTAAATAGATCTTAAAAAATAATAGATCTTAAAATAGATTTTATATAGATGTGAAACTTAGATTTTCAACAAAATTGTCAGATTGAAAATAAAAAGAAATAGAAAAACACTTTATTAGTCATTGCGGGTTTATATTCAGAAAAGCAAAGAATGGCCCAAATCGCACATAAATGGCAATTGTTTGTCAGTAGAGAGATACAAGTCCTTGCTTTCTGGCTTCTGACAAGAAAAATATATTAACGTTAATACTAATATTAGTCGTTATTACTTATATACTTATATACTTATTTTCAAATGTTTTTAAACTTTTAGTGAAAAAAATATTTTGAAGATTAAATTAAGATTAATTCTTAATGTAACATATTAAGAAGTTTAAATAGGTAAAAAAAAATTGAAGACATCATTAAAAAATTAAAAACTATCTGAAAAAAGTAAGTTTGATAAAATTTATAACTTTTTTTATCTATTAAATATAAATATGATTTAAGCTATTGATAAGTATTAAGTTATAACTTATGAGTTAGTTTTTCTTTTCCCTGATAAATTTCAATTGGGTACATTTTAGTTTAGTACGTACACAGAGAGAGCAGTAATATATAAAACTTTTAAAACCACTTACTTTAAGAACTTGTAAACTACGACTTTCGATTTTACTTGAAAAGTCTCTTATCGAGTTATGTATACTTTATTATCTATTAAGTTAAAATAAAATATCATCTACCAATATTTAATTTCAAAATATTTTATAAGTAAGTTTTATTATTTTAAATTATTTATATCAAGAAGAGTTGCATCAAATATAATAAAAACTCACAATTTTTTTAGCTCAATTTTTAACAAGTTAACTGCGTTTTCATATTTTCGTGGTTGCTATCTTGGTGCGTCATAGACGCAATACTCCTATGATATTTTTTTTTTATTAAAATTTTCAGCGTCTTTAAAATAAAATTCATTATGTAGATCAAAGCCAACGTGTTAAAAATGGCAGAGCCTGGATATTTTCAACAAAAATTTAAGAATGGGGAACAGAATCTGACTACAGAAAATAAGTACATATTCAGAATAAGCCAATATAGCTAACATTTTCAAAATCTGAATTTACAATAAAGTAAAATTATTGAATTTAAATATGCAGTAAAAATGAAACACCTTATTAAATTTTTATATTGTGAATCACTATTAAGAAGATCAAAATAGTAATTTTTATTTCGAGAGTCTATTCAGAAGAATTAAGGTGGCTCACGAAGTTCATAAAAAACGAATAATATGAACTAAAATTTACTGGAGATGTAGATAATTAAAAAACAAATCCATTGATCCCAAAAAATACCCAGGTTCCCGATTAATTAAGAAGAAAATAAGCAACTCAATATTTTTAAGATTAGCACGCGTTCTTATGGGAGTTGATATTTTTTACTTCGTATAATTCAAAAACGAATCTTTTTAGATAATAATTAAAAAAAGCAGAAAAATATTTATCTCAAATAAATTTTTTTTTTTATCTCAAATAAAAAGTTTTTTTATCTCAATAAAAATTTTTTTCTGCTTTTTTTAAGATCAGCAGTTCAATCTAACACCTTTCTACAAATTAAAAATTTAATTTCTTGTAAATTCAAATTTTTATAAAAATGAATATTTGATTTTATGATTTGAAAAAATCGTTAACTAAAATAATACATGTTAAGTTTAATAAAAAAAGAGACGATTAATTCGTACACCTATCAGTGTTGAGTTAAATAAATCAAAAATTGATTTCATTGTTCGATTAATCATAGTTTAAGTCTTAAAATTCGGAAAATCGGAGTCAAGCAAGCTATAAATTTGGAGCTTTGACCTACTATTCAAGTGATCAGAAAACCAAAAATATTTTCAGTTTATATTTAAATTAAAAATTTAAAATTTGCTTGACACAATTTGAATATATTTAAAATACATTTGAATTAATAATTCATTGATTCATTAGTTGCCCATACATTTTAATTTATTAAATTTATATTATAAAATAAAATTTCATAACATTAAATTTTATAAATTTAATAGAAATTTTATGACTAATTCAAAATGGTATTAGCATATTTCATTTTAAATAATATCGAGCTAATTAAAATTCAAATTAATATTTTCAACTTTATTTTAACCTGACAATACAGTTTAAATTTAAAAAAAAATATAGGTTACATAAAATTTATTTGAAAATCAAAATAAGGCATAGATTTTTATTTTGTTAATATAAATTTAGTCATATTTAAGGAAGAGTTAAAATTATTAATTTAACAAAAAATAAGAAGATCAACGCTACTTTTATAACAGTAATTGTTATAACAGCTGTTATAAAAGTAGCTACTGAAACTGTTTTTTATTGAATTTTTAGTTTCTAGGGAGCTTGCTTTATTATTTTTTCTTCAGTTTTTTGATTCCACGTTAAACGCCTGGAAAATTATGTTACATCTTAGCTTAAAATTTTTTATTCATTTACGTACTACTGTCAAAATTATTATATATTTTTTAAGTAAATTAACTAAACTACTGGTTGATTACCATATTCATCGTATAAAACTTTTTTAACATGCAAATCTTTGTTTAAATAAATTTTCCCAAACTCGTTATAAAATAGTAAAAAGCGATTCAGCTGCGGCAAGTAGATTTACATCGTTAAACCATACGTACAACATTATAGTTACCACACACACTAAAAATTTTATATTACAAGAAAGTTTCGAAACATTTTGTAAAGTAAGTTACAAAAAGAACTCGAATTAGTATTGAGCTACATAAAGTTAGTATACCGCTCATTTTCATTTTTTTTGCAAAAATAGTGTCACGTGGTCGTATATACTAATTTAAGTAAGAAATGACAAATTTTTTTGTCTTAAAGTTTGTATTTCAAAAAGTTGTTGACCATTCACCATAAAAATTAACATGATTTTAAGTTGTAAAAAAAATTTGTGGCTAAAATATGAGAAAAAAGCCTTTACCGTTCCCCTAAAAAGCCTTTACCGTTCCTATTAAGAACTTGGTGTTTTAAGCAAAATAAGTGCATGGATTTTTATTTCCTTTTTTTTAAAGTTTGTATTTTACTTAATTTTAGATGTACCAACAGCTATTTAGCCTTAAATTAATGTTTTAGATGCTATTTTAGTTTAAAATATGACCAAAAATTACGTATTTATTCACAAAAGCATAAAAATACTTTTTTATACACTGTAAAAAAAACTCCGGTGATTTTTCGACAAAATTGGTAAATTTACTAAAATTTAGTAAATTTTCGAAAAAATTCGCAATTTTTCGAAAAAAATCGGAAATTTACTAATATTTGTAAATTTGCGAAAAAATAGTAAATTTACGATTTATTTTTTCGTAAATTTTCGAAAAAATCGTAAATTTACAACTATGTCGTAATTTTACGATTTTTGTAGAAAAATTGCAATTATTAATCGAAAATTTGCGACAAACGGTTGTGAAATTACAAGCCATTTTTTTTGTACCTAAAAACGCATAGCAAACCAGTTAGAGTCATAAAATAATGTTTTTTTATTTTGAGAAAAGATGAATACTTTTATTTTTTTTCGCTATATTTCTTTTAGCAAATAGGTATATAATTATTAATATTTTAAGAATAAAAAATATTTTTAATTGCGTAAAAAAGGATAATCTGGACGAACAAGTTATTATAAGTAAAAACAGCATGAGTCAATTATAATTTAAATGGGACATTTTTACTTTAAAAAAAAAAAATTAATTTTGATAATAATTTTTAGTACATGAGGCATTATTTTTTTTTTACTACTTAACTTGGACAAAAAACTGAAAAAAAAAATTGAAGGCACATAGATATAACCCGTGTTTTTAGGTAGTTTCGGTTAGAAAACCGAAAAAAATCGTGAACGAGAAATCGGCGATAGGTGCCAAAAAGATTTTTCCACTTTTATCTCAAAAACTGCATTTTTTCGTAACTGAGCTAACCGATTTTCGAAAATTTTTATTTCAGGGGTTTTTCGCGGTATTTTTAGGGATTTTTTTTTATGACAAGTTAAAACAAGTTCAAAACTAATACAAGCAAGGATTTAGCATCAATTTTTAACAATATTTCGACATTTATAAGCTTGAAAACCTGTATTTATTTTTTGCTTTTTTTCAAATTTTGTTTTATTACTTTTTCTTGCACCTTAGGCTGTTTTTAATCTACGTACAAGTTATAATGGTAAATATTGATAATTTTTAGTCCAAATTGATTGTTACATACCATCAAGATGCCCGAAAATAATTATTTTAATGCGCTACAATGATGGAACCCCTAGAGTCCCAATTTTTTAATTCTTGTTAAAATGAAGTAATTATACTTTTTCATCTTAAATATTTTGTCTATTTTATTTTTATCTCATAAAATATATTTTTCCAAGCAAATAAAACTCCATTAATGATTATGTGCCCAAATATTTTTCATTTTTACACGCTTATTACCAATTTTTTCAATTTTATACAATACGTAATTTTTGACTGATTATGCATATCTTCAAGCTGTAGAATTAAATTAAACGGGGAGTTCAATACATTTGGAACACCAAATTATAACAAATGGTTATGAATGAGTTTATTATGTTGAAAAAACATGACGGCTACTCTCCGTTCATTCTAATGGGTCTTCTGGGCCTAGAAACGCAGGGTTCAATGTTATAAAATAGGGTTTTTTGGCAATGAAACGCTTAAACCTCACAAGTTAACCAAAACACTTCTGGTTGGTCTCAATTTTTTGGTGTAAGTGTCACATTTCAAACGCCGTAAACCGCAATTTTCCATCACTAATTTTTTTATTAATGTAGCCAATTAACCAAATTACCTATTTTTAATTGCTGCCAAATTCGTAATTTCTAATAAAAAAAGGTTTTGCATGTCTTGAAAAATTTTTACAAGCTTGAAGTTTCCAAAAATTTTTTCTCGTCTCATTTCCTTGAGTCGTTTTTAAGAAATGGCTCTTCTAAGTTAACATTAAAAATTAGCTTTTTATAAAACCATATAATTGGGACTCCGACTTCTAATTATCATATATCTGATGATTAAATAATTCAAAAAAGTAGAGTAAAGAATTTTTGGAAATTTGAAGCTTGTGGAAATATTTTGAGACTTATAAAACCCATTTTCGTCAAAAATTACAAATTTGGCAGCAATTTAAAAATAGGTCATTTTTAACCAAAAATGACCATTTGGTTAATTGGCTATAGTGATGAGAAGATTAATGATAATAAATTACGGTTTACGGCGTTTGAAAGGTGGTATTTACACCAAAAAAATGAAACCAACCAAAGAAAAGAGTAAAAGAGTTTAAGTTAACTTGTAAGGTTTTAGCGTCTCATTGAAAATTACCAAAAAATCCTATTTAATTGAGCCCTGCGTTTCTAGGCTCAGATGGCCCTTTGGAATGAACGGAGAGTAGCCGGCATGTTTTTTCAACATAATAAACTCATTCATAACCATTTGTTATAATTTGTTCCAAATGTATTGAACTCCCCTTTTAATTTAATTCTACAGCTTGAAAATATGCATAATCGGTCAAAGATTATGTATTGTATAAAATTGAAAAAATTGGTAATAAACGTGTAAAAATGAAAAATATTTGGGCCCATAATCATTAATGGAGTTTTATTTGCTTAGAAAAATATATTTTATGAGATGAAAATAAAATAGACAAAATATTAAAATAGACAAGCCTAAGGTGCAAGAAAAAGTAATAAAACAAAATTTGAAAAAAAGCAAAAAATAAATACAGGTTTTCAAGCTTATAAATGTCAAAATATTGTTAAAAACTGATGCTAAATCCTTGTTTGTATTAGTTTTGAAATTTTTTTAACTTGTCACAAACAAATATCCCTAAAAATACCGCGAAAAACCCCTGAAATAAAAATTTTCGAAAATCAGTTACGAAAAAAGGCAGTTTTTGACATAAAAGTGGAAAAATCTTTTTTGCATCTATCGCCGATTTCTTGTTCACTTTTTGTTTCGGTTTTCTGAAGGTTCAAACTATCTGAAAAAACGGGTTATATCGATGCGCCTTCAAATTTTTTTTTTCTTCAGTTTTTTGTCCAAGTTAAGTAGTAAAAAAAAAATAATGCCTAATTTATGTGCATTTCTACGAGAAAATACGTTTTATGAGCACTAAAAATGAAAAAAAAAAAAATTTAAGAGGCAACGATTACCACCATAATTTTCTGATAGTTTGCAACCTATAGAATGCAAAAAAAACGTTATCACGTAATCGGCGGTGGATGCCAAAAAGATTTTGCCACTTTTATGTCGAAAAGCGTGTTTTTCGTATCTGAGCAACCCAAAATAATTTAAGAAAAATAAAATAGGCGATAACTTCATTAATCAAGATAAAAATTACTTTTTTGTTAATTAAAATTTAAAATGACAAAATCTGATTTCCAGGGAAAAACTACTCCAGAAGAAAAAAAAACTTTTCTTTTTACGATGAAATTTAGCCGAGTTGTCGTCAATTTAAGATTTTACTCAAAGTTTTATATTGAAAAATGCCTATTTCTGACTTGTTTGATTTTCATCGTAAAATAATAACTTTTTTTTAAAAATCGATTAATTTTTCCCTGAGAATACATTTCTTCAAAAAAAAAATCATTTTTGTTCACAAAATTTTAATTTTTAGGTCAGAAACCTTTGAAAACTGTAATTAGCCAAATTTTCTTAACACAGTTTTTCATTGGTTTTTGACCTAAATGTTGAAATGTGGTAAAAAATTATTCTTTTCTTGAAGAAATAAATACTCAGGGAAAAAGTAAACGATTTAAAAAAAAAAATGAGTATTTTACCATAATAATCAAGGGAATAATGCATATTTTAAGTTCAGAAACAGACTTTTTTTAATGTCTTTTTTAAGAAAAATTTGAGTAAAATCGTAAATTGACGATAACTTGGCTAAATTTCATTGTCAAAAGAAAAGTTTTTTTTTGTTCTTGAGTAGTTTTTCTCTGGCAATCACTATCGACTATATGGCCCATATCATTCGATTCCTGAGACATTCCTCTAACAAACTGAATATGTCTTTATTCGGAAATTCAAATGACGGAGCGTCTTTAAGTATGGTATAAAATAAAAAAACATTATTTTATGACTCTAAATGGTTTGCTATGCGTTTTTAGGTACGAAAAATAGGACTTGTAATTTCACAATTGTTTGTCGCAAATTTTTGATTAAAAATTGCAATTTTTCTACAAAAATCGTAAAATTACGACATAGTTGTAAATTTACGATTTTGTCGAAAATTTACGAAAAAATAAATCGTAAATTTACTATTTTTTCGCAAATTTACAAATATTAGTAAATTTCCGATTTTTTTCGAAAAATTGCGAATTTTTTCGAAAATTTACTAAATTTTAGTAAATTTACCAATTTTGTCGAAAAATCACCGGAGTTTTTTTTAACATAATACCTCAAGAAATAATCGGTTAAAAGCACAATAATGAAAATTTTTTAATTTTACTAAGTTTTTATGACAATAACAAATTGATCCTTTGATAAAAAAAATTTTTACTTTATGTTTTCTAAAAATTACAGCACTAAAATAAGATTTTTATATTTTTTTTTGAAATCTATTTTTGCAAAAAAAATGAAAATGAGCCATACAAGATAATTTTCTAATGTCATGTAGAAATAAAATTTTATAAATTTCTTACACAAAATATATTATTTTTAGGAAATATTTTACTGCGGAAAAGAATTTCATTCAAATAAGAAATATTTTTTATAAATCTACCTAAATTTTCAAGTTAATCGGTTCAATCTATTAAAATAATTTTTTAAAATTTATAAATGTTTATTGGACTAATATTATATTTGAGTGATTTTTACAGGAGCTGTATATTTTTAATTGTTTAAAATTTTTTGAAAAAGGTCTGCAAATACAGTTTATTACCTTAACGATTAAATGAATAAAAAATTATTTGAAATTAAATATGGGTAGATTTAAATGAAGCGACTTGTATGGTCGGGTCTTCAAAACTGCTCCAAAGTGTTTTTTTCTAAAAGTACTACCAAAAATAAGTCACCAGCCCAATTTTTAGCCTCCCAGAGCAAAATCTCGATTTTTGGCAGCCATTTTTGTGTTTTGGACTTTTGTAAAAAAAGTAAGAAAAATGAGTGTTTTTAAGAGCGTTTATGTTAAAGCAGCGAAATTTTAAATTGAAAGATTATTTTAATTGAAAGGAATTTTTTTATTTTTTAAATATTAAATACTACTAAATTATTCAAAATTAATCAGAAAATTCTTTATTATTTAGCTGTTTGAATATAAAAGGTCTTAAAACAAAAAAATATATATCCTTATGTAAAATTTCCCGCGGAATCCAAATTTTTGGTCAGATTTTTGATTGGTCACGTGACTTGGCGGGAAATCTGAAACTTGTAAAAAATGATCTTTTAAAAGCTGCTATTTTTTTATCCAGAGCTCCCAAAAAGCAGTGTCCCGTCGAAATTTTTTTTGGCTAAAAAATATAAGGTTTAAGAAAAATTTTAAGCCTGGTTAGAAGATTTTTCACTTGTAGGCATTTGAGAAATCGACTTTTGAAAAAAAAACAGCCTATCTTAGCGATTCCTCGCGCATGCGCTACTCAAAAAAAATTTTTGACCCCGGAATCGGATAGCCAGGGAAAAAATTTTTCATGCTTATGCAAGTTTTTTACAGCAATATAATAAAAAAAATTATGAATCATTTTTCTTACTTTTTTTACAAAAGTCCAAAACACAAAATTGGCTGCCAAAAATCGAGATTTTGCTTTGGGAGGCTAAAAATTGGGCTGGTGACTTATTTTTGGTAGTAATTTCAGAAAAAAATATTTTGGGGCAGTTTTGAAGACGCGACCATACAAGTTGCCCTCGCTTCATTTAAATCTACCCATATAAGAGTAAGCATTATTTTATTTTATTGAATTTATGCTAATTTTTTTTGAGTTTTGAGCTTGCCATTTATAAAACGTCTAGTGAACTTTTCAAAAGAAATTTTCTAAGAATCGAAAAAAAACTAGGGTATTTTTTTTTAATGATAGCCTAATATATATACACATAATATATACAATGAAACTTTTTTAAATCCCACAGGAGAAATCGAGGTAACGCGTCCATAACTTTTCAAATAGAAAATCATACTTTCCTGAATATATTTGAATTTTACATAATAAGAGAAAAAAATTCTTATGATGATTAAATTCTAACGAGATTGTTAGATATAGATATAAAAAATAGCCAAGTAAAATAAAATTAAGAGTTTAAAATATATTTATTCGGACGTGAAATAAATTTTTCACTATTTTATATTATTTCAAACTTCAAATTACCATTCATGTGTGCGTTAAATAAATTTGACCAATTTCAATAAAATTTTATATCATGTTATCGACAAAATTTTCAAATACGTTTTATAAAATTTAATTTAAAACAACGAGTCGATAATAATGGTAATGCTAAAAAAAAAGAAAATTGATTTATAGGTAAATTATTCTTACCGTAATCCTCTAAAAGTATTTGGATAAAGTCCCTTAAGCTCCATAGAATTTAGGTTAAAAGACGTGATAGATTCTAATCCATTAAATGCATCAGGTTGTATTTCTTTGATCCCCGTTGGAAAAATTAAGTGTTCAACATAAGTTAACGATGCGAACGCCTTCGATTGTATAGTATGTAAAGGATTATTACTGAGAGTCAAAAACGATATACGTGAGCTACCAGTAAAAGCCTCTCCTTTTACATAACGAACTTTATTGTGAGCTAAAAAAATATAACTGACATTATGTAAAGCTGAAAAAGAAAATCCCTCAATGTATGGTAATGGAGTATGTTGAATTGACAGCCAGCTTAACTTTCCAAGACCTCGAAATGCAAATTTCTTTATTGATGTTATGTTATTCCCATCTAGTGTCAATTTTTCAAGCTTATGTAAACCAGAAAAGGCATCAGAACGTATTTCTAAGAAATTGTTTTTAGATAGTGAGAGTTCTATTAAATTTTTTGGCAGATCTTTTGGTATATCTAAGAGACCACCTGTGTTGCATAAAATCTGAAAAAAATATTCAATTTAATGTGAAGTAAATTATTAAAACATAAGTTTAAAAAAAAGGTATCAAATTTTCGACCTTATTTTATTTTAAAGCTCAAAATAAATGATAAAATATACTTTTTGCTTAATGATTTTTGTTTTCACCAAACTTCAAAACCGACCATCAAAGCTTTCGAATGGTTAATTTATAGTAAATTTATGGGCAAAAATATTTATATTCATTTAAATTTAATATTCAAAAAAGTAACCATTTTACGCGCAAATTAAATCGAAATTTAAATGAAATCAAACATCAGGTTTATCAACTAATTTAATACAAAAATATCTTGGCTAACCCACGTTCATTCCAATGGAACTTATGATTCTGAAAAAAACACAGGGGACTAGATTTTAAGACAGGGGTTCTTAGGCTATGTTAAAAATATCGCTATTGCCTTTTAATCACTATGTATGAACAATTTTTAGATTTCTAAATTATTTTTAAAAATATAGTGCTTGGATTCTCAATTAAGAGGTAAATTAAGTTTACACTTATCGACAAAAAAAATCTATATTCCGAAATAGCAGGATTAATATCTTCAAAGTCCCAATACCAAGCACATAAAAATTATCATTTGAATGAAAAATCAAGGAATTTTAGAAAATAACTTCCTCGCTAATATATATAAAATTGCAAATGAAATTCTTATACATTATTTCTCTTATTTATAAATTGCATAAATTTTACGGATCTTATATTCGCCAAGGTTTCTTCATAACACTTTCATTTTAGAAAATAAGCTTTCTAGTGAATTTTATGAAATAAATTTAGCATAATTACTTTTTTTATACCGTGTTAATAACATTTAATATTCATTGTGGTCTTCCTTTTATAACTAATATATATAGTTGACACATTGAAGGAGTTATATACTAATAAAGGTTTTATATCTAAATTAAAAAAAAAGAAGAAGAAATTATTATAATAAATTTTCTTCAAGAACTTTTATGATTTTTTTTTAATGAAATATATACCTGAAAGTTAAATTAATCATTTTAATGATTGTCAATTTTCATGACAAATTAAAAAAAAAAAAACAGGCAAGGCCTGTGTGCTTATTTGGAAGCACGCTTGAAGGTTCCCTTCTATATCCTCTCCTTCGTGTATTATATTTACTTTATAAAGAAGTCGTTTTTATAATATTAGTTTTTAATAAAAATTAAAAATAATGTACTTAGAGTTCTTGAAGAAAAAAAGGCTTAAAATTTCAAAAAATAATGAAGATAAAAAAAATTGTTTGTAGTAGATATAAAATTTATTTTTCGTATGTACATTTTTAATTTACAGTATTAATTTTCAATTGGTCGTATAGTAGACACAATTTGTTTGTTATAGCTAAAAAATGAAACGTAAACATTAGATGTTAAATTGTCAATATATCTAGTAAACACTGCAACAATCGTATTCTGTTCAGTTGTAGCTGTACTTATTGAATTAGACATTCTTAATTGAAAACGATCAAAGAGAAAATCTACTAATTCCTTCGATTCAGGTTTAGCAAAATTAACATTAAAATTTCCACTTAAAAATATTGGATATTCATGGAATAGTTCGTCATCATATTTGTTTAACAACTGTGAACCTTAAAGCGTATAACTTTATGATAAAATTTTATGATTTCTTTAATTGCTTGATTCAGGGAAATGTTGGGCGACACAAGCAAAATTATTTTACCATTTGTCATTTTACACTCATCAACGTATAAAATATCGACAGGACTTTTGAGTTGCGTTAACGTATTGCATATTATTAGCTGCGAATTGAATTTGTGGAGTAATAATTAAATTTGTATAGTTATTATTTTGATAAATTGCAGTTTCTGCTAATGTTCTTTCCACTGAAGATTTTTATTGCAGCTGAGACGTTTGGGTACGTTGATTTTTGGAAGTTGAATCTTGTGAAGCTGCAAAAAATTGAGCTCGTTCTTCATCATTTTCTGGTCTAGGTATTAGTGCATTATTGTTTTGTATATTAGGTGACTGCAGCAAATCTAGAGAAGATTAAGGTTTTGATACCTTACTGTAAAAAAAGTCAATTTAGTACGGAAAAAAATGAGAGAGAAAAATGTAAATGCTCATATGTCGAAAAAATAAAAAGTAAAAAGTGCCAAAAAATGTCTCTGAATACTTACTAAAATAAACAATTATTATAATAATGAAAATATTATTGGTTGTTAGTTTGTAACGTAAAGAAGATAATAAAAATGAAATATTTTGAAAAAATTGAAAAAAGAATGAAAAATTAAGTATCCTTGGTTGAAAGGGTCAAAATAAAGGTGTTAAAAACCTGTAACTTAGTTTTGGATGTTTTAGATTCGGATTTAGCAGTCCAAAATACCTGCTAGATCCCATAAAAAAGAAAAAAATCGGCTTTCAAAAAAAGTAAAATTTTAAAGGTGAAAGGGTAAAAATAAGGGTGTTATACACCTTTTTACGATAGATTCGTATTCAGCGCCCCAAAATACTTATAAAATTACATCAAAAATGCAAAAAAGGTGATTTTAAAATTTTTAGGTTAATCGTTAATTTTATAAGTTATACGAAATAAAATTTTCGATTTAAAAAAAAATAAAAAAAGAAAAGATTATAAAAAAATATAATAAAAAAGTTTTCGGAAGCCTTTAAAGAGACTGAACAAACTCAAAAATGTAGTTCTTAAAACATTGCATTCATGTTGATTCTGCGGTTAAAATCCAAATCCCGTAAAGAGAATTCTTTACGTCAAGACTGCAAATCCAATACCATTCATTTTTTTTTTAATAATTTTATTTTTCTGTATGTAAATAAAAATTTTTTTAAATCAATAAATAAATTTAAATGTGAAAAAAGGAATGTTTTTTGACGATCAAGAATAAATAAATATTTTTTTTTAAATCAATATATTTTACAATTTATGAAAAAAATATTTGATAATAAACAAATAAAAAAAAATGAATTATAAAAAAACTATAATAAAAAACGAGAATGACACGAGAATATGTATAATCAGAAGTCCTCGGAGAGTGCCCGACTGTAGACGGAAACCCATGTACACGTAAAGGAATGATAAATGTTGAGCAATTCTCATCTTCACCAGGATATTTGCTTTTTAATGTTTTTAAAAAATTTTCCTTATTGGAGATTTCCTCATGTTGTAAAAAATTGTGTGATTTCAAGTTTCTATCCATCTTATGTTCAATGTTATATTAAACATGAAATATAAAGCACTGTTTCATATAATTTTATTTGTTTATATTCACAACACATATACACCGCAGGTGACTGTCTCGTTGTATATCTTCGTGGAAAAAAAGGACATAGTATCCAATAATATCCCATTATATCTCCGTTATTTGGTATATAATAGAACAAAAAAAAACGAAAAAAAAGTAAAATTTTCATTATAATATTAATACTAGGATTAATAGGCAAAAGGTCAAAGGGGTCGTAGACGCGATGCGAACATCGATGCAAGCGATGCGAAATTTTTTTTTCTCTGAATTATGTTCCTAGGTATTCAGAAAACATTATGGAGCGCACATAACATTCTGCATCACTCTGCATCACAATAGTTAAGGCGCCAGTAGCGATAAATGCATCATGCAAATATTAAACCGAAACAATGGATCTAACCAAGTGATTCTTATGTATTTTTAGTCGCTATAAAAAGATTTTGTGTACAAATGGGCAAAAATGAACAAACCCAACCCCCGCAATGCATCAAATATCATTTCTGACGACTTTTTTGAATTCTGTGACCCTAACAACCTATACAGACCTTATAGAATTATAAAAAACAGTGCTTTTAAAGAATTACATATTTTGGGGGTAAAGGGGGTGAAAAATGGGCAAATTCACCCCCCGAACAGTGGGGCAAAACGGTCAAAAATCGCTCTTGGACTCAATTTTTGAGCTATTCACTTGAAACCGGTTTTAAACTACTTCTAGAAGTATCTAATTTCATGTGTCACTGCAGCTTTTTTGATTTTTTTTTTACTAATTAGCTGTCAGCGAGGCTTTCAGCCAAAAGCGCAAATTTAACAAAATTTCAAAATTAGCAAAAATTTTAAAATTTTATATTTTGAATTTGAAGTGTTTAAATTTACACTTAATTTTTTTACTGTTTACTCAACCTATATATTAGGGATAATTGCGTTACATATATTTTAAATATATATTCTGGCATAAATATTGCATAAAAAATTTCAGTTTTACTTCAATGTTTTTCTCTTTCTATAAAAATTTATCCAGAAATATATATTTAAAAATATGTAACGCAATTTTCCCTTATAGGGTAGATGCACCAGTGAATGACCGGCGCCAGTGAATGACCAATACCATGTATTTCTTATGGAAAACGAGTGGTCATTTACTAGATTGTAACCGGTCATTCACTGGTGAATCTACCCTATATAGGTTGAGTAAACAGTAAAAAAATTAAGTGTAAAGCACTTCAAATTCAAAATATAAAATTTTAAAATTTTCGCTAATTTTGAAATTTTGTTAAATTTGCGCTTTTAGCTTACAGCTAATTAGTAAAAAAAATCAAAAAAGCCGCAGAGACACATGAAATTAGATATTTTTCGAAGTAGTTTAAAACCGGTTTTAAATGAATAGCTCAAAAATTGAGTCCAAGAGCGATTTTTGACCTTTTTGCCCCACTGTGCCCCGTAATGAATCCAATATCATTTCTGATATCATTTTTGAGTTCCGTGACCCAAAAAACCTATATGCATTCCTTGAAATTAAAAAAAAATCATTTCTTAAATAATCTTGTACATGTGGGGGAAATGGGGTAAAAAAATGGGGTGGAAATCTCCCCCTTTCACTTCCACATATTTTCCTTTCCGGGACTTTGTTTCTAACATTCTCCTGAATACAATGCAAACGGTTTTCACTCGCTTTATCCATTTTCATAATTATGTAGAGGTGGATTAACAGATATACCTGGACTAAAAGCATTTTTCCAAATATTTATTTATCTAATTTAACTGTATTATTGAAATAAATGAAAGATATAATATTGAGTTAAAAAGAAACAAAAATTTTATTTAAATATTTTAACAATTATATTTTGATTATATAAACGAAATAATGAGTGCGGTATCAAATAAATACACGTATTGATTGATGAACTGAAATTTTATACGATATTCTACATGTTAAATAATAACAACCTATATATAGTTTTAAAGTAATATATAGAATACAATATACAGGCTACCTGCGCGCTGCGCGCTCCAACCCCCGTTGAGCGTAAAGTAAGTGCTAAGTGTAGAGTCTTGAATTTTTAATTCTTAATATTTCTTTGAATAATTTGGTAAGAAAAAAAATTGTCCCGAAAGTCTAAAAGTGCCCCGAAACTATAATACTGTCCCAAAAATCTATAAGTCCCCCAAATATTTTGCCCCTCTCGGCGGCGGTAGTAGCAGTTATAATTTTATAATATGGATATATACTTACTTATTGTATATAAAAAATAATAACTTTTGTACTTTTTTTATTAATATTCACCAAAAAATATAAAGATTGCATTTTTTGATTCATGCTTTTTGGTTATTATAATTTACCAATAAGTAATAACCAAGTAAGTCAAACCAATGTCAGCGGCAGCAGTATGGTTATAATTTTATATCATAGAGAGTATGGGTTTGTATGTAATGAGAATTTGTCTCTCAAGAGATTTTCAAAATTTCATAGTTAGTGAAAACTCAATCAAACTTTAACATAATATGAAAATTTTGTCAAGTACATCGTATTATTGATCATGTATAAATTTTTTAACAGATTTTAAAAATCTAATTGAAACAGTATGGTAAAATAAATTACTTAATTATTTTGATTCATATCAAATTCACTTTAAAAAATACACCGAAAATTAAAAAAATATTTACAATAATAAATCCGAAAAAATGATTTTTTCTTAAGCTGAAAATTTGAGAAAGTATATTTTTCAATATACGATATATTTATTGCAAAGAATTAAAACTTGTATATATATAAATTATTTTGTGCATAATCTCAAATAACATCAGCATTCAAATGAACATTCAAGAGTTTTAAGAAAGTGTCTTTTTTAAAAGCTCTCTCATTATGTTAATTTTCGCATAAAAGGACTCCGACCGGAAAATTTTTCCTCGTTTAACACGTTCTTTGAGTAAAGGGGAACTAAAGCTCTCATTAGGTTACTTTTTATAATTTTTTTTTTCTTTTTTTTTTCTTTTAACTTGGTTCATAAATAAAAATTTAATACTCTTTTATATTTATGTATTTTTTAATAAAATTTTAATTTACATTTCATAAGATTTTTATAAAATGCGCCGTAATAAATTATTTTTTAATGAAAAGAAACATTTTTAAGGAAAATTAAAAAGAGTTTTACAATATAATAAAAATTAAAAAAGTTAATAAGAAAAATTAGAAAATTTATTTCATTATGAGTAGAATAATAAATCGCTATAGCCAATTATCCAAATGGTCATTTTTGGCCAAATATGACAAATTTTAAATTAAGTTTCTGCCAAAATTGTAATTTTATACATCTTAAAAATTTTCTACAAGCTTCAAATTTCCAAAAATTTTTTACTCACCGCTTTTCAATAATTTGTTAACCAGATATGATAATTTAACGTCAGGGTCCCAATTTTTAAGATTTAAACAAAAAATTTATTTTTATCATTATCTTTGAAAACCGATATCATAGAAACTATTTAAAGAGAATAGTCGAGTAAAAAATTTTCGGAAACTTGAAGTTTATAGAAAATTTTTAAGATTTCTAAAAGTCAATTTCGTCAAAAATTACAATTTTTCAGCAATTTAAAATAAATTGAAAAATAAGTAATTTTGGTCCAAAAATGCCCTTTTGCTTAATTGTCTGTAGCGATGAAATAATTAGAGATAAAAAAATACAATTTACGGGTCATGCAACGTTTTATTGAAAATGATCAAAAAACCCTATTTTATAATATTCAGCCAACATTAAGTCCTGTGTTCCTGTTTTTTCACCATAATAAACTAACCCATAACCATTTGGTGTAATTTGGTGTTCCAAAGGTAGTGCACTCCCCTTGTTAGTTGCATCTCAGTGGCTCAATCAGCTCGAAACTTCATACAAAAAAGCATCAAATTTATAATGTTCGAAGTTTTTAAGGATATTTGGCACTGTGTATAGATTTTATTATTAGCGTTCATAAAAATATTGCTAGCTATATTTATAACCAAAATTATTATTATGAAATTTAGAAGAAATTTGACGAATTTTGACATAAGTTTTTGGAAAAAATTAAAATTAATCTTTTAATAACAAGGAGTATGTATTTTTGAATAAAAATTTATGTCTAGAGAGAGTATAAAGTTTTAACAAACTTGATTTAAAATATATCGAAGTTTTATCAATTAAAACTCAAATCAATGATGGTAGAACTAGATACTATATTTTCAATATATGGATTCGCTCGGTTTAATTAAAAAGTTAAAAATAAATTTATTTTTCTGCAGAATGAAACTAAAAACTTTTTTATCTTTTTAAATATTATTAAGGAATTGAGAGTTTTTATAGATTTTCTTTGTGAAAAAAAGAGAAGATTCTACTACTTAACATAAAAGAGTCAAAAGTTATCTTGCCATCTGTGATTTTTATTTATTATAGTATTATCAACTTCCGATACAATATGTAATTTCAATAAACCATTTGAATTTCAAAAGATCTTCATTTAATTTACTGAAGCTTGTTAATTGAGAAAAAAATTTATGCATTTTTTCGCCAATATCACTGATTATTTGTAAAAATGCATATTTCCTATTTTAATGACGAGGCAATTAAAGATTAGTTTCAGAAAATTATCAAAATACCTTAAAATAATCTCTAGAAATATAAAGTTTTTTAAATGTTTCATTACTAGCAAGCTTTTAGAACATTTTAGTAGTAACAAGTTTTTAGCGAGATTTCCAAAAACTTTCTAAAATGTTTGTAAAACCTTTTTGCTAATTTTTACCGATTTTCTGAATTCCCTACTTAAGCTATATATAAATTTTTTTTTTTAGAAAATATAGTTTTATGACTTGAAGTATCATATTCGGGCCGGTATGTTTCTCTATGGTCAGTTTGGGAAATAAAAAATACCCTAATACATATTTTGTATAAGTAACATAATAAACCGGTGTTTAAGCTTTTAAACGTTATAAAATAATGACAAAAATTTCTACTAGTGCTTAAGTGAATTATTTTCAGTGTGATATTATTTGAGTATTTATATTATTTCATAAATTCGCCCAATAAACTTGTGATGCTCACTTAAAAATTTATAACCGGTTTGTGTAACTACACAACCAACGAGCATGGAACATGTTCACTCATAACAGTAATAAATCCAAAATCTGAAATTACAATAAATCCTGAAATATATACTATCCTAAGTCCATTTGGTTATTTGATTATAGTTAATTTTATACCCTTAACGTCCCTTTAGTTTTAATGATAAGGCATTTCCAGTTTTATCAAAAGGGATAATTTATTCTTACCTTTCATTATATATTTGGGTAATTCTTAGTGTTTCTAACATAAAAGGTACCTCGAAGTCTAGGATCTTAAAAAATGATTGGATTAGATTTAGTATGAGAAAATAAGATACCAAACCAATTTTAAAGGTTCTAGGTTCAATGCTTTCGAAATAGCAGCTTTTTTTCGATTTTTTATTCTTGTTTATATTTGCTGCAAAAACCTAAAAAAATTTTCTGATTTTAATTTTTCACCGCTCTACATACTGCTAAAAAATAATTTTCAACTGTAAGGGGTATGTAAAATTTTCCTCTGAATCCGAATCTGCCAGAAGTTTTTCGGAAAAACCTTAAGAAAAGCCGGAAAATCTTAAAAACTAAAAGGAACTTTAAAATATGAATATCTCAAAAAAAAGGACTTTATTTCTTTTTTTACATAGAATTGCAGAAATATTCAATATTTCTCAAAAATGAAGCTCTATAGTAAAATTTCCCAAAGAATCCAAAAAATCGAGTCAGAATTTACATAGGGCCTCACTCCCACTTCAAATTATTCTATAAGTCCCTAAATCAAAAATATTCTCTAAAAAAGTCCATTTCAGCCCCCCCCCCCCAAAAAAAACCGTCAATTTTTCACCCCCCCCCCCTGCCGAGCCAAACTTTTTCAAATACCCCATCCAAATGAACATGTTCCATGTTAAAAGATTAAGCTTAATTTTGGGTAAACTTCCTTCAGTAAGCTTACGCACTAACCTAAAAAAGCTTAATAAAAATAAAAGGTTATTTGGAAGATATTAAAATATATATTTTTGCTTTTTTAGGTTAATCCGTAAACTTACTGAAGTAAGCTTACCCAAAATTAAGCTTAATCTTTTTACGTGGATGGTGAAGCTCGAATCTTATGGATACAATTTATGGAACATACGACAGTACTTAAAAGTAAATTGATAAATTAAATTATATTTGTGCGTTAGACTTGGCACGGAATTAAGGCAAAAGATATTCTAAGCAACATGGACGAAATGCTAGTGATCAAGTTAGTGTTTGAAATATTTTTTAAGCAATATCTAACATTCTCCCGGATTTTATTTTATTTAAGTTTCAAGTCATTTGCAACTGTTTAATTGACTTATAATTGTAGCAGCATAAATATTTATACCTGCCAGTAGTAATTGTATAAAATAAAGTCTTTGCAGTCTATTGATATCAAAGGTTTATAAATTATAAAGTAGCAAATAAAAATATATGGCTGCACCAAGCTTTTTGAACAGAAATTTTCCTGTTGTTTTTCCCGCTTTTATTATCGTTAATTTTTTATTTTTTAATTATTTATGCTGGTCAGTTTTATCTTCTATAGGATAAAAAAATATATTAAAACACCAGATATTGCAATTATTTTATTCAGTGCTTATTTTTTTTTCAGACTTTTTTCAGATTTTGTTTTAAATTTAACTGTTGATGAAAATAAAATCAACACTCTCAGATTTATAATATTTATACAAACTGTAAAAAAATAAGCTATGAAAAAAATAATAGAAAAAATAAATAAAATAATTTTTACTTGTGTGCTTGAGAGACAAAAGCATTCTGCCATACAAGGTTCTCCATTTTTCAAATCGCCGATGGTAAAATTTTCCTGCATACATATTACTATATTTAACAAAGTCAAACATAGCGAATAATGAATCCAGATCTGCAAAAAAAAATGAAATAATAAAAAACAATACAATTTTTTTTTCACTTCTCACATTTAATATTTTAGTTTGTCAAAGTACACATAACAGTATACTTTTTCTTTTTATGGCTTTTTTTCATGCGTGCAAATAATTTTTCAAACAAATTGTATATTTTTTAAATAAACGTGTATAAAAATATTTTTAGATTCATTCAATTTAAAATATAATGAAATTTATAACATTTTTTTTGTTGCTAATTTAATTTTTAGGTTTTTGAAATTCACTTATTGAAAAATTTAAACTGCTTTTATTTATAAAAAAATAAATATGATTTAGATCTAATTTTAGATTTATTAGAAAATTTATAAAGGTTATTTTGTAAGTTCTAAAAATGGACCTTCCTACGTTGAAACCACTGTAAAAAAATTGAGTGCAATCCAAAGATAAATATTTGAAAGCTTATAAAAATCATTGCTTCTCCTAACTTAATTTTTTTTTTAATATTTAATTTTTCATCGAGTTTTTCATCAAATGTAAAAAATATAAATTTTTTTTATAAAAATACTTAAATGCAAAAAGTTTTTTAAACACACACTAACACACTCAGATATGGCTCTAATCAAGGGCGCCCTAATACATTGCGCAATGTATAAAGAACCGAATGCAAAAAATTCTTACTTTGGATACGTTTATAGCAAAACTTATATTTTATCAGTTACACCAGCCACCAAATTTTTTAAAATGCTTTATTACTACGCTGTGAAGTTAGAATCCATTATATCAATAAAATATTGATTTTATTCTAAATGAAACAAATTATTCTTAATTAAACAAAACATACGTTCTCAGTGTACAATAAAAATCAGGAAAAAAATAAAATCTATTTTGGACTTTTTTTCTAAATAAAAAAAAACGGCTAACAATTCTACCAAAAGAAAACTACTATTACCAAGATAATTATTCAGTAAACTATAGAGCTTCCCTAAAATTATTAGCATTTCAATTATTTTTTTTACACGTGCATGGTACTATTTTTTTCGTTTTATTCAATTACTGTCGATTTTTAATTATCGTTTGATTGCCGAAAAACTAACACGTAATTTATTTATTTACACCACACAAGATTATAAAATTCACAATTATTATAGGTCGACGGTTTCGTGTAGCATTTATTTACATAATTACTGGACACGTTTTACAATATTTAGTAGTTTTTAAAATATGAGTGCTAATTATTAATTTCGAGATTGACAGCGAGTTAAATTATCGATTAAAATTAAATGCGGAAAGGTTGAAATATATATTAACAAAATATTGTTAATATATATAATATAATATACCTATATATTGTTAATAATGTCAAATTTTGTTAATATATACTATATACTAGGGGGCTAAGCCCCCTGCGCGCTAAAGCGCGCCAACCCCCTCAAATTCAATTTTAAATGAGAAACAATTTAAACTTTAAACAAATATTTATATCATAAAACTATTTTATTTATACAAGATCTTCATTATAAGCTAAAATTTAATATTTTAAGTTTTACTTTATGAATTAACCCTAAATTAGGTACATTTTACCAATTATGCGATCACAGTCCCTCGGTGCTATGCACCTCGGGCCCTGTCAACCTTCCCATTTGAAATATTATAACTTTATATCAAACTTATTTCATTAACTGATTCCTCATAAATAACTAATTTTTTATTAAGACAGAAAATAATATGTTAATAATATTATATTATTCATCCTTTCAAAGTGAAGAAAAAAAAATAAAAAAAAAAAAAATAATAAAATACAGAATTCTAAAATACGCGCCATTAAAAATAACAGAACAGTATAAGGTTTTATTTGTACACCGCAAAAGCGCTTTAGTATTAATTTCGAAATATTTCGAAGCACAGACCAATCCGAATGAGTTTTAAAATGTCTCAAAATCAGCGTTACATTTCATTCTTTTAATAGAAGATTAACAAAAAAATAACAGCATTTTGGAAAAATTAGTAAATTTTCGAAAAAAATCGTGAATTTACTAAATTTAGTATATTAACCAAAAATTCAAGGATTCTCGATTTTTTTTTTTTTTAATTCTCAAGAAAAATTGATAATTTACAATTTTTTTTCAAAAATGTATAAAAAATAGTTGTAAATTTACGAAAAATAGTTGTGAACTTTTTTTCGTAAATTCACAAAAAAAATCGAGAATTCTCGAATTCTTCGATAATATACTCAATTTAGTAAATTTACGATTTTTATCGAATATTCACACATTTTTCTGAAAATTTACTAATTTTTCAAAAACATATTTTTTTTGTTAATCCAAGGAAGTTACTTTTTACAGTGTGCGCTTTATTAAATTAAAACATGACTTTTGTGCAGCTTTTTTAAGCTGCATAGCAAGTAAAAAATTCAACAAAAAAATGTAATTTGTAAAAAAACTCATCCAGTACGCCAATTTACATTGTCAAGTGTCTGCACTTGAACTACACTTGAATATTTAAGCGAATAATTGGATATTACGAATTCAAGCAAAATTTAAGTACAGCAACCTAAAATCGTAGTTAAAGCTTAATTGAATTCACAATTTTTAATTCAGTAACGCTTTTTATTTAAATAATCGTGCTATTAATTCTGCTTTTATAAGTGTCTAGTTTTAAAAAATATATTCACTTTACGGAGTTAAAGATTTTAGTTAAAGTGCAGTCTATAATTATTTTAAAGTATAAATTTCACAAATAAATTATTATTTTTTAGCTTATAAGTTGGCATTCGCTTTTTGTAATAATAAAAAAATTTTTTGTAGTTTAAATGTCTTACATTGGTTTAACATATAATTTAAGACATTTCTACAATGCTTTAAGATGCAAATAAAAAGATTCATTGAGCGGATTAATACTACACTGTAAAAAGTAACTTCCTTAGATTAACAAAAAAAATAGAATGTCTTCGAAAAATTAGTAAATTTTCAAAATTTGTAAATATTCGATAAAAATCGTAAATTTACTAAATTTAGTATATTAACGAAAAATTGGAGAATTCTCGATTTTTTTGTTAATATACTAAATTTAGTAAATTTACGATTTTTTTCGAATATTTTCAAATGTTCCAATCTTTTTGTTAATGTAAGAAAGATACTTTTTACAGTGTAGGAAACATTATAATAAAAGGGTTTTCAAAGAAGAAAATGTAAGCCATTACAATGTAAATATTTTATTCGGAGATTTTACACCCGACGGTAAAATTTTAAAAAACTCAAAAAAATATGTTAGAGATTTTTAGAATTTAATTTAACATGTTAATTCACTTTGCAAACTAAGCTTCAAACGAAAATGCTATAAGTAAAATTATGATGTTTGAAAAAAATTTTTATATTTTTATTCAAATGTAAAAAATAATTTCATATATTTCTGAAGAAATTCTAGCATATTTTTATCACTACTTAATAGAGCTTGAATAATGATTAAAAAACCAAAACACTCTTAGCCCTTTGTTTTGAACTATTGGGCGCCATTCACTGGCTATAACTGTCGTTGTCCAACCGGGTCCGTTCTCAAAACCTTAAAATTTAGATTTCTTGAAAACAGATCCATAGATAAATTTTGCAGAAATATTCAATTTCAAATTCGTTAAATTAGAATACATCAAAATTTAGAATTTGATAAATTCCGAAGTTCATTTTACGAAACCTTGTATTTCATGGTAAATTTATGCCTTGTAAAAATAATAATTTCTGATATTTCATCAAATTTGAAATTAGTTATTAAGAATTTTGACGTATTCGTTTTTCAATCCTTCTAGATTTTATTATTCTGCAACAAAATATTTTGACACTTAATTTTCGGGATTTGGAAAACTGACCCGGATGGAAAACGACAATTATGACCGGTGAATGGCGCCCGAACAATTTAGTAAACGAATTTATTAAACAAATATTCCATGAATAATTAATCCCTGCAGAAATAATTTTTTTTTATATTTAACTAAAAACTAGACAGTAAATCAAAGTAATTTAGAACATTACAAAAAAATAGCTTATTTATGAGTCGTGTTCCCAAAAATAAAGAATATCCCCAATCGCACGTAAATTACCAGTAGAAACTGCGATTCGGGGCATTTTTTATTTTTCTGGACAAGGGCTGTATAAAATTTTTCCGCGTCAGTGGCGAGAAAATTCGTCTTTTTCGGCCGCATGGTGCCCGGAAAATACGCGGTTTTCGGCCACTGAGAAGAAAAAAATTCATGGTCTCTTTTTACCAAAAAAATGTAAGTAAATTTTTTCTAAATTAATAAATTTTAAAAAATTTTTAATCATAAAAAAAGCATATATATTTTTTACAGTGAAAATATTAAAAACGAAACTAATTTATATTTTTTGTCGAAGCGCATAAAGGATGAAAAAAAAAATAGAGAAGCTAATTATGAGAACAATAATAATAATTTTGTGGAAAATTGCTTATGTGAAGTATTATACACAGAAGATCATACGAAAGCAATATAACATAAGCCACTTATATATATCTGAAAAGCGAGAGAAAAATGGAAACGAAATGAAAATAAAAAAATAAAATAGAAATGTACTGTAAAGATAAGAAAATAAAAAAAGCTAAGTACTTTTTTTAATTTATTTTAAAATCCATTAAAAATTGATTAAAATAAAAAAGAAGAAAAAGTAAGTTTTGGAATTTTAAGTGAGTAACATATTCTGCAGCATAAATAAAATAAAAAATTCTCTATATATTTTGAATGATGAAATTGACATGAAAAAAAATTCAATTTATAAAATTTTCTCAACGCAAAAAATAAATAGATTTTTTTCATCTCTATATCCGAGAAGTGCATAAAGAAATGAGAATATCAGGGAATAAACATAAAATAAACATATGTGTAGGTATAAAAGGAAAATCATACATAATATTCGCAAATAAGATATAAGGTGTGAAAAAGAAAAACCGGATGGTTTTTGTCTATATATATAGATTAGTGATATATATTCTATTTATGTAAATACAAGCATTTGTACCTGCGCTCTCTGATACATCAATTCGTAAAATTATTTGACGCATGCCTCATAATAATATATTTTAAACCGGCAAAAATTTTAATATTAACAGTTTTAGTCTCTTATACTATGTAATAATATAACCTCAACCAACTGACAGTTAACCAAACGGTCATCACAAATATATGTTTATACTACTTCAATTTTTTTTTATTTCACTTTAAATAATTTTCACATCACCAAAATTAAAAATTAATTTAAAAAAATTTTTTTTTTCAATTTACTGGATTAACAAAAATTGCAAAATAATTTTTAAAAAATTGTCGACGAAATTTAAAAAAAATAATATTCAAATGATAAAACCGTTATTACTAGCGTTGGTCCTGTCACGAGAGCGACTGGTGCTTCTGATGCAGGCAAGTGAACGTTCGAGTACCGGAGTTTTGCACCTCTCTTTACTGTACATACACCGTACAGTTGTTGCTAGAAAGAGAGCTTTAAAGCTCGGGTCTCTTTGAGAAAGATAACAAACATGAGATAGTACGTTTTTCTCACATATACAACTTTTACCTCAGCTATATTTCACGTTTCCTTTTCCATTTATAAATATAATAATATAAAATCCTAAACTTTTTGCTCTGCGCAAACTCGTAATTATTTTATCCTTAATTGTCAGGACTATACATATTATACGTAAAGAGATTTCAGAATGAACCTTATTAGCGAAGCGATTGAAGCTTAGAAAAGTCTTCCAACCTTTATTCTATTTTATTGTTTGAGAAAGTAGTCGACAAAATGTAGAAAACTCTCAAAATCAGCTTTAGAATGGGTTGGGCAGAGAGAAACGATTTACCTGCCCACTAAAAAGACCAATGGACTTAAGTTTATACTTCAAAAAGCTAAATTTTACAAACTTACATACAAGCTCTTTGATCTTTATTTAAGCTTTTACATTTTTATACGTGAGTAAATAAACACAAAAATTTGAATTTCGATAGAAAACTGTTTTCTATTTTTTTTTTTTTTAATTTTTAAAAATGCTCCTATGTAAAAAATTGATAGATAAAGCAAACCCATTCAGTTTTTAAATTTATCAATATAGTTTTTATCGCGTTTGTTCAAATAAAGAGTTATCGAAAATTTCGAGTTTGTGGATTAAAGCTTTTTTCCACTGTCACAAACAATTTACAATTTAAGCATAAAATTGTACATTGGGATTTAAAAGTGTTGTTTATTTTTTTTTTTTATTTTATTTTTTTTTAATTAATTTAAAACTTTTATTGAGTAACCAATTTTTTATTATTTTGTTCATATAGTATTTTAACACTTTTTAATACTATTAAAATTTGAATACTGTTTTTAAAAAATGAATATCAATCAAATTAAAGAATATTTGAGAGCAAAGAGATTTTTAATCATTTCTGATTCAAGCTAACCTACATCGTGACTTTTAATTGTAAGCCTTTTCTTATTAATTAGCTTTTTCTTATATAAAAATAAATAAATCAATAACAAAAGTTTAAAAATCTAGTCATTGACTCTGAATAGAAGATTATTTATTTTTTCATTTTCAAGAAAATTTTCAAGACTTTTTAACAATTAAAATTATATGCCAAATATGTTTTTATTTCCGATTTCTCCGTGTTTCGATTTCTTTTTGTTTCCATATTTAGAGGAAAAAAAATTTTTTTCATGTTTTTAGCTTTTTAAAACGGAAAGCTTTTTTATGCTAAAATAATAGTGCTTTATTTTATGGAACGCAAACATATAGGTTATTTTTAGGCATTATGACCAGTGGCAAAAGCTATTCTTTGGTTGTCTCGTAATTGAAATAAGAAATATGAATTTTTAGAATAATTCAATGAATAAAACAGACAAATCGCGATTGGCATGGTTAATTCCTTTTTAAACGTCTAAAAATTTTAAATTTATTTCAAATATTATATTTTATGTTAAAATTAAAAATTTTTTTTAATATTTTGTTTAGGGGTGTGCGGTTACCCGAAAGTCGGTTCAGGTACTCGAAATTTCGGGTTTTTTGCTTCGAGTTGTATTGAATTGGGGCTATCCAAAGAAGCTTTCGATTCAAAACTGCAAATGCAGATCTTTTTCAGGAAGTTTTGGTCTTTACACAAAATCTGAGCTGCAAAAATTAAAAAAGACCGAAATTTCGGGTACCCGACCCGACTTTCGAGTAACCACACACCCCTAATTTTGTTACTAACAAGTTTTCTAAGAGCTTTCTGAAACGTTTTCAAAAACTTTTTCCAGATTTTTACCGGTTTTCATTTGCAAATAGGCACACGAAATTATACTTTATCTAAAAAATTTTTTTTAATACATTAATTTTATGATCTGAAGTATCATATTCGAGCCAGAATTTTTCTCCAGTCAATTTCAGAAATTAGACGTCTAAAGCTTGCTTAAATTACTCAAAATCATAAAATTTTCGCTTAGAAATAAAAAAAAAATTAATGTTTTCAATTTAGAATTTTCTTTTTTATAATTATTGTTATTATTGTAGTAACTTTCTAAAAATTATTATGACTGCAGTATGCTCCTCATGTTAAAAAAAATAAAATAAAAATAAAAAGTTGCATTATAATTCACTTCTGTAACAGTTTTTCTAATTCTATTACACATAGTAATTTTCTCTAGTAAATTAAACTTACGTTCTACATATAGTTTTTTCATGGGACATATGTTGCTGTAATAAAACAGTGGTTTTCTTAAAGGATACGAGTTGGCCTTTTTTTACTACGGGAAAAAACTTTACGACTAAAAACTGAATATTGTCAAACTAAGTAGTTTATTAAATAGAAAAATATTAAATTAAAATTTATAAATTACTTCTCTTATTCTGTCCAAGAGGAGTACTTTAATTTTAATAAATATTAATTTTGGATTGGCAGCTTGGCTAATGATGATGCGGTATAAAAAAAGAGAATAGTCAATTCTTCTAAATTATTCAAGTCTATTAGTAAAATTTTCCGTAGAATCCAAAAATAGAGCCAAAATTTTCATTGGTTGATATAGCTTAAAAATTAAATACTTAGGAAAATAGAAAATTATGACAATTCATTTTTTGAAATTAAGTGGGAAACAAAAAGTTTAAGGGTAATTAGAAAGGACAAAAAGTGACTCATTTTGAGGAATTTGACCCAAAGTTTCTATTATTATTTTTTAATGATAAAAACAGCATACTAATTATATGTATTAAAAAGAGTGAAAATTTATTTATTTCCTTGTTTAATTTTCATGAACAAGTAAATAATTACTTATATAGGTAATAACAAAATTTAATTTTTTCTAGTACGCTTATTTTTACTATTTTCTTCTTTTTTTAGCGTAAATAGAAAATTGCCGAAAAAATATTCATGGAATCCTAATACCAGGGAAATTTTAGACGAAAAAACTGTATCTTCGGACCTCTGAAGCTTTTCGGGTATACCCGAAGACCGACCCGAAACTCGGGTACTCGAAATTCCCGGTAACCACACATCCCTAGTTAAAAAAACCATTAAAAAAGAGTTGCCATTTCAAAAAATTTGAATTTGGTAAATATATATCAATTTTAATCTATACTAATCCCAATTAAATTGTTTTTTTAACTGATCCTTGATTTTACCTTGCTCCTTGTCACTTTTACTTATTTTTCACAAATAACTGAAATAATAAATGTCTTAGACATTTTTCAGTTAGAAAATAAAAAATTCTGTAAGTATAAAAAAGATTTGGCAAGCGGGTTAAATAATAGAATTAACCATGTAAGGTTTCTTTAGAAATTTATTTACAAGTCAAATCAAATTTGTATACCATAGTTTTAAGTTTGGAAAAATTTAAGGGATGAAAAAGAAAACAAAATATATAGGTATAGAATTTCCACACAGTAGTGCAGACACAATCGTTTTGAGAAATACGGAAAACAGTATCGTAGTATCGATTTTTTTTTTAAATTTATAATCACCTTATAAAATACACTGTAAAATTGTTTTGCATAGATTTTCAAATATTTACCGATTTACTGAAAAAGTTTTGAAATATTTTTAATTGATGTATTGAATAGTTAAAAGTTTTAATCATACAAAATACCTTAAATTCTATTTTAACTTTTCAGTTATTTACTGGTGAAATACAAGCACTAATTAGAAAAATTTTATAATTTCTTTGTTATAAAATTGTTTTCAAATATATATGCTGTAGATTTTGACGATAAATCAAAAAAAGTTTTTAAATTTTAAATCCATTTTTATAAATTTAAAAATAAAAATTCGACAATTAAAATAAGAGAGTCTTTTTGAAACGAGTTTGGAAAATTATAGCTTGCATATGATATTAAGTTTCATTAATATTAGTTAATTATAATAAAAGATATAATAATACACTATAAATTCATAATATTAAATTCTAACTATACAGAGCATGCAATAAAATATTTCATTTTCTCATATACACAATCAACAATTTAATTTTGAAATTTCACAGAAAATTATCTTCAAAGTATGAACCTTGTGATTAATTTAACTATAGTTATTTAGATATACAGAAAAGGATACAAATTAAAAGCATTCCAATATATATATAACTTATTTCAAGTTTTACTTCTTATATATACTAAAACTGTATAATCTTATTCTCGCATTTTCTCTTTTAAAGACTAAATTTTATTCAAGATAAAACTTTATACAAACGTCTAAATTATTTAAATTAATTAAGCATTATATATTTAATTCGTTTAAATTATTATTATTCATCTTAATTTTCATTTAAATTTGGTGCATAAGTTAAGGGTTAGGTCTCCCAAATGCAAAACACCAGATTACTGGTTATAAAAGTGGATCTCCAAAGTTTTTCTGCTTAAATTTTCATAATAAAATCATTGTTTTTTTTTTTGCACGGCTGATTAAATCATAAAATTTCATGATGATTTGCATATTTTTTTACAGTTTTAATTATTATTTGTCTTTAAAACAACTGGACGAAGTTTTAAGTAGCTGCTCAAATTTTTAGGAAAAATATATTAAAATGAACATTCCAAGAAATTCATGCAAAATTCGAGCACAGCAGCCTGACAGTGAGGGATAAAATTAATAATCGTATTTTAATAATAGTTTCATAAGGCACGTATTCAGAAATTTTAAATTATTTTAAATTGTTTAAAAGCAATGTTTGTTAATAACAATTAAAAAAATTTTAAGATTAAAGCAAAAAATAATGCTATGTATTTTTACTACAACTTTCATTTTGATGGATACGTGCCTGTTCTGATAAAAATAGGGTGAATAATAGATATATATCCACTGAACACAAATTCAGGGTCTATTTTGACCTAAAAGTGGCAGGTTATGATTGTTATTAAGAAATTATTAAAGAATTGCTTTAAGTGTAAAACTTTTATTATTTCACAACAGTAAAAGGCTTGAAAAAGTTGGAATTAATATATTTTGAAACTCGAATCTAAAAAAATCATACGTTATAAACTCGAGTTGCGGCTCACATTTTTAGCATAGTAATTTAATTTAGGTTCAGACATCAAAAAAGAGATTTTGAGCTTCACAATTCAATTTCACCACTAAATGCCTTCTAGTGGAGGAAATAATTACTTATAATTTTATTTTTTTAAATATGTACATGAATCAAAAATTACCTCGGAAAGATTTTTGATCATGTGTACTTTTTCTCTAATGCCAATAGAAAACCCGTAAATCGCAAAAATCATTTTTTTAACCTTTTATGGTCAAATTTAGAAAGGTTCTCGAAGTAGCAGGAAATGAAATTTTTTTCTCCATAACATGTACGCAGAAATTAAGGGATTATGACTATGAAATTTGATCCCCGTTATGTAATTTTTTTCATTTAAACTGATTTCGAAAAGCTCTAGTAAACTTCAGATGGAATTCCAATGGCCCTACGTGCCTCTTCAAAGCCAACTCTGAGGACTCATAACTTTTTCTTGGCCCCGCGGCCAAAAAAACTAGGTTAAAAAGATGCCTTCTCTATCTCTGAAAAAAATTCAACTGTCATACTTACACGTGCTGTTTATCATAGCTATCTCTGAAACTATTAGTTTGTTACACTGAAAAAAAATTCCGCTTGTCGCTAGCGGAATTTTTTTTCTTCCTAAACAATTGCAAATTACTTGAAACGTAAAGAAAATTTAAAAAAAAACCTTTTTTCTCTTCTTTTTTTCAAAAAATTTCTCAAATATCATCATAACGATATACGCATATCCCAAATAAGCGGGAAAAATTTTTTGGTTCCTCAAAGAGGAACTATTGTGATAGGTCAAATTTCGATTTTTTGGTATATAAGCACGTTTCGAGAACCCAGGAAGCTAAAAAACCGGTTTTTAAAAAAAGTCTGTGTGTGTTTGTGTGTGTGTGTGTGTATGTGATATTTCACAAACATTAAATTTTTTTTTCAAAAATTTTCTCACCAAAAAAGCTCTAGCTACTTTTTTTTTTTTTTTTAATTTGGATGTAATACCTAATTTATTTCCACGAAAGTACTTATATTTGAAAGCATGAATTTTACTCGATATCTCGAATCTGATAATTAATTTTTTGAAAATTTTTTTCCTAAAATTTTCGTCACAAAAAAATACAAAAAACACCAAATATTTTTTTCTTTTTGGACGTAGTACCTAATTTATTTCTATGAGAATTCTAGTTTTAGAAAGTTTGTTTATAGTAATTTTTTGGATCTGACACCGAATTTTTTCAAAATTTTTTTCTAAAAATTAAAAAAACAAAAATAATTCAAAAACTGCAATATTTTTTTTTGGTGTAATACTTCATTTAGTTCCATGAAAGTACTTATATTTGAAAATATGGTTTTTACTCGATATCTCGAATCTGATACTTAATTTTTTGAAAATTTTTTTCCCAAAATTTTTTTCACGAAAAAATACAAAAAACACCAATTTTTTTTCTTTTTGGACGTAGTACCTAATTTATTTCTATGGGAGTACTAGTTTTAGAAAGTTGGTTTATAGTAATTTTTTTGGATCTGATACGGAATTTTTTCAAAATTTTTTTCTCAAAACTGCAATATTTTTTTTTTTTTGGTGTAATGCTTCATTTAATTCCATGAAAGTATTTATATTTGAAAATATGGTTTTTACTCGATATTTCGAATCTGATAATTAATTTTTTGAAAATTTGTTCCAAAATTTTTGATCAATAAAAAAAACTTTTAAAAGTTAATAGAAATGAGTGTATGATTGCATGGTTGTAATCGGTGTCATCTGTGGCATATTGATGTATTAAGCTCATTGTTTGAGGAACCTTAGTGCCAGCTAGTTGGCAGGGTATTTTTATAATTTTCTTTACGTTTCAAGTCATTTGCAATCGTTTGACGAGATAAAAAACTCCGCTAGGTACAAGCGGAATTCCGCTTGCGGCAAGCGGAAATCTGCTAGCGGATTTTTTTCTCAGTGTATAGAAGTTTCAAAAAGGAGTGAATACTGTTTTTATATAGAACAAAATTTGAATGATAAATTGAAAAAAAAAATACGCTTGCAGAATTTTTCCACTTGACACTAGCAGATTAACTGATTCGCAAATGACTTGAAACGTAAAGAAAATTTTTTTCGCACATTGAGAACAAAAATTTTATTTTACAGGGCTGAGATCTAAACAATCTGACCTGACAAGCAAAAACAATTGCATGCATTTTGCCTTAAATACGTATCCAGCGATAATCTAGATAAAATATGTTTTTGAAAACCTATATTTTAAATAATTTTGTACTATATATTAAAATATTAGCAAGCAAAGGCAGATTTGTCATAAAATATCGAATGATATATAAATTCAGAAAATAATAATTAAAAAGGAATCTGGTTTAGTAAGTGATATAATACACGTTAGTGGTGATTTACTTTGATCTAGGAATGTTATATGCTAATTCTTGTAATTGATTTTAGAATATACACCTGCATGATTAAATGATTGTGTATCGAATGTGTATACGAGCATGTATAGGTGCAGTAATGCAACAGACAGTATTATATATTTACACGTGATATTGAAGCTTTAATGAATATATGTCAAGTTGTTTAACATTCAACTTGCTACGGTTATATAATTTATACGAAATTCAACGACAATAGCTATCTATAATTTCTTTAAAACAGTTTCATAAATTCTTAATTCTTATTGTTATCACATTATAATTTATTTTAATTATATTTGCTCATTCAAAAATTTAATAAATTAAAATTTAAAAAGCAATTTTTATATTTTCATAATAATAATATATAATTAGACTCTACTTTGATTAAGAGTCACCCAATTCAATATAGTCAAAATAAATATTCTTTTTCGAGAGTGCAACTAAGAATAATTAACTTAAGATTTTTATCTTATGATTTTTAAGATGTGTAAATTATACGTAAACAGTGTTATAACATCAGTTACACATAATTTACACATAATTTAACACTGTTATCCTATATAATACGTACTATTTCTTTGTTCAAATTCAAAACAGCTGCTATTATTGAAACATATTGTTTTAATTCAACTTTTTTAGTAAAAATTAAACTCGAAATAGTTAAGCTTTAAGATAACAACTTATAGTTGAACTTTAAAATTATTAAATATTTTTTAAAGAATTTTAAGCAGACTGTCATTCTAACCATAAACTTTTCAACGCAATAAATGTTCTGGAGATAAATTAGGAAAGTAATTGAATCCTGGGCCACTATTCATGGTATAAAGAAATAAAAAAACTGCAACCGGTTTGTGAACTCACAACCAACGTACATGGAAAATGTTTAAATTTATATTTTGAATCTTGAAAATTGTATTATTTTATGTCCTTAATTATTTTAAGCCAAAATAAAATGATTTTAAGATCCTGAAATCCTTATTATTCTATATGAGTCATTCTGGATACCGTGTCATGGCCTTCCCAGGTCAGGTCTCCCGATCGGGCTGATTTTTTCACCACTTTTTTTATATATACAAAATATGTTTCTTGTGAAGTTTTCAGCCCTCTAGGCACTCAGTAACCCGAGTTGTACCTAAAAGAAGCTTTTTAGATTTCTTCGGTTTTTTCAAAAAAAATTTTTATTTTTTTTTTAATTTTTAAAAGTAAAAAAAGAAATGAAATAAAATAAAAAAAAATAAAATAAAATAAAATACATAAAAAGTTGTAAAATTTCCCGCTGAATCCGAATTTGAGGTCAGTTTTTTGAAATTTTGCCCCTGGGCGGCTCAAACTCCTTTTTTCGGCTTAGAGCGGGAGATTTTGAACTGCCCAAATTCAGCAACTTTTATAAGGCTCAAACCTGAATAGAATTGGTCTAAATACTTTGATGTGGTAAATGTCGCTGGGTGGTTATATGTCCTTTAAAAAGCGTCAGAAGCATAATAATGGCTTTTTTAAATCAAATTTTAACGTTAAAATCACATTTTTTAATCGCCTTATAGTATTTTTTAAATATATTTGTACTCAAATGACTTTTTTATGCTTTTTATTCATAAACTTGATATTTTTCAAAGATTTTCAGTCCATTAATTCACGCGTCTCCAATAAAATGCGTATCTATGCGTATAATATAAAATAGGGTTTTAAAGCAATTTTTTAAAATTATTCTTTAAAACGCCGTAAACCGCAATTTTTCATCACTAATTTTCTTATCAATGTAGCCAATTAATCAAATTTCCATTTTTGGTTAAAAATGACCGATTTTTAAATAGATACCAAATTCGTAATTTTTGACAAAAAAGGGTTTTATATGTCTCGAAAATTTTCTTCAAGCTTCCAGTTTCCAAAAATTCTTTACTTGTCTCATTTTCTTGAGTCGTTTTTAAGATATGAGTAATTATTTTGAAAGTGCTACTTAATTTGAGCCTGGAATCGTAATTTTTTTTTTGAGGGCATATCGATATGACCCGTGTTTTCAGGTAGTTTGAACCTTCAGAAAACCGAAAAAAATCGTGAACAAGAAATTGGCGATAGGTGCTAAAAAGATTTTTTCACTCTTATTTCAAAAACCATGTTTTTCGTATCTGAGCTACCCCAAATTTTAAAAATAACTTTTGAGTTAAATAAAATTTAAAAAAATAGATAAAAAAATCTAATTGCCAGGGAAAAATCAATCCAGAAGAAAAAAACTTATGGTTTTAACGATGAAATTTAGCCAAGTTATCGTCAATTTAAGATTTTGCTCAAATTCGTCTTAAAAAAGATTGAAATTTGATTAAAAAAGCCTGTTTCTGAACTTTAAACATACATTACTCGCTTGATTTTCATCGTAAAATAATATTTTTTTTTTTTAAATTGATTAATTTTTTTCTTAGTATTCATTTCTTCAAGAAAAAAAATCATTTTTATTGACCAAATTTCATGTTTTAGGTCAAAAGCTTTTGAAAACTGTAAGTAGCAAGATTTAGTTAACACAGAATTTGATCTAAAACTAAAATTTGGTCAATAAAAATGATTTTTTCAATAAAAATGATTTTTTTCTTAAAGAAATGAATTGCCAGGGAAAAAGTAATCGATTTAAAAAAAAAAATTATTATTATACGATGAAAAATTATTATTTTACTTATCCTATTACCCTGATATCTCAAAATTTTGCACGACTATCGACTATGAGACCCATACCATTGGATTCCTGAGAATTTCCTCTAGCTAACTGTATATACCTTTATTCGTAATTTTCCTGGGAAGAACGACCTTAAAAGTACTAAAAAAGAATTTGAATTGCTATACGCGTATAGTTGTGATATAATTCAATATCGTATATATTTATAAAATAATAATATATTTGATTCTAATTTAATGAGTGGGATAATTTTATTTAATTATTTTTTATAATTAAAATAAATATGTTTAACTCAAAAATTAGCTTGGAACGTACAAAAATTAAAAAAATTAAATTACCATTTTTGAATATTTTGCGGGGTTGTAACCAATATTATAACTATATAACTTTATCAATAAAACTACTTTACCGGTCTATTATTTTACGTTTATTTTAGGCAATTTTACATTGATTTGTTTGCTATTACAGTGAAGCCACACTATCCATCGATATCGATATCGATATCGATAAATAAAAATATAGTGGCGCAAAATTTAAATAATTTTTGTTTTTTATCAAAAAACGGCTAAAAATAATATTTTAATCATGAATAAATAAATAAAGCAAAACAATTAATTTAACTAAATTTTAATAAAAAAATTGATATATTAACGCTTATTTTTATACCATAACAAGTTATTTATTTTTGAGGTTATGATATCAAAATATTCGTTAATATATCAATTTTTTTATTAAAATTTAGTTAAATTAATTGTTTTGCTTTATTTATTTATTCATGATTAAAATATTATTTTTAGCCGTTTTTTGATAAAAAACAAAAATTATTTGAATTTTGCGCCGCAATATTTTTATTTTTCGATATCGATATCGATATCGACGGATAGTGTGGCTTCACTGTTATAACCTTTAAATTTTCTGTTTATAAGTTCAATAAAAATCAATATCTTGCCATTCTAATCATTTAATGGCAATTAATTCTTAAGTCAATTATAATATATTTAGTTGGATAATTATTATTTCTAGGTTATTTACAAAGTGCTATACAATATGTGTAAAAACTTTTATAATTTTGTTTAAAAATAATTATTAATACCAAAAAATTTACTATTTTTTAAAGCATACCAACTGATTACATTATCAATTTACTGCAATAAAAGATTGTTTTAAAAGTGAGTACTTAAAATTTTTTTAAATATACACTTAGTGTTTATGTTTTTTTAGTTTAGTTTTTAAAATTCAAATATGTAATTTATTAATATTAATTATTTAATTTATTAATAATTTTCCCAATATTATTTTCTCGTTCATCATAAATATCGAAAAATTGTTAAAATTTACTCCTCTAAATTGAAATAAAATAAATTTATTAAAAATAATAATCCTTGAACATAAATAAAACGAAAGATCTCAATCCATCCATAAAAAAAAAAATTATAACCTTTCATCCACAAAGAAATTTTATTTTTATATTTGAATTAAATTTTTTATTTTTTTTTTTACTGCACTGAATACTGGAATACCTAAAGTGAGTTTATAAATAATTTTGGAGGATAATATTGCAAAAATATTTAAATTTGTAGACTTTTTTGAGCGTGGATTTAAGGTTATTTTTTTGTTTTGTGGATAGATTGAGACCTTTCCTAAATAAAAAGAAAAAATTTATACTAGCATTTCAAGTTTTGATTTTGCAGTCTTAATTTTTTTTCTTCTTTAAATCATTGTGATTAAATTATGAATTAAAAATTCGTTGTAACATAAGATTTTTTATTTTTTAAAACGCTTTTGTTAAAAAATAAAAAAGGGAAAATATTTTTTTTTTGTAAAAACAATTTTTTAAACATTCACACTATTTCATTACACGCTGCAAAAAAGGTCTACTTTCTTACTTTCGGGCGATCTTTTTTTCGCTTTTAATGAAAAACTATGTGTTGAACACGGGAAAAAATGTAGGAAATTTTACTTTCAATGCTGTCTACACTCGTTCGCTACGCTCACTCGTGCATACAACTGCATTGAAAGCCAAATTCTACTTTTTTTCCCTTGTTGAACAAATAGATATTGTTAAACAAGGGATGAAAAGTAGATTTATGCTTTCCATGTAGTTGTATGCAAGAGTGAGCCTAGCGAACGAGTGCAGACAGCATGGAAAGTAAAAAATCTACTTTTTATCCCGTGATCTAACACACAGTTTTTCATTAAAAGCGTAAGAAAAAACGCTTGCCGTGCAGAAAAACGATTCTTTCTAACGCGTGTAATGAAAATAATTATTTTGGCCTGGTCTATTTACCCCAAAATCTTACCCCCTCTACTTTTTTGGGGTAAATAAGAATTTCTCCTCTTTTGCTTTTCAATAACAAATGGAAATATTGTTTAAATTGTAAAAATATTTACAAAAAATGGAAATTTGAATAAAATAAAACAAACAAATAAAATAAATAAATAATTTACGAAATAATATATGGTTATTTCTAAAAAGAAAGGGTATGTCGGGTTAAGATAAGTAAAATGCCCCTGTTCTTGGATTTTCAAACTAACTGTTTTAAAAGTTTTTGGTGGTAAAAAAAATGTGGTAAACGTTGCCCGTTTGTCCATTTACCCCTCCCCGCCACCAAAACGGCCAAAAAACTGTCCAAAAATCTGTTCTTTTGGTTATCATTTTTTTTCTCTGGAACGGCATTGCCAAAAACCCTGAAAATTGGCCACTATGGTCCCATCGCATATATTTTTCACCAAAAAATTTTTGGGACCCCTACGACCACTTTAGACCACCAAAAATTAAATTCAAAAATTTCAAAAATCAATTATTTTACCAAATTAAATATTGGGAAGGGGGCTGCACAAAATTTTATTTCAAATTATTTTTTCTAACATAAAAACACAATTTTTCCAAAAAGTTTTAGACCTCTAGACCCGGTGCGACACAGTGAAAATTCCAAAAAACTTTTTTTTTATCGTTTTTTTACCGTTTTCTCGACGATATCGCATGGAAAATCCAATGCATTCATGTTAAATTAGAAAAATTATATGTATTTTGAACGGAACTTAATAATAAGACAGATTAAAGACCCATGTAAATAAGTTGGTACAGATAATATACAAATTGTATATAGCATTGTATACTAAAAAGCTGTATACAAAAATGATTCTATACAATTTTTCAATTGTATACAATCTATTGAGATTTGCCAAAATAGAAAGAGATAGATTCAAAAAAGGGAAATAGAAAATAGAATAAAAATTTCTGCTACAGCTACAGATTTCTTGTTCCTCGGCTCCAGGAATCCTGTAAAAACCTAAAAATATAAAAACGCATCCATATTTTCTAATTTTTCCAATATCTTTAATTTCTAAAAATCTAAAATCTTCTTAGTAGTTTTAATTGCGCTTCTTTTTTTACAACAATATTAAATTTTTTATCTTCTAATGATTAATTTTACAAAAGCTTCTTTTATTCATCACATATTTTCAACGCAAGAGCTATTTGTCCAGAAAATTTTTGTGTAAAATTTACTCAAACATAAACGAAAATGAAAAATATTTTTAACCTGAATATTTTCGAGAAGTAAAGTTATGCTTGCATTTCTGCACTCTGCACTATTTTTTGAAAAAATAATCAATTCTTAAATTTTCTAATCTTTAAAAATTGTTAATTTGTAAATTCTAAATTAAATTTAAGTTTTATTCAATAAAAACCTTTGAATAAAATTTTGATATTTTTTTGGTTATTTGACCAGAAAATCTATTTAACCAGAAACAATTGAAAATTTTCTGGACAAATAGACCTGGCCTATTTTCAATGACTTTTGTTCATAAATTGATTTCGAAATTCACTTATAAAAAAGTTCTTCAAAGTCTTAATTTGTGCACACAATTATTTTGTTTACTAATTTTTCAATTTAAAATTCGTATTTATTTTTCAACATTTTTTTTTTTCATAAATATAATATTTAGTTTTTGATCTTGAACTTCTAGGTTTTCTTATAAACACAATTAAATTAAGCATCACTTTTTTCTGAAAAAATTTCAATCACTCTTAAAAAAAATTAAAATGATAAAAAAATAAAAATCTTATAAAAAATAAATCTTTTGCAAAAATTATAGGTTAAAAAGTTATATTTAGCGGCGCGTGACCGGCTAGTTTGACTTCACGCGATTAACTAATTTTTTTTTTGAGAATTGTTTTTTAATGACACCAAGCAACGCAATATCGATGGATAGCGTGGCTTCACTGTTTCTGGATGCATTGCATTGTTTCCGGACCGAAGTAATACCTAAACAGGGAGTCCCGGTCCGGATTCTATGATATTGTTATAAATGCAGGAGGGTGGGGAGTTTAGTGGGTATTGTAATTCCTCAATTGTGTATATCTGGGCAACCCCAGATACAAATTTGAGGTTGAGTCCCACATAACCATACAGTACGCGTGTTTGGTATGCGTAAATGCATTCTCCTCGTCCTACGAAAAAGGCCCCTTCTTGAAGGGGCCCAAAAAAAAAAAAAAGCAACGCAATAAAATTATTTTTTTTTTATTAATTACATTGTTGCTTGGTGACAAAAGCAATTGTCAAAAAAAAATTAGTTGATCGCGTGAAGTCAAACTAGCCGGTCACGCGCCGCTAAATATAATTTTTTAACCTATAATTTTTGCAAAAGATTTATTTTTTTATAAGATTTCTATTTTTGTATCAGATTTTAATTTTTTTTAAGAGTGATTGGAATTTTTTCTGAAAAAAGTGATGTCTAATTTAATTGTATTTAAGAAAACCTAGAAGTTCAAGATCAAAAATTAAATATTATATTTATGAAAAAAAAAAAATGTTGAAAAATAAATACGAATTTTAAATTGAAAAATTAGTAAACAAAATAATTGTGTGCACAAATTAAGACTTGGAAGAACTTTTTCATAAGTGTGTTTTTAAATCAATTTGTGAATAAAAGTCCTTGAAAATATGTGATGAATAAAAGAAACTTTTTATAATCATTAGAAGATAAAAAATTTAATGTAAAACTAATAAGAAGATTATACAGATTTGAAATTGAAGATATTGGAAAAATTGGAAAATATGGGTGCGTTTTTTTAATTTTAGGTTTCTAGGATTCCTGGAGCCGTCAAGTCTAGAGCAAGAGCGGAATATTGCAGATTTTTATTTTCTATTTCTATTTTTCTAACTTCTCTCTTCCCATTTGGGAACATCCCATTAGATTGTATATAATTGAAAATTGTACAGAATCATTTTTGTATACAGTTTTTCTGTATACAACGATGTATACAATTTGTATATAATCATGATCAACTTTTTTACATGGGGACCTTTATACCCCTTTAGACCACATATTTTGCACTTCAAATTTCAAATTTTCAATATTTTTTTTCAATTATTTTGTTTTTTTTATAATTTTTTGACGGAATATCCCATATATAAAAGTTTTTTAGTTAAATATATTATACTTTTGATCATATAACTTATTTTTTTATTTTTAGACCCTTCAAACCCCATATTTTGAACGATAAAGTTCAAATTTTTGAATTTCTTTCGACTTTTCTTACTAGATTGCATGGGAAATCCTATATAAATATAATTTTTTTAGTTGGATATATTATATTTTTTAAAAATACGATCTTCTTTTATTTTTTAGACCTTCAAACTCTACTTGTTTTTCTCAAAATTACAAGTATTGTATTTCTTTTCTTAATAATTTTGGTTTTTTTATTATATTGTGTAGAATCACCCATATATAAACTTTTTTTAGATCAATATTTTATATAAATTTATGCAATATTTTTCTATCAAATAAAAAATTGTTATATTTTTTTAGACCCTCAGGCCAATTTTCAGAGTTTTTGGCAATGCCGTTCCAGAGAAAAAAAATGATAACTTTGCAAAAGAACAGGTTTTTGGACAGTTTTTTGGCCGTTTTGGTGGCGGGGAGGGGTAAATGGGCAAACGGGCAACGGTTATCACATTTTTTTTACCACCAAAAACTTTTAAAACAGTTAGTTTGAAAATCCAAGAACAGGGGCATTTCACTTATCTTAACCCGACATACCCTTTATATTTAACCAAAAAATTATAAGAGATTTTAGTTATCACAGACTATAAGTATATGGATTGATTTGACAATCCCTGCATGGTACATTATGTTCAATTTGTATTTACGTTGTATGTATATATTGTATATTTGTATTACTGGTATCAATAAATAATAAAAAAAATAACAGCTGATTTTATTATCAAAAGAAAACATTAAAAATTTACACACATAAAAATAGAGTCTGTAAAAAGTTTAATAATTTAATAATTTTTCTAGTTTAATAATTAAATAATAAATAATTAGGTTTTCTGATAAAAAAATTAATAAATCTAAAAATCAACAAATTTTTAACCAAAACCGAAAGAATTCTGAAACCCTTAAACTAAATTTCACAAAATTTATATTTTCACTCATACTTTTTCTTGAAATTTTCTTGACATTTGGGCCTGAATTTATTTACTGAAAAAGTCATTTTCTTAATAACAAATATAACTTAAAAATATAGTTATAATAAAAAAACTCGTAAAAAAAAAAAAATTTTTAAATTTAAAAACCAATATAATTATATTTATAATTATTTTTATAACTATTTTGGCAAAAATGCTTGGCGCATTTTTTTTTATTTGAAAAGATTGTGAATGGTTCAATGAACAAAGATATGGCAAAATTGGATTTTAACTATAAGAATCATACAGGTTATAATTAAATTATTATTTATTTATTTTGTTTGTTTTTTATGGTTTATAAATTATAATATACATATAGTTTGAATGTGAATGTGTATAGCAAATGAGGGGAAATATTTTTTAAGGACTTGGGGAAATTTTTTTGGGGTAAATAGCTTTGGCGTAATTTTTTGTTATTCAAAAAAGAATTGATGTTTAATTAATTTAAATCAAAAGGGGATTTAAATATTATTAAGAATGTTTGTATCTTTATGAAAATTTTTTTATGCATTCTTAAATAGTTTTAGTGTTTAAAAAAAGTTGAAACATTTTGGACAACAAATTTTTTCCTATCACGTTACCTTAATCTTTCATTGTAAAAGTTTCATGAATGTTTCTAGATGAGTATGCAATGAAAATTTTAAAAATCTCTTTTTTTATTATAGTGGCTAAAAACAAGAACACGACCTTAATAGAAATACTTGACGATGATTGTTTGACAACAATTTTTCGTCATTTACCGATTATCGAAAGAATAAAGATCGAGATAGTTTGCAAGCGTTGGAAGGAAGTATCAAAATCATCATGGGGCAATGTAAAAAAATTAAATTTAGATCCTTATTCTTGGGGTTTAAAGCCTAGAGGATTCTTAGCTGATGGTCCAGAAATTATTAAATTGAATGAACTTGTGAAAGTACTCAAAAGATGTGGACGGTTTTTGGAGGAAATCGACGTGATGAAAATTCATGATAAAAAAACACTAAAGGTTGTAGCAACTTACTGTCCAAACATTAAGTCAATTAAAGTTGGTAACGGTTTTGATAGTATTCCTGAATTGGCTAAGAACTGTAAAAATATTGCAGAATTAGATTTCGGAAATTCCATAGCTACAGATGATGAATTATCTTGCTTATTTAATAATAATAAAAATTTACGAATATTTAAATTAAGTTCTTTCGGAAATGAATCCATTAATGGATCATTTTTGTTAAATGCACCATTATTAGATACTCTTGAATTACCATGGGTATATATTGAATCACAGCACCTTATAAAAGCTTTAAAAATAATGAAAAATTTAAAAGTAATAAAATTAATTATTAATAGTGATGATGTGATAGTAGCACTGCAAAATTTCACAAATCTTGAAGAATTAGAATTAGATGGTTATTATGATGAACAAAATTGTACAGACAAACAACTTGATGTATTATTTAAAAATAATAAAAAACTTAAAATTTTATCTTTATATAATTTTGATCATGAAGGTAAATGTTTAAACAGCTTAAATAATGATTATCTAAAAGTATTAAGATTAAGTGGATTATCAAATTGTGATTCCAAATATTCATTAAAATTAAATAATTTAATTGAATTCGAGTGTTATTATTATGGAATTAGTATTAGTAATTACAATAAGCTAATAAAATTAATTTCTAAACTGGCGAATTTAAATAGTTTGAAGTTAAATGGTCCTTATTCTACAAATAACGACCTACTAATTTTTACAGAAAGTTTAAAAAATCTAAGAAAATTCAGTTTGTCTGGCGATTGCGGTAGCAAGGTAACTAATATCGGTCTTCGTGCAATAACAAGTTTGGAAAATTTAGAAGAATTAACTCTAGATTGTTTGGAAAATATCTCTGGGGCAGGTTTTAATAAAATAGAAAATTTAAAAAAATTAAATTGCTTTAATTGTGATAAGATTGGAGATAACGGGTTCAAAAAAGTATTAAGAATATCAAAAAATCTTGACCGTCTACAAATAAAAGGCTATTCGACTACAGAAGATTTGTTATTGTTTGCCAACGAAATAACAAAAAAAACGTACAAATAATATTGTTTTATTTATTAATAAAGGCATTCTTTATGGAATGGACACTAAAAAATTAAAAAATATTAAAAAATCACCATTTTTAGATTTTGTCGAAGATATTGATTTTCATTACTGCTGATAGCTGAATGTTAATTTAAAAGATACTAAAAATATGCTTTTTGTAAATGAAATTTTGCTACATGTAACAGATCCTATTTAAATAATTCATATTTTATATAACAATTTCTGTTTATTAAATTTTTTGTATTTGATTATTGTATAATTTTGGTTTAAATATATATATATATTTTTTTGCATTTAATTAGTTTTGTATGCGTAGAAACTTATTTTCATATAACAAAAATGACTAAAAAATTACTATATAATTAATTTTAAGGAGTTAGGAGGGTAAATAGAAATATCCACATTACCGACGCTATTTTTTTTTTATAATTTGCAGTTTAAAATAAAATTAGTCGTAAAAATATTAAAAAAATGTGTTTATTATGTAATATTATTGCAAAAAAAAGTTATTTTAATTTTATAAATTATGGAAAAACATTATTATTTTAGGTTATGTTACTTACTAAAACTTGGTTTTTTCCGAATAATTAATGATTGAATGTGGTAACCTAGATAAAATAAATTGGAAATATAATCTTTGACAATTTATTTATGATATTTAATTAGTTTCATCTCCCTGTGTCATCACTATCATACTTTTTGTAAGCTCCAAATATGAATTTCCATAAGAGCAATGTTAAACTGCCTATTTTTAATTTGCAATAAAATGAACATTAATGTGGTAACAATGGTAAAACCAAGTTCTATTCAACTTTAAAAATGTTTAAATTTAATAATTTTCCAGTTTCATTCAGTTCTGTCATCATTTTTATTTACCCTCCTAACTCCTTAAAGTAGCAGTTGTAAATAAAAATATTCAGTTGAAGTATGCTCTAGAGGGATTGAAGTATAATGACTGAGGTACGTAAAACTTATAATTAGTTTAATTTAAAACTTTTTGGAACCCATGTGAAAAAAATTCTCCATATAAATGTTAAAAATATATCCAAAACAGTGGAATTTTCGTTATAATTAAAAAATTTATAAATCATTTTTAACACTTGTTAGCTAACAATAAAAGCTAAAAGCTTAAAAAAAAATTAATTCCAAAACTTTTCAATAAATTTTTGTAGCAAAAAAGTAGCAATTTATTATAGCCATAAAAACGAGGAATATTTCCACATTTCTGATCACTGTCTCATCATTTAAGAACTTAATAAAAATATTTAAAATTTTTAATTTGAGTAAATTAGTGCCAGATTTACCGTGTAGGCAAAGTATTTTTATTTGCGTTTATACTAGTAAGTTTATACTAGTAAACAAAATATCTATTAATGATATTAATTTAATTACGAAATTATTTTTAAAAAATTACCCATAAATATAGCTGTTTTTGAATAGATGTAGTTTTATTAAATATACAAAATTATTTTTTATTATGCAGTCATAAATTATTGTAATCATTTTTTATTTTTAAATAATATTCACATATACGTGCAACTTGCCTAATGTGATTAACTTTTTCTTTTCGTGTAAAGAAAGTAAAAGCTGAAAAAATATAATCTTTTATCAATTCATTCTTCTATAATTTTTTGTTGCAAGAATTTGTTGAAAAAATTCAATTGCTCTTTTTATTAGTTTTAACATATTAAATACTAAGATTTTTTACTACTATTAAAACTACTTAGCGAGCGGTTAAAGATCATTTATAGGGATGGGTGTCCCAGAAGACCTGGAAATTGAGGGAAGATCAAATGGGACTTAAAATAATTTCGATTTAAGGACTTAGAATAATTTAAATTTAGGATGCATTTGATTTTACAATGTACTTTAGTAAGCTAGAAGGTTTTTAATATATAAGTATTTAGTAAATGTAAACATGTTCCATGCAAGCTGTTTGTGTAGTACATCGGTGCTGAAAAAATTCTTGAGCAAAGTATCTTAACTCATATTTTACCCGTGTAGAATTTTCTTAAAATTAAAACTGAGTTTCACATTTCAAAAATCACAAAAGAATTTAAAAATTTTGAAATAAACTAATCTTGACTAAATATATTTAAAATATAGAATTTCGAATAATTTTTTAGAACTTATACATTTTTTAAATGCTAATTGGGATTTAAAAATTAATTTTATATAATAAATAATAAAGAATAAATTTATATAATAAAATTATTTTTATATAATAAATATTTAAGGTTATTAATTTCAAATTTACAATATTATTTTATTAATTATGACTCATTTTTTATTTAATATTACTCTAATTTGTATTTTCTATTAGAAGAAATGTATTTGTTTTGGATTTTGTAAAACTGCAACGATTGCATATCAGTGGATCTGAATATCGAAGTGCCGGCCTTTTTAGTGCATTTAAATAAAAGCATGTTTAAATGACCGAATTAAACACGGAACATATTTAAATTTGTATTTTGAATCTCGAAGCCTTTATAAAATAATCTTAAGCTTCAAAATCCTTATTATTCTATAGCCCGTTATCATAATTATTCTAAGTCCCCTAAACTCAAATTATTATAAAGTCCCTATTTTGAAATTATTCTAAGTCCCTTTGACCCCCCCCCCCTACTGACATGCTTGAAATACCCCCTCTGCCTATAAACATGTTCTATGTTAAAACTAAATTTTTTAACCGATAGATATTCACGTTTGTCTAACAAACAACGGATTAATTAGCTAAAAATGAAAAAAATACCCATTCTTCTTAAAGCCTCCAGCCTAAGAAACCTCTAATTATAGAACTATGTGTAGAAGAAATTTGGTTGATTAGAACTATTTCTAAATCTTGTCCATAAGGATGCCGTGGTTGCTGATTAAAAATAACAAGAATATCGGAAAAATCTAAAAAGAAAATTCAATAATAAATTTTTTTATTTAACAGAAATAAATATAGGATTCGCATTGATAGAAGTTTTTTATAGTCACAAATTACAAAATTTATATATGGAAACTTTGAAAATCTTGAGAGAAAAATAAAAAAAATCTTAATCTTAATCTAATTAGGCAGATTTTTTCATTTTTTAAACGAACTGATATTTTTTTATTAAATAAAATTTACGAGAAAATTTATACGTAATCATTTTTAGGGTTTATAAGAATTCGGAAAATTTAAGAAGAATCTAATATGGCGGAAAGTTTCGTCGTGTTAAATTTAAAAAATTTTTGGATCATGAGTGATCAAAGCATGACTTCCCAGATCTGTGCAACTCGGATCAAAATTCTGCTTTGCTCATATTGAAGATCATTCAAGTCTAGGGGGTGAAATAGTAGGAATTTTTTAACCTTTCCAGTGAAAAGTTACAGCCATTTTTTATAAAAAAATGTTTGAAATTCTCTAAAATTTATAAACAAATAGCTATAACTCATTACTGGAGAGCTTTAGAAAAAAATTTCCTACGATAGACCTCATTAGAATTAAAAGTTCTTTAAAATGAGCCAAGTGGAATTTTGATTAAAGTTATCCAGATCTGCAAACTCAGATTTTTATGAACCAAAAATATCAAAATTTAACATAAAGTATTTGTTTAAAGAAATAAACATTTTTAATTTCTCTCTATATTATAAAATTCTAAACGCTGCCGCCGCTGCCGCCGACATGGGTCATTTGGACACCCCCACTTGGACACCCCCATTTGGACACCCCCAATTGGACACCCCAAATTGGACACCCCCAATTGGACACCCCCAATTGGGCACCCCCATTTAGACACCCTCATTTGGACACCCCCAATTGGGCACCCCCCCTTTGGACATGGTACATTTGGGCACTTCTAAATTTTTCACTACTATATCACTATAACTGTATTTGATTTATTTCTTCATTACAATATTTAAATTATTGTGTAACGTATAAAATCTATTTACTCTATTTAACACTATTTTTAGACAATGCGACCGCTACCATTGTATTATAAAAATATAATATAATGAAAATATTAATTTTAAGTTTATTTTATTTAAACTTGCAGCCTTTTACTTTAAACTACTTCAGCTATAAGTTATTGTAAACTTTTTTACTATTCCAGGTCAAAATATGAAAAAAAATTTTTATTAGATGATAAAAATTACAGATGATATAGATGAACTTATAGATGATAAGAAATAATTAGTAGAATTTAACAATGGATTTCATATTATTGCATTTAAAATAAATTATTGTGAAAGAAAAATTAAATAATTTAAATTAAAAAAAAAATATTATAGTAAAAAATATTAAAATATTAAGCTTATTAGCAAATAAGCTTAAAGTTTTATTCTTTCTAATTAATTGTCTTTTAATTTCTAATTCTAAACAAGGGCCATTTCACCGCACTTAGCGCTTTGCGGGGGTTGGCGCGCGGAGCGCGCAGGGGGCGGAGCCCCCTAGTATTTGTATATTCTTGTAACATAATCAAATACTCAAAAGCATTGAATATTTTATTAAAAAATTATTATAAATAAATATATGGGGTAATTCCATGGATAAATAGCACAAAATGGAACGCGAGGTCTCAGAATTAAAAACTTTTATTTTTATTCGAAAAAACTACTTAAAATTAGATGATTCCCCTAATTTGAAGGTTTTCTATAAATTCTGAAGGGTGCTATGCTGTTCTAAAGTTTTTTGATAAAATTGCTCTGCTCAGCCACCATTTTTGAAAGTTCCGTAAAAAAGCTCCAGAAAACGTTAAAAAATAAAAAAAAAAAAAGGTTTTCGATGTAAAATTTGATGAGAAATTCGAATTTTCAGTCAGATTTTCCCCATTCTGTGCCCATTCGCGGGAAAATTCATATTTCTGCCCCAAATTTGACAAAATAAATAAAATTAATTTTAAAAATATAGAATAAATGAAAATTGAAAAATGTGATTTCATTGATTTTTGTGTACTTTTTTAATGATTTATAGATATTTCGAGGAAAAATAAACTCTAAACTTAAAAAAAAACTTACTTTTCATTATTAGTAAAACTAATTTTTGTTCTTCCAAAAGCAGTACTTTTATTTTTAAATTTTTAATGATTTTTAGGCTAAAAATGTAAAAAAATCAAGAAAATCCCATTTTTAAAATATTCATTTTTATTAAATTTTTATAATCAATTTTAATTATTTTGTCAAATTGAAATGTATCATTCTAAGGCTACCAAAATTACTATACCCTTGTAAAATTTTCTGCAGAATTCAATTTTTTTGTCAGATTTTCATTTGGTCACGTGACTAAGCGAGAAATTAGCAAAATAACTAACAAGTCGAAATTGAGAAAATTGAAAAATTCACTAAAATCAGCATTACTCTCTTATATCAAAAATTACCCTCAGGAAAATTTTTTCTATGATATATATGAACTTTTGGAAAAATTTCAGAAGAAAAAATTTTTTTTTCAGTGGGAAGCCTTTCGGCTATTTTCACTTAAAGTTGTAAAATTTGGGGCAGAAATATGAATTTTCCCGCGAATGGGCACAGAATGGGGAAAATCTGACTGAAAATTCGAATTTCTCATCAAATTTTACATCGAAAACCTTTTTTTTTTTTTATTTTTTAACGTTTTCCGGAGCTTTTTTACGGAACTTTCAAAAATGGTGGCTGAGCAGAGCAATTTTATCAAAAAACTTTAGAACAGCATAGCACCCTTCAGAATTTATAGAAAACCTTCAAATTCGGGGAATCATCTAATTTTAAGTATTTTTTTCGAATAAAAATAAAAGTTTTTAATTCTGAGACCTCGCGTTCCATTTTGTGCTATTTATCCATGGAATTACCCTATGGTTAAAAAATTTTGATTTCAAAATGTGCTGTGAGAAAACACCCAGTTTCGCAGAGAGCATCCTTAACTATCTTGAAAGTTGAATTAAAACAATATTTTTCAATAATAGCAGCTATTTTGAATTTGAACAAAGAAATAGTAATTATTATGTAGGATAACAGTGTTAAAGTATGTGTAAATTATGTGTAACTGATGTGATAACACTGTATACCTATAATTTACACATAATATAACTGTGTTTCAATGTCTCAGGCGGGTAAATCTCAATATTTGCAGGTAGCAATTTGCATTATTTTTATTGAATTTAAAAAAAATAAAAACTGAATGTTTTGGGCTAAAAATCTGACATTATAATAGGTAATTTGGGTCCCTTTTTCTTTTATTAAAGTTCGTTACTACCCTTTGAAAGAGATATCAATTCCTTTAATCTGCCAAAAAATTTTTATATATTACGCATTTTTTCGAGTTAATATTTTTTTTTCGTGAAAGGGTATCAAAAAGAACTTCGGAAATGAAAGAATTGATCTAAAGCCCAAAATATTATTTTTAGTACTCTTCTCTAGAGATAGTAGTCATGAAAAATAGGTGCGTGTTTGATTTTTTCTTTAGAAGTAATTTATAGAAAATTTAGGAACACAAGAAATTTTCGGCTAAAAATTAAAAAACAAAAATTATTTCATATAATATTTTATTTATTATAAACTCAATATATAATATATATAATATAATTATTATTTGGAAAATACATTTCCATATATGACATTCATTAGTTGCAATATCAATAAAATATATTTATTTTTATAAAGATTGTATTCCAAGAATTTCAAATATTTTCTAATCATTGGTCCCTTAATTTCACACAACTAAATAACTATAAATTTTTTTTTTTTTTTTTGTTTTTTGGAGTACATTTTTCTGAGATCAATAATAATAATTCACACATTAATTTTCAATATATACAATGCTTACAATAATTTTATCAATAAAAATCAAAATCAGTCTTAATATATTACACAGCTGTTCTTTTGTCAACAGCCAATTATAACTATAATTAAAAAATAAATACAACTATAAGTTTTTTTTAAATGAGAGTTCATTGCATTGATTAAATGCACAATATTCAATTAAAATGTAATATCAGACTTATTTAGTCAATCGATTAATTATTAATATAAAATTGAGGTAGAAACAGTATTATTATTTGTACTATAGCAGCTTTTCATATTGTATTTTTTGTACTAACATGGTGCAGAAAATAATTAAAACATTGTTTTTACTGCTTTAGATTAGAATCAGATATTTGTATACATTTGATACAAATCTTTATAATATTTAAAAATAATAGAAAAGTAACTTAAACTAAACAATATTTTTTTTTATTTTTCATCTAACATTTTTTATTGCATTTGTATCCCTAAAGTATTTATTTTTTTTAAAACACATTTAACTAATGTAAAATTATTTTTTTTTAATTTAAGTTTTTTTACAAAACTACATAATGCATTTTTGTTTGAGATCAATGTTTTTTTTTATTTTAAAAATTAACAAAATTAATCTACGCAAGACAATTTTTTTGCCTTATATGTTTTCCAAAGTCAGCAAAAGAAAAAAACTGAGGATTGTGCTGATTGGTATCAAAACTTAATTTATGATTTTAAAACTTAATATTTCAAACTTTTACTTAAAAAACATTTAAAAAAAAAAAAATATTAGAATGTAAAAACTTATCTAATAATGTTTTAAAAATAAGTATAATCTTAAGTAGCATAAAATATTTTACTTAGCACAGGCAATCAATATTCGTTCTTATTAATGTAAAATCAGTCATAATTTAGGTTAAACACATTTTTTAAGAGTCAATTAAATATAAGAAATTTAAACTAAAAATTATTTTTCCTTTAATTTTTTTATCAGTCAAAAAAATATAAATAATTAAAGAGAATTATCAATCAGCATTTACGCTTATAGAAGTTTCTTGTAAAAATAAAAAGTAATTTTTTCTATTTTCATAAATCATAATATAAAATTAATTAACCTCTGTTTCCATTGCCAAATTTTTAATTGGGCCATTCAATTAATCAGTATTTACAGAGTCAAATGGAGAGTTCTTACTTTTAATTGATAAATCTTCAACATCTTCTTGACTATGTGCATAAGAATCGTTACAGTTATTGTAAATAGAACCATCTACATTTCCACCAATGCCATAAGGAAATTGAGCGCTATCCATAATTTCTGACTTTACTTTCCTTCTCAATCTAGTTCCTCTAGGAGTTTTAAGACCCAATTTCTTGACTTTATCATACAAAGTACGAGATGGCACACCATATCTTCGAGCTGCAACCAAGGCACTAATATTTTCTTTCTGAACAGCGTTAATAGCTTGCTTTAAATTGTCTATTGAATACCGCTTATATTTTATACAATTTTGTTTTGATTTTCCTGAAAATTAAAATAGATTTAGTTTTTTTATAAGCTAAACATTTTTAAAACTCGTAGTAAAAAAGAATTAATTAGCACAAATATTCAATGAAAAACGAATATTTTTTAAAATTATAAATAAGATAATAAATTGAAAGCCTTAAAATTTAAGTTAATGCAAAAATTTTTAATATGTATCAGTTTTATAGTTACAAAAATAATTATTGATATTTACCTTTTTTAATTTTTGAAGGCTTGTTTAAATATTTTGGACTTCCACTAATAGATCCAGAGTTTGAATTGCTCGATGATTCATCTGCACTATTAATTTTACTGAAATCAATCTCTGAATTTGTACCAGTCATTGACAAATTATCAGCACTATACGATGTTGATAAGAAGGATTCTTGAAAATTATTATTATTCTGATTAATAAGGACTTTCCTCAAATGATGAGCTATTAATTTTTTTCGTTGTAAAGGAGAAGAGTCTGTGACCCGGCTGTAAGATCCACTTAAAATAGGTTCCGATGTATTCATTGGTGTTGAATGTTCACTTATTGGTTTTGAAGTTGAAAGTCCATGAATAGCTTGCCACAGTAAATCAAATTTACTTTGACTTGGCATTACTGGATTTAAATTTGGATAAAAATTTAGTGGTTGTGATGTCGAAACTTTTGGTTCGCAACAAGTTGATGAATTAACTGGTGTGTTTGGAGGTGAAATTTCAGCTTTTTTAGCTTCTTCTTGAATGTTTTCTACTACTAAACCTTTTATCTATTTAATAAAAAAACAATAATGTAAAATTTTATCTAAATGAAAAAAAATAAAATTTTAAATAAATATTTTACCATCAAAAAATCAGCAACTTTAATAAGTCCTGCAAGATTTTCTTCAGCAACATTAATTTCTCCTCTGTACATGTATTCCAAAATCGTTTTCATTTCTGTACAGGATACATCTTTCAGTACAACAACAGGATGATTGCATGGTGTTGACAAAAATATTTGGTGAAAGAAAGATGAATTGGCAGCAAGAACCAACTTATGACACTTGAAGGATACTTCACGATCTACTCTTAAAGTAACATCTGTAAACATTTCATTTTGAAGTAATTCTTCAATGGAGGTAATGAAGTTTACTTGATGTTTATTCCACCGCAAACGGTACTCTTCCTCTGGATTTATGGTGGTCATTTTGGAATGTTATAAAATTATTGCAAAATCTAAAAAAAAAAAAAAAAATTTTTTAAATGTTTTTAATAATATTTAACTAAAATGTAAAGTAATTTAAAAATATAACATATTATGTAAACCCTTTATATCTAAAACATTTGTTTACTTTTACAAAATTTAAAATTTCAAGGTCAGAAATATAAGAATAAGTAAATACCGGATAGAGATCATAAAGATCGATCTGTCATCGTTCGGTTAGCAAAGTGAGCTTGGGTTAACGGTCGGATGACATTGATTAATATTGAAAAAAAAACTTTCCTCTCTAATATTTTTGTCACGCATTTTAATTATATAATGTTCAACATACATTTGCTAAAAAATGACTAATACAAAATAAAATTTTACAGCGTTTTGATATTATCACGTGATCAAAACAATATTTGTAAGTGTTTTTTTTATGAAAACTTTTACTTTGCACTACTGACAGATTTTTTTAATACCATAATAAAATAAACTACGCATAGTTTGAACGTTATTGATTATTCCTGGAATCACAGTCTAAATTTATTGAGATTATTGTTTAATGCATAATATTATTGAATTGAAAAGAAAATTTTTGCAATATGGCATTTTTGAATTTAATACTTTTAACTTTTAAAATTAGAAATTTGTTAATGACCTTGGCTTTGAAACGAAATGTAAAGAATAAATTTTCAAATATTTATCTATGATATTTTTGAAGATAATAAAAAATAATAAACGTTTTTCTTATCTATTGCGATAAAAATTTTATTAATCGTTAATTTTAATTAATTTTTATGTATTTTTTTATTATTAAATTTACTATACCCTAAAGATTTCACAATGTTTGAATAGTCTTCCTGCTGACTCAAATACAAGCAATAAATAGACAAGTTTATATGCGAAATATTCTATTTAATCTAAACAATAAGTGAATATGCTTTTGTATTTATAAATACGGAAATTCGGCGCATATTTCCGCGTCATACATTCTTTTCGGCACGAAGGCGCCAGGAAAGACTAATCAACGATCGAGTTCAATGACGCCTAGGAATGTCATGTTTTTTTTCTATCTTTTTTGCACTCCCACAATTTTATTCTTTTTTTGAATTATTGTTTTTTCTAAAAACTCCCATTCTTTGTACGTGTTAGTGGAATTATAATTTTAACACACGCATATAAAATTTTGTATCTATAATAAGCAAATATTTATTATCCCGTCTTTCTCCCACATAAAAGTTTTTTGTATTTTTCAAAATTAAGGGAAAGTAAAATTAATGCTCCAAAATGTAGGCTGAGCAGCTGCTGTTTTGAATATGAATAATTTTATACACGTTTGAATCTATACAAAAGCTAATTTTGCAATTAATTAATTAATAACTTTTTGTTATATTACGCAGGATGTATAAATAAAATTTTTTGGCACGTCCCAACTCCCATTTTTTTCTTAGAATTTTTGAATAATAGACGTTTTATAGATCATTTATTAGTAAAAATAATAATAACGTTTGTATTATAGGTTTACAGGAAATTACGTATATTAGTTAAGTTTATTCTTTCGATAAATTATGATTATAAAGATAAAACAGAAAAAAAATTCTTTGATAAAGAATGCAAACTTTAAAAATAGTAAGTAAATTTATCTATAGAAAAAAATATAATTTATCATGAAAAAAAAATTACGATAAAAATCTTTTATAATTCTCAGCGAAGTAAACAAAATTTTATATTCTGTAAACTAGTTTTTTTTCAGATAAAAAAAAAAATATTAAAGTTTTATTATTATTATTTTATTATTGCGAGTGTATATTATGTGTGTGAAAAATTATAAAAATTGTGTTACAAATATTTTCTTGTTTATTATTTTAATTCTATAGATAAAAAATTTGTTTTATGATAAGAAATATTTTTAAAAAATCACATGACCTAATTTTCTTAATAAATAAAATTATTTCACTTCGAGGAATATATCATGCGCTAAAACTTGTAAACCATAAAAATAAAATTTAAGTTTTTCAAAAATATTATTAATATTCAAAATAAACACAAAAAATAATTGTTTTAAAAGTAAACAAAACGAATACAATAAAATATGCCCACAGAATTGTTTTTCTCGTAATTCAATTCTTTGTTGTCATTTCAATAAATAAAATTTAAACGGAAGCAAAAAACCCAAAGGAATATCATTAAATTCTTTATTTTATTTTTGCTATCTTATTTTTCTAGGAAACGAGAGAGAAAGTTTCGAGTTCAATGTGCGAAAGGAGTGATATAAGTATAATTATTAAGTGATTCGAACATATGAGACGTCAGCCGCAAATTTATAAGCGCGTGCCAAAATTCCCCTTCGTAATTTAATTCCTCTTAATTACTCTCCCTCTTTTTTTTATCGATTTATGATAATTAGATAAAAGTAAAATTTACTAAATTATTAAATTAAATTTTTTTTTTAAAGACTTAAATATATTTTATTTTTTTGTGCAATTTAATAAAAGAGTTTTGTATTTGAAATAAATAAGCTTACCTAGAAATCAAAGTTTGTTTTGTTATTTAGGGTCAACACGTGTCCCGAAGAATCCTTGTCCTTTCTTGTTTTCTTAGCAAATCTAACAAATCCTTGAATTCAAAATATAATCCTCCTGTGCAAACTTGTATTTATTTAAGGAATGTAAACGTTGGCTCAAATAAAACTGCGATTTTTATTTTATTTTTGTTTTCATAGAATTGTATAATGCATTAATATTTCTAAAGTTTGCGAGTATAATAAGATTGTTTTCAGTCTTTACTCCTCCGAACTTGTATGAGTCACTGATTAAAAAGACACTTGCTAGTACAAAAATACACTATAAGTCCACCTCTCAATTTTTTATAAAATTTCGAGATAAGATTTGTTTTGATAAGTTCACTGTACGTATAAACTATGCAATGCCCGTTTAAATTTTAAAAATAATATTTAAGTTAAAAAAATAAAAGAAATCTTTTACACTTTTACTTGTTTCACTTTTCTTTTAAACGATGTTGACTCTATAAAATTTGAGCGCAAAATGAGCAGAGAGGAAGAGAACAGCAAAGACTAAATAAGATGAAAACGGGCCCTTTCTAATACCGAAAAAATTAGCACCGAGCGCCACTCGTGGGTGAGATAGCAACGCCCTCGCTAATTTTTCTCAGCAGGCTCTGGACTGACCAATTGGGTCGTTGCAAACTTACGGTGGTGGGGTCCGCCTTTTTCAAATAGTATAGGTAATAACTGATTATTTTTTGAGAGATTTAAATATGGCTACTCATTGTATTATGCTTTACATATTTTAAACAGGATTAAGAATTTTGTGATTATGTATTTTATTTTTTCTTTTGTATATTAAAAATAAAAATAAAAATATTATATATAAGTACCCATTAAATATTAAAATATTTACGTTTCAAAATAAAGTAACGCGCGTAAATAAATTAATAATTTTTTTTGAGAATTATAATTTAATAAATAAGATTTTATTATTGCCAATTAACAATTTTTACGCGTACGGCAAAATAAAAATTTTGTATTTTGAAAATGATCTACACAATCTAAAAAACTTTTTGGTACGTTATCTTAAATTTGTGAAGAAAGAAAAATTTGTTTTTATTGGTTGCCATCCAAGAAAAATATTTATAATTATTTGCCGGCATTTTTTATTTAATAATTGCAAAACGCAATAAGATTCTTACAAGTTTGCTAAAAAACATAAAAAAATAAGTAACGCCTCTGATAAGAATGATTCCACCTCTACTTAGCTAAAAAAATTAACCAATAAAATTGTTCTCAATCGCCAATTACAGTCACGCAACTTGTTTTCATACACCTTCGCTTTTAAACGTACGAGAATCATGTGGGCCTCTTAAAAAAGAGAAGGGAACCTCTCCCACTTTTTTGTCTTTTTTATCTTCCCTCTCTTATTTTCTAATACTTGAAAAATCATATTTGCCGCATTTGATACTGAGAAAAAAAACTAGCGGCAAAAAATTTCATGAAATTTTTAAAAATCTCCTTTTTTTGCAAAAATAAGGAATTTTATTTTTTGAAGGTATACTACTAAACTTTAAAAAATACAAAATTATTTCTTTTAAAATTAAGAGAAAGAATTTTACGATAAAGAAAAAGGAATTGATTTTTCTCAAGGACCATTATTTTATAGAAAGTTCGCTCACGTAATACTAACGACAAACTAACGAATATAAAATTATATACGCATAACCATTTTAAAATATACTAAGTTTCAAAAATATTAAATTCAAAAAATTAAACTGAACATCTGCAGCATTGTTTTAAAAATAAAACTAAGTTTAATTTAGATAAAGAAAAAGATAGAGAGAAATAGAGAGATTCCCTCAGTTTTCAATGCATAAAATAGTAAATTTTTTTTTTTTTAATGCGCGCACAACAGGATAAAAAAACGTTAGAATAAAAATTAAAAGAATTTTAAATATTGTAATTTTTACAAAAATTGTAAGAAAAATTTAAAACAGCATGAAAAATTGAAAATAAAACTTGTCTTGCAAGGTTTTGCATTTTATTCTTTTATATTATTATTAAACGCCTTTTTGTCAAAGGCATATCGAATATATATCATTCCCTTTTTATATAAAAAAAACGACCCTTCTTTGGGTCTGCTGCACCCTCACTCTTTTTTTTTTGCTTATTTTTTTGCGCTTAGTCCCTTCGTCATTTTCTTATTATTTTATTGAAAAGTTTGTCTAAAAAAAATGCGATTATCTTTAATGCGGCGATGGTTTCAGGTCTCTTCGCTAGACCAAGGTTGGGGGCTGATATTTGCAGATTCTATGCTCTACGGGACGCATTGTGCATTACAAGACACCCTGACGTTTTGTATAATTCGTTCCTTTTAAGATCTTTTGGATAATAAAAATAGTATTTTTAACAATAAAATGTCAGTTACATACGAGTAGTTTTTCTTGAATCTCAATATTTTGCTAAAAAATTTTATGCATTTAAAATAAAAATAAATTTTTAAAATTATTTAAAATTTGTAATTTTTAGACAATCTGAATAGAAGGTTTTAGACAGTTTGAGAAAAGACAAAGTGGGCAGATACAAAGTTTATAATCATCTTAAGTGTCTGGAAAAAATGATATTTTAAATAAATCCAACGAATTTTAGACAATAGAACAGCCTAATAGAATTATATATGCTGTCTAGAAAATTTAATATTCATAATAATATCTTTGGAGGCTTTTCCATTTAAAATTTTTATCCTTAAGTACATTTTACGAATTTTATCTTAGTCTTTATCTAAATAAATACGCATACACCTGAGTATTATTTTTTTAAAATAGCTTATTTTCACACGTGGCATGTTTTTAAATAGTTATTTTTACCAAAAACTGTAAAAAATTTTTTTTTAATTCCTAAAACATTTCTAGATTTTAGTGGGTTAAAAATAAGAGTGGGTTTTAATTCAAGACGCAAAATTTTTTTAATTCCTTTTTTTTTGCAAATTTTTGCAAATTTTTGGCTAACATAAAAAATTACTCAAAACTAGCCATTGACAATGTAGAGAATCTTCGTGATTGTAATTAGCGATCAAAAATATTTATAGGGTCCAGCCGGACATAAAAACATACAAAATTCTCTCTATCTGGAAAATTTCGTTGCAAATAATATTGTTTTAGATTTCTGTTTATTAACTATAAAACTTAGATTTCTTAGATTTGTTAATTTTTCCAAATTTTTTATGGTTATTCATCATATTTGCAATATTGTGCGCAAAATTTTCGCAAAAATAGCCACTATAGTCTGTCGGTTACTTATACAAAGAACTAAATTTTAATCGTTAATAGTCATCGTTAATAGTTAAATTTTTGTTCAATAGCTACGGCCAAATCATACTACCTTTCGTATCTTAGTTTTTTTGTCCGCGGGGTCTAAGAGATGTTATAGGTCCATTAAGTTGGCCAATTTTTTTCAAAAAAAAACTACAATCTTAAAACATAATATTAATAGAAATGACTCTAATGCATGTCTACAGATTTCTAACCGAAAAATATTCTGGATCTAAGTTTTAGAATTAAGTTAACGTCTCCGCAAAATTAATAATCTCATAAAAAATGAAAAATAATACAACGCTTTCTAATTGGTATCCATTTAATAAATATTTTCAGGTTTGGAATCCATGATTTAAAACTTGATTTTTATAATTTTTTTACGTTTCAAAACATGATGCATCTTAAAAATGAGGTCAACAAACTACCTGTATAAAAACAGAAATTCTTTAGCATTTTTTTATAAGAATAGTGGCAAGTTGTCATGCTGAGTTTTAAAGAAAACATAAAAAATAACACAAAATTCAATTTTTATTTTTATTATTTTTGAGAATATTTTATTTTCTTGCAAAACTTTTTTTTTATATTATTTTGTGCTTTATAGTATAAAAAAAATTGCTGTTGTACCTAATAATAGATATAAATAAGTAAGAAAAACATTGCGATTTTTTATTACACAATCTTCAATTATCGTTTGCTTATTTAAGTGGTAATAAAAAACTATAATTCATATAGATCAATTTGAGGGGTTCTATCCCAATTAGGCCCAAATTAGACTAAAGGGTTGCAGAAATTGACGTAAGCAATTTTTCCCGAAAGTACAACTAAAAATAAGTACTATGAGCTAATTGTATCTTTCTGGGTCAAATCCTTTTTTAGACCTAGTAATTGACTCAAAATATTCTTGTTTTTATTTTTAAATCAGAGGAGGATCTAGAAAAATTTTTTTTTTTTGGGGGGGGGTCATTTGGAATCAAATTACATTAAAATCCGCCACTGCAAATGCTTATTTTGGGGTAAAAAATATTTTTCTTTTCGGTGCTAATAAGAAGATTCCCGTAGAATTCGATTCCGGTTCAAAATTTGATTTAGACTTAGCATACGCGAGAAATTACGTTTTTCATTCCTACGCTTTTTAACTTTAATTTAAAAAAAGTTCAGGCTCGATTTTAATTTATATTAGGCTAAAATTATTTGTTTATAACTAATTTTCATCCTAAAAAAAAAAAATAGTAGGATACGCTAATCTGAAATCCGCGGATCAAAAAATGATATTTTTAATTTAATTTTTTTTAATTTTTTGCCAAGTCACGTCAACAAAATTTGGTTTCCTCAGGAAATTTTTGCGTTGCGGGGCGAAAAAAGTGTTTTCGGCCCGCTAGAAAGAAAAATAAATAATTTAAAATAAAAGACTTCATTGAAAAAAAAAAGATTTTTCGGGAGATTAAAAAATTATATTTCAAGTTAATAATACTTGTAATAATACTGCAGCTATTGTAATTATATCTACGTGTCGCGACAGATGTCTCCTGGAAAATTCTGGTATTTAAAATACATCATTAATGCATTATTTTGTATACCTACAAAATCTTATAATATTTGTTTTTTTTTTCTAATATATTAAGTTTACCAAAAATTAAGAATTGTACATAAAAACAAATTAATATAATTACAGCTGCCCAAATAAAATATAAAAATCACAAAAAAAAGCAACTGCCAAATTCTAAGTATACAATTTCCCAAATTTGCCACAACTGCCCATTAAAATAATCTCTTTACTTTAGGAAAAAAATTGTTTGGGCTGATTTCTGCAACCCTTCAGGGTAGTGTCCCTCGTGTAAAAAAATTGTTGTAAGATTTATTTTTCGACATTTTTATTTTGGCCCAAAATATGATTAAATTAGAAAAATAGAAATAATGCGTTTTCTTAAGCTTAAAATTTGCATTCTTTCAGATTTATTAATTTCTTTTTATTTGAGCCCTTCCCCATATAATAAATCACGTAATAAATGCACTGTTAATTGCATGCATCCAAAACTCTAAAATGAAGTAAAATGGAACCACATCAGTAGATCTTACGTATTTTTAGTCACTAAACACGATTTTGAAGATTTCACTCATTTTTCAATCACCAGTTTTAAGCTAAAACTTTACTTCACCCAAAATATACAAATTTTAAAAAGATTTTTGTGCTTTAGCCAAACTTTGGTGTATTCTGGATTTTGGGGTCGCTGATGACGATTTTGAAATCATATTTATCTAATTCAAAATGCCTAACCCAAAATGGCGAATTTTTTCATACAAAAAATCTTATTTTAGAATCGTGATCAATCTCTTCAAAAACTGCAAATCATTTTTACAAGCTTTGAAATATACTAACTTGAATAATTATCAATTTTGAAGTTAGGAATCCGGGATTTTGAGTCCACAAATATGAATTTAAATAATCTGATTTAAGAATCATCATTAGCGACCCCAAAAATCTTATTGTGATTTCAGTTTTAGGACTTATAATAACTAGGGAGTATACGTTAAAATTGTTATAAGTGAATATGTTCCATGATCGTTGGTTGTGTGAAAACACGAACCAGTTATAAGCTTTTTTTTTTAATAAATAAATTGTAAATTTCATCCGAGATTTCATCATAATTTATTTTTTGAATTTGGAAAAAAAATCTGAGCATTCAATTTTCCAGTTATATTATTTGTTCTATTTTACAGTGTGCGTTAAATTTACTTTTACGCACTGGTGGGATAACTTTAACGCATTTTTTAAATAAAATTATGTATGAAACTCGATTCCAGTCTTTATGTGCTACGCACCTCGGGCCCCGTAAACCTTCGCATTTCGTATATTATAACTTTACACTCTTGTTTCATAAATAACTATTTTTTTTCTGGGCGTTAATATTATCATGATATTATTATGCTATTCAAATTGGTCATATAAGAACAAGATGAATAAGCGCAACATGTTGCATTATAATAATATCATTTTGACTGCAAAAGAACACGTATTTTGGTATGCTTAGAAATCAAATTATTTAATATGCAAACGAGAATGTATGTGATGACTTAAGTGAGAAATATGTTTCATTCAAAAAAATAAATAAAAATAAATAAACAATTATAAAAAAATTTTTTTTTTCTTGTTATTAGCGATTAGACTTATTTTTATGCTTCTCCGAAAGATTTTGTTTAATATTTGCTAAATTTTATACAGAGATAAAAAAATTAATATGAGGTATTATATTATTAATTATATGATAACTTTCGGGTCATTAATGTTGTGAGATGAAATTATTATTATGTCCTAAGTTAAGTAAAAATTTAATTTAAGCTAAAGTATATTTCAAAATACTGATACTGATCAAATTAATAATGTTTTCAAAACTTTAATGAATTAAAGTATAATTTAAACTAAGTTAAGTCTTGTTGTTTCCTAATCACAAGCTCATCTGAATTTGAAGTTTTTGGGTCCAGAAAATAATTTAGACTTATCATTTACAAACTTAATTTTATTTCCATCAAGTACAATAAATAAATTATTTAAGGGTTTAGAGAAACTTGAATATCTTGATATATCTGCCACGGTAGAGCTGCTTTGGTTGAATATTCAACCAATTGGTTGAATTTCGCAGTTTTTGGTTGAATTTTTAACCAATTGGTTGAAAAATTAGAACACAATTAATTATTAATTTCATTATGCAAAGAAAATAATTTCATTGATAAATTACGCATAAAAAAATTTATTAAATATATAATTACAGAGTGGATTTGCATATGTGATACGGAATTTTTATAATGTTTTTGCATTTTCTGAAACTATAGTTTTATACACTGAAAAAAAATTCCGCTTGCGGCTAGCTTTTTTTTCTTCGCAAACAATTGCAAATAACTTCAAACGTAAAGAAAATTTAAAAAAAAACATTTTTTCTCTTGTTTTTTCAAAAAATTTCTTAAATCTCAACTTACCAAAATACGCATATCCCAAGTAAGCAGGAAAAAAATTTTTTTAAAAATTAAAAAAAAAATTTTTTTATGTTTCAAGTCATTTGCAATCGTTTGACGAGATAAAAAAATTATATAGGGGTGATTTTCATATACATACACTGTAAAAAGTAACTTTCTTATATTAACAAAAAAATTAGAACATTTTCGAAAAAATTTGTAAATATTCGAAAAAAATCGTAAATTTACTAAATTTAGTAAATTAACAAAAAATTCGACTATTCTCGATTTTTTTTTGTGAATTCGCAAGAAAAATTGATAATTTACAATTTTTTTTCAAAAATGTACAAAAAATAGTTGTGAACTTTTTTTCGTAAATTCACAAAAAAAATCGAGAATTCTCGAATTTTTTGATAATTTACTAAATTTAGTAAATTTACGATTTTTATCGAAAATTTACAAAATTTTTTTAAAATTCGCTAATTTTTCGAAAAAATTCTATTTTTTTTGTAAATCTAAGAAGTTACTTTTTACAGTGTAGTGTCCACCTCACTTATATTCGAAACGAAAGCTTTTTTACACTTTTTTTTCTTTTAATAAGTTGATAAACAATATTTTTTTAAAGTCACAACCTACTACAAATATATTTTCTGTAGCATATGTATTCAAAACCGTCCGCAGTCCTTTTGCTTAACTATAAACTTTGTGTATTATCAAACGGCTTAAAATTTGAAGTTAAATTTTTCTGTAGGATGCATATGACGTATTTAGGTCCCAAAAACTCATTTTTTTCAACAAAACAAATTTTCATGCGATCCTCTTAGCTTATCGTCACATATAAAAGTCTGTCTCTCGATTTTAGCTTTTTTTGAACTTCCCACCTTTTATGGGAGCGCACTCTATATTTATGCACTTGAAAGCACTGTTATCTTAATTATCTATTGTAATCACAAATGTTGATTAAATCAAAACTAAATTAATTTCATCGCCTGGCTCCATCAGAGAAATGATAAATTACTTCGAATTAGACAATATTCAAATAAAGTAACAATACATCATTTATGCATGGAGTGAGAGCGTTAAATTCACTAAAGCTATGATTTGCAAAGAATTGTAGTATAAAAAAGGATTTTTAATTTAAAAAAATTTTTAAATTATATATTAGCCTGGCCCCTTGAAATAAGAAAATCATTGCTCATTTAGTAACTCCTAATTGTTGATATCTAATACATGGGCTCTTAAGGGCCCAAAAATTTTATCCCTTTGGTGCCAATAATTAGGAGTGATTGAATGAGCAATAATTTATTTCATTTTTTTTTTTTAGAATTTTGCAACTTTTTTTACTCGATAATCTAAAATCCAAGCAATTTTTTAAAGCAACTGCTATAGACCAAAAAAGAAATCAGCATCAAAAAATTAAATTTTATTAAAAATTTAATGCCTTGTTATTTTTCTAAAAAATTATGTATAACGAATACTTTTATATAAAAAAAAAACATTAAAATACAATTTTAAAACTTGCTTTTTTAAGATAAAAAATCAAGTTTTTTGTGTATTTACTTAGGACACTGTTACGGAAAGAATAAAAATAAAAAAAAAAAAAAAGTTTTCATTTTTTTTGTACCTGCCTATGTTATGCTAGAAAAAAAATAATATCTTGGGGTAGGTAAGTAATAAAAAAAAAAGGTTTTTTATTCTTTTATTTGCATTTCATTGTTAAAAAAAAAAAAGAATTTTTTTTTGTAACTTAAACTATAGATTAGACAATGTGACGCCGTTTAATTTAAAAAATTTTCCTAATTTTTGTATTTTTAATTACGTGAAAGTTTGAAGCATAAAAATAAATAGTTTGAGGATTTTTTTTTCTTTTTTTTTTATCAGCAAAGTAACAAATTTTTGTTTTTTTTTTTTAGAAATAAAGCTATTACGATTTTATCTTACTAAAATTTTTATCTTTTCTTTAATTATTATTATTATGTGTTTACGCACACCGAAACGTAAAGAACTCTTTCATAATCAATACTCTAATTCTCAATTAAGTTTTTTTGAAATTTTGATCTCAAATAATATTATCAATAACTTAATTAAAAAAGCCCCGTGATTTTATTAAGACGTAAAAGATATACATTTAATATTTTAAATGTAAGCTATGAAACAAGTACCTATTTTAGGTAAGAATCCAACAGATAAAATACGAATTACCCTAGACTCTCTTATAAATAAAAGGTCAAGAATTTTTTTATTTGAGTCATTTAAAGAAGCAAGAAAGGTGATCATTTTTCGAAAAAAAGGATCAAAAATTTGTACCTAACACGCCTTGAAACATTTTCCTAAACTTTAGTTTTATTCGTTCTAACCTTCTAAGATTTGGTCTAATAGGGATTTTTAGGTCGCTGATCACAATATAAAGCCCTTAAAGGGTTTTTTTTTAAAGCATAATAAAAATAATAATATAAATAATAATATACATAATCCAAAAAACCCTAATAGACCAAATTTTGGAGGGCTAAAGTGAAAGTTGCAAAAACAACCCTTTTAGGGGTAGTTTAGGCCAATTTACGGGTGAAGGGGTAATTTTTCATAGTTATAACTTCAATATTCGTGATCAACGACCCAAAAAACCTATAGTAGACTAAATATGGTGGCGGCCACAAACAATACACCCCCCCTTTTTATTTATGAATTAAGCCACGAATATGATCTGATGGGGATGGCGCACTTCGGTGCGCAGGGGACTTGTCCTCTAGTTAGTTAAAAAACTTGAAAATGCTTTAATAAAACCTAAATAACAGATTTTTAGGTAAGGGATTGGTCTGCCGTTTTAAATTTTGAATTCTGTTTTAGAATCCTGATCAGTCACCCCGAAAACCTAACATGTGTACCAAAATTTGGCTTAATTAGCAATATTTTTAAAGTTTGCTAAATTTTTGCGTCTTTCGGACAATATATCGTTAATTACGGAAAACTGGACTTCAGAAAATAAATGAAACCTTTAAAATTCTTTTTAGCGACCAACAATACATGCGTGTTACTGGGTTGAATCCATATTACTAAATTTAGAATTTTCGGATGTATAATCAGCCAATAATACACGGTCTATGTTATGGGTAATGTAAAAATTTTCAAAAATTCGTAACTATTATACACCAAAAAAACATAAATATTATAGATAAACCCCGGAACAGAAAATGACTTGATGCACAAGAATCTCATTGTCCAACGTGATTGTAAACGTAAAAAAAAGTTTCCGTTATAGTGAAAAATACAGGTTTTGTATAGTATTGTATAGTTATACTTGAAAGAAATGTATAATTACGAGTATATAGTTACAACATCTTTTGGATATTATCAATAATATTTGGATATTAAATTAAAATCATACTAACCCAATTTTTTTATTTTAATAAGAATTTGATTGAAAGCAAAAACCGGTAATAAATAAAAAAAAATTATCACTTAAATGAATAAAAAGATAGAAAGAAATCAAAAGCAATATTTTCCTTTCAATATTTCTATATTATCCTTTTTTATTATTCTTTGTTTTTTTTTAATTAAATTATCGATTGATAGAAAAATATTAGTTTTTAATTACATATTAAATCATAAAAAAAATTTTATATAAGCAAACCTTTCTAATAAATGAAGCCTTCTGTGAACAACTTTTTCTGTTTTCAAATGAAAATTTTAACTCAATTTTTGGATTCCTCAAAAAATTGTAGAAGCGTTCCCTTTTCAACCAAATTTTAAATATTTCTTCAAATATTTTTATTTTAAATATTTTTCCAAAAATTTTAATTCTTTTTATTTTTATTTTTTATTTTTTATTTTTTGGTAATTTGTCAGAAATTTTCTTTAACTGCCTGAAAAGAAAGATTTTGGTAAAATTCAATACCGAGGAATCCGGTAAGTGTGTCAAAATTATCCTTGGAATTATCATTCAGTCACATAAAAGAGGGACCCGGAAATTTTGTTGCTTTTATCAGTATTATTTTTTTTTTAATAAAAAACATGCAAATCTGGATTACTAATATTTAATGTCATTAATCCAGTTTTTTTTCAAAAATCCATTTTCGCTTGATTTTCGGGAAAAATATTCTTATGGAAAAAAAGATATTATTTTGAAAGAGAAAATAATCAAGCGATCATAAGTGACTAAGAGTTGTTCGAGGAACGATCTCTGGTTCTACTTCGTCCTTGTAGTTGTATCTGCAAATATACACTAACTGAAAAAAAATTCGCTCGTGACAAGCGGATTTTTTTTTAATACCATGTTTCAAGTCATAAATTGCAAGCGTCGAGCAAGAAGAAATAATTCTGATTCTTTTGTCCAGTGTATGTACAATTTAGTGTACATCCATAGGAGAAATGTAAATTTTTTTTTTCGCGAAGTATACAAGAAAATTTTTATTTAAATTTATTGCCTGCTGCGAAGTACCGATTAATTAATTATTTAAGATACTAATATTTTTGTGAAAAAATTAAACTATGAATACAAAAAATAATAGAAATTTATTATTTGAAAGATATCAAAGTTTATTTAATATCATGATCTTGTTTGCTAACTTGATGTTTTTTTAAAAAATAAAACAAATCTACGCGCAGATAAGAAAAAATCCAGTTATAGTTTTTTTTCAATTATCTGTAAATAATTGTTATAAAAATATTCATTACGTCAAAATAAAAAATATTTTATATGGGAGAGGTACGTGTATATTTACGAATTGATCACGTGATATTTCGCGTGATACTATAGAATATTTGATAATAAAGTTTTTTTATCTTGAAAAATTTTATTAGTCTGCCTAAACTAATATTAACAACTATAGCAAAAATTCAAAAACTCTTTCTTACTTTTTTCCAGATAATTTTGGTTTCTGAATTTATCACCAATCGGGTATTGTAAATTAACGAATTTCATATATTATTATTGTAAAACCAATAATAGTAAAATTTTAAGTGGGTCTTATATAAGTTTATTTTGGCAAATGCAACTTATTATAGATTGTAATCGTATGTGATATAATAAATGCATATTTCTAACACGATCGAGTTTCAGAATGTTTTTTCTCTATAAAGGTCAATAATGACGGATTATCGAAATTGGAAGAGTCATTAATATTGCTCGCTGTTAGAAAAAAAGGCTACTCCATTATTTCTTCTACCTATCTTTTTGTCGTCCAAAATAAAAATTGCTGAGATTTTCATTAGGCGAAAATATTTTGTAAAATAAAATTACAACTGAATTTAAATAATTTTTGATTTGCGCCTCTATGCAGCTGGTTTTGGGAAAAGTTATGGTTGGTTAAGCCAAGTTGGTTAATTTATATCGAAAAAAAAAGTGAAAGTATGACACCCCAAAATAGCCTAGATTTTTAGATTCGGCCAAAAAATGCCCATTTTACAGTTGAAATTTTTCGTCATTTTGGATCTGGAGGTGTATGTGGGGCCATTTCACTCGTTTACGTATTTTCGCAAAACTTTATTTATATTTTAATTTATCAGCAGTTATTATCTTTTTATTTTGATATTAAATATATTATTATTGAATCTTCACGAATAAAACGAATAATTGAACCCTCAAGTAACACGTTGCAACTTGCAGGAGAAAAAAAAAATGAAAACCAAAATTAAGAATCGTAACCCTGAACGTAAAAGTTATCCACCTTACATAGGGGAGTGAAATAAATAATAAAAATTGTAGACTATACTGTTTCTGGCTTGAGAACATGATGAAGCATAGCTAAAATAATGTTTTTAATCCTGAATTACTGGATATTACTGTTATTTATTGATCGATATTCGATTTATACTTGAGCAAACGCTTTCAAGTAATTTTAGTAGAAAATAATTACCTTGGCTTTAAAAAACTTGGAAAATTTTTTTATTTTACTAAACTGTCATGAAATAAAAATATTAGATATTATTATCATGTTATAGTACGACGTAAAAAATTATTAAGCACCTGAATTTTATTTGATATTTTCTTTCTTTCTTGTTAATTGATAATAATGTCATTAAATTTTAAAAGAATCCAAGAAAATAAATAAAATGACATTTCTTCGAAAATGATTAAACGTCAAGAAAATATATCTATACCTTCATTTATAAAAAATTCATGCATGAGTAAATTCATTGCCAATAGCTGTAAAAATTTAAAAAGTAAACGTATAAATATAAAAAATTTATTTTCATTAGCAAAAATATATGACGCGTCAAGTATATTGATGAATTTTTTTTTGAAAATTTTTTCTCTACTCATTTTTAAAAAGATCAAAAGACTCGTTAGGAAAACTTGGTTAAAATGGCATATTCAAATGCTTTCTGATGGACAATATTTAATGCTTTTCCATAATTCAAATTTTCACTACCCATTTAGTTAGGATATTTATTTTTATTTTCTTATTAAAAAAGCCCCTCTCATACATTTCCCATTTGATAACGGCGTTATAACTTAATTAAGGGACATTGCTTGAGCTTTTTTATATTTTCCAAACTCAAAAATTTTATCACTTACCGTCTCGGAGAAAGGAAAGCGTCTATTATCTGAAATTGCTGCATGTACTGAAAAGATCGTAACAGCTTAATATTTCTCTGCATTTTCTAGTTTTTTAAAAAAGTAATAATTTGGAGAAAAAAACCTGCTTGAATAATTAACATTTAATAAAGAAAATTCTTCTCCGTTTTTAAATTACAAAAAATATATTTGCATAAGCATAAAGTAAAAAATATTTTTATTCGTAAAAAATTTTTTTAAAAATCTATACTACAGAAGTTTGAATTTTTTATACAACAGTACACAGAATGTAAAGCGCATAAAAAGATGACGTATACTCAGCAATATTTGAAAATTAAAAAATGCACGTCTGTAACATATATAATAATGCATATGATGTATGTATACTCACATGTGATTTCTTTTTTTTATTTTCTGCAGAATCACCCTCGCAATAGAAACGAATGAAAAGTGCACAAGGGCACGTCTATAATATCTATGTACAATTTTTACAACAAAAAAAACTTTTGTAAAAACTGCATAAAAAAAAGGGAGAAGAAATCTTTTTTTAGGAACAGGTATATAATCGTCCAAGTTATTATTAAAATAAATGCCGTACAATAAATATAAAAATTTGATCATGTAACGATTTCCCCCTAGATGCGAATATATGTACACCCGGATGCTTCTCTCCCTCACTTTGTGTGTAAAAATTTTTTTTGCCCTTAACACGACCCACATTTTCTTTATTTTTTTGTATCACATCGTCTTTAGGATTTATTTTTTTTTTCTATATAAATAGCGTATATGACTGAAAAGAAATAAAAAAAAAAAAATACATCAAAAGAGATTTGCAAAAATATACTATATTCGATTGCTGAAAGTATATTTATTGTTGTTGTAGGTGCATATTCAAGACATCTGCTAAAAAAAATATCAGGTATTTCTTTTATTTTCTGCAAATAAATCGAAAAATCTTTTTTTTTTCTTTCAATATAAATTTTATATAAAAACTTTTTATCTATTATTAAGGCTTTTTCTATTTAGGAATAAATTTATACATTTTTAAGTATTATTCAAATTTATGTTTTATATGCTTTAGAAGAAATTGCAATTTTTTTCAACACCTTGCTTTAAAAAGAGCAGGTAACCTCGGATCTTGCTGAAATTCAGTTGGTTATTTGATTATAGTTAATTTTATACCCTTAATGTCCCTTTTTAATGATAAGGCATTTCCAATTTTAGGATAATTTATTTTTACCTTTCATTATATATTTGGGTAATTCTTAGTGTTTTTAACATAACAGGTACCTCGAAGTCATGGATCTTAAAAAATGATTGGATTAGATTTAGTATGAGAAAATAAGATACCAAACCAATTTTAAAGGTTCTAGGTTCAATGCTTTCGAAATAGCAGCTTTTTTTCGATTATTTATTCTTGTTCATATTTGCTGCAAAAACCTACAAAAATTTTCTGATTTTAATTTTTCACCGCTCTACATACTGCTAAAAAATAATTTTCAAATTTAAGGGGTATGTAAAATTTTCCCCTGAATCCGAATCTGCCAGAAATTTTTCGGAAAAACCTTAAGAAAAGCCGGAAAATCTTAAAAACTAAAAGGGCTTTAAAATATGAATATCTCAAAAAGAAGGACTTTATTTCTTTTTTTACATAGAATTACAGAAATATTCAATATTTCTCAAAAATGAGGCTCTATAGTAAAATTTCCCAAAGAATCCAAAAAATCGAACCAGAATTTTCATGAAAATTTTTTTAAATGTGAAATGTAGAGTTTAAAATATTCAAAATACTAGAAAATTTATTCAGCGTCATATTATAAAAATGGTTAAACTGAGCTTGCTATTAAGCCCCATTAAAAATGTTTGCAGATTTTATTTATACCTTTTTTAAAGCATTTTAATGGAATATTGTTTGGAAAATCTTTATAAATGGTGCGTATATTTTTTAGCATAAATGATTCATTTAATGAGCTTTTAAACTGAAAAAAAACTTTAAAAGCGCTTTTCTCGAAACTAATAAAGCATTCAACCTATATCTTGTTTTTTGTTATTTATTAACATATCAAAAAATGAAAAATGTTGTTATTTTTTCGGGTAATAAATGCCACTCTTATTAGATCTGGGCAACTTTGATAAAAAATCTGCTTGAAATTTTAGATTAACGAAGCACAGGCGGGAAGGAGGGGGTTCAAAGTTTTTGATTCACTTTTTCAGTAATGAGTTTTAGCTAATTGTTTATGAATTTCAAAGAGTTTTTTGCTTTTTTATGAATAAACAATTATGAATTATTATGAATTCTATAAGAGTTATTTATTAATGTAAAAAAATATTATAATATATCCAATAAAATATTTGCAAAAAAGTGAAAATAATCAAAAGAATACTCTATTCTTTTAACATGACTCAATTATTCTCTTTTGTATAAGGATATATTCGTATTATAGTATAGGTTAGGACACAAAAAAATCTTACTTATTTGGGGTAAAAAATTGCGTCCAGAAAAGTAAAGAATGGCCGAAATTGTACGTAAATTACCCTCTGAGTTGAAGCCGAGGATGGTAAACTGCAATTTGGGGCATTTTTTATTTATGAACAAGGGCAGTACAAAATTTTTCTGCGGCAGCAGCGAGAAATTTCGATTTCCTTGGCCGTGCAGCGGCTATACTGTCTAGTTTATGGACAAGAGCCGTATAAAAGTTTTAAGCGTCTATGGCGAGAAAACGCGTTTTTGCCTGACGCGCAAACCTATTTTCAAACCTATGGAGATATGCAAAACTATGTTCTAAATCACGGGACACAATATGATTGGTTAAATTTTTGCATACTGCTTGCACTCACTTGTGCAAACAACTGCATACAAAGTCAAAACCAATATTTTGTCCCAGATTTAAAAAATAGCTATTTAAAGAATTTAATTAAACAATTATATTTAAAAATAATTTAAGGACTTATGACCCCAATTGGAAAAAAAAGGAAATATCCACATTACCGACACTATTTTTTTTTTATAATTTGCAGTTTAAAATAAAATTAGTCGTAAAAATATTAAAAAATGTGTTTATTATGTAATATTATTGCAAAAAAAATTATTTTAATTTTATAAATTATGAAAAAACATTATTATTTTAGGTTATGTTGCTTACTAAAACTTGGTTTTTACTGAATAATTAATGATTGAATGTGGTAACCTAGATAAAATAAATTGGAAATATAATCTTTGACAATTTATTTATCATATTAAATTAGTTTCAACACCCTGTGTCATCATTATCATATTTTTTGTAAGCTCCAAATATGAATTTCCATAAGAGCAATGTTAAACTGCCTACTTTTAATTTGCAATAAAAAGATAATTAATGTGGTAATAAATGTAAAACAAAGTTCAATTCAACTTTAAAAATGTTTAGCTTTAATAATTTTCCTGTTTCATTCAGTTCTGTCATCATTTCCAATTAGGGTCATAACTCCTTAAAAAAAAATAATAAAATTCATATTTTAAAATATTTGACAAAGGATTTTAATTCTAATGATAAATATACATAAAGAATAGCATTTACATTAAATTGAAAATTACCTTCATTGTTTTACAAAGAAAATAAAAATTTTTAAATTAAAATACTTGAAATTTACAAAGGAAAAAAAAACTAAAAAAATATTTAAAACAATAAAAATCTAATAATGTGTTTTTAGTTTGTTAATAGCATTATATGCATTACTTTTAATTACTCTCAGTTCTAGAAGAGTAATAATTAAATCAATTAAATATACTTTTTTACAGTTACAATTTATAATTTAGATCCTTAGAGTTTTAATAAAATTTTGGAATTTACATGTGCAAGTATATGCAATTCCAGAAACCACTTTTGACAAAATTTTATTTAGTAAATTTAACTCCTGTATCGTATAAATAAAATTAATTAGAATTAACAAATTAAAATTAAATTAAAATTAACAAATAATAACAGACATCAATAAGAAAATTGTTTTACTGTTTTAGAGCAACTGTTTCTTATTTTAATTTTTAACCATTTTTAACTAATAAGCTTCACATAATTTGATCATGTAAAGAAAACGCATTCTTTAGGCATTTTCGCAACAAGCACCTATCGATCTCTTAATTTTCATATAGTGCTATTAGAGGTGAAACATTAAGCAAATCATCTATTTTAATACCAGAACAATTACAATAAATCATTAATTTATGGATATCTTCGCGTTTAGCTTTTATTACACTTGCCACTTTCACAAATTCATTATTTATGTTTTCGCAACCGATTACACTGCAAAAATCAAGTTTTAACGAAATAAGCACAATCTGAGCCAACATTTCATTTGTTAAATTCGTATTATCAACGTCTAAATATTCCAAATTTGGAAATGGTTCCAAATCCATCAATACTTCACTTGAAAACATCATGAATTTAACAATTAATTTTTTTAAATTCTTGCACTTACTCAATGGTACTAGAATATTTCCCTGTGCATGCTCTGAACCTATTGATAAAAAAAAGGTTTCGAGGTTTTCTAATTTACAAAATCCATTTTCTGCGTCTTGACTAAGAGCATACTTCGTTGCTTCGATGCTTAATTTTTTTAAATTTACACAGTGTGTTACGTCTCGTGCATAGCGATCAGTGAAATCATCGATGTTAAATGTAAATACGGTTAAGTTTCTGAAAAAGTGCAGAGAGGATGACAAATCGTTGTTCAATTTTACATCGACTATTTCTTCAAGGGACTCTACAGGTAAACTTTCTATCAAATTTCTGTCTAACATTAAACTTTGCATTAAATGATTTTTAAAGTTAATTTTTCGTAAATTTTTTTGTTTGAGAAAAAATTGTACAAATTTATCATTGCTTACAGAAAAACTACAGATAGTAAATTCGGTAATATTTTCAATGCTACCGTCAATTAGTGCATCCATGACTATATTCGCATTGCTATAAGTTATATATAGTTTTTTTAAATTTTTCAATTGACAAAGAAAGTCAAATAATGTATTTTCTACCTCAATTATGCAATTATCGATTTTCAGGTCTTCAATGACTTCTTTATTTAAATTTGATAAACAGTAACCTCTAATACACAAATTTTGTAAAACTAGAGTCTTCAGTTTCTTGTTATTATTGAACAAAATTTCAAGGCTTTCCTCGCTAACAACTTTGTAATCTATTCCAAAACTTAATTCCACAATATTATCACAAGAGTCAGCAAGTTCATCAATTAGCACAGAAATATCATACTTATTTTTGCTATCACAAAGAGATACCTTTGTTAGGTAAGTGCTACAGCGCTCCAGGACATTCAGAAGGAAAATTGTGTTTTCTTTTTCTGTTCCTTTCAAGTAATTAAATTCTGAAGTATAATAAGCAATTTCCAGACTCTTAACACTGTTCCATAACAGTTTGCCTACTCTATTCCACCTTTTGCATACTTTTTCTAGTTCGAGTTTTTCTTTTAGCGATAAATATTCAAAAACGTGGATCAAACAGTCATCGTTGATATCATTGATATTTGTTTCATGAATATATTGCTGCTCTTTAATATCTGAAAACGTCCTACTGATTATTTCAATGTTTCTTCATGAGTATTTTAATAATATTTGGACTAATCTTACCTTGGCAGATCATTTTAAAAAATGGCAGTGTACTTTATAAATCTTAAAAACTTAAAAGTTTTTACAATACATTAACTTCTCAGCCTAAGATTTTTTGGGTGATTTATAAATTCTTAAAAAAAAGTTTTACTTCCTTTTCATGACGTTCTGATTTTCTAAAACATTTTGTTTGAATTTTTAAATTTTGTATTTACTAAAACTAAATAAACAAATAAACTTAAAACACTGAAAAGGCATAAATAACCAGGCCTGCAAATAACTATAAACACTCTTAACAGATAAATATAAAAACACTTTGTTATAAATATTGCTAACAAATAAGTTAATTCTCATTTCAGCCATCGTTGATTCTCGGTTTTTGTCGTTTTCCAGCGATAAGAAGAAAACAAATTAAAAATTTACTTGTTTATTTGTACTGATTTACTCATTTTGTTCAAGTTTATGATTCGCATAAATATTTTAAATAATTATCACACTTTCTTATTGCGCTAGAGCTGATATACAAAAACCAAATAAAATTTGTTCAATTAATAAAATCGTATTTACACAGGTTGTTAATTAATATAATTGAACATCTGAGTTTTTTGAATTTTTAGTTTTTGATTCCTATTTTTCTGGAGTATTTTGATACTTAACCCTTGAAGATTTTCTATTTGTTTTTTGCATTCACGAAATTCATTCTAAAATTTTACAGAAAATTTCATACTAAATTGTTTTAAACGGTTACATTGCCTCTATAAAACAGTCTTTTTCGCAATCTTGACCTGACTTACTTTTTAGGAACAAACACGATTCCATGAATTTATGATTAAATAGGATTTTAGCATTCCCGTTCCGGAAAAAAAATGCTTTAATTTTCAAAATACTTTTTTAATACATTACTAAACGTACAAAGTTTTCAATTTATAAAATAAAATCGACTATATTATCGACTCTAAACTTCTGAAAAATAAAATATTTATCATTAATTTTTTATAACAATAAAGTTTTTCAATGCTGAAAAAATTTTCCGAATCCGAATTTTTGGTCAGGTTTTCATATGGTCACGTGTCTTGGCGGGATATTACAAAATTTGAAAAAATAGTAATTTAAAAAATATGCATCATTTTTTGATTTTGAGTTTTCAGATTAGCATATCCCACGGATTTTTTTTAAAGGATGAAAATAGGTTATAAAACAAGAAATTCAAGCCCAGGCAAAAGAAAATAAAATCTTTACATTTTTTTATTTAAGCTGTAACTTGTAGTAACAAATAACGTAATTTCTCCCGTATTCGTAGTCCAAATCAAATTTTTAACTTCAGAATCATACAGTCGATTCACCAAAGTAGATCGGAAATACAAAAGTTACTAATAAAAATGAAGGCTTTGACATAGAAAGCAAATTGACTGAGAGTATTTATTTTTAGTTGTACTTTCGGAAAAAAATAGTTCGGACTAATTTCTGAGACTCTTCAGTTCCAATTGACCTGTTAATTAAACCAATTAAATGTTGACTTTTGAGCTGAGGGGTTCATGATAAATAAATGATATTCAGATCTGTTTCGGGAGAATTTTTTGGGAGGGTAAAACAATCTATTTTCTAGTACCAGAGGTCGAACTCTGATTCGCTAATATTTTGTTATTAATATTTTGCGTGAAAAATTAAAGAATCATGAATCGTGAATGACGGAAGCTCAAATTAAAGGTTTGTATAAATCGATAGTCTCGTCGATATTTAACATTTATATTAACCAAAAATATTTAATTTTAATACAAAAATAGATTTAATTTAGATTATTTTGATATTTATATTATTTATACAGAAAAAATAATGATTTTTGCATTTTGATCTTATTTTAAGGTTCCAATATGTCATAATTCACGATTCATTCATTTTTCACACAATTTAAAATATAATCAAATATTAGTAAATCATAAAAAATGAATGTTTGGAAATCGACCCTAGGAAACTATGCTATTTTATTACCCAAATTTTAAAACTCATTCTACGCTCGAGATGGCAAAATTATCATTTACTTTGGTTTTTCTATATAGACTCTAAAAAAGCTGGATAAAAAATCTACCCACACTTTTTTTTTTTAAATATTAATTTGCGATATTAAAGGTATATAAATCTAATGTAGTTAATTTTTAAGCATAAAAAAAATTTAGGTCACGCGTAAGTGATTTTTTTTCATTCTGCAAAGAGTGAATATAAAAAATTTTATAGCACACATAAAAAAAAAATAAGGAGGGTTGCACTTTTGATTATAATAGGCGAAAAGAGCCAGACTTTTTTTATACATATGACAATAGAGCGAAGAAAAAAAAAAGGAGAGATTTTGGTTTTTGTAAAAGAAGAACCGTTTTTTCTCCCACGCGAGATTTTGACTATAATAATAATATCGAAAATAAAAAACGTCTGGTAAGATCTTAGACGTGCAGAATATTTTTACAACATACACTATATATCCGATATTTTTTTCAAGGCTTTTCTCTTTCCTTTTTACCCTTATTATGTAAGAGATGTGCATTCGTCTCTCCATCGTCAATTCGCATTGAAAACCATTTGCGATTATGTACCCACATTATAAATATGCTTTAGGATACTTTATTTATATTTATTTTATAGAAAAAAATAATATCGCAAAGGGTGAATATTATAAGGTGCAGACTCAAGATGAAAGGAGAGGAAAGAAACAATCAGATACACATGGCAAAATTTTTATTGAACCAAAAATTTTTTTTTATTTATTCAAAACTACTTTTATAATACAAAATCAACAGGTATATTTTTCTTTGTACTTTATTAGATAAAAAAATTATTCTATATTCACTGTACGATTTTTATTTTATTATATTTATGCAAACGTACGTTTCATTCTGATATAGGTATAATCTTTTATTAGATAATCAATTTTATGTTTCAAAATAAAAATTTATTGCATGTAATAATAAGCGATCAAAATCAAAATATTATACTTTTTTAAAAGGTTTGCAAATTTTCATCATTTTCACATTTTCCAAACTGCTGTTTCGATTAATTTTTAATAATCTAATTATTTTATATGGAAGTACTGGTTTTAGAAATACCATTTTTACCCAATTTTAATGGATGTAATCTTTTGAAAATTTTTTCCTCAACATTTTTTGCACTAGAAAATAAAAATAGCAACATTATTTTTCTTTCTAGGGGTGGAGTACCTAATTGTTTTATATGGATGTATACTACACTGTAAGAAGTAACTTCCTTATATTAACAAAAAAAATTAGACAATTTTCGAACAAATTTGTAAATATTCGAAAAAAATCGTAAATTTACTAAAAGTATATTATCGGAATATTGGAGAATACTCGATTTTGAAATTTTTGAAAAAAAATGGTAAATTATCAATTTTTCCCGCGAATTCACAAAAAATAATCGAGAATTCCCAAATTTTCGATAATATACTAAATTTAGTAAATTTACGATTTTTTTCGAATATTTACAAATTTTTTCAAAAATTACTAATTTTTTGAAAATATTATATATACTTTTTTTTTTAATAAGGAAGTTACCAGTGTAGGTTTGTTACTCGATTTCGCGGATCTGATACATAATATTTTAAAAATTTTGGCATCCAAAAACACCATTCTTTTTTTTTTGTGGACCTTTTTTGAAGATCTTGATCAATTTTAGTTATTGTCTTATTCTACTTAGTTAAATGAAACAGACCATCAAGAATATTTTGAAACCTTAGTGCCAATAATTTGGTTTCGTTATTTTCCTTAACTAATTTTTCTTATTAATTAAATGTAAGAATTTAAAAAAAAACATAATTATATCTAATGGTAGGATATTTAAATCGGTTCCAAAGTATTTTTCTCCAAAAGTACTAGTAAAAACAAGCCTTCGTGCAAAGTTGCCAAGTCCTAGTTTCTAAGGTTCATTTCTAGATTTTAGGCAGCCCTTTTAGTTTTTGGCCATTTTTCAAAAAAGAGTAATGTTTAAATAAATAATGTATTCTTAGTACCGTAAAAATTTATTTCCTCTAAAGCTCCCATAGGAAATTTTCCGTAGAATTCAATTTAAGCGTTCGCGAGCGCGAGAAATTAGCAAAATAATGATTTCCCTATAGAGCATACATATAAAAAATCATCTAATACGGCTCAAATTGCTTCTGTGAATTTTTAATGAAAAAGAGAGACCGATGTGTTATTGCCTCTAAGCTGTTATTTTTTTATTTAAAGCTCTTAAATACAATAACCCATCCGGTTTCTCTTTCGTGACAAAAAAATTGAAGTTTCAGAAGTAATTTAAACCATCCTATAGAAGATTTTTCATCTGTATGCTTTCGGAAAATTGGCATTTGGAAAAAAATATTTTTTGCGTATGCGTAGTTTAAAGCAACTTTTGGACCTCTGAATCAAATTCTTACCAGAAATTTCCTATGGGTCTCTAACAGGAAAAAAATTTTTACAATAAATTTGGGTTTTGTCGGGTTGGTTTTCAGGTAAACTCAGGGTAAGCCCAAAATGTTATGAATCATAAGCCCAGGGAAATTTCTTATTCAAATCCCTAGCTTCAGAACCCTGAAAGTTATCGGGTATACCTGGAAACCGGCCCAAACTAAAAAACTTTGAGACCAGAAAGACCGAAAAGACCCGAAAAGTTGGGTAACTGCACACCCCTAATAAAGAGATACACGGTTTTCTAGATAATGTTCTCAAGAATTCGAAAGTATGAATCTTTTAGTCGGTTACCGACTAATATTTTGAGAAATTTGAATAACAAAATCAAAAATTAACATGGCTTATCATTCTACACTGAAAAAAAATTCCGCTTGCCGCAAGCGGATTTTTTTTTCAGTGTAGATAAGGTTATATTAGTTTTATTTAACCGCATCGTCTGCCATTTGATGTCCTGATCTATGCATTCCCCGTGTTAAAAGTTTCATAACGTTGAATCCATGGAAATTTTATCTACAAAACTGTATACTTGTTGGTTATAGAAAATTCATGATAAGCTAAAATATCAAATTTTGAGAGACAATTTTTTCAGACAAGAAAGATTGAAATCAAGTCTGGAAATTTTTCACTCTGCTTTGTTAGTTTCTTGACTGTAAAAATGGCCTTTATTTTATCATTTATAATAAAAAAGAGTAAATTTAACAAAGTTTCTTCCGCAATAAAGGAAAATCTAATCTTTTTTAGTAAACATTAAAGTATTATCTTACTCCTTTTTAGAGAAAATAAACAGCTGATAAGAGAGATTCTTTAAAAAGAAAAATGGGATATTGTTAATTTAAATAAAATTTATTTATTATGGCGCAACGCAGCTCAGTGTCTTTTTAGTATCACTAAATTTTTGGAAAAAAATGTCGGTTTTTAAAAGAACTAACATTGAGGAATAATAAGTAATTAATTATTAATAAATAATATAATATAATTATTATATAAGGGTATACTTCTTATTGTTTCTTGTATTTTATGACTTGTCATAACACTATTGTCTAAAAAAAAATGTTTGCATACAGCTAATGAAAATCGGTATAAAATTCAGCAAAAAGTTTTTAAAACGTTTAAAAAGCATTTAGAAACCTCGCTTAAAAGTTTTTAGTGCTAAAATATTCTAAAAGCTTGATAATAATAAAATTTTTGAAAAAAATTGTAAATTATAACATAAGAGGTTATCTTTTGGTATTTTGACCATTTACAAAAGTCTTTCTAGATTGCCTTGTAACTAAAATAAGAAATATTCATATTTAGAAAGGTGTTTTTGGAAAGGTTTCTAAAAGTTTTCTAAAAGTTTTCTAAAACATTTTTAAAATTTTTTGTCCTGATTTTTACCGATTTTCATTTTCAAATTAACACACTACATTAAAATGTGTGTAGGTAAAAAATTTGTTTTTGACAACAGCTTTATGACCTGAAGTATCATATTTTGGCCGGTATTTTTGGGAAACAAGAAACACTCTAATATCTATAGCTAAAAACGTATTATACTTTTTAGAATTTTTTTTACAGCCTCAGACGGTATAAAGTCAAAAATATTAATTCAGTTTATTTTAATAAAAGTGATTTTTCTTCGATTGACTAAGGCTAAAAATTATTCTTTCTAATGAACGCAAAAAAACGAATAGTAAAATTAACCTCAAAGAATTTAGTAAACACAAATAGAACCAAAAAATTAGTAAATTTCACTAAAAAAATTGAGGTTTTAGTTTTATAAATAAATTTTGTTAGTAAATTTTACTAACAATTTATAGTGATTTTTAACCACTATGAACTTAGTAAACAAAATCGTTATTTTGGTTATATTTACTAATTTTTTATATACGTGTGAGATTAAGACTTTTGTAAAATTAAGGGACGTTTAGAGTCGTTAAAAAAAAATTTTATGGACTAATCAAATTATTCATATTTATTTATTGGGAAAAATAGCTTATAAAACTAATTCCTTAATTGCAAAGTTCATTTAATTTTGAAATTAATAAACAGTATACAATTTTATGTCGAGCATAATAATATCAACGAATATTTGTTGATAATATGGAATACTTTTCTGGAATAATTTTCGGTGACGTACGTGACAAAAACAAATGCATAAATAAATATATTTATTCTTAAAAATTTAAAAAGGAGATTATAATGTTGAAATTATAAACGCATATTTTTGTGTTTAAAAATTTTAAGCTCATTATCTGATTTCAATACTCTGATTTATTAGCAAAACTTTTTTAGAGACAAAAAGCTCATTATATATTAATATTCCGATTATTCACGTGCATTTAAATGCATTTAATAAAGATAAAAATGGGACGTTATATCTTAATCTTTTTTACAATATAATAGAATATGAAAAATTTTTGTATTTATAAAATTTATTTAATGTCTACAGTCTAGACAAAAACTCAAGATATTATAATTAAGAAAAATTTTTTCTTAATACAATAGCCAATTTATGGCTGTTTACTTTTCTCAATTTCTTCAAAATATTATTTTTCTTCGATAAATAATGTATTATCTATTGTTATTTTAATTTTAGATATTTTTGCAAGATAAAATCTTTAAAATAAGAAACACTTGTTATTTTTGTAAAAATTTTTTTTTTACTTAAAAATACATTATTTTTAAATTGATAAAAAATGTTTAATTTAATAAAAATAAAAATTTTTACGGATCTGATTACTTTTTATTTATTAATTTATATCTCGATTTATATTTTAAATCTATCAGTTCAAATTTTTTATTCTTTGAGATAAATAGTAGATTTTTATTCTAGGCCAGAAGAATGGACCAGATCGTACGTAAATTGGAATTCGAGGATGACCAACTGCGATCAGTGGCAAAAAAACAAGTATTTTGGTATCGCGCTGCGACCGGGAAACACGTGCTTTCTGGCTGCTGAAAAAAAAAAATATTACAAGCAAAAAATAATCCTCTCAAAAACCTTCCTTGTAATCTGAATTTTCCCTCCTACAATTCCATGAATATTTTTTCGGGAATTTTCCTTTTATACTTAAAAGAAAATTAATTTTTATTAATAATTATTTCTTATTCGTGCAAATATAATAAGGAAATAAATAAATTTGCATTATTTTTAATACTTATACTTATCGTTAGTATGCCGTTTTCTTTTTTTTAATTAAAAAATAACAATAGCTCCGGGGCTGGCTATGGTAAACAGTGCGTGGGAGAATGACAGCTGATTTTTTTTTCGGATATAGCCAAGATCAAAACATATTCTGCAATAGTATGTTTACGGCTCGTGTAAGAAAAATCCCACATAAACTGCGATTTTGAGCATTCTTTATTTATGGACAAGGGCCGTATAAAATTTTTATGCGACAGTAGCGAGAAATTTAAATTTCCTTGGCCATGCAGCACAGCGGTCAGGAAATCGTACTTTCGTGGCTATTGTACAGAAAAAAGTTTTTTCTGGTCAGCGGCCAGAAAGCACGTATTTCCCGGCCGCTGCGGGAAAAAATACCAAAATATACTATTTTGGCCGCGGGTTCTGGAAAAAGTTTTGGTTCACAAAATTGACCAATTTTATACTGATCTTGAATAGCCTAAATTATTATATTAGTTCAAAATATGCTGAGTTTCCTTATGAAATTTTTCGGCGTCTGGACTCTGGATAAGTATGTCGATCGGACCATTAAAAATCCGCCGTTTACCCACGCTTTTTTAATTATTTTGAAAATTTACAGGGGACCAATTTCACAGTTAAAATCTCTTAATTTTAGCTTTAATATTCCGGAGAAAAAAAAATTTCTTGCTACCTTGAATAAAAGCCAAATATTCAAATATTAAATAGAGAAATAATTTTTTTTCGTTCACACAAGATAAAAATATTTAATATGATTTTTAAAAACCAAAAAAAGTTTTCACATATTGGATAATTAATTTTTAAGATACAAGCCTAGTATTAACATTTAAAAAAATAATTTATATTATTTTTTATTTTTAAAATTCTGCATTATTACAGATTTTTTTGAAAATTTAAATGAGGATATAATATAGCTTCGGATATGGCTATATGGTAAAAAGCGCGTGTAAGTATGTCCAAAGAATATAATTCTTCGTTAATATAATTCGTAATATAACTCTCAGTTGTTATGACAGCTGAATTTTTTATCAGAAAAAGCCATAGATACATAGAGAAAGCCAATACCATATCAAACCATACTCATTTTAGTATCCAATTTTTTTAGCCACTTTTAAGTCTACAAAGTTGGCCCTTAAATTAGCAAAAAAAAAAATTGAACCTTAAATTCACCCTTAAATTAGCAAAAATTACCCTGAAAGAGGTGTTTTATGAAATATTCTTACTATGAGACTTAATTTTTACATAAAATAGATTTTTTGGAACATTGAATCCACATTTCAGTTAATTTTTTTTTTGTTGAGAATTCGCGATTCAAACTTACTTTAGCAAAAACAACCCTTGAATGAGGTTCAAGGGTGTTTTTGCTACAATTTTTATCTTTTAAGCTTAAATGATATATAAATTAGGGGGTGTTTTGCTATACACATGTATACAAATGTATACATTTTCCGAAATTTGGATTCAGCGACCTATATTATGCCAAAATTAAAGCTTAAAGTAAAAGTTTATCAAAAAAATCCTTTAAAGGTGGATTTTGCTAATTAAAGGATGAATCGCGAATTTAAAAAAAAAAATGACTTGATTAATGAAATTTGGGTTTAGCAGCCCAAGTAAACCCAGTAAACCCAGTAAACAACCTAATAACCTATACTATGTGAAAATAAGACCCCTTTTAGGGGTGTTTTTTGCTAATTTAAGAGCGATGCGTTCATTTCTCATGGGTGATTTTTCAAAATTTGGCTTCAGCGACTCAAAAAACCTATACTTGACAAATCTGGTATTGTCTAGGAGTATAAACCCCTCTCCGTAAATTGACTAGAGTAATAGCTACAATATCAACTGTTGATCATGATACCATACTAGCTAAATTGAATCTGGAAAATGAAGAATTTTTTTTAAAAAAAAGATATTTTTTAAATAAAATAATATAATTGAATTAGCAGGTCGGAGAAAAATAGTGCTATTTATTATAAGGGGCCGGTAAGGTAGAACAATTATATTAGTTTGGGTTTTTTCCGAAATGTCACCCTTGAAACATTTTAAGTTGGTAGAAGGCCGGTATTGCACAAAACCATATTTTTTATGTTCCGAATCTCATCACTCGCCTAGTAAATCACTACGGCCGTTCGGCTTATTGTTTTTTTAAGTTTGAGCATGCAAATATTTGAATAAAATAAAATTAATAATTAAGAGTTTAATAAGAATTAAACCACGGATAACAAAGAATTAGAGCAACACTTGTCATTTTCGAAGGAAAAACAATCCTTTCTTATTCGCTCTTTAATTATTAATTTTATTAATTTAATTTTAACATGGAACATGTTCATAGGGAGGGAGTACCGGGGTGGGGGGGGGGGTTCAAATTAGACTTAGAATAATTTCAATTTAGGGACTTTAAAAAATCTGGGCTTAGGGACTTATAATACAGATTTAGGAACTTAGAATAATTCGGTATTAGAGACTTAGGGGAGTTGAATACATTTGGAACACCTAATTACACCAAATGGTTATGAATGAGTTTATTATGTTGAAAAAACATTCCGGCTACCCCATGCCAGTTAACCAAAACATTTCTGGTTGGTCTCATTTTTTGGTATAACTATCAACTTTCAAACGCCGTAAACTGCTATTTTTATTCACTAATTTTCTCATCAATGGACAGGTCTGTCAATGGAGCCAATTAACCAAATGTCTATTTTTGGCTGAAAATGACCAATTTTTAAATTGCTGCCAAATTCGTAATTTCTGACAAAAAAAAAAGGTTTCAGATGTCTCGAAAAATTCCTACAAGCTTCAAGTTTTGAAAAATTTTTTACTCGTTTTATTTCCTTCAGTCGCTTTTAAAAAATGGCTCTTCAAAGTTAACATTAAAAATGAGCTTTTTTAAAAAATCATAAAATTGAGACTCCAACTTCAAATTATCATATCTGATTAAAAAATAATTAAAAAAGGTAGAGTAAGGATTTTTCGGAAATTTAAAACTTTTAGAAATATTTTATGACTTATAAAACCCAAATTACAAATTTGGCATCAATTTAAAAATTGGTCATTTTTAACCAAAATGAGACCAACCAGAAGAGTTTTAGTTATTTTGTGAGGTTTTAGTATTATGTATTGAAAATTGAATTACCAAAAAACCCTATTTTATAACATTGAACCCTGCGTTTCTAGGCCCAGAAGGCCCATTGAAATGAATGGAGGGTAGTCGGCATGTTTTTTCAACATATTAAACACATCCATAACCATTTGGAGTAATTTGGTGTTCGAAATGTATTGAACTCCCGTTGTTAGAATAATTTTGATTTAGGGACCTAGAATAATACGCATTTAGGGAATCAAAATAGTTTGGGTTTGAATCTTAACATCTAGTAAGATGATAATTACAAATTATAAAATTAGAAAATTGTATTGTATATTTGCGTAATGTTTGCATTATATCTAGTCCTCAGCTGGAAGTAAACATGTTCCATGCATTAAAGTTGTGTTATAAGTTTGATTAAAATATTTCACATCAAGCCGAACTGTCCTCGCAATTTACCAGGCGAGTGAGATTCGGAACACAAAAACACTGTCGTTTTCTACAATACCGGCCTTCTACCAACTTAAAGCGTTTCAAGGTCGACATTTCGGAAAACACCCAATTTTGTTATTAATATAAAAATTTGAATTATAGAAATGAGTAAATAGCTAAAATTTAATATAGGTAAAAAGTTGGATTTCCCAATTTTATTAGCTTTTTTAAAAAATCCAACTTTTTTTCTAGTAAATTTTGAGCTATTTACTTTTTTTTTTAATCGACGCAGATTTTAATTACGGAGTAGATGAAATAAAATTCAAATTTTTATATGAACAACAAAATTAATTGCTTCAAAACAACTAATTTTCGTAACTGTTTCACCTTACCAACCCGTTAAATGTAAATATACCTACTTAAATATATCAATTTTCTAATGAATTATATATTTTAGTTTTAGAAATTATTTATTTAAAAATTAATTTTAATGTAGACTTGTAATATGCTTTTTTAATTATTAATTATTAAAATTAAAGAATATAATACCGACTTCTGTGTACAAATGTTATTTTTATTCATTCTAATATTATTGACCAAATGGAGTAAAAAAATTGAAGATTTCTGACCGATTCATGAAATAGTAAGAAATTTGACCATTTATTAAAATGGGCAATTACACGTTTGGGGTATAACATAAATATATATATATATGACGCATTATTTTTTTTTTACTACTTAACTTGGACAAAAAACTGAAAAAAAAAAATTTGAAGGGACATCTATATGACCCGTGTTTTCGGGTAGTTTGAACCTTCAGAAAACCGAAAAAAATCGTGAACAAGAAACCTGTGATAGGTGCCAAAAAGATTTTTTTATTTTATGTCAAAAATCGTGTTTTTGGTATCTGAGCTACCCCAAATTTTCAAAATAACTTTTTAAGTAAATAAAATTTAAAAAAATAGATAAGAAAATCTGATTGCCAGGGAAAAACCACTCCAGATGAAAAAAAAACTTATCTTTTTACGATGAAATTTAGCCAAGTTATCGTCAATTTAAGATTTTGCTCAAATTCGTCTCAAAAAAGGTTGAAATTTTATTGAAAAAAGCCTGTTTCTGAACTTTAAACATGCATTACTCGCTTGATTTTCATCGTAAAATAATAATTTTTTTTTTTAAATCGATTAATTTTTCCCTGGCAATTCATTTCTTTAAGAAAAAAATGATTTTTATTGACAAAATTTTAATTTTTAGATCAAAAACTGTGTTAAGTAAATCTTGCTACTTACAGTTTTCAAAGGCTTTTGACCTAAAAATTGAAATTTGGTCAATAAAAATGATTTCTTTCTTAAAGAAATGAATTGCCAGGGAAAAATTAATCGATTTAAAAAAAAAAATTATCATTTTACGATGAAAATTAAGTGAGTAATGCATGTTTAAAGTTCAAAAACAGGCTTTTTTCAATAAAATTTAAATCTTTTTTGAGACGAATTTGAGCAAAATCTTAAATTGACGATAACTTGGCTAAATTTCATCGTAAAAAGATAAGTTTTTTGGTTCCTCAAAGAGGAACCATTGTGATAGGTCAAATTTTGATTTTTGATTTTTTGGCATATAAGCACGTTTTGAGACCCCAGGAAGCTAAAAAACCGGTTTTTAAAAAAAGTATGTATGTGTGTGTGTGTATGTGTGTGTATCTGTGTGTGTATGTATGTAATTGGTGATATTTCACAAACATTATGGAGTTAAGACCTAATTTTTTTTTCAAAAATTTTTTCACCAAAAAAGCTCGAGGTACTTTTTTTTTTTTTAATTTGGATGTAATACCTCATTTATTTCCACGAAAGTACTTATATTTGAAAGTATGGTTTTTAATCTATATCTTGAATCGGATACTTAATTTTTTGAAAATTTTTTTCCCAAAATTTTTTTCATGAAAAAATACAAAAGAAAACTAATTTTTTTTTTTTTTTGGACGTAGTACCCAATTTATTTCTATGAAAGTACTAGTTTTAGAAAGTTTGTTTATTATAGTCATTTTTTGGATTTAATACCGAATTTTTTTAAAATTTTTTTCTCAAAATTAAAAAAACAAAAAAATTATAAAACCTGTAATTTTTTTTTTTTTTTTTTGGGTGTAATACCTAATTTTATTTCATGAAAGTACTAATATCTGAAAATATTGTGACCGGCGATATTTCACAAACATTATGGAGTTAAGACCTAATTTTTTTTTCAAAAATTTTTTCACCAAAAAAGCTCGAGGTACTTATTTTTTTTTTTTAATTTGGGTGTAATACTTCATTTATTTCCACGAAAGTACTTATATTTGAAAGTATGGTTTTTAATCTATATCTTGAATCGGATACTTAATTTTTTGAAATTTTTTTTCCCAAAATTTTTTTCATGAAAAAATACAAAAAAAAACTAATTTTTTTTTTTTTTTGGACGTAGTACCTAATTTATTTCTATGAAAGTACTAGTTTTAGAAAGTTTGTTTATAGTCATTTTTTGGATCTGATACCGAATTTTTAAAAAAATTTTTTCTCAAAATTAAAAAAACAAAAAATTTAAAAAACCTGCAATATTTTTTTTTTTTTTGGTGTAATACCTCATTTAATTCCATGAAAGTACTAATATCTGAAAATATTGCAACTGGTGATGTTTCACAACCGTTATGAAATTATGACCTAATTTATTTTTCAAAAATTTTTTTACCAAAAAAGCTCTAGGTACTTTTTTTTTTTATTAATTTGGATGTAATACCTCATTTATTTCCACGAAAGTACTTATATTTGAAAGTATAGTTTTTACTCGATATCTCGAATCTGATACTTATTTTTTTTAAATTTTTTTCCTAAATTTTTTTTCACAAAAAAATACAAAAAGCACCAATTTTTTTTTTCATTTTGGATGTAGTACCTAATTTATTTCTATGAGAGTACTAGTTTTAGACAGTTCATTTATAGTAATTTTTTGGATTTGATACCGAATTTTTCCAAAATTTATTTCTCAAAATTTGAAAAGTTTTTTCTCATTGTTTGAGGAACCTAAGTGCCAGCTAGTTGGCAGGGTATTTTTCTTCTGGAGTGGTTTTTCCCTGGCAATCAGATTTTTTTTATCTATGTTTTAAAATTTTATTTACGTAAAAAGTTATTTTAAAAATTTGGGGTAGCTCAGATACGAAAAACACGGTTCCTGACATAAAAGTGAAAAAATCTTTTTGGCACCTATCACAGATTTCTTGTTCACGATTTTTTTCGGTTTTCTGAAGGTTCAAACTACCCGAAAACACGGGTCATATAGATGTCCCTTCAAATTTTTTTTTTCAGTTTTTTGTCCAAGTTAAGGCGGGCGGGTCCTTTACAGACAAGAAGAAAAAGGGATTTTCGTTTGATTTTTTCGAGTAGAAATAATTAACTTAGGCACATGAAAGTTGTTGCATATGAAAGATAATTTATTAAAGAATACAATTTTATTAATTTTTTTTTTTAAATATAGATGGCGCTGATGATTTCTATTACCGCGTAAGACCTTTTTTTGATTGCGTGCAGTCTAGCGGCTGCCAGGATCATCTTAAACACACGAAACTGAAAAATTTTATTTCTTTAATCATATATTTTCCATATGAATGGAGAAGAATTTTTATTTTTTCAAAATTCAAAAATTTATTCAACTCCAAAAAAAAAAATACTGATTTTTCAGTTTTTTTTTCTTTTCTTTTGTTAATAAAAAAATTTTGGAATCCAATATTCAAAATCGCTTTCATTCATATTCTTAGAAATATTATCAGTAAAATTTATATAAATTTTCGTGATGATTGGTTGAGTAGATTTTGAGCTACACTGCACGCAAGTTGAACAGACGTTTTTTTTTCGAAAATAGCAAATTTCAACGCCATATTTAATTTATAAAAAAAAAAATTATAAAAAATTGTATTTTTAAATAAATTTCCTTTCATTTGCAAAAATTTTCAAGTGTTTAAAGTAATTTTTTTTGCCCGAAAAATATAAACAAAAATTCCAGTTTTTACTCGTGTATGTAAAGGACCCGCCCGCCTTAAGTAGTAAAAAAAAAAATAATGCGTCATATATATAAAGCGCATCGGTTTTGAGACAATTAAGCCTTTTTAAAGCCCTATAAATTAAAAAAGTCAAAAAAACCTATTTTCGAGCATCAGAATTTGTTTACCGAAAATAATATATTTTGTGGGAATTGCGGTGAAAACAATCCAAGATCTAAAATAAGCAATTTAAAGAAAAATTTGAATAAAAAACTTTTTGGTTCGGCGTTTTAAATTTTAAGTTTTAATTTTTTCAAAATAGATCCCTTGCGAAACAACAGCTCCAACTTGTGCCTCCAAAGCACAAAAAGAACCACCCTTTGGAGCTTAAATGAATTTTACATATGAAATTGATCATTAGGGGTAAAAATGTACTTCCGGGCGATAAAAAACGGATACCGGAAATATGGACATTAATTAAATCAGAATTTGTAACTACAATATATATAAATCATTTAAAAAGTTTTAAAGTATATTTGTTGCTCAATTTGTTCTTGTAAAGTAATGAGTTACAGCTAATTGTTTATTAAAAAAAGGTTTAAAATGTTCTAAAATTTACAAACAAATAGTTACAACTCATTAATAAAGAGTGAAAAATTTCCCATAATACCTCCCTCTAGAATTGAATGATTTTCTATATGAGCGAAGCAGAATTTTGATCCAAGTTTATGACCCAAAAATTTCGAAAATTTAACTAAATTTAAATTTTTTTTGTATTTGTTTAGACAAATAAATTTTTTAATTTTTTTTATATTCTTTAACCAAATATAGCAAAGCATTGAATTTTTATAAAAAAATTATTATATATAAATATATGGTTAAAAAATTTTAATTTCAAAATGTGTTGCGCGGAAAAACCCAGTGCAGTGGCGGAGTTAGCGCCCTTAAATCGTGGATATAATGTTTAGATTAACTAATTAGATTCGAACATAATATAAGTTTTTAGAGAGGTGAAGTCTAATGGACTCAGAAGAGTTTTGATTCAGGGACTTAAAATAATTTAGATTTTAATGACGCGGCAAATTTTGTACACGAAAAAAAATGAACATTGGTTTTTTGAGCACAGCAAAATAAACATAAGAAAATTAAACACCCAAAAAAAATATTAATTTCTGAAACTAGTTTTTTAGACACGGTTTTTTAAACACGAAAAAAAACATTTTTTTTAATTTTAATTGTAAAATTAAAAAAAAAATTTATTTTAATATTAAAAATTAAAAATTTTTTTTTTCGTGTTTAAAAAACCGTGTCTAAAAAACTAGTTTCAGAAATTAATATTTTTTTTGGGTGTTTCTTTTGTTATGTTTATTTTGCTGTGCTCAAAAAACCAATGTTCATTTTTTTTCGTGTACAAAATTTGCCGCGTCATTTTAATTTCTTCGCATATAACTTAAAACTTTTATAGGTCAACATGTTTCCTACAACGCAGAGTGAAGTCCTTCAATGTCTAAAATTCTAAGTATAAGTAATTAATATATTAACTTTTCTAACTAAAAAATCTCTAAAATAAAGTAAAAATGAATCTATTCTTAAAATGGGACAACCATTGTAGGTTTTCGGAAAAATTAAATTTTCGATATTAGAAACTGAATATTTTAAACTAAAATTTTACTTCGTAGGGATAATTTTTAATCAAAAGTATTTAATATTTTCTGATTTTTTTCTCACAAAATCTCGACTAATAGTTAATGCATTTGATAAATAAATCATAGTTTCATCCCATTGGGTTGCAACCTGTAGTACAGTTACCCTAAATCAGATCATACTTTTTATATTACATAAGTACATAATGCAGATATTATATTTAACTGAAAAAATATACATTTTTATTTCATTTTGACATTCAAATATTTTATTTATTCAATGTTTTACAAAATCATTATACAATATTATCATACTTATAAAAATTATTCAAGGAACTTTTATTTGTCAAATATTAAGGCTTATATTAATTATTACATATTATTATTCACAAAAAACTTACTCACAAAGGTCTATTAAAGGTGATACATCACGTAAATGTTCAATTTCAATACCCGAATCCATACAAAATATTTTCAAAATATGATCATTTCTTTTAAATTTTAATCTACTTGCGAAACTGACAAATTTGTTATTAATGCTTACACAACTAGCGATACTACAATACTCAAGTTTTAATGAATTAAGTACTATGTCACTCAGAATTTTATTTGTTACATTGGTGCCTGTGAGATATAACTTTTCTAAATTTGGAAGTGACTCGATTTTCAATAATTCTTGCTTTGAGAATTCCATATATTCAACTTTTAATTTTTTTAAACTTTTGCATTTAGTTAAAGGTACTAAAATGTCACCTTGTTCTGTACCTCCTGATTCAATACGTAATTTAAAGGACTCAATATTTTTAAATCTACTAAATAAATTTTCTACACCTTTGCTAAGCGAATATTTTGTTGCCTCTATGCTAAGTTTTTTTAAATTTAAACAATTTGCTACATCTCGTGCATACCGATCAGTGAAATCATGAATGCGAAATTTAAATACTATTAAGTTTTTGAACAAATGCAGAGATGATGACAATTCATTACTTAACCTGACTTTAACGATTTCTTCAAGAGACTCTATCGATAAACTTTCTATTATTTCTTTATCCATTGAAATGGAATTATGAAAGTTAATTTTACGCAAGTTTCTTTGTCTTTGAAACAAAGTTTTTAGTTTACGAGGATAATTCATAGGAAAGCTAAGGATTGAAAATTCAGTAATATTTAAATTATCGTTTTTAATTAATGCTTCAAGAATAAAATCTGTATCCACAAGTGCTAAAGTTAATTTTTTTAAATTTTTTGAACCATTTAGAAAATTGTATAAATCGTTTTCCTGTTCAAGTTCACAACCAAAATCTTTAAAATCTTCTATGTTTTCTTTATTCAAACTTAAAAAACAAGAACCTTTCATAAGTATATTTTCTAAATGAACTAATTTTAAATTTTTATTATTTTTAAACAAAATTTCAAGATATTTTTCGTTAAATTTTATGTTGTAATCTAAGTTTAAACCGAATTCAACAATATTTTTGCAGCTATTTGCAAGGTATTCAACAATTTTTAAAACATCAAACCTGTTATCAAGTTTTTTAAGAAATACTTTCGTTAAGTAACTACAACTGCGTTTTATAACGTTAAGAAGAAAATCTGTATTCTCTTTTACGGTACCCCTTAAATATTTCTGTGCTGGAGAATAAAAATAAGCAAGTTCAATACTTCTAACTTCACTCCATGAAAGCTTGCCCACTCTTTGCCACCTTTTGCATACTTTTTCTATTTTTAGTTTTTCTTTGATTGATAAGTATTCAAAAATGTGAATCAAACAATCATCGTTGATATCGTTGACATTCATTTCATCAGTTGCTTGCATATTTCTGACTTTTAATACTTTGAAATTTTGAAGACTGTAAATTTTAAAATATAATTTAATCACTTTAACACTAATTGTTATTATTAAAGAAATCTTACCTTGTTTGTTCAAAGAATCTCTTGTCCTTGCTAACTGATTTGAATCCTAAAATAAATTTTATTATATAATTTTAAATTTTAACTTTGTATACAAGAATAAAAACTTAGATTAAAATAATTTAGATTAAATAAAATTAAAATTAAACTTATAATTTTGTATTTTCAAATAATCATCTCATTTAAGGCAAATTTTTTTCATCTCTAACAAACTTAAATTATGCAAAAATCATTTGGTGCATTTTACTTTGATATTAAAATCGTGCATTAGGTTATGTATTTAATTTGAACCTGATAATAGATGTGTGCAATGATTCTTTCATTAAAAAATTATTATAAAATATAATATATTTTAGTATGTTACAAATACGCTGCGCAAAAAACACCCAGTGGTAGACAGAGCGTCCTTAAATAAAATAAATCAAATTGAAATTTCAAAAATGAAACAGAGTAGTTACCAATTGATTATTTTTTATTATCTTTTAGTAAAAAATTAGAAAAAAAGTATTTGAAATGACGGTCACCTTATCACTTCAGAAAACAGTATATACTTTCATTTGATTTTTTAATAGTAAAAATTCCGAAATTGCCTTTTTTGGGTCGCTGAAATGGGCAGAAACTGTGGTGGAGGAGGGGGGGGGTTAAAAAATGTTTGATACAACATATGTTGTTACTCTGACAATTGCAAAACGAAAAGTTACCAAAAAAAAATTTCCATTTTTTAATGTTTTGGGGTAGTATTTGATCATTTTCAACTTCCTACGGGGTGGTTATTAAGTTATATAATGGTTTGAAAATGATAAAATATTGTCAACTACTTGACTAAAAAAATAGTATGGAAAAAGCTTACATCGTATTTTTTCAATTTTTTCTTATTTTGGGGGTAGTTTTTAGCTCCTCTAATTATAGCCCTAATAATCTAATTTTGGTACAATATTAGCTAAATCAAAAAATTGGCATTTACGATAATTACACTGTCGGTTCCAAAGTATTCCAAAAAAAAACCCTTAAAACCATCTTAAAATTAGTTTTTGCCCATTTAAAGGAGTTCCCCTATGCTCCAGCCACTTTTGACCCCGGATTTGGGTTCAGCGACCTTAAAAACCTATAATAACCCTTTTCTCAACCCAGTTGACAATTTCAGCCCCCCCCCTCTCGTATTACGACGGGAGTAATTATAGCAATTAGGCTGCAAATTTCAACTAAAATTCAACACAACCGAGCCCCGTGTAAATGTATACTATTTTTCTTGTTTTGTTTTTTTTTTGTCTTTACTCTGCGCATACACTGCCAGAATGTTCCGCACTACCAAAAGCATCGAATATAGGTTATGTTGAAAAATTGAAATTTTTACATAAAACGTGAGAAGACAATTTAAGGTTAGAAAAATGCAAAAAATTAATAAATTTATTTTTATAGGAGTATATATTTTCAATTTTGTATTGAATTATACCTTCGATTTCAATGATCTTAAAAGTAAATCTTTAATTTTGCATATATTTATTATTTAGCTCCAAAAATGTCAATATTTATATGAGATCTCTATCGAACCTATAACCCATATATATTAATAAGAACTTGTTATAAATTTATAACAAGTTCTTTTTAAAAGTTTTTAAATGACTAAATCCAAAAAGTACATACTTTAAAAAATAACTGAATATTGTCCAAAAAGTCTTACTTTATTATTAAAAAAAACTATTTTTGCCTTATTAAAATCTATTTTAAAAACATGTTAATTTATATTATAATAATAATATAATATTGTTATAATTAAATAATAATAATAATAATAATATTATTAAAAATAATATAATATAAAATAGTATTAAATTAATTAGTTCATTTAATCCTTACCAAATTTATATTTTGTAAACTGAACTTTTTTATTATTTAAATTAATATACAAATATATTAAAAAACTGTGATAAAAAATAAATATATTAACACACCAATTATATTACATAATAAAAACACAGGTCAACAGGTCACAGATTTTGTCTCACGTCTGGTCAAATGCGCGGTAAAATACTATAATACAACGCTACCTGGAGTGGTACTACTGGTACTACCGAAACTTGAATGCTTGGAGCGAAGTATGAATCAAATTATTATTTTATGAAAAAAATTGTTTCATAAGAAGTAATTATAATTTAAAATAACGCTGCCTAATAATTGGCACTATGGTTCCTCATTATCAATAACATTTTAATTGTGTTAATTGTCTATTTTACCTAAAAAAGTATAATGTTATATAAAAAAAACTAAAAATTATGGAAAAAATTAGACTTTTTAAATACAAAAAAAGAAGAAAGAAAAATTATGTATTTTTTATTTTCTTACTTAAAAAATGTTGAGAAAGAAATTTAAAAAATTTAATTGATTTCTGATATCAAATTCCAGAAATCGAGTATACAAACAATGTTTCTGAAATTTATTATTTTCATTAAAAAAAACTCGATTAAATTTAAAATTATTATATTATTTTAAATTTACTTAAAATTTTCAAAAAATTAATTATCAGACTCGAGGTATCGATTAAAAACGATATTTCTGAAATTAGTACTTTCATAGAATTAAAAATACAAATTTGCAAAAAATATTGCTAAATGAGTTCATTTTTAACACCCCTCTTAGAGTATTCGATGTCGATTATCAGGATTCTAACGTTTCTAGAATAATATTTTTTTAATTAAAAACAGTGCAAAACTAATTCTAAATCAGTAATATTTAAATTATTTCGAGCTGATTAAAGCTGATTAATTTAAAACTGATTTCGAGTTTAGAATTTTAAAAATCCTTTAGTTTAAGTCCTAGTCAAGGCGACAGCAATGTTAAATGCACCCAAAAATTTTATCAGCACGAGAATGGGTCCACCTCAATGAAAAATATGTATTTTTGGTCACTGAAACCGATTTTGAAGGTTTCATCCATTTCCGAATGGCCAGTTTTGAGTAACGAACACTATATCATACAAAATGTGGAAAAAAGTTAGCAATATAGGTAAATTCTTGAAAAAAATTACTAATGAAGCCTATTTTTGGTACCCCAATAAGGTTTTTAGGGTCGCTGATCATTATTTTGAAGACAGATTTTAAAAATCAAAATGGTGTATTTCTAACCTTAGAAACGGCGATTTTTGCTGTTTTAAGAATATTTACGTTCGCTGGTAAGTTTTTCGGACCATGATCTGCAGATATTTCGATTCTAAGGTTATATTTTTAATTATCAAAATAGCGGGCTAAAAATGGTTGATTCTCAACCTCATAATTGGCAATAAATGCTATAATTTTAAGCATTTAACGTTTTGCATTGAAGTTTTTGGAATAGGTGATCATGATCCTTAGGTCAGATTTTGAATAATTAGATAATTAAAAATATGACCTCAGAATTGTCATAACTGGTCCGAAAAACCATACAACGTAAATCTGAGAAGTACGGAATTTTTAGTCCGACATTTTGATTTTTAAAAATCTGTTTTCAAAATCATGGTCAGTGACCAGTAATATTTTTCAAGAATTTGTATTTTTGCAGATTCTTTGCTTCTCTTAGACGATCTGGCGTTATAATTAATCAAAACTAGTTATCGGGAAATGGAAAAAAATTTTAAGGGGCCAAACTTTAAGGGGTCACGTGCTTAATATAGGAAAACATTTCAATTTGTTTGCGCCATTGTTTCTAAGAAAACAGGTTTTAAAGGTTTTTGTGGGTAGACTTATTTTAAAGCTAAGAATCCGCTAATCATTTTTAGTGACCGAAAAAACATATGATCTACTGAGGTAGATCCATTCCCGCCCATTTAAATTTTTTGGATCACCGATGCGTGAGTCACTAAGAAAATATATAAATTAAGAAATTTTTATTAAAAAAAAGTTCATTTTTAATTTATTAATTTTATTTTTAGTCTTATAAAAATTAATTATTATATTATAATATCAAAATCAAACAAAATAATAATTTTTTTTAAATATTTGAATAAATGAAGCAGATTTGTAAATCAAATTAAGCTAATTTTAAAAGTCAATATATGTAAATTTATTGTATTTACTGGTATTGGGTAAAGCATTTAATAAATAATTATTTTTCACGTTGTGATTTTCTTCTGACTTAAACAAACTGGGCTTTATCAATAACTGAAAAAAAAATAGCATATTAACTTTTAAATTTCTTATGAATTGTAATCATATTTCTTATAATTATACATGAAGAAATATATATACCTACGATATAGTATAATATATGCATACACGGTAGAGCTGCTTTGGTTGAATATTAAACCAATTGGTTGAAAATTCAACCAAAAATAGTAAAATTCAACCAAAGCAGCTTTATCGTATAATTTAAGTGAGGTAATTTATAATAAATAATGAAATAATATTTAATTGATATTGAAATTTTTATATTGTAATTTTTACTTGCAATATTCTTTTGTTTTTCTATACAATAACAGTCATAATTTAAAAGTCAGATTTTTTTTTTTAAATAATTTGTTGAAAATTTTAAATCCTGTTTGAATTGCTAACTTCTTGGATCCGTAAGAATGTGAGAAAAAGTTAATTAGCATTAATTTTATTTTCCAAAATTAACTTTAATTTTATTGTGGTCCGATTGTGGTCTTTAAATTCTAATTGTTCTCATTAAATACTGAGCAAATAATCTATTTATATATAAAAATTCATTTTTTATAATTCAAGACAAAATATTATCTAGTAGTCAAATACTGATATTAAAGGTGATATTTTAGATAATTTTTTTATTTTTATACTAGATCCACCACAGCCAATTTCAAGAAATTGAGTATCATTACGTTTAGTTTTTATTGAACTGGCAATCTTAACAAATTTATTATTTATATTTTCACAACTCATTACATTACAGTAAGCGAGTTTTGGTGAATTAAGTAATATGTTTTTTAAAACTTTGATTGTTATGTTTGTGTTACCAACGTCTAAACTTTCTAAATTTGGAAAAGAATCCATTTTTAATAATTTTCTGTTAGAGAAAATTAAGCTATCAACCATCAATTTTTCTAATTTTTTGCATTTACTTAATGGAACTAATATGTTGCAACGAGCATTTTCTCTGAATTCTGAAATTAATTCAAAAGTTAAAAGATTTTGAAGTTTGCTGAATGAGGCTTCTACTTCTTCAGAGACGGAGTACCTCCTTGCGTTGATTTTAAGAATTTTCAAACTAACGCATTTTGTTACATCTTGAGCAAATTGATTATTGAAATCATCAACGTAAAATTTAAGCGTCATCAAGTTTTTGAAACGATGGAAAAAATACAAAAAATCGTTGCTCAATTCTATTTCACTAATTTCTTCAATAGAATCAACTGGTAAACTGTCCATCATGTTTTTGTCAAAGGTTACATTATATTTTAAACTAATTTTACGTAACTGTTTTTGTTTTTGAAAAAAATTTGCAAGCTTAACAGATAGCTGCTTCGGTGCAGAGAAGAAACTAAATTCTGAAATATTTTGGTTCTCACTATTAATCAACGCGTTTAACGCCGATTCACCATCAGGATATAGTATGATTGATAATTTTTTTAAATTTTTTGACTGTGATAAGAAGTTAAGAAAATGATCTTGCTTGCTAATCATGCAACTATTAATTTTCAAATGCTCTAAAGTTTCTTTATTCAAATTTGAAAAACAAAATCCTTCAATGCTTAATCTTTGCAAATCAAGAACTTTTAATTTTTTATTATTTTTAAATAAAGTTTTCAAACATTGTTCGCTAACGTTTTTGCAATCCATTCCTAATTTTAACTCAACAATATTTTTGCAGTAATCAGCACTATGTTGAACTAATCGTGAAATATCAAATTTGTGACTACTTTTAAAAACAATTTGGTTCAAATAAGTGCAGCAACGTTTTATGACATTTGCAAGAAAATCAGTGTTCTGTTTTTCCGTGCCATTCAAATACTTGTAATCTGAAGTAAAAAATGCTATTTTTAAACTTTTAACACTAGTCCACGAAAGTTTGCCAACCCCATTCCATCTTTTGCATACTTTTTCTATTTCTAGTTTATCTTTAATTGTTAAATAATCAAATATATTAATCAAGCAATCGTCGTTAATATCATTGATATTTAATTCATAAGAAGATTGTATTTTATCATTGAATCGCTTGATTTTTTTACAATCTGAAAAACAGAAAATGAACATAATTATATTAACTTTCTTGCTTCGAAAAGGTTAAATGTGTATATAAAGCCGATCAATTTTACCTTGAAAACTCATTGTACTTATGCAGTTTCAGAAGTTTAATAAAGATTTTAATATATTTAAAGTATAATTTTGAGTCTTTAATTTTATCTTATCAAGAACTATTAAATAAATTTATAAGGTTATGATGAAGTATCATCCAAAACATTATTTTATTTATTCATTTTTTTTTCTCTTTTTTTTTATATATATAACCAAATCATCATGAAAAGTAACTTTTTTCAGACAATTTCTATAAAAAATTAAAATCAAATATAAATATTTAATTAACCCATTAACGCCTAATCGACATACTCAAACCATTTGAATATATTTTAATGCAAAAATCAATATTTTGGGCTAAAATGTTTCCTTGTAGTTTATTTGGGTTGCTCTATTCGCTTATGAAGTCCATTTTTACGTATAACCCCTATAAAATGTGAAGTCATCCCTTAAATACAGCATGAGTTTTATACAATTTTTAGAAATTATTTAAATATTTTCCTTGCATACAAAAAAGATCTCATGGCATTAAAAACTCAATATGGGAAAAAAAAAATTATTAATGTATTATCTTCAACCCCTTAAGTAAGGTATGGAGCGAATTTTTAGCTCAATATAAAAAAGGCTGCCAAATTATTTACCACGGTTTCTCAAGCAATGTTAAATATTCATATGAGTTGAGAATGTTATTCTATTTTATGTATCATATCTGAGAAATAAAGTGACAGAAAATGTTAATATTCAATCAAAGCAGCTCTACCGTGTAGGTATTAAATCTTAGAAATCAAATTAAAATGCTATTTATAAAATGAGTACTTATTAAGTACTGCATTAAGTTTCCTCAAACAACAAGCTTAACACTTCAATATGCCACAGATATCACCGATTACAAGCATGCAATCATACATACATTTTTATTAACTTTTAAAAGTTTTTTTTATTGATCGAGGGACTCGATCATGATTTTATTGATCGAGAGACTCGATCATGATTTTATTGATCGAGGGACTTGATCATAATTTTATTGAGTTTATGTCGAAATTAGTATATGCTTTTCCAAAAAATGAAATTAATTATGTGTACGCCTATAAAATGTTTCAAAAATTTGTATATTTTAAAATTTTTTGTATTGCACAGACATGCGTATACAATTGTCTCTACGCCTTAGATTTTTTCCATTATAATTTGCCTCTTTTGGCATTAACTTTCTGAGAAAATTGTGATACCTTCTTTTTATTTTGAGAAAAAAATTGATAAAATTTGATATCAGATCCAAAAAGTTCCTATAAACGAACTTTCTAAAACTAGTACTCTCATATAAATAAATTAGCTACTACGTGTCCAAAGAGAAAAATCATTTGGTGTTTTTTGTATTTTTTTGTGACAAAATTTTCAAAAAATTAATTATCAGATTCGAGATGTCGAGTAAAAACCATTGTTTAAAATATAAGTATTTTTATGGAAATAAATGAAATATTACATCTAAATTTAAAAAAAAAAGCAGTTTTAGATTTTTTAATAAAAAAATTTTTGAAATAAAAATTAGGTCTTAATACCACAATGATTGTGAAATATCTCCGGTTACCCACATACGTACATACATACATATATAAATACACACACACAAGCACGTACGCAAACACACACACATACCACAGCCACCCTCTAAACCGACCCAAAAGACAAATATTTTACTGTGCCAAAAGTTAAAAATAAAAGTATTTTAACTACGTTTTTTGATGTTCTAAAAACGAATTTGAAGTCAAAATTTACCCACCACCCTTACTGGGGTAGCTGGGACAAAAAGTAAGGATGATGGGTAAATTCTGATTTGAAATTCGTTTTTAAAACATCAAAAAACGTAGCTAATGTATTTTTATTTTTTACTTTTGTAAAAAATAAAATATTTATTCTCTGCAGCAGTTTACAGAATAGCTGGGGTAACTGGATCAAAAACTATGGTGGTGGGTAAATTTTGACTTCAGATTCGTTTTTAGGACATCGAAAAACTTAAAACATCGAAGAAAAAAAATTTTAACTTTAATCAGTATTTTTTTTGTTACATTATACCTTAATTTTTCATATTTAAGTCTTAAATCACAGTATATATTATTTCAACATAAAAAATTGATTCAAATCTTTTGAGATAGCCTAAAAGTAATTTAAACTAACGCATTTCCCCTGAAAGACTCGATTTTTCCTATATTAAATAATACCATATTTTAGAATATAATTTTTTTTTGAACCGTAAAATTTTTTAAATTTCAGCTACAGGGCATTTAAAATACATTTTTTCTCAAAAAATTATTTGTTTGGTAAATTTTTTTGGCTCAGTAAAATTAATATTCGAAATAACTCAAAAATCTTGTGTTATTTATTAGGAAAAATTTAGTTTCTTGGGAAAAACAGCCTAATTAAAATTATTTCTTGGCTATTCAAAAGTTTGAATCAAATCAGCATCATTTTTGTGTTCAAAAAATATATTTTACACTGTTTCAAAAATATGTTTAAAAATATAATTTAAAAATTCAGGATGTAAAAAAAATATTGCGCTAATTAAAATATAAATTTAAGGAAAATCAATAGTATATATGATATGATTTCAATTTGTAATATATAGAACACGCACGTTATATTTTAATAAAGTATTAAAGCAGCAGAGTATCAACGTTATAAACATGACACATTAATCATATATTATAAGCAAAAAGTAGCACACTAATTTTATTTAGCTGCTCGGGTCAATGCACGCAGTTAATTTTATATATGTATATTTATGTTGAATTAAATATTGTACATCTATAATATAATAGAAGGGAAAATCTCAATACACAGTACGTATGTGTTATACGTGTGTAAATTGAGGGTTCCCCTTTTTCCAGTATAACCAAATTAAGAAGGAAATTTTCACATCTAACGAGCGTTAGTGGTATAAAATAGCAGTTCTCTATATATTAACCCCAACGCTTTTATATATGCATAGATTGTTCTCAGTTTGGCCAAAACAATCCATAGAAATCTACAATATAAATTAGGCCAGTATTTATATGTTCGTGTAGGTGTTTTATTCAAACATATATCTTTTGTTAGAAATGTGAGCTATGAATTTTCCAACTCTTAATAGTATATTCTACAAATATTCTGTTTATATAAACTGTATAAGAGAAATACGTATTTTAAGACCGCACGTGGAAACCCCAGTGGAACGTTAACTCGCCCCTTCATTTGCTAAGCTATATTATCAGGAAGGTTCTCTTTTAATGTATAAGAACTTGTAGGCGACACGCTATATCACCATTAAATTTCCTCACTTTGCTTTCGGATTTACTTAGCTAATTTTAAGATTAATAAAATTATATTTCGCTTTTTAGTATCATATGGAATAAGGTATTAGGATATTAGGTATGCATAGTTATAGTATAATGCAAAATTTTAAATAGAAGATTAATTATATTTTGAAGAATTTTATTATTATCTTCATTTTGTCATACAAAAAAATTAACTTTAAAAGACCGTGCTTTATAAGGATGTTTTTTTTTGAAGTTCAAATTTTCCTTTTCGAATTAAAAAACCGGTTTGTGTAACTACACAACCAACGAGCATGGAACATGTTCACTCATAACAGTAATAAATCTAAAAACCGAAATTACAATAAATCCCGAAATATTAATTATCTTAAGTCAATAAACTTAAAGTATTCCAAGTTGTTGTTGTTATCAGGGCCTGATCAGGGCCTGATCAGGTCCTGACTCCCACTTCAAATTATTCTAAGTCCCTAATTCGAAAATATTATAAGTCCATTTCACCCCCCCCCCCCCTGCCGAGCCAAACTTTTTCAAATACCCCATCCAATGAACATGTCCCATGTTAAAATGTGTTGATTTCCTATATTGTTTAAAAACAATTTTTGCAAACCCCTAAAAGATCAATTTGACCCCCAAGGGGAAAGTTCAAAAAGTTTATAACGAATCATGTTCAGACAATAATTTTGGTTACTTTCCTCGGTTGGTAAAAAGAGAAGGGCATGTAATAAATTCCTCTATATTATGATTTAAATTATTTCTATTAAAAATAACTGGCTTTATTTGAGTAAATTTTTCCAATTTTCCCTGCTGACACAAAAATCGGAATTCTGACCGATAGTCCGTAAAAATGCGAGTACTTTTAATAAAGTCTAAATAAAAAATTAGGATTTTGAATTCTATTTTTATTTCTCATTTTTATACTAAATTCCTAAAAAAATATTCTGTAATTTTGAAGTAATAGTCCCAAGGTTAACTTTCTGTTAAAAAAAAATACGTAATAAAAAGGGGAAAAATGGTAAAATTACTGTTTTAAGATTTAAGGGGGTTAAGGCAACAAGATAATTCTAAAAATTTCTTTTTTCTGACTAACACTTATTAAATTTTTATGTTTGTTGGCCATTTTTAGTAAACATATTAGCGAGCATATTGAAAATATGCATCGAGGATCGGAAAATCCAAGATCTACAGTCCAGAGATTAAAGCTCTCTTTGTCTGAATTCGAATGATCAAGTTTGAACAATCGCTATTTCAAGAAAGTTAATATTGAGTAATGGATGGGATGGATGGGTATAATAAAATTCTCTACTTCGGAATTCACACTGTGCAGAAGATGTTAAGAAGTATTACATAGGTAAATAGTAATAATTTAATCTATAAGTATATCAAAGCTTTTTTTCCAAAATCCAGGAAAATTATTTAATATTACTCGAAATTTTTTTCTCAGTAATTGAATTATTCGACTCATTACTTATCATACTGTTCAGATTAACAAGAAAATTAATTATCTATTCGTTTATTATTATTTTTATAATTAATTTGTTATCTATGAAGGAATTGATAAAAGCACCTCTTATAATAATCATAAAAGATGTTTACTTCATTAATTTAGTGTAATTGATACAATACACATAAAAGCAGACATGTATTTGGTTACCACGTGGGTTTTATAAGTAGATCACTAGTGTTTAACAAAGGGAAACAAATGCATGTGTAGTCAGGGGTATAGTGTTTTTCACCTCTAACTGCCTCTGAAAGTGGATGGATTTTGATGAAACCTTTTGCATTCGCTTCAGAAAAATCATACAAACAAAGCGTCGGAAAGGAAAATTGTCGGAAATGTCAAGGGGTGATTTTTCCACCCATTTTCAACCCCTTCCCCCCCCAATTTTGAAATATAGTAAAAAATGTTTTTATCCACTTTTATATGATGCTATATGGTTAAATAGGACACTAAATTAGAATTTTGGGTCAAAAATGACATTTAACAGGTTCCAAGGGGTGAAATTGGCCATTTTTCACCCATTTCACCCCTAAAAAACTCATTTTGCCAAAAGAACTTATTTATTTATTTTCAAAGGTCCTAATAGGTTTTTTTGGACGCTGATTTCAAAAATGATGTCAAGAATTACATTTAACATATTCTAAAGGGTGAAATTGGCTATTTTTCACCCCTTTCACCCTAAAAAACTCATTTTGCCAAAATAATGTATTTATTTATTTTCAAAGGGTCTATTAGGTTATTTTGGACGCTGATTTCAAAAATGACGTCGAAAATTACATTTAACATCTTCTAAAGGGTGAAATTGGCCATTTTTCACCCCTTTCACCCCTAAAAAACTTATCTTGCCAAATGAACTTATTTTTTTATTTTGAAAGGCTCTAGTAGGTTTTTTTGGACGCTGATTTAAAAAATTATATCAGAGATAAAATACTACAGGTTCTAAAGGGAGAATTTGTCAATTTTTCACCCCAAATACCTCCAACGTTGACACAAACCTTTAAGGTACTTTTTTTTAAAACTAAATGAACTAAATAGGTTTTTTAGGTCGCTGATCTCAAAAATGATATCAAAAAATTACATTTAACATGTTCTAATGGGTAAAATTGGCCCCTTTTCAAATGGTTTAGTAGGATTTTTTGGGCACTGATTTCAAAAATTATGTTAGGAATGACATTAAATAGGTTCTAAATAGTGAATTTTTTAATTATGCGTATATTGTAATAAAATATATATTCTTAAGAGAAATTATAACATTTACTAAAATAAATTTATTTTTTACTTTTTATTCACATTATTATAAATTTAAACAGTATTTTTTTTAAATATTTTTGCTCAACTATTTATTTCTTTATAATTTTTAATAAAACGAAAGTAAAAATAAATGTTATATTTCCTCTTTAAAATATTTCATTATAATTTTTTTTAAAAAAATGATATTTTATATATGAATACATTATTTTACAATAGAAACTTACAAAAGAAAATGTTCTTAAAACGTTTCTTTTTACACTTAATTATCAAATTACTTACGAATATTTATGAATATATATTATATTGAGATTTGCGACCTAAAAAACCTAATTAGTTTATTTAATTTTAAAAAAATATCTTAAAGGTTTATGTAAATTTTGGGGGTATTTGGGGTGAAAAATAGCCAATTTTACCCTTTAGAATATGTTAAATGTAATTTTTGACATCATTTTTGAAATCAGCGTCCAAAAAAACCTATTAGGACCTTTGAAAATAAAAAAATAAGTTCTTTTGGCAAAATGAGTTTTATAGGGGTGAAAGGGGTGAAACATGGCCAATTTCACCCTTTAGAACATGTTAAATGTAATTCTTGACATCATTTTTGAAATCAGCGTCCAAAAAAACCTATTAGGACCTTTGAAAATAAAAAAATAAGTTCTTTTGGCAAAATGAGTTTTATAGGGGTGAAAGGGGTGAAACATGGCCAATTTCACACTTTAGAACATGTTAAATGTAATTCTTGACATCATTTTTGAAATCAGCGTCCAAAAAAACCTACTTGACCCTTTGAAAATAAATAAATACATTATTTTGGCAAAATGAGTTTTTTAGGGGTGAAAGGGGTGAAAAATAGCCAATTTCACCCTTTAGAATATGTTGAATGTAATTCTTGACATCATTTTTGAAATCAGCGTCCAAAAAAACCTATTAGGACCTTTGAAAATAAAAAAATAAGTTCTTTTGGCAAAATGAGTTTTATAGGGGTGAAAGGGGTGAAACATGGCCAATTTCACACTTTAGAACATGTTAAATGTAATTCTTGACATCATTTTTGAAATCAGCGTCCAAAAAAACCTACTAGGACCTTTGAAAATAAAAAAATAAGTTCTTTTGGCAAAATGAGTTTTATAGGGGTGAAAGGGGTGAAACATGGCCAATTTCACCCTTTAGAGCATGTTAAATGTAATTCTTGACATCATTTTTGAAATCAGCGTCCAAAAAAACCTACTTGACCCTTTGAAAATAAATAAATACATTATTTTGGCAAAATGAGTTTTTTAGGGGTGAAAGGGGTGAAAAATAGCCAATTTCACCCTTTAGAATATGTTGAATGTAATTCTTGACATCATTTTTGAAATCAGCGTCCAAAAAAACCTATTAGGACCTTTGAAAATAAAAAAATAAGTTCTTTTGGCAAAATGAGTTTTATAGGGGTGAAAGGGGTGAAACATGGCCAATTTCACCCTTTAGAACATGTTAAATGTAATTCTTGACATCATTTTTGAAATCAGCGTCCAAAAAAACCTACTAGGACCTTTGAAAATAAAAAAATAAGTTCTTTTGGCAAAATGAGTTTTATAGGGGTGAAAGGGGTGAAACATGGCCAATTTCACCCTTTAGAGCATGTTAAATGTAATTCTTGACATCATTTTTGAAATCAGCGTCCAAAAAAACCTACTAGACCCTTTGAAAATAAATAAATACATTATTTTGGCAAAATGAGTTTTTTAGGGGTGAAAGGGGTGAAAAATAGCCAATTTCACCCTTTAGAATATGTTGAATGTAATTCTTGACATCATTTTTGAAATCAGCGTCCAAAAAAACCTATTAGGACCTTTGAAAATAAAAAAATAAGTTCTTTTGGCAAAATGAGTTTTATAGGGGTGAAAGGGGTGAAACATGGCCAATTTCACCCTTTAGAACATGTTAAATGTAATTCTTGACATCATTTTTGAAATCAGCGTCCAAAAAAACCTACTAGGACCTTTGAAAATAAAAAAATACATTATTTTGGCAAAATGAGTTTTTTAGGGGTGAAAGGGGTGAAAAATAGCCAATTTCACCCTTTAGAATATGTTGAATGTAATTCTTGACATCATTTTTGAAATCAGCGTCCAAAAAAACCTACTAGGACCTTTGAAAATAAAAAAATAAGTTCTTTTGGCAAAATGAGTTTTATAGGGGTGAAAGGGGTGAAACATGGCCAATTTCACCCTTTAGAATATGTTGAATGTAATTCTTGACATCATTTTTGAAATCAGCGTCCAAAAAAACCTATTAGGACCTTTGAAAATAAAAAAATAAGTTCTTTTGGCAAAATGAGTTTTATAGGGGTGAAAGGGGTGAAACATGGCCAATTTCACCCTTTAGAACATGTTAAATGTAATTCTTGACATCATTTTTGAAATCAGCGTCCAAAAAAACCTACTAGGACCTTTGAAAATAAAAAAATAAGTTCTTTTGGCAAAATGAGTTTTATAGGGGTGAAAGGGGTGAAACATGGCCAATTTCACCCTTTAGAATATGTTGAATGTAATTCTTGACATCATTTTTGAAATCAGCGTCCAAAAAAACCTATTAGGACCTTTGAAAATAAAAAAATAAGTTCTTTTGGCAAAATGAGTTTTATAGGGGTGAAAGGGGTGAAACATGGCCAATTTCACCCTTTAGAACATGTTAAATGTAATTCTTGACATCATTTTTGAAATCAGCGTCCAAAAAAACCTACTAGGACCTTTGAAAATAAAAAAATACATTATTTTGGCAAAATGAGTTTTTTAGGGGTGAAAGGGGTGAAAAATAGCCAATTTCACCCTTTAGAATATGTTGAATGTAATTCTTGACATCATTTTTGAAATCAGCGTCCAAAAAAAACCTATTAGGACCTTTGAAAATAAAAAAATAAGTTCTTTTGGCAAAATGAGTTTTATAGGGGTGAAAGGGGTGAAACATGGCCAATTTCACCCTTTAGAACATGTTAAATGTAATTCTTGACATCATTTTTGAAATCAGCGTCCAAAAAAACCTACTAGGACCTTTGAAAATAAAAAAATAAGTTCTTTTGGCAAAATGAGTTTTATAGGGGTGAAAGGGGTGAAACATGGCCAATTTCACCCCTTGGAACCTGTTAAATGTCATTTTTGACCCAAAATTCTAATTTAGTGACCTATTTAACCATATAGCATCATATAAAAGTCGATAAAAACATTTTTTACTATATTTCAAAATTGGGGGGGGGGGGGAAGGGGTGAAAAATGGGTGGAAAAATCACCCCTTGACATTTCCGACAATTTTCCTTTCCGACGCTTTGTTTGTATGATTTTTCTGAAGCGAATGCAAAAGGTTTCATCAAAATCCATCCACTTTCAGAGGCAGTTAGAGATTTGACCTTTTTTTTCACACTATACCCCTGACTAGTGAGGGGAAAGGCACGTATACTATACGAATGACCGAGTAAAAATGAGCGTTCTGAAAGAAAAAAAAAACTGTTATACGCATATTTCGGAATATTACGCACAAGATTACGCAATTTCGCTTCTATATATAGAATTAAAGCTTCGCCATCCCAATACATATTAGACTTGCCTTTTTTTTAATAACAACACTGAAGAGTTTTTAAGTTTCAAGAGTTAATACTAACAAATTGCTTGAATATTCTTTTAATTTATTCCGCAAAAATTCAGATTCTATATTCTTTTGCATTTGCTAGTGTCTATTGGATACAGGGAAATCCCGATATTTGAGGTACTTGGTACGCGATTTTTTAATCGATCCCCAAATTCGATATACGCTATATTTGACTAAATTATATTTTATATCACAAGTACGAGGTTTTGGAGCATTATTTTATATCCCCTTTTAACATGGGACATGTTTATAGGGAGTGGTACTTGAAAAAAAAACCCCAATTCATTTGGGGGAGGTGAAAAGTGACGTTTTCAGAGGAAAGGTGAAATAGTAAAGTTTTTGAAGGGGGGGAGGGTTTCAAGGACTTAGAATAATTTGAAATGGAAGTCAGGACCTGATCAGGACAGGACCTGATAAGAACAAAAACTTAGAATACTTTAGGTTTATGGACTTAGATTAATTTAAATTAATGGGGTTATTATAACTTCGGTTCTAAGTCTATACACGACAATCGTAACTTGTTAATCAAAATATAATTTGCAAATTATATGATATATATAACTAAATCAAGCCCCCTCTCCTTTATTCCATTCTCAGAAGAATGCTTCGTTATCCATGTATTTAATCACGGCTCTTTTTTGGAACGAATCAAACGATTCTAAACCCGAGGTTTTTCAGCAGTACTAAAATAAAAATTAGGAATATTTAGGTATAAGAGTGATTTCTGAGAGTTGGGGTAAAAAAAGAAAATTCATGTCTCATTTTTAAATGATTCTTGACTGATCAGTATCGATTTTCATTTTTTCAGATATTTCTAGTATTTTTAGTATTTTTTCTAATCAACAAATTACAAAATTTTAGTTTTTTTATAATAATTTTCATACTGGAATGACTATAAAAAAATGACAAATTTTTGTGCCCAGAGCTTTTGAATAAAGCTACAAGATATAGGTCAATCTAATATGTATAATCTAATATGTATTGTTTACTGAAATATATTACAAGCAAATATAGGTAAGAAGTAAAAGAAACCAGTTTTAATTATCTTATTTAACGCGTAAAAAAAGAGCACACGCTTACAAGGGTGAATTCCGTCATTCAAGGGCAATAGGTCGACGATCTCGTGTGCGAATAATAATATATCATTTCTGTTCTATTTCCGAAATAATATAAGAATATTTAGACATGCGTACTATTAAAGAGGATTTTTAAAGGGGGAACTTTGCAACACGAAATAACAAAAAGTAAATGATATAATAGTGTACAGCGCGTGCCATTTTATTATATTATTCTAAGTCGAATATTATAAAATATTTTGGCGCCATTGACCTTTCAAAAGCGGACTATACCAATTATTTCTGGTTTTTTTTTCAATTTTGCCAAACAAGTTTTTTTATATCTAATACATACATGAGAACCGTTTTTTTTCTAATGGAAGTTTACATGCTAAATTCTAACGTTTTTTTTTCGACCTTGAAATAGATAACTAATTTGCTTCTATGGTATAATATGCTGATCCGCTTTGTTGATTCTTCTATTATTTTTTTCAAATTTCAAATATACAGCAATTCTTAGAACGGATGTATGACATAATGAAATAAAATTTTTTTATTTCTTTCTAACACTTGCGATTCTATTATAATACATATCTATGTTTAAATATTTAATTATAAAATATATGCGATAAAAAAAATAAATTTTTAAGAATTTCTAATTTAAAAAATAAAAAAACAAAATTTTATACAAATATTAGATAACCTTGAATTAATGATTATGTATAATTTTTAACTCTATCGCAAAGTGTAATTTAGGTGTAGAAGTGAGTTAAGGTTAATGTACAGTAAAAATATTGAAATGTTATTTTTATATTTATTGAAGGCCAAGTGCGAGGGTACTATTTCAAACAAGAAGAGGAAATAGACATTTTTTGAATAACAAAAAATTTTTATTTTTGTTTTTTCTTTATAGTTATTCTTTTTTTTTTCGTAAAAACTTTATTGCGTAATTTTTTAACCATGGAGCAAAAAGAATAGAAGGCTTGAGTGGGTCAAAATTTTGATAAATTTTTTGCATATTTTAAAATTATACATAAAAAATATTAGACACGTTTTTTTTTGAATTTTTTGAAATTAACGGATTGAGTTATAGAGGTTTCAAAAATCAGAGATTCGTTAGAGGTCTGACGTCACAATTTATTTGCATACAGTAGGCGTGACGTCATAACTTTTTTAATTTTCATTTTTTTGAAAAACAATAAAATACTTGTCTAATATTTTTTAATCTAGATTCAAATTATGCAAAAAAAATTGTTAAAATTCTGATACATGCAAGCTTTGTATTACCCAGATCGCACGTTAATTACCAACCGAGGCGAAGCCGAGAATAGTAAACAGCGGTCAGGGCATTATTTTTTGGCTCCAAGTATAAAATGCAATTTTACATATCTAGAGCAAAAAGCCTATTTTCTGCCCTATGGAGACGGCTTTTTTGCCTATTATATGTAAAATTAAGTTTTAAATCACGGAAAAAAATATGGGGTTCGACTTTTGCATGCAGTGGTATACACGTGCGAGCGTAGCGAGCCAAAACTACACTGAAAAAAATATTCCGCAAGCGGAATTCCATTTGCCGCAAGCGGATTCCTCTTGCGGCAAAAGGATTCCTCTTGTGGCTAGAGGATGGTTTTTTTATTGTAGCTATCGTAAAAACTGATAAAGTTAAAATTCATGTTAAAATTCATTAAAATTCATGTTACTTGCATTAATTATATTAATATTGTTTAAATTTTTATTTAATTTTAACTCTTTATCGGTTTTTATGATAGTTACAATAAAAAAACCATCCTCTAGCCACTTGCGGCAAATGGAATTCCGCTTGTGGCAAACGGATATTTTTTTCAGTATACACTGTAAAAAGTAACTTTTTTAGATTTACAAAACAAATAGAAATTTTTGAAAAAATTAGTTAATTTTCAAAAAATTTTGTAAATATTCGATAAAAATCGTAAATTTACTAAATTTAGTATATTATCGAAAAATTCGAAAATTCTCGATTTTTTTTTTGTGATTTTACGAAAAAAGTTGTAAATTCACAACTATTTTTCGGAAATTTACAACTGTTTTTTGTAATTTTTCGAAAAAAAATTTATATTATCAATTTTTCTTGCGAATTCACAAAAAAAAATCGAGAATACTCGAATTTTTTGTTCATATACTAAATTTCGTAAATATACGATTTTTTTCGAATATTTACAAATTTTTTCGAAATTTGACTAATTTTTCGAAAATGTTCTCATTTTTTTGTTAATATAAGAAAGTTGCTTTTACAGTGTAATATTTTGTCCCTTGTTTAAAAAATATCTATTTGTTCAACAAGAGAAAAAAAATAGGATTTGGCTTTCAATGCAGTTGAAAGTAAACAGCATTGAAAGTAAAATTTCCTAAATTTTTTCCCGTGTTCAACACATAGTTTTTCATTAAACGCGAAAAAAAGATCGCCCGAAAGTAAGAAAGTAGATATTTTTTGCAGCGTGTAATGAAATAGCTATTTCTTTTTCACAACTGGATTTTGAGAGAAAACGATTTTCTTGCGAAAAGTATTTTCGACCCACTAGGAAGAAAAAAGCTATTTTGTCAATAATTGCAACCAAAAATTATTTTAAATGGATGGAAACGGATCTACCTTATTGGATCGTCTATTTATTAGACACTAAAAACGATTTTGTATGTTTTATCAATTTTACGATAACCAGCTTTAAATATTTAACACTATCTGTCTAACAAGCACAAAATCTGCAAAAATACAAATTATTGAAAAGTATTGCTGATTAATTATTGGAAAGCCCGCAGGTTTTTGTCGTTTCTGATCATAATTCCGAATTAATATTTGAAACTGTCGAACTCAAAATAGCGGATTCCTTATTTTTTAACCTTGAAATAAAAAATTTTAATTTTTTCAAGTAATTTGTATTTATTGCAAATTTTTAGTTTCTTATAAAAGTTAATTACTTAAAAATGGCTATCGGATGTAACCTTCAAAATTTTAGTCACTAAAAATACATAAGTTCCACATTTAACATTTCTTTATCAAACGAATTTTAATAATTAAATTGGAAAACTAGTTAGATAACTCAATATTTTATATATTTGTAAAAAAATTATGTGTGTGTGTGTGTGTGTGTGTGTGTGTGTGTGTGTGTGTGTGTGTGTGTGTGTGTGTGTGTGTGTGTGTGTGTGTGTGTGTGTGTGTGTGTGAGTGTGAGTGTGTGTGAGTGTTTATGTAACCGGTGATATTCCACAAACATTTTGGAATTATGACCTAATTTTTTTTTCAAAAATTTTTTTATCAAAAAATCTAAAACTACTTTTTTTAATTTGGATGTAATACCTCATTTATTTCCACGAAAGTACTTATATTTAAAAGTATGGTTTTTACTCTATACTTTATTTTTTGAAAATTTTTTTCCCAATATTTTTTTCACGAAAAAATACAAAAAACACAAATTTTTTTTTTCTTTTTGGACGTAGTACCTAGTTTATTTCTATGAGAGTACTAGTTTTAGAAAGTTTGCTTATAGTCATTTTTTGGATCTGAAACCGAATTTTTTCAGAAATTTTTTCTCAAAATTAAAAAAACCTGCAATATTTTTTTTTGTTGGTATAATACCTCATTTAATTCCATGAAAGCACTAATATCTGAAAATATTGTAACGGGCGATACTTCACAGCCATTATCGAATCAAGACCTAATTTTTTTTTCCAAAAATTTTTTCATCAAAAAATCTCAAAATAATTTTCTTTTTTTTTAATTTGGATGTAATACCTCATTTATTTCCAGGAAAGTTATATGAAAGTATGGTTTTTACTCGATATCTCGAATCTGATACTTAATTTTTTGAAAATTATTTTCCCAAAAATTTTGTCATAGAAAAATACAAAAAACACCAATTTTTTTTTTTTTTTTTGGACGTCGTATCTAATTTTTTTCTATGATAGTACTAGTTTTCGACAGTTTGTTTATAGTCATTTTTTGGATTAATTCCATGAAAGTACTCTGGAATAATTATTATCCAATGAATTACGTTAGATTTTATTTTGAAAAAAATAGATTTAGTTGAATTCAATACATAAATTTTCTTTTAACTTTTAAAAGTTAACAAAAATGAATGTATGATTGCATTCGGTGATATTTGTGGCATATTGAATTATTTAGCTCATTGTTTGAGGAACATTAGTGCCAGCTAGTTGGAAGGGTATTTTCAAAATTTTTGTTGCCAAAAAATACAAAAAACGCCAAAATCTTTTTTTTTTAGGACGTCATTTTTTTCCATGAAAGTACTGATATCTAGAAGTATTGTTATTGTTTACTCGATATCTCCAATCTTATAATATATTTTTTGAAAATTTTTTTCTCAAAATGTTTTTCACCAAAAAATACAAAAAATACAATTTTTTTTTTCTTTATGGACGCAGTACGTAATTTATTTCTATGAAAGTACTAATTTTAGAAAGTTTGTTTATTGTCATTTTTTCAAAATTTTTTTCTTAAAATTTTTGTCGCTAAAAAATACAAAAAACGCCAAAATTTTTTTTATTTTAGGACGCAGCACTTAATTTCTTCCTTTGAAAGTACGAATATCTAGAATTATCGTTTATAAAGGATTTCTCTATCTAATACGTAATTTTTCGAATTTTTTTATATAAAAAAATTAAAAAAACACCATAAATTTTTTCTTTTTGGACGTAGTACTTAATTTATTTCTATAAAATTACTAATATCTAGAATTAACATTTTTACTACACTGAAAAAAAATTCCGGTTGCCGCAACCGGAATTTTTCCGGTTGCGGCAACCGGATTATTCCAGTTGCGGCAGCCGGATTATTCCAGTTGCGGCAGCCGGAATTCCAGTTGCGGCAACCGGAATTTCTAGTTGCGGCAGCCGGAATTCCAGTTGCGGCAACCGGAATTTCCAGTTGCGGTAACCGGAATTCCGGTTGCGGCAACCGGAATTCCAGCTTTAAAAATAAATTTTTTTTTACGTCAAAGACTTAATATAAAACAATTCTATCTGTAAAAATAGATGTTTTAAGAAGAATAAATATAATTTTTTATACTTTTTAAAAGTTATTAATTAATTATTAATGTTAATAATATTTATTACGCATTATTTCTTTAAACTAATATATTTGACTATTTTTATTTAAATCTGATTGTTAGCAAATATTGTATAGATAAATCCTACTTAATCCACCTTAAAAACATCAGAAATTTTATAATTTAAATTATACAGGGTCTTCTAAATTTCCATGGAATTTTTAATTTGAATAATTTTTTTCTGTAAATAAGTTTAATATTTAATATTTAAGTCTTGAGCCACACTAAAATATATTATTTGAACACAGAAAATTGTTTAAAACCTTGTGATAGCCCAGAAATAAGTTAAACTAACCTATTTCCTATTTCCCCTAAAAGACCTATTAAATGATACTGAACTTTTGAGTATTTTTAAGCAATTTTTTCTGAGACAAAAACAAATTTTGAGAAAATCAAATATTTTAAGAAACTTTATGGTTCAGAAAAAGATACTCATAATAACTCTTAAATCCTGTATTTTCAATAGGAAAATTCGGGAGTCTCAGCGAAAATACGTCAGTTTAAATTAACTAAAGATAATAACTAAAGGTCTGAATCAATTTTTAATGTTGAAATAATATATTTTACTTTGGTTCAAGAGAGGTTCAAGATTTAAATATAATAAATTTAAATTAGTCAGGAAAAAAATAGTTATTTTGGCATTCTTAAAAGCTAATTTATACGATTGATAATATTTTTGATGTAAAAAATGTAAAAAAAGGATTAAAAGTAGTAAAAACTAGTGGAAAATGTTTAATTATGATAGAATGGAAGATTATTACAATGACAACTTTATGGATCGAATGATTTTCCCAAGAATTGTACTTCTTTCAGAATTTATTTTAGGTATTTTCAGCAATTTATTATTTTACTTAACATAATAATTTGACTAATTTTAATTTATTAAAAGATTTTATTTTATTCTTATTTAAATATTAAATTTATTAATTGACTATGTAAAAACAAGAGTAAAAAATATATTTTTGCTCAGACAAAATAAATGCTATAATAATAATAATAATAGTGTCAATATACTATTATAATTTTAAAAATTTTTTAGTCAAATAATAGCTTAAATAAATAATGTGTAATAAACAATATAAATTTAAACAACTTTTATACAAAATTTAAATTATTCTTCTTGAAACATCTATTTTTATGGATAGAATTGTTTTATATTATGTCTTTTACGTAAAAAAAAATCCATTTTTCAAAGCTGGAATTCCGGTTGCGGCAACCGGAATTTTTTTTCAGTGTAGGAATCATTCTTATTCCTCAATTAAAACATAGCAAAAAATTTTTCTTTATTCCTATAGCTAGTGCAATTATGTCTTCAAGATATAGCTACACCAGTTACACCAAAAACTGTCTAGCAGACATAATTATCATAAAAGAAGATTATGTACTAGTGTAGAAAAATCTTCTTTTTTTTATGTAAAAAACCTAATTTTTTCTATGATATGTTAAACTAACAGTATCAAGGAAAAGTTCATTCTTAGTTTTTCTTATGACATTATACTTTGTTACGTAAAATAGAACATTAAGGTTGATTAGCGTGTATTTTGATCACGATAGAAATCGATATAATTTTTATAGAGGCTTCGTATTATAATAAAACACATTTAAAAAAATTTTTAAGAAAATTGTGTTTTTCATTTGGGGAGCGTTCAATAATTGCGTAACGCCGAACTGGGGGGAGCGTTAGACCGAAAACGTTATTGCTCATTATGTAAAAATAGGCAAAATGCTATTTTAGCGTTACTTAAAGGGACGTTGTAACTCAAAATCCAAAAAATAAGCGTTACGTAATTATTGAACGATCCCTTAGGAAATACAAAGCTCCAAAGTTGAGTCCTTATACATTGCGAGCATAGGAGCTGAGTCAAAAATCAGGGGTTTGAGATTTTTATGTTATGTCAATATCAAAACTAAACGATGGATTTAAAAAAAAAAATAGCACCACGTAAATTAATTATTGAAGAAACTAGTATTCGAAGAAAAAATAAAAAACCGATAAAAATTTTAAGGCGACAACGTCGCTGTTTAAAATACACGCATAATATTATAATAATAATCATGTAAATAAGAAACGCGCCCTACAAACATTCTGCGACGTTGTCGCAATTTTTTTTTTATTTTCAACGAAAAATGACCGGCTGTATACCATCAAAATCTTGTGACCGCTAATGTACCTTAAGAACATTTTGTTATTGCTAATGAGGAACCATAGTGCCAATTACTTGGCAGCGTTTATTTAGTTGTTTGGGCAAGTACCCAAACCATGGACACTATAGATAAAAGAACCACGAGAACTGTGTTAAAAAAGTGAGGCAAATCCTTATGCATGTAAAATAGGGTCTGGCTGAATTATTAAGCTTCACATTATTTAATTAAATAAACGCAAAAAATTAAATTTCAAACCGTATACACTCAAAATTTTTTATCTAAGGCTAAAATATAAGTAGTGATATTAATTTCAAATTTATTTCATTTCTATAAACTGAAATCATATTACGCTTGTGGTCCTTTTCTCTAACGCCCATGGTATTTTATCTTTTAATAAAATGAGAAAAAATAATAATTAAGGTATAATAATTATATTATAATAATTATTTTATTATAATAATTCATTTAAAAATTATATTTTATAATCTTAGTTTCTGTAAAATTATACTTTTTAATGTAATAGAATTTGAAAATATTATAGTTTTAAGAAAAGGAATTCTTATACTTCACTGATTCTCACATTATGTAGCATAAAAAAATTTTCAAAACTAAGTTAAACTCTTAATTTAATAATTATACTGTTATCAAAAAAGAAGAAGAAAAATTGTAGAAAAAAATTTTTTTAATATAGTAGGTGATTTTAGAAAATTGCTTTGGTCAAGAAAGTTGTAACTTTTTACTTTCTTTTACATACTTTATAATATATATTATATATATTCTTTGACTTTTCGTAGAAACTTTATACTTTAATGCAAATTTCTCTCAAAAAGTTTAAGGAAATTTCTGTTATGAAAACTTACTAGAGTGCAAAATTACGTAACATTATCGAAAATTCTTGTTTCAACTTCGGCATAATATTAAACAACTTTTGAAATTTAATACATAAATATTATGTCTAACTTAATAATATACAAAATCTTTATAGTATACATATTATAAAGATTTCATAATTTGTAACGAAAGTTAAAAAAAACAAAACAATTTTTTAACAATTTTTTTGTTGCATTTTTCAACAACTGTAATTTTTATAATCTATTAATTTACTTTTTTAATAGAAAATGAGTATTTAATTACATACTTTTATATTCGCTATGTCCTATACAAATAAAATCTAAAAAGGCAAATAGCATTCGCATCCGCAAAACAAACTTTTTGTAATGGCAAGTCCAACAAATAAGTATATATATGGGTGAATTAGTAAAAAATTCATTATTAATAATATATTATAGGTCAAATTACTTACCAAACATATTGATTCGTAAACAGTACATAAAAAATGGGCTTCTGAGCTGAGATTCTTAAAGAAATTCATAGGCCATAATATAGTTTCGAGGATAGCTATGATAAAAAAGCGCGTAAATGACAGCTACATTTTTGTTTAGAGATAGCCAAGACTAAAATATACTCTCTTTGATATCCCAAGTTTAACCACGGGTTCTGGAAAAAATTATGGGTATTATTATTATTATCAAAATTTTTTGATATATTATTATTTTGATATATTTTTGATTATTTGCATTATTATCAAATTTTTGCAAAAAAAGTATGAAACCCTAAAATAGCCTAGATTTTTAGATTGGGCCAAAATATACTCGATTTACATTTGAAATTGCCAACTTTGTGTACCCATAATTTTTTCCAGAACTCTTGGCCAAAAATACTAGGATATGAAAGTGGGGTATGTTTTGGCCTTGACTATCTCTATCAAAAATTTAGGTGTCATGCTCGCACGCGCTTATTACCATAGCAGGCCCCGAATAAAATGAGGTTCTTGAAAATTTAGTCAAATATTGATGTCACAATTTATCAGCTTTGAAAAAAGTTACACCAGTAATTTTTAGTCCATAAGGAGCAAAATATTAGAGAACAATTGGCAATTTCGCATCCGATGAAATTGTTATTTTATACTCTCTCAGTAAAATTTTATTCCTGAGCAATAACTCCTTCATCAGAATTTTATTTAGCTAGAAGGGGCTCATTCTGTCCTTAATGGGTCATTTGTATTCGGTGACGGTTATTTCTTTTATTTTCTAAATTTCTCATACAGTGTTCATTTTGTGCCTCAAAAATATATTTTTTCATCTCTGAGATATTATTATTATCCATTTTTAATAAATGATATTTTTCATCATGATTAATCTGGGTGTTCAGAGAAATTCTAGTAAATTTTTTATTAATTTAAAATGTGTTATTTTGTTCGAAATACAATACTTATTTTAATTTGTCATTTAGTTTCGATTGTAGAGTGTGCTTTATTATACAACCAACAAATTACATATTTAGTGAAACTAGATTTAGCTGAAATACCCCATATACAACAGTCTGTTTTTGGAATCTGTAATAAAATGCGTTTGTATGACTTTATATATTTATATAAATAAAAAAAAGATGTACAATTTTTTTTCTGCAAACTTTTATAATAAGAAAAAAAAATATTTACTCGCAGTAAGAGAGTTTCGTTTGACTCGCATAAAAAAATACATAACATATATTATTTCGCATTTTGATCCTTAAAATAGAGGCTCTGGGATTTATTTTATGTTTTTATAAGGGAAAGTATATCAAATTTATTTTTAATAATATATGCTACATCATATTACAATATTCGCCATTAAAGAAACCTGCATTAAGTATGAATATGTTTGCTGATATTGCAGATATAAAAATTATACAAATAGCAAAAAAATATTATAGTATAACATTGTTCTTTATGAGAAACCCGCAGCAGGATTATAGCAAAATTTGAAAAATAAAGTATACCAAAGGTAAAAATATACACCATTTGTTAAATGGAATGACATGGCATCATTACCCGCATTTGGATTCATTTTATTGACTTCTTCTTCATTCATTTTTAAAATATTTTCATTCCTTTTTTTTCTTTTTTTTTGAGATGCTCTACTTTTATGTTTACTCAGACATATAATTTTAGTTAAAGTATAAATACCCTCTTTTTGTATATGGCAAATGTTTCATATTGTAACTTTTTATTTACCCTTTGCTATTTAAATTAGCTTTCAGTGCTGAATTTTATCAGGCATTTACTGACCGAAATTTTTTTCAGATGAACAAAAAGAAGGAAATAAGAGGGAAAATGGACAAAATTGTTTACCAAAAAAAAATTTTTAGCTAAAAACTGACATTTAATCTATGTTTTTGCTTTTACTGTTTTTGCTCCTTAAAAGTGGAATGGTAAATAAATGTATAGCCTTATTAACCATTCACTAAAATTTTTTATCATGAATAATTTGTAATATATCCGGAAACCTATATTGAAATCAATAATAAGTGATTTCACTCATTTTTTTTTCCGAATGTAAAAGTAAGTTAAGTCCTTTCAGCAATTTTTAGTCTTGCTAGCCTACTTTGGTAAATTGACTCAAAATATTCTTATTACTGCTTTCAAATGCTTATTTTGTAGCGAAAAATATTTTTCCTTTTAGTTACTTTAGACAATTCGACAATTTTCTGCAAAGTTTGATTCCGAGGTCTAAAAAGCTTATTTTGTCAAAGCTTTCTCTTTGATCTTAATTATCTCAAATTGAACAGGCAAATTTTTATAAAGGAAAGACCAAGTTGATAAAATCGACGAATCATTTGACTATTTTGACTATAAGGCCAAATTTTTTCAAATTTTTTTTCTCAAAATTAAAAAAACAAAAAAATTTTAAAAACTCCAATATTTTTTTTTGTTTCTGGATGTAATACTTCATACAGTTCCATGAAAGTACTTATATTTGAAAATATGGTTTTTACTCGATATCTCGAATCTGATAATTAATTTTTTGAAAATTTGTTCCAAAATTTTTGATGAATAAAAAAAACTTTTAAAAGTTGATAGAAATGTATGTATGATTGCATACTTGTAATCAGTGATATCTGTGGCATATTTAAGTATAAAGCTCATTGTTAGAGGAACCTTAGTGCCAGCTAGTTGGCAGGGTATTTTTTCTTTTTGGACCTAGTACTTTATTTTTTTTCTATGGGAGTACTAGTTTTATAAAAATCGATTATAATCAAATTTTTGATCTGATACGTAATTTTTTAGAAATTTCAGTCTCAAAATTTTTGTAAGAAATACAAAAAACGCCAATTTTTTTTTTTGACGCAGTACTTAATTGTAACAATAGTGCCAATTACTTGGCAGCGTTTTTTTTTTAGAAAATTAATTTTTTTTTTTTTTAACTGATATACATATATAAATAAATATAAATTTGTTAAAAAAGATTTCTATTCAGAAAATTCTAAATTCGTAATTGATTCAAATTAAAACATTATTATATTATTTAATCATTAAAAAACAATTGCTAAATTAATTTGCAGATTTAAAACTAATGAAATCAACTAATAATTGTAAAATACAGAAAGAATTGTAAAATTTTATTTAGACCCTGAAAGGGTTGAAGCTTTTAACTTATAAATAGAAAAGTTTTTTTATGGTTAATCGGAACAATAAAATTGGAGAACCCTTAAAATTCTTATTTTACTTAACTCTTATAAGAGCATTTTATTGATGTTTTCGACTCTTGCTGGGCAAATGCTCCAGCCTAGGAAGTAAATAACAATTAGTAACTGTGAGTTTTGATGTCAGAATCAAAACTCCCGTATTTTCATTCGGATGTATTTTCACTCAAAATCCTGTAAAAAATTGTAGACTTTGCGCGCTTCTGGAGTGAGAACGCTTCAGGATAGAAACTTAAATCTAACTGGTAACCAGGAGTTTTTATATCGGGAAGAAAACTCTCGTATTTTTATTCGGATTTCACTCCAAACACTGGTTAAAATTGTCAACTTTGGACGCTGCTGGAGCCTAAACGTCCCACTCTAGGAAAATATAGGCAACGAAGTACCGTGAGTTTTCATGTTCCTAACAGGTTTTGGATGGAGTTTTCATGAGGTGTTTTCGCTAAGTAAAACTTCTTCTGTTAAATAACACCTTGACAGTATTTAACAGTTTGGTAACCTATAAAATCAAAAACATGTCTTGTAAGAATTATTTTTATAATCATTTTTTAAAATATTTAAAAATAATAAGAAAAATTACACTGTTAAAAATAACTCCTGTAAATTTACAACTAATAGCTCGTAAAAACGCATTAAAAATTTATAACTGTTCTGTGTAACCACAACCTAAGTGCATGGAACAACTAAATGCTGGGCTAAAATATAAAATTTATAAAATATTAATTTACTACGAGCGCTCAGTTTCGCTTGTTGTGACAAAAATGATTATTTTTTTTTATTAATTGAATCAATTCGTGAACTAAGAAATTTTTACAAAAATTAGTATTTGAAAAAAGAAGTTTAAAAAAAATGATGCCTAAAAGAAAAAATTAACAATTTGAGGAATATCACCAGGAGTTTTGATAGAAATATGTGTCCTTCTTGGTGCCCTTTTATTTTTAAATTTACAACTATCTTAAACTTTACGTAAACAAAATCCTTTTTTAACAAAAAAATACAAATTTTTTTGAAAATTTAATAAATTTTTGTAAATGTGTAGGAATTATTTTTTGTGTTTTTTAGTTTATTAAGCTATGATTTTGATGTTATGAAAAGAAAATCTGCATTAAGCTTTAAAAATAATAAGTATAGAGAATGAAATACGTCATATTTTTTATGTAAAAAAAAAAAATATAAATTTTTAAGAAAGCTTGAAAAAAAAAGTAAGAAATTACTTTACTACATTTTTTTTCTTTTTTAACTCGAAAAAAAAATAACAAGTTTTAAATCTTTTAGGATGAATAAAGATTATTTTTCTTTTTTTTCAAAATAATTTCAATTTAGTCCAACAATTTCCTAAGAGTATTAAAAAAAAGGGAAAAAATAAAAAAAATCACATCTTGCATTTCAATAAGACATTTTAATTTTGCTTTCTTTAAAACTTATTTTTATAATGATTATTATTATTATTTTTTATTTCAAGTTAAAAACCGTCTTATAGTAATTTTTTATTTATAAAGAGAAAATTTACGAGTTAATGACGGAGTAGTAGATACAGAGATTACTGATTATTATAACGTATTTAGCAATTTAGATCGTTAAAAAATAATCAGGTACTGTAACTACTGTAAGGATTCTATAGTAGAAATATATTGGAAAAACGATACCTTGCAAAAAGAAAAAAAATTATACGCCAATATCAATTGCTGTGGAAAATCTTTCTTGAAATATATTTTTGGTAAGGAGAAGAAAAAAATATAGAATAAAATAAAATGGAAAAGAATAAAAATGAAAATTTTAATATTTAATTTTTATTAATCATTAAATAATTCAAAATAATAAAATTACTAAAATTCCGTTGATACAGGATGTAACTTTTGAGCTAAAATTATTGTGTGCAAATATTATAAATTTTCGTAGCTTAAAATTAATTCGTTGTTAAAATGTACAATAGCATCAGGATATTTAAAATATTATTTAATTTACCCTCGAATTTACCTGTTTTACAACAAATCTTGAGTAGAAAAATTACTTCATGGAATGATAAAATAAAAAATTCGAACCATATAGTGCCTAATAATTTATAGTATTTATAGCGCTTTACTGCTATTTTCAATTCAAATTCATTTTTTGCGCTTTTTTATTCTGAAGCTGCCGGATCAAAAATAGGGCTCTCTATGCTACTTGATCAAAATTAACTTATGGATTTATTTTCTATAATAATTTTTCACGTTAAAGAGCGACATCTAATAGTGGCCAAAGTTTCTATACTAATGTAAACTTCCCACAGAAGCCGAATTTTCCGTCAAGTTTTTAATTGGTTACGTGTCTTGAAGTCAAAGATTTTCTTAAAAAGCAATTTTTTAGATACCACTTTTTTTTATCTAGTGGCTTCAAAATTAAAAGGCCTACAAGAATAAAATAATCTGCGTGTTGAAAACATGTAAGTAAAAAGAAATTTAAAACATACTAGAAGACAATAAAGCTTTTTGACGGAGATATTAACACCAGAAGAGTAAAAGCACATAAATGTTGATTTTTTCGCGCCTGCAAACTACAAATAAAGTTTTGGACCTCAGAATCGGATTCTGTGGATATTTTCTAGTGTTCCGCGAGATCGAGACGATACGTGAAATACTATAAAATATTATTTTCTTTTGATGATTGAAAGGGAAGGCTAAAATTCAGGAAAATTTTAATTTTGAATCACATTTAAAAATATATTTAGTGCAATTTGAAAACTCGACCTTGCAATTTAAAAATTTCGTTAGCTGAAAATTAATTTTTTTTTTCATGCAATTTTGATATAAAGTACTGAAGATTGATAAAATAAATATAAAATTCGTAAATGTAGGTAATATTATTAATTCCTTGAAACATATGTCCCTTCTGCATTGAAATAATATACCATGAAATTATTTAGCAATTAATTTTATAATTGCATTCGACATATTAAAAATTATGATGTTAAAAATTGATTTAAACCGAAATGTTACTTGATTTCCATAAATTATTTTGAGAGAAAAAAAATCGATAAAATATATACACATAAAGAGCTAAAAATTTGCCACATGTAAAGTACTCGAGAATAAAAAAAAAATAATAATCTAGCATTCGCATCAATAAAGATTGTGTATACGGATGTTTCGTTAATGTGTGACGAGAATTTACGTACATCGAAACCGTGTTTTTTTTAGCAAATCAATTCAATATAATCGAATATTTCCATAAGCATGAATCATGCCCTGACACCCTCTTAAAAAAAAAAAAAAATTAAAATTTGTGTAGTTCTGCTATTTATACTACTAATCGATAATGTCATTCCGCAACTGGTGAACTTTTAATAAAACTATCCGATTCTTTTCTCTGTTATTGACTTTTTTACACGATATTATATAAATTAAATTTTGATACTATTGCAAACTAAATTATATAAATAAATATAAATGGATGATTTGCGTGAGAGTTTTTCCTTATTTGAGGACATGTGGTAAGCGTTGCGATTATTTCTTTGCATGGTGTATTACTAAAAAATAAAAATAAAAATTTACCTTTTTCTCATAAGTGTTACTTATGGCCATGTATGCATTCAATTTTAAAAGTTTTATCGAGCGAATCTAGCAAATGTTTATAGATCTCTTTGCCTTCTTTCGCTGACTCTTGAGCTGAATCTAATAAAAAATAAATTTAGTGCGGGAGAAATTTTTATTATTTTCTTCTTTTATTTTCTAAGGATAAAGAAAAAAAGTATATATCATGAGGTGGTTATATTATTACAGAGTATTTTATACTTGTACTATAGTACCTGCTATATCATTTTATTTTTTTCATAATTGAAAAAGTTAAAAAATAAAGACTGTATTTTATTTTATGATCGGATTGAATTTCAATCTTTTTCATTCATTTTAAATAAATTATACACGATGGAAATGTTGACATTTTTTTTTTACAATTTTTTCCTGGCTTTTTATAATCTTAAATGAGGTCTCCAGAAGAATAAATATTACATTTTGCTGAAAGTTTGAGACTCCAAAATATTTTTAAAATTATAAGATGGTCCACAATGTACAAATGTGTAGATTATGTTAAGAATTACAAACCCAATTGATAAATTTGCATAGATGACCTAACCATAGTAACTAAAATTAAAATTCATTATGCAAAATTTTCATATGTCTAAATCTAATGTATTTATCTTATAGTTGCATCTTACAGCATATTCAGAAAAAATAATAAACCTTTGCATTATACAATATTGTGATATTGATCTATAACGCTTGGTACATTATGTGTCGAAAAAGATGAATATAAATCTGCAAATTATTATTCAGCCAATGAAGAATAAAGCAATAAAACAAATAAGAAAAAAATTGATAAAAATCTAAAAAAAGGTGCAATATACATACACATTTCTTTATTTGCTGTCAACACGAAAAAGCTGGAAACCTGATATATATATATTACTTTAATAATTACATATTCAATCTTGACACCAAACTTGTTACATAAAACAGTTACACGCGTGCCAGAATAAAGATCAAAGCAAATTTTTTATTTTAGTTATCCTATCACGAATATAACTGAATGAATTTTGAATATTAAAGAGGATAATATTTGCACTGTCTATATGAGATTACTTGTGTCAACTTATCAGCTAAACATATTTTCTATTTTGGAAAAAATAAAAGTACTCTTTTCCAATTTTACATTGTACATGATTCTATAAAACTTTTATACATAGAACATGGAGAGGGATTTGGTGAAGATCGGACAACGCAATAAGATAATGGGAGGGGCTGGAAATTTTCCAATCGCATATTTTGCAGGTACCCGAAATATTCAGGGTTTTTTTGGATTATTCAGATTTTTAGCCCAAAAAGTTTTTGAATTCTTTTATATCTTCGTACTTGAAATTTTTTTTTTTTAAATTTTGAGCTTTACCCAAAAAATGATTCGACCCCACCATATCTAAAAAAGCCTAAAGTTTAGAATACCCAGCCCAAAACTTTGGGTAACCGCACACTAGCTGATAACGTCTGTTTTGAACCATTTGGATGATTCTTTGATTTTAAAGAATAAAAAATAAATAAAGCACTAAAAAAGAGTGTTTACTGAATAAGGAACATTAAATTACACCTTCCTTGCACCGAATGAGTGGTCCAGTGCACTAAAAACATGTAAAATAATTTTAGAGGATAAGGGAAACTGTATGTCTGATTTTGTTTAATGCATCTTAGACAGATTTTTTCCTAGATAGATCCATTCTTTTTTTGTCAATTTCCGAATTTAAAAATTTTATGTTGGTTGCACCAACGGCGGACTCACAAAAGTTTCTCAGGGGTCATGCTAGTTAGTAAAATTTGATGTGTTTTTTCAGAAAAATTGTAAAATAGATTTAAAAAGTTACAAAAAATATGCAAATTTTTTACTCTTGAGGAGGGCGTTCGCCTGTACCGCCATCCTCTGGATCGCTGTGCTCGTTAGGATCCGATGGTGATGGATCGTATTCTTATGATTAAAAAATATTTCAAATACCTCCTTTTAAAGCAATGGATCTTCTGAGCATAGAAACACCAGCTTACTTGCTAAAAGATAGAACTGGGTTCTTAAATTATCTAATATCTTCCTGGCAGCGAAAAAACTTCTAGTTGACCTAATTTTTTTTTTGTATGTTCAGATATTATGCTCGTGCTATTATTATAAATACCTTAATAAAACAGATTTAATTTTTCATCTTGTATTTTGCCTCTGCTAATTTGAATTAAATAATAAAAAAAGTTTTATTTCCTTACAAGTAAATATAAAAATTTTATAATCTCGTTTATAATATAATAATTTATTCAAGTACAATTTTAAAAGGGTCTTTAAAAAAACTGTAAAACTTCTCACAGGTAAAATATTTAAAAATTGCTAATTATTTTGTATACTGACACTTTAATCATAAATTTTTTTCAAGTATTAAATTAAACCATTTTATGAAACAAGAAAAATTACGTCTCAAGTTGCTTAAGAATTAAATAAATAAAAACATTGAACATTTTATTTTTTTATTTTTTCCTTATATAGAGTCAAGTATTTTAATTCAAAATCATACCTGAGTAATTCCGTCAAAACTGAGAACATTTTGAATGAATGGGTCCAAAATTTCATAACTAACACTTTAAGGATGTATTATTGAAATAATAGTCGAATTGATGCAAAAATGAGTTTTTTACATTTTTAAAGTAAAAAAAACAAAAACGACAATTTTTTTTAAAGTTCAAATATCTCCTAAACCACTAAATCTAAAAACGACATTAGCTTTTGATTTTACTTCACTATAATTTCAAATACCCTGCCAACTAGCTGGCACTAAGGTTCCTCAAACAATGAGCTTAATACTTCAATATGCCACAGATATCACCGATTACAACCATGCAATCATACAACATTTCTATTAACTTTTAAAAGTTAAAAGAAAATTTATGTATTGAATTTAACTAAATCTATTTTTTTCAAATAAAATCTAACGTAATTCATTGGATAATAATTATTCAAGATAGTACTTTCATGGAATTAAGTGAAGTATTACACAAAAAAAAAAATATTGCAGTTTTTTTTTTTTTTTGTTTTTTTAATTTTGAGAAAAAAATTTTGGAAAAATTCGGTATCAGATTCAAAAAATTACTATAAACGAACTGTCTAAAACTAGTACTCTCATAGAAATAAATTAGGTACTACGTCCAAAAAGAAAAAAAAATTTGGTGTTTTTTGTATTTTTTTATGACGAAATTTTTGGGAAAATATTTTTCAAAAAATTAAGTATCAGATTCGAGATATCGAGTAAAAATCGTACTTTCAAATATAAGTACTTTCATGGAAATAAATTAGGTATTACATCCAAATTAAAAAAAAAAAAAAAGTATTTTGAGATTTTTTGATGAAAAAATTAAAAAAAAAAAATTAGGTCTTAATTCCATAATGTTTGTGAAATATCACCGATTATATACATATACACTAGAGTGGACCTATTTTTGGACTTTGTGGAAAATCTTTGCTCCCCGGGTTTTTTTGTGAAGTTTTGGTCATAAAAAGTTCCCAGTTCCAAGGATTTTGCTTCAGCCTTACAAAAACACGTGCCTGTAACGACATCAATTTTCCCATTTAAATAACATGGGAATTTTGAGTTTTTAGCTATACAAATTTTCACAAAAGCCAAAAAGCGTTTTAAAATGCTAATTTTTACTAGAAAACATACTTTTATATGTTGTAAAGACATACAAACCCCCCTGCATTCATTCCAAAGGGAATTTTGGGGCTAGAAACGCAAATTTACATGTTTGCTCAATCTTATAAAACAGGGATTTCGGTAATTTTCGATAAAAAGCTACAACTTCAAAAATAAACCAAAATACTTCTGGTTGGTTCACTTTTTTTTGTATAAGTGTCACCTTTCAAACGACGTAAGCCGTATATTTTAATCACTGTTTCTCTTAGCTCTATAGTCAATTAACCTACTGGTAATTTTTGAACCGAAATGACCAATTTTTAAATTTATTTAAATTGCTGCCAAAATTGTAAATTTTAACGAAATTGAGTTTTAAAGGCCTTAATAATTTTTTACAAGCTTGAAGTTTCCAAAAATTTTTTACTCGTCTCTTTACTTTAATTAGTTTTTAAGATATTACTTTTCAAAGATAATGATAAAAATTGACTTTTTTTGAAAACCCTGAAATTGGGACTCGATAAATTTGCGTTTCTAGCCCCGAAATTCCCTTTGGAATGAATGCAGGGCGGTTTGTATGTCTTTACAACATATAAAAGTATGTTTTTCAGTAAAAATTAGCATTTTAAAACGCTTTTTGACTTTTGTGAAAATTTGTATTGCTAAAAACTCAAAATTCCCATGTTATTTAAATGGGAAAATTGATGTGGTTACAGGCACGTGTTTTTGCAGGGCTAAAGCAAAATCCTTGGAACTGGGAACTTTTTATGACCAAAACTTCACAAAAATACCCGGGGAGCAAAGTTTTTCCACAAAGTCCAAAAATAGGTCCACTCTAATATACACATTCACACACACACACACACACACATACAGACTTTTTTTAAAAACCGGTTTTTTAGCTCCCTGAGGTCTGGAAACGTGCTTATATGCCAAAAAATCAAAAACCAAAATTTGACCCATCACAATGGTGCTCATTGAGGAACCAAAGCTCAAAAATGAAAAAAAAAAAAATTTTCTTTCACAAAGGGTTATAATGCTATATATAATAATTGATAAAATAATCAATTAATGTAAGTGATATTTTGAAAGAAAAATGAAAGATTAAGTAAAAAGTTTATTAATTAATAATTAAAAAAACTGAGGGCCCAGGAGTATTTCAAGCAATATTGTCAAAACGAGGCGAGGCCTCGATGCCAAGGCTAATCAAAGTCCAATCTCTCAAAATGTTAAATTTATGGGATAATTTTGTATTTAAATCTAAAGTTGTCTTAATGGTTAGTATAGATTGGTTGAGCGTGATCATTAAAAACTAATGTTTGTTAAGCAATTATGTCAGTCATTAAAAACTTTTTCTTCCTAGCGGGCCGAAAACACTTTTTTCGCTCCGGAACGAAATCGAAAAAAACGCGTTTTCACCCCACTGAGAAAGAAAAATTTCGTTTTGTCCATGGGAACAAAAAAAAAATACCCCAGATCGCAGTTTACCATCCTCGGCTTCGCCTCAGATGCTAATTAACGTGCGATCTGGGCCATTCTTTTTTTTTGCTCCCTTGGTTAAAAATGTACTAATAAAAACCGAATTATCCGTTAACCCCCCCCCCCCCTAAAACATCCATTTTCACACCTCCTCCTCTACTTTGGGTACCCCTAAAAATATTTTCCATTTTAAATATTGGAGATTTTTCTTGAATTAAATGGGATCATGCATATACCTGAAATTCCTAAAATATTTAAAAAATTTTTTGTAATTTTCTCAAATTAAATTTTTTATTTTTATTTTTTACTTTGAAACATTAACAAGCGTAAAAAAATATAATACATACTACCTGCATATATATAGCCCAGCATTTAAACCATCTAGCATATAAACCATAAACAAGTGAGTCAAATGTACATAAAATGTTTCTCTAAGGGTTTCTTTGATATTTCACCTATATACACTTGAGATTTAACGCTTTTTTTATCTTTTATCCTTGCATTTTATATGTAAGTGTATTACAAAACTTAAATATATACATATATCCGAGAAAATTTAATTGAAAATAAGTATTTTAAAAATATTTTTCATTTTCTTACTTTCAAGAATATTAGGATATCCGTCAGGTAATTTTCAAATTCAAAAAAATTAAGGTTTACAATTTTTTTTAGAACGAACAGGTGGGATGACTATTGATTTTTTCGCAAATAAAAAGCATCTTAATCCAAGATTAAAAAATTTTTTAAATAAGTAGAGCATACCCAGTACTATATTCAAACACAATCTTCGGCAAAAACAGTATAGAAACACTACATTAGTAGAGCTACCAAGTATAACTGAAATAAAAAAAACCTTGTTTTTAGACACTACTACCTGTTTCCTGAGTCAAAAAGTAAATTTTTCGAACAAGTAGCAGGATTTTACAAGTATAGGATAAAATACGAAGGATTTGTAGGTGAATACGTATAAATTTACGAGGTCACCAGATTCTTTATTGAATCAGTGCAATGTGTGGCACATTGTCTTGAATTGGAGTCATTGAGTGGGTCACATGTTATTACGTTTAAACTCTATGACGAAGTTGAAGAAAACATGACTTGAAATAGTCAACTTCTTAATTCAAGGAAAAACTCTGCACAGAAAGAAAACTGAACGGAATTTTAATTGATTTTAAAAAATTTTAATTTCAGGACAAATACCAGCCAACCTTAATTTAATGAAGCTTCATTTAAATTTAAATATAATAAAGATTAAGTCATAGCTTTGGTAGCATTGATACTGGATACAACCAGATTTGGTCTAGATTTTTTGGGTCTGATCACGAATTTCTTTTTTTAAAGACATTGGGGCTTGGCCAAAATTAGCAAGAACAACCCCCAAACAGGGGTATTTTTTTTGTATTTGCACTTTGAGCGTCAAAATTACATCTAAGTGTTTTGGGTCAATGATCACAAATTTAATTGAAAAATTAAGGTTTTCCCTTTAAGTTTGTAAAAACTACTCCAAAAAAATCTGAAGAGTATTTTTTATGTATTCATACTTTGAATGTCCAGATTTAGTCTAGTATAGGTTTTTTGGCCACTGTTAACAAATATAAGGGATTTTCTTATGAAAAATCTAGACTTCCCCTTTAATCCATATTTTCTCAAGCGGATTTAAATATTCGATTTTCGTCCAGAAAACTATTATAAGCAAAAATGTTTTCCTATATGTAAAAAGCGGATAGTACACTGTAAACAAATATAGAAAAAGAAATTTCTTTTAAAGGTATTCGAAACGACCATACCTAATTTTAACTATAATATTTACCAGTTATAGTTTAAAAATTACTATTAATCAGAGTAAAAACAGCTCCAAGGAATAGTATAAATTAGTTAAAATTCTCATAGATAATTAAAAAATTTTTAAATGTTTATTACTTTTTTGGGTTAAAACTACCCAGCTGTCAAGGAAGCTAAGTTTCAAATCCGGGACGGATCCGTATAACTAATTTTATAATCCGTACCCCAATAGAAATACTACATATGTGTATCAAGTGTTATAACATGTGTTACACTGTATATCAGTGTAAAACAGTGTTAACCAGTGTGTAACACTGTATACATATGTGTATCAGGTGTTATGAGGTGTTAAACCATGTGTAACGCATGTTTTCACACGAAAAAGCCAAAAATGCTGTTATCAGTGCGATATTGGCTAAAATTCTTTTTTTTAAAAGCAGGGATTACGCAAAAACTTCCATTTGCAATTTAGGCTACAAAATAATTAAGCTCATAATATACTAAAATTAAAAAAAAAAACAAAAATTAAAAGTTATTGGAGTTAAAATTTTAATATTTATTTAGGCTCTATTTTCGGTCAATAAGTAATAAAAGGACAATAATTTTATAATAATGACTTTATTATAAAAACAAAAAACAATTTTAGCAAGCAAATCTCATATGAAAATAGTTTTTATTAATGTGATATTAAACATGAGAAATGTTTTACATTAAACAATAAGTACAAAAAGTTTTCAAAAAATAATTTAGAATTTTAATTTTAATATAATTTGGTAAATTTTAATTATAATTATAATTATCTATTAATTGTTTATTAAGCATGTAATCAAAATAATAAAATCATTTTGAGTATTTATTAAAAATTAATCTTGAAGTCTATGGATAAATATTGAGAACCGATACGATAATCTTTTTGAAAAAATGACGTTAGTTTTTAAAATTACTACTCTATTTCCTCAAAATTAGGATGCTCTATTACAAAATTTAGATTATTTAAATTCATGTGAAAACAAACAGAAAAAACATTATTAACTTCAACAGCGCGTAAGTCCTTTTTTGAAAATGTATGCGAATAAAAATTAGGAATAAATGAATTTAAAAAGCTGCTGTGAAAAACTTCGTTAAATGCTAATTTAGAAACAACTAAATAGACCTTACATTCTTCTTTATTTTCACAAGGCATCTTTAAGCAGTTACAAATCCTTAAAAAATTATTAATAATACCAATTTCTATGGCTCCCATCTAAGAATATTTGATGATAGAAGAATCTGATTTGCAGTTTTTAGACTCGCTTTTAGAATAATGACTAGTATAAATAATATTATTAATGCATAGTTTTTGGTATTCATAGTAATTTGTACTACCTTTTATCATTACTTTTGGAATAATCTTACTTAAATTTGTTCCTAAGTGTTTTAGCTTAATAACTGGTTTTATTAAATAAGTGTTTTCAGTAATAAATTCTTTGTTTATTGGGCTAGTTTTATTTCTATTTATAATAGCATCGCAAAATCTATATGCATCAGTCTCAGGAGTCAAATACCTTTTCTTAATCGTTGGATAAAAAAGAAATAAAGAAGTGGATGAACAAACTTGCATCTGAGGATGATTTGGTCCATGTACAAAATTTTTTAAATAACCAATCAAATTTTCAAAGGGGAAACATGACATAACCCACAAAGGACCAAACTTTTTTACACATTCTGCTAAATGTAAAAGCAAATGAATATTAAGGGTCATATTTTCCTTTCCATAAAGTTTCTCAAATTTTCTGATATATTCTTCTAAGCAGTTTGAGCCTAACTGTACCATATCTCTACTAACCGATGCTGAAGATAGCAAAAATAAACCATTGACTAGTATACAGTGGTGTTCAAAATATTCCGGTTTCATTATATCATGAAATATTGGAAAACTGTATATCAATAAGAAAATTTTGATATCAGAAGCTTTCCAATAAATAAAATCACTAATATTTCTAGGTTTCCTTTGAACGAAATGTGGAACTTTGAATGAATTAAGTCTTTCATCGATTAAATTAACAGAAGACCAGATATCTCTCAGTTTTTTTGTGACATTAACTGTTAGGTGCATTATATCAATAGCCGTTATTTCTATAAAATTAGAGCAAATTTTGGAAATGCTAGCTGGACCTTTGATACCTAGAACATCTCTTTTTTCATCAGCTATGGAAGCAAATTCTTCTGCTTCTGCTGTTGATCTGTGAAGAGAATTAGGTTTGTATGGAAATAACATTACAGAAGGCTTTTTTAAATTGTCACCTTTAATTTTACAAACGGGGCAAGGATAATATCCTCTATTCAGAATTATTATTACTCATCAGTTACATGTAATCATTTATTTCAATTATCATTGATATAATTTTTATTATTAAAAAAGAAATCAGGTTTTAACTTTTACATATTCTATAGTAATAATTAATTACTTAATCTTTTTAAATGTTTTGTACGTTGTTTTTGCGTAACCCTGCTTTAAGAACAAAAATTTTAGCTAATGTCACACTGATAACAGCATTTTTGGCTTTTTCGTGTGAAAACATGCGTTACACATGGTTTAACACCTCATAACACCTGGTACACATATGTATACAGTGTTACACACTGGTTAACACTGTTTTACACTGATATACAGTGTAACACATGTTATAACACTTGATACACATATGTAGTATTTCTATTGGGGGTACGGATCCGTATTATGGATAATAAACTGATCAGTATGTCACGCTTTTTTTCATCAGTAACTGATTACGCATGCGCACAAGTGGTTATAATATTTTTTTATTTCAGTTTTGTTTTTATAAGGTTATGAAATTTGCTTTATAATTAGAAAATAATTAGTATCTTATTAAAGAAAATAAATACTTTTTTATAAAATTTTCAATTTTTCACACTAACGTATTTTCCAAATTTTCCAAATTTTCCAAGAAAGGAACTTTCAACATAACAGGGGGATTTTCGAGGTTGAGAAAGGCGCTTATATTGATAAAAATTTTCAATTTTTCACCCTGACGCATTTTCCAGTTTTCCAAGATGGCGAACCAAAAAAAAAAAATTCAACATTATCTGCGGACTTTAGCGATTAAGAAAAACGTTTATATTGATGATGATTTTCACTTTTTTACCTTAACGTATTTTCTGATTTGCCAAGATGGCGGAAGGAAAAATATGAAAAAAGGAGCTTTTTACATTTCCTGGGGGTTTTCGAGGTTGAGATTAACGGTTTTATTAATGAAAATTTTCTTTTTTTCATTACAACATATTTTTCCAAGATAAAATTATAGATAAAAACTAATTTTTTCATGTTTTTTCTTCCGCCATCTTGGGAAATTGGAAAATATATTGGGGTGAAAATATGAAAATTTTCATCCCGTAAAAACGTCAAATACTTAAAGTAATGTAGAAACTTCCGTTTTTCAAGTTTTTTTGAACACTATCTTGGAAAATCGGAAAATATATTGGGATGAAAAAACGAATTTTTTATTCATGAAAAAATTTTTCTCAATCTCCAAAACCTGCGGGTAATGTATAAACTTACTTTTTTTCATATTTTTCCTTCCGCCATCTTGGAAAATCAGAAAATACATTAAGGTGAAAAATTGAAAATTTTTATCAATATAAACGCCTTTCTCAACCTCGAAAATCCCCTGTAATGTTGAAAGTTCCTTTCTTGGAAAATTTGGAAAATTTGGAAAATATATTAGTGTGAAAAATTGAAAATTTTATAAAAAAGTATTTATTTTCTTTGATAAGATACTTATTATTTTCTAATTATAAAGCAAAATTCATAACCTTATAAAAACAAAACTAAAATAAAAAAATTTTATAACCACTTATGCGCATGCGTAATCAGTTACTGATGAAAAAAAGCGTGACATACTGATCAGTTTATTATCCGTTTGGCGGATAAGTCCCGGACCCCCAAGTAAGTTATACGGATTTCATTTCTACATGGGTAAGGGCGATACTAAATTATATATGCATTTTTTTATATCCTGAATTCGAATTTAAAGCTCAATTTCGATAACAATTAGTGCCACTTAAAAATGAAATTTGGCTTCCATCAGATGTGCTTGTTCCCAATTGCGTATATACAACTTGTGCTAGGTCAAATTGCGGGTGCAAATCAGCAGGAATTCTTTGTTGTGCTTTTTGCCATTGAAAAAAAGGGTGACAATTGTAAAAATTTTTTGAACGAGTGGTAACGATAATTTTATACTCATAATAAGAAAAATAATAATAATTGTTTATCATCAGTGTAAGACTTAAGTGTGTAAAACTTAATTAAAAATTGTTTAAGCAATTGCCTGTATAATTTGTATCGAAATTGAGCTTTAAATTCGTATTCAGCCCACGTAAAAGGATTAAGCTTAATTTTGGTTAAGCTTAATGAATTAAGCTTACTGGAGTAAGCTTACTGGATTAAGCTTACTGAAGTAAGCTTACGGACTAACCTAAAAAAGCTTAATTTTAAAAATTAAGTCTTTTTAGGTTAGTCCGTAAGCTTAATTTTAAAAATTAAGCCTTTTTAGGTTAGTCCGTAAGCTTACTTCAGTAAGCTTAATCCAGTAAGCTTACTCCAGTAAGCTTAATTCATTAAGCTTAACCAAAATTAAGCTTAATCCTTTTACGTGGGAGGGTATAAAAAAATACATGTAACTTAGTGTCGCGCTCAGTTTTGATCCTAAAAAGTAATTAAGATTTACAAATTGTTTAAACAATTAAAAATTGTTTAAATAATTAATCTAAAGTGTTAAATATTAAAAATTTATATACTGTAAATTAATATCATAAATTATATCAGAAAATTTTCCTTAACTCACAAATTTTTGAAGCTTGTTAACATTTACATCTCTATTTTGTTTAATTTTGGAATAATTTGTTAACAACAATTAAACTAATAAATAACACACCTATTTTTATCCACGGAACTAAAAAAAAAGTGGGTTACGAAGTACATTGGTGGTGGCGCGACTATTAAACTGGCCTAAAAGTAATGAAAAATTCTAAAACACTATGTCAGTTTGATTGTGGTATTTTTTTTTAATCTTTTTTTTGAAAATGTTTTATCGTGATTTAATCTTTATGTAATTTACTGGCCACTCTCCAGGAAAGAGAAAATAGGTTAAAACTAAACCTAAATTTAAAAAAAACTTTTAAAAACGTCATTACATTGTATTTTTCAATCATTTCATAAAATGATATTTTTTAATTGTTTTTTTTGTAAATAAGAGGATAATTGGAGTGGGGCAAAAATTTTGTTTTGCTGAATTCTGGAAAAGACATACATATATCAATGATTTTGCAGGAAAAAGTTTTGCTAAAGTTTCCTTCTGCAAAAAATTAATTAGATTGCAAAAAAACAGGCGGATTTTTCGGACACTTTTTTCGCATTCAAAATTTCTAAATAATATTAACAGCGTTTTATAATAATACTAGCAAAAGAAAAAAAAACACATAAAATCATCAAAATATAGTAAAAATTACAGCTGTTCTTTTTAATCAGCTGCTATTATAATATACGTCAAAAGATATACATAACATACTTTCTTTGAAAAAAAAAATTTAACACATAGTGTACATAGATCCTTTCTTTCAGATAAAAATTTCTTTTTTCTTATTCTTATTTTAGTTAAAAAAATAAATTTTCTCTGCAGGGGTTATTTCTGTTACATCTATTATACTTTTCCTTATGTGCAAATAGGTAAATTAAAATTAAATTAAATTTTTTTTTGAAAAATTCATATTTTAAAATTAACATTTTTTTTATCTTTTGTTTATTTTAATATTTTAAAAAAGTTAACGGTTTTTTTTTCAAAAATATAAAAGATTTTTTTAAAGGGTATAAAATACAAGTCCAAGATAAAAATCATACGATCTGCAAAAGAAAATATGAAAGATAAAATTTTTATATTTGTTTTGTTTTTTAAATTGTTTTTATTAGAAAAAATGAAGACTCTTTCATAACAGATTCATATCTATTTCTCAAATTTTTATTTATATGATTTTCTTTTTTCTGTTATCATTTACTATTTCATCTAGTCAATGAGTTAAATAATTGGAGCTATAGAGTTCAGCAAATAAATAATTTATTTCTTTACGAAAAATAATTTTTGACAATAATATAAAAGTATTGATTTTGAATTACATAAATAAATTTAGACGGTTAATTTGTAATTTCGTTACCTCATTTTTGAAAACACGAGCAAGAAACACAAAAAAAATGTGTAAAATCAATTAAAGAACTTAACAAGGGTTCATGTTCAATAATTGATATTTAAAAACAAAAAGGGGCAGCAAGAATTAAAAATCAGCATATGCCATTTGCTATTGTTCCCCATATTAAAAATTATTGATATTTTATTTTTATTTTAACACGTAATATATAAAAATACTTCATAGGATTTAGGTTATTTTACATCTAACCCTTAGCGTTCATTGTTTGAAAAACCGCACGTAAAAATAGATAATAACTCCATGAAATGTTCATAATAAATCGAGTTTTTATTTTTTTTTTGCATCAAAACGTACATCCCATATTCCGATGACTAAATTATGCATTCACAAATTTAACTTCAAAAGCAACACAATTTATGAAGTTCGTTATACTATTTTTACTAAATTAAAAGAAAAACTTAAATAATTTGTGTAAACACGGCTTAAATTTATGGAATATGTTTACTTGGACCAAATTACTTCCAGCTGAGGGGTAGGTATTATGCAAATTTTACGCAACATTGAAATACAATATGCTATTTTTATGAATTGTAATTATCACCTTTACTTGATGTTCAGATTCTAAACCCAAAGTATTCTGATTTCCTAAATCCAAATTATTCTAAGTCTCTAAACCTGAATTATTCTAAGTCCCATTTGAACCCCTTTTAATTTACGGATTCCCAGGTATGGTATCCCACCCTATAAACTTGTTCCATGTTAAAACTTTTCAAACAACTCTAAAACCAAGAAATTTTGAGCAAAATATGTGTTTTTTTATTGTGTGTGTATGTATGTATGTATGTATGTATGTATGTATTTATGTATGTGATCGGTGATATTTCACAAACATTATGGAATTAATACCTAATTTTTTATTCAAAAATTTTTTTATAGTTTATAGTTTATAGTTTATAGTTTATTTTATTTCAAGGTGTAAAATACATACAAATCATGGTGAAAACACCACAACCCCAAAGAGACTTTCGTCTGTACTTGGGCCTTAAGTCAAAAGTTTACATATCTAATGCAATTGTATATAAAAATTATTAAAATTACAATAAGAAAAGATACAATTAGTTAACAATATAAGTATTTAATATAAATTTTTATAAAAATAGGTATTCAATATTTTATCAAATAATCTTCACTGTAAAAGTAACTTTCTTAGATTTACAAAAAAAATTGAATTTTTTCGAAAAATTAGAGTTTTCAAAAAATTTTATAAATATTATCGACAAATTCGAGAATTCTCGATTTTTTTTGTGATTTTACGAAAAAAGTTGTAAATTCACAATTATTTTTCGGAAATTTACAACTATTTTTTGTAAATTTTCGAAAAAAAACTGTAAATTATCAATTTTTCTTGTGAATTCACAAAAAAAATCGAGAATTCTCGAATTTATTGTTAATATACTAAATTTAGTAAATTTATACAATTTTTTTTCGAATATTTACAAAATTTTTCGAAAATTCACTAATTTTTCGAAAATGTTCTAATTTTTTTGTTAATATAAGAAAGTTACTTTTTACAGTGTTGATATACTTTTTTTTTATTATTTGGATGTAATACCTCATTTTTTTCCATGTAAGTTTTCGGCGTTTTTTCAACAAATTTCACAAAAAAATTACTCAATTCTTGTAAGAATGATTTTAATTGATCACGTGACTTGTCGGGAAATTTGAAATTTGTAAAAAATGAACTATTAAAGCTGCTATATTTTGATCTATAGCTCTCAAAACGCAATAACCCAGTAGTTTCTCTTTTTAATAATAAAATAGAAGTATTTTGAAACCTACTAGAGGATTTTTTATTTATATTTTGAGAAATTTAAATTTAAAACAAAAAAGAGGCTTTCGCGATGTTCGATTCCTCGCGAACGCGCAGGAATCAAAAAAAAATTTTGACCCTAGAATTGGATTCTACGGAAAATTTCCTATTCGGGCCTAAGAGGAAAAAATTTTTCATATAAATGTGTGTTTTTTACAAAAAAAATAATAAAAATATTTTCTCATTTTTTTTACTTTTTTCATAAGAGTCCAAGACACAAAATGGCCGCCAAAAATCGAGGACTGAACCTTATAAACTAAAAATTATATTTACATTAAGGACGTATCTCAGTGGATTGAAAGAGAGAGAGGTCTTTTCGGACCTCTTTCTTTCTCTCGCGAGTTTTGTATAAGAAATCGCAAAATGTTTTTGTTTATATTTATGTAAATAAACATCTAGGAGCTCTGATAAATTATATTTTAACCAAATATTATCAAAATCTGTTCTGTAAATTTTTTGTTTGGAGCTCTTAAAATCTCTTACGTGAAATATGCATGTGATTTAATAAGTACGTATTGTAAAAAATTTACAGAACAGATTTTGATAATATTTGGTTAAAATATAATTTATCATTATAAAAACTCGTAGAAAAAATTTCAGAGCTCCTAGATGTTTATTTACATAAATATAAACAAAAACATTTTGCGATTTCTTATACAAAACTCGCGAGAGAAAGAAAGAGGTCCGAAAAGACCTCTCTCTCTTTCAATCCACTGAGATACGTCCTTAAATTAGGCTTATTTTTAGTAATACTTTCGGTGTATATACAACCTAAATGCATGGAACATGTTTACTTCCAGCTGAGGGCTAGATATAATGCGAATGTTACGCAAAGTTACAATACAATTTCCTAAATTTATAATTTGTAATTATCACCTCACTAGTTGTTAAGATTCTAAAACCAAACTATTCTGATTCGTATTAGAAACACGTATTATTCTAGGTCCCTAAATCAAATTATTTTAAGTCCCTAAAACCGAATTATTACAAGTCCTTAAATCTATATTATTCTACGTCCATAATCCTGTATTCTTCTAAGTCCCTAAGCCTAGATTTTTTCAAGTCCCTATAAATTGAAATTATCCTAAGTCTCATTTGACCCCCCCCCCCATTAATTTTCAAGTTCTAAATTATCTCCTCCCTATAAACATTAGAGTGTAGTGAAAAAAAAAACGTATTTCCGAGAACCTTGCATCTTAAAGTTATTTTTTTTGGGTAGAAGATGAACATCTGTAATTTTCATGAAATTCGGTTAAAATTTTTCGGTTTAACGACCGAAATTTACGGTGAAAATCGCGCAATTCAGTTACTTTAAAAAAATTTTTTTCCTGAAAATGAATATTTTTTAAAAATATTAAGAATCGCTGAGTCAGATTTTCAAAATAATGATTTACGAAGCCTAAATAACCTCAAAACTGACGTTTTTGGTATCAAAAATGACGCAATTCGGGTACTTGAATAAATTTTTTTTTTCTGAAAGTGAATATTTTTTTAAAATATTAAGCTTTTTGAAACATCCTACCTCAAATTCCGATTTATAAAGTAGCTAACATCGTTTTCCGATGTCTGAAGTTGCTAGAAGAGCTTTTCGAAGCATCCTACCTAAATTTCCGATTTAAAAAGTAGCTAACACCATTTTCCAAAGTAACTAACATCGTTTTCCTAAAAGTGATGCTGCTTGAAGCATCCTTATACATCAATTTCAGATTTAAAAAGTAGCTAACACCGTTTTCCGAAGTTTGAAGTTGCTAGAAGAGCTTTTAAAAGTATGCTATTTTAGTTTTTGATTTAAAAAGTAGCTAACACCGTTTTCCAAAATATCTAACACCGTTTTCCGAAGTATGAAGTAATAACAATAGCTTCTTGAAGCATCCTACCTTAATTACCAATTTGAAATAAGTAGCTAACACCTTTTTCAAAAGTATCTAAAATCGTTTTCCTAAGAATGATGTTGCTAGAAGAGCTTTTTGTTGCATCCTACCTGAATTTCTGATTTAAAGAGTAGCTAACACCGTTTTCCAAAATATCTAACACCGTTTTCCGAAGTATGAAGTAATAACAATAGCTTCTTGAAGCATCCTACCTTAATTACCAATTTGAAAAGTAGCTAACACTGTTTTCCGAAGTATAAAGTAGCTTTAAGAGCTTCTTGAAGCATCCTACCTCAATTCCCGATTTAAAATAAGTAGCTAACACCTTTTTCAAAAGTATCTAAAATCGTTTTCCTAAGAATGATGTTGCTAGAAGAGCTTTTTGTTGCATCCTACCTGAATTTCTGATTTAAAGAGTAGCTAACACCGTTTTCCAAAATATCTAACACCGTTTTCCGAAGTATGAAGTAATAACAATAGCTTCTTGAAGCATCCTACCTTAATTACCAATTTGAAAAGTAGCTAACACTGTTTTCCGAAGTATAAAGTAGCTTTAAGAGCTTCTTGAAGCATCCTACCTCAATTCCCGATTTAAAATAAGTAGCTAACACCTTTTTCAAAAGTATCTAAAATCGTTTTCCTAAGAATGATGTTGCTAGAAGAGCTTTTTGTTGCATCCTACCTGAATTTCTGATTTAAAGAGTAGCTAACACCGTTTTCCAAAATATCTAACACCGTTTTCCGAAGTATGAAGTAATAACAATAGCTTCTTGAAGCATCCTACCTTAATTACCAATTTGAAAAGTAGCTAACACTGTTTTCCGAAGTATAAAGTAGCTTTAAGAGCTTCTTGAAGCATCCTACCTCAATTCCCGATTTAAAATAAGTAGCTAACACCTTTTTCAAAAGTATCTAAAATCGTTTTCCTAAGAATGATGTTGCTAGAAGAGCTTTTTGTTGCATCCTACCTGAATTTCTGATTTAAAGAGTAGCTAACACCGTTTTCCGAAGTATGAAGTAATAACAATAGCTTCTTGAAGCATCCTACCTTAATTACCAATTTGAAAAGTAGCTAACACTGTTTTCCGAAGTATAAAGTAGCTTTAAGAGCTTCTTGAAGCATCCTACCTCAATTCCCGATTTAAAATAAGTAGCTAACACCTTTTTCAAAAGTATCTAAAATCGTTTTCCTAAGAATGATGTTGCTAGAAGAGCTTTTTGTTGCATCCTACCTGAATTTCTGATTTAAAGAGTAGCTAACACCGTTTTCTAAAGTATCTAACACCGTTTGCTAAAGTATCTAACACCGTTTTCCGAATTATGAAGTTGTTAGAAGAGCTTTTTGAAGCATTTTACTTGAATTTCCGATTTAAAAGTCGCTAACACCGTTTTCCGACGTAAAAAGTTGCTAATATCCTTTTGAAGAATATATATCTCCATTTTCCGAAGGCTGATGTTATTAGAGGAGCCTTTGGAAGCATCCTATCTCAATTCTCGATATAAAAGGTAGTACTAATGTTTTCCAAAATACCTATTTTCTTTATATCCATTTTCCATGTTCATAAATAAATAAAAGACATTCACAGAACGCCTTACATTCATCTACTAAGCTGAAAGTATCTAAATCTATGATCAAACTATCTAATATGATTTTCCTACGTAAAAAGTTGCTAATATCAAGCCGTTAAATCTGGCTCAGCGAATCTTAATATTTTTAAAAAATATAAACTTTCAGAAAAAAAAATTTATTCAAGTACCCGAATTCCGTCATTTTTGATACCAAAAACGTCAGTTTTCAGGTTCTGTAGGCTTCGTAAATCATTATTTTGAAAGTCTGGCTCAGCGATTCTTAATATTTTTAAAAAATATTCCCTTTCAGAAAAAAAATTTGTTAAAGTACCCGAATTGCGCCATTTTTGATACCAAAAACGTCAGTTTTGAGGTTATGTAGGCTTCGTAAATCTTTATTTTGAAAATCTGGCTTTGCGAATCTTAATATTTTTAAAAAATATTCACTTTCAGAAAAAAAAATTTTCAAATGTACCCGAATTGCGCCATTTTGTATACCAAAAACGTCAGTTTTGAGGTTATGTAGGCTTCGTAAATCATTATTTTAAAAATCTGACTCAGCGATTCTTAATATTTTTAAAAAATATTCACTTTCAGAAAAAAAAATTTTTTAAAGTAACTGAATTGCGCGATTTTCACCGTAAATTTCGATCGTTAAACCGAAAAATTTTAACCGAATTTCATGAAAATTACAGATGTTCATCTTCTACTCAAAAAAATAACTTTAAGGTGGCAGGGTCTCGGAAATACGTTTTTTTTTTTTTACTACACTCTAAATTAAACATATTCCATGTCAATACTTTGGAACCAATTTGAAGACCCGACCGTGCATCTTATCCCGGTTTGGTTTAAATTGAGCAATATTTAAAAAGTGCGTAAATAGCTTTAATAGCCTAGTCGGTAGCGCATCAACTTGTCGATCTGAACGTTACAGGTTCGACGCCTGACTCGGACAAAATATTTTCAATTCTTTTTTCTGAAAAGATTAAATTCTGGAATTGTTTCTATGATTGCTCTAGGACTTTGACATCCGCATAATGTTATTAAAAAAAAAAAAAGAGATAATGCAGTTCGGGTTGCTACTACCATGTGCACTATAAGCAGGTATGGGGACATGAGAAATTGTGCGATTCTCTGAAGCCATAGGTCAACAGCGCACATAAAACATTTACATAACACAAACATTTTAGCTTGCACACATTAAGGATGAAAGATATTATAAAAAAGCAATATAATCAAGCATAATAAAAATCATACAGCAAACAAAAGATAAAAGCAACTCTAAAAAAGTGTAAGCCTTACATATTTCGCAAAAACTATATCCATAACTATATTAAAAGTGCGTTGATTTTGAGATAATTAAACCCGAATTAAATCTTTGAAGCCCTAAAAATCAAAAATCACAAAATATCCAATTTTCAAACATCAGAAATTTTTTGCCGAAATTAATATTTTTCAAAAATTCCGGTGTAAAAGCAAATCCAAGACTTAAAATAAGCCTTTAAGAAAAAAATTAAAAAAAAAAAATTAGGTCCGGTGGGTTAACTTGGACTTGGACATATATATTAAAAAAAAATTATAATTAAAGAAATTAAAGAAAATTTCACAAAAATTATCCGATAAATGAGCAATAATTTTTTATAGAATTGTAAATTAAAGGGAATCTCCGATTCAAAATCGTTCCTGCGGAAATTTCAGATTTACTCAAAAACTGACGCGAAGCAAAAAACTAGAGACAGACCCGACCAAAAAATTTTAGTAACAACACCCCTAATTAGTATATATAATACAAAAATACTTAAATTTATTTAAAGTTTCATTGCATCAATTAATTAAGTATAAGGTTGGCAAAACTTCGAAAATAAATAATTTCCATACTACTACCATGTTCATAATGAAGAACCCATGTAGTATTTATACAAATATAGTAATTTTTAGACCATTAATGTCATGTTAAGAATAAAATAGTATATAATAGAATAATTATTTATATACGTTCGATTAACTTTAGAATAAAAAAATGAGACAAATTTCAATAATATCAGCAGGTACTACTATAGAACCCAAGCAATAATCGATTTAAAGAAGACAAAGAAGAAATTTTTCACATCAAGCAGGATATAAGCAATAAAAAATGTAATAGAAAATGGCCTTGCATATATCCCTGAAAAAAATTTAAAGAACCTTCATATTTCACATGCGCTTTCTTTTCAATTTATTATATTCTTTTACCACCTATAGAGAAGACTCACAGTATGGCCTTTTTTACGTAATATGTTATTTATGCTGTAAATTATGTTCTTTTTAACAAATCATGCATAAAAAAACTTTTTAATACAATGTTTTTATTTTGAAAAATAATACATTTTTTCAGAAATATAATGAACTAAATTTAGGAATACCGATTCAAACTATAGATATTCTAAAGTGACTATTTTAATTAATTATAATATATCAAAATTAACAATTTTTAAATTAGCTTTCATTTTACGTAATTCGTATTCAATGGGATAACTAGCGAGTTATTCATTTCAAAAATTTTAAAACAATAAAAAAATAATGACCTTTTCCAGACAAAGAGTTGACCAAGAGGGTTAGTAAATAAATAAATTATACAAAAATCTTTTTTTAAATGTGTAATACGAAAAATTCTTAAACGAATACCAGACCATCTTTTGATTAAGAAAATTTAAAATGAAAACTACTTGCAAAACCTGCTCACTAAAATAATTTTCTGCCTTAATTTTTTTATACTCACAAAATTGTGTAAAATTAATTTATTATTTTCCTAAACAGATTATCAACCTCAAGAACCCTTTTAAAAGCTCAGATCTTGTTCGGACTTTAGGTACAGTATTAAAATATTTGCAATTATATTTACTCCAGCTATTTAATATCATAAGATTTAGCACAAAATTTATTACATTGCATATATTCTATCTGGTAATCCAAATTATCTCACGTGAGTAAACCACAAAATAAAAATATTTTCTGCTACAACTACAACTGTCCTGTACTAGTATACATTGTATTTCATTCAAAAGGTTTAACGTAATTTTCGGAGCATCAACAATTCTTTAAATTCTCACTTTTAGAACATGTAAAAATTTCATAAATTCTTTTTAAAAAAATATTACAGCAAAGATGAATTCAACAAAATGCTAATATAATTAAATTAATCTCGTAGAGAATTTACATTTACATTTTTCAGATAATTTTTCTAAAGCTTAACAGCAAATAAAAAAAAATCAGCAAGAAGTTTTTTTGGTTTACGTTTACATATTGTGTGCTAAAAGCAATCTGGAACTCCTTTGCTTGGATTCTTATTGAATTCCTCAAAAATTACACTGATAACAATGTGTTTTTAAATATATACCCATTGTCATAAGCCTGCCATTAAATTTAAACTTTAAAAAAACAAAATGTTACATTTCATGCAAAAATATAATTTCCTTTATTTATAAAGTTATGATGTAAACGTTTTATCTGCTTTCAGAACTGTTAAGGACTGCAAAAAATATTTTCTTGTCAGTGGCCAGAAAGCACGTATTCGGCTTCGCCTCGGATTGCAATATACATGCGATCTGGGCCATTATTTAGTTTTGCGGCCTAGGAAAAAATATACTATTAAAAAAAAGTTAAAAGATAGAAACAAGGGTAGAAAATTATTCCGCGTAGTGCGTTTAAGTTTCAGTTAATCTACGTTTAATATTAAACTTCTTGCGTGAAACTTTCTCAACCGGGCTATAAATGCATTTATGAAATTTTCTCGCGCTATTTTTTTTCTTGATTAATTTTGTATATCCTTTTTGCGCCACATTGTTCAAGTCATCGCAAGTATAAGTATGCCTTGAAACGTTATAATAATGAAAAAAAATATTTTGTTTAACAAATTTTTTAAGTCTTATCATGTCTTTAGATTGTCTTTAGTTTAGTTCATTCAATAAACTATAAAAAATTTTTATTACAGCTTAGCATGTGGAATAATTGCAAGATCATCAGGAATTTTTCAGAATTCAAAAAAAATATGTGCATGTGATGGAAATACAATTTGGGATGAAAGAGATCTTAGTTTAAAAAAAGAAAAAAATGATGTGGCAACGATGAAAAAACCAACAAGCACCACTTTCACTTTTTCGAGTAAAAGGACTTTAAAGTTTTTAATATCCTATAGTTTCTTAACAATTTATTCTTTTCTAAGTCAATTTTTTACTGGATATTTTTTGCTTATGACTATAAAGTTTGATTTATCAAGAAGATTTAGTTACCATAAACATGAATTTATGAAAAAATCGATTTTTCAAAATTTGTCGTTTGTTGGTTTATTCCTCGGCGCCCAGATTTAAAAATATAAATGGCTTACTACTCCAGTCAAAATACAGGTTTGCTTGTAAAGTTTTTGGGTTGCTGATCACGAAAATCAGGGTCTTTTCTATGAGAAATTGGGGCTTCGTCCTTAAATTGGCCAAAACTACCCCTAAAAATGGCATTTTCGCTATATTAACTCTAGCCCCCTGAAATTTGTTATACGGGGGTTCTGTGGCACGCTGATCAAGAATATTGAGGTATTTTTCATAAAAAATTAAACCTTCACCCTTAAATTAGCCAAAACTACCCCTAAAAATGGCATTTTCGCTGTATTCACTCTAGCTCTTTGAAATTTGGTTTACGGTGGTTTTTTGGATCGCTGAAGGTATATTTTTTCATAAAAAATACCTCAATATTCTTGATCAGCGACCCAAAAAATCCCCGTATACCAAATTTCAGAGGGCTAGAGTGAATATAGCGAAAATGCCAGTTTTAGGGGTAGTTTTGGCTAATTTAAGGGTGAAGGTCTAATTTTTTATGAAATATGCCTCAATATTCTTAATCAGCGACCCAAAAACCCATGTAAACCAAATTTCAAAGGGCTAGAGCGAATATAGCGAAAATGCCCTTTTTAGGGGTAGTTTTGGCTGATTTAAGGGTGAAAGTCTAATTTTTCATGAAAAAATACCTGGGATAAGGTGCATGGTCGGGTCTTTAAATTGATTCCAAAGTATTTTTCCCCAAAAGTACTATTAAAAATAAGTCTCAACGTGAGCTTAATTTTTACTTTTATAAGGTAACACACTTATCATAATCCAAAAGTGAACCTATGGTAACTCACAAAGGAAGCTCCAAGTACAACTCTCCCTACCACACTAAATGTACATTTTTACGTTTATAGATGCTAATCTGTTAATCATATCAAATTTTTCTTTCGTAATTTTTGAATTAGCTTAAAGAGTTTTTTTAATTTTTACGGCATTAAACTTGGAAAAATATTTCGAATTGATCCCATTTTTAACGTTCTCAGTAACTCGCACTTCGATTTAAAATTGTTTAAAGCTCCCCTTGTTCGGTAAACTATAGAACCTTGGATTATTTGTGGCCACTTGTGTAAGCATAATTTTGTGATATTTTCTGTTTAAATATCCATTACAATTCTATTTATCACAAATATACGAATAGCTTTTCTACTCAACTCCCATTGGCTTGTTTTTATCATCTTATAGGTGGTCTTGTCAGATAATAAAACTTATAACCGGATGTGTAAACACTTACTTCCAGATGAGGACTAGGTATAATACAAATGTTACTCAACATTACAATACAATTTTCTATTTTTATAATTTGTAATTATCACCTCACTAGCTGTTAGGATTCTGAAACCAAACTATTTTGATTCCCTAAACCTGAAATATTTTAAGTCCCTAATCGATATTATTAACCCAGATGTTTCAAAGTCTTTTAAAAGTATTTTATTTATTTTTATATTAATAGAACAAATTTGACCCCCCCCCCCATTAAATAGGACAAATTTTACCTCCCCCCCTTAATTTTCAAGTTTTAAGTACCCCCTCCCTATAAACATGTTCCATGTTAATATGTTAGCCTTGTAATTTTAACTTCTTTTCATTGCTATCGTAACATTGCCTTTTTCTGCCAATGTGAATATAATATGGCTATTATGCTGTAAATAGATTTTGCAATTATTCAAAGATTTTGCAAACTATCTGTCCTTATAACTTATATAGTACGTTTTATGTACACCAAAAATGAAAAAGAAAAATCGACGAGGCCGCAACTACCACCGTGATTTTTTGGTAGTTTGGACCCTATAGAATGCAAAAAAACGTGAACACGAAATCTTTTATGTCAAAATCCGTGTTTTTCGTATCGGAGCTACCCCAAATTTTCAAAATAACTTTTTTGGTAAATAAAATTTTAAAAAATAGGTAAGAAAATCTGATTGCCAGGGAAAAACCACTTCAGAAAAAAAAATTTATCTTTTTACGATGAAATTTAGCCAAGTTATCATCAATTTAAGATTTTTCTCAAATTCGTCTTAAAAAGATTGAAATTTTATTGAAAAAAGCCTGTTTCTGAACTTTAAACATGCATTACACCCTTGATTTTCATCGTAAAATAATAATTTTTTTTTTAATCGATTAATTTTTCCCTTGCAATTCATTTTTTAAGAAAAAGATCATCTTTATTGACCAAATTTCAGAAATTTTAAAGCAGAAAATCAGAAAATACCAAAGAACATAAAAATTGAAAAGAACATTTTTTTTACTAAAATTTTATTTAAGGGTTGTAAGGGTGAAACAAAGGGTGGCACATCTCTCAAAAGTAGTTTTTGACCCCAGATTTAAATTTAGCAGTCCAATATACCTACTAGAGAGTGTCAATATAGAAAAAATACAAGTTAAAAAAAAAAAGAATTTTTAAGATTTTATAGGTTGAAAGTATGGGAGTTACACCCCTCAAAAATAATTTTTGACCCCAGATTCGGTTTCAGCAGCCCCAATTACCTACTAGAGTCGATAAAAATTTTTTTTAAAATGTTTTTTAAAAAAATAGGTATTTTTAGGGTTAAAATGGTAATAATAAGGGTGTTACACCCATCAAAAAAATTTTCTGACGCCATATTAGACCCAAATTACCTACTAGAACATGCCAAATTAAAAAAAAAAGATAAAGTTAATTTTTTTGGCATAATGTGGTGGAAAATGGGGATGCTTTTCACTCCTCTTTCACTTCTGCAAGCTTTTGTGAGGTAGAAACTCTTGATATATTACTGAAAAGATTTCACTAACTTTCCAATGGAAACGTGACTTTCCGTCGTACTTTTCCCGTACATCACAAATACGATCTGATTATTAACCGATGCTCCACTTAATCCCTAATGATGATCTCGTACCTACCCCTATAGTAAACTAGAACAAAGGGGGTCAATTTTTCTTAATTATTTGCTTAGATTTTCAGGGAGGCAATTATCTGGGGCGGGGGGTATCTAGAGTGTACATCGGAGAAATTATCCCTGGGAGAGGGGGGAAAGATTCGTATAAGGAGGCAATTGTGCAGGAGGGCACAGGGCCACCATGTAAAATGTGCGGGTAGAATGGACTAAAAAAAATTATGGTTCAGAGACTATAATTGAAACATATTTTAAATCAAAACAAAAATAACTGACTGACATCACTGTGAAAATGAGGGTTGGGTCCCCGAGGGCTAACAATTATTTTCTCTATTATTTTCTTAAAGTATGAAGAATAATTTTTTAATTAAAATAAATTCTCTCTTTTTTACTTTTCTCTTATAATTATTTTCAAACTTGCATTTCACTTATTATTGTTCAAAAGTGATGAATAAATTTTTAAAGTAGGTCAAAGCTGTTTTCTAACCCATTAAGTAATAGTATCTAAAAACTTTCAAATTCATTTAATTCTCATCGACCTCGGCAATGACTAAAGATAAAAAACGTTTCTTTTTTTTTTTAAGTTGCATTGATTCTTAACAAAAACTTGTTTCTATTTATAATAGTTATAAGGTATATATTTATCTTTAATTTATTTTCTTAAACTTCCTTTCACCCTATTTTCTCATGTCGTCTTTTACACTGACTCTTTTCCCTAATGCATTTATAGACCCTCTTTCTTTTGCAAGAAAGTCGTTATACACATAATTTTTTTAAAGAAATTACAGGTGCACCATTTTATTTATAAAATTATTTCTGTATGGTACCTGACCCTATTTCTGCTTGGCCAAATTGTGTATACTCTTAGGAACTTCTTTACTCACATTTGACGACAGATTATAAAAAATAACAGTCAAAAATATTATTTTTAAATCTAAGAAGAAATGCGTTGCCAACCGAAAAGTCTGACGTCAAGGAATACATACAATAAATACAAATAAAAAACAAAAAGTTATACTTTTTATGTATTTTTTTTCATTTTTTGGGCGTTTATTTACAGATTTATTTAAATGATTGTTTTTTTTTTTTTTAGAAAAGGTGCATTTTTTCGTATTCATTTGTCGTGTGAAAAAATATTCTTTTTGTAGTTTTGTTTTAATATTTCATTTATTTTATGTGAATAATTAAATAACTAGTGGTTGTTGGATATAATAAATATTTTTCAATTTATGCTTTTATATATGCATATGTTTCCGTTTCTCTATGTTTATTGTTGAGGTCGCATACATTGTTTTTCTTTTAAAAATAAAATAAAAACCCATTTTAAGCTTTATTTTGATTTACTTCATGCATACTACCTCATTAACTGCTTAAAAATATTGAATGTCCAAATCAGTTCCAATTAATATTAAAATTAATCCCACATCTTATTTCAAATGTAAATAACATTGAGTCAATGAAAATACATTTTTTGCCCAAAGCTGATTTGCAATTTTATCAGTGAAAATCTACATTTTTTCTGAAAATTCTACAATACCTGATTATTATTATTATTATTATTCAGTTTATTTGCCATATAAAAAAAAAAGAAATGTTTACAGTTTACAATAACATTTTACAATATAAATCATCAAAAAGGAAAGAAAATTAATCAGAATATAAGATATACACATATTTGCAGTTTATTTTAAAATTTGTAAAATTGCAACATTAATTTATTTTTATTTTATTTCAATAACAATCTATCTGATTAATTAATTATTATAAATTTCAGTTGGTAATTCAGTAAAAAAATTAAAGGATCAAGCGTAAAATAGGTGATTTTTGGTCTCAAGATGAAACAAATGGCACCATGCAGTGATGGGCATATCCTTGACGGTAATTTTAGCATAATTATAGTTAATTTTCTCGGTAAGGATATTTATTTTAGTGTTTGCCGAAATATAATTTCGATAAAGATATTTTTTTTATAATGAGCGATAATTATATTCAAAATTAGCGTTAATAATTCATTAGTAACTATTGAAATTATCACCTTGTGCCCAACGCTGGTACTATAGAGGTGTGCGGTTTGCCGGATTCTTAGCCTTGAACCCGGTCGATTTTTGGGTAAACCCAAAAAGTTTCTTAGCTCCGAAGGTACGGTTTTGAATCGCAAATTTTCCTGGCTTTGCGATTCTATGAATACCTTTCAAAACATTTTAACAGTTATTATTTTTATAATTGCAGTAGTTTATTTTTTATTATTTCTCCTCTTATTTAAGCGTTAACGAAAATTTTCCAAAATATAAATATGTATATTCAATGAATCGTAAGATCAGGGGAATTCTCGATTTAAAACTGTACCTCTGAAACTTTTCGAGTTTACCCAAAAACCGACGCGAAAAAAGACTGAACTTTCGAGTCGGGTACCCGAAAATTCAGGTAACCGCACACCCTTAACTGACTGGTTCCATGTGAAAACTACTTATTTTGATGCGACTTTACTAAAACACTGGTATCTTTAAATGGTCATTAATATTTTGACCTCGCATATGAAAAAAAATTAATTTTTCAGTAAATTGGTGTTTTTCTCAAAAATTGTTAAAAAATTGGGAAAAAATTCGCAAAAGTTAAGTTGCGAAAATAAAAATTAGTATCATAATTTATCCTGGTTATTAAATTATGATACTAATTTTTATTTTTTCAACTTAACTTTTGCGAATTTTTTCCCAATTATTTAATGATTTTTGCGAAAAATGCAAATTTACTGAAAATTAATGATGTACTAGCATAGTTAAAAGTCTTTTTAAATATTGTGTGTTTTGAGATATTATGAAAGAAAAACCCAAAAATGACATACGAAAAAATTCTATTCGCTTTTGCGCAAAAAGTGTTCAACTGATGTAAAAATTTATTGGCTCAAAAAACTCAGTCAAAGTAAACTTATAACTCTATTTTTATTTTTTATCATATGCAAGATGAAAAGATTCATGGCTATTTAAAAATACATCTTAGGCGTATTTTTAAATACGCCTCAGGATAGTGTAGAAAATTTTTTTCAGCTGTCAATAAACTGAAAAATTATGACACTTGCGGCAAGCGGATTTCCTTTTGAGGTAAAAGGAATGTTTTTTTGTACTAGCTAGGTGCACATTTAAAGGTTACTTACCAAATTATCTTAAAAATAATAAAAAATGTGTTTTTCAAATTACTGTGGTTAACATTTTTCAGAGGATCAGCTCAATTAGCTTATGACTTTTTTTCAGAATAATAGGTATTTATAGGATATAAGAGTATTCAGAAAGTTTGCAAAAATATTACAAAAGTTCAAAATTGCCAATAGCTTTTTTTTACCAGAAAATTTCTATGCATCATTTTCCACAAAAAAAAAAACGCTAAAATTGTCCAAAATGTTCTTGATATGTTCAAAAATTAGAAAGAATTTAGTGGAATGATTGTGCTTGTAAAAAATATTCCGGTTTTAATGTACGTCGTATACTGTAAACGTGATATTTGTTCATTTGTTTATAAATATACTTAAAAAATTATTACGTAAGTCATAATACGTACCTACGTTTTTTCATAATGTTTTTAAAATATTTAAAGGGAAGCTTATTTAATATTAGGTCATAATGGAACTATGTGTAAGATGTTTTTCTAAATGTATATTGCATAACTCTGTGTAAATTAAAATTTGTCTTATAAATTAGAAAAAAAATCTTATTAAAATAAAAATAAAATTTTTTTCAAAATTATTTTTTATCCCTAATGTATATGCATCAACGATTTTTAAAATTAAGATAAATACATAGATTAAGTATTTTATTACACGTTGATTCTTAAATTTTCTACTACACTGAAAAAGATTGATGAATAAATTAATATAAAAAAAGCATCGATTGCTCAAGTGTATTTTTAAAAAAATACACCTATCTGATTGAAAAACTAGATGCAAGAAAATAATTAAAAAATTTAGGTAATTACAATATATAATAGTTTGATTACGAAATTGTTATTTTGAACACGTAAAAGAAAAAAATTCCTAAAATTATACTTTAAACAAAAAATTATCTTATTCTTATTCTTTTCAAATTTCTTTTAAAATTATCTATTTGGAGCTATGCTTTGAAAGTTAATGAAGGTTTTTAGTTCCTTATTAAAATCTATATCCATTTAACTTCGTAATTTAATGCACATAAAATTAAAATTTTTTTAGAGGTTCTCTTAACTATAGTAATTACTGCTATAAATAATAAATTTTTAATAATCCAAACATCAGGAATTAAGTCAAAGAAAAATGCGAATTCTATGTATTTTTGTACTCTTAACAACTCTTAAATAGCACAGAGACAGCGTTACTTAAACTAACTGACGACATACAACAAGGAATGAACAACAGACTGATTACATTATTACTACAATTTGACTTCAGCAAGGCGTTCGACACGATTTTGCCTTCTAAATTACTAACAAAGTTGATGGAAATGGGATTTTCCAAGATGTCACTATTATGGATCAAATCCTACTTGCAAAGTAGAAGTTTACAAGTTATTTCTAAATCATCTCGCTCTGATCCACTTAGTGTTAATCTTGGGGTGCCCCAAGGTTCAGTACTCGGACCCTTGCTGTTTTGTCTGTATATTAATGATGTAAAACAACACTTACCATCTAACGTACGACACATACTTTATGCAGACGACTTACAAGTCTACTGTCAAGTATCACCTGAAAAAGTACTTGAGGCCATTGCTTTATTATCAAAAACTGCTTGCAACATCTCTGCTTGGGCTGAAAGTATCTCCCTTCGGCTCAATCATGGAAAAACGAAAGCTATTTATTTTGGCACGCGAACCTTTGTCAATCGTTTAAACAGCTTAAATTTGTCGGGAATAGACTTAGGAAATGGCATCATTACTCCTTTTGTAGATGAGGTGATAAGTTTAGGAGTAATACTTGACAGCAGACTCAACTGGAACAGTCACGTTACAACTATTGAAAAAAAAGTAAATCGCGTTCTATATACTCTACGATTCATCAGACATTGTACTACAGAAACATTACGTACAAGACTGGTACAGGCATTAATTATACCTCATTTTGATTATTGCTCAGTTGTTTACTTGAATGCATGCAATACACTAAAAGCGAGGTTACAAAGACTATGCAATTCTGGACTGAGGTATATTTATGGCATACGCAAAGACGAGTACATAACCCCTTTTAGACGCAAGTTAGGATGGTTATGCACTGACTCACGCAGGCATTACTTTTTGGCCATAATCATTTACAAAATCCTACGGTTACATCAGCCCTTATACTTGAGAGAATCTTTCATCAAGTATACTCCTAAAGAAAATGCAAGGGGTGGTTTGCGCTCAAAGGAAATCACCATACCTAACACGAAAAACTGTGGTACTAACACCTTTCGGTACAAAGGGGCCAGGCTTTGGAACTCCCTACCAGCAGAAATTAGGTTTCTTCCATCTCTTAATTCATTTAAAGCTGCTGTATATAAATATCTTTTTACACTTGATCCTTAACATTAGTCTAAGAATGTCTTGTCACTTCTCGTTGCAGGACAAATTCCTATTATTCTATTTTATTTTAAAGCATTTTATCAATATAAGACTGACTTTACCATGCATATGCAATTAAATCGACTGTGATACTTATAGTATACTATTAAATCATATTTAGAACATAAGCATTTAGTATCTAATTTACTTTATTTTAATTTATTATTCAAAATTTTAAATGTTATTACGTATATTTTATACTTATTAAAAATTATTTATGTTGATTATCTATTATTTACTATATGATGTATATTTTATGACTGTATTTTTGTTCAATTGCAAAATAAAGAATATTTACATTTACATTTACATTTAAATCATTTTAAAGTTTTCATCCATTTTTCGATGCTCAGTTTTATCTACGTGAGCAATTGTATCATTAAGCTTAATTTATTTTAGCTATCAAAAAAGCAATAAATAAATCACTTTATTTTTATATTTAAACATAAATATAAAGTAAACAACTGATTAAGTAAATGAAAAAATAATCTTAGGAAATGATAAAAATTGTATATAAAATAAATGGCGTCAAAATTCTGTATTTTATGTAATTTTAAGTACGTATATTTTACAATACATATTTAATACTTATTATGCTTACTTTAATTATACATTTACTATTTTAATTCTTATCTACAATATTTCTTATATTTGTTTTACATTTTCATTCATAAAATTATCAAGAAATAATTAAAATACACAGAGCTAGGAATTATACTTAAACATTTTTTGATAAGGCATTTATATTAACAAATTACATAAATATTTACAAATTGTATAAACGATTTGAAAAAATAAAGCACCAAAATTTTCCCATTAAAATAACATAGAAATTTGTACTTTCCAGTTTTTTAATTTTTTATAAAGCTAGCAAAATATTTTGAAAAGCTGCTAATCAATGAAAAAAATTATCTAAATATTTAAAAAACGATACCCAACCTCAAGTAGTCAAAAAAAAATATTTTTAAAGCGATTTTACCGGTAATAAACGTAAAAAAGGCTGCCAAATAATTGGTATACTATGGTTCCTCATTAACAATAACAAAAAATTTTTAATCATCTATTTTACCTAGTAAAATCGATATTTCTAAATATTAGTACTTTCATAGAAAAAAATTAAGTACATGAAAACCTGATACATAAAAATTTTGAAAAATTACGTATCAGGTGGAGAAATCCTTTACAAACGATAATTCTAAATATTCGTACTTTCATAGGAAGAAATTAAGTACTACGTCCTAAAGTTGCATTTTTTGTAATATTTGGCAACAAAAATTTTGAGAAAAAATATATGAAACAACAATATCAGAATTAAAAGTTGACTATAAACGATATTTCTGAAACTAGTACTCCCATAGAAAACAATTAGGTACTACGTTCAGAAAGTAAAAAAAATTAGTGTTTTTTGTATTTTTTGGTGAAAAAAATTTTGAAAAAAAAAATTAGCTCTTAATGTCATACTGATTGTGAAATATCACAAGTTTACAGTGCAAGGTTACAGTGCTGCACACGCACACACACACACACACACACACACACACACAACCGGTTTTTTAGCTTCCTGAAAAATCAAAACTCAAAATTTTATCTAAAACAATGCTCCATTTAAATTATATGAAACCATGTTATTTTAATAAGGATTTTTTGATTTAAGTGTATTTTTGCAATTTAAAGTTTTGTACTCCAAGGGGCTTCTAAGGTGTCACTTACAGAGAAAACCCATATGTATGAACATAGGGTAGTTGCTATGTTTTTTTTAACATTATAAACTCTTTTATAACCACTTGGTGTAATTTGGTGTTCCAAAGATAGTATACTCCCCTTGTTAGCCCAAGGTACACTTTTGAGGAAAAATATTTTGGACCGATTTACGTGACCCTACAGTCCATTTTGGGCCAAGTTAAATGAAATCCCTTCTATCACAAAGTGGTGTTTTAAGACACCAATTAATGAATTACAAATTTTTTTTTTAAATAACCGTATTTTGGCCTATAAAAATTTCATCTTTATCGTTTTTGATAAAAAGTAATCAGAAGTTAACCACTGGGAAAAATAGTTTTTTATCTAGAATACAGTTATGTGTACATAAGTGAATGTAGCGAGTCTTCTAGTTAACAAATAGTTTTTTCATTTATTTAACTAATATGTCCAGCGTAAATACAATTATTCTTTACAGTTATTGTAAATTTAAGTTTGTTTAAAACTTTGCCAATTTCATGTAAAATTGGAATTCTTTAGAGTCCTGTTTGTAGTATATTATGGAGTAAATAAAACTAAGATAAACTCAACAGAAGATGCATATGACTTGTGCATAATAACATCGACAGTATCAGGTACGCAAACAACTTTAAGTAAATAGAAAAGATGGTAAATAAACAAGGATCTTACCTTAACTTGACGAAGTTTAAACTTAGTCCCACCGCAGTCCCTTATTTAACAAAGAATATTACTATTTAAAATTAAACAAAAGATTAAATATTTAAGGTATAGAAGGAGAAAATATGAAGAATAAGCTATTAAGAAGGAAACTGTATATTATTCAGAGTCAAGAAAAAAAAGGAAAAAATTTTGCAAACCAAAAGATATCACAAGAGCACATTTAAAGCTTTAATATTAGAAATAGTTTAGATTATCACGCTAACATAGATCTTAGCTGCGAGTAAAATGAATATTTTTAAAACGTTGAATCTGCAAATTAGATAAAACATCAGAAAGTAATTTCAACTTTTAAAGGATGTTGAAGTTGATTATTTTCGTAAACTTTATGAGAAATCGATATATTTGTAATAATTACACTAGCGCAGAGTCATAAAGGAACTATCGAACTCAAAATTAGAAGAATCAAGATTGTTGTATCTTTTTCGTAATAGAATATAATATAAAAAAAGAACTTAATAAAAATGATAAGAATGGGATAACTGCATAAAAAATTTCCAAATACTAGAGACAACCACCGTGTGAAATCCGACTATAATAAAAAGGATTTAAAGAAAAACGAAATATTTTTGGTGCTAAAATGACTACAGATAATTCCACCCAGTTCACATTAATGCTCTCTATATAAAATTAAATTTTTTTTACTTTTGAGTTTTTTTCATTTATTTATTATTTTTAACTTTTTTTTTTTGTATCTGATGTGAAAAATCTTATTTCTTCTTAAGAACCCATAGGAAATTTTCCGTAAAAACCAATTCTGGAGTTTAAAAATTTTTTTTGAACTGTACATGTATGAGAAAATTATGTTAAAATAAAACTTAATACCTGTTTGAGTAAGTACAACCAAAGTGCATGGAACATAATTATTTACTTACAACTGAGTGCTAAGTTTAATGCATACATGCTACGCAAAATTACAATACAATTTGCTATCACATTAACTAGATGTTAATCGAAAATATTCTAAGCCCCTTAACCTGAATTATTGCTATTCACAAAACCTAAATTATTCTAAGTGCCTAAATCAATATTTTTCTAATAGGCCATTGAATAAAGATCTCGACTTGGAGAAAAATCCTCTAGAAATGAAAAGTTGTGGAATGTATTGGTTTTGTGCTGATTTGAAAGGGCAAACAAAATCGGACATTCCAAACCAGTCCCAGGGGGGGGGGCAAAAGCTGGGACAAAACGGTATTTTGCAAATAACTCAAAATGTAAGCAAAATATAAAAAAAATTTCAAAAAAAAATTGTAGCTGAGAAAATTTCCGACGAAAATGGTCCTTAGAAATTTTTCAGTCGGACGCACTGGGACCGAGCTATAAGCGGTCAAAGTTCAGACCTTTTTTACTAAATTTTCAAAAATCGATATTTCACGAAAGAAAAAAAAAACGCGTTTTTGATGATTTTTTTTGATTTTTTTGTAGTCAAAAGTGTTAGATATGGATATGTAAGGTTTTTTACATATAATAGTATGTTAATAAGTCATTCCATGATAAGTTTGCCCATATTTATAAGATTTTTTAGCTGTAAACATCAAAAAACGGACACTTAAAAAAATGCACTTTCTAGGGGTTGCAACGTCTCTGTGTGGGGGTGCAGAAATATATACATGCAAAATTTTACATCCACAAAAATACTATTTTCTAAGGACCATTTTCGTCTGAAATTTTCTCAGCTACAACTTTTATTTGAAATTTTTTTAAATATTTTGCTTACTTTTTGAGTCATTTGCAAAATACCGTTTTGCCCCAGCTTTTGCCCCCCCCCCCTGGGACTGGTTCGGAGTGTCCGATTTTGTTTGCCCTTTCAAATCAGCACAAAGCCAATACAGTTTAAGCAAATATTACATTTTAAGCAACATCATTAAATAAAAAATTAAAACCAAAAATGGAAAAATAAAAAAGTTACTGTAAGATAATTTTTTTTTTTTTTGCACACTGGCAGAGAGGTGAGAATGCGTTACGCACGAACAGAACCCGGTGTTCTGAACAGTGTCAGACTCCATGATGGCAAGGCACCCTGAAAATAATACATTGCCCCATGTTTACCGACTAAACTCACCCCTCATCATACCTTTCAGCCCGGAACCGTTTATCACATTACATCGGGTTGACTTAAGGCCATGTATCTTCTTTGGTTGAAGATCCTTCCATCCATTAATCCTTTCATCCTGGAGATCCTTTCTTTCTCCTTCTTGTTATTTCACCGTGTCGTCAACTAGATAAATACGTAAGCTTATAAATAAATAAATATATAAATAAATCTCGGTCGCTCCTACACACGGCTCCTAGTTAGGGTGTCGTAAATAGCTTTTTAGTTCGCAGAATATCCTCCACGAACCTTGCGACAGCACTCCATCCTTCTTCATTTTAAAGCATTCTTTCAACGACATTGTCAGGCGCAATGTCGCCTATTTCCGCCTCCAATTCCCTCCTTTTGATCACCCACCGATCGCACGTGTGATACGCATCATCGCATTCGCCGGAACAGAACACACATTCGGAGCTTCCAACTTTGCCCATCCTGAAGAGATAGGACTGAAAAAGCCCGTGTTCACTGAGAAACTGGGTCAGAAAGTAATTCACTTCCCCATGTTCTCTCTTAATCCATGGAGCGACATCTTTTATGAGACGCCTGGTCCATGAGCTGTCTGTGCGCTCCTTCCAGAGCGTCTGCCACTCCAGCATCACATCCGTCCTTACTTCCGCTTTGACACGCTCGACATCGCCTTCATTTTTTCTATCGTAAATAAGTTTACGCTCTTTGGCGAGGAGCCTAATTGGGATAATGCCTGCGATCACAAGGACTGCCTGGAGACAGTCCTGTACGCGTAAGAAACCCTCAGAGCACCTTGCCTCTGAACTCTTATTATGCCTTTCGCATACACATCCTTGTCTATCGTCTTCCCCCAAATTTCGGCTCCATAGAATAGGATGGAGTGAGTTACAGACATTAGTAACTTCCTCTTGCTGGACTTCGGGCCGTTCATATTTGACATCAGCCTACTCAGGGCTTGCGTCGTGGTACCTGCCTTCTTGACCCTTTGAGAGATGTGCTCCCAATAAGTCAGCTTCGTGTCAAGAGTTATCCCTAGATATTTAACGAACCTTTTCGTCTCTATGACAGTATCCTCGTCGATTCGTATCGGGATGACAGTTTGAATTTTCTTCCCCGTAAACATTACGATCTCTGTCTTAGCAGCTGCAAGACTTAATCCATGTTCTTCCATCCATATGTTTGTATTTACCATGCAGACGCTCAAGCTGTTCTGAGACTGTTGTACGTTTCTTGCTACGATTACGAGATCAATATCATCCGCATACCCTATCATTAAGCAGCCATCCGCTAGCTCCAGCCTCAGGATACCATCATGTTCTATAAGTCAGGTCCAAGTACCGAACCCTGTGCCGCGCCAGCTGTCACTTTCCTACTCCTTTTACCTTGTAGAGTCTCGTACAAGAGTACTCGGTCACTTAGGTAGCTCTTCATTACCCGCATCAAATATTTGGGTACTGCAAAGTCACTCTAAAAGTCACTCAAAGTAAGTCTAAAGCCGTATTGTCGAGGAGATAAGTCTCCTGCTGCTTCCACTGCGTTTAAGATACGAGGTTGCAGCATCTTTTCGAAACTTTTTCCCGCTGTATCCAAAAGTCCTAGTGGTCGCCAATAGGATGGGAGTGTAGGATCACTCTTTCCTTTGCTGATAAGTACCAGTATTGCCATTTTCCATCGCCTGCTAAAGACTCCTGTTCGGATGCATGTGTTGTACATCCTTAGCATCAATGATGTACACTCGTGTGCAGCTAATCTTATAATCTCGGCTGGTATACCGTCTGGGCCGGGAACTTTCTTATTTCTAAGGGAGTCCACGGAGGCGAACAGCTCTTCTTGCGTAAAGTCCGGGATATCCTCCACATTGGTGTTATCCTCTTGGTCCACTCTTGTCGGGTGCGTCGGGAATAGGGCATCAACGACTGTTTTTGCCTCCTCTTCGTCCATTAGCGAGCTGGTCGCGAAGCCCCTCAGCTTCTTCGTAACTATCTTGAAGCCAAGTCCCTAGGGGTCGTTGTCAACTTCAATAAATAGCTTCCTTTCACTGCGAATTTTGCTGGCGTTGATCGCCTGCTTTAGGGATCGCTTAACTTCTTTGTGAACGTTCATGAGTTCCCTTGCTTCTCCGCGGGACTTTGCTCTAGTCGCTCTTCTTCGCGTCTTGTGGCTTTTTCTGCGGAGCTCTGCAATTTCTGGGTTCCACCAGTACACAGGTGGGTTCTTCCCATTGAACCTTTTTCGAGGCATGGAAGCATTACAGGCTTTCTTAATCAGCGTCATTACTTCGGATACTAGTTTCTCCGCGTCTTCCTTACTTCCTACTCCGCAGGGATTCGCTAGAATTGCCCCTTGTCCCATCGATAAAACTTGTATGAATCGTTCTTTATTCAGCTTATTGAGGTTCTAACCTCTTGGTTTCGGCCTATATGCCTCGCCAGGGGGCTGTCGTTCGAGCTGGATTTCAAACGAAATATACTGGTGGTCGCTCGCTGTAAAATCTTCCATGACGTGCCAGTTATTCACTCTTGTGCTCAGGCCTTCAGATGCGAAAGACACGTCAATTATCGTCTCGTTATAGCCGGCCCTTCTGAAGGTTGTGGTGTTACCCACATTCAAGACAGCGAGTTCCAGCCTGTATACCATTTCAAGAGTCGCCGCCCCTTTTGAGTCAGTGTAGGGCATGCCCCAGTCAACAGCCTTGGCGTTAAAATCGCCTGCAACAATTATGTTTCTACCCGTATCTCTCGCAAAGTCTTCTATGCCTAACAATTTCGTATAATACTCCTGTCTAGGTCCGGTCGGCGTAAGGTAGCGGCTCACGTAAGTTATAGTTTTACTTCTAACCACACAAAGCCCCTACCTCTTCCTGATGTTTCTACTGGTACTTTTTCTTGATTAGCGATCCAAATAGCTGCTGTTCCGAGTTCGTCGCCGAACCAGGTAACTGGATTTGGGTTACCCCTGGGTACTGCTCGCTGATGATCCAAAGGTCTGCCTTGATCTCCCTCTGATTTTGATACATAAGCTGGTTTGCAGTCCAGCTTCTGTGCATGTTTCCTTGGGACACCTTGATCATTTTCTGATCGCTTTTTGGAACTCAGAGCACTTCTTGGAACCTAGGAAGTGTTTGAGCTCTTTTTCCTTTAATTTGACAGCTTTGCACAGGAAGCATTGCAGCTTCCCTGTACATTTGACTACCTTGTGATTTCCCATCCCACATTTAAAGCATAGTTTGCTTCGATCGGGTCCTTTGCAAGTACCTGCTATGTGGCCATACGCTAAGCATCTGAAGCATCTAAGCGGAGTTGCCTGTAGTCTTACTCTACAACTGCCCAAGCCTAGCTTAATGCTGCCTTTCTTTATCAGCTTGAATGCCGCCTTCTCGTCCAGCTCGACCATTGCTGATCTCTGTTCCCGAATGTTGGATTGAGATAGCTTCACCATGATCGGGCCGGTTTCCTTTAGAACGTCTTTCAAGACTACCTCTTCTCCCTCTCTTGTAATAAGGCAATCGATGTCCCGAATCTGAAGAGTTCGGCGTGGTGTCAGACATGTGACATTCACGCTCTCTCCCATTGTTGCCTTAACTGCCTCAAAAAAGGCTGTATGCCCTTCTGCTTTTCCTCGCATCTCGATCAATACGTTATAAGCTTGGGTTTTCTGAACTGCACAGATGTTAGTTGCAGTTGCTTCTCCTATAACGCTCTCCTTGATCTGCTTCAAGACATCCGCGTATGCTCTCCCTTCTGGTAGCTTAATCGCGACTGCTTTGTCTCTAGCTCTGGGAAGCTTCGCTTTCCCATTGGCGTTTGCTTTCTTTTTTTTTCTTTTTACTTCCTCCTTTTCCCTCTCTGTACTTTTCCTTTTCTTCCTCTTGTTCTTTCGACCAGTGAACTCTTGAAAGTCCTCATTGTCTGCGGAAGGAGTTTGGGTGGTTCCCAGCGTATTATCTACATTTCTTTCCGCTGCTGCCACTGTTTCATCTGTTAGCCTTATCAGTGAAACAGTAGCTCTAGAGAGCGTTCGCGGTTTGGTTGCCCTGGTAGCTGAGAGTTGTTTTGCCGCAGATGCAGCAGAATTGGCTTTCAGTGCCAAATTTTTTGAGCTCTTTTCACCTGCAGACTTCTTTGAGGGAGTCTGTTTTCCACTATCATTTTCCTCTTCCGAATTTTCTCGAACCCTTTTATTTGTATGTTTAGCGGCTTTAGATTGCTCGCTAATATACTGCCTCAGTTCAGTTTCGATGGCGACGACTTCTCGGGCTTGCATGCCCTTAATTGTCTTTAGCATACTAAGATTATTCTTGAACAGCCTATCACCGTCTTGGATTACCATCGAAATGTTAGTCTGCTTTTTAATCTTATCCTCCATCTGTTCAATGCAAGTAAGTATCTCATCATAGCACTTCTCGATGGTCGCATGAAATCGGTTCAGGTTTGTGACGTTTTTGCCAATTGAAGTACTGGCAAAAGTCGCCTGAACAATATCGCTTTCTTGGTCTCCATCTACGATTTCACAGTCCCTTGTCCTGTGTAGAAGGATCTTGGATTTCTTATCATTTTGATTCACGCTTTTATATATGTTTTTTTCAGACATTTTCATTTCATTAAGGATTCATCACTCCATGTGCAACGGCCTGCTTCGACCCCTCACATTCTGGACAGCTGACATGCAGACTGGTTGCATCACAGAGGAGATAGCTGACGGCATGTACTTGCACTACCTTGCTCCTCCCATTCCTCCACGAATAAAAGCATAATTCGCTTCGGAAATTTAGAGTCCTCCAGCAGCTTGGGTACATACCAGCAACATCGCCAAGCCGTTAATGATGGGCTCCAGCTGCAGAGAACCCCACCTTCCGTCTTGCGTCAGCAGAGGTCAAAGATGGTTCAGGTTGCTCGGCACGCAACCAGACAGCTCGCTTCCCCATCCAGGATCCTCTTTTGCCACTCACGGGTCGCGCTGCACGGCATACTGCTCATACGGGTCAGCAATTTGCGTGTCCCATAAAGAAAAGCAAGGCATAGGACCCGTTTATAGGGCAGCCTCAGTTGTTCCAGAAAGCTATGTCCAGTATCTCTGATTCTAGTTCAACCTGGATAAGGCGGCCTGAACTACCTTCCTCCTTCCTCAGCTTTATGAGGCTCCGGGCTTAGGACCGGTATAGCGGAGTTACTGTAAGATAATAGAATTGAGCAAATTTTAGGCATTAAATAAATGCCAATATTGAGTTGCAGTATGATCTGTAGGTCCATGGATGCTTTAATGCGTTGAGAAGTTCTAGAAGTATAGCAAAAATATTTTATTTGTTTAAAGTCCATTGAAGCCACAGATCCCATGTTAGTCAGTGCAGTAGATCCACTTGATTTCAGCAAGTTGAAAGCCAAATGAATTAAAATGTTGTTGAACCTATGTAACATCAAATTTAATTAGACCATGCTCAAATAAAATGATTGTTTAATAACATACAATAATAGTTTACATAACCTAGTAGAAAAACTTTTAAATTTACACAATTTTAATTTTTAATTAAAAAAAAAATATATATCTGGGCGATTATTTCTCAACCCGGCCACCCCCCTCTGTCCAAAAATGGTGGCAACTTAAAAAGATTTTGGTTTTCTCAAATTGACTGGAAAAGGGTCTAGTTTTTTATTCTCATTGGCCTTTTCAACTCTGTAAATCTACTGTGCCCATTTTAGGCACTGAGCGGCGGCAAGTCGACATTTTAAAAACAGAAAAATTGAAATAAAAGTAGATTAACGGTAAGTTTTTTGAAATTTTTTTCTCTTAAAAGTTGTTATTTATTAAAACAAATAAAATGAGACCACTTGCGTGGTAATTGGTTGATTTCTTAAAAAGTTTTGTGGGTGCTATGTAGTTTTTAAAAATGGGTAAAAAACGGCTACTTTGACTGATGATATCTCTGAACCTACATATCCAAAATAAAAAAGCAAAATGGTAGTCTTTTGATACATAATAAGTGTGCCAAATATCAAGGGATTTGATTGAGTAGTTTCAGATTTAGCAATTTTTGGGTATTAATTCTCTTTAAAAAATGGGTCAAAATTTGTCTCAGAATCACCCTTAAAACCCTTTTTTTTCTCTTAAGTAAATGTAAACGGAAAAATAATATAAAAACGATATAGAAATGATTGAAAATTTTAAAGTGAAATCAACTATGTGACGAGTAATTGGTAAAGATCACTTGGGATATTTAAAATTAATAGTTAAAAATACTATTAATTTTAAAAATTGTAAATAAATTGTAAATATGTATAGAGTAGGGCAGTATAATGAAAAATTTTAAATTATTCTGTGCTCCCCCTTTTGAGAATAAAAAATAAAAAAAAAACTGACACCAAACCGCCAAATAAAATAATACTCTTTGATGTAAAACTTGCACAATTCACCATCTTGAATATAATTCGAAGCACATGTTTTTAACGATGATAATCTCTCACTAAAAATCACTTTTTTCCAAGTCGCAGATTTGTTCTGGGATGCCAAATGTTATTATCGAATTATAGATGCAAACCCGGAATAGCCTTGCTTCCGAGTTTTGAAACATAGAAATAGTATGATTCAGGTTTTCATTTCTCTTTACGCTTAAAACTAAGTTTCAAAACCCGGAATAACGCTAAAACCGAGTTTTGTTTTTAAAATTTCCGAGTTTACGGCTCTGTGTGACTTTTCAGAGCATAATGCGTGCGTTGGAATTTATACCAGCCGATGATGTAACACAGAATATTTTGAAGAAATCGTAAATCAGGAAAAATCACTTAAGCCTTAGCATTTCAAAAAGAAAAGTCAGACAGAAAACAATGCAGCAATAGAGTAGTAGCATGAAAACAATTTTGAAATTCTATTTTTTTAGTTTTGTAGTTTATAAACAAATATTAGACACGTATTAACAATAACAAACCGCAGAAATAATGAATCAAATAAGTTAGCTGTGACGTCACAACTCAGATTCCCTATCAGTATTTCTAACATTGTGTTTTTGAGTTGTGGCGTTTATGTTCTCCCCACTACCTGTTTTTTCGCTAGACTGTAAAAATAACTCCTGTGATTTGACGATAAAATTAGTAAATTTACGAAAATTTAGTAAATTTTCGAAAAATTGCGAATTTTAATCGAAAATTTGCAACAAACAGTTGCGAAATTACAAGACATATTTTTACCCACAGTAATATCCACATTACCCTTTTTTACTTAATTAAAAACATATTTTATTCTTAAAATATTAATAATTATAATATATGAGCATTTCTACGAGAAAATACGTTTTATGAGCACCAAAAATGAAAAAAAAAACTGACGAGGCTGCGATTACCACCATGATTTTCTGGTAGTTTCGACCCTATAGAATGCAGAAAAAAAATGTGAACACGAAATCGGCTATAGATACCAAAAAGATTTTACACTTTGTTACACCTTTTTTACACACTGTCAAAAACCGTGTTTTTCGTATTTAGGAGGTACCCTAAATTTTAAAAATAACTTTTTAAGCAAATAAAATTTTAAAAAAATAGATAAAAATCTGATTGCCAGGGAAAAAACACTCCAGTAGAAAAAAAACTTCTCTTTTTACGATGTAGCCAAGTTATCACCAGTTTAAGATTTTACCTAAATTTATTGAAAAAAGTCTGTTTCTGAATCTGCATTATTTGCTTGATTATTATGGTAAAATACTAATTTTTTTTTAAGTCGTTTACTTTTTCCCTGAGTACTCATTTCTTCAAGAGAAAAATCATTTTTTTTTACCACATTTCAACTTTTAGGTCAAAAACCAATGAAAACCTGGATTAAGTAATTTATGCTACTTACAGTTTTCAAAGGTTTCTGATCTAAAAATGAAAATTTTGTCAAAATTTTTTTAGCTTAGATATGAAAAACAGGGTTTTTGACATAAAATTGTCAAAATATTTTTGGCATCAATCGCCGATTTAGTGTTCACGTTTTTTCTTTGCATTCTATAGGGTCCAAACTACCAGAAAATCATGGTAGCCTCGTCAATTTTTTTTTTTTTATTTTTGGTGCTCATAAAACATATTTTCTCGTAGAAATGCTCATATATTATAATTATTAATATTTTAAGAATAAAAAATGTTTTTAATTATGTAAAAAAAGGGTAATGTGGACATTACTATGCGTTTTTTGGCGCAAAAATATGTCTTGTAATTTCCCAACTGTTTATCGCAAATTTTCGATTAAAATTCACAATTTTTTGACTAAAATCGGAAAATTACAACTTAGTTGTAAATTTACGATTTTGTCGAAAATTTACGAAAAAATAAACCTTAAATTTAATACATTTGTCGCAAATTTACAAATATTAGTAAATTTACGATTTTTGTCGAGAAAATTGTGAATTTTTTCAAAAATTTACTAAATATTCGTAAATTTACTAATTTTATCGTAAAATCACAGGAGTTAGTTTTTTACAGTGTACTTTTATTATTATTAACTTAGTCATTTTTGATTTTTATGAACTAGATTCAACTGCGCTTTGCGCAGCAACAATATTATGATAGCATAATAAAATGAATTTTGATAATCAATAAATAAGAAATTTAGTAATTTTCCAGCTACATTAAATGAACCTCGAAATTAACCTAAAATTTTGAGATGAATTTGTTTATGTTTATATTTTTGTTAATGTAAATTATTGCGGAAACCAATCAGAATGACTCTTTAGCTATAACAACAATAAACATAGTTACTGTTGCGATGAGCATGTCATTTTTAGAAAAAGGATACTCATCGAAAATTATTTTGTATATTTTCGGAATATCAAATAATCTCAATACCATGCTTTAAACTACAAAAAAATTGACAAAATTGAACCCTTGTTGAAAAAATTTAAGACTAGCTTCAGCAAAGCTTAGAATATTCAATTTTTTCAGCAACTTTCAAGATTATGCAGCCTAAAATATTGTACCTGAATATTTAACTATTTTTGAATTTCTAAAAATTTTTGATAATTTTAAAAATAACTCCTGCGTGATTAAACGATTACCTTTGTCGTAAATTTTTGAAAAAATTGTAAATGTACAACTAAGTCGTAATTTTATGATATTTGTCGAAAAATTGAGAATTTTTATCAATAATTCGCGACAAACAGTTGTAAATTATAAGTCATTTGTTGCGAATTTTCGAAAAAAATCATAAAATTATGACTTAGTTGTTTAAATTTACGATAAAGGAAATCGCTAACTGACTACATTTGTCGTTAATTTACTAATCGTCGTAAATTTATTAATTTTGTCTAAAAATTGCGAATTTTTTCGAAAATTTACTAATTTTTCGTAAATTTATTAAATTTATCGTAAAATCACAGAAGTTATTTTTAACGGTGTAATATATGGAGAATTCCAGGCAAAAAAATTTTCTTTTAATAATTAGTTAGGATCGCTAAATTTGTTGAAATATTTGATGCATATTATCATTGAAATTTTTCGAGGTTCTAAAATTGATTGTTTCCAAAGAGAACAGAATGAATAGAATTCTAGATTCTTTTTAATTACAAGTAAAAACATTTCCTACCCGGTTTTAAAAAATTTTCATAACTTTGAAACGACGATCCTTAGGAAACATCTGAAATTCACATGCTAAGGTTTTAAGCAGCATATATAATTAGATTTTGATATTTTAGCAAGTTCCGAAAAATTTAAGCCGCTAAAATTATATAAAAGAAGATGAAAGCCCAAAATATTAATTTCAAAAATAAAATTAAAAAAATATTTTAATCTTACGATTTTATGTGGATCGAACCATATGTATATTACACAATATTAATTCGACATAAAGTAAAAAAAATAAAAATAAAAAAAAATCTAGCGAAAAACTGGTATAATATAAATTATGGTGTGGTGTGTATTTATAATTATTAATTCCGGAAGTTTTCGTAACGTAAAACCCATAGGAATATTTTAAACACACAATCAAGATAAATATATCTGTGTATGAATAGCAAATTATTTCAAGGTCATGAATAGAAAAAAAAACAGTTAAATATATAATCCATTTGAAAGAAAGTTACAGAATTTAAAATTATATAATACAAACGTACGTTTCATGTAAATACTATTTATATTAGAACTTAAAATTTATTCAATAAAAAATATACGGTAAAAAAATAAAAATTAAAACTTGCTAAAAAAATATTCAACTATATTTTTTGAAAGATAATTAATTAAAATCTATGCACGCAATTTTATTTTTATACGCGTTAAAAATATGTTTTAGGGAAAACCATATAAATTCAAGGCTCCCCCTTTTTTTTCCTAGAAATTCAACTCAAAAGGGGAAATTTCTTTTTTAAATCAAGAAAATATTATACATTTTTGCTACACCCATATTTATAGTCTTAGCTTTAACTTTAATATAAATCAAATAGATACAACGTATATTTTAGTCTCGAGCTTTGCATTTTCCAACTGTGTGATAAATTTAGTTGACTATGGCAAATGTCAAAATAAGAGAAAAAACTGACGTTTCTGTAACTATACACCTCTTTTGAGGACTCCCCAAAGTACACAACTACGTGACTGGTAGCATAAATTCTAACAATTTTCGCTTTTCATAAATCAGATTTAAATTTACAACAAATTGCAATTTTTTTCCATACATTTTATATTACATAACGATTAATTATATTCAAAGAGGTATTTTTTATTTTAATTTATTCAAAGTGAAAGTATAAAAACAAAAACTACAAACCTACAGAAATACATTTTTAAAAATTCAAGGTCAACATTTTTTACAATTTCAAATACCATCTCCTTTTATTTTCTAATACTCAAAGTAAATAATTATGTTTATGAATGCCAAAAATAAAGGAATTTAAAATTGCTCAATACTTACTTATGCTCAAGGTAAGGTTTTAATGGCAATCACAAATCATTTATAATTTTTTTTTCTTTTTTTTTTCGTAAAAAACCCAAACATGATTCGTATTATTAAGAATCCTGACTAGTTTATATTCTTAATGTTTCGCTGTCAAATTTTTTTAATTAAATTTAATTATCGTTTTGAAAAAAGAAACTATAGATGTTTAAATACCCTAATCTATCGAAGATGGCTTTTTCAATTTATTAGATTAGCCCAAAGTCTAAATAAGCAAAATATAGGTAGGAACTTAGATATAGGTATTGTGAGAGATATATATTATAAGATGACTTCGATTTATCGCTAAAGTTCATTCATTGATCTCTTTGTTACTTGATAATGATTTTTTTACAAAGTTTTCTCTTTTGATATTTGATATTTTTGATAAAGTTTACTCTTTAGCCTCTATAGTCTAAGGATTTCCCCTCACCCTTGACTGGATCTTCTTTTAACGTGGCATCCTTTAATTTTTCTCAGAAAAATTATAATCAGAGGTGTATGCATAGGCAGCCCTAAGTCTTTACCATCTCGTTTACCACTGAGCCATCGCTTGCTCTGAATAAGTAAAACCGAGAGTAAAACATACAAAGTAATAAAGAATAATTTTGAATATCATTTTATTGTGTCAGCCATCGTTCAGCCATTTATTCCTCGATCAGACATAAATTATTGAAAAATTAAAAAAACATGCGCATACAAAATTATTTGCCAATAATATTACGAAAATAAATCCTTTCGCAGCTAAGGATCAGTGTTGAATGTGTCTACTGTAAATTTACTAAAAATTGGTTTATTCGCGAAAATTTTTGTAAATATCTATTTTTTCCTCTATTGCACATTTGTGAATTTACCTGGTCAAATAAAATAAAATAAAAGCAAATGAATTTCTAGGACTCAATTCGCTGTTGTTAAATGAAAAATTCGCTAAATTCTGATTCAAATTTCGGTTTCCTCTGAAGATTTTACTTGGATCTACTTTCCAGGTAAATTTAAAAAATTTCTGGAACGCTATACCAAAAAAAAACTTCAGAGACGAAGCTGAGGAGGGTAAACTGCGGTTTGGGACATTGTTTATTTATGAACAAGTGCCTTATAAAATTTTTCAATACAATAGTGTCACAATATTTTTGTGACTTATTCTGCATTTTTATCAATTTATTTGAAGTATTCACAAATTTTTTCTTTGTCAAAAAATTTGTTTTTATCAATTATTTTTTTTTGTGCTTTCAAAAGCTCAAATTAAAAATTTCACTGCCATAACTAGTATTTTTAATTTATGGAAATTTGCGAGAAAAATGTTTTTTTCTGTAGTAAAAGCAACTTGCTTTTAAAGAAAATTTTGCAGTTTAAAATAATTACTTCAGTAAAAATATTATACGGTTTTGGTTGTATATACTTTCCGGAAATCACCAGATTCGATCGAGTATAGGGTTTTTGGGTCATTGATCACAAATTTCGAGGAATTTTTAATGAAAAATTACAGCTTCGCCTAAAAGGGGTATTTTGATGTATTTCATATTTTTTCAAATTTAAGGTTTAAGCGCCAATTTTTTGTAGACAGCACCCCGAAATTCGTAACCAGTGACCCATAAAACCTGTATGCACTAAATATCAACAATAAAAAATTAAATACATAAAAAATAACCTTTTTTAGGGGTAGTTTTTGCTAATTTAAAGGTAAAGCCCCAATTTTTCATAGAAAGGAACCTGGAATTCGTGCTCAATGTACTGCACCCTCCACCCCCGTATATTGACTGGAGTATATTTACCATTTACTTTAAATAACCTGAATTTTGACACGTAAAGAAATCTATTCGCTGCAAAATTTTTAATTCTAAATTATAATCCTTTTGCAACAGAAGAATCTTTTTTCTCACTGTAGTTTTCAAAGAAAGAATATAAAATAATTGACTAAAAAATGTTTTTGATTTTAAAATAATGAAGAACTTTTTTTTAATTATATAAAATAATAAACTAAAGAAATAGACGAATAATGTCACAAGATTTAAAGCACTTGAGAAACAGTATAAATTTTATGCAATAAATAAAAATAATACTATATTATTATGCTCACATGAAATAAAACACAAACTTGACTGAAAATGCTAACATACTTTTTTCAATTACAAATGTGTAATAGTGTATACTTTTCTAGAGACTTACATATAATCCAGATATGAATTTGAAGGATTTGAAGACATGCTTGGAAAAAATGAAAGCACACACACGCACACACACATTAATATCTCAGGAAAAATATTTTTTTAAAATATGCTAACACCTTCAATAAACATAAAACAGACATAAAACTCGTGACAAACAAGTAACTTATAATATGAGAATGCGGTTATTTCAAGAGTGCTTAGAAAATTTTCTACACATATACTAAAGAATGGCAAACAACTTTTGTTGAAACATATAAAATGATCATATTTGCAAAAGTTTGTAAATAATCAATATTCATTCTCTTGATGTATTGCCTTCACTTGGCTGTAAATAAAATATTTTATTTTTTCAATTTACTTGCACTTTAAAACTGTCTGGAACTTACAAGTTGGCTGCAGATGTGTGTGCTTTTTCAAACACTTGTATTTTTGACGAAATTTCGATAATATAAATTATTAGTAGAAGAAATAATTACAAACTTTACCATTTTTCCACCGCACCGCCACACAGTGTGGCATAATGGACAAAAATCGCTCTTGGACTGAGTTTTTGAGCTATCAACTTGAAACCTGTTTTGAACGACTTTAAAATTAGCTTGCTTTCATGTCTCACTGCGGATTTTTCATATTTTTTTATTTTTAATTAGCCTATTTACTAAAAATGCATTTTATGCGAAATTCTAAAAAATGCAAAAATTATGATTTAATATTTTTTGATTGAAAAATGTTTTTTAATTTTTATGTATATAATGCAGGATTAAAACAAAGAAATTTCCCGTTTGTTTTAGAGTGCAAAAAATGTAGGAAGTGAAAATTTCGATAAATGAATAGGTTGAGGTCGTGTAAATAGGCTTATTAAAATAAAAAATTTGAAAAATCCGCAGTGAGGCACGAAACCCGGCTTATTTTAAAGCCGCTCAAAACAGGCTTCAAGTCCATAGCTCAAAAACTCAGTCCAAGAGCGATTTTTGTCCATTTTGCCACACTGTGCGCCATGCCAGCCATATCGAAATCACTTTAAACTTTTTGCATTTAATTAACTTTTGTCCCAATCAAATTCTTGACATACCAAACTTGTCAAACTGATATACTAGACCTCAGAGACCTCTTTTGGGGAATAAAATAAACTTTCTTTTAACATTGCGAATCAATTGGTTTTTTAATTTTAAGACAAAAAGGTGAATAAGCATTTTTCAAAAAAATGTATCCCTTGCCAGTTACAGCACCTAGAACTTTGATTAACGCCATTTCGCATTTCCTTACAAATTTCCAAAACATCAAACTTCTAGGGGCTGCGTAGCCTCGGCGTAGCCACTCTTTCGTCTTAAAATCAAAAAATTAATCGATTCGTACACTGTAAAAAGTAACTTTTTAGATTAACAAAAAAATTAGAACATTTTCGAAAAATTAGTAAATTTTCAAAAAAATTTGTAAATATTCGAAAAAAATCGTATATTTACTAAATTAGTATATTAACAAAAAATTCGTGTATTCTTGATTTTTTTTTTGTGAATTCGCAAGAAAAACTGATAATTTACAATTTTTTTTCGAAAGTTTTCAAAAAATAGTTGTAAATTTACGAAAAATAGTTGTGAATTTACAATTTTTTTTGTAAAATCACAAAAAAAAAATCGAGAATTCTAGAATTTTTCGATAATATACTAAATTTAGTAAATTTACGATTTTTATCGAATATTTACAAAAATTTTTGAAAATTCACTAATTTTTCGAAAAAATTTTATTTTTTTTGGAAATCTAAGAAAGTTAATTTTTACAGTGTAGTATTTAAAAAAAAAGCTCTCCCTGGGGGTCTGCCTAAAGAAGTTTGATAAGTCAAGAATTTTATTGGGTCAAAAATGAACCAAATCCTACTATATTGCATTAATTTCTAAAATCATTTTTGCATTAATAACGCATTCGTCGAATATTAATTGTTAAAATTAATGATGCTCTGCTTGTCCAATTTGGTCCAGGCTATGGCATATTTTATGTAATATATTATACTCACTTTAATTATTTAATTTTAGCATACACATTGTGTATTATTGATTTTTATTGGATTTATTAAACACTTGTAATTTCACGCATTAAAAAACTATATAGTTTTGAATTTCTATTTTACTGAAAATAAAGAGCTTGCATTTAATTTTGCTTTAATGTATGAGTGCATTTTATAAATTTTGATAAAGTTTATTTCACTAGGATTTATAAATAAATCTTTATAAGCTTTATATTTATAATACATAGAGTGCATTCAGTTTCAGCATTTATAACCAAAATAATCTAATTCTAAATTCAATGTAAAATTAATATCTTTACTAGATTTTTATTTTATTATCACGATAATTATTAAATTTACAACCCAAATGATTAAAAGAAAATTTCCGCAAAATTCTTAGAGAAATTTCTACTATCATCATTATAATAAATTAAAATTTTTTTTTTGGAAACCATTGTAGTAGGAAAATTTTTAGTTTTTGATTTTTTTTTATGGAAGCGCACCTTTTGTAACTTTGAGATGCTGAGAAACCAATTTCTATTATTTATTTGTGAGGTTTTCACAAATACGCTATAAAATTTTTGATACACATATATCGCTTATTTTCATTTTTTTTGCAAAAATAGTGTCACGTGGTCGTATATACAGATTGAAGTAAGAATTTACAAACTTTTTTGTCTTAAAGTTTGTATTTCAAAAAGTTGTTGACCATACACCATAAAAGTCTAAAGTTGAAAAAAATATTTGTGGCTAAAATGTGACAAAAAAACCTTTACCGTTCCTATCAAGAACTTGGTATTTTAAGCAAAAAAAGTGCATGAATTTTTATTTTCTTTTTTTTAAAGTTTGTATTTCACTTAATTTTAGATGTACCAAAAGCTATTTAACCTTAAATTAATGTTTTAGATGCTATTTTAGTTTAAAATATGGCCAAAAATTACGTATTTATTCACAAAAGCATAAAAAAACTTTTTTATACCTCAAGAAATAATCGGTTTAAAGCACAATAATAAAAATTTTTTAATTTTACTAAGTTTTTATGACAATAACAAGTTGATCCTTTGATAAAAAAATCTTTTATTTTATGTTTTCTAAAAATTACAGGGAAGATATGACTTACGCCACCGAAAAACTACGTCACCAGAGATTTTGCCACCGAGAGTTCGTCACAAATGTATGACCACCAAAAAATATTGACACATAAAAATTGCATACAGACTATAATTTAAAAACATTTCTTGAATACGATTCTATTTGACCATCAGTGATTTTCACACGTATATTTTGAATGTCAACTTTTTACACGAAAAATTTAACTACCATAAAGTTTGACACCAAAAAATTGACCACGAGAATATTAAAAAGAAAATAAAAACATTTCATATTATGTGGTACTTTTTTTCCTATTTTTTAATATTATAAAGATTAATTTTACAAAAAATTTTGCATCAAAGATTAAAATGTTAAAAAAATATTCTTGTGGTCAACTTTTTTGTGTCAAACTTTATGGTAGTTAAATTTTTCGTGTAAAAAGTTGACATTAAAAATATCCGTGTAAAAGTCACTGTTGGTCAATTAGGATCGTATCCAAAAAATGTTTTTATATTATAGTCTGTATGAAATTTTTTTGTGTCAACATTTTTTGGTAGTCATACTTTTGTGGCGAACTCTTTGTGGCAAAATCTCCGGTGACGTAGTTTTTCGGTGGCGTAAGTCATATCTTCCAAATTACAGCACTAAAACTACGCATAAAAGGGGTGTTTTCGCTACTTTCACTCTAGCACCCCAAGATTTGGTCTACTAAGGTTTTTTGGGGTCACTGATCACAAAAATCGATGCCTTGACAATTAAAACTTAACTCTTCACCCTTAAATTAGCCAAAACTACTCCTTAAAGGGGTACTTTCGCTATATTCGTTCTAGCCATCTAAGATTTGGTCTAATAGGTTTTTTAGCTCGCTGATCACAATAAGCAGCCCTTAAAGGGTTTTTTTAGTTTTTATTTTTTTAAAGAATCTGTAATGTTTAATTAAGAATAAAAAATCTTTTTACTTAAAAATTTATGATTAATTTATTTATACCTTTCAAACCTTTTAGGAGTAGCTTTGGCAAATTTAAGGGTAAAGATCTAATTTCCGAAAAACTACGTCACCGGAGATTTTGCCACAGAGAGTATGCCACAAAAGTATGACCACAAAATATTTTTACACATAAAAATTGCATACAGAGTTTAATATAAAAACATATTTTGGATACGATTTTATTTGACCAATAGTGATTTTTACACGGATATTTTTAATGTCGATTTTTGATGTTAAAAATTTAACCACCTATAAAGTTTGACACAAAAAAGTTAACCACAAGAATATTTTTTTGACATTTTCATCTTTGACGCAAAATTTTTTGTAAAATTAATCTCTATAATATTAAAAAAGGGGAAAAAAGCATCGCATAGTATGAATTGTTTTTATTTTTTTTTTAATATTCTCGTGGTCAATTTTTGGGTGTCAAACTTTATGGTAGTTAAATTATTCGTGTCAAAAATTGACATTAAAAATATACGTGTGAAAATCACTGATGTTCAAATAGAATCGTATCCAAAAAATGTTTTTATATTAAACTCTGTGTGCAATTTTTATGTGGCAACATTTTTTGGTGGTCAACTTTTGTCGCAATTTTTGTGATCAACGACCCAAAAAACCTTTATTAGACCATATCTTGGAGGGCTTGAGCGAAAGTAGCGAAAACACTTTTAGGGGTAGTTTTGGGTAATTTACGGGTCAAGCCCAATTTCTGATAGAAAAGACCCCGATTTTCGTGTTCAGTGACCCAAAAAACCTATAGTTGACCAAATCTGGTGGCGATCACAAAAAATACAACCCCCCCCCCCCCCCGTATTTTGACTGTTGTTATAAAAAATTTTAACTTTGGCTGCAATTTGAAAAATGGTAATTTTTAGCCAAAAATGGGCATTTAGTTTATTTAATACCCCAAAGAGACGATCAACGGCAAAAAAAAGCGCAGTTTACGGAAAAGTAGTTCATATAAATGAGACCAATCGGAAAGTATTTCTTTCAATTGCAAGAGCGATGTTTTAGACATTAGCTTAAGAAGCCCTATTTTATAGTATTGAGGCCAACATTTCTAGGCCCTGAGGGCTTATTTAGGTAAACCAAGGGTATAGCGGATATTTTTCAACTATCACCTGAACTTTAGTAGAAAATCAGCTTCCTAAATAGTTGGCACTTCTCTTGTAAAACTATAACAATTAATGGCGAAAAAATTCTTTCCAAACTAAAAATTCTTACATAAAAAAAAATTAACTAAATTTAAAAATGATTGAATATAAATGCATAAAGCAAATATCTATAACGTGCAATGCAGCAATTCAAAAATTTAAAACTTTTCCCATGCAATAGAAAAGAAAAGATTTTAAGGAGTAAAGCAGGTGTTTCGATTTCTTACAAAAAAAGGAACCAAAGTAACTTATAAATACACACACATACACAAACATCTAGAAATAGTTTGAAAGAGAATGCATTTCTTTTTTACAAAGTTTCTTCTTCTTTGCTAGTGGAGTAAATGTATATAACATCAGTCAGGTGCTATAAAAACCAGATTACACAAAACTCCTTTTGAAATTTACTTTATAGACGTGTTAGATCAAAAATTTTCAACATGACTTAATGAAAAAATTATTAAAAACTTTAAAAAATAAAAAACAAATTATTCTAATACTTTAAGTATATTTTTTCATAAAAATTACGTAATTTATTTTGATGCTATGTATATTTTTTATATTTTTTATATTTTTTTTATAATCCTAAAAATGGATGTCGCAATAACTGATGTAAGAGAAATATTTTTCTTTATAAAAAAAATACATGGATGTGTATCACCACACTTATATATATAAAATAATATTGTCGACGTCATAATATATTACATTTTATTACAGTATTGCATTATTTACCCTGTACATATTTTTTTCAAAATAAATTTCTCTTGTTTACAAGCTACACTGTTAAAACGCTTTACTCCAATGTTTAAGCAAGTATTCAACTCTTTTTTTTTACAAGTAAAATAATTTTTTTTATATGAATAATACTGAATAGTTAATCCAGTACTCTATTGCGAATTTTCATTATGGTGAAATATAACGTTTCTCTTCTCTACCTTCTGTAAGCATCAAAGATAAGAAAAATTTTTGAAAACTGTCTAATTTAAAAAATTTTTGTGAAATTATTGCAAAATTCTTCAAACGATCAGTAAATTTTATACTATGTATTAAAAAGTTATAACATAAAATCAACAGAATTTCTGGGATCTGGGCATATTCTTGATAAAATTTCTGGAGCCCTTTTTTCTGTCACCAGATGAAAATTCCGAAAAATTCTGATCCGGTTTTCGAAGTCCTCAGGAGTTCCTGGCTGTACAAAAAAATAAAATAATAACATTTTTTTTAAATATTCATAAAATTTCATTGTTTTTTTTGTTTTATCTTTGTTTCTACAGCCTTTCAAAATTTCCTGCAAAATCTAAAAATCTAGTCAGAATTTTCCAAAATTTTCTTAGAAACAGAAAATTTGTACCCATAAATTTTGCCAAGTTCTGCCCAAATCCCCAAAATTCGGTTGCTTTTAATATTTTTCTACTTGGGTAAAGTTTTGCTTAAATATTCAAGCAAAGTGTTTAACAGTGTACCTTCTAAAAACACCTTTACTCATCTAATCATTTTTGAATAACTCGTTTTTTTTTCGTACCTGCATAATACATCTAAAAAAAAAACGTAAATTTTTTTTTTATCGCATGATGTTTTATAAATTTTTAAAATATTTTCTTTTATTTTTATTAAATAAGCAAATAATAGATAAGAAAAAAAAACTAGATAAGATCGACTTTATATCTTGCTGTTTTTTTAAATTTCCAAATTTTAATAGATATACCTGAAAATAAGTTATTTACATTATGAATAATCAAGTTTTTCAAATGTAAAATAGGTAAAACAAAAAAAATGCAGTTTTTTATTTTTAAAATACCGGTTACTTTCTTTATTATTCTTTTAATTGCTTTAAAAAAAATTGTTATTCTTTATACCTATTTTCTCTTTTCTCTTTTTCATATTATAATTTTAAATTCTTTTAAATGATGACCTATTTTTTTTTAAGTATATTTAAAAAGCAAAAAAAGGGATAAAAATCAATACTCATTATTATTGTTCTATGTTTTCAAGACTTTCAAAAAAATATACATTTTTTGAAAAAAAAGTAGTAATTTCCGTTTTTCATGGAATCAACTCCCCAAAAAAGATAAAAAAAAATGCAATAAATATATTTTTTATTGTTAACATAATTAATATCACACGTGTTGAGCAGTTAATAACTCAAAGACAAATAATAATTTAAAGTGTGCATTTCCTTTGTGAACATAATTCATTTTTGTGAATATTTAATTTCTTCTTTTTTTTTTGAAATACCAAGTCAAATTTTCTTAAAAAATTTTAGACACGCCCTAAACAAAAGTACATATGGATATTTATTATTTTTTTGAGAGTTGCAAGAGAATTCGTTTTTCTTTCTCACGCTAAAAAAATTAAGAAAAAAACGAAATAATCTTATACTCATGACGTATTTTATAAGAAAGATATCGTTTACTAAATCTACTCAAAAAGTACGTCACGCGATTAATCATAACAATTGTTGAGAATTTAGTTACATAATGAAATTATTGAATTTAATACCAAATACAGGATATTGAAATTTATCGTTATTGCAAAATTTTATTTCTCTTCGGTTCTTTTTTTATTTTTATTTTATAATTTTGCTAATTTTTTTTAGTTATGTTTCACTTACGCTTTATAAATCTATAAACTATAAAAATTTATTTTTTATTTAGCGTAACTTATTTTTCAATTTATCTGTTTTCATAATCAGCAAAAATTCATTATTATAGGTGATTTTTGTCATTTTTTCGAAGCCTAATTCTTTGAGTTTTTGAAAAAGAATTTTTTTTGCCCTCACAATTTTGCATTGATACATATAACAAATCTTAAAATTTTTGCGGTTTCCCGTACTAGTCACCATAAGGCCTGATCTACATTTTACGTTTCTACGAAAACCGCCATTTAATTTAAGATTACTATATTTGATGTATATATAATTTATATGGACAAATCTATATTTATAAGGCACAAAATATTTTTTTTGCCCTTGTGGGCGTGAAATTTGTTGGATAAAATTTGGCACGGAATTTTCTGCAAAATTGGTACGCCTAGACTGGCAAAAAATATTATAAGCATGAATAATTATCATTCGAGCTCAGCTTTACACGGCATTCGTGCTATAGTGATCACACTAGTAGTACAAAAACTTTTGCACCTTTAATTAAAAACAACCCTCAAACAACTGAAAACAACACATAGATTTGCAAAATTAATTGCATGGACACGCAATCGAGTTGCAATGTAATTGAATAGAGTTTCATGCAATTGCAAAGACTTGAAAAGAGTTGTGCTATTTTTTTTACTATAAATTTTCAACTCTGTCACAACAACCCCACGTAAATCCGTTTCAGCTCCACGCAGCTCATTTTGCAAATCAACATGGTAGTTTCAGTTGGTTGAAGGTTGATAAAAGAAAAAATAATTTTTATTATTATTTTTGACCTTACAGATCTCTCTTTTGTCCTCTCTTTTTTAACCTAGTTAATTAAAAATAATCACCCAAAAATTAAAAAATTTGAAAGCAATGTAAAAAGAAAGAGATTTAGATCAGGAAATTTTAGGAAAAAATTTTTTTTTTCAATAAAACTTTTGACAAAAAATATTTTTGGACCCAATATGAAAAATAAAATTCATGCGCGAAAAAAAGCTTGCAAAAAATAAAAGACGAATTACATAAAAAATTTCAATCACTTATTTTTTGGTATAAGGAAACACTCCAGAATTTATTTAAAATCCATATTTTCGTATGAATTTTTCAAATTAACACTTTTCTTTGAGCCATGAAAATTTTACTGTGATTTCATACCTCGTACTTCATTTCCTGCAACTTTTTATACCTCAACAGTGTGCATGCTTAATTAAATTTCTAAAATTTTCTGTATTCAATAATGCGAGTTAAAATAATAGTTTTTAAAATAAAAGAAATTAAAAAGATAAAAAAAAATTTCTTTTAATGAATGAATATACATTTTTATACATTTTAAAAGGCGATTGAGAAGAAAATCACCATACAGATGTGGTTATGAAAAATATTTCTATTTTTTGTATTTTTTTTTTTTTTGTTATTCATCATTATTAATGAGAAAAAATGTTGCACGCGGTATGTACATACATTCTATTATTTAATGCCGAAAGCAATATTTTTTTTTCTTTCACTTTTAGTAAATTGAAGAGAGAAAGAGAAAAGCTCGTTTGCTATATACGATTTAAATATTCGTATCCTGTTATTTCAGTGAAAAAATATTTTTTACCAAAATGCAGCTTGCCTTTCTCTTTTGAAAATATTTTAAAGAAAATAATTTAAAATGTGTAGGTTTAAATCAATTTTTTTTAATTAATTATGTAAAATAACAAAGCTTTGTTGCTTTAATCTTTTAGCTGAATAATTTTCAATAACTTTTAGTTGTTAAAATATATTTAAATTAGCTAACTTTATTAATTAAATATTCACGAAATTTTTGCATTAAATTCTGTTTGCAATATTATTTTATGCAGTTTCTTTAGACTAAAATTTAATTAATCAGCTAAAATTTTTAGTTTTTAAAACATTTCAATTTTCTTCACTTCTTTCTCTCCCCTTCGGTTTTACAAATTTTGGTAATTTTGAAATCTTACACTTCGTTGAAATAATAAATTTTTTGTTTAATTTTTTTTTTTCCTATTTAATATTTTTTCCAAAGTACATAACATTCAAAACAAAGGAAGTAATAAATTAAAAATTACAATTTTTTTTTTAACTTTTGAAATATTTGCTCCATGAAACAAAAAATACACAAAAGCTAAAATTAGAGAAAGATACATTTTTAATTATCTAGTTTCAAAATTTTAAGATAAAATATGTTTTATTTTTAAAATTGTTGAATAAAGTGACTTTCTTTCTTATTCGGCTTTCCGAATGTCAGCAAAAATTTAGCAGGATTTTACACAAGCTATTTTATAACTCCTTTTTTCAGAGACAAATATGCCAAGTTTCTGGGTCAATCGTGTAAATTTTTCAAAGCCCCATTTTACCCCTTTTCAACCTCTTTTTAATATCTCGAATTTCTAGGATGCACTCTACTATTAAAAACATAGTTCCTACTTAAAACATTAACCGATAGTGTACATTAATAATTGAGTTTTAAGAAGTTTTATTTTTTGCTAAAGGAATATTTTGCAAAAAAAATTGCACTAATGTTTTCAAGGGGTTAAATGTTTTTTTTAAAGTTCTTAAAGCAATAAACTATACAAATTCAAGTTTTCTATGCCATGAACTTGAATTGCAACTACATTGCAACAGAAGCTATTGCGTAAAACTTTTAAAAATACGTAATAGTTTTAAAAATTATTTCTCAATAAGAAAAGTGAAATTGTAAAACGTCAGTGACGTTTTTTCACCATTAAATTTTGATGACAAATCAGATAGTTTCAAAAAAACAAGTTCTTTATCCTCTCCTACTTTTTCTTGTGCATATCTCTCTAAGAAAACAAAAATATAATTAAAAAAAATATCTAGGCTAAAAAATAATCATCATCTTGAAGAATAGAAAGAAAGGAAGAAAATGTTAATGAAAAAAATGGTATTAATATACCCAAAAGGCGGACCTAACATTGTGATCGTGATCGTGCAATTGGTCAGTAAAGGCAAGCTGTGAAAAATGAACGAGGGCGTTGTCTCTTTTTTTCCTTAAATATACACTATTTAGTTTATGTAAGAAAGAACAAACACAAAATATCGTTAGGATCTAAATATAAAAGTTGGAATTTTTTTTTTAGACAGGCTTCTTACGTTCGGCAATGCACATGTCTCCCGATTCCTCACTTCCATTAAGGTGTTAAAAAACATTTCTTCTTACTGACCTATTTTATAAATTTTTATTGAAAAAAAAAGTGAAAAATAGTGAATCAAATTGGTGTTGGCCTGTGTGAGTGCGTGTTTGTGTCGGAAAAAAATAATAAAAAATTCACATCTAATAATAATAATAAAAATACTCTTTCGATTTTTATGAAATATAAGTAGAAGGGATAGAATTCAAAAGAGAGACACGTGTTTTTTTATATTAAATACGAAAAAAATAAAATAAGAAAAATAAATTTAGTTCCTTCGTAATATTCAGTGACTGTAAATAGAAGAAGTTGAAATTCATTGAAATAATTTTTTTTTTGCTTGGGTTTCTGTTGTGAATGCAGAAAATTTTTTTTTAAATAATCAAAAATGATGAAAATTGTTAAAAAAATATTTACAATTTAAAGAATTCAGTTGTTTATTTAAAGAAAACGAGGAAAAGGGATAAAAGAAAAGTTTGCCAGAAATCACGTATTTTGGTCATAGACAGCAAAAAAAAAATACTCGTTGATTTTAAAGGTAAGCTAAATCAGCTTAAAGATTAACGTAAATAAGAGAAAAATCTAAAAAAATTCCAAAGTAGTATCAGATACTGCAAAAAATCATATCGTATGTCTGACGCGTCATTTATTCGCATCACTTAAATTTTCGTTATTCGCATATTCGTACTGCGCGCTCTTTATTTTACGCTTCTAAAAAATAATCCTTGAAAACAATAAATAACAAGAAATTATTTTTGTGGCTAGCCATATATTAGTAAGGCAAAAAAGGGGAAGGGGGGGTTTTGAGTTTTTTATTTTTTCTTACTCAGGAGGGAATGACATTTGAAAATATCTTATGTAAGATTTACTTATTATATTATTATTTTTTTTTTAATTTAAAATTTAATCTTTTGGCTTTTTTAAAAAATATGCCAGTCGCCAATTTCATTATAATGACCTTTAAATTAAAATATTAAGAAATGTTATTTAAAAATAATTTTAATAATAGACAAGAATTAGGATTTAAAAGCTAACATTCTGTTGTCTAAAGATACAAGCTTGTAAAATTCACGCACATGAAAATCCTTTAATAATTAAATTTCACGTACATGCAAACCATTTAATATTTAGATTTAAAATTGTACTGCTAAAAAAAAAAACACGATCAATGCGTAAAGGGGCAGGGGGTGAACCCCAAAAATTGTCTTACGTAATACATGGATAGCTCATTTTTTTCAAATTTTATTTTTTTATTATCTTAATTTAAATATTTATTTTTTTACAAATAAAAAAAAACTTATCTTTTATTATTTATTAAAAATTACAGTACGAACGATTAGTACAATAAAATTAACATTTTTAGGAATATTTTTTATTTTAATCTACAAAAATAATAGAAAAAATATAAATTTTTTCATTCGTATCTTGTATAAATACGTACCCAGAAACCTATATTCATTATTGTTATTATTCGCATTGAAAAATAAAAAAAAAAATAATCTCTTTTATTTTAATATCAAAAAATAAATAAAACCCTTATTATGGTTTATCTATCTTTTTTTTTAGATTTTTATCAACTGTTTACCGTGAAAATATTTTTTTAGCTTACAAAATTTTAAGGAAATTATTTTTTTTATCTTGATAATTTATTAGTATTTTAATTTAATAACAATTTTATTTACTTTGTTTTTTTTTTCAAATCCGACGGTACAGTTTTTGTTTTGTAGAATTTTAACCTTGACCTTAAAATTTTTAAGTATTTTTTTTTCAAACTTTTATTGGCTTCAAAAATATACTTTTATTAAACAAAAAAATAAAACTATATTGTATTAAAATTTAATAATTTTCTATCATTTGTCCAATATGTCGCAATAATCAAAAGTCTTTAAAATTTTACAATATTCCGAGCAACTGCAGTAAAAAATGCTCACTTTAGAAATTCAAACTTTGCCCTAAATATAATTAACTCAAATTTCATTTTTTAAATCGCTCGTTTTCACTTGAAAATTATTTTTAGTAAGGATTTTAACACTGTCAATTTGCCACAAAAGGAAAATGCTAGTAATTTCAAAGTATAAAAAATAAATAAAATATAAACGGAGACAATAACTTGCAGGGGCTCCTAAAATGAAAAAAAAAATTTCAAGCTTCTTGTTCCAGTAAAAGCTGGAATTTTGAAGATTTTATCTTTTTGGAAAAAATGATTTTACAAACAAGTTTGAAAAAGAATTCTATTTTGGAAAGTACTGTTTAAATTGAACAGGTTTATTTAAAATATTTTTTTGGTCTATTTAACATTGCTTGGTTTTAAAATTATACGCCATAGTTTTTGAAGCTTACTTTCCAAAATAATTTAAACTAGAATTGCCTAAAATTTATTAATAAGACCATAACTTTTCATTTTAAATCAACTTTTTTGTTATTTAGAAAAAATTTTTTTTACATATCACGAATTTCCCTGATACGCAATTTAGTACCGTCGGATAATCTAAATTTACTTTCATCAAATAAAACTTATTCAGTTTTGATGTTTTAAAATCCTAAATTTTTATTTTTATTAATTTTTTCAGAATTATATTACAAAACAAAAAATAAAATGGAAAACGAAGTAAATAACTATCGACTTTGTTGGAATAATCATAAACTAAACTTCATAAGATCATGTGAGGAATTATTAAAAGAAGGTTCATTTACCGATGTTACTTTGATAGTAAATAACGGATCCTTCAAATGTCATCAAATGGTATTGGCAGCATGTTCAACATATTTTCGTGATATATTATTAACATCAAACTGTAAACATCCTGTAATTGTGCTTGAGGATGTTTCGTTTACGGACATGAAAACAATTTTGGAGTATATCTACAGAGGCGAAGTTAACGTTGCTTTTGATCAAATAACCGAAATTGTGAAAGTTGCTGAGCTTTTAAAGGTAACAATAACACTTATTTTTTGCACTTAACAATTTTAAGCTAATTTTTTTCAAAAATTTTTTATCGCAGATAAAAGGTTTAATGAAAGATGCGAAGCAAGAAAACAGTGAAACGACTGAATTTTCACTGCCGTATTCCATAATACCTCCAAAAGAAGAAGCTGAAAGTCACGAAGCTGATAGTAATACACCAATTTCGTTACCACCAGTTTCAAAATCACCAGTGCCATCACCAAAAAATGATACTCCGGTTGAACCTGAAATCAAAAAGCCCGTTTCACCAATCAACCATAAAATTCCATTACCAACGCCATTAAATAATCCTTACATGCATTCTTCCCAAAGGCATTTATCACCAACGTACCATCCTCAAAATAATATAGATATGTTAATTCATGCCATTAATAGTTTTACTATGCCGAATCATTCAAGCTTTGGACATAGTTTTCCTCCTTCCCTAAACGGTCATTCTTTAGGCGGCTCTTATAGCAACATTACTGAACCTTCTCCGCTACACAGAAAAAAATTAGAAAGTTATATTTCACATAAGGATACGCCAATTTTAAGGACAGTTCTTGGACAGCCAACTCATAACAGCAATTCCCAGATTCCTAATATTAGCCAAGCTAATAATACGCTAGACTATAATAATCAAGATAATTCTATAACTTCTGCTCAAAATTTAAATGGAAGCATGGAATTTGAAAGAAGAAACAGCACTGATAATAATTCACCTAATTCGAATGCCGAATCATCAAGTGGAGGTATACCATCTTCTTCAACTCCTAATAAACCTATGAAACTTAAAAAAGGTACAAATACTGTTAAACTTTATGTTATTTTTTGAAATTTCTTTTCATACCAATGAAATTTTCTAAGAATATTATCCTCAATATTAGAATTTTTCACAAGTGCAAAAATTTATTAGAGCAAATAAATAAAGTCTTGCTCGATGACAAAGTTCAATTTATTTTTACTTTTTTAAAAAACTAAATAAAAATAAGAGCACTAGCCTTAATCAAAATTTCTTGATGAAAAAATAAATTCACAGGATATTGTAGAAATCATTCAAAATGAAATTTTTAACAAAAAATAACATAACAGCAACAGAATTGGACCTGGGGCCAGGGTTTTTCGGGGCAGATTTTGTCAAGAATTTCCGGAAACAAATTTTTCTGTCGAGAAATAAAAATTCTATACCAATTTTCATAATCCTCGGGAGAATTAACTACAGGGCTTGTTTTCAGAGGAATTACCGATATTTTTGAAACGCTATAAAAAAATAGAAATAAAAAATAAATAAATTTCATAAACTTTAAATCACTGTAACGATGAAAATTCAGCCAATTACCATTCATGCTACTTTTTTGCACAGGTTTTCAGAAATATTTAAAATTTTATAATATCCGAAAGGATTTCAGATTCCAGGAATTCTGTTGCTTTTATGTTATTCTTCTTTTACCAATTATTGAATTTGACAAAAACATAAGAGAATTTAATTTAGCGTTTGAAATTTTGTTGAAAATTAAAGTAAAGCTTAAAACGTGTGATGTGATATAACTTTAAAAGTATATATACTTTTAATTAAAAAAATGCATTTCGCTAAATATTTTATGTAGTAATTTTTTTTTTCGTTTATTACATTTGGTCGCCTGAATTTTTTTATTTCACTTTTTTTCAATTATAAAAATAGATGAAGTAAAAAAAATATTTGCTATCATTTATATGAATAGTGTTTATACACTGTAAAAAATAATTAACACAATATTACTACAATTTAGTATTTTGACTACAATTTAGTAATGTTACTTCAAAAATAGTAAATTTACTACAATTTGTAGCAATTTTAGTACTAGTAGTAATTTTACTACTTCGTAGTAATACTACTACAAGTGTAGTAAATTTACTAAAAATCGTAGTAATTTTACTTCATTTGTAGTAATATTACTACGAAATCGTAAAATTACTACTAGTAGTAATTACTTTAGTAGTAATTACTAAATCGTAGTAAAATTACTAAACGGTAATAATATGTAATTATTATTTTTTATTGTGTGGGTAAAAAATCAATAACTTTTCAATTTACTACAAATTGCAGTAATTTTACTACACCTGTAATAATATTACTACGAAACATTAAAATACATTTAATATTTTTGTAGTAATATTACTAAATTACTAAACTGTAGTAATATTCTGTACATTTTTTCCCTGTGTATATAAAGAATGTGTTTTAGTATTAAATTAAATACAAAAGCCAATTATTTTTAAACAAGAGAAAAAACAATGACCAGAAAAGCTTTAATAATAGTATACCAAAACTTTTTTTTTTAAATTTTATATTTTTATTTACTCACATGACTGACGATTTTATTTTTACCCGTGTAATTTGTTTTAAATAAATGTCCTCTACTCTATAAAAAATAACATAAAAGCAATACAATTTCTAACATTTATGCAGTTTCTAGTCAGAATTTCTGGGGCCCGGTTTTAAATCCCAAATGAATCTTTCGTGAAATTCTCTCTCTAATTTCGGATTTCTTTTTAGGCAAAAAATAAAAAAACACTGCCGAATTATTGGCACTGCGGTTCCTCAAACGATGACAAATATGAATATTTGAATATATATATATTATATTATATTGAAATTTTTTGGATTAGAATTAAAATTTTTTTCTCAACATTTTTTGCATTAAAAATTAAAAAAAAACAGCAATATTTTTTTTCTTCTTGGACTTAGTGCTTCATTTTTTTCTATGAAATTACTAATATCTATAGAATTATCATTTTTACTCGATATCTCCAATCTGATGCTCAAATTTTAAAAAATTTTTGTCTAAAAAATTTTCCCTTTAAAAATACAAGAAAAATCAAATTTTTTATTAATTATGGACGTAGTATTTAATTTTTTTCTATGGAAGCACTAATTTTAGAAATTCAATATAACTACGCCAGCTACACCAAAAACTGTCTAACAGACATAATTATCATAAAAGAAGATAATATACCTGATATAGAAAAATCTTCTTTGTTTTTATGTAAAAAACCTAAATGTTTCCATGAGATGTTAAACTGACAGTATCAAGGAAAAGATCATTTTTAGTTTTTCTTATGAGACATTATACTTTGTTAGGTAAATAGACCATTAGGAACATTCTGATATGGCAGCATTTTTTGTATTTTTTGATGGCAAAAATTTTGAGACAAAAATTAAAAAAAAAATAAATTATTAGATCCGAGATATCGAGTAACAACGATATTTTTAGAAAATAGCACTTTCATAAAAAAAAATGAGAAATTAAATCCAAATTAAAAAAAAAAAGCAGTTTGAAAATTTTTGATGAAAAAATTTTTGAAAAAAAGGTTAGGTTTTAGTACTAATTGTGAAACAGTCAATTGCACATATATAAAACGTTAGTATTACGGACTTCAATAGTATGTTGTTTAAGTATTAAGGCACGGTGACCTGGAAGCGTTTTATTATGCGATCAAAATGACAAAAAAAACTGTATCTTAGAGTCTTTTCTACACTAAAAAATGTCTACGAATTTTCTATCCGGACCTTCTATCCAGCTACTTTAAGCGTTTGCTGTCAATATTTTCATAATTTGAATAATGATGATTTGAATTTTTTTATAAGACTGGCTTTTTTTTTCGAAGTATCCGGGATTCCTAATTCGCCTGCAGAACTCGAAAATATAAGTAAAAAAAATAAGTTTCTCGTTGGATTTAGACCAAAACATCGATTTTTGAGCCCACGATAGCTCTCGAAAGTTTTTTTTTTGGCCTCCTTAATATTGGGATTTTCTTAAAACTTTCAATTTTTTCAGGGGATTAAAATTACGTTTAAAATTATGTTCCAATTGATATACTTTAATATTTTTTCCCCAGGAATCCGATGAAACCATTTATTTTAGTTTTTGACCACGTTTTATAGGAGAAAAATCGATTTTCGTTACCTTTTAGGGTCCAAATTTCAAGGGGACCAATTTTAAAAGTTTTGTAGTTTTCTGAATAAATTTTTCTGTATATTATTAACAAGAGGGTCTTGTCTATTTTTTCCCTAAGAATTCGATGGAACCATTTATTTTAGCTTTTGACCACGTTTTATAGGAGAAAAATCGATTTTTTTGGTTTTTAGGGTCCTAATTTTAAGGAAACCTATTATAAAAAGTTAGCAGTTTTCAAAATAAGTTTTTCTGATTATTATTTAAAAGAAGATCTTGTATACTTTTTTCCCAGGAATCCGATGAAACCATTTATTTTAGCTTTTGACCACTTCTTATATGAGAAAAATCGACTTTTGTCGTGTTTTGGGGTCCCAATTTTAAGGAAATCAATCATAAAAGTATAATAGTTTACAAAATAAATTTTTCTGAATATTTTTCACTAAAGGAACTTATGTATTTTTTCCCCAGAAATCCGATGAAACCATTTATTTTAGCTTTTGACTACCTCTTATATGAGAAAAATCAATTTTTGTCGTATTTCAGGGTCCCAATTTTGAGGAAATCCATTATAAAAGGTTATCAGTTTTCAAAATATGTTTTTCTGAATATTATTTACAAGAGGATCTTGTATATTTTTTCCCCAGAAATTCGACCACGTCTTATATGAGAAAAATCGAATTTTGTCGTTTTTCAGGATCATAATTTTAAGAAAATCTATTATAAAATCAAGACAATATTGAAAATATGAAAATATTGACAGCAAACGTTTAAAGTAGCTGGATAGAAGGTCCGGATAGGAAATTCGTAGACATTTTTTAGTGTAGAAAACACCCCACCGTACTGTTTTTTTTGTCATTTTGATCGAATAATAAAACGCTTCCAGGTCACCGTGAAGGCCAAAATAAGTGGAAACAAAATTTATCGAGAAATCTGAAAATCAAGTATTATTGAAGAGAAATTATTAAAGAATTTTACGGAATTATCATCCGATTACAGAAATGCAAGTCAGAAATTCTGGTTAGCATTTGCCAATAAGACAGAAATTCCATTGCTTTTATGTTATTTTTTTTTACTAGGGTACGGCTGATATCGCGCTTACGAAAAATAATCTGATTGCATATAGGAATCGGAAAAATTTTGACGGTACAGGCTAAAGGATTTTTTTTCGTTTATATATTGTTGCAAACCATCTAATAATTTGATACAGACAAAAGAAATTGTAATATTTTTTTTAAGTCTCATAATACCATGGCGCCAATTAATTAAATTAATAGTAAATTAAAAATTTAATTTGTTTATAAGTTAAAAGAAGTGATATTATTTTTACTTAAAATTTGTGGGTTCATAATTGTATAATTATATTGTGATTATATCATAAATTGCATCTTTTTATGATTGACTCTTTCTTAAATGGAAAAAGCTTTTTGTCAGATCAATGTTCACGAATTTTTTCACTTATATTATCAAGTATTCACTGTTTGTTAAGAATTGGCTATATCTTAATCTTTCTTGCTAACTCTCTAAACCAAATAAAGTTAATTAAAGTTTTGATTAAACCTATAGAAAGAAATAAGTTTTTAAAAAATTTCTGAATTAAAATTAACAAAAACTGTATTTTTCAGCTCCAAAAAGGCCTCACTGGAAAAAGTACAAGCAATATTCATTAGAAGATATAAAAAACGCAATACTCGCAGTACAAAATGAAGAAATAAGTGCCTTGGTAGCATCGCGCAGATTCGGTGTGCCATCCCGCACGTTGTACGATAAAGTAAAAAAATTAGGCATCAAGAAATGGTCAAAAAGAAATGGCAAAAAAAAGCAATCAAATAATCTTATAATTAATGACACAAATCCTTTAACCAATTCGATGCCAATAGGTGCACAATTTCCATTCGGTATCGGTGGTAATATCCACGGTGCCATATATTCTTCTAATAATCCCATAAACTATTCGAATGCTATTGAAACTAATAATTACCCAGCCATAAACAATATAAAAAATAACAATAACAATGATTATGAAAATCAAGTTGAAGACTTGTCGATGAAAAGTAGAAGTAGCAATTCAAGTTGCAGTTAAATTTTCTGTTGGGACGTTTTTTAAAAATAGAATCTATATTTATAATTAATGTTAAAGATAAAAAAATATTACAGCATATTGATTGTGCTTCATTGCTTACATTCTATAAGAACGATAGGAGATAAGAAAATTATTATTATTTAATATGTTCCTAGAAATTTATGATACACGGTTAAGCTGCAATACTTTAAATTTCTAGCAAAATTTAAACTTGAAAATGAATCAGAGGTGTTTAAAAATTGCGTAACTCAAAAAAATATTTACATAAATTTAGTGTTATTTTGCCATGCATGGGTGAATTTTTTCTTTTTTTTTTCGTGTTACGTTTTTTAGGAGCCCCTTTAATGAAAAAAAAATTAATATACGTAACTTTCCAAAATAATGTGATTTTGAACATCAAAAGCTTAACCACGTATTTTTCTGTAAATATTACTCTTTTTTGCAAAATTTTTTTTATGGAACATTTTAATTACGATTAATCATTAATTTTTTTTAAGTATATTTATAATTTTCTTTGTTTTGGAAATTAAAAAAATTATACAATGTTTAACAAAGTATATATTTTCAAACAGAATTTCAAAAAAAATATAGATTTTTGATTAATATTAGACAAATATTAATATAAAAGTGACGTAGATTATTGACTATTTACAAAATCCTAAGGTCCCATCTACAAAAACCGTAAAACCGAGGCCCACCGCAAACGCAAGCGCAACGCAATGCGCAGAAGAAGATTTAGGCCGAGTCTACATAACCGCACCGCACGGCGCAGTCCAATGCTATTGATATAGGCTTACGCTTGCGGCGTCACGTGACTTCTATACCAATAGCATTGGGCTACGCCGTGCGGTGCGGTTATGTAGACTCGGCCTTAGTGTATTCCGAGTTGCGCAGGAGCCAAAATTGGTTCCTGCGCATTGCGTTGCGCTCACGCTTGTGGTCGCGACCCGCTTTTACGGCTATTGTAGATGGGGCCTAAGGGACATTCTACAATCAACCGTCTTACGGAGTTGCGCAGTAAGTAATGCGCAACTCCGCACGCGTTAAACGGTTGATTGTAGAATGTCCCTAAGAGACTGTCTACAATTGGCCGTATAGCCACGTTTTACGGATGCGACGATGCGCAGTAAAATTTTTGTAATGTAAAATTTTCTACTGCGCAACGTAGCGTATAAACGCACCCGTCTTACGGCCAATTGTAGACAGTCCCTAAGGCTAGTTCCACAAACCCCCGTAAGCGCAGAAACGTAGCCGCAACGCAATGCGCACAGCACGATTTTCGTTTGTGCACATGCGTGTTGTGCTGTGCGCATTGCGTTGCGGCTACGTTTCTGCGCTTACGGGGGTTTGTGGAACTAGCCTAAGGGTGATTCTACAGATTTCCGTAAACGCAAAATCGCAACCGCAACGCAATGCGCACAAACCAAAATCGTGTTGTGCACATGCGTATTGTGTTGTGCGCATCGCGTTGCGGCTGCGGTTTGCGTTTACGGAAGTCTGTAGAATCACCCTAAATAAAAATTTATTATCGATTTTTCTGCCAAAGGTTCCTTTCGAACTTTGCAAGTAACAGCATCCATAAGTCAAACTTTGCTTTTTTCAGTTTTAAAAAATGTCTAAAAATTTTGTTTGAAAAAAAATTTCTCTTCAGTGTAAGAATAGTACAAAAAATTTCTAAAGATTCCTATAAAACAATAAAAAAGTTGAAATATATAAAGACTGAAAAGGAAACAAAGACTCTCTAAATAATAATTTAATAAAGTAATAAGTAACTTTAAAATATACTTGTTATATATTTTCCAATAAAATAATGCACCTTTAGGAAATAAAGTACAAAAACAAAAATTTTACCAATTAACTTAAAAATGAAATTTTTATCTCAGTGTATTTTATTTAACTTAGAATTTTTTTTTTTATTTTATTTTATAGATTTATAAGGATTTTGATATTTTAATTTGAGGCTCGATATTTTTTCGTAAACTGTGTGTAATATAAGCGCAATAAAAATTTTTTAATTTATAAGAAGACTGATAAATATTTAAAAATTTTAATTACACAATTGTGAATTAAGAGAATTAGGTATATTAAAATTTTTAAATTTTATATTATGTATATGTATTTGTATTATTTATAATTAAAGGTATATAAACTTTTTTTATTATTGTGTAATAAAAAGAAATATTGAAAATTATTCCTTGGTCTTATAATTTATTCAGAAAAGTAAAATTTGTCACCCAAAAATTTAACAAAATAAAAGTACTAAAGTAGTACATTTTTAAAATAGGGAGCAAAAGAAAAGCACGGCCCAGATTGCACGTTAATTAACATCCAAGGCGAAGCCGAGGATGGTAAACTGCGATCTGGGTGATTCTTTTTTTGTTCCCATGGACAAAACGAAATTTTTCTTTCTCAGTGGGGAGAAAACGCGTTTTTTTTCAATCTCATGGCGGGTCGGCAAAAGTGCTTTCGACCCGCTAGGAAAAAAAGCTAATTTTTTCATTTCCTGATAAAAAATTACGCAAAGTATTGGCTCTTTTATTAAAAAATTATTAAAAGTAAATATGATTAATATATTTCAGTTTTAAAATATGCTAAGGAAATAACCCTTTAGTCACGAAACTGTCTCCTTAACTCATTAACGCCGGGTCGGAGAGTTTTGAAATGAGCAAAAATAAATATATTATTCCCTTATAGATAAGTGGCTAAAAAGTTGATGCTTATAGTAAAATTTCATGCTCTTTCAGAATCTGACATTAGTTTTCACCCACAACTCTTAACAATACCCTTAAAATGGGGTTGAAAGGGGTAGGTCAGGCATTATTAGGAAATGTTTGAAAAAATCAATGAAAAAAGTATATAATTTTATTGAAAAATGTTTGAAAATAATATTTCTTATGTAAATTTAAGTTAACTTCGTATACGTTGAGGTCTCAATCGTTTTGGTCCTATTTACAACCCTTAAAAGGTAGATAGGGGTGGTACTCCAGTCAAAATACGGGTTTGTTTGTATTATCACTGACGAACACCAGATTTCATAAATTCATAAATAATTAAAATTTAACCCCTAAATTGGCTAAAATTACCCTTTAAAGGGGTATTTTCGCACTTTGAGCAACCAAGGTGGTATAGTGAATGGGTTTATTTAAAAGTTATAAATTGATACAATTGCCAATATTTTCAAAAATTATTACCTCAAAATACATTTAAATTATTAAAACTATTTTTTTTTTGGTTTTTAATTTTGATTTTTAGTTAAGGAAACAAAAACAGTTGATTGTCAAAAAACTGTAAATTTTGTTTAATAATAAAAAAATAAAAAAAATACAGGGAGTAATTTGTAAAAAAAATTTTCTTTGTAAAAAAAATGAGTGAGTTAATAATTTATGAAATATTTTTAGTCACGCAATTCTACGGATTTTTAGCTTTAAAATAAGCCTATCCTCAAATTCCCTATTATTCCCTATTATTCCCTATATGATTCCCTATTATTCAACGCATGACCTTTGATCCCTTAAAAGGGGTATTTTTTTCCAGGAAGTTTTTAAGTTTTTTTTTTTTGCAGTTTATATTAATCTCAAATTATAATCGTTTAAAGAAAAAAAGTATAGAATGGACTAGCTGGGCCACGCGCGTCAAGAGCGACCTTAGTACGATTTGGATCATTTTGTTTTTATCATCAGAAAACGTATTTTTGTTGTTAGCGGGCAGACGTGTATTTATTATCAGAGATAGCAAAATCGTATATTAACTTCTCTAAGATTCATGAGTCAAGAATCAGTGAGTGACAATAAATCCCGTCGTTTCTTAGAAGCAAAAAGTTTCCAAATTGTTAATAATTTTAAGGATTTAAAATTCTGAGACACAAAATGACCTAGTATTTTTAAGATATAAATTTATTAAATTCTATTTACATATTTAAATATTATTCTTTATCAATAAGAAAATAAATAAATTATCTTTATATAAATTATAAGTTTAAAAAATGCAATTAATTTTTTACTTTAATAAATACCTATATTTTTATAATTAACAAATCCTTAAAGACTTTCTACTATGGTTACTTTATAAACTTGAATTTAAAAAAAAAAAAAATCCATAGATTAATTGAATAAATTAAAATTAAAAAAATTACTCGGAGTTATTTTAAAAAGTTTCTTTGATTTTCGATCAGTATAATGATTATAAGTCTTATATTTTAGCTTTTTAGACGACTTTTAAATTATTTTCAACAATTACCTGAAAATTGCATTGTCACTTGAGAAACTAAAATTTTAAAATACTTTTTAAAATTACTCCCATGCTAATGTATCAATGTTTTGTAGTATGATTTTTTAATAATACTTGTGCATTTTTTTAAAAATAAGAATACTTGAAACAATAAACAAAAATTAAAATGCTGCTTAAAATTAAAAAAAAAAAATTATTTTAATAAATTTTAAGCATACATAAAAAAATATGATTAAATATTAAAAAGCAGTTAAAAACTATAAATAATATTTGTGCTGTGCAAAGTTGAGCTATTTTTTTTCTTTCAATTAAAGTCTTATTCATGGCTTTCCTGTTCTTCAGAACTAGGTGCATCACAGTTAGTTGCTGAATACTTATTAGCTAAATTAATAATTTCTCTTAGGCCAAGATTTTCTTTTTTAATTTGTCCTATGTGATTAAGGTACTCTTTTTCATTTTCTTCATCAAATAATGCAGCGGCTCTCATAACATTTTTCATTTCATTAATTCTTAAAGCTTGCTTATGTATTATCTGGAACAAAAATTTTTATTAAGAAAAGAGAAAATCTAATTTTTATTAAAATATAAAAATAATAGCATTTAATATTAAAATAATAATAACACATAATATTTAATTTGTAAAAAATCTTACATTTACACATTTACATTGTTTACAATCACCACAACATTTGATATTTGATTTTGAAATTTCTGTTTTGTTTTGTTTTAAGAAATAAGCAGTTTGTTGTCTATATTTTGACATAATCAACTCAAGAGCATTTTGGTAATCTTCTAAGGTATGGCGTAATTCTTTATTTTCAGCTTGTAGTTCACGAAAATATCCTATTGTTCCTTTTTGAAAATTGCTAACGATTTCTTCTCTAGGTTTTTGATTTGATTGTGTATTTAAAGTCTCAACATCTTCCTGATACTAAAATTTAATTATGTACTAATGGCAAAAATTTATAGCAATATGCTTAAAGCAAACATACTTGTTTCATACTATCTATTTGATTCCCAATTGACTGGATTTCACATATTAAAAGGTCAGCAGCATTTTCATGTGTTGTTATATCATTAACAAGTTTTCCAGCATCAGCTAATAATTGTTGAAAATTCAAAGGCATAGTAACTAAAAATTAAAGTTTTGTAATAAATCACAAGTAGCTACGCAAAATTTTTAAATAAATAAGTAATTGGTTTTAATAAATGTCTACACAATAAATAACATAGAACTATTAGTAACTATTACTTCTATATGATTAATAACTAAAAATATATAATGAAACAAAACATTGCAATTACCTTTTATTTTGTAAAAAAAATTAATGTTTATTTTAGATTTTTGGCTAAATCTCGATATTAGAGAAAACTAATTTACCATTCGTCAATTTCGTGGTTAATTTATATCGACTATCTGCAGAGACTGCAGAGTCTCTGCTAGCTATTACTCTCTCTTTAAAACCAGAGTGTAACATTTTTGAACGAAAATTTCGGTATATTTTCAACAAGGCATACTATGATTTTCAACGGGAAGGCAAAGAAATAAAATTACTAAAGCTGTATTTATCGTGATATTTTTTTTATAGTAAAATAAAATACAGGTACAAATGTTTTTTAAAAGTTTTTTAAGATTAAAACAATTAACACGTATCACAAGAATATCTCGTACATCAAAAGATAAAATATCAAACAAATTAACATCGAATAATCAAAATCATTTCAGTAATGAGCGAGAGTCTTGGACTCTCGACTCCAATCTGGTTATAACTTTCGATTTTTAAGGTAATTATAATTTATTTAACCATCCTTATTAATATAAATTGTCTAAGAAATTTTTATTTTACAGATATAATGTTCTACAAAATTTTTAAGAAGGTGTGTATTTTTTATAAATTTTATTTTCGATAAACTTTTGGGATGGGCAAGACAAAGAGCGTTAACAAACAGTGCCCAAAGTGTGAGCAACAGGTAAATGTACAAGGTCAAATAAACCTTGTTTTTATTTTCAATAAAATTATATAAAAATAAAAATATTTATTAATATAAGAGATTTTATTTAACTGTATTTTATTTTGTTTTTCTTTTGATTTTATACTAAAATTAAATAATTTTGAAATTATTTTAGGTTCCTGTCGCTTGCAAGGCCTGTCCGTGTGGACATTCTTTTTTTAACGCTCGGCGTAACTCCATAAAAAGCCCTCCTAGTCCTGAAGCTAACCTAGTTAAGCGCAGGACAAATAGAATTAAGCGTGAGAAACCAAATTATTACGATGCCCTACAATATGAAAAGCAAACTCGCAAAAGTACCAAATTAAGGAAAACAACTGAAACAGCATCAGATACAGAGCAGCTAATTAAAAAAAAGAAAAAAAAGGGCAAAACGAAACTCAGCAAACATAGTAACAACAGCAGCGGAGCTGGGGAAGAGGAAGATGAACTAGAAGGAATAAGCTGCTTATCAGCAGATAAGCAACTAACTTGTGGACTTATATTGAATGAACTAAATTATAAAATGTCCACAGTTGCTTGGAAACCATTTTAATATACTATTTTACGTATTTAGAAATTGATGAAATTGCAAATTAATTAACTTTTAAAATAAAAATTTGATCATTAAATTTATCAAATTATTAATAATATTTTCTCCTCAAATATTATCTAATAATTGATAAATTAAAATAATGTGAAAATTTTAATTTTAATTGAATAATTAATTGTTGTAATGATATAATTTTGATGAATCTCCTCGTCATCATAAATTGTATCAATAATTTATTATTTTCTCTAAAGACGTATAACATTAGTAAAAGTACAATTATCAACTAAGTTTAAAATTTAATACTATGTATGTGTTTAGTCCAAGTGGTTGTAATAGGTCAAATGTGTTATTATTGATAATATTTATTTATGAGAAGTAAGAACTGTAAAAAAAGAACGTCATATTTAAAGAATATAATTTTATAAACTTTCATAAAATTAATAATATTTGTAAATATAAAGTAATCTAAGGTTAAATGTGTTATAATTATTTATAAATATTTTGTAATTATAGTGTCAAAAAAAGGAACGTTACATAAAAAATGCATTGAGTTAAATTTTAGTCTTTTACAATTTATTTATCGAAAATAATAAGTATTGTAAACTTGCACGTAAATATTAATGTTTACAAATTCATAAATTTAATACAATTGATTTTCTTTTAATATATCTACATAAAAAAGAAAAAAAAAAGAAATACAAAATAATTAAAATAACAATAATTATATATTACAAATATGACAAAGCAAACATCAATTTGAAAAAATGTAAAAATATTAGTTATTTTTTTTTGGGAGTATTCGATATGAACCAATTATTTTTTGAAAAATATTTTAAATAAAAATTTATGTAGTGGCCAAATTTATTTATCTAACGCAGTCAATCTCAAAAAATTTTCTCTTTCTTCGAGGACTTCTTCTAATTATTTTACCAGATAAATTGGACTTATTATTATCTTTGATCAATGATAAATTATTGCAGCTTCTACTTTTTACTGATAATAAAGGTAACTCATCATTTTTCAAATTCTCAAGACTGCGCGATCTAAATAAAAATTTATTTTCATGAAATTTAATGGATCCTTTTTCTCTTTTCTTGAATAATATTGGATTTGTTTTGATAAAAAATTGTATTTTTCGAAGATCTATTCTAACTTTAAGATCTATGGCGTTTCTTAAATTTCTTTTGCCCAAAAGAGAAAAACTTAAATCGTTCATATTAAAGAAAAATAAATCTGTATTGTAAAATTGAAAAAATTTAGATCTGATAGATTTATCAGAAATCATTGTATGATTCAATTGCGACAATAAAAGCGATTGATTTATTTTATCTAAATGATTGTCTGATCTAAAACTAAACATGTTTTTTCTGTTAAACAGTTGCAATTGATCTTGCAATTTTTTATCGCTTGAACTTGATATTTCTGGATCCCAATTTTCTTTCTGAGTTGATATCGAATACTCCGGCGATATTTTAGTATTTGGTAATTGTTCGTTTTTAATTGAATTAATATTTAACTTATTTGTTATAATTTCATTATTGGAGTAATCATTTTGTACATCAGGAATATCTAGATTCGAGTTTGTGAATGATATCTTTGATGGAGAAAGAATGCTTCTATTTACATTTTTTGGTAAAGTGCTTGGGTTACTCATTTCTTTTAGTTTTATTTGAAAAGAGTGAGACCCACACGTCATCTGAAAAAATTAAAAGAATACTTAGTACTCACGTATTTTTGAGTTTTTAAAATTTATAGCGTAAAAAAACTGACTTTTAAACAATCTCCATTCAATTTAAATTTTAGGCTACTAAGCTTGACAGCATCCGGAATCAATCCAAATCTATTATGAGAGGTTGAGTTTCTTGATCGTTTTGAACCGTTTGGGTGTAATTTGTTGCTGGAAATTCATTATATTTTTAATGTGACAAATTTAAATTTTTAAATTAAATCATGCAAAATATAACGTTTTAATAAAAAATAGAAAAAATTTTGAGCAAAAAAGTTTCAGAGAAATTAAATAATTCAAATAAAAAAAATTTAAATAATTATATGTACACACCCTGACAAGCGTTAACCCATTACCACCCAGGCAGCCAAAACGTGCCACTTGATTTAAACCGACTTAGATTTTCATTAAAAATTAAATTTTAAGACTAGAAACTTATCAGGAATTCAATTTTGAAATTTAAAGAACAAGCAATTTTAGCCCTGTTTTGCGGCCAAGACTTGCCACTTTTACGTGAGTCTTTACTATTCGGAAAATATATTTTTTTTTCTTAAATTTGCATTTTCAAAATCAGAAAATTTCACTAATTACCTATTGATATAACTTTTCCTATGTGAAAAAAGCCAAATCCATATTAATAATAGGTGAAAGTATATGGAATACTCTGATCTTAATCGCAGTATAAAGTTATTTGAAGGAGCTTGAAAAAAGTTATAAGCAATAGCCGTAACCGCTCACATTTTCCAATTTTCCGGCTTGCCATGTAAATTTTAAAACATAAAACGGTTTGGAAATTCGGATCTCTCTAAATCGAAAAGTGTAAATTTTCCTAGAAATTTACACCTTTACACCTTATAAGTAGTGAATTTTAAATGTACACTCTATAAGTAGTAAATTTTTATGTTTACACCTTTCGCGTATGGTGTAATTTAAAATTTACACTTTAGTAGATGTTTTTTAAAATCTAACCCCAAAATTTTATTGAAAAATAATATTGAAAAAGGAGTTGTTGCTTAATATTTTTTCTATTCCTGGATGAAAAGCTTAATAAGTTTTTAAATACTATAATTAGACAGTGTTAAGTTTGAGGTTATATTATTTTGATAATTTTTTATAAAAATTTTAACTTACCTCTAACAAACTCATTATAATAATGTTCCTAATAAAATTAACACTGTCTAATTATAATATTTAAAAACTTATTAAGATTTTCATCCAGGAATAGAAAAAATATTAAGCAACAACTCCTTTTTCAATATTATTTTTCAATAAAATTTTGGGGTTAGATTTTAAAAAACATCGATAAAGTGTAAATTTTAAATTACACCATACGCGAAAGGTGTAAAGATAAAAATTTACTACTTATAGAGTGTACATTTAAAATTCACTACTTATAAGGTGTAAAGGTGTAAATTTCTAGGAAAATTTACACTTTTCGATTTAGAGAGATAGCCAGGGTAATTTCCGATCAAAAACTAATTTTGTATAATTTTCTGAGCAGTTTTTATGCTTTTATATAATTAAGCAAAAATTGGTAGCTGGGAGCTTTAAAATCAATCCAAATTTTCAAGAGTTCGCAGAAACGGATAAAAACGATGTTAAGACGTGAAAATTGGGTAGTGTGGACATTTTACATTTATGATTACTTGTGTAGAGTTACAGCTCAACCGTAAGACCCCATTTGTAAGTCAAGGTACTTTTCACATGGAATTAGTCAATAGTTAAATTACTAATTATTTGTTAATCACTCAACGGATTCGGAGTCCTGGGTAGGGTGACCTTAAAAAATTAAATCTGAATTTTTATTCTACAACAGGGAAAGTCGGATTATGAAAATTGTAATATGAAAATTCATATCTTGAGTTTTTAAGTACTTAATTAAAAAACACCCATAAAAAACTATTAACGAACAAAAAGTACATGGGAAGTCGCTTTTTGCGAAATTTGCATTGGAAATTTCCCGTTAGTTTATCCGAGATTTTTTCCAAAAAACTGGTGACAGGAAATCTACAAACCTTCAGGGGAATTTCACAGGCCCGCTCTTCATCGAAAATATAGTTTTAATTTTAATTTATAGCCCGACTCCACTATTAAAGAAAATCTTGAAGAAAATTGAAGTTAAAAAGAAAATGAAAAAATTATCTTGAAACTTATAAAATAGGTGAAATTATATTTTTAAAATTTTCGGTTTTTTTTTTTTTAATTCCAGACTTTCACCTATACACCTTTGATTATTTTCACTAAGAATTACTCATTTACTAAATATTAAAGCGTCTCTCCTATGAGAACTGGTGGTGTCGTAGCTTTTTTTTTGGAACTGGGATATTTGGCGAATTCATGCACAGTAATGAATCTATGAAAAAGTTGACGTTTTATGTATATTTTTGAACAAGAAAACGAAAATAAAATTCGAAAATGGTTAATTGTTTAAACAAATACGACATATTAAAGATGGTTTTACGACTCAAACAACTAAACATTAAAAAAAAATTTTTTTTTATTTTCTTGCTCAAAAATACACATAAAACGTCAAGTTTTACATGAATACATTATTAAACACGAATATGTCCAAATATCTCAGTTTCAAAAAAAGGCTACGACACACCTATCAGTGCTCATGAAAGATGCAACTTAATAAATAAACATATTTTTATGCATACTTAACAATAGAAAATGATTTTATTTCTTTTTTGATAAATTTTTTATTTATAACATGCGTTATAACACATGTTAACGTTTGTCAAGGTATACTATTAATTAAAAAGAGTCGTACAGAAAATCTGGATGACCAAATTTTTGGAAATTGGTTTAAGTAAACTAGTTGAAAAAAAATTCTCAATGGATTAATTAGTTCCAAATGTGGATATTTATTACAATTACAGTTCAAGGTTAAAAAAAAAGGTTTAGGTATTTTTTGAACAGCTAAACACAAACCGGAATCGAATATTGAATCCACTTTACCCAAAAAGTGGTCAGTTTTTATTTAACCAATTAAATTATTGCAAACAGAATTTCAAATTTTGTAAGGCACCCAATAAAATTACTGTTATTTTGAAAATAAATAAAAAAATTTTGGTTGCTTTTCAATATTTCAAAACAAAGGACACTATGTAAACATCTAGTTTTTTGGATAAAATGACTCCAGATTCATATTTAAAGGGTACTATACTGTTTACTGTTAAGCTTGAAACCTTACTAAATCTGGGAGGATCTTTCAACTAATTTAAGCTAATTTCCAGGTTTACTATGATTTAGTCAATCCAAAATACTATATTTTAAGTTTTTTAAATGATTAAAAAGTAACAAAATTGTTAATATTTATCAAAAGAAACTGTTTACTCTTGATTAAAAACTCACAGGGTAACGTCTGAATAGCTTGTTGCAATGACATTGGCCTCAGTAAGTTTTGTTGATTCCAGTTGTCGTTGGATATTTGATGCTTTTGTTGAACCTCTAGTTGATCTTCTTTTTGGGTAAAATCCGTTTTTGTCGCCTTCACTGCATTGGGCTTCAACTGCAGGTCCGGAGCCTGCGTGCCCGTGACACTGTTAGAACCCCAATTAATTGACTAGAGTGGAAGTACGGGATATTTAACAGATTACAAGTTTTATCCCGCACATCATTTCTCCAGTAAAACAATCATACTGCCATACAAATTAACAAAATCTCACATGCATTTACATTTAATTATTTAAGACATTTTGCTCAACTATGACTTATATTATTTATGTGGCAGTATACTGAAAATTATTTAAATTAACTCTCAAAACCTTTAATTAAATTATACCCTTAATTTATATTAAACTTATTCTTTTGCAGTAATTACTATCACATAAAATTAAGGTTTTGAATGTTAAACTATGAAATTACTTGTTACTTTTTGAGGAGTAAAAAATTTTTGACATTAAGTAGTAAAATTTAGTGCTTACATTTTGAAAAGCTGTAGGTTGGCTGGTTAACTTTGAAGTATTTGAAGTTTCTGTATAAACCTTTTTGATTGTTATATCATTATTTCCTGAATTAATTAGATTCTGAATAGACAAATCATTGGGCAAAGGAGAAACATTCTTTTTATCATCAGAATTATTTGCACACTGCTCGATTAAATTAACACTTTGTTCGTTAATTTTTAAATTATTAAATTTTTCGATATCGCTGTAACGTGTCCGTTTTGATTTTTCAACAACTTTAGAGTCGCTTTCGTCTTCGAGGCAAATAATACTTTCGTTATCAGCTTTTCTTTTTAAGCTACCGCTTGAATCGTTTGAAATTTCTTTTTCTTGCAACTGGATTTCTGAATCAGTTGAATCTGTATCAATTGGGAAGCATTCTGGTGGTACTGATACCACATTAGATATTACGAATAAAGGCGATGTTTCAGGATCAACCAAGTCATTATTTATTGGTTTACTATCTTCGTTTTTTCCCTTATTTTTTTGAATCGGAATAATAGTCACAGACGAATTTATGTTAGTAGGAGAAACAACATTTTTCAACTGAGATGAAATGTCATCCCAATTTTTTAATGTACATTCTTCTGTAGAATTTTCTGAGGTTGATGAACATGAACCACTTGTATTAAGACTATTTGATCTTTTTGGATTAATTCTATGTTTTAAATTATTTCTTTTCATAGAACTTTCACATAAAATCTGAAAATTAATTTTACAAATTGAATAAATAAGAATTAATGCAAATTGAGTATATTTCCTAAAAACGAAGTATAATATTACCTGAACTGGTTCATCATCGCTATCTATACATATTACATCTTTGAAAATTTCATCTTTTTTTGATTTTTTATTATCAATACTAATGTCATTTTTTTTCCCAATCTCCGCACTGTAAAATTAAGCTTAGTTAAGATTATAATAACTATTTTTTTTTAGGTTTAGAAATTAAATATTTGAAGGCTAGCTCTCAAAAAGAAAAAAAAATTCTTAACTCAAACTAATTTAATTTATGGAATTTCACTGCAGTGTATTAAAGAATAATAATCTCTGATTAAAATGTCTTTTTTATACATTAATTATTTCATGAATATAAGAAACTTTCAAAGTTTTTAAAATTACCATTGTTTTTTTAAATTTAAAAAATAATACGAAACTTTTTACCTTAATCGATTCACTTGTTGCAATTTATAAAATCTAGGTCCAGGTCTCAATTTGATTTCTGGCCTACTGATCAAAATATTACTACTTGAATTAACTTGTAATGGTATTATCTCATTTCCAACAGAAATATCAGAGTCACTATCTTCTGATTCGCTAACCTTTTGTTCCTGATATCTATTACTTATCCTGTTTAAAATAAATTTTATATAAATAAAAGCAAATAATATAAATAAAATTATATTTAAAATAATCAATTTTTAACTTACTGCCTATTGATTGGAGTTGAAGCGGAAGATGAGTGGGTATGTTGTATTGATGTGCTTCCTGATTTTTCTAAAATAAAGAAACAATATTTAATTTATTAATATTTATTTGTTATCCACTTTTATCTTACTCAAAATCAGCTTGCATTCATTACATTCCCAAAAAGGGTTTTCACTTCGGTTTTCACTTAATCCAGCGCAATGTAAATGTGTACCTTGAGAACCACACACTCGACATAAAACTAAGTCCCATTTACTGAAAGATTTTATATTATTAAATAAATTTCTGTAATTTTTATTAATGCATATGCTTGTCATACAAAATAATTGGGAGCGGGGCAACTGATCTGGATTATCATTATATTATATTAGGCATGCATATTAAAATTTTTCAGATTCATATAATATTTGTCATTCTACATTTAGAAAATCTGTACCTAATTTTGAAAAAACCCAATTGTTTTTATTTGATAAACTATAGAAAGCAAACAATTTTCTTTATAAATTAGTTACTTTGGCTCTAATCTTAATTTTATTTTTTGGAGTTTATTTAATGTAAATTTATGAGACTAATTCATATACGACTGGATTTAAAATTAAAATAAAGATATAGAAAACAGAGACATACAATGGAAATGGAGATTTCAAAAATAACCTGTTTTAGGTCAGTTTTATAAATTAATGTTTACTTTACAAACATGGATTTATGCAGTAAGTATAATATATGTTAATTAACTTCATGCATCTTTAATATTTCTTGAATTTCAAAATATAATTTTTATTTTAAAATTTTTATATTTTTAAATATTATTAAATGTATAATTTGAACGTCCCGGAGTAAGGAATTTCTAGATCCCCTGGTTTTGGATTAATGGAAGTGCAAACTATAACTTACACATTATCACTGGTGTATGTTCTTCCTTTAGGGCATAAACATGTTTTTGCATTGCATCTATCATGTCTGTATAGTAATTCAGAAAATGCATTTGGTACTAACTCCCATGAAGCATCTCTATTGAAAAGATTTTAAAAAAATTTATTTTTATGTTTTTAATTTAATAATAAATTATTTAATAATAAATAATAAATATTTTACTGTTTTGGAATATAGATTCCATGTTCTAACATTGCAACTTGAAATTCGTTTTTATTGTTACATAAGGGACACTTAAAAAAATAACCAGCACTCATGGCAAGTTGCTGAACACAATGTCGATGAAACCAGGCATTTTTTTTGCAACATGGAGCCCACAAAGTTCCATTTGTATCAAATGGTTGGACATCATCATAACAAATGCAGCACAAGGTATTTTGGTTATTTTTGACTTCTTGCTTTACTTTTTCATCGATCTTTTGCTTAGGCCTATGATTTACACAATAAGACCTAAAAAGAATCTTACATTATTTTAATTTTTAATTGAGAACAAGGTAATCATAGAAACTTACCTAAATTCATCAAAAAATTGATGTAAAGAATTATTTTTCAAGCCACATGGATAATGAAAAATTCTTTTACATTTTACATTGCAGCAACCCAAAGTAGCACCATTTTTTTTACAATAAGAACAGTGCTATAAGATTTATAAATAATTACATCAGACCCAGCAAAAGATTTAAAAAAATTGTGTAAAAAAAATAAATAAACTTACAAGTCTTCTTCCACGTCTAACTTCCTTATTTATATCATCAATTAAAAAACCTAGAATTCCTTCTTCATCTTCTCCTTTTTGCTCCATATTAGAGGACAAAAGCTAAAATTTAAATTAAAATATATAACAATAAATTCTTTTGAAAAATGATTTGATTTTATTGCATTCTTACCAAGCAATAATAATGGGTAACAATATTTTTTTCTTTATAAAATTTTCCATAAACGATTTCATTATCTTCAGAAAGACCACAAAAACAACAAACAAACTTATCCTTGGATGCTGAATTTGTTGCATTGGATGATGATTGCAAACTACTTTTTTTTCTAGCCATAGTTTCAGATTGTGATTTGGTTAGAGCTAGAATAACAATAAAAAGTAAATAATTATTTTAATAACAAAAAATATTAAATTTTTACTTTAGATATTTTAGCGAAAACTTTTTTAAAACATTGATCTGGCATCATATTATTCTTTTTTGTATAACATATTAATTTACACACTATAGTCTTAATATTACTTCATGAACATTTTACGAAGGCATTTAAAAAAAATAAAGACAAGAAATTTAACAAACTAAGTATTATAGATCCTAATTTTATTCAACTTCTTTAAAACTAATTAAAATCACAACAAAAATATATTTTTTATGAAATAAAACGACAAAAAAAATTAAACTCTACATAATTTTATTTAAAAATATATTTTCATCCTGCTCAAAATAACAAAATAAAACACAAAAAACTTCTGAACACAAAACCTCTGACCCAAAAAAGAACGGCACATATAATACACTAGATTAATATACTACTACCACGCTACAATTACGTATACATGTTTTAAAGGCGGGAAAAAATATTCCCATCTACATGTGAAAAATATATTTTTTTTAATGGATAAATTATTTTAAAATAATGAAAGAATTTGATTTTAAAACTTAAATTCAACGAATACTTTTAAAAAATATATATCAAATCGTAAAAATTCTGATTCGAGATTTGAGATAATCAATGTCGACTTCGATACCCGGTGTTTCAGGTTTGGTTTGAGCAGATTATATAGCCTCCTTAGGTTATATATGTCGTAGTACAATAGACATTTTAGTATAATAGAAAAGTAACATCGGTTTTTCGCATATACGCTGCAAAATAAAATGAAAATAAAAATAAAATTAAAAAATTATCAGTGGAGGGGGAAACTGTTATTTCATCGATAATCAAATAACATTAAGGTAATAAGTGAAATATTTATTAAAATCACTTAATTAACTAATAATTACGTGAATAATTAATAAATTATTAATTTTAATGAATTATTAATGCATAAATAAAAACATTTTAAAAAGCGCGGTTTCCCCCTCCACTGATAATTTTTCAATTTTATTTTTATTTTCATTTTATTCGGCAGTGTGGCGGATCTGTAAATGAAGCATTTTAGAAAAGAAATTTATTGCATCAAATTTAAAGATCCAAAAAACCTATATGGGCATATCCTGGATGCTCAAAGTACGAAATTAGCAAAAGCAACCCTTTTAGGGGTAGTTTTAGCTATTTTAAGGGTGATATTGATTATTTATGAAAAAGAAGTCGAAATTCTTAATCAGCGACCCAAAAAACCCGTATGGTGCAAATCTGAGCGCTCAAAGTGCGAATATGTAAAAAAAACCTCTTTTTGGGGGTAGTTTTTGCAACTTTAAGGGTGAAGCCCCCATTTCTTTACGAAATGACCCCGATTTTCGTGTTCAGCGACCCAAAAAACCTACAGTAGAGCAAATCTCGTGTTCGCCAGTGAAAATACAACCCCCCCCCCCCCCGTATTTGGACTGGAGTACTATATATTACTTTTCAATTATACTTATACTACGACATATATATCGAAATAGCCCGTTGGGAATTTATTTCTCGGATTACTCTCGACCTTTACTCGTACGCCTAGTTTTTTGATAATTATTTCATTTTGGTATAAAAATTGATTAAGCACTTTTCATTGACATGATTGACTGATTCTAATTACTGAGATTCAACGTATTTGGAAATATAGTTTTTTAGAAAATTAATTCCTACGATGGCTGAAAACAAAATTAATTTTCTGAACAAAATTAATTTTCTGAAAAACTTTATTTCCAAATACGTTAAAACTCAGAAATTAGAATCAGTTAGTTATGTCAATTAAAAGTTCTTAATTTTTTTTAAATATTGTATCAAAATAAAATAATTATCGTAAACTAGGCGTACGAGTGAAAGGTCGAACGTAATCCGAGAAACAATTGCCCTACAGGATTTTGTGTTGTGTTGTGACTTATCAACAAGTAAGCATGTGCATTGATTCAAGGTCAAGCTTTTGTATGCGTCTTACAAAATAAATGCAAAATTTTCAAAATTAAAACTATGTGACAAGTTTCTTATCAATTAAAAGAGATTACAATAATAGGATATGTACTTACACATGTCGAAAATTAATTTTATTTCATTGCACCCATAAAATTATTTTTTGTTCTAAAGAAAAAAAATAACCTAGTTATTGCAATTTTAAATTCAAATTTGTGTAAATTTTGAACTTTCAAGGATGATAAGCATTTTTCTTGAAGAATAAACAACTTTAGCGTCTTACACAATAAAATTAAGATGACTTCCACAAAGGTGATTTTTAAAAATTTTAACTGATTTATAACAAAATAAATATTAATTTGTTAAAATTTTTAGATTGAATTTGATGTACAAATGACATGTCAAAAATGCGTTGAATCTATACAGAAACAATTATCTAATTTAAAAGGTGTAACTGATTTTCAAGTATTACTTGAACAGGGCTCCGTTATTGTTGAAACTAATCTTCCATATTCAGTGATTCAAGAAGCAATTGAAGTTACAGGGAGAAAAGCTGTTCTAAAAGGATATGGAGAACCGGAAAATAGTGCAGTATCAATGTTAGGTGGTGATTCTGGTTACTGCATAGGAAGTAATGTAAAAGGAGTCATACGATTTATTCAGTCTAAAGAAGGATGCATTATAGATGGGACTTTAGATGGATTAACTTCTGGTTATCATGGACTTCATATTCATGAATGTGGTGATTTATCTAATGGCTGCAAAAACATTGGTGATCATTTCAATCCCTATAATGCACCTCATGGGGATCCCAATGATGATCTTGATAAAAGGGTATGTAGAGTATAAAATATATTATTTTAATTCAACTAGATTTTAAAATTGGTAAAAAGAAAAAATTTTAAATAGCATCTTGGAGATTTGGGAAATGTAAAAGTGGATGAATCAGGCAGGGCAAGATTTAAAATTTTGGATAAATATCTAAAGGTTCAAGATATTATTGGTAGATCTTTATCAGTAACAGAAAAAAAAGATGATCTTGGCAAAGGGAATTCAAAATCCAAAGTTGATGGAAATAGTGGTGATTGGTATTTATCTTTTAAATATTTTTTAGATAATTTTAGCATTTAGTGAATTTAAAAAAATTTTTTTAATGAGTTATTCCATGATTCAGTTTTTAATTATAAAAAGACAATCTGAATTTATTTATTAAGATATTAAGAGGCTTTCTCATTTTTTTTTTAAATATATTTGTTACTAATGCAGCCAAACATAAAAAATATTAACTTTATGTTGAGCTGGCCTTTTATTAAAAGTTATACATTTAATTTAATAAATATCTAACTATAATAAAAGTCTAAAGTAAATTCACATAGTTAATTATCACATGTATTAATTAAAGTTTTTTTAGAGATCTATCAATAAAAATTAATAATTTTTTATGCTATTATTAACTTACGGCTATTGCTAACAGACGGATGTTTTAAAAAATCCTTAAAACAAACATCTTGATAAGTTGTTCCTGCTGGTCTTAAACCTAAATTCCATTCTATGTCTACAATTCCCTTTTGTTCCCATTTTAAATGTTTATAATAACGTTGACGACAACTTTCACAGATGTACTCTTCTGAACTTAAATGTGGAGCTCTAATTTGAATTCCCTGGGTTAGCCTGCGCAGCTTAGATGTTGAATTCAAATTTAGTACAGGAATATGTTGATTTTCATTTAGTCCAAAGGGATTGCAACATATTGCTTGCTCCATTATCTGTCCTCCTTTTTGTTTTCACATATTCAATTGTTAATGCAATTAAAAAGAAATCATCTTGAAGGTAGAATTTGTTAAACTTCTCTTGTTATTAAGTTTTTAGAAAATGGATAAAAAATTAAAAATAGTTTTTTAGAAACTATATTATTAAAAATTACAAGCCGCGATGTAAACAAATCTATGTATAATGGATAATTATGTATAGCCTATATGATATAGATAAACCATGGTTATAGCCAGGGTATATGAAAAGTATATACAACGTCTCCGCGTATACTTTGCAAATGTGCACTTGAAAAACACTCATTGAAAAACACCAGTACTTTTTTAAATTTCATTCTCTGTCCCTATATTTTTATTATACATATATGTATATGTTACGGGTAGAGTCTGTAATCACTGGATAAACCTAATTTCAATTTCGTTTAATTTTATTTTATTCAAAAAATTATTTGATATTAAAATTATAATAGGTAAAAAAATAGCATGGTAAAATAATTTTTGTATTCTTGTTCAAATATCTAAGCGTTAGCGGATAAAGTTGAAGAAAAAGATGAAAACTAACAATAAGAATCTATTTGGGAGTTTAGCTTAAATTATATAAACTTTATCCATGCAGCGATCGGACTCTACCCGTAACATGTATATGTGTATAATAAGTATAGGTACTTTTATGGTATAGAACCCTTCCAGTTGAGAAACGTTTCACTCAAAATAAACGTTACGGCTAATTGAGATTAGTCGTACTTTTATGCACATGTATAATCGTACTGCGTGGTAATTCATAGCCAGAAAAATAAAGAATGGCCCAAAGCGCACGTAAATTACCTTTCGAGGCGAAGCCGGGGATGGTAAACTGCGATTTGGAGCTTCGCCTTCGCCTCCGATTGCAATTTACGTGCGATCTGGGCCATTCTTTGTTTTTGCGGCCTAGGATAAAAATATACTATTAAAAAAGTTAAAAGATAGAAACAAGGGTAGAAAAAAAAACTATTTTTCTGGTCTGCGTCGAGAAAGCACGTATTTCCCGGACGCTACGCGTCCGAAAAGTACGTGTTTTCTCGCCACAGACACAGAAAAATGTTATACGAGCCTTGTCCATAAATAAGGAATGACCCAAATCGCAGTTTACCATCCTCGGCTTCGCCTCGGAAGGTAATTTACGTGCGATTTGGGCCATTCTTTACTTTTCTGGACTCGAGCCGTAAATATACTATTACGTTTCTTGCGTGAAACTTTCTCGACCGGGCTATAAATGCATTTATGAAATTTTCTCGCGCTATTTTTTTTCTTGATTAATTTTGTATATCCTTTTTGCGCCACATTGTTCAAGTCATCGCAAGTATAAGTATGCCTTGAAACGTTACAATAATGAAAAAAAATTTTTTTGTTTAACAAATATTTTAAGTCTTATCATGTCTTTAGATTGTCTTTAGTTTAGTTCATTCAATAAACTATAAAAAATTTTTATTACAGCTTAGCATGTGGAATAATTGCAAGATCATCAGGAATTTTTCAGAATTCAAAAAAAATATGTGCATGTGATGGAAATACAATTTGGGATGAAAGAGATCTTAGTTTAAAAAAAGAAAAAAATGATGCTGTACCAAATAAAAAAGTATGTTCAATTACATAATCACTTTTTATTCTATCTTGCATTGATAGATCTTATAAAAAATCGTTTTAGTTTTTGATACTGTACCAAAAGTAGTTATTTTATTAAATCTTAATTACTGTATACATCTTACTTAAATTATAAATTTTTTTAAATATAAATTAGAGAATTCTTTTTAAATATTTATATTTTTTTCAGTGAATTATCTATAAGTTAATTTTTCTATTGTGCTAAACAATGGAAAAAACAAGTATTCAGTTCCAGTGAGACTTAAAATTAAGAATTAAAAGGTGATAATGTGAAATGTATTTGTAAGAAAATACTTTATTTTAAATTATAATAATATTAATATAAAAAGCTTAATCATAAATTTTTATTTTTTTAATTTATATGTTTTTTACTGAATAATAAAATTATATTTCTGATAAATAAAAAATTATAAAATTATTAATTGAAACCTTTTCAATCTGAGTCAGAATTGTCTGATTCTTTGCCTCGTATAGTTTTTTTTTTTGCTGGTTGAGATTTAGTTTTTTCTGGTGGATACGTTAAATCTCCATTATAATGAATTGCTCCAGATTGAGCGATTCTCCATTCTAATATTTCTGTTGAAAAATCATCACAATTTCCAAGATTTGTGAATCCAACAATGTAATTTTTGGTTTTTCCATCTATTACAAGGGCAATTGTTGGAATAACTTTTATTTTTAGACGCTCTAAAAGAATTCATATTATCAAAAAAAGTTTTTCAAACGTTACAAAATAAAAATAGATTTTTAGAAATGTTTATTTTTCCAAATCAGAAACAAATCAAATTTGGAATAACTAACACTGCTAACTCTAAGTTAAGAATGTTTTTTCTCTACCAAGGGTAATAAGACATTCTGTAAAAGTTAGAATATTGTCATTATTGCCCAATAGTACAGAAAAGAAATTACCGGTTAAAAATGGACACTTTTCAACATCTAATTTTATAAATTTAGTTTCTATATGCTTTCTGCAAAGGATCTTAAAATGCATATCAACGATTTTGCATCTTTCAGTTCCATTTTTATAAAAGTGACAAACAACTTTATTTGATTTTTTGCAAACATCAAAAAATTCTTTTTCCTCTGATAATTCTGTATACTCGCCATGACCCTGGAAAATCATTTATTTTATTTAAAGTATTTTTTAATATTTCAAAAGTTTCACAAAGTTACCTGTGATAACCATTCCTGCTTCTGTTTATGTAATTTTTTCATTTCTTGTAATCTTTTTTCTCTCAACTGCTCCAAATCATCAATATTTAGATTATCTAACTTATCCAATTCTGTATCAATTTGCTCTTCTACTTTAGATGTTATTTCAGCTACTTTTTTTTGTATTAACTGTTCCATTTTGAAGTAGCTTATTATTTAAAATTTAGATTAATAATCATGTGTTATACATGGGTATATTGACAAGTTCAGAAAAAGTATTCAAAATTAAATTATAAAATTTCTACTTAACAAAAATTACCTTTTTACTATTGTATGCAATATAAATCTTTCGTTTAAAAAAGTTTTTTCAAAACAATCTGTAAGAAAAAATTTATTTTTATAGGTTACAATCTCTGTTGTTACAAGTGGTTACAATATATAAAATATTTGTGTCTATATAAACTCTATAAAAACTTTTGCAATGTTTCCATGAACTTTACTTACCTATATAATTTAAGTTATTACTTCAACTTTTTCAATGCTATATTTTTTATACAAAAATTTATTGAAATTATAAATTTCTAAAAAATTTACATAAAAGAATAATGAAAAAACTTGATCAATTGTCCACAGGGGCCTTATATGTAGTTCAATGATTGAGTCCGACTCTTCTCCACTCCAAATTATATATAGCAAATTGGAAATAAAATGAAATAAAATTACACGGTCTTTGGGTGCTGGACGTGGTATTTTCAAAGTCAAATGACAAAAAAAAAATGATGGGTTGGCATTAGCACCCCCTTCGTACTCTATCATTTCGTAGCATAAGTGAAAAATGAGATTGCATTGATACCAATCAATGAATTTAATTTTGTCATATGACTTTGAAAATACCATACGTCCAGCACCTAACATACGTGTATAAAATTATAGAGGGAAACCGTGCTTTTTAAAATTTATTTAATAAATAAGTATTAATTAAAATTAATAATTTATTAATTTTTTTCATAATTATTAGTTAATAAAGTGATTTATGATAAATATTTCATTTATTACCTTAACTCCATGGATAATTTTTTAATTTTATTTTTATTATTAATTTATTTTATAGGTACAGCGTGGCAATAAAAAAACGTATACAATAAAAAAGGGTAAAAAAGTTAACCCCGGTTGTTTAGGGAGCTTCCACAAATTACGTCGGCCAAAAAATCGTATTTTTGACCCCCCTCCCCCCCTCTGTCAATGTTTGTCATTTAGTAATGACCCCCCCTCTAATTTGACGTCGTAAATTTTTACCCCCCCCCCCCTATTATATACAATTATACATATTTTTTTTCTTATCTTATAAAAAAAATATACTTTTTATCGCCTAGAAGTCGCACTTTGTATTAAAAAATTTATTTTTTTTATTCTAATTGAATATTTATAATATTATAAGACTCAAAGAAAGGTTAAATAAAATATTTGTACCTAAAATTTAAAAAAAATTACCATTCATATAAAAAATAATTTTTTTAAATTATAAAATTAAAATAACTTAAATTAAATTTAAAATTTATGCAGACGACGTCAGTTTCTACGGAAGACCCCCCTTCCCCCTTGAAGTTGGATCAGTGCTAGCCTTATGAAAAAATTCTATTCTATGAATCTAGTAATAAAACTATGAATTAGCCAAATCCTTTTAAATTTTCTTTTATTTTGTTTTTTATTTTGTTGCTTTTTATTTTTCAATCATAAGCGTCCAGGCAGAACTCATAAATTATTTATTTTACTCATCCCTGACATTAACTTCTGAAAATTAGAAAATTGAATTGAATGTTTGTCCAAAAAATCAGTTAAAATGGTCTATAGTGAACTCGGAAAACAGAAAATTCAAAGAAAACTTACTTAGATTAACTTGGAATTTTTATGCATACTTGGTTTCGTCCGCAAATTTCAAGTGAATCCAATAAGTAAATTTTGTTTCAATTTTCATTTTTCCGGATCTAATGGACAATTTTTACAGCTTTTACGGGCGAAACCAAGCATACCTAAATATATGGCTCATTTTCATTTTTTTTGCAAAAATAGATTTAAAGAAAATAATATAAAAATCTTGTTTTAGTGCTGTAATTTTTTTTAGAAAACTTATTTTTTGAGGTATAAAAAAATATTTATATAGAAAATAAAAATCCATGCACTTGTTTTGCTTAAAACACCAAGTTCTTTGATAGGAACGGTAAATGCTTTTTTTGCCTTTGTCTTTAGCCACAAATTTTTTTTTAACTTAAAATTTTGTTAATTTTTATGGTGTATGGTCAACAACTTTTTGAAATATAAACTTTAAGACAAAAAAATTTGTAAATTTTTACTTCAATCGATATTTACAACCACGTGACACTATTTTTGCAAAAAAAATGAAAATGAGCGATATCCTAGACAATCCAAGTTAACATCCTTTGAATTTTCCGATTTCCCGAGTTCACTAGGCCATTTTTATAGGTTTTCCAGACTAATCATAATTTATTCAACTAAATCGAATTGAATTAAGACAATCCAAGTTAATTTTCTTGAAATTTCCAATTTTTTGAGCCTATAATGAACTATTATTAACGATTTTCCTTATTAACTATACCATTTTTACAAATTTTTCAGACGATCCTAGCGTGCTTGCCCAAGAAAATCCAAGTAAATTTTTTTTTCATTTTTCGTATTTTCTGTTTAATTGGGCCTTTTTTAGGCAAGATATATCAGACTAAGTATGCAATGCATACATTAAATCGTGCCTTATACCTTTGTCAGGTAAAAAAACGGAAAAGTTTGTAAATTGTCAAATTTGGAGAAATTTAGTCCCCAGGTCATTCCGATGCCTCTAAATGCATATATTGCCTTGGTGTGTGAAAGAATGTATGTTCGAGAAAGTGTATCTTCAAGATCTCAGAACATACTCGATAAATCAATCCCTTAGATCAATTTTTTTGAAATCAGAACTAGTTGCAGGGTTTTCAATTTCAAAAGTTTTCATCAAGTACTTGAAGAGAAATGTCCAAAAAACTGATTTCAGATATAAAAAAAAAAATTATGAAAAAATGATATTTAAAAAAATTATGAATAAATGATAAAAATGGTGAAAAATGAATTTGTTTTGAATTTAATACATCCAAAATGTGGCTAATGACCTAAAATAACTAGAAAATAACTAAATTAATTAAAAATTATGTTTTAGGCACGATCACCCTATTGTATGAGTCATTAGTGTATAGTGTGAGAAAAATGGTAATATATTAAAAATTTTAACAAAAAATGGCAAAAAAACGTTAAAAATGACCTAAAATGGGCAATTACGTAAAATTGGGCCACGTTAGGTCAAAACGACTTCGGATTTTGATTCAGTGACCCCAAAAACTAAAATTACCGTCGAAAAATTTTATGGACTATGCTTTCAAAAAAAATCGCAAATAAAACCATGTTCCAGGCCTATACTTGCTTTCAAAAAAAATCGCAAATAAAACCATGTTCCAGGCCTATACTGCTACAGTCTTTAAATTGTACAATTCATGGAGGAATTTGGTAGCCAGGTTATTCCGATGCCTCCAAATGCTTATATTGCCTTGGCCAACACCGGTGTGATGTAATAAATAATAGTTTCCAATTTATTTATGAGGGTGTGGATCCTATAAACTTTATTAAAAAGAAAATACTCAATAAATAGTGATCGTGCCTGAAATTCTTTGCAATTTTTAATGATTTATTTTTAATTTCCAGCTGAATTTGAATTCGACACTAATTTTTAAAAATTTTGCCCCTCATCACCGACAAGCGTATGCACGTACCCTACCCCATTTTTTAGAGCAACTATATGTGAGAGAGAGACAAATGTTATAAACTTGATTGGTTACATACATGCAGAAACCATGATGCAGAAATATAAATATTTTTAAGTGACACATCTGAACCTGTGATGAATTTTAAATTTCTTCTGCTCCGATGCTCTTCAATACAATTAATTTTAGAAAAAATTATTTTGTTTTATAACTTTTACAATTTTAAAATATAGAAATGAGTACATAAATGTTGTGAATTCTGTGATTATGTTTAGAAGTGTTGCAACTCTAGATTTATTGAATACAACACTTAATGAATTACGTAAACACGGGATACTTTATGTTGAGGATTTGCAGAAAAATCCTGGTAATCTTTTTTTTTTATTTAACTAACTTTTTTGCGAATTATAGAACTTTTTTAATATTGAAATTTTCAGATTTAGTAAATAAATTTCAAGATAAAGATGAAATCAAGAAACAATTAAATATAAACACAGAAGTTTTGGCTTTAGATCTTTGGCAGGTAATATAAAATGTATTTTAAAATTTGCTAAATAGTTTTTGGATAAAAATAATAAAAATTTTAGGAAGATTCTCAAAGAGAATCTATTTCTATAGGTTGCTCGGAATTAGACGGTATTCTAGGCAACGGATTTCAATGTGGCTTTATTACAGAACTTTGTGGAGCTCCATTTTCAGCAAAATCACAAATTTGGTAATTCAATGTGATTTTGTAAATAAAATAAATTTACTGTATATATATATTTTTTTTTTAAATTATAAATTACATATAAGTTAAAAAGTATTTTATCTTTTAGCATGCAACTGTGTGTTTCTGTGCAATTAAATAAATGCCATGGTGGCTTGGATGGGAGAGCTTTGTACATTGATACAAGAAGTGGAATATCTTATCTAAGAATCAAAGGTAAGAAAATTATTAATTTGCAATTTTTCTTTTCTTTATTTTCACATAAATCATTCAAACATTTAAATTTATTACATTGAAGATTTTAAAAAACAATCATTGACAACTATTGTAAACATCAATTTTATAACATGAATATTTAAAATCTTTGTATCACAAAATATTGATATGTTTTAATATTAGAAAACAATTTGATTTTAAATTTGATAATATAATAACATGTATAGAATATTTAATTGAATTGATTTTTTTATGTTTATCTAGTAAATCAAAAAATTGTGTTGATGTTTTTTAAAAGATTACTAAATTTAAATATTTACAAAATATAACACTAATGCTTGCACTAATTCAATTTATTGTATATAGTTACATATTGATTTTGGTAGTAAACACCTTCACTTTCATAATCTCTATGTGGTCTTAAACTACAAAATGGATTTTTTTCTGAAATTAAATAATCTACTTGTTTGCTTAAAATATCACATAATCTTTTGTGCTCTTTTTTACACTCGTCTTCAGTATATGATGTTATAATAAATGGGCATTTTTGCATTGGTAAAATACGTAAAGATTCAGGCCATTTATCATTAAGAGAATCTATATTTTCACTTTCATGGATTCCTAAATTGTAGCCAATTATTATATCAGGTTTTGAAAAGCATTTGCTTTCTGCATATTCTTTGTATAAAAACCCATGAGTTTCAACTTGAAACTTCATTCCTTTATCTTTGCAACAATCGCAAACAGAACGTTCGAGTTTTTTACTTTTTTTATCAAAATCTGGACCAATAAGTATAAGGCTTAAATTATTCAATGATGGTAACCAATGTAAAAGAGTTTCCCAAAGTTCAATTCCGTCAAGTTCAATAATGTTAGCTCCAATCACATGAATAATTATTTTAGAGTTCGGAGTATAATCTAATTTTTCCATCGCGTAAAGTAAAGTTAATGGTCTTGTAAAATATTCAGAGGCATGGGCAGTTTTTAAATCATTGGATAAAGGAATTGATACATCCTCATTGATATATAAGTCTATAAAATTTTTCATAGTAGGTGGTAAATATGCTTTTTCAGTATGAAATGGTACAACATTTCTTGGTGCTTGTCTTAAAAATACTGTTGAAGCTATGTCTAATTCATAACACATAGCTAATAATCCACAAACTTTGCTGTGAGATTTGTCATTTCGATGTTGGATGCAGAAACTAGCACTTGAACACTTTTGACAGTCAGTCAATAGTTTTGAGTTGGTGTTATGACATACACTACAAGCTCGAGGAAATTTAAACATTTCTTCTTCATAAGGTAATAGTTTGCTTTGCAATTTTAAACTTACAAGTAACATTAAATTCATTTTTGCTTTTACCCAAGTATCTTGGTCGCAATTGACTAGATCACTTAAAAAATTAGGAGTTTCTGATTCAGCTAGCATTTCTGACAATATTTTACATAATTTTTTATGTTGTTGCCAGTGCTGTTTTTGATGATCTTTACCACAGTATGATATCATTTTACAATTACTGCATTTTTTTAATAGAGTTTCATTTATTGATGATTTACAAACGTGACAAGTATTGGCATAAAAAAAAAGATTGTGTAAATCTTCTGTCATTTTTGGAAAATAATCCATATAGAATACAATTTTTACATGCAAAATATGTTTTGATATTATACAAGCTAGCAAATTTAAAAAATACTTGTTACACTTTAAATTATTATAAAACTGTTTTGTTTGTTTTATTTAGTAATGAATGCAAAAAAAATTAATACGAATAAAATTTTACAGCGATTGCGCGTTTTAAATGTTTGGAATAATAAAAACTGATATAAGGGTCCCATGTACAGTACATGATGTACTGTATGTTTCAGATGAACTAGTTTCTTTGTCTCTCTCTTACTCATTATTTTATTAGCTTATGATTGGCTTTCATACGAGGGTAAACTAGTTGCTCTGAAACATAGAATATTGTACACTGCGGTAACACTGGGGTGTTCCGTGTTTTCTATATTCTTTGAGGGCGCTATTGGTTGTCACCACTTGCCACACTCCTGTAGCTCTCTTTATCTGACATATGCTCCCGCACTGTCCCGCACCTTTTCTGTTGACAGATTTGCGATCAAATTTTGTTGGAAAAGTTAACATATTAGCTGACTGAAAAATTGTCTATTAGACACTTAAAGATTTAAAAGTATTTCAATTTTATAGCCATTTTTTTTTAAATTTAATGTACTATATAATTATTATATTAATACTATAGGTATATAATTTTTGTAAAAATAAAAATATTAAATTCTTTGGTAAATTTTCAAAAAATTTTGTAAATATTTGAAAAAAATCGTAAATTTGCTAAATTTAGCATATTAACAAAAAATTCGAAAATTCTCGATTTTTTTTTGTGAATTTACGAAAAAAGTTGTAAATTCACAACTACTTTTCGTAAATTTACAACAATTTTTTTTAAATTTCCGAAAAAAATGGTAAATTATTAGTTTTTCTTGCGATTTCACAAAAAAAAATCGAGAATACTCGAATTTTTTGTTAATATACTAAATTTTAGTTAAAAATTTAAATTATGTTGATTTTTATGGTGTACCATCAAAAAATTATTGAAATTGAAAATTTAAAAAAAAAATTTTTTTTAATTCATGCATCTGCATGGTAGTCAGAAACGTGCTGTACGTCACTTTTGCAAAAAAAAAAAACAATAATGAGCCATATATATTACATCATAAAATAATAATTTTTTTTTAATTGATTAATTTTTTCCTGAGTATTCATTTCTTCAAGAAAAAAATCATTTTTATTGGCCAAATTTTAATTTTTATGTCAAAAACAAATCAAAAACTATCTTAAATAAATTTTGTTACTTATACAATTTTCAAGGTTTGTGACCTGAAATTAAAATTTGGTCAATAAAAATGTTTTTTTTTCTTAGAGAAATGAATTACCAGACTAGAGAAAAATTAATGGAATTAAAAAAAATCATTATTTTACGATGAAAATTAAGCGATTAATGCATATTTTAAGTTCACAAAAATAGGGTTTATTCAATAGAATTGTATAATCATTTTTAAACCATTTTTTAACTTCAAAATGCATATATTATAACTCGGTCGAATTTCATCGTAAAATAATAATTTTTTTTTTTTTTTTTTAATCGGTTAACTTAAAATTTACTTTTCAAGTTAAAAACTATTTATATAGCTTCAAATTTTATAGACAGATTTTATTGGTTTTTGACATATATAAATTCAATTTAAGTATATGATCAGGCTTACAATGGTTGAGAACGAAATTAATTTTCTGAAAAACTATATTTGCAAATACTTTGAAAGTCAGTAAGTAGAATCAGTTTATCATTTCAATTAAAAGTGCTTATAGTCAATTTTTTTAAATATTAAATAATTTTTTAAATAATTTATAATAATTTATTAAATAATTTTTTAAATGATTTATAATAATTTATTAAATAATTTTTTAAATAAAATGAAATAATTATCATCGTAGCGGAGAATTCGTTCCTCGGATTACGCTCAAACTTTACTCGTACGCGTGCGTATTTAATAATTTAATTTAAAATGTTTATTGTTTTTATTTGACCTGCCAGATTTTAAAATAAAATAAAAATAAAAATAAAATTAAAAAATTATCAGTGAACGAGGAAACCGTTATTTCATCGATAATCAAATAAAATTAAGGTAATAAATGAAATATTTATTAAAATCACTTAATTACGTGAATAATTAATAAATTATTAATTTTAATTAATTATTAATATTAATACGTAAATAAATGAGTTTTAAAAAGCGCGGTTTCCCCCTCCATGGATAATTTTTTAGTATCAGAGGTCAGGGATGGTCTAGGTTTAGGGATTCTAAAAATAAAAATAGTGTGTTCAATAATTGAAATTCAAAAAATTTTACTATCAACAAATTTCTGGGTCAGAAACAGATATATAATAAATAAGAACTAAGAATAATTTAATAGATATATTCGAAAAATAAAATAGCAAAAATTAAAATGTGAATTAAATTGATAAAAAAATTTTTAGGTTAAAGGTATCTTACTTTTCTAAATAATACTGCAACAAATTTAAGTCTAGAATACTCAATGTTTATTTCGTTGACAAAATGGGTATACCAGGATTAACTACTTATATTCATCAACGATCAGATGTCTGTTTTGATAGATACGAACTACATAATACTTATTTGGTAATCGATGGCAATGCTGTTTCTTCACATTTGTACGCAAAGCTTAAGGACTCACATAATTGCTTTGGTGGAGATTATGATAAATATGCCTATGTAGTAGCCAATTTTTTTGATGAATTATTACAATGTAAAATAATTCCATTAATTATAATTGATGGTGGATCAGAAGAAAAGAAATTAAAAACTTTAAAAAAAAGAACTATTGACAGAGCTAAGAGTGCTTCTTTAATTAATCCTGGAAATAGCCAAAGATATAATGTTTTTCCACTTCTTTTTAAAGAAGTTTTCAAATATATTGTTCAGCAAAAACATATTAAATATGTTACATCATTATTTGAAGCTGATGATGACATTGCTTCTGTTGCAAGATTATTAAATTGCCCAGTTTTAAGTAACGATTCAGATTTTTATATATTTGATGTTACATATATTCCAGTAAATACACTTGAAAGATGCATTCGGAAATCAACAGGCGAATATGTGAAACCTTGTCAAATCTATACAATAGATAACTTTTTAAGAATATTTCCTGATATGGATAAAAATGTCATGCCCATGGCAGCTGCTCTTCTTGGTAATGATTATGTTAAACGATCAACTTTTAGGGATTTTTTTTGTACATTAAAATTATCAAAAGCTTCTAAAAGAAAATATAATGACATGCAAAGAAGAATTGAAGCTACCTTCAATTTTCTTCAAAATCGTACCTTAAATACAGCAATTATTAGAATACTGAGTAAGATAAAAAAAGAACATCGGCAATCAATTCTATCTATAATAGAAATGATTATTAATGGTTACTTATTAGCATCTCCAACTATGCTTTATCCATTAGGTTTTGACAATGAACATATTAACACAGTCACAAGAGGAGTACCAAATGAACCTTATAAGTTTTACGAAATGAATCTTGAAAATATAGTTGTTCAAGAGGAACCAAAAAAAGAAGATGAAACTGACTTAGAATTTAATGAAGAATGTGCAGATGATGAAGTAGATGAATTTTTAGATGAGTCTATAGTTTCAAAAAACGAGGAATATTTGTACAAACTTTTACCATCTTGGTTCATCAAAGAATTTAATGCTGGCCATTATCCTTCTTATTTTGTTGACATGATTACTAGACAATTATATATTTGTCCAATACAAGTCGAGTGCTTTGATTACATTTGCTGCATGGAAATAAGCTTTAAGATAATTGATATCATTTTCAAATTATTGACTTATGAAATAGATCGTAACAAAAAACTCATATACTTTACTCGAGGTAAAGGCAGAAATATTATGAATCGCGAAATAACTATGCATAATCCTATAATGTTACCTCCTTTATCTCAGTTGCGTAAAATGAATATTGAACTTAGAAAAGATATTTTAGATAACTGTTTGAAAATATCAGATAATTTTTTGGTGGATTTTCCACCTAATTGGAGGTTGTACATTGCTGTTATAAAATATTGGATGGATGAAGCTGAAGAAGCATTTAAAACAAATTGTCATGTATATGCAGTATTATTTTCTTTACTTTATCATGTGATTGATAAAAATATAGGTTTCATTAGATCATCCAAAAATTTTAACAACAAGTATGGTCGCGATTACAGAAGATTGGAACATTTTAATAATTCAAGAAACTCTTATGTTCCATCAGTTCATATCAATATATATCAAGCTAATCATGAAATAAAAAAAGAGGATTGTATATTAGCAGCTCCATTCTTTATTGAAAATTTTGAAACCAGTGAAACTTTATATAGAAATCCAAAAAAATTCAATGTCTTCATTGTTCATGGTTTCTCATTACTTCAAAATTGTTTGAGACATATCGTGCACTTAAATGCTTTGTTAGGGTATCCATATCCAAGCATTAATATTTCTGAATTTATAAATAGTACTTTACTTTACAATTTGTACAGTAGTTTTAAGAGTCACAATGACGTAAGTGCTTACATAGGGCATATTCTAAGGAATTCTCCAAGTCTTTTGCAGTTATTTACTTCAATAGAAACAAGATTAAAACCTGTATTGAGTCAAGCATTTAATAACAGAGTTAATCGTTCAAGACGTAGAAGAAATAGAAGGGATCAAGCAAGTACTTCAAATAATGAAGTTTATAATGATTGTGATGATTATGAATTTGAAGAAAATTACAGTGATATGAATAATAGATATTATCTTTTAAACCAAAGAAGATAAAAGTTGTATTAAGTTTTTTTTTTATAAAAAGTTATTGTTAATTCACAAATATTGATCTTACTTCATTTATTAAATTGTTAAGTAAAAAAAATGTTTAAATATTTATTCATATAATTATACCAATGTATATATATGTAAATAAATAAATATGAATAAATGGGTACATCTGAAACAATTGAAAAAATTATTAATTTTTATTTTACAAATTTGATTTTATTTTTTTGTCAAAGTACAATTTTTGTAAATAAATAATGAAATAACATCATGTATATAGACTACGTAGTACTTTTACCTATACCTGGACCACTCACGCATTTTTTCAGCCTTGATAACCTGTATAGAATGATTTAAAACTTTCGAAGTAATTGAAGATCCGATTTTCCTGACTCCAATTTTGCTCAAATTTCTGTAAAATTTATATCATTATGATTTTCAAGAGTTAAAAATATTGGATTAAAAATTAACAAAGGTTATCTCTCAATCAATTATTTTACCTATTTCCAAAAAAAGAGATATAAAGTATAAGAAACAAAATTAAACAAAATTAAATTAAATTATAAACAGTTTTTTAGATATTACTATGCTTAATTAATAAATAAAGTATACTTAAGTATTAATATAATTTATTTATGAAAAAGAAAAAATTAAGTTTTTAACATTATAATAGAATGTGTCTTATATTTTTCGAGATTTTTTTGCTCCCTCCATTTGTTTCGGAAATTTTTGTCATAAAAGCTCCCCAGCTCTGAGAATTTTGGTTATTATTATTTTGGTTATTGATTTTAAAAACCTGTGCCACCGAGCACTTGAAGTTTCCCATTTAAATGACATGGGATTTTTACTTTTCAGCTTTCTAATTTTTAACGTGCTTCAAATTTTTTTTAAACACTATATAGATAACAGATAGAAAATGATGTTTAGACATATAAAAATTGATTCCCAAAGTGTTAGAATTTCCAGAATACTTTATTTGATAAAAAGCAATTTTAAACTGTTTAAAAGATTTTGAAGCATTAATTTTCCAAAACTTCGTAAAAATCGCGCTATTTTGTTATTTTTAAAAATTTTGATTTTTGGCTAGATACACCCCCTGAAGGACTCAATTTAGATGTATCAAACTATAGAGTTATGCTGGCAACCGTTTTTTAACCCTATTAACTTTACCACTTAATATAATAATAAAAAATTGTTTAAATAAAAAAATTTTTTTCTGTGAATTTTCAAGCTCTCTTTTTGTAATATAGATAAAAATTTTACTTGTACTTATTAAACTCGATAAGTAAAATAATGTTTAAAACAAAATGCTTTCACTATACTAAAAAGAGAACATGCCCTTAACTAGTCCACTCATTTAAAATATAATCTCAGAAGGAAATGTACATATACATCTGTAAAAAAATCTGAAATTCAGTAATTGTAAAATTTATTTAGAAAGTCTAGAAATTTAGGTAATTGGGTTTGTAAAAATCTAGAAAAAGTACTGGGAATTTTTTGAAAATTATGCCTTAAAACTCGGTAAATTTTACTCTTATTTTTGAAATCTCCCTTGAAAATATCCTTATATTTTCACCTAGTTAATCCTTCTAAAATTATTCAAATATGTCCTTACTTTAAAAATATTTTGATCTGAGGAGGCCATATTATCAAAGAATATATTACTTGCAATATTTTTTTTGAAAAGTAAATGCGTTTTTTCGATTTAGCATGCAAATATATTTATTCAATAATTTCTAGAATCCTGGAAAGTCAGGGAATAACTTCTTTTTTCTCGAATTTATTTTTTATTTAAATAATTTTTGTCAATGCATGGTCTAAAAATATTTAAATTCGCAAACTTATTACCCTATAACTTTTAAACATATTAGGTATACAACTATAGTAAATTATAATGTTAAATAATTTATAATATTGTTTCAGAGATCATTAGAGGCTACACAAATTTTTATAAAAATATAAAATTATTTGAAGACGATATTTTTCAAAATATAGACGTTTTATCACCGTTTTCTGATACAGAATTTTTGCAAATTATAAATGATATAAATTTACAAGAATTTAAAAACAAAAAACAGGTATTTAATAATAAAATTTTTTTTAATTTAAAAATTTACACCTTTCTTTAACAGGTGCGATTGATTATTATTGATAGTCTGTCAATGCCCATACAATGTTGCAATGACGATCCCACTAAAAGAAGAAGTTTATATTCGATAATTCTTCATAAATTACACGAATTAACGCTTAAATTTAACGTGGCTGTAAGTTTTCAGCTCTAACTATTTTATTATTAAAAATAAAGTTATGAAATATATTTCAATCTTTTATAGATAGTTATAACAAATGAATTGATTACCCAATTTAACAAAGATGGATTCTATTTTAGCAGTGCTGGTGGGCAATATGTTTCCAATTATGTACATATAAAATTGGAGTTAACTAGAGTCACAAATGAGAAATTTGCGTGCAGACTTTTAAAAAGTTCTACCATGCCTCAAGTCTCAGTTTTGTTTAAGGTAATTACAAAATTTTTACTAAACGTACAAAATATTGCCATTGGTTGCCAGATTAACTCTGCAGATCTGTCTATATTATTCTTAAAGTCTTAAAAAATTTCGCAGTTCTCAAACTGCCCTGTAGATAATAAGGAGTTTCTAAATTTTTGACAACAAATTTTGAAAGCTAATATAGTAAAATTTACACTAAAATTTTTCATTGCTTTTTCGAATTTATTTTGCCAAATATGAAGGTTTTTTTTGTAATAGCATTTGGTAAAAATAAATGTTTCTAGGTGAGCTATTAATATTAATCCTTATAAGGATGTTTTTTTTTACATGCAAAGGGCAATTATGACGGCTTCTCAAAATTTGAATATAGCCATTATTGCCCTCAAGTAAGTAATGAAGTGCTATAACTGATCAATAGTTGTCGTTGTCCATCCGGAGCAATTTCAGAACCCCAAATCTTTTTGATGCAGAATAATAAACAACTTGAAAAACGCAGAAACATCGAAATTCCTAAAAACAAGTGCACATTTGATAAAATATCAGAGGTAATTATTTGTAAAAAGCAAAAATTTACCATAAAATAAATTTCGGAAATTCTCTCATTCTAAATGTATTCTAATTTTATGAATCCGGAATTTAATTTTTCCGCAAAATTCATTTATGGGTCTGTTTTCGAAAAATCTAGATTTAAAGATTCTAACAACTGACACGGATGGACAACGATAGTTATTACTATAGTCGCATCGGATGGTAATTAAACTGCTATCTAAGCCATTCTTTTTTTCCCTTAGTTTAAAATGTAATATTACACAACTTGGGTAGAGAAATACTATATTTTTTATGTCCGATATACGATTATTAATAAAGGAGGTAATTTTTTTTGTAAAATCAATCAGTAATTAGAGGCAAGTCAGATCAACTTGAAATTCTATATTTGTTAAGTAAAATGTCAAATATCCGAGTAAACAAGTTTGGTTAGTAGGAGTTGGTCCAAAACGCTGTAAATATTGACCAAACTGTTTTTTTTTAACCAAAAATAAATAAATATTTAACATCTCGGGCAATATTAAATGAATTTTGGTGAAAATAGGTACCGGGGGATTTTTAGGGTCGCTGATTACGATTTTAATGTCAGAAATTTCTGAAACACCCTGTAAACAGTAAAAACTGCCCTTTTTTAGTTTTTTTTTTTTAATATTTTGGAATTTAAGCTTAGTTTATCAAATAAATGCCATTTTTTCAGAATAATTAATGAAGATTTTTTTTAAATTATGCACCGAAATTAGGGGAGTTAAAACTACTCCCAGAATAAGAATAAATACAAAAAACATGACAGATTATTTTTGTTGTATTTTAATCAATTTTTTGAAAATATTTTATCATATATTTACTATTATGAAATTAATTCAACCCCCTCAGGGGGTAAACGACCTCCATAAAAATTGAAAAAAATTGTTATTAAAATTTTTGTTTTAATCTTTCAATGTAAGCATAAAAAATAGCGATTTTCTAGCAAAATAATATATGGCTCGTTTTCATTTTTGTTGAAAAAATAGCTTTCAAAAAATAAAAATAAAAAATTCCTTTTTTAAAGTCCGAACAAGGCTTTTTAGACTTTTTTCATCAATATTTATTCAGTGTTGCATAAAAATCACCATAACGAACCTTTTACATCAATTTATTACGTTTTTTCATAAAATTATAAGGTAAAAACAGCTTAAAACCATTAAAAAACCAAAATCGTTACATACGGCCTTAATATATGAATTTTTCTAGGTTTTATGTATTTTAGAGAACAGTATCATATATTTTTAAAGAATTCTTACTAAAAAAACGAGTTTTGGAAGTAAATTTTAAAAATATTTAATAATTTAAAAAAAAAAGAGGAACGGTAAAGGCAGGAACGGTAAAGGGTTTTTTATAGAAAAATCAAAATAATTCAGACAAATGAACAAAAAAACTTTTCCGTTTGGAAAGTAAAGTATTTTTATGATTGAAACTTGCTAAGTTTTTAATATTTTAATTACAACGCTTCTGAATCGGAGATCCATGGGGGTACGGTAAAGGCTTTTGTTTTTGTCCCTTCGTGATTTCTGAACTTAAACTGATTTTGTTTTCCTATTTAACGACCTCTTAAAGTGCTCTCGATGTGAGAATTTTTTTTAAATGTATTTAAGTTGTCATTTATGTGATTAAAAGGTTTTAAAAATGTTTTTATGAAGAGAAATCAAATTTAATATAAATAAATTACGTATTACGTTATAATTTTGTAAAATCGTGTGACACACCTTCTCACCCTTGTAATAATTAGTAAAAGTAAGTTTAAATTTTTTCTATATGGAAAAAGTTTAACCTTATGATATATCAATTAATCCCCAAATAAAATTTTTTGAAAATTAATTGATAGGTGTGAGTGACAGACACTCAAAGTATAGGAATCTCCTTTGTGACAGGGAACGGTAAAGGCTTTTTTGCTATATTTTTATGTTTTATAGTAGTTAAAACATTAAATTATGTTGATTTTTATGGTGTACCATCAAAAACTTATTGAAATTAAAAAAAAAATGTTTTAAATTAATGCATCTGGTAGTCAGAAACGTGCTGTACGTCACTTTTGCAAAAAAAAACGATAATGAGCCATATAGAGAAAATTTTTTGGGGGGGGTCATTTGAATCAAATTAAAAAAAATTGCTTAAAAAGGTTCTTTAAATTTGGGGGGGAGGCCAAACGGGTACTTCTCGTTAATTATGTAACGTAAATTAGCTAAAAAAAGGTAAAACTGAACGCTGAGGAAGGGTCATCTATAAGTAATATATCAATGGTTTTTTCTTAGTATATCATCTGCTCCTAAGAGAATCTCGAGAAGTACCCGTTTGCCCCCCCCCCCAAGTTTTAAGAACCTTTTTAAACAAATTTTTTTAATTTGATTCAAATGACTTGATGCCTCTAATTACTACTTAGAGATTACACCTCCTTTCCTGTATTATATATACAAACTGTAAAACTCATGTTTAAAAGTTAGAAATATCAAAAATTTCTACACCAGATTAAAAATCAGTGGCGGATCCCGAAAGCTGTCTCAGGGGGGGCGCTCAAGCACAATTTTGTATGTTACTCATGAAAATTGTTCAAAAAACAAAAAATTAACAAAAAACATGCAAATTTTTGGAGCTCAGGGGGGGCGATCGCCCCTACCGCCCCCCCCCCCTGAATCCGCCCTTGTTAAAAATCGATATTAAATCTAATCTATATGTCTTATAAGTTTTATAGTGCGTAGTTGGGGATTTTGGACGATTAATCATCAATAACTCCCAACTAAATAATAAAACTTATAAAGATATAGTCTAGATTTAATATCGACTTTTAATCGATAGTAGACATAGCAAAAAATTATATTAATCATGATAGAGCTTATTGTTAGTTCAAACTTTAAACCTCTGCCTATTTACCTATCTCGCACAAAAAAAAACATAATGATTTATCATTATGATTTATCATTATGGTAAATCATTATGGTTTATCATATGGTTTACCATAAGGTATATATTATTGACAAAATAATTTCTGTTATCTCCTGGACAACCTTCGGGATAAAAATGAACCCTCCTAGGAAAAGCTGATATCCTGGAGGTATAATTTTCCTATTTTCACCCCAACTTATTTTCCGATTTTCCAAAATGGCGGACCAGAAAATATGAAAAAAAGAACTTTCTACACTACCTGGGGGTTTTCGAGGTTGAGAAAAACGTTTTATGACTGAAAATTTTCATTTTTTCGACCCAACATATTTTCCGATTTTCCAAGATGGCGGACCAAAAAAATATGAAAAAAAGAACTTTCTACCTTACCTGGGGGTTTTCGAGGTTGAGAAAACCGTTTTTATGACTGAAAATTTTCATTTTTTCACCCCAACATATTTTCCGATTTTCCAAGATGGCGGACCAAAAAAATATGAAAAAAACAACTTTCTACATTACCTGGGGGTTTTCGAGGTTGAGAAAAACGTTTTTATGACTGAAAATTTTCATTTTTTCACCCCAACATATTTTCTGATTTTCCAAGATGGCGGACCAAAAAAATATGAAAAAAACAACTTTCTACCTTACCTGGGGGTTTTCGAGGTTGAGAAAACCGTTTTTATGACTGAAAATTTTCATTTTTTCACCCCAACATATTTTCCGATTTTCCAAGATGGCGGACCAAAAAAATATTAAAAAAAACAACTTTCTACCTTACCTGGGGGTTTTCGAGGTTGAGAAAACCGTTTTTAAGACTGAAAATTTTCATTTTTTTACCCCAACGTATTTTCCGATTTTCCAAGATGGCGGACCAAAAAAATATGAAAAAAAGAACTTTCTACACTACCTGGGGGTTTTGGAGGTTGAGAAAAACGTTTTTATGACTGAAAATTTTCATTTTTTCACCCCAACATATTTTCCGATTTTCCAAAATGGCGGACCAGAAAATATGAAAAAAAGAACTTTCTACACTACCTGGGGGTTTTGGAGGTTGAGAAAAACGTTTTTATGACTGAAAATTTTCAGTCTTTTTCAGGTAGTGTAGAAAGTTCTTTTTTTCATATTTTTTTGGTCCGCCATCTTGGAAAATCGGAAAATACGTTGGGGTGAAAAAATGAAAATTTTCAGTCTTAAAAACGGTTTTCTCAACCTCGAAAACCCCCAGGTAGTGTAGAAAGTTCTTTTTTTCATATTTTTTTGGTCTGCCATCTTGGAAAATCGGAAAATATGTTGGGGTGAAAAAATGAAAATTTTCAGTCATAAAAACGGTTTTCTCAACCTCGAAAACCCCCAGGTAGTGTAGAAAGTTGTTTTTTTCATATTTTTTTGGTCTGCCATCTTGGAAAATCGGAAAATATGTTGGGGTGAAAAAATGAAAATTTTCAGTCATAAAAACGGTTTTCTCAACCTCGAAAACCCCCAGGTAAGGTAGAAAGTTCTTTTTTTCATATTTTTTTGGTCCGCCATCTTGGAAAATCGGAAAATATGTTGGGGTGAAAAAATTTAAATTTTCAGTCACAAAAAAAAAAATTTTTCTCAACCTCGAAAACCCCCAGGTAAGGTAGAAAGTTGTTTTTTTCATATTTTTTTGGTCCGCCATCTTGGAAAATCGGAAAATATGTTGGGGTGAAAAAATGAAAATTTTCAGTCATAAAAACGTTTTTCTCAACCTCCAAAACCCCCAGGTAGTGTAGAAAGTTCTTTTTTTCATATTTTTTTGGTCCGCCATCTTGGAAATTCGGAAAATACGTTGGGGTGAAAAAATGAAAATTTTCAGTCTTATAAACGGTTTTCTCAACCTCGAAAACCCCCAGGTAGTGTAGAAAGTTGTTTTTTCATATTTTTTTGGCCCGCCATCTTGGAAAATCGGAAAATATGTTGGGGTGAAAAAATGAAAATTTTCAGTCATAAAAACGGTTTTCTCAACCTCGAAAACCCCCAGGTAAGGTAGAAAGTTGTTTTTTTCATATTTTTTTGGTCTGCCATCTTGGAAAATCGGAAAATATGTTGGGGTGAAAAAATGAAAATTTTCAGTCATAAAAACGTTTTTCTCAACCTCGAAAACCCCCAGGTAAGGTAGAAAGTTCTTTTTTTCATATTTTTTTGGTCCGCCATCTTGGAAAATCGGAAAATACGTTGGGGTGAAAAAATGAAAATTTTCAGTCATAAAAACGGTTTTCTCAACCTCCAAAACCCCCAGGTAGTGTAGAAAGTTCTTTTTTTCATATTTTCTGGTCCGCCATTTTGGAAAATCGGAAAATAAGTTGGGGTGAAAATAGGAAAATTATACCTCCAGGATATCAGCTTTTCCTAGGAGGGTTCATTTTTATCCCGAAGGTTGTCCAGGAGATAACAGAAATTATTTTGTCAATAATATATACCTTATGGTAAACCATATGATAAACCATAATGATTTACCATAATGATAAATCATAATGATAAATCATTATGTTTTTTTTTGTGCGAGATAAAATATAAACTATTTAAATCTGTAGGGTTGACCTAGCAGCCATAATTTGTCTATATTCATTATAATTAAATGTATTTGATAATTTTAGGTAACTGAAGATGGAATAAGAAACACTTCATAAAATTTGATGGAAAAAAAATTATAAATTTATTTGTTAATACCCATTAATATTAATTGTATTATAACAATATACCATTCCTAACAAAATGTATAACCCAATCTGAAAGTATTTAACAAGCATATAATTATAAATATATATTTACACTAAATAATTTATAAACATAGACACATTAACATAAATTGTTTTAAATTTTTCAATTTTAAGAATCTACCCGGAACCTACACATTTTGATCTTTCACATGAGAAAAATATTACACAATAAATTAATTACCAAAATAAATCTTGCACAAGTGTAAGAAAATTAATAATTAAATATTTTATATGTTTTAATTGTGAAACTTGATATAAAAATTATAAAAATATACAAAATTCCTGTTCTTGTGTAAGATTTATTTTGGTAATTAATTTAATAATTTTTTCGTATAAGAAAATAGATGCGCAAGATCTAAATTTGTAGGTTCCGGGTAGACTCAATTTTAATAATCAAATTTAGATCTAAGTATTTTACAATATTATTAAAATTTAATTTATTACATTTAATTGCTTTTACAATTAGAATAATTTTAAGTTTAAACAAATGTTTTATTTAATATTTTAAATTATATATATTTTAAATGAAATTTTAAGAATTTTTTGTAATATTTTATATAATATTTTATGTAAAAAAAATAATTAATGAATTTCAAAAATTGATTATATAGAAAAAAAAACACAATAAAATTAAATAACCATTAAAATAATAGACAGGTCTTAAAAAATCATTCCTCAAATTATCATTAAAAAATTTATTTATCCAAACATTAACGTATGAAATAATAATTTCAATCAATTATAACAAAATTGGCAATTTAATTACAATATTTGTATACATATATAAATAGATCTCTTATAAAATTTTAAAATTAGCAATTTAAATAACTTTTTTTTGTACTTGTTGTCCCGTTTTCACTATTAAAAGGCACTTATATTACATAAAATAGAATGTGATATTTATTAAATATGATATAATATATTATTACAATTGTTTATTCCAGTTAAAATTATATTAATATTAGTAAAATCATGGAGTCAAAATTTTTGATAAAAATTGATATTTTTTTTATGTGCAAAAATTTTATCTTTTTTAAATGTATAATCTCAACAGATATTTAAAACTTATTTTGTAGTTTTGTATTGATGTTTTAACTTATAAAATATGGAAAAATGCAGCATTGTATATCACAAAAAAATAAATTTTAATTATGATGAAACAAGGGAAAGGAGAGCTCTTTTATAATCTCCAGAAGTATCTCCCTAAAAAAAGAATCAATTTTTAATTTTTAATGCTTATTACCAAATATTTTGAATACTTACTGCAATCCAACTGTCCAACGATTTTCCATAACGTTCTTCAAAAGCTTTCTTTATATCACCAAGGTCAATCTCACTTCTTGAAACAATTATTCTAATTAAAGTTCGATCTTTTGTACCAATTCCATGCATACTAGCATATAAGCGTTCAGCAAAGAAGCCAATTTTAGATTTTACACATTTGACTAATAAACAAAAAAATAATTATAATTTTATAAATTAAAATTTTATAATATTCAGTAAAATTTTACTTACCAATTCCAAGAAGACCTTTTTCTACATTTCCAGAGAATTCTTTTTTAATGGCAGTTTCAATATCATGACCAGATAATTTTTCATATTCGATAAACGTCTGTCTGAGTTGCTGATAACTACGAGTAACTAAAATAGCATTAAATTGAGACTCATCAGTTCCCCATTGTTTTTCTCCAGCTTCAAAAAGAGCTTGAGCATCTGCAGCTGCTTGAGCATGATCAACTCCTTGATTTTCATCTCGATTAGCTTGGCACAAGGAAACTAAAAGTCGTTTAAAATGCCCTGATGTATCTCCTTTAAGGTCGTTTTCTAAAGGTTTTCCATATACTATAAAAAAATTTTGTTGATATTTTTAAAAATAAATTTTTGAATTAATAAAAATTTTTTAAATTCTTTATTGTTTATTGTATGTGTATATAAGTATATTTGTATGTGATATGACATCATCAATGATGTTTAAAAAAAATAATATGTATATATATATATATAAGAAGAGTAGTCATCTTCTTATATATAGTTCTCTTTGACTTTTATTGTTACCTTCACTGATGATGTATTATTAAAAATGACTCATTATTTATTATTCATGCAAAGATTTTAAATGATATTTAATTTAAAAAATTCTTTACACTTACAAGTTTCATAAAAAGCAGCTATTGTTTTAATGCCATAATTACTTAAAGTACAGAGTATTTCTACAAGCGCTTCTTCATCTGTACCTAATCCAATAATAGCGTCATGCAATTCCTTAGCGTAATAATGAGGTAGAGGTGTCATAAGGGCAAGAATTAAATCTTCTAATTTTCCAGTTAATTCACTTTTCAAGTCATTTACTAAATCTTTACCATACAAAGTTTTGTATGCTTCAGAAATTTCAATTCTTTGCACTATTCCTCTTTTTGTTAAAACATCAATAATTGCTTTTTCATCTGTTCCAAAACCCTTCATAGCTTTGCGAAGAACAGCAGCATCTGCATTAGCATCAAATGGATCTGCAGGATACACTGTTGGAGTGCACTAAAAAAATTATAAAGTTCAACAGGTGTCATATCTCTACTTAGTTAAGCTTTTAAACATAGATGCTTATTTTAAATTGAGATCATCAAAATTTTGTTATGTAATTGATTTAGTAATAAAACCAATAAAGCTTACCTTGAAAGGATAGTATTGCTGTTGTGACATTTTCGATATATTTTATTCAATCTAGGTATTTAATTAAATCTGTAAATAGATATAAAAGTTACTTTATCCTTATAAAAACAAATACTTTTATATTAAGTCGTAATAAGAAAATAAAAAATGTTCACATTCTTTTTTACCGGTATAATTATAATTAAAAACATTTACTCATTAAAAAAAAATATCGATTTATTTTTTTATAAATCAATATATCAACATACCTACACTTGTACCTTCAAATAAATTCGTTTATGGTTAAAATTCGCAAAATTTAAATATAAAAACAAATTTTTAAAAACTTGTTTACAATATATTAATAACAGACCGCAAGTCGTCCGTGTTGATATCTGCTAAATTATATGTTTTCGAGTACTATGTGATCTTCGAGTCACACCCGAACCCGACCCACATTTATTATGCGAAACTACCGCCATTTGAAGGTCTCGATTGAAAGTTTTTCATTACTCCCACTCTATGCCGGTATGTACTATATAGCGCTTTGACGGTTGGCGTGAAAAACTTGTACGTTTGAACTACTATGTTGATGTGGTGTTTGATGATGGTTTAATATTTTAAAGTATGGATGGTACCTATAGTTAGTTTAATAAGTTTCATAAATTTAAGCATGCATTCATTTCTCAAAAATTTTATATAAATTAAAATTGAATAGGCACACCTATCCTACATGAATGTTCTTGTTTAGTTTTTTATACTATTTTAATAACGATAGTTTACCAGTAAACATGGAATTATTCATCAGTTTTTATGATAAATTTATTTCATTTACATTGGAAAAAAATTTCTTTTCCCGTAAACGGAAACTTCCGGTTTTCGCAAACAGTTTTTTCTGGTTATCACATTCGTAATTCTGGTTGTGGCGAACAGATTTTTAACATATGGGAAAATTAGGCATCTTAGGGAAAATACCCGGTCGAGAAACGTTTCACGCAAATCGAACGTACTTAACCGTATTTTTCATTTTGCTCATTTATTTTTTGTAAGAAGTTTTTTTTAACAAAACTAAAAATATAACTTTAATCGTCACTATTTGTTTTATCTATATGCATAATATAAAGACATTTGAACAATTAGTTTTTGAGAAAAATTGATTTTATTTCAAAGTAATCGATACTTTAATTTTTCGTAATTTTTCTCAAAAACTAATTGTTCAAATGTCTTTATATTATGCATATAGATAAAACAAATAGTGACGATTAAAGTTATATTTTTAGTTTTGTTAAAAAAAACTTCTTACAAAAAATAAATGAGCAAAATGAAAAATACGGTTAAGTACGTTCGATTTGCGTGAAACGTTTCTCGCCCGGGTAGTTTAGTTTAGCTTATTTCTGGGATATCCAAAGGTTTGATTCAATTTTTTATGTTAAAAAAAAATAACATTTTTTACTGCGTGTGATTCAAGGACAAAAAATATGAAAAATAAAAAAAATAAATAAATATGAAAAATTAAACTTAATTTAATGAAAAAAATATTGATTTAATGAAAGGTCCACAGAATTTTAGGGATTAGCTAATAGTCAATTTTTGAAAAAATGTGTGAATTTTTGATAAAAAATGTAAATTTATTTAATTTATATATAATAATAAGGAAAATTCCGGTTTATATTATAAGGAAAAATTCTATAGGATTCTCTATTTTTTTTTTGTAAATTCGCAAGAAAAGTTGATGATTAACCATTTTTATACAAAATATAGTTGTAAATGTACAACTTTTTACGTAAATTACAAAAAAAATTGAGGATTCTCGAATTTTTCGTTAATATACTAAATTTAGTAAATTTACCATTTTTATCGAATATTCATAATTTTTTTTCGAAAATTTACTAATTTTTCTAAAATATTCTATTTTTTTCTTCTTAATCTACTTTTTACAGTGTATATAAAAAAATTAGGCATTAAATCCAAATAAAAAAACACTGCCAAATTATTGGCTCTTGCTCTACGATTACTCAGGCAATGACAAATATATTCATATGAGTAAAAAATTTTCACCATTTGATGTATCATACCTGAAAAATAAAGTGACACCAAATTTTTTAAATCTAGGCCCCTAGGACCCGTTCACAGAATTAGGGCCAAAAATTTGGCATTACGTCAATAAAAGAAAAAAATGGAGTTTTTTATTTTGTTGACGCAAAAAATTTAAAAATAAATTTTTTTTTAATTTTGACTTCAGGTTAGAGACATTGAGAAATAATGAATTTCAATTAGAACTTGAAAGAAGAAAAATTTGGTATGAAGTCTATACAATAATAAAATAAATAACAGTTATTATATGTATATTTTTTGATAACAAAAATATTCAGATAAAAATTTTCTTAAATTTTAAATTGATCAAATCAGAGAAATCGAAAAATAATTAATCTTTTAAAACTCAAAGTACCTTGTAAAAAAATTAGGTATGACAAAAAAGAAAAAGTCATTTTGGTACTTTAACGCGAAAAATTGCGAGCCAAACATTTTCCAAAATTTAGGTAATAGATCCAAAAATTTTGTAATAACGAATTTCCTGAAATTATAGGATTCCCTTTAAAAAAAAATTAGGTGCTATGTCTAAAGAGAAAAAAATGTTTAAAGAAAGGGGTTTTTTTAATTTTTAAAGCAAACAAATTTGAGAAAAAATTTGAGAAAAAATTAGGTTTCAAATCCGAGGTATTGTGTGAAAACGATATTTCTAGAGAGAAATTAGTATATTATGCACAAAAAAATAAAAAATCGAAATTTCACCAATCACGATGGTTGTTCTATATAATATATGAGGAACCAAAAAAAGTATCTCGAAATCATTGGATGACAAAAATTAAAAAAAAAATATTACATACACTGTTAAAAATACCCGATGGTAAATTTACCATTTAAATCGTAATTTTACGATCGATCGTAAATTTACGATTTTTTTGTAATTTTACGATTTTGATATAGTAAATTTACGACAAATTCGTAATATTACCACCAAATCGTAAATTTACGATTTTTATGGTAAATTTATACGATTTTGCATTTGTAAATTTACGACTGCTAGATTTGAGTATTTATAAGCCTAAAAACAACATTTCCGAAACTAAGGGGTAAGTACAAGTTTACCTTATTTTTTCGTTCCTAAACTCATATACGAGTAGAGAAAGTATTCTCATCTCAAAAGTTATTTTAAAGCCGTAAAAACTTTGTTTAGGAATTTCAAATTTTGTATACAAGCCACAATTGAAATGAACTAAAAAAAAATTTTAATATTAAATAAATTTTTTAATATCTAACATTTTTTACGTACATAAATATTAACAATTGTTTAACAAAAAAATTAGAAATCATTTTTTTGATTTCTAAGTTAAAAAAATCTAAGGCAAAAGAGGAAAAAGTTAATTAAATTCAAATAAAAATTTTTGGAGCTTAAAAAAGAAGGGAAAATAAAAATCACTTGGCTCTCTTTTACCTTAAATTTTGAAAATTTTAATCTGAGACAAATATACTTATAAATTAAATAGTCTTAATGATTAAATTTTGCACAAGATCCAGATTATACATGAAAAAAACAAAAAAATTAACCTTTGGGTAGAAAAATCAAAATTTTTTCAAAAGCGTTGATATAAAGTTTTGAATTAAATATGTAGGTTTGTCTGAAATGTTTATTTCAAATATAAAGATTATGTAATTACAAAGTATAATAGTAACGGAATCCCAATAACGTAAAGGGTTCCTACAATAAAAAATGAGAATACACTCATATGTGAGAATAAAAATAATATGAAAAATCATATTTGAAAAAGAACTTTTCTGAAATTTTAAAATTAATATCTAACTTTTATGAGAAATTGTTTTTTACTATAATTTCCAGCCCTTGATGAAGTTTAATTATTTTTTTTATGGTCATATTTGAAATAAGCAACGTCAGAAGCCCAGGATACAGTTTTTCAAGTAAAAATACACTGAAAAAAAATTCCGGTTGCCGCAACCGGAATTCCGGCTGCGGCAACCGGAATTTTTCCCGTTGCGGCAACCGGATATTCCGGTTGCGGCAACCGGATTTTCCAGTTGCGGCAACCGGAATTCCAGTTGCGGCAACCGGATTTTCCAGTTGCGGCAACCGGAATTCCAGTTGCGGTAACCGGAATTCCGGTTGCGGCAACCGGAATTCCAGCTTTGAAAAATGGATTTTTTTTTACGTAAAAGACATAATATAAAACAATTCTATCCATAAAAATAGATGTTTCAAGAAGAATAATTTAAATTTTGTATAAAAGTTGTTTAAATTTATATTGTTTATTACACATTATTTATTTAAGCTATTATTTGACTAAAAAATTTTTAAAATTATAATAGTATATTGACACTATTATTATTATTATTATAGCATTTATTTTGTCTGAGCAAAAATATATTTTTTACTCTTGTTTTTACATAGTCAATTAATTAATTTAATATTTAAATAAGAATAAAATAAAATCTTTTAATAAATTAAAATTAGTCAAATTATTATATTAAGTAAAATAATAAATTGCTGAAAATACCTAAAATAAATTCTGAAAGGAGTACAATTCTTGGGAAAATCATTCGATCCATAAAGTTGTCATTGTAATAATCTTCCATTCTATCATAATTAAACATTTTCCACTAGTTTTTACTACTTTTAATCCTTTTTTTACATTTTTTACATCAAAAATATTATCAATCGTATAAATTAGCTTTTAAGAATGCCAAAATAACTATTTTTTCCTGACTAATTTAAATTTATTATATTTAAATCTTGAACCTCTCTTGAACCAAAGTAAAATATATTATTTCAACATTAAAAATTGATTCAGACCTTTAGTTAGTATCTTTAGTTAATTTAAACTGACGTATTTTCGCTGAGACTCCCGAATTTTCCTATTGAAAATACAGGATTTAAGAGTTATTATGAGTATCTTTTTCTGAACCATAAAGTTTCTTAAAATATTTGATTTTCTCAAAATTTGTTTTTGTCTCAGAAAAAGTTGCTTAAAAATAATCAAAAGTTCAGTATTATTTAATAGGTCTTTTAATAGGAAATAGGTTAGTTTAACTTTTTTCTGGGCTATCACATTTTTTGTGTTCAAATAATATATTTTAGTGTGGCTCAAGACTTAAATATTAAATATTAAACTTATACACAGAAAAAAATTATTCAAATTAAAAATTCCATGGAAATTTAGAAGACCCTGGTATAAATTAAATTACAAAATTTCTGATGTTCTTAAGGTGGATTAAGTAGGATATTTATCTATACAATATTTGCTAACAATCAGATTTAAATAAAAATAGTCAAATATATTAGTTTAAAGAAATAATGCGTAATAAATATTATTAACATTAATAATTAATTAATAACTTTTAAAAAGTATAAAAAATTATATTTATTCTTCTTAAAACATCTATTTTTACAGATAGAATTGTTTTATATTAAGTCTTTGACGTAAAAAAAAATTTATTTTTAAAGCTGGAATTCCGGTTGCCGCAACCGGAATTCCGGTTACCGCAACTGGAATTCCGGTTGCCGCAACTGGAATTCCGGCTACCGCAACTGGAAATTCCGGTTGCCGCAACTGGAATTCCGGCTGCCGCAACCGGATATTCCGGTTGCCGCAACTGGAATAATCCGGTTGCCGCAACCGGAAAAATTCCGGTTGCGGCAACCGGAATTTTTTTTCAGTGTAAAACCTTTTATAAAAATTGATTTTTCACCCCTTTTTACCCTAATTTTTCACCCCTAGATGAAATTTTATGATTTTTTTGAGTTCATATTTGAAATCAGCAATCTCAAAAACCCCTAGATATTAATTTAGAGCTAATAATATAAAGAAGTTTAAGAATTATAATAAAGTGGTACGTTTTGGCCGCGCCGGCGGTAATCGATTAACAAGGGGAATTCAATACATTTGGAACACTAAATTACAATGGTTATGAACGAGTTTATTATGTTGAAAAAACATGCCGACTACCCTCGGTTAATTCCAATGGGCGTTCTAGGCCTAGAAACGCAGGGTTCAATGTTATAGAATAGGGTTTTTTGGTTATTTTCAATATAACGCTACAACTCCCCATGTTAACCAAAACATTTTTGGTTGGTTTTATTCTTTTGGTATAAGTGTCATCTTTCATACGCCATAAACCAAAATTTTTTATCACTAATTCTTTCATCACTATAGCCAATTAACCAAATATTCATTTTTTGCTTAAAACAACTAATTTTTAAAATGCTGCCAAATTTGTAATTTCTTACGTAAATGGGTTTTATAGTTCTGAAAAAATTTGTACAAGCTTCAAGTTTCCAAAAATTTTTTATTCGTCTCATTTCCTTGATTCGTTTTTAGAAATGGCTCTTCAAAGTTAACATTTAGTATAGGCCTGGAGCATGGTTTTATTTGCGATTTTTTTTGAAAGCATGTCCATGGAATTTTTCGACGGTAATTTTAGTTTTTGGGGTCGCTGATTCCAAATCCGAAGCCCGTTTTGACCTAACCTGGTCCAATTTCGCGTAATTGCCCATTTTAGGTCATTTTTAATGTTTTTTTGCCATTTTTTGTTAAAATTTTTAATATATTACCGTTTTTCTCACACTACACTAATGTTTTTTGGGTTTCTATACCTAATTATCATATAATATAGTATATCTACTCATACAAAAAAAAATGGTAGCCCATAATAGGGATTCTTAGGCTATTTTTCACGCTTTTTGGGCTAATTTTAACTATTTTTATGAAATAATACCAATTTTTATCTACAGCTTCTGTTTTTTGAGTATTTTAAGGTAACTAAATACAAATATTATTTTTAATTTATCTAAAAACGCCGAAGTAGCCCATAATAGGCACTTATAGGCTGTTTATGAATTTATAATTTTATAATTATAATTTTATAATTACAAAAACGGACAAAACATTAAAACTATTTTTTTTTAAATTCTAAAAAATTAATCCAAAACTGCCTAACTGCCTATTGTGGGCTAGTAGTCCGTTTTTTGTAATTATAAAATTATAAATTTATAACACTACTCTTTTAAAAAAAGTAACGTATTATAAAATACCATTAAAAGGATAAGAATACCCGTGGATCGCCTATTATGGGCCACTGGACATTACTTGTTAAAAAAAAAATGTGTTATTTGCGTTTAGTGACCCGAAATCCACAAGCTGTAGAAAAAATTTGGTATTATTTCATAAAAATAGCTTAAATTACCCCAAAAACGTTAAAAACAGCCTATAAGTGCCTATTTATGGGCTACTTCGGCGTTTTTAGATAAATTAAAAATAATATTTGTATTTAACTACCTTAAAATACTCAAAAAACAGAAGCTGTAGATAAAAATTGGTATTATTTCATAAAAATAGCTAAAATTAGCCCAAAAAGCGTGAAAAATAGACTAAGAATCCCTTTTATGGGCTACCATTTTTTTTGTATACGTAGATATACTATATTATATGATAATTAGGTATAGAAACCCAAAAAACATTAGTGTAGTGTGAGAAAAATGGTAATATATTAAAAGCTATAACAAAAAATGGCAAAAAAACGTTAAAAATGACCTAACATTGGCAATTACGCAAAATTGGACCAGGTTAGGTCAAAACGGACTTCGGATTTGGAAACAGTGACCCCACAAACTATATATACTGTCAAAAAATTCCATGGACATACTTTTAAAAAAAATCGCAAATAAAACCATGCTCCAAGCCTATACTAATTAAAAATGAGCTTTTTTAAAAAATCGTAAAATTGGGACTGTGACTTCAAATTATCATATCTAGTTAACAATTAATTGAAAAGGTTAAAATAAAGAAGTTTTGGAAATTTGAAGATTGTACAAATTTTTTGAGACCTAAAAAACCCATTTTTGTCAAAAATTACAAATTTGGCAGCAATTTAAAATTGGTAATTTTTAGCCAAAAATGACCGTTTGGTTAATTGGCTATAGTGGAAAGAATTAATGATTTTAATTTGGTTAACTTGTGAGATTTTGGCGTTTTGTTGAAAATTCCCAAAAAAAAACCCTATTTTATAACATTGAGCCCTGCGTTTCTAGGCCCAGAAGGCCCATTGGAATGAACGGAGGGTAGTCAGCATGTTTTTTCAACATAATAAACTTATCCATAAACATTTGGTGTAATTTGGTTTTCCGAATGTATTGAACTCCCCTTGTAAAATCTTTTACAAAAATAAAGCATATTTTTAGTGATTTTTATTTTCTCTCCTTTTTTAAGCTCCGAAAATTTTTATTTGAATATAATTAACTTTTTCCTCTTTTGCCTTAGATTTTTTTAACTTAGAAATCAAAAAAATGATTTCTAATTTTTTTGTTAAACAATTGTTAATATTTATGTACGTAAAAAATGTTAGATATTAAAAAATTTATTTAATATTAAAATTTTTTTTTAGTTCATTTCAATTGCGGCTTGTATACAAAATTTGAAATTCCTAAACAAAGTTTTTACGGCTTTAAAATAACTTTTGAGATGAGAATACCTTCTCTAATGCCATTTAGATATTTTAGTGTTAATACAAAAATTTTATGCCAAAATTAGTTTTTACTCGTATATGAGTTTAGGAACGAAAAAATAAGGTAAACTTGTACTTACCCCTTAGTTTCGGAAATGTTGTTTTTAAGCTTATAAATACTCAAATCTAGCAGTCGTAAATTTACAAATGCAAAATCGTATAAATTTACCATAAAAATCGTAATCGCTCCAAAGTTGGATTTTTTCAATTTTTTGATTTCAGCTGTCCAATTCAACCTGAAATAACTCAAAACCATGAAACTTTTAACATATACATATGATTGGGAAAAAATTTTCTTTTTACCTGGCCTACCCAAAAAATTTTTTTTTTTTATTTTGGGCCACATCCGGTTCAATTTTTAATGGTTTGAATTTTTCAAACTGACCAGAAGTCACGTTCGCCATAATTGTTTTTGCTCAAATTTTCCCAGAATGTTGACCTATGTGTCAGTTTTACTAAAAAAAATTTTGGATATATGATACTCAAATGAGCGCCCACAATCATTATTTTAGTCTGCCAAAATCAGCCAAAATTAGCTCGAAATCAGCCAAAAATATCGTACAAATTAATTATTGGTCTTTTTTGGTCAATTTTACAGATAATTAATTATATTGATACCCATTTTAAGTTGATTGGATAAAAAAAAACAAATTCCGCCCTCTGTTTTGGCTAATTTTGGCAGTTTTTGGCAGACTAAAATAATAATTGTGGGCGCTCATTTGAGTATCACATATCCAAAAATTTTTTGGATAAAAAAATTTTTTTTGGGTAAAACTGACACATAGGTCAACATTCTGGGAAAATTTGAGCAAAAATAATTATGGCGAGCTTGACTTCCGCTCAATTTGAAAAATTCAAACCATTAAAAATTAAACCGGATGTGGCACAAAATAAAAAAAAAATTTTTGGTTCCTCATAGAGGAACGATTGTGATGGGTCAAATTTTGATTTTTGATTTTTTGGCATATAAGCACGTTTTGGGACCTCAGGAAGCTAAAAAACCGGTTTTTAAAAAAAGTCTGTATGTGTGTGTGTGTGTGTGTGTGTGTGTATGTATGTAACCGGTGAAATTTCACAACCATTATGGAATTAAGACCTAATCTTTTTTTCAAACATTTTTTCATCAAAAAATCTCAAACTACTTTTTTTTTTTTTAATTTGGATGTAATACCTAATTTATTTCCATGAAAGTACTTATATTTGAAAGTACGATTTTTACTCGATATCTCGAATCTGATAACTAATTTTTTGAAAATTTTTTTCTCAAAATTTTTTTCACCAAAAAATACAAAAAATACCAATTTTCTTTTTCCTTATGGACGCAGTACTTAGTTTATTTCTGTGGAAGTACAAGTTTTAGAAATATTATTTATAGTAATTTTTTGGATCTAATCTGATACGTAATTTATTCAAAATTTTTTTTTTCAAAATTTTTGTCGCCAAAAAATACAAAAAATGCTAAATTTTTTTTTATTTTAGGACGTAATACTTAATTTTTTCCTATGAAAGTACGAGTATCTAGAATTATCGTTTGTATCTCGATTTGTAAAGGATTTCTCCATCTGATACGTAATTTTTCGAAATTTTTTTTTTCTAATTTTTTTACATAAAATAATTTTAAAAATACCATAATTTTTTTTCTTTTTGGAAGTAGTACCTCATTTTTTTCCATGAAAGTACTAATATCTAGAAGTATCGTTTTTACTCTATATCTCGAATCAAATAACTTATTTTTTGAAAATTTTTTTCTCAAAATTTTTTTCACCAAAAAATGCAAAAAATACCAATTTTCTTTTTCTTTATGGACGCAGTACTTAGTTTATTTCTGTGGAAGTACAAGTTTTAGAAATATCGTTTATAGTAATTTTTTGGATCTGATACGTAATTTTTTCAAATTTTTTTTTTTCAAAATTTTTGTCGCCAAAAAATACAAAAAACGCCAGATTATTTTTTATTTTAGGACGCAGTACTTAATTTCTTTCTATGAAAGTACAAATATCTAGAATTATCGTTCGTAAAGGATTTCTCCATCTGATACGTAATTTTTCGAAATTTTTTATTTCAAAATTTTTTACAAAAAATAATTAAAAAAATACCATAATTTTTTTTTTTGTGGATGTATTACCTAATTTTTTTTTCATGAAAGTACTAATACCTAGAATTGTCGTTTTTACTCGTTATCTCCAATCCGATACCTAATTTTTCAAACAATTTTTTTTTTAATTTTTTACATAAAAAAATTAGAAAAAAACAATTATTTTTTTTTTTAGGACTTAGTACTTAATTTCTTTCTATGAAAGTATGAATATCTAGAATTATCGTTTGTAAAGGATTTCTCTATCTGATACGTAATTTTTCGAAATTTTTTATATAAAAAAATTAAAAAAATACCATAAATTTTTTCTTTTTGGACGTAGTACTTAATTTATTTCTATGTAATTACTATATCTAGAATTAACGTTTTTACTAGGTATCATTTTTAAACATAGCAAAAATTTTGTCTTTATACCTGTAGCTGGTGTAATTATGTCTTCAAGACATAACTACACCAGCTACACCAAAAACTGTCTAACAGACATAATTATCATAAAAGAAGATTATGTATACTAGTGTAGAAAAATCTTCTTTTTTTTATGTAAAAAACTTAATTTTTTCGATGAGATGTTAAACTAATAGTATCAAGGATAAGATCATTCAAAGATCATTCTTAGTTTTTTTTATGACATCATACTTTGTTAGGTAAAATAGACCATTAAGAACATTTTGTTATTGCTAATGAGGAACCACAGTGCCAATTACTTGGCAGCGTATTTTTCGGGTAGGCCAGGTAAAAAGAAAATTTTTTCCCAATCATATGTACATGTTAAAAGTTTCATGGTTTTGAGTTATTTCAGGTTGAATTGGGCAGCTGAAATCGAAAAATTGAAAAAATCCAACTTAGGAGCAGCGGCATCTCAAAATTCAGGAAGGGTAAAGTATTAGTTATTTCACAAATCCCAGGTAAAAAATGACCCAAAAAAAATATTTTTTTTTTTTTTTTTTTTTTTTTTTTTTTTTTTTTTTTTTCAGCTAGTCGTTCTTTCCTGGACGTGCAAATATACAAATCAAAATCCGTGCAGATAAAATTTTTGGATGCATGTAACGTTGCTGTCGCCTTAATTATAAGTTTTAATATATGAAATTGATTTATTTTTCTTTGAAAAAATGAATAATCTAAGAAAAATTAACTATTTAAAAAAAAAAAACATTATTTTAGGGTGAAAATTTCGCGAATTATGCATTTTTCAAGTAAAGAAAAGGTTTAAAGCTGATTCAAATTTTATGAAAAAAAAATAATGTTTTTGAACTTAAAAAATACATAATTGGCTGAAATTTCATCGTAAAAAAATAATTTTGTTTTTTAATCAGTTGACTTTTCCTTGAAATTGATTTATTTCCCCCCTTAAAAATAAATTAATGTTACGTACTAAAACTTATACTTTTTAAGTCAAAAACGGAAAATATAACTTTAATAGCAAAATTTATTAAAAATTTATTGATCTGAAATTGAAATTTCGCAAATCTTCTTGAAAAAATAAACGGAAAAAATAATATCAATTAAAAAAAAAAAATATTATATAAGTATTGTACAAATACTATATATGATAGTTAACTGATTATTGGTATATGGTGTTGTTGTGGTTTCTTTTTTTTTTAATTTGGTAATGACATTCCTTATTGTTTGCTATCATGTACTGTACTTTTAATTAATTATGATTTTTTTGATTTTTGATCTATGTAAAATTTTTATACTTTACGCATATATGTATTTACTTTAATATTATATAGTATTATTTTGAAATTTTCAATATATTGTAAAGGGCGTAATTTCCCGTATATTATATGATTAATAAATAAACAGGAAATAAATAAATAAATAAATTATTTTAGATGAAATTCAATAGAATCATTTTTTTTTAAGACGCGATTTTTTTCAAAGTTTTAATTTATCCATAACTGGGCTAATTTTTATCGAAAAATCATGAAAATTTTTTTTTTTGGTATTTTTTCCCTGAATTTGTTATCTGTTTTTTTCTTTAATTTAATCAGCAAAAAGAAAAAATTTTTTTTCATTTTTGGTTTATCTTTAAATTTATGAACAATTTATTATTTTAATTGAAATTTAAGCGTTCCCCAATGAAATCAAGATTATTTCTAAATATTTTCAGATTCTAAAGTGTCTTGGTGAAGAAATACTTTCGAAACTTCAAAATTTAAGATTTGAAAGCTATCCCACGGAAGCTTTGCATGTGAATCCTGTGTAGTTTTATAAAACTGTCTCATTCCGCAGAATGTACCATTTATTTTGCCAAACCGTGCGTAACATATATAGTAGAGTTTATTAATACATGATTTGTAGGAAATTAGGCACTTTTTTGGGAATGAGTGAAATCACTTGAAACTTTTTGCATTCACTTCATTTTGGCCCCAATAAAAAATGTTACGTATCAAACTTCTTTGGTCAGACCCCCGAGGGGGGTGGTTTGCCCCTGTTTGGGGGGTGAAAAAAAATGTTTTAAAAACACTACAAATCGATTAATTTTTTGATTCTAAGACAAAAATGTTAAATAACATTTTTTACGAAAATGCATCCCTTGTCAGTTATAGACCTTAAAAACCTTTGAATTTCGCGTCGATTAAGAAACTTAATTTTCAAAATATCAAATTTCTAAGGGCTGTAACTGGCAAGGGATGCATTTTCATGAAAAATGTTATTCCACATTTTTGTCTTAGAATCAAAAAATTAATCGATTTGTATTGTTTTTTTTAATTTCTTTTTTTCACCCCCCCCCCCCCCAAACGGGGGCAAACCACCCCCCTCGGGGGTCTGACCAAAGAAGTTTGATATGTAAAATTTTTTATTGGGGCCAAAATGAAGCGAATGCAAAAAGTTTCAAGTGATTTCACTCATTCCCAAAAAAGTGCTGAGTGTTTTTATTAATGTATATGGCTCATTATCGTTTTTTTTGCAATAATGACGTACAACACGTTTCCGACTAACAGATGCATTGATTTAAAAATTTTTTTTTTTTTAATTTTCAATTTCAATTAGTTTTTGATGGTACACCATAAAAATCAACATAATTTAATGTTTTAACTACTATAAAACATAAAAATATAGCAAAAAAGCCTTTACCGTTCCCTGTCACAAAGGAGATTCCTATACTTTGAGTGTCTGTCACTCACACCTATCGATTAATTTTCAAAAATTTTAGTTTTGGGCTTAATTGCTATATCATAAGGTTCAACTTTTTCCATATAGAAAAAATTTAAACTTAGTTTTACTAATTATTACCAGGGTGAGAAGGTGTGTCACACGATTTTACAAAATTTTTATGAAAAACGTAATTTAATTATATTAAATTTGATTTCTCTTCGTAAAAACATTTTTAAAATCTTTTAACCGCATAAATGACAACTTAAATACATAAACAAAAAATTCTCACGCCAAGAGCACTTAAAATGATTGTTAAATAGGAAAACAAAATGGGTTTAAGTTCAGAAATCACGAAGGGACAAAAACAAAAGCCTTTACCGTACCCCCCTAGATCTCCTATTAAGAAGCGTTGTAATTAAAATATTAAAAACTTAGCAAGTTTCAATCATAAAATTACTTTACTTTCCAAACGGAAAAGTTTTTTTGTTCATTTCTCTATGAATTATTTTGATTTTTCTATAAAAAAGCCTTTACCGTTCCTGCCTTTACCGTTCCTCATTTTTGTTAAAATTATTAAATATTTTTAAAATTTACCTCCAAAAATCGTTTTTTTAGTAAGAATTCTTTAAAAATATATGATATTGTTCTCTAAAATACATAAAACCTAGAAAAATTCATGTATTAAGGCCGCATGTAACGATTTTGGTTTTTAATGGTTTTAAGCTGTTTTTACCTTATAATTATATGGAAAAACGTAATAAATTGATGTAAAAGGTTCGTTATGGTGATTTTTATGCAATACTGAATAAATATTGGTGAAAAAAGTCTAAAAAGCCTTATTCGGACTTTAAAAAAGGAATTTTTTATTTTTAGTTTTTGTAAGATATTTTTTCAAAAAAAATGAAAATGAGCCATATATATAGTAGATTTATATTACCATATTGAATGTGTTAACACATTACCGACATTACCGTGTCTGGTGTATTGTAATATAGCAATAAATAGACGTGGTCCCTACACATAAAAACAACGTGGCAGCATGTAATTACTCAGTTCAAAAATTTATATAAATAATATGTAATATGTTTTAATTTTAATAGACATGGTTGACTTTTTATTTATAAAGTTGTTTTTTAAATTTTAAGACTCTTATGATAGTATAATAGTATTAAAAATTTTAATAATTAAAGTTTATAAAGACAAATTATAGAAATATGTATTTTAGTTTTGTTTATTAAATAAACAATTTTATTTGCATAAAAAGCACACGACAGCAATATAATTCTAATTATTACATATGTATACTTCCTGAGAGATTTATATTGTTGTTGAACAAGAATGAAAATTAATAAATTTTTATTGTACTTTTAAAATAGCTTTTAGCTATTATTCTGTTTACATTAACAGCTGTTTAATTTAAAATAATATATACTACTTGTAAACAATGAAACGAAATTCAGAAAAAGGTCTAAAGGCTCATGAAGAAACTGGAGAACCTGTTGACCTTATCGAAGAAGGTGATATTCGTGGCGATGAAAAAAATATTGCTATTCTTTTATTTTTATATTTACTTCAAGGAATACCAATAGGTCTATGTGCTGCTATTCCTATGTTACTTCAAAAATACAATGTTTCTTATAAGCAACAGGTAAATTTATAAAAAAATATTTTTTTTAAATTTAATTAATTAAATTTTCTATTTAATAGGCAGAATTTAGTTTTGTAGTATGGCCATTTTCTTTAAAACTATTTTGGGCCCCAATTGTCGATTCTGTCTACATACCAAGTTTTGGGCGCAGAAAAACTTGGTTACTACCAGTTCAATATTTAATGGGTTTTTTTATGTTATTTTTATCAGCTAATGTTGACAGATGGTTGAGTAACGCTAAAGAAGCAGAACTAAATATTGGAATGTTAACTATGCTTTTTTTCATTTTAAATGTTCTTGCTGCAACTCAAGACATTGTTGTAGATGGTTGGGCATTAACAATGTTGAAAAGGTATGTCTTTATTACATTTCTCCTAAGTACATGTATTTATTAATTTGAAAATTGTAGACAAAATGTTGGTTATGCTTCAACATGTAACACTGTTGGTCAAACTGCTGGTTACTTCATTGGTTACGTATTATTTCTTGCACTAGAATCTGCAGATTTATGTAACACCTATTTAAGATCAACTCCCGAAGATAAAGGAATCGTTACTCTAGCTGGTAATAAAAATTTTTCTATCTAGTTCAGTATAAGCATTATTTTTAAATTCAATTTATTTACAGACTTCTTGTATTATTGGGGTTACATTTTTGTGATAACGACAACACTCGTTGGATTATTTAAACATGAGAAAGAGGATACTAAAAATAAAAATGAAAACCTCAACATTAAAAAAGCATATTATTTACTTTGGAGAACGATTAATTTACCCAATATAAAAACTATGTCTTTAATTTTATTAACATCAAAAGTATGCAACTGTGCTTGTAGTTTTCATTTTTCTACTTATAAATTTTCTATTAATTGATAATATTTTTTTGTTAGATTGGATTTTCTGCTTGTGACGCAGTAACTGGTTTGAAATTAGTCGAAAGTGGTATACATAAAGAACAAGTTGCTCTTATGGCTGTGCCACTTATACCTTTACAAATAATTTTACCTATATTTATTGCTAAATACACAACGGGACCAAAACCTTTAGATTTGTACATTAAAGCTATACCTTATAGATTAGCCTTTGGTTTAATCGCAGCAGGTTTAGTGTGGATTACACCCTCATTTGTTGAAAACGGAAATATTCCCGTTCTCTATTTTATCATAATAATTGCTTTATTTTATTTTCATCAGGTAAATATTTTTAATAACAAATTAACTCTTTGAAATTCTAATCAAATCGTTTTGTTTAGGTTACAACTAGCTGTATGTTTGTAACAATGATGTCTTTTTATGCAAAGATTAGTGATCCAGCTGTTGGAGGTACTTATATGAGCTTTTTAAATACTTTGAACAATTTAGGAGGAACATGGCCTTCCACAGTTGCCTTGTGGTTTGTTGATGCATTAACTTTTAGACAGTGTAGTACAGACCCAAATAATGATTGTAGTTCTGTTGATGAAAAAGAGGTAAGGAGATTTTAATATTTTTAACAAATAGAATCAAATTCATTTTTGAAACTTATTTTAGCTTTGTTCAAAAACAAACAATGGTGTATGCAATACCCAATTGGATGGTTATTACATAGAAAGTTTAATTTGTATAGTAATTGGATACTTTTGGATAAAATGGGCTAAATCAAAAATACAGTATTTGCAAGAAAGGCATGTGTCAACATGGAAAGTTGTTTTAGATAAAAGATAGTTAAATAATAATTTATAATAGAGTAAAAAAAGAAAATGTACAAATTTTAGTATCTAATGTAAATTATTTTAGATCTTCCAATAAATTTTATTTTTTTAAATGCGTGATAAAATTGTGGAAAATTTTAGAAATCTTGTAAATATTTAGCTATAAATTTTTAGTGAATGTGCAATACTTGTCATAAGTATTAAAAAATTATTTGCTTTTAAATTATATTGCTTTAAATACAATTTAAAATTTTTGAGTTATAAGTTGTGATTTTTTAATATTAATATTAAAGTCTGAACTGATAGTTTCCAATTAATGTTTATAAAAAATTGTTTTGTCAGTTTCCATACATTTTATATAGAGTTTTTAAAATAAATGCACTATTTTAATGAATATGAACAACCATTTTGTTAATAAAAAAAATTTTTTCACCTGCGTATCTTTAAGCTCTTTGTTTTACTTTTTTACCTCTCAAATTTGAATATTTAATGTTTTACGCGGTGTCTGTCAGGAGCGCTACATGTTTAAAACTAGTGTCCCTATATAGTAACTTTTCATTTCATAACGCTTAATTTTGTGCCTCTTCAGCGCGCTTGCTTCTCCTCCTGAAGTGGATCCGAAAGCTTGGATAAACGAATCTTTTATAACTAGTGCAATGTACTTTATTTATTGTTAAAGTGGTTAAAATTTGGTTAAAATGCTTTATAATTTTGAGTAAAAATAAAGTTTGATTAGATCTGTATGATGAATAAATTTATGCTTTCGAATACGGAAAGTAACTAGATCCACACTGCTATCATAGTGTCATCGGCCATCACTGATGCCCGTGCGCCCGAGGGCGATCACCCATGTCAATCACCATGGACGCCGTAAAATCATTCAATTCAGAAGTAATCATTATTATTTATTTTATTTTATATTAATTTAGAATATCTTCAATAAATTGTTTTTATTTATTTTTCAGCTCTCCAGCTTGTACGATGTAAAGCCTCCAATTTCCAAGGCCAAGATGAACTCACTAACCCGAGGTGCAATCAAGGCTATAAAATTTTACAAACATGTTGTACAAAGTGTCGAAAAATTTATACAAAAGGTAGGATTTCATTATATTATTCTTTTATAAGACCTGTATTTCAATACATGTTTACAAATTTGTGTGTCTTATGTTTATATTTCATTACTGTTTTAGTGCAAACCAGAGTACAAAGTACCAGGGTTATATGTCATAGACTCTATAGTAAGGCAGTCCAGGCATCAATTTGGAGTCGAAAAAGATGTATTTGCTCCAAGGTTTGCCAAAAACATGCAAATAACATTCTTAAATCTACTGAAATGTCCACCTGAAGATAAAAGTAAAGTTATTAGAGTCTTAAACTTATGGCAAAAAAACAATGTTTTCCCACCAGAAGTTATTCAACCATTATTTGATCTGGTCGATCCAAACCACCCAATACACAAAGAACAAACTAATGGTACTTTATTAAATTTTTTAATAAGTAATTTCGTAAAACATTAAATTAGATGAACTTCTTTTAGGTGTCCTTAATGCCAGTATTAATAATTTAAGTGCATTAAGTGCAATATCAAAAACTTCTCCGTCAACAGCTAAAAGTACGCCAAAGGATAAAACGCTTTTTACCACAGCAAAACCAATAGATCCAGCATGGCTCGCTCAAACCAAAATGGAAACTGCAAATTTAGTCAATGCCAATAAATTAATGGTAATTTTTTTTTTTTTTTTTCACTATTGCTTAGCCTTGCTCCTACTTGTGACGATGAATAGAAAAAATGACATAAATTTAATCAAAACATAAATTTTGTCACTAGGGGCAGGTTGTTTCAAATCAAATGGACGTTTCATTCCTTGATCAATTGCAGCATTTACAGCAGTTACTGCTCAAAAAACAAGAAGCAGTCAGTGAGAGTGGACAAACTTCCGTCAAATTTGATAAAAAACTTTTGGACTTTGATTATGGGGAGGAAGAAGATGACGATGCTGGTACTTCACCTGCAATGGCAGCATCAATCAATCAACAAAGTCTTGCTAATGCAAGTAGTAATCTTGAAAGTTTAGGACTTTTATTAACAAATCCAGAGGTTTTAAGGCAATTACAAACACTTCAAGCACAACTTAAAACTCAGCAAGGTGTTTCAAATAATGTAAATACAAATTCCATAAATAATGAAATGGAAGAAAAGATGCGAAAGTTACAACAAATGAAGCAACAAGAAGAAGAATTTGATAAACATTTAGCTCAAACTGTTCCTGTAAGTTTAAAAATTTTTATTACTTTAATTTATTACTTTATTAGATTTATTTTAACTCGTATTGCTTTAAGTGCAAGTATGAAATTTAAAAACAAAAAACATCTTTTTAAAATATTCAGTATTAGTATATACAGTTGTTTAATGAAGAGTTTTTTTGTTTTAGAACTTACCTTTTGCTAGTGAATGTGATCTAAAGCCTTCAGACATTTTAAAACAAGCGCCTCCACCACCTCCACCGCCACCACCACCTCCTCCACAAGTTTTATATGTTCCACCAATGAATCCAATGATGATGTCACAGGATTTAAGTCAACCTCCTCCAGGTTATCATCCTCCGGCTATGCCATTCGTTTCACAACCACCACCATTAATGAGACCAACAAATACACCCATCCAGCAAACAATCACCATTGATGATAAGTAAGATAATTTTATTAATTAAATTTTGAAATTAACAAAAACGTTTTTAAACTTATTTGTCATATTTTCTTTATAGTAACACACCACATTCTAAACGAGACAGCAGTGTAGAAATCGTCAATTGTGAATCAGCAAGATCACAAAGCAGATCGCCTGATCGAGATAGAAGACGGAGTAGCTCTAGATCACCACGGTATCGAGACCGCGGAAGAGATAGAAAATCAAGGACAAGGTCTAGATCAAGGTCAAGATCAATGTCTAGATCCAGGCGTCGAAGGTAATAGTTTATTTACTGCATCTTAAGTCTTAATAAGCAAGTTAATCTATCCATAAAATATTTTCTTATTTTTTTTTTGTTGACTTAAACGAACTTGCTGAATAAAATTTTTAAATATTAAACTTTGTTATTCTTAATTCTATTTAGTTCAAAGTCAAGCAGGTTAAGAATAAAAAAAATTTTTAATCTTTTTAAATTATATCCAAGTAAATACTATTAATTTTAATAGGCTCTAAATCTCTAAAATATTTTAATGTTTCATCTTAGATCTAGATCAAGAGACAGAAAACGTGAAGAAAGTAGAGAAAAGTATGGTGAAGAAGAAAAAGAAAGACAAAGAGAACGCAAAAAACGAGGCTTACCTCCAATAATAAGAGATAAATTAAGCGGTATGTTAAAAAATCCTACTTACTGAGACTTTAAATTTTATTCAATTTTTTTTTTTTTTAGTTTGCAGTACCACACTTTGGGTAGGACATTTATCAAAACTAGTTCATCAAGAAGAGTTGTCTGATACCTTTGGCGAATTCGGTGATATTGTTAGTATAGATTTAATATCTCCTAGAGGATGTGCTTTTATTTGTATGAATAGGAGGCAAGATGCATACAGAGCCTTAACAAAGCTAAAGAATCACAAAATGCAAGGGCGAGCTATAACGGTTTGTTCATTTATTTATTTATTTTTTTTTGCTACAGCTATTTTGAATGTATTTTTTATTTTATATATTTTTAGTTGGCATGGGCACCTGGTAAAGGAGTCAAAGGAAAAGAATGGAAAGATTATTGGGAGGTAGATTTAGGCGTTAGTTATATACCTTGGAATAAACTAAACAATATAACAGATGAAGAGCTAGAATTACTTGAAGAAGGTGGAATGATTGATGATGACTCAATGCCTCCACATTTAAAAGGTTGGATTTTGTATTTCATAATGTAAATTTTTTTTTAATTATAAATAATTGAATTTAATAGGAAGACGTAAGCGTCCATCAGAAATTGAATCATCCAAGAAACAACCAACTTCTGCAGATAAACCAATAAATCTACCTTCAACAACAAACAATACACTTCCAACTATATCAGTAGATACAAGTCAACCACCACCTATCAGACCTCCCACAACAAATCCAATGATGCCACCACCAAATCAAATGCAAATGATGCCACCAGCATTCACAATGCCTCGTAAGTTGTCATAAAATATTTTTATTTTATTTATTTTAAACATATATTTATTAAGCAAATGCATTACAGAAATAATAAAAATTGATTAATAAAAATGCATTATTTTTTTTATTTATTAACAGCTGGTATGATGGGCCCCATGGGTTTACAAATGGCTCCTGGCCTTATGCCTAATGTTCCAATTGGCGTGCCACCTCCAAACATGCAAGGACTGATTGGTCCACCTGGTATGATGCCACCACAAATGATGAACCCTTCAGTAAATTCACCATTTGGTGCTGGAGTTGGACTTTTGACTCAAATTCCGCTACCTGCTCCTGCAGCACCAACAGATAAACAAAATGCAACTGGTATGCCTCATAATATACCTCCAATGGGAGTTCCACCTCCTACATCAGAACAAGGGATGCCTAATCTACCTATGATGAGACAGCCATTTGGTGTTGGACCTCCCATGCCAATGCAACAACAAATGCCACTCCCACATCAGCCTCATCAACAACAAAATAATCAACATCCAGAGGACATGGATATGGATATGGATGATGATTTATCTATTCCAACAGTAGGAGATAATAACTCAAGTATCAAAGAAAATAAACCTCAAAGTTTAAGCGATCAATTAATGGCTGTGATGAATAATAAAGATAACGAACAAAATCGTGATTATCGTAACAATAATCGAGATAACCGCGATAATAAAGGTATTAGAGATCGAAGTCCAAATTTCCGTGGTAGAAGATCTGCTAGTAATGAAAGAGGAAGAGAAAGAGGATTTGGTAGAGATAGGCACGATAGAAGAAGAAATAGTCGTGACAGAGGTATGAGAGATAATAGAGAAATTAGGGATAACAGAAACAATAGAGATAATAGAGAAAACAGAGATATTAGGGACAATAGAGATAATAGAGAGCTCAAAGACAATAGAGAAAATAGGGACAGAGATGAAAGACGAGATAGCGATTCTCGGAATATGAGGTAAGAAATTTTATTAAATATATATCTAATGGTTTTACATGATTTTGAATTTTATTCCGCAGAATGTCTCCTACGCGTAATCTAGATTTAAATGGTCCTGATGATGGAATGCATAAAAAGGATCATTTAGGAAAACAAAGTCTAGCAGAACGTCTCCGTCAGCTGGCTGATGGAAATATGGCAGCTAATGATGAAAGAATGATGGACCGTGATCTGAGAAGTCGTGGTGATAGAAGTGAACGCCCGTTACCATTTGATGAACCACCCAATAGAAGATCTGGAAACATGGATATGGGTCCAATGCCCAGGCGTTCAAATGATGGACCACCATCGTTGCTTGATTTGCCTTTAGGCCCTCCGGATAGAAGTGGTCCCAGAGATTTTGGACCACGGCCAGGTGGTCCGGACATGAGAGATCTTCCGCTAAGGGGTGAGTGATTTTAAAGTAATAATGAATTAAACTAAAATTATAATAAATTGAATTGTTTTATTTAATACTCTCATTGGGATAAACCCCCAAAATGTACTCTGGGTGCCTAATCAAATTCTAGGTTTTACGTGTAAAGAATACATATAAGGCATTGAATGTTAATGCCAGTCCTGTTTGACTTATTGTGTTAATAAAATTGAATATGTTCCTTATTCCTAACCGTATTTTATTTTTTATTACTTAATTAATCAAAATTTGAGTCAAAATAAAAATAAAAAATATATATTTTTTTAAATATTTAAACTCTTAAAAAAATATAAAAAAATATTATTCGTTAAGGTATTTCTATAGTATTAAAAGTTTTGATAACAGTGTTTTATAAAACAGAAATTATTAAAGTTTAAACATGTTTCAACTGAAAATAATTTTTTTTTGCCCTATAAAGCATTGACTTAAGGTCTTACGAACGTCCGAGGTAAAATGCAAAAAAAAAGCTAAAACTTGGAGAAAGTAAAGTAAATATAATTTAATTTTACACGTATTTCTTTTTTTTTTTATGATTGACCGAACAGTTTTTGAGAAAATAAATAAATAAAAAATAAATTAACACAGGCTCTTATGGGGAATTTTAAAAAATGAAAAAAAAGCATTTAAAATACAAAACTTATATTTTTTTTTATGAGTTGATAAATAAAGTACTAATAAATAAAAAGAGACCTTAAATTTTTATTTATTTATTTTCTTTATAAATAATTAAATAATATTATTTAAATAATAAATAATTTATTTAATGCCAAAATTAAGTTAATAAAATTCATTTTTAAGCTTTGAATAGTAATAATTAAGTATTATTGAAAATACTTTTTTTATTTAATGAAGTTGCAATCCGTACTGTAAGACAAAGATGCCGATAGGTAAAAATCCTGACGTTCTTAAGGCCTTAATTATTTTTTAACCTACAAAATAAAGTAGACAAATTTGCATGGTCTTAATGAATAATTAACTTTTTGATAAAAATAAAACAAGCAATGATGAGACACAGAAAGATAAAACTTAATAAATATGATTAAAAAATTCCCTAAAACACTTCAAAGCACACTTCAAAATCCATTTTTTTTTATTTTCATACCTTGACCCAAAAAAAATTATAGCTAAAAACGAACACATTTTTTTTGAAAAACAAGGAATTTTTGTATTGTGACCCTTATAATTATAAAAATTTTAATTTTATTTACTTTTGATTAAATTGTTCTATGAAAAACAATAAAAATTTTTTTACTTTTTCAAGCAAGGGCCGGCAAAAATCAAAATTTTAGAATACTGTTTAGTTACAAGTTAGTGTTCTTGATGGGCTGTTAAAAATTTGGTGACATGTGTTTTTAAAAGGTTTTATAATTCATTAAATAAATAAAATAAGGCAATTAATAATTTTCAAAACAAAATTTTCATATTTTAAATATAAAATTTTCATATCCTCTTGACCGTAATTCTGATCATTATCCTTAAAAGCCATTAACTTTTAAATTTCATTAATATGCAACGTAAATTGCATATTTTGCCCTTTAGGGCCACCCTTTTCACCCATATTTTTCAGGCCATGTAATTTAAATACAGAACTTATTATACTCGTGATCGCTATTCTTAAAAACCGCTAATATTTAAACTACATTAATATACAACGTAAATTGCATATTTTGCCCTTCAAACTTGCCCTTTTTGACCCTTAAAACAAAAATATTTTTCGTTTTGGGAATAAATTAACTTAATCTTTAAGATTTACTAAAAATTACTACCCATAAACAACGATTTCAATTATTCAATTCCAACTATACTTTTTTATCGCAGTTTTTGCTCATTTTGTGCCCATAAAAGGGCAAATAATTTAGATCATGCTCTAAAATGTTATTGCGAATTTTATAAATATTCATACGAACAATTTAAGCTATTAAAAGTGAAAATCCACCCAGTAATAAATTTTCAGTAGGTTTTCAAAAATAAAAGTCTTCTGCCCCATACTACAAATATTATTAAGTCTCAAAATATTGGAATTATCGAAATGTTTCGGCATTTCTCAATTGCTGGTTATTCGAGAAAAATAGTAAAAGAAACTGATTAAAAATACTGCATTTTTATGATTTTTAAATAATAGAAGATACTTAGACATGACAATTATGACTTCTCATAACAAGCTATGAGACTCTTGCTACCCTAAATTCGTGTTACGTATTTTCTGAATGCCCCTTTTAGAAAATTTCTTTCCAAAGTATCAAATTTCTTAAAGCCTTAAATACATAAGGATGCGATTTTTTAAAAATTTATAACGGGTTTGTTTATATATGTTACTGTTAATGTACTACCAACCAATGTTAACATTAACTGGTTAAAATTAACTTTAGCGAAGCGTTTTCATTAAAGTCTTGGTTAAAGAATATACGAAAGCGATTTTGTAAAGGTGTTACAGTTAGTACTGTGGGTGCTTTTCACGGGAATTGAATATATTTTTATTGTTTACGGTACAACATCATTATCTTTTTTTCAAATTTGTTTGTATGTTTATGTTTTTCAAGGTCCAAACGCCAAAAATTTTCAAAAAATTCTACGTGTTTTTCTTATGGGATTTTTTATTTATGCGGCTGGTTGCACCGAATTTTCTCATAATTTGGATACTTTAATTTTTCATCAATGCGCGTTACTAAACAGGATGTATTGAGTAAAATATTGCATACTCTTCGAGACCAAAGAGGTTAATTCCAGACCTGGACGTTTTTGACATTTTTATTTTACGCGAGCGTTTTAAAAATTTAAAATTAAAAATTTTTGTTGCTAAACCTTTCATTATCAAAACTTTAAGTTTTCCACGGTAAAGGGAAAATATTCAGGCAGAGCCACTAAACGTGCGCTAAATAAGTAAAACCGAGGGACAGACGTGAATACGACGATACGCTAACAGGATTGCATAAAAATTTGTTTCACTGAAAAAAATGAATGTTTGGGACCTAAATACACAAAAATTCAAAATTTAAGCCGTATGTTAATATTCAAAGTTTATAGTTAAGCAAAAAGACAGCGGACGGTTGGGATATTTTGAAAACGTATGCTCCTGAAATTTTGTATTTTGTATTTTGTATTTTTTTGTATTTTTTTTGTATTTTTGTATTTTTTTTTTTGTATTTTTTGTATTTTTTTTTTTTTTTTTTTTTTTCTAATTCACCAATATATGCGCAGTTTATTTGGATTTTGAAAGAATATTATTAATTAACTTTTTAAAAGGAAAAGAAGTGCAAAAGAGCTTTCATTCCACATATAAGCAGGGGGGACACTAACGAAACTTCAAGAACTTGAACGAAAACTCTTCGCTATAAAGATAACTTTAACTCTGTTAAAGCTAACTTTATAGGGAGAAGGGATCGTATACATATAAGGGGATCATATGAGCAATTATTTTAAAAGTGATACTTAATTCGAGCCTGGAATCGTAAATTTTTTTTTTGAGGGCACATCGATATGACCCGTGTTTTCAGATAGTTTGAACCTTCAGAAAACCGAAAAAAATCGTGAACAAGAAATCGGCGATAGGTGCCAAAAAGATTTTTTCACTTTTATGTCAAAAAACGTGTTTTTCGTATCTGAGCTACCCTAAATTTTTAAAATAACTTTTTAGGTAAAAAAACTTTTTTAAAATAGATAAGAAAATCTGATTGCCAGGGAAAAACCACTCCAGAAGAAAAAAAACTTATCTTTTTACGATGAAATTTAGCCAAGTTATCGTCAATTTAAGATTTTGCTCAAATTCGTCTTAAAAAAGATTGAAATTTTATTGAAAAAAGGCTATTTCTGAACCTTAAACATGCATTATTCGCTTGATTTTCATCGTAAAATAATAATTTTTTTTTTAAAATCGATTAATTTTTTCCTGGCAATTCAATTCTTTAAGAAAAAAAATCATTTTTATTGACCAAATTACAATTTTTAGGTCAAAAGCCTTTGAAAACTGTAAGTAGCTAGATTTACTTAACACAGTTTTTGATCTAAAAATTAAAATTTTGTCAATAAAAATAATTTTTTTCTCAAAGAATTGAATTGCCAGGAAAAAATTAATCGATTTTAAAAAAAAAATTATTATTTTACGATGAAAATCAAGCGAATAATGCATGTTTAAGGTTCAGAAACAAGCTTTTTTCAATAAAATCTCAATCTTTTTTAAATTTCATCGTAAAAAGATAAGTTTTTTTTTCTTCTGGAGTGGTTTTTCCCTGGCAATCAGATTTTCTTATCTATTTTAAAAAAGTTTTTTTACCTAAAAAGTTATTTTAAAAATTTAGGGTAGCTTAGATACGAAAAACACGTTTTTTGACATAAAAGTGAAAAAATCTTTTTGGCACCTATCGCCGATTTCTTGTTCACGATTTTTTTCGGTTTTCTGAAGGTTCAAACTATCTGAAAACACGGGTCATATCGATGTGCCCTCAAAAAAAAAAATTTACGATTCCAGGCTCGAATTAAGTATCACTTTTAAAATAATTGCTCATATATACAACACAAATAACTTGCATGGAACATGTTAATGTTCATTAACTAAGTATCCATTAATAACACTCTTCTTGTACCTTGTAAAATTTCATTATATTTAAACTTGAACCTGCCCTAAAATTATTCAAAGTCCCATTCGACCCCCCCCCCCTTCTTAAACATAGCCATTTTAACCCCTCCTCGATTTTTAGGCCTTCTGGGATGATACCCCTTCCTATCGTAACATTACCGTACCATATTAAAATGTATACCCATCTTTTCGTCTTAGACCCCCTCTGCACCAGCACGTAAACATGTTTTAGGATAATTAGTAAGATAATTAATAAGTTTGTTGGATATTTTTTACCCAACTACACTGTACTAAAAACATAACCTCAAAATTACTTATTTAAAATGATTTTAACCCATTAAAAACTTATTTAGTTACATAAATTGTGTATAATTTTTATAATAAATAACTTAATTTACAATTAAAATACCATTTAATTACATATTATTGTTTAATCCGAGGGGTTTAATCCGAGGTCTTATCTGATTCTTTTGTCATTTTAGTTTCAGAAACATGAGATCATTTTACTAAAGATATAATATTTATTGATATTTTATATTTTATAAAATTTAAGTATATAATGCATTTTTTTAATTTAAATAAATTTAAAAATAAATTATAATTATTTATTTATTATTAAAATTGTTGACTTATTAAAAATATGTTTATGAATATAGTAAGTAAAATGATTAAATATGAATTAATTAATTTTTTTTATTTACTTAACTAATTGTGTTTCCTATGGAGACACTCCAATAGTTATTTTTATCACAAGATATTTTGTTATAAACTTATTGCTGTACTTTTTGATTTTTGCAACAGATTTTTGTAAAATTACTAATAATAACATTTTTTTAATTTAAATAGTCACAAAATGAGGTAAAACAATCAAATTTATCGTTTTACAACTTTGCTTAATGATTCTAAATATTCATTCTAAATATTTCTAACTTTTTTTTTACCTCAGTGATCTCTGGAGATTACTTTAGATCTATTTAAATCTCCAGTAATCTCGAGAGATCGCAAGTAATCTCCGGAGATCTGAAAAGATCAGCGTAGATCATAATAGATATTTCTATAAAATTCGTCGGGATATAGACAAAACTTGCTAATTAATTAGAGTAACTAGAGTAAAAGATTTTGCTGCAAAACAAAAAAAAATAAAATAAAAACAGTTAAAACTAAAAAAAATGGAAACTATTTGAGTGAATTCTCAAATTTGCGAAGAGGTGCCGTAATGAGCTTAGGAAGACATCATTGTTGGATATTCATAAGTATGCAAAAAAATTTTTAGCCAAAAAGTATGTCACAGATGGGAGATATTACTAAAGAGAATTTTTTAAAGTGTTTTTGGCCGCTAAGAACACACGGTTTGCATTATGGCAACGATCTCTAATAATGTAATATGTCCCATCTCTGTCATAGTTTTTGGCTAAAAATTTATTTACTGATATATGAATGTTCAGTAATGATCCCTACTTAGGCTCTTCGCGGTACCTCTTTCCAAATTTGAGAATTCACTAAAGAATTTTTGGTAACTAAGCATACACGGATATGCATTATGATTACGATTTCAGGCTATTATCTTAGTTAATTCAGGTTTTTTAACTTATTATGGAACGGTTCATCCAAATTTTTTCACACTAGAGATGTCACCTCTAAATCAGATAACAAAAAACCTGAAGCAAAATATGTTGACATCCATTTTATTAGTATTTAGAGAGATAAAGAGGATACTCCATTCAAAATACTGGCAACCAACAGTTTTGGTCTAGTTTAGGTTTTTCGAGTCGCTGATTACAAATTTTGGGGTCATTTTGTAAGGGCGCTTTGCCCTTAAATTAGCAAAAACTACCTCTAAAATGAGGTATTTGTATATACTCGCACTTTCAGTGCCCAGATTGGCATTTAGGGCTTCTTAGGGTCGCTGTTCAAAAATTTTTGTGATTTTTTTAGGTAAAATAAATATTTTACTCTTAAATTACCTAATACTACCCTCAAGAAAGAGTATTTTTGTTATTTTCGCACTTTGAGAGCTTAGATTTGGTCCATGCAGTTTTTTTGGATCACTGTTCAAAAATTACGGGAATGTTTTTATGAAAAATTAATATTTCATCAAAAACTACCTCTAAAAGGGTGTCTGCTATTATCACATTTTTTTGCGTCTAATGGTCCATATGGATTTTTGGGTTGTTGATCACGAATTTCAGAAATGTTAGAAAACTCGATACGGAAGGTGATTCAATTAAATTTTTAAGGTTGAAATTATTTTTTGGCGAAAAGTATACAATTTTGAAAAAATAAAATTTTCCGCACCCTTCACGATAACTGAAGACGCATTTTTCGATGATCAGAAAGTTTTGAGGCCCTTAAAATACCTTATTTGACCTTCAAATGTCCTTGAGAAACATAATTTTTGTCACTCCTCTCCTCCTCGGGGAACAAATGGGTAAAAAAAATGTTGGATCGTGGAAATACGAGTTTTTAGGTCAAAATGAGAACATTATCCATTTTATTGAAAATTGAGATCTTAAGGCATTTCACCTGCCTTATGCCTTTTATTTTTTTTTTAATTACAAAAAAAATGAATTTATGCCAATTTTTTATCTTCAACCCCTTGAATGGGGTAAGGGGTGGATTTGTAGTATAAAAGAAAAAATGAATTTTTCGGGCTAAAATTGTCATCTAGTAGGTATTTTTGCCCACTATTTTCATTTCTGAAGTCGGTTCTTACATACGACCCGCAGAAAATGAGATATCACCCCCCTTTGCATCGAAAGTATAATGTAATATTTACCTTATCTTTAAGAGATGATATCTTATTTTCTAGGGGTCGTATGTAAAAACCGACTTCAGAAATGAAAATAATGGGCAAAAATACCTACTAAAATTCATTTTTTCTTTTATGCTACAAATCCACCCCTTACCATAGAAGTATAGTTGAAATAGAACGACTATTCAATGAGTGGCGCTGTCTTAGGGAACCTGAAGGATAGAAGATATGAAAAATATATTGAGCCGGGTCTTTTTTCTTTCTCGCACCTGGCTTTTTTTACATCTTCTATCCTTCAGACACACAAGACAATTCCTCCCATTATTGGTTTGTTCTATTTCAACTATACTTCTATGCCCCTTACCCCATTCAAGGGATGGAAGTTAAAAAATTGGCATAAATTCATTTTTTTTATGTTCCTGATAGTCCTATATTAACTTTTTATTTTAATGCCATGAAATATTTTTTGTGCCTATTACATTAATTAAATAACGTCTAAAAATTATAAAAAAATGACCCCACTTTTAGAAGGTGATATAACATTTTCTAGGGGTTGCACGTTAAAACGGACTTCGGAAATGAAAAGAGCAGCCCCGATTACCTACTGGGTAACAGTTTTAGCTCAAAATATCGATTTTTTCATTAAAAAAAATTTGAATGGCTTGAATGTGTCGATTAGGCGTTAATGGGTTAATAAAATACCACTAAATATATTAATTATTAGTGAAATAACGACAATTTATATTGTTATTGAATGTATATATTTGCACTATTACGAAAAAATTGCAAAAACTTCTTTAAAAAAAACGCTTGTTACATTTTCAAAAATGATCCCACCACTTTGGGGTAGCGGGGCCTCAATTTTCGTGCTGAGTGACTCAAAAAACATATACTGGATGCGTTATTTATTTAGTTTGATTTGTTTTTGTATGTTGAAAGGCAAGTTTTAAATCTAGTCATTTAAAAGTATATAATCTTATTTGACTTGAACCAACTTGCTAAATTAAAATTTTTAATTATTGAGTTTTGTTAAAATAATTACTTTTTATCAAAGTCAAGTTAATTAAATACAAAATATTATTAACATAACTTGGACGCCTTTTTTGCCATTTTGTGTATCTATTGTTATAAACTTATTATAAAACAGTTTTAATTATGTCAAATGCGACTACTAACCCCTGAGTTCGTAAACCTTCGCATTCGGCAAAAATAAACTTTTTCACAACACCATAGAAATTGTAGTTTTCTTTATAAGTACGCAAGGTAATACTTCGCTAATCAAGAGAATAGTTCTTTATAATATGACTATATTTCTTCTTTAGATTTGTTACACTTGCGCACGAATAAAGGAATGGTTTTTACATATCTAGAGCAAAAAAACCTATTTTCTATTCTAGAGAGACCGCTTTTTTGCCCTTTATATGTAAAACTATGTTCTAAATTTATATATATTTTATAATTTATACAAATTACAGTATCTGTATTCAAATTTTGTTACTTGCGAGAAAAAATATGTATAAATATATTGTACTAAAATTAATACAAAAGTTAGAGGTCAAATTCCTACACATGGTTTATCAAAAAAAAAGTTAAACAATGGACTTCCGAAGATAAAAAATATCTCATTATAATTGTTAAATCTTATAATGTAATAGTTTTTTTTCTTAAAAAGTACACTGTGAAAATTCCTGTGAAGGTATTTACTAACAGTATAGTAAAATTACTATATAGTGAAAATTTCCAAGACAATCATAATTTTTTCACTATAAAATAGTACATTCCTAGATGATATGAAGTCAACATATTTTAAAGACCGGATTTATTATTAGTTCACCGAAAACGAGTTACCACTTTGTTTAATTTATATAATATTTTTAAAAAATTTTCCAGAGTACGTTTTTGGTTCGTTGAGTTCAAATACCAAGGTTTCAGAACCCCTAAGTGGTAAAATTAATCCTAGGAATTCCAAAACAACCCTTTTCTGGGAAATAATTGCCAGTGTTTTTAAATAATTGAATTAAATTTTTTAGTGTTTGTTAAAAATGGTCGTTTCTCAATAAAAATCTATATTTTAAATATTTTTTTAATTTTTTTTTTTAAATATTATATAAATTATAAACAAAGTCTTACACACATTTTTGACGGATTAGCAAATCCAAACTTTACCGAAGTTTTTCAGTAAAGTTGTGTTTCAACTCAATTTAAAATATGTTAACTCAATATCAACTATGAACGTACTATTTTTGGCGAAAAAATTTCATTCAATTTTTAGGTATGCACAATGTGCGAAAAAATAGAAATTTTCCGGTCCCTCTTTGCATTCTTAGATTATTCTGAATCTGAGATACTTCAATCATATAAAAAATTTGCTAGTATAATATAATTTATTAATAAAAGAGCCGATTCTTTTCGAAATTTTGCATCAAAAAATAAAAAAAAAAAGATAATTAAAAATGTTATAATGTTGAAAAAAAAATAAGTTAAAAACTTATAACCAATTTATTTAAGCACAACCTAGAGATGTATGGAACATGATTACTACAGCTAATTCGATTTTAGCTGATAATTTTGTGATGAAACAAGAGTTTGACATCAGAATACTTTTTCTGAGATGGAAAAAATATATCGTTGTTTCCGTACTTTGTAAGGCAAGTTTTAAAATCTAGTCATTTAAAAGTATGTAATCTTATTTGACTTGAACCAACTTGCCAAATTAAAATATTTAATTATTGAGCTTTGTTAAATAATTTTAATTTTTATCAAAGTCAAGCTAATTAAAAACAAAATATTATTTTTTTATCAAAAGAGGCAAAAAAAAATATTTTCTTCACGATTAGTTCATTATATTGTGTATGGTTGTGTAGAATGTTTTTAAAGCCTCTAATAGCCCCTAAACTCGATTTATTTATAGAACAAGTGTTAAAAGTTCATTAAAAGTTTACACAATCGTTCTACCCTAAGTTCCTCAATAGAAATTACAGGCCTTGCTCTCGACCTTCTGTGATTTCCCACCCTGTAAACATGTTCTTTCTTTTAAAAAAAATGTCGCAGGTGCAGAATCACTGATAAAAACCACTGATTTTTTTTTCTTAAATAGTATATTACGACCCATGTCCAGAAAAATAAAGAATATCCCAAATCGAACGTAAACTGCGATTTGGGGCATTATTTTTTTATGGCCCAGGGTCGTATACGATTTTTCTGCATCAGTGGCGAGAAAACGCGTCTTTTCGGAAATACATGCTTTCTGGCCGCTGAGCACAAAAAAAAACTTAAGGACGATGACAACCAATGAGGAGATAAAAGATATAAGCTGCCGAATCTTTCTCTTTTTATCTTATTACTACAGAAGCGAGAACCTTGCGCGCGCACAACTATACAATAGCTTTGTTAAATAAATAAAATTATCGTTATAAACAAATCACTCTAGTCTAAAATAAACTTAATAATTGTATTCTACGATATGTTTTTAATATGTTACAATTTTTTCATCAAAAACTGTATTTAAAAAATACTAAAACTTTCTATTATAAAATGTCCCAAAAGAATCACGTGTATAAGATGCTTAAAAAAGGAAAATTATTTTTATTTATTTAATAATGAATCACTCTAAGATCTTCAAATTTTAAATATATATTTCTTAATATGACTTGTTTGTATATACAAATTTTTATTAAAATCTATACTCAAACAAAAAAGGTAGTTAACATCCTTAAAATAAAAAAAAAATAAGCTAACTGTAAAACCTTAAAATTATTAAAAATAACAATTATTAAGCAGCTAAAAGAATTAAAAATTAATCGTGTTCTCAGGTCCTATGGACCGTGATAGAGGTTTCCGTGGTGGACCACCTCCAGGTCCAGGAATGCCTATGGACGAATTCCCAGATCACCGTATGATGGGAGGTAGATTTAATCCCCATGATGATTTTGATGCACGTATGGGGCCTCATGGAGGACCTCCTGGACCATTAGGGCCCTTGGGACCCTTAGGACCTCCACGTCCAGGTCCTAGAGAAGATTTTGACGTTCCTTTCGATGGACCTCGCAATGATGATCATCGAGGCTTGCCACCTCGCCATCCTGACGATTTTGACAGAGGAAGGTTCGATTTTGATCTAAGGCCACCTCGTGAAGGTTTTGATTCAAGAATGCCCGATGATTTTATGGATCATCCTGATTTTGACATGAGAGGACGAAGAGACTTTTTTGGACCAGGTCTTCCACCGATGATGGGACCAAGAGGGCCTAGGCTGCCTTCTCTTTTAGGACCTGGAATTGATAACTTCGGAAGAGGTGGTCGCGGACTTGGTAAGATCTTTTTGTATTTTTTATTTATAATTTATTTTTCATTGTCAATGTCCATATTTTAATAATACATCTAAAGGTTTGACATGGATGTATAATGGAATAATTTTTTGGGAATGAATATTTAATTTAATTTACTTCACAGGGTATTTAATAGATAAGCTTAAGTTAGTACCTGATTGTGTAAAGAATTATTTTCTATTGGTTTGCCGGGGCAACCGGGTTTTACTGGTATAAAATAATTAATGTTATACGTAAAAAATTAAAATTAATTGTTAATTAATTTAATAATTTTAATGGTATCGAATAATTAATGTTGTACACTGTTGAAAGTAACTCTCTTAATTTAACGGAAAAAATTATTAATTTTCCAAAAGACTAGCAAATTAGTAATTATTATTAGTAAATTTACTAGTTTTTGGTAAATTTACAAAAAAATAAAAAATTCTTAAGTATTTTGTGAATTCATAAATATTTTTCGCAAAATTGTAACTTTTTTTGTGAATTTTCAAAAAAAGTTTGAAAATATTTGATTTTTTTGTCAATTTAAAATAGTTACTTTTAACAGTGTACATAAAAAATTAAAACTAATGGGTAATCTTAACCTTCTTGCTGTGATGAAGATAGTAAAGAGAAAAATGCACGTAAAATCGAGCTTAAACTCACTAACACATATCTAAGTCACACAAAGAACGTTTGGGGACGATCCACAATTATGCTTAAGAATTTTTTCGATCTGCACAAAATCACTAATTTTACTCCGTTTTATTGAGACTCTTTTATTTAATTTCAACCTATTTTTACCCCCATTCTATTAATTTCAACCTTTTAGAATTGCACAATTGTGCAGTACCGCAACGTCTAGCTATTCTATTTTATAAATTCTATTATACATGGTTTGTTACATCCTAAGAGTGGGTTTTGTCAACGGATTCCCAGTTCAAAAGTCTCAAATTGATGATAATTTGTTATTTATTAATTAAAATGTTATATTCTATATAGATAATACGGTTTTATTGAATGACGATAAAATTTCCATTTTTTTTAAGCTTTAAATAAATTTTTTATTTTTTATATATTTAAAATAGCGTTGTTATTATTGAATTATTGAAAATTCACAGGAGAGGTGTGTGGTAAGAATAGCCCTCTAATGACTCAAATGACTATGTGAGGTAGATTAAAAAAGTTTAGCCAAAATTTTCCCACGATACCTACACCTAGAATTGAATGATCTTCAATATGAGCTGAGCAGAATTTTGATCCAAGTTACCCAGGTTTTTATGACCCAAAAATTTCAAAAATTTAAGAGATCGTATTTATTTAAGTAAATAAACATTTTTAATTTTTTTTATTTTCTTGTTCCACATACTGAAAACCATTACTTCTTTCATTAAAATTTATTATAAATAAATATATGGTTATAAATCTGGGCTGCGCGGGAACACCCAGGGGTGCAGTGAACGTGCTTAAGCTGTTAAAGAATAACATCATAATTATATTCTATGATCAACAATTGTTACCCGGCTTCAAATCTCAGAATGTTGTAAATAATTTAGTAATGCAAACTCCGACTATGTCCATTAAATTTAGTTAAAAAACTTCCCAAATCTTCATAATAAAAAAATAGTTTTACCACATTAACTTTACAAATCTTTTATTTTATTTTATTTATTAACAGACCCTTATAGTCCAATGTATATTATAGAACTTACAATAGAGCTATTTGTTAATATTTTTAATTTTATTATATATTTTTTTATTTTTTTTTTTTATTTATTAAACGAATTAACGGGACTTGCCCTTTACATTCTATTATATAATTATTTTATAAATTTTTATATATGTTACTTACTAAATAAAGCTATTACAATGTAACAAACTTAGTTTATAGTAGAGAAAAAAAAAAAAAATTTTTAATTTTAAGAAAACAATAGATTTATGAAAATTTATTCAATAAAACGTAGATATTTTAAATAAATTTAGCAACAAATTTCTTTAAGCTTTTATAAAAGCCAATTTCACTGCTGTTAGTGATATCAATATTTTTACTATACATATTATAAGTTTCTAGAATTCTATATAAGGACGAACTCTTTTTGCTATTTTTAAATTCAATGGGGATTGTAAACATAAGTTGTCTGTCTCTTAGACCTTCTCTTTTAGGAACATAAAAATTTATGACAGATTTGATTTCATTACAAACTATTTTATTATTCATTAAATTATAAAGAAATTTAAGGTCAGCAATTTCTCTAGCTGACTCAAGATTATTAATTTTAAATTTGGTATATAATTCTTTATAATCGTGATCAAAATAATCAAAATCAATGTTTTGTTTGAATGCTAATATTCTTAAGACTTGATGTTGTATTTTTTCTATTTCGTAAATTTTTTCATTTGTGTGTGGTGACCAAATTATTGATCCGTACATAAGGATAGATTTAATGTGTGAGTTATAAAATAGTTTTAATGAATCAAAATTCTTAAATCTTTGTAAAATTTTCTTTAGAAAATATATACGTTTTTTTGATTTAGATATAATATTATCCATATGAACGTTAAAGTTTAAATTATCTTCAAAGAAGATTCCTAAATCTTTAATTACTGAGGTTTGCTTAATTTTATGTTTACCAATTTTATATTCAATATTATAATTATTTTTAGTTTTCCATTTATCATAAACCATAATATCACATTTATCAAAGTTCCATTTTAAACCATTTAGATAGTTCCAGTTATGTAGCCTCATAATATCAGTTTTAAATAATTTAATGTCTTTATCTGAAGTGATTTCTTTAAATATTTTTAAGTCATCAACATATATTAAAAATTTTGAATTATTTATAACATTTTTTAAATCATTTATATATATAATATAGAGTAATGGTCCAAGATTGGAGCCTTGAGGGACTCCAGATGGAGGAACAATCTCTTTTGATAATTTGTGGTTAATTTTAACCAATTGTTTACGATTACATAAATATGAACTTAACCATTTAACAATATTAGAGTTAACTTTATAATTTTTAAGTTTTTGTATCATTAGGTTATGATTAACAGAATCAAAAGCTTTTGATATATCTGTGTACAAAACATGTACTTGATTTCCTCTGTTAAAAGCTTGTGAAATATATTCTCTAAACGTTAGTAGATTTGTAATTGTAGACCTTTTGTTAGTGGAACCATGTTGTTCTGGTATTATTTTGTTATTAATGAAGCTTGATAATCTATTATATATTAAGTGATCTAATAGTTTGGCAAAACAGGATAAAATTGTGATAGGTCTATAATTTTTAATATTTTTAACATCGCCTTTTTTAAATATTGGTATTATTAAACCGATTTTCCATAAGTCAGGCAGTTTACTTTGGGTTAATGATTGATTAAATAAGACTTTTAACGGTGAAATCAAGTAATGCATACAATTTTTGACAAATAATGGGTGTATATTGTCATATCCAGGAGATTGATTTGTTTTAATTCTTTTTATTGAATTTAAGATTTCTTTTTCTGTAATCTTTTCTAATTTCATTTCAGTTTCAGTAGATATTATTTTATTTGAACATGAATCTATATTTGAACTACTATAAGACTATAAGAATATATAATAATTTTTTTCTATACTTTTCTTCAACTATTTTAACACATTTGCTGCCTAATACACCCATGTTTTATTTCTGCATGTCCTTTGATAACAAAACCAAATTAAACATGGATACCATAGGTATTTTCAGGCTGATTTCCTCATAAATGATAAGTAAAGTAGATAAAGATAACTAAAAAAGATGCATAAAAAATTTTTTTTATAAGACGAAAAAAATAATAAAAATCAAAACGCACCGGAACAACAACTGCAAATTATTAAAACGAAACGAATGAGTTAAAATCTATTTTTTGTTAAAATCTGATAATAAAAAAATAATATATTTTTTATATTAATAAATAATATATTTATTATTACTATAGTAATAATTTTTCTAGGCTAAACATTAAAATAAATACTAAATTTTTATTCATAGGTAACGCAGGCCCACCCGGACCTCCAGGATTATATCATCGAGGTATGCCGGCCAGAGGTCGTGGCCTAAATATGAGAGGACGTTTTGGTCCAAGAGATGGACCTCCAGGATTTGATCCTCGTGAAGGCGAGCCTTTCTTCCGTCCAGGTTTCGACGAAGGACGCGGTAATCCAGGTGGCCCAATTCCTCCTCTGCTTCGAGGACCACCAGGTAACTTTGGACCAAATGGACCTCCACCATTACTCGCGGGTCCAGATGGCCCTTGGAACGGACCAAATAATTTTGGACCAGGAGGTCCCAATAATTTTGAAAACAATTCAGAACACGATCAACGTAAATCAAGAGAACGTGGTAATAATAGTAATTCCAAAGAAAGAAAAAGATCAAGTAGCAGAGAGCAAGATAAGAATAAAGGGCGAAAATCAAGATGGGGAAATGCTAGTCCTTCTGACGCCGAAGGATTACAGTCAGATGAAGCTCAAGGCAGTGCTATTCCAGATTCACAAAGTAATGATACAGGTGGAACTGATGTAAATTGGGAAAAAGAAAATGTTAGCGAAGAAAGTAAAGAACCCCAAAATGATGATTCTACAAAATTGATCCAAGATCAAGGAGTTAATGAAATAGAGAACATACCACAAAATACTGAACAAAATGAGTCATCTGCAATAAATGCTGATAAATTTGACGTTGAACCACCAACAGTAGATTTCAGCTGCACTGAACCCATTGCAGGAGGCTTATATGATGGTGTTGAAACATCTACAAATAATAATTTTGAAAGTAATCAACAAGATTCACAAATGACTGAAGATAGTTTTCAAACTACAAAAATTAGTGAACCAATAATGGAGCCAGAGGAACAAGCTATTTCTGAACCTATTCATCAAGACTCATCTGTTAATTTAGAAGTAAATAGTGAAATTCAAGAAAATAATAATACAGAAGAGCAATCAGTAGAAACGTAATAAATAGTTTGAAAATAATTAAATGTGTTATATAAAGTGTGTACATAAAAAACTCATAAATTATGTAATTTTTAAAATTGTGAAAAAATTGTGTGTGCGTTAAAATGAACAAGCCAGCCAAGATTTATGTTATATACAAATCTTAATGTATAAAAATCAAAGATGAATTTACTTCGGAACCAGTGTAATGGAAGAGTGGTAAGGGAGCCTCGGGTTAGTTGTTTTCTCAATTACCATGTAAATTTTAATATATTTTTTATATATGAGAATATACATACATATATACAAACGTAATAGCTTTCATACGCGAAAAACTCAGGAATTAGTATTTTATTCATTTAGTTTTTGAACATTATTTGTATACAAGTTACAAAAAAATTTTTTTTAATAAAAGCACAGCTGCTCGGGGTAAATAATAATGCTGTGATAGTGAACACAGGACATTTTAAGTCCCCGTTCGATATATTTTATTTAAATTTAAAATTTAAGTGGTGTAACCTAGTCAGCATTTTTTTTTTTTAATATACTAGATAGTTTTTAATAACATAGATTCGTTAACTTGTTTTCATTAGTTATTTTTGACTATAAATTATTTATAAATTATTAAAAATTATGTGATATATGCTGATAAATATTGTGTAAATAAATTTTTTTTTATCAAATAGATCGAATCGATCATGAAAATATTTATCAAATAATTATTCATATTGAAAAAGACACGTTAATATCATAAATATTTTGTACAAACATTACAATTATTTATTTTTTAACAATGAAATTAAAAAATAATGATAATTTAAGAAAATACTTTGTCTTTTTCTTTTTTTTAAACTACTTTAAAACATGCAAAACCCAAAATATTTTTTACTACAACCACCCTAGTATATGGTTTTCCCTACTTTAAACAGAATGCCCCTCAAATTAAGGTCTTTTCTACATTTAAACCAATTCCTTTATTTAAAAAATAATTTTAACAAAAAAAAAAAAACTTCAGCAATGTTATTTATCATCCTGTGTTCACGCACCGCACGCCTATTTTCATGGTGCAGCGATGGAGGACTCGCGCGCTTGCACTCAAACTGAGTGACAAGTGCAAGGTACTGTTTTATTAAAACTTATAAATTCATCAAATCAAAATTAATTTATATACGTTTATATATATATGTAAATTTATTTTCTTATTTATTTAAGAAAAAGTTTGAAAGAGAGTGGTATGAATGAGAAAAATAAAAACCATGATGTCTCGCACCACTCTTAATATGGCTATAAACACTCCGAAGTTTTAATTCTGTGAAATTCATGTTGAAATTAAATCTGTTTATACTCTATTCTCGTTAGTTTTACAATTTACTAACGTTTATGAATTTTCGGAAAATTAGAATTTTAAATTTGTAAAAGTTTTAAATTAACGCTAAATAGCAAATTTGCGAAATCGTAAATTTATCAAAACAATTTGTAAAATTTTTTATTTTTGATCAACAATACCAATTTTTTATTTTTATCTAAAATTTACGATTTTTTGCAAACTTAAGTCGATTCCAGAGCTAGTACGGAAAACGACTGTATTGTTTTTACGGTACCGTAAAATGCGCTGGCTCTGGAACCAGTCTTGCTATTTTTTGTAAATTTACAATACGTCCTTTTTCGGCGTATATTTGCAATTATTTTTGTACATTTAAAAACTTTTTAGCTTATAGTTGAGAATAGTTTATACTACAGATTCAAATATTGAATCATTGGCTGGTGATAAATTTGTAAATTATATTTAATTTTAATTTGCCATAAAAAAATTGACTACCTATGCGTAATCCTATTATATATGTTAAAAGTCATTATTTTTCATTTATTATTTCTTTTAAAATGAAATACATGTTTATATAAAATAAGAAACTTTTATAAAATTATTACTTATTATTAATTATTAACAAAAAAAAAATACAAAAATTAAAAAAAAAAAAAAAAAAAAATTAAACAATTGTATAAAAAAAAAAGAAAGATTGTAAGTGAATAATTTTCATTTATATAAGGCTTAAAAAAATTTTTTTTTCGCGAAAAAATAAAATTTTAATTGTAAAATGTTAAATTTTTGTTAACTTTAAAGCCATTGTGATGCGCGACATCATGGCGTTATTAATTATAAAATATTAGTATTTTATTGAATGCGAGATCAAAATGCGTAAAATGCAAGGAAAAATTTTTATAAAAAATCTATTTTTAAAAATTTATTTTTATCTGTTGATTACCATTGGTTATTTTTCAATTTTGTTACTTTAGTTTTCCATGCATTTTCAGCATTAGAGATTTGTTGTGTATATCTCAAAAATGAATGAATCTTAGTTATAAGTTATTTTCAGCAAATGCTTTTCAGAGGAATAAAGAACGAATCTTAAGGATTATAAAATTAATAAGACAAAAGTCTTATTAGGAATAAATGAAACTTAGCCATTTAAAATTGTGTAATAAATCGAAAAAGTAGGAATCAAACTTATTAATTATTAAAATTTACAATAAAAAAAAATAATCATGAGATGTCTATACCTTTGTAAAAATCTATTATTCATTTGTAATAAATAAAAGTAGAAAAATTTTAGTCTACATTAATATTTAGTGTACCTAATCTTTGAAAAAATCATGCGAATTTTATAAATTAGAAGTTGCAATAATTAAACCCCACAGTTACCGTTTTTGACTACGAAGAATAATGATTGTTGAGCCTATTGTAAAAATTTTACAACAATAGCATAATATTCATTTTTTACCTATTTTTCAAAAAAATAAACAAAAAAAAGACTAATTTAATGAACTTCTACAACCCATCCCGTACCTAAAACAGAAAACGTTGATCTTAATCAAGTTTTTTAGGTATGCTATCACTTTGTTTTTGCAAAGAAAAGTTTAAAATTTTGTATCTATTTAATGTGCCTTCAGATATTTTAATTAAACTCCTGGTAAATTTTCAAAAGATCGATATTTAAAAAAAAAAACGAAAACAAAAATTTTGACTGTCACAATGGTTCCTCCTTGAAGGACTAAAATGTCGTGAACAGTGCATCCCATGCTTATACATTAATTTTGAGTTTTAATTTATATATCGCTTATTTTCATTTTTTTTTAATTGCTAAAATAGTGTCACGTGGTCGTGTATACCGATTGAAGTAAGAATTTACAAATTTTTTTATCTTAAAGTTTGTATTTCAAAAAGTTGTTGACCATTCACCATAAAAATTTAAAAAATTTAAAGTTGAAAACAAATTTGTGGCTAAAATGTGACAAAAAAACCTTTACCGTTCCTATCAAGAACTTGGTATTTTAAGCAAAATAAGTGCATGGATTTTTATTTTCTTTTTTTTAAAGTGTGTATTTTACTTAATTTTAAATGTAGCAACATTTATAATATAAGTAATCTTAAATTAATGCTTTAGATACTATTTTAGTTTAAAACATGATAAAAATTTTCTTATTTTATTCAAAAAATCATAAAAAATCTTTGTTATACCTCAAAAAATATGCGGTTTTAAGTACAAAATACAAAATTTTTGAATTTACTAAGTTTTTATGCCAATAACAAGTTGATTCTTTGATTAAAAAAACTTTTATTTTATGTTTTCTAAAAATTAAAGCACTAAAACAAGATTTTTATATTATTTTTTTTAAATCTTTTTTTTCAAAAAAAATGAAAATCAGCCATATATATATAGTAGAGTGGACCTAAAATTGGAGTTTTAAGAAAAACTTTGCTCCCTGGGTTTTTTCTCGTGAAATTTTGGTCATAAAAAGTCCCCAGCTCCAAGGATTTTGCTTTTACAGCATGGGAATTCAGACTTTTCAGTTTTCTAATTTTTTACAAAGCTTGCAAAATGTTTTGAAAAGCTGCTAATCGATCGAAAGTAGTACTTAAATCTATAAAAAATGATAACCAACCTCAAGTAGCCATTAAAAAAAAAAAAAAAAAAAAAAAAAATACTTTTAAAGTGATTTTACCGGTAATAAACGTACAAAAATCCCTATTATAGTAACATTGCTTCATGTAATTTAAATGGAGCATTTCTTTACGTTTATTACCGGTAAAATTGCTTTAAAAATATTTTTTTTGGCTGCTTGAGGTTGGGTATCGTTTTTTATATATTTAAATAGTACTTTCCATCGATTAGCAGATTTTCAAAACATTCTGCAAAGCTTTGTAAAAAATTAGAAAGCTGAAAAGTCAAAATTCCCATGTTGTTTAAATGATAAAATTGAGGTGCTTACAGGCACGCGTTTTTGAAACGCAAAAGCAAAATCCTTGGAGCTTGGGACTTTTTATGACCAAAATTTCACGAAAAAACCCGGAGAGAAAAGTTTTTCTAAAAACCCCAATTTTAGGTCCACTCTAATATATAGGTATATGATACGATCTGAACGTCAATAATATAATATTTTATTTCAGGATGAAGATATTGTTTATTTTAATGATTTGTAATTTGAAATTGCCTAGTTTTATTTTGCTTTTCTGTTAATGCATTACCATGGTGAAGATATATTCCCAAATTTTCAACATTTTACAAAATAAATATATCCACATAAATAAATAAAAATATTTTACTAACATTTTTTAACCTCGTTTCTTAAAAATAAATAAATTATAAACAAAAAATATACCGTGGTCAAAAATTAATTAAGTATCAAAAACTATTTTTATTATTATTTTTCGCAAGAAAATGATACTACGAGAGCTGGGAATAAAAATTTATAGAAGAAAATAAAAATACATCAATATGGCATTTTATATGCCATTTCAAACAAGTTGTTTATTCAATTATCTAATTGTATTTTTTAGTTAATTTTTACTTCAATATTTTTTCTAATTTTTTCGAAAAAGAATACCAAATTTTGGATAAAATTGGGGAAGGTTCTTTCTCAGAAGTGTTAAGATGTCAAAACCGACAGTCAGGAGTAATATACGCTGCTAAAAGACTTAAAAAAATTTACGAAAAGTATAAATAAATCAAGGAAAAATTAAATGTTCAAAAAAAATTATTTTATATTAATTAATATCATATAAAAAGTGTTGCAGAAATTAAGGGAACCCCAGAAGTGGTGGCAATGAAAAATTTTATTCGTCATCCGAATGTTCTGTTTATAATAGAATCTTATTTGTAAGTTTAGAATAAAAAAGAAACTATTTTTATAAAAAATGTTTTTAAAATTATAAAAAAATTATTAGTGATCCTGGGACTGGTAGAGTAACGTTGATATTTGAATTAATGGACCTGAGCTTATATGACTTATTAAAAAGACAAAATGGGTAGAATTTTTTATTTTAAGCTGTTCGAAAATAAATAAATAAAATTTTTTTAATTCTTAATTTAGAGTCCCAATAAAAGAAGATCAAGCTAAAAATTATATGTTCCAAATTCTTAAAGGCCTGGAACATTTGCATAAACAAGGAGTTTTCCATCGGGACATAAAACCAGAGAATATTTTGCTTAAGGTATTCGTAATGAATGAAACTTTTTTTCAATAATTTTTTTTTTTTTAATTATGATAACGCATAGGGAAATACAGTTCAAATAGGAGATTTAGGATCAGTTAAAAGAATTAACAGTAGACTTCCGTACACAGAGTATATATCAACCAGATGGTACAGGTCCCCGGAATGCCTATTGACCTTAGGATTCTATGGCCCTAAAATGGATATTTGGGCATGTGGATGTGTTTACTATGAACTTTTAACGTAATTTTTTCAAATCTTATATCGTAAATTTTTGAAATTTAACATATTTTAATAAATTTTCTTTGTATAGACTAAAACCTCTTTTTACTGGAGATAATCAAACGGATCAAATTTCGAAAATTCATAATATTTTAGGCACTCCTTCTCCCAAATTTATTTCCAAATTACAAGGAATGTAATTAATTAATTACTATCATTTAAATTATTTTTTGATTCACTGTGCTTAAAACTCACTTTTACGCCCTGTTACGAAAACTTGGAAATTCATTTAAGCCCAGGGAATTAAAAAATTTTTTATGTAACACTTGCGTAAGATTGAAAACCTTATCATTGGCTTCGCCACATACTCGTATTCACGCTTACGGTTGGTTTTTCAATTTGTACGCACTTGTTTCATAATAATACATTCTTCACCAACTTGTAGAATTGTTTATTTTGCCAAATAATTTATACCTGTAATCGCAAATGGTAAAAGTAAATGTTTCTAGATAAGGTCATGAATGTTTTTTACAAACATATACAAAGGGCAATAATGACGGTGTCTCAAAATTGGAATATAGTCATTATTGCCTGCAAATATGTAAATAACTATTATTTATTAAAAATTTTATATCAAAATATTTTTTATTTAATGCAAAAAATCGTGTTAGAGAAGCAGAAGGATGAAATTTTATTTTCCGATCCAACAAGGTTGTGGACTAGATAACCTTTTACCTTACACTTCCCAATTAGCAAAAGATGTTATAAAAATGATGCTGGTATATGACCCAGAAAATAGAAGCGATGTTAAGAATTTGCTAGAACATCGTTACTTCCAAGAATTAAGGTTGAGAAAATTTATAAGCAAAATTATGTCAGCTTAAATTTGCTAATTAAAAAAATATTTATTTTTATTTGGTATTTAGAGATAAGAAATCAGTGAAACGATCGAGAAGCTCTTTATTACAACCCTGCATTTTAAAGAATCAATCTAAATGGGATCCATTGAATTATGTTAAAAATGAAAAACTAAGCAAATCAAGGGTAATTTTTTACAAAGTTTTTAATTTTATTATATTAAAAATTTAAGGAAATTAGTTGCCATATTTAGGTAATCTCGTACATTATCGCCTTTTTGCGATGTGTTTTTTTCTTCTTGATTACAATAGAATAAAATCACTTTCACCTAAGTTGACCCAAGTACACCTGGGTAGAGGATTATAAGAATCAAGCAAATTTTTTGTTAATACCCAAATTTTATCATAATCAATCCATCTTTTCAAAGTCAATATGAAAAATACTCTGCGCGCTCTGACGCTTCACCCCTCTTTCAGAGAAAAGAAAACGTGTGTTATTAACCGAATAAATTTTTATATACGGATAATCATTAACAATTCTGTAAAAGCAGAGGTAAAAGTTACATCAATACGCGTAAGTTAAGGTAAGTTTTTTCATTTCATTTTATAAATTATATTTGATATTCTCCAATCCAAAAGAAAACTGGAGGAAACGGGGATTTTTATAACTCTAGGTCCGGCTTGAATATTATAGAAAACATTTTAAAAAATTGAATTGTTGAAATAGTTGATATTTTAAATAGTTATTTTAGTAATTATAAAATGGTTTTTAATGTTAATTATTATATTTATATTATGTAAAATTTTTACGTATTTTCAATTCAAGACGGACCTAAAGTAATAAAAATCACCGTTTTACAGATTCAATTTTCTTTTAGAGTAGGGGTAGGGGCGAACTTAGAAAAGTTTTCTCCACTTAAAAAAAAAATAATTGGTGTCTTTAACAGTCCTTTTTATTTCTTTTTCGTTTTTATATGAAATTAGACATTTGTTTTGCATCTTATCAGAGTAGTCTTTCATTCTTTATTCAATTTAATAAGTTTTGGCATAAATAAACATTTTTTTAATTTCATCTAAAATAAGGACATGAATTGGTCAGAAAATAGTTTACTCAAAAAAAAAATCGCGCACGTGTAGGACTCTAAACGGCGATATTTAAAACTTTAGGTCTGGCTTTAATTGAAAATAAGTAAAAATTATGCATAAAATATAATTAACATTAAAAACCGTTTTATTATTAAAATAACCACAAATAACTATTTAAAATATCTATTTTAATAACTATTTTAACATTTCAAATTTTTAAAATAAACGTTTAGCTGACTTAAAGTTATAGAAATCGCCGTTTCACAACGCCAATTTATCCTTAAAGTGGGGGAAGTGCCGGAGTCAATCATGTGCTGGAGGCTAGATTAGTCTAGAGTTCTTTCCCAGAGTTGTGCGGATCTCGGTGCACGTTTTGATTGGCCGAGTCGTTTTGGTCGAAACCGGAGGCGGAAGCGATATTTAAAGCGCGTAAATTTTAAATAAAAAATGTTAAATATATGAAATATAACTAAATTTTATTTACAAAATAAGTAAATGGTCTTTAAATGTTAAATTATTAAAAAAATAAATTTTTTTGAACAAAACTATAATAAAATATATTAAAATCATAAATTAAATTGACTTACTACCGTAAAAAATATTATATGTTTTTTATTGTTTGTACCATTAAGAATATTACAATCACATTAAAATAATTTTTAAGAATAATAAAATTATAAAAATAATATATAATTATTATATATAATACATAAATAAACAGGTTAATTCAGGTTTTGAATATATGCGAAGACGAGTTTATATTAAGTTTATTTAAAATTAGAGAATAACGCCTTGGCTCAATCGTTAAAGTCGCTGTCTCTTTTGGTGCCGTTAACTCTATTAGTATTTTAGCTTGCGGTTCAAATCCCAAATACTTATAATTTTTTTTTTTTTTTTTTTTTAATTTTATTTAAAGAAATGAAATGAAATTTATTTTAAAATAAAATAATTTATTTTAAAATATATTTAATTTTTTTTTAAAGTAAAAAAATAAAAAAAATATATACTACCTTATTGGATTATATACATATATTTTAATTAAAATAAAAGAAATAAAATTTTATTTTTAACTTTTGTTTGATAAATAATTTAATAAGTTTTACCATCTTAAATGAAATTTTAAGGAGAGAATAATTTTTAAATTTACAAATAATTATGTTCAATAAACAAATGAGAATGTAATTTTTTTTGTAATATCTGCTTTTTTCAGGATATAATTTTTTCATAGTTAAAAAAATAAGGATTTGGTGATTTACTATTTTCAAAGTTTTAAAGTTCAATAGATTTTTTTTTAAAATTTATATAATTTTATAACTTTAGTAAAATAATCACTCTATTACTTATGATATTAAAAATTTTTTGTTTACAACATTCACGAAATAAAATAAAATAAATTAATAAGATCTTGCTTTTCAGCTTTAAAATATTCAATCAGATTATCAAATTTTTTCTACATTTTGAAATTGTTTATTTTATTCCAAATTTGACCCTAAGTTTTCTATATTCAAAATTTTTACTCTCATATCCTAATTTTTTGCAACTTATTTTATTTTTTGTAGATAAAAAAATATATTTTTCAAATCTTAAACAATAAAGAATTAAAAGATGTTAATTAAGTATTTGTTTTTTATTTTTTATAAATATTGTAACTATTTATATGAATATTAAATTTACATTAATAAAAATATCATTACATTTTATTATAAAATAACTTGAATGCTTTGTATATATTATAGGTTTCACAATTTAGCTTTATTGTATTACATAAAAATAAATTATAAATCTTAATTATAATAAAATTACATAAAAAATATAAATACTTTTTAATTTCTTTCAAGGCAGAAAGTATTGGTATTTTTATACAGTATTATATTAAAAAAAATAATAAAAACCATAACAACAACGTGATTGTTAATATTGACCATTATCTAAAATGTAAAATTTAATAATATAATTTATAGAACTTATAAAGACATAAATTAAAAGATATGAAATAAAATATAAATATTTAAGAAAATAATAATTGCAAATAAAATATTCAAAGGAATTTATTATAACAAGCAATTACTTCACAATCGCATGCATTGCCTGGCTCTTACTACTGTAAACCACTGGATTTGTGGTTTCATCTATAGACCGATAACGTGATTTTATATTAACGCGAACTCGATAATACGTTTTATTTATTTTTAGTAATAATTTATGACAATTAGGGATATCCCGAGTAAACGGTATTTGTGTAAATTTTTGGATAAAAAATTTTCGTAAATCGAGTTTTTCATCTTTGCAAGCGTTATCATAAAAAGCTAAAAATACAAATTCCATTTCCATAAAAAAAGAGTATACATCTGGAAAAACAAAAATAAGATTTTTATATTTTTTTGCACGAATAATTGTCAAAAGTGCAGCATCAAAATTTAAGAGTGGTTCATAAGAACCGACAGTATTTATGCATTTTTCGCAAATGCTTTGTCCAGCTATGATTGATTGTATTGTATACCCTGCCAAATAATAAATAACATTTCTCTTTTTAAAATCAAAAGTGTATCTAACAATTGATGGAAGAATATGCCCTCCAATAGCATTATCTGGCTGATTTACAGTATCAGATTTTTTTTTCTTTTTATTTTTCAACAAAATTTCAAAAAAGTCTGACACTAATTGTCTGCTGTCATTATCATAATTACTGCTTTTTATGTTTTTCATATACCTAGCCATCATTATCAACTTCAAACTATTTTTAAATTGAACTGCGTTTGGAATAACCGATTTCATTCTAATTTCTGAGAAAACATTTTCCAAGCAATCTTGGCTTAATCTTGACGTATAAAATAACTCTAAACCACGTTGAGTCAATAAATAATTTGATAAGTCTATAACAGTTTGGGTTGATAACATAGCAGAAGTTTGGAATGGCTTCCATAGCCCCTTAGATCCTACTTTAAGGGAACTAAAAATTTGTATGGCTTTCTTAAGAAAGTCGATAGTATCTAAATATTGATCAAGGTATTTGAAACCTAATGCTAACTTCGAATTTCTATTACACATGACTCTAAACCACTCATTAATAAAATCAATAAACCAAGCTGTTGTCAATCGTTCGTCGTTCGGGTTTCCAATTGCTAAAAACTCCATTGAAGAACTCACTTGAGGATGAAAAGTTCGCACTGCATTTCCTACTCTCATTTTTTGAAAATGGCTGTTTTTCAAAAATTCTTCTTTTAGTTTTGGTGCTACTTTTAGCTCTTCATTTTTATCGATTTCTGTTATCTCTAAAAAATGTGAATGTTTAGCAGTATCTGACGGCAAATTGAATTCTTTAATAAAAGATTCATCAATTTTAATTATTTTATTGTTGATTAATGAAGCTTTTATATTTTTTAAGCAGTGAGGAACATCAGGGGTAAAGAATAATTTCCTGTTTGAATCACATGGATGTACTACATAATTTTTAATGTTGAATGATGACCATGGATTAGCATAAATTTTAAAAGCAGCCCATAAGCCTTGATTGGGACCGGACATGTCCGAAGTTACATTATGGACTCTTAAGCCTATCTCTTCAGCTCTTGTAATTATCTCAATAATAATAGGTTTTAATTGCGATCCTACCATATTTTTACTTGTAAAATGGAAAGCTACAGGTTGCTTCCATTTTTTGTTTAAGCCTGCCAGCATGAAAACAAGAGCATTTTCTGCTGGTTTGTTTTTATCTTCTCCGGGTAAAGTTACTTTACCAAAAAAAGTACAAGTTGAAGGATCATAGATATCAGTTCCTGAAGTTACGCACATTTCATCAGCAATTAACGTACAGTCTTCTTGAAAATCTGGATTTTTAGAATCAACTTTGACTTTTAAGAAATCGAAAACTTCATAGCATATACCAGGTTTTAATTTTAAATTTTCTAATTTTTCAGTCAAAGTACGAGTTGAAGGAAATGGATAACCAAATCTCAGTAATTCTTCGTAACCTGTTGTTCCACAAGCAAATTTGAGTTTGAAAGCGTCAAGAAAAGTTTCCTTGCTGTAATTTACTCTTTTTTTTAAACCACACAACTTTTCTATTTGGTCTCGATTAAAAATTTGGTTCAATACGTCATATGTACGCAACTTTTCCATATCTCGCTCTAAATTATTAATTTTATCATTAGCATTTTTTAACTTTATTCTTACATCTATATGCGCTTTTCTTTTTCGCAAAAAAGCATTCAATAATTTTTTATATTTTTTATCTAATTCTGTAAATTCCTCTTTAAAATTAAAATTTTCTGCATTTTCAATCTCTACAATCGCTTCAATATTAGAATTAGAATTACCACTATTTGCCCCTAAGATTTCATTGAGCTCTTCGCTTTCCTCAGTTTCCATCTCTTCAATCATACGCTGGTTTTGAAGCTCCTCTGATTTATTAGCAACCGATTGATGATATTCTATGCTTTGGTATACTTGACACGAATGGCCTGGTTCTATAGAAAAAAATTTGTTTTATTAAAACAAATCATGGGAGAAAAAAAGTTTTAATAATATTTTTCTAATGCCGTTTAACCGCGCTTTACGCATATTTTTGCTTTTTAAATGCATAAAGCGCGGATAAACGATGGTAATAGAATAGGTCGATTGGGACTGCATAATGGTTTATATACTGATAAAAATCAGTTCAATAACCATGCTTTTACATTTTTCGCCCAATAATAAACTATTTAAAATAAAAATTTCAGTTAAAAAAGAGCGGATAAACGGCGGTAGATGATTTTGAATTTTCGGGTATTAGAAACTGGTCCAGGAGATTTTCTAAAAAATTAAATATATGGTTTTTTAATTCACCAGGACTATAAAAAAAAAATTTAAGGATGGTATATTTTTTTATGCTCAAAAAACCAATTTCCGAAAAATTCAAAATTATATTTTAGGGTCTTAAAGGAGTCCTAAGCAGATCTGGTCCTAAGGGCCCAAAAAAAAATTTTATGAATATTGGTGAAATTTCAAGTTTTTTCAGTCTACAAGCAGAACATTATCTGTTTATGGGTTAAAGAAATTAAATAAAATCTAAATAAAAAACGGTTTTTTGTAGTTTTTCGGGGGCCTGTCGTGATTTAGGGGTCTAATTCTAACGGAAATCAGTGAGCTTTTTGATACATTTTCGTATGCTACTACTTAAAGTAGGTTTGGTTCTGAAGGCCAAATCACTATGCTTATTTGGAAGTAGCCTTTATGTGCTATTAAATGGTTTTTATACCTATAAAATTAGTCTTTATTTGAATATAGCAAATTTTAACAAAAGAGTTAAATTTAAGTCAGATTACTTAAATTAATTAATTAAATTAGTTATTATTTCTTTCTAGGAAATATCCGTTAAGTGTGTGTATTTGTCTAAGTTTTTTGTAAATAATAAGCTATAAAATATTTTTGAATTGATACAGGATAAAAAAGTTTAATTTTACCTATTGTGTTTTTATAGGATTTCACCTATAGTGTTCATAAACGGGTGGCCTATTAACAGGAGTTTTAATAAGCATTTTTAAAATTTAATTATTTGCCAATGGCAATTTGTAAAAATAATCAATTCAACTTACGATTTTTCGGAAAAATTTTATTACATAAAAAGCACTTCAACTCATAATTATTTATTCCAAAAATGGTTGGCTGAGCTTCTTTTTTTAATTTCCTTTTACCATTATCATTGATTTTGTACATCTCCATGGAAAAGTGCACCTTTTAATGAAAATAATGTTTTTTTATATTTATTTAGAAAAGCATTAAAATTTTAAAAGTATAAGTTTTGAATCAAAAAAAAAAATCAATCTTACATCGCACAGTTTACTATTATTGGTTGGCTCCCAGTCAATTTTTTTACAATTATCAGCCCATAATTTTCTTCTTTTCTTATCAGTAGGAAATGCATGCATACTAAATTTCTTTTCACTAGAATTTGTACAATAATCAGCTGTACAACCTGGCATTCCTAAAGTTTCACAATGAAAAATTTAATTCTTTTACAAATAGGTATAATTTTTAATTTTATAATGTTTAGGTTATAAACATTTCAAAATATACGTTTAAAATTTAATGTGATTTTCTAAAATTAATTTTTTTGGAAATACTTCTTACAATTCAATTTTAAATGTACTTACTTTTTATTTTAATATATATTAATTCTTGTATTAAATAAATTAGTATTTTTTTGGAAACAACAACACTTTGCCGATTGTTTACAATTTAATATATATTATAAACAATCGTTCGAATCGTGGAAGAAAATCGGCGATCGGCGGGCTTTTTATTAAAACCAAAAAAACAATAATTGTTTGCGTTTAAAAAAATATATTTATTTCGAAACATGTTTATTTATTACATACCTATGTAAATTGTAAAAATAATATTTAAAGTAATATTACTTTAAATATTATTTTAATAACAATTACATATTTAAAAAAAACTTACCTTTTCGAATGTTTTTTAAATTCAAATATTGTAAACTTTTATGCAATTCAATAATTAAAATTTATTTTAGCAATATTGCTTTTTATGACAGTGATGATTTTTCGTTAAAAAGTAACTTAATTTTAATTTTTTCGCCATTACAAAAAATATGTAATTACAAAATTTATTTATATTAAGCTACTATATCTAAAATTCATTATTTGAAAAAAAAATCATTTTTAATGTTAATTTTTGTTAAATATTTTTTTTTTTAGTTGATGAATTCAACTTTTATAAAATAATTAAAAAGATAACATTTGTATTTACTTGAAAAAAAAAAAAAACAATTTTTTGAAAAATAATAAAAAGACTATACTTTTTTAAAACAAAAAAAATTATTTTGGTAAAAAATATGCAAAAATAATTTTTAAGCATTAAGTTTTTTTATTTGCTAAGAAAAAAAAAAGAATATAAAAATGAATTATTTAATTAATTTAATTCAATAAATTTTTTTTATAGCTATACCTATTATTGTAAACAATATTTTTTTTTAGACAAATTAAACATTTTGATTATTTTTTTTAAATTAAAAAAAATAATAAAAAATGGCAGAATTAATAATTTATTTATACATTTTAATTTAAAAAAAAAAAAAAAAAAAAAAAAAAAAAAAAAATTGATCGGATTCGAACGGCATTCAAAAATTTAAGTATGGAATATCATTACTCTTGAGCTACAACGCCATTTGAAATTTAAGATTAAAGCTTATATATAAACTCGTCTTCTTGTATAATTCATACCTGATTTAAGTAATTTATTTATTAATTGTTTGTAATTAATTAACATTTTTGAAAATAAACAATTAGATGTCTGTAAATGATAAATACAAAATCGTTATATACACAAATATATTAAAATATATGTTATAATTTTATTTGAAATAAACTAATAACTAATAAATTTTATTTTCAAAGCATTATTTTATTATAATAAATTAATATAATAAATTTTTACTTAAAATCACAATTTTATTTAATATTAAAAATAATTTATTTAAATACTTATTTTTATAATAAATTTATAATTTAACTATTGGCGCGTGTTACATGGCGCTAGTTCCGTTTCCGCTTTCGACCGAAAACAGCAGATCCGCACAACTCTGGGAAAGAACTCTAGATTAGTCTCCACTCTCCATGGTCCATGCAGTTATCTGAAATTATTGAAAAAGCATTTTGACCCCTTTTTTAGATTGGAAATGGGGAAATAATGCTGCTCAGTAAAAATCTCAAATATGCTGTACCTTTTTTTATACTTGTTATTGGAGGTTCAATAGGTCTTCGAGAATTCACAAAAATAAAGTACTAATATTTACACATCACATTATCAGACCAACAATAAATAAACTTATTCAAATAATATATTTTCAGATTTGAATACAGAACAGTTACTGGAATTAGTACAAGAGAAGAAGCTGAAAAATTAGGAATTAAATTTAAACCTCCAAGGCCTCTTGAAGAAGTGTACGAGGAACACAAAAAAAAGGTATACCTTTTATTTTAAATTAAATACTTAATAGTTTTTTAGACTTTTATTTAAAAATTATAAAAATAAAATTGCAGACAAACATCGATAATTGGTCTAACAAAAGAATATCTAGGCCGGAAGGATGGGAAGATTGAAGCAAACTTTACAGAATCTTTTTTGATAAATTATATATTTGTTTGTAAATAATGTATTGTACATAATAGTTATGAAACTTTTATTGTTTGTTGTATTAAAATACTTTTTAAAGTAGATTAAGCTGATTTTATTTATTGCTTCACCTGTATCTCTTTTAACAGTAATAAACATTTTCTAACAATTTTTCTTATTTATTTAGTTGATGAGTGCATCCCAATTTGATGAATCTATTTTAAACGCTTCTGCAAGTAATAAATTCAATGTTACAAAAATCCCTGTACCCATACAAAGTAATTATCTTTCTGGTACTCAAGTAGGCAGATATTTTTTAAGAAAACGCCCAACTAATCAACCCAATGTAATTATTATATTATATTTACTTATTTACAACTGTTACGTAAAATTAAAATTCTAGCGCTTCAATGGATATCAAAAGAAATGGCATGATTCAAGTACAAAATCTGCAACTTTTGAAAAGAAAACCAGTCAGAAAGATAAAATTGTTTCTGATATTCCAAAACTTACAAAAGTATATTCTCAAAACTTTTTGCCAAAAACCGGTATAAATAAAAGCTTTCATAAGTTGGAAAGCAAAAATAGCCCAGGGTAAAAAATTTCAAAAAACAAATTCTTTAAGTTTTTAAAATTAATTAAACATTTATTTGTAGATCAAAACAAGATTCAAAAACATTTACTTTCAATCCAGTAAACTCTTTTATAGAATGTCCATCAAAAATTGATTTATCAATTAGTAATGATAATGAAAGAAAACATTCACTAGTAAGGAAATCCTCAGCACTTACTTCAAAGTCACCGTTAAAGAAAATTGCTCGTCACGATAAACCCATTAATTTTAAGAATCGATCGACATGCTTTGAAAAAAATATAATTGGAGACAAAAAAATTTTTCATCAACGTATCAAACTATAATAATGGAAATTAATTTTGAAATATTTATTTGCGAAAACTTTATTTACATATTTATATTATTTATGAACTGAATTATACATAATAAAAAATAAAAAATATATATATCTTTTTCCAATAAAACTTAAAGATAAACGTTCTCAGTTTATGAGATCAAATTTTTACACATAAATTATAAAATTTGTAACTATTTTAAAGAATACATTAATATTTACTTTTTTAAAACTACTTGTTGCTTAAACACGCCTTTGATTTCTTAAGTACTACTTTCAAACAGCCTGGGTTTGCCTCAGAAAATCTGAAAACAAATTTAATTATTTTTTATACTCGGTATAAAGTTATTATACTGGGGCTTCTTACTTAATATTTCGGTTAGCTAATCTCTTGGATACTGCAGGTTTAATTTTACTTTGACCATGGCTGCTCCGAGCACCTCGTCCAGTGATAATATAAAACTGTAAAGTTTGCTTGTTGGATTTATTTAATTTTTCTATTTGTGAATCCAGGAAAACATCCAAGCATTGGATTGCCTCATTTAGATATAAATTATGCAGATCTAAAGTATTACTTTCGTCAAATGAACAAACTTGGGCAGCTAGAAATGCATTAGCTGCTGCAGAATTCGCCTTTTCCACGTTCTTAATATGTAATTTAGCCTAAAAGAATCAAAAAAATAACTTCAAATATTAATATGTTCTCTGTGAAAGATTCAGAGCTCCATTTAAAATACATGGCTTCATGGATCAACATGACACATGTCATAGTTAATGAGTTGAGTAAAATTTAGCCAAAATAAATAAAACTTACTACATCTGCATAATAAAGAGCTACTTCGCTTTTCTTACTTCTATGAGCATCGGCTGCTTTTTGGTAATTAATGTCTCTGAGAGCAAGTTGCCTTTGAGCTTCTTCTCTTGAGTCGTGAGCTAATTTTATAGCTTTGTCATATGTCATAGTTTGTTTTAGCTTTCCTTCGCATTCATCTTCGTATACTTCTTCATTTTTCTATTAATTATAAGTATTTATTTTACATTTAATTTTAACAAAATAAAAACATTAGATTGAAGATATTACCATAGGATAATTTTTCAAAGATAAATAAGTAGTTTCTTTTTTAACTTCTTCAATTAAATTGTTTCGTTTTTTTAAAACATCCGCCATAGTCATACCGGTTTTACCCGTATTGGCTTCAATAACTTCAAGAGTTTCGTCAAAATTTCGATCATGAGCTTCATAAATTTGATTAATTACATCGGAGTCATAATTTGGGAACATTTCATGTAAAATTTGTTGAACCACTCTAATTTCCATATCTTTCAATGATTCTTTAGATTTATTTTTCTAAAAATTAAAAATTTAAATTAAGTAAGCATATAAACTTAACTCTTTTGACTTAAGAATTACATACTCGATTACTGTAAGTAGCAAGCGCCATTTCCATATCCATAATTTCCTTAAAATTTGGTGTGTCTGATTCATTTTTACTTTGAATCTCTTTTTTGTCTAGTAATCTTGCATATTCTTCATCAGATTTTAAGGTTTCTTCTTGTTTGACCCATAATTGTTGTTCCAAGCTTTCAATCCAAAGAGCATGTAACTCTTCAGCTAAAGACTTTCGTACTTGAATGACTGGATAGACTCCTTGTGGTAATTCAAAGTTTGTGTTTCCAAACTGACCCTCCAAACATTTGATGAAATCAGTTCCAACATTTAACTCAATCATTTCTTCTGGTTCGGAATAATCCTCTGAATAATATTCTAATTTATCACCTTCTTGCAAATAACTTTCTGGGTTTAAACCGTATGCTCCATCTTCTTGAAATTGCATAAAATTATCATTTTGTTCAAGTTGGAACATGTAAGCAGCTTCTTCTTCAGGTGTATTAAATTGAAGATGTTGAAATTCAATGACATCTTTATTTTGTTGCTGGTATTCAATTTGTTCATAAGTTAAGTCTGGTTCTTTATTTTTCCACCGTTTGACTCTAAGGATGTGTGGATGGTAGGTTGATTCATTAATGATAAATTTTTTCTCAAGTTCTTGCTGAAGTAATAAAGTATCTTCTGATTTTTTCGACTTTTTACCCTTTGAAGTTTTTGTTAAGTTAGGTTCATTGTTAGATTCTTTTGAATGTACCAAATTTTCATTCATTTGATCCACTTGCAACTCTAAAGTATGAATACATAAAATCTTTATACAATAAATATTTATGCATTAATAATTATCTTATCTTATAATCCAATACAATAAAAATGACTAAATCTAGATTAATTGTAAGTGGCATTTATTTTATGTATTTTAGAGCTGAGCTCAGCAATTATTTAATACTTTTAATTTTTTTATGGCATTAAACAGAAATTAAGAATTGAAAAATTATCTTTATGTTATACCTAAATTTTCACGTATGCTTTAGAAAACGTGCCACGTCCAAACTGAAATTTATCAATGCAAGGAACATACAAAAAAAATATCTGTTCATTACCTCATTTATAAAAATTAATATAAAGATTAATATCTTTTCTTTTGGAAATAACTAAGGGGTGTTTAATTTTAAATACAAATGAAATATTTAGGGGCGGAGTTTTTACTTTTTAAAAAGATAGTGTTTGCATTATTTTAATCTGGATTAAATTTATTTTAAATAAAAATTAAAGTGGAGATTTCACTTTGAGAAATAATTTTTTTTTTAAGAAAGAATAAATTTAATAGAAATTTTGGACAAACCTTTTGTATTCTTGAGAGTTTCTGGATGACATTTTTCTTGAATTTCTGTATTTTGTTCTTCGATTTCAAAATCTGTATGTTCTAGGTCCAGATTATTTAAATGATCAACGGCATAATCAAAATCATATTGACAAAGATTCTTGTAAAGATTAATTAAATATCCTTCTGGAATATGTGGAAATTTTTTTAATAGTTCTGCAGTTTTATCTTCTCTTTCTTCTGCATTAATTTCAAGATCAAAAATAGTTCCAGAAAATATTACGCTTGAATTATTTGTCATTGTACTCTTATCCAGGGTCATTTTTAGTGGAAGTGGATCTTCTGAATTTAAAATTAGTTTATTCTGATCATTTATACTTCTATTAAAAGCATTTATTATTTTATAACCAGGAATTAAATTACATCCAACAAAATCGATATTGAAATCAAAGTATTCTGTTATCGTGGCTTGATCGCAAATATTTTTACCGAATAAAGTATTCTTTGGTAAATCTGGGTTTGATGAAGTCAAAGATTCGTTAGGGAAAGGCGATTCCCTCCATGTTATCAAATTTAAATTGTTTATTATGTTATCCGTATTATCCTTTTTTTCTTGGCTATTTAACTGAATATCTGCACTTGCTTCCAGAAGTTCTTGGGTAATGTTTGAACTCTTTATGTTTAAAAGTTCGTTAGTATTTTTTAATGTCAAATCATTAGTAATGGACTCTGCAGTTTCAATAATGTTTGTTCCTTTTTCTTCATTACTTTTTTTCCAGTAAGTACCTATCTTTTCAATTATTTCATACGATTCTTGACTGATATTTTTTTCATGTATGTCAACAGTTTTATTGATATACGATTCGTTAACATTAAGTTTATCATTTAAATCAATAACTTTTTCATTTAATTTTTTATTTTCGAGAGAAATCTCATTTTCACTTTCCGAGTCATCATTCCTTGAAAAAGATTTTTTTATATAATTAAAAAGAGTTCCAAAAGTTGTAGAAGGCTCTAAAATATTAGAGCTTTTTTCTGGTTGTAAAATTAATTTTTCACTGTCTTCTATGTTTAGGTTCTCCTGTTTTTCAGTATGAATTATTGTTTCATTTGCATTAACAAACTCAATGTTTTCATCTGAACTTGGAGTATTGCATAATTCGTATTGCGAAATATCAAGGTCTGAAGTTTTTTCAGAGTTTTCAGAACTTTTTCTGGTGGAATCTGAAGGTTTTAAGACTTTAAAAATATTTTGGACATAATTTTCGTCAATTTCTAAAGATTGATAATCATAAGGTTCATTTTTAATTTGAACTAATTCATTATTCAAATAAATGTTTCCATCGTTACTTATTTCTAATACATGAGTTTCTTTTCCGTTATTTATGAGTCTCCTATTAGATTTAAGTAAATTATCTTCTATTGCTTTTTTAATTTTATTAGGCGTGTACTGCAACAGAGTATTAAGCAAATAATATAAAAATACTTTTCATAAAAATTATTTGATTCACTTACTATCATAATTTGTAATGGACTTGCAATATTCTTGTCAATTTGATTTTCGAATTTTTTATCAGACTTATTTTCTTCTTCACTTTTACTCTAAAATAATAAAAAAGTATTTTATGAAATTAATAAAAATATAATATAAAAATATATTATTCTAATATATACTTCAATATTATTATTTTCCACTAGAAGATTAGTATTTAAAGTATTACTTAAGATAGATAATTCAAGAAACTTTTTTACATCTTGATTACAATCCTATAAGAAGTATATCTATTTATTTAACGATATTAACAGTTAACAAGAAAATATGATATTCAATTTACCTGTTTTAGATCAGATATTAGATTAATTTCTTTATTTTGATTAATGCTTTCTAAAAATCTATCATTTTTTCTTTGTTCTTTAACAATTTGGGCTCCTGGTTCATTTTTATACTCAATTTTACTTTCTAAATCATTAACATTAATAAACTTTTTATCATCTTTAAAAATAAATTCAGTACAGTCATTATTGTTTTTAATCAATAAACTATTTTTTCTTTCTGATCCTATTGCACCAAGATTTAATAAATTAACAGAATTATTTCCTTTAGATTGAGAATCTTCATCCAATAATGTATTATTTTTTTTATTTTCTTTTAAAGAAGCATATTCTTTTGCAATCAAGTTTAATGCGTTTGTACATTTTATATTTTCAGGTTCGGGTCTTTGATTTATAGGTATAATAGGAGGAATTTTTCTTAGTTGAGGTGGGTTGTTATTTGATGCATACCTGCATGAAAACATTTTTAATAATTTTTTTCCATTGATGTTTGGTTCGTACCGCTCAAGCATCATACGAATTTTTGGTTTTGGTACATTATGAATATTTCTTCTATCCAGTTCATGAACATTGCGAGACCATGGATTATTGGGTTCTAATGTTTCTATAATGTAACCATGCTTTACCTAAAATTGAATGAATTCTTTAATAAATCAATAAAATCGATATACTTAAGAAACTAATTGTTATACCCCCATTAACACATATTGCTGCATTTCCCAAGATTGTGTATTGGTATTATCAACGATTACTGGACTTCGAGCTTCTCTTAAAGCTTTGAAGACTTGATTTTGACAATAATCATGAGCTTCAGAAAGTCGATTAGGGTCAAATACATAAGCCCCTTTATTTAGGCGTACAAATAAATCATCTGCACTGAATATATATTCAGAACATGACTTTTCTCCAAAGTATTTAGAAATAATGCTTCTTGCTAAATAAGATTTACCACTTCCTGGAGCTCCTCTCATTAAAATGAGGATCTTGTAACCCGATTCAATACAATTTTCTATATAACTTAATGTTGACAAACAAGGCTTACGTCGAGGAGATGTCGGAGGTGATGGTGTGTGTATATAACTTACCTGCAGTTATTCCCAATTAACATTAAGATTAAAAATAATAAAAAGATTAATTTTACCTTGGGAAAACTATTTTTTGGAGGACACTGTGTTGAGGTTGACAAAAATTGGCATGCACTTATTAATTCTGGAGGTGGTGTGTGAATCTTGTATTCACTAGTTTCTTCTTCAATAACAACATCTGCATCGTCATCGGAATTGTTAACTGCTCCTTTCTGACAATATTGAACTTTTAAGCTGCACAATGAATCTATTTCATTTTTTTGTGAACTATAATTTCTTATTTGATTTGATTCTTGAATATTATTATTATTATTGTTATTGCTATTAGTGTTATTATTGTTAATGTTGTTATTATTATTAATCTTAAGGGAGGAAAATTGTGATGACATTTGATTTTCTTGTTCTCTTAGATTACTGCTTAAAAATTCTTCTTTGCTATGAAATTTGTATTTTGTATCTTTTGGTTCAAAGGAGCAATGTTTCCATTCATTTTTATTTTGATTATCAAATTCAATATTTTTTGATGGTTCTTGAACGCTTGAAGATAAAAGTATCAATGCTTCAATTGATGGTTCAACTTTATAAAAAAAAGATAAATTAGTTAACAAATTAAAAAATATTTATAAGTAAATATTCTTACATTCAAAGTTGAAATTTTGAACAACATTTGAAATTATATCATTCTCAAGAATTGATCCAAACATTTCAATCAGCTGATCTGTAACTTTTCTTTGAGTTTCTTTAGAAACTTTTTTATTTGAATTTTTCTTTTGGCATATTGAAGATGCCCAATCTTGATTTGTATTTGAGGCCATTTTCCACTAATTTAAGGGCACATTTTCTAATTTCTAAATTTAACAAAAAAATTAGGAATAATTGTCGATTATTAATAGGTAAATAATAATTATAGTACTAAAAAAAAAGCAAAATCATTAAGTTTTAAGGGTATATATATATATATATATCTAAAAAGAAATGTAAGAAAATTACTTATAGTCAATAATTACAGTTAATATTAATTTAGAATAAATTTAGGTTACAAATATAAGAGACCCATAAAGTTGGGTAAACTCCTTACTCTAAAAAAATATAAATAGATCTTTATTAAACATTTCTCTGTACGATATTATAATTATTAGTCTATCATGATATTGTTAAAATACAAATAATTAATTTATCTATCCTTGGTATAATAAGCTATAACAAGTAGGTATTATTTATAAACACTTCATAATATAACCAATAATAATACTCTGATATTAGTGATACGTGTAAAACTATATTTTTTTATTCATATATACCTATATATATAAGTTGTTTTCATCAAGTTTTGGTATATATATTTTGGCATCTTCTAACAAAATTATTTATTGTTTATACTTATTTAAATTAATAAAAATTGTACCATATAAAAAACAAAGTTAAAATGAACTATTTTTCAGGTATTTAGGATGTGTATTTATCTTGGTATTTATGCTGCGTTGAAACATATGTGCTGTTACCTTTCATCTAGAATTTAGATTAAAGATAAGATATGTTTTTAGGTAATAAAAAAGATAATCAGATTACTGTAGAAGAGGGAGTTTGTTTGAGTTTTTGTTTTACGTCATACTTCAAAAATAAAGCAAATTATTAAAAAATTTGCAAGTGCGTAATGTCTTAACCGAAAAATTAAGTCATAAAAAATTGAAGGATAATCAAAATATGGAAAAATTAATAAAAAAGAGAGAAGTAGAACTGCCTCCTCTGAGAAGTCTCGATGATTTTCTTTTATCATCAGCTCGTTTTCAGTTACCAAATTTGCAAGATTTTGAAAAATGGGGTTCCAGAGTTGTTAATAATCTAATGTATTACCAAACAAATTATATTGTTGTATTTGCTATTATATTTCTCATCATAGGGTAAGCACATTTTATTCCATAAGTCCTTGATGTTGTAACCACTTTTGTCTTTTATTTTCCTAGATTTATACAACCTGCAAAAATATTAGTTGGCATATTAACTGTTTTTGTACTTTCGTTATTATTCAATTACATGTCATCTGAAGGTAGAGCGATACATGATTTACAAAAAAAATATCCAATCGCTGGTATTACATTTGTTATATTGGGTGGATGTTTTATAACTTACACGTTAGGCTCATTGTTAATTTTACTTTTAAGCATTTTACTTCCATTTTCAGGTAAGTCCAAAATCAGTCATAATTTATTAATTGAATTAATTAATAAATATTATTTTAGTGGTGTTTCTTCATGCATCTTTTAGAATGAGAAATACTTTAAACAAAATTGAAAATAAAATAGAGAAAGCTGGAATAAGACGGACACCAATGGGAGTTGTTTTAAGTTATTTTGGTATGGAAGGAGGAGATTTTTTTGATTAAATAATTAAATTCTTGCTTTTAATTTTAAATATTCATTTGATTTAAAATCAAATAACAAGTCATGTGCATAAGTATTATAAATTATAATTAGTCTTGTAAAAACTGTAAATTAGTTAATTTATGTAAATAATAAATTGATTAAGCTTATAATGTTTAAAATTTATTTCATTTTATTTACCAACAACCTTTTGATTTTAATAAATTTATTATTTTTCTTTTTTTTTAGAGAATGATTCTGGTTTAGTCATTGATCATCAAAAATTTGCATCATTATTATCTGGAAAAAAATAAATCATGAAAAAAAAAATTTTATAGGAGTAGGTATACCTACTTTTAGATATATCTAAACGTTTGAAGAAAGAAAAAGTTATTATGTATATGATATAAAAATTTTTTTTTATTCAAGTAAATTTTTTTTTAATACAAAAAAATGTACAGAAATATTTTTTTTTATGCTATATACAAATATTAAAAAATCTGAATATACATTTTTTATGATTTTATAGATTTTTTCTTTTTTCATTTTATTCACTTTTCTTCCTTTAATATATTTAATTATTTTTTTTTAAATCTCTCTATTTTAGGGTAAGAATTACCCGTTTATATTATTAAACATTAAAAAATTAGCAGATCATTAGAAAATAAATATTTACATAATAAGTTACTTTAAAAATCTAAATAATTAAAAATTTGAAGATATATATTATTTATTTATATGCGCGGATAGATTACAGAGATAAAATAAAATGTCCCTTACACCAAATAAATAAATAGTATATATATTATGACCAAATTAGGCCTGAAAAATAAACTATCACCTGGGGCATTTTTAAAATCGCTAATTAGCCCCTCATAGGTAGCATGATTTTTATTCTTCAGTAAGCTGATAAGAAACATTTTTGTGGATACAAATATTTCGCATCCAACAACTTTTTTAAACGATTTTCAGACAAATATGCACATATGTGCATTTAGGTAAACTTTGACTTTTATAATAAAATTTTTTAATTTTTTTGTTAATTTGGGACATGATATAGAGTTGCGGTAAAAAGAATTGGTATTTCAAACAAAAATTGGAAAAAATGCATTTTGTATTCTATACCTGACATTTTTTGCCATCTTATTGCAACTGTAACTTAATTTTAAAATCCTGTTTAAAAAATCATAGTTTTGTAACTAAAGTATTAATAAACGAAATATTTTAAAAAAATGTGAATATAATAATTTAAAAATTGACTTCTCAGATGTCTTAAAAATTTTAAAGAAAAGTGATCATGTATATAAATTATTAATGTTTAAAAACCAAAAAATTTCTAGAATGATATTAATAATCTAATTAACAGTTGGTTAATGTAAAATTTAATCTGCTTCTTGAAAGGTTTTTTCAAAGAGTATCGAATGCATTTTATTTTCAATTTTTGAATTCTTTAATACATTTTGAACAATAATAGTTACATATTAAAAAATAACCATATATTTTATTCTTGTTAAAATTTTTAAGTATTTTAGAAACGGCTGAATAAAATAAGCTGAAATTTGGATTAAAATTAGTCAGAAATAATAGAAAAAAATTTCTTACTAAAAGATTCAAAATTTACCTCAAAATGACTCAAACTATAAATAAAGGTATTCTGATTCACTATTATAAAACAAAAATTTACACTATACACTAATTAAAAATTATTCCAGTCTTAAAAGTCTTTAAAAGTTCAAAAATCAGTTACTTTTTATTAAAACTAACTATATCTTTGTTATAAATACTGTATTCGAAGGATAAAGGATTGTTTCTACTAATGGCAACTTCCTAGAAAGCTCTCCGATGTTTGTTTTTGGAAATGGTATTAAAAATGTATACTCTGTTGAGTTATATCCCATGTCTTCCATTTTTTGAATAAAATTCTAAAATTTTGAAAGTTATTAAATTTGTTTATTTATTAATTCAAATATAACTCACCCCAATTTTTTCTGTGGTAAACATTGAAATTGTTTCCTTACAACCATTGGGTAAGCGTAAACAAAGCTTAAGCATTGGTGCATCGCTATCCACTGGAGTATCTGTATCATCAATTTCTTTAACTTTGTCATCTTTTAATGTTTGACTGACTATTTTAGATCTCTTGCTTATAACATTTGGTGCATTGTTATTTGTGGTACTTATACTTGTACTAGCTTTAGCATCTGATTGTGAACTACTATTTTCTTCACTTTTATCTACACTTCGAGATCTTTTTATGTTTGTAGGTATATTCTAAAAAATGCATTTTTTTATTTAAATTTGGTAACAATTTAAAAAATTAATATAAATTGATCATTTACTGAATTTGAAACTGCATTGCTCTGAAGCGATTCTTGAAACATAGCTTCTGTAGGAACTGATGGTTCTTTTAGTTCGTTAAAATCTTGAAATACATTATCAGGTGATGCATGCGTACTTAACATATCGTTTAATCCAAAGATTAGATTATCTACAGTAATTTGATTGTAAGTTCTCATGCACTCTCCAGTTCTAGGATCAATAATTGATAAATACGGGAAAGTAGAAACCTTGTAAAAATCAATATAGCGTTTTCCATCATCTGTACTTGATAATATCTGTAAAATTAAGCATATATATAAAATACGAAACGTTCCTAAATAAAATAGACTTTTACGAGATGTTGATTCTAAGGCAATAAAATTCTAAGGTAAGAGTTTTTTTTTTAAATATTTAAGATAACATTTTTCTAAAACTCATTTCATAAACCTATTTTCCTGTTGGCCCAAAAATTTTATTAACCTTTTGTTCCTCTCAAGTAATAAAGTACATCAGTATACACAGAGAAATGCAATATCTTATTCAGTATCCAATTAATAAGAAGGAGTTATCGATTCTGGGGAAATTGGTATTGAAGGTAAAAGTCTAGAATTTTATAATACCAATTGAATGGGTTCATGTATGTAAGCTTAAAATTTCTTCACACCAATTTTAAAAGTCCTTATTTCAAAATAGTAACTGTTTTTGGCTTCAAACTGTTTTGTATTTTTTGAAAAACCGGGAAAACTTTTAAAATCAATAAATAAAATTTCTTTTTAAAAATAAAATTTATTAAAAAGGATAACTTTCAAATTTCTAACAAAACAGAATTTTTTATTATTTCATTTATTTTTTTTTTGGTAAATTTTTTTTGGCAAATACTAATGAAAAAATTTAATAGCATGCTCTGAAAAAGTGATAAATTATATAGGGCCTTAATAATCCAAATAAACTCCGTAACCCAAATTCTTATTTTTCTAATTATTAAAAAATTAACGAATGATTTTAATGAAAACTCTTAACATTTCCTTTGTATAAATACATATTTCTATATTTTTATAAACTAATTTAATTAAAAACTATAAAAAATATATTATAAAAATACTTGAATCAAAACAAAGTGATCCTTAATTATTTCTCTGATTTGCTTATTTGGCCAAACATCTCTATTCAAAATCTGACATGAAAATTCTTGTTGGTTTTGCACATTTACAAGTAACCATCGATTAATACTTTTTGCATATTCTCGAGCTTCATTAAATGAGCCTAAGAAAAGTATATCACATGGCGGGCGAAAAAGATCTTCCAATCGCTTTGATTTACTTTGATGGGAAGTTTTATTAGTACTTCCTGAAACTTTTTGAATCATTTCTTCTTCTTGTCTACCTACAATAATAATTAATTTTCAAATACTTTTTTAGTATATTTAAATTACTAGTTTACTAACGTGTTTCAACGGCGAAATCTCTAAATCTATCAAAAACGTTATTGGATGCTCTGGGAAAAGAACAAGTAACATCTGGAGGAACAAGTATTTCTTGAGTAGGGAGAATAGGTGCTCTAATTTCTGGATCATCAGGCACAGAAACAACAGGGATTTCTTCAGGAACTCCACTAGTACCTGAACTTCCAGATTCAAAAAGAAGAGATATTGCAGATTCTAAATTACCATCAGCTAAGGATAAATATTGTGAGGCTATTGCTTCGCCTTCTCCTAAATTATAAATGAATTATTAAAACTAATTTAACGAAATATTGGCGAATTGATTTTAAACTAAAAATAATTTTAACCTCACACGAAAAATAAAAAAAAATATTTTTTAACAAAATGAATTGAACGTTAAGATATTGTTTATATTTCTCACAATCTTTTTACCTGTTACTTCCATAAATTTGCTAATCAAATTACGATCCATTTTTTATATAATTTTCTTTTTATTTGGAATGATATTATAAACAGACGCCAAAATCTCCGCAAATTAGCAAACGCCACCTACAATTAGATTTCTTCAATTACGCGCATTGACTGCAATCTGCAACAGTGTTGTTGCAGCCTTTTGATGCTGTAATCAGAGTTGAAAAAAGTCAATAGCAAATTTGGGTGCCAAGGTAGGGTAAGGTTAGGTGCAGTACCAACTTATAAAAACGCGTGCGCGCGTAGCTTTGAACTAAATTATTATTTATATTTAAATAAAATTTGTAATTTTAAGATTTGATAATAATTAATATTTAATGTTTAAATTCATTGACAACATTAATTAATTATTAAATAGATTATAAATTATTTAATAAGAAACTGAATTTTTCTTTTATATTTATAAATCGTATATTTAAAAATTGTAATTTATTTGCATAATTATTTAGTACATCGAATTGTACAAATATAATGGGATTCTTCCCTTTGTTCAAATTGATTATAACTAATAAAATATTAAAATATTAATATACATTACTAATATAAATTATAATTTTAATTTTTTTTTTACTTAAATTATTTGTGAAAATATTTCTTTTATTAAAAAATAATGAATAATAAAAAATTTTTTTAAAATACCAAACCTTCAGAAATTTGGAAATGATGCATAGGTAAATAAGTACAAACTTTGGCTATTTTATAAAAAAAAAGATATATTTTATTAAACTTTTTTAAAAGCATGCAATACAATTAACGGATATATTTTTAACTAAAATTTTTTTTTGTTCTCAACAAAATTATATTTAAATGTAGGTATGATTAATTGATAACATAAATGATGATAATTTTTAATAATTATTTATAATTTATATTATTACATAGTTTTTATGTAATCAAATATAATTTTTGATTATAAAAAGTTTCATATGCATATATATATATATATATATAATATATATATAATTTACTTATATAAAAGAAATTTTTGAAAATTAAAATAAAAAACAATCTATTCATAAAAATGTCAAAATTAAATGCTCTTACAGATATGAAGAAAATAGCTAAATTAAAAAAAATATATAAATAAGAACTACACTTTCAGAAAGACCTCGGGGTAAATTTACAATTTTTAGTAAATTTACTAAAAATTGTAAATTTACCCCGAGGTCTTTCTGACAGTGTAATAATTATTATTTTTACTGCTAAAATGTTTTAAAACTTATTTCTCAAACAAACTTTGATATGATAAAAAAAAATTCTTTTGTGCATGAGTCGAATTAAATATTTACATAAGATTTTGTAAGACATAAATTAAGATAATACATAAATTAACATAGAAAAATTTAACGTACTATCTAACAATTCAGCATTTGAAAGATATAGTGGATGAAAGCAGAGTTGAAAAAAGTCAATAGCAAATTTGGGTGCCAAGGTAGGGTAAGGTTAGGTGCATTACCAACTTATAAAAACGCGTGCGCGCGTACTTTGAAACTTAGGAATTGTTATTTATTGATGTATCTTACTTCTTTTATTTTTATAATTTATAAAAAACTATTAGTATTTTAGAAATTTAATGTTTAAAACATTTTTACAGTAGATAAAAAAAAAAATTGTTTCTTAACATGTTATTTTATGTAAATATAATAATCATTATTCTTTTTTAAGCAGGTATAGATATTGTTCAACAGGGGTTAATAGTGAAGTTTACAGTCTCCGTGGACATATTTTATACCGCAGACACAATTGCGAATCGGAGGATGAGCTAGATTGCACTGATACTATTAATAATTTAATAGAAAATTTAAATTTAGCACCAAATTTGATTTGTCAACAAGAAATTAATTGTGTAGCTGGTTGCCTTACCCCAGGGTTGGTTCTTAAGCCAATTCTTGAAGTCTATATAAGTCCAGAAATTTTTAGAGTAGAAAAATTTACTCATTTGCAAGAAGATGTAAATAATAACTTACTAAAGGAGGGAAAACGTTGTAATATGTGCGGAAATTCTACATTACAAGAAAAAATGTTTCTTGCTCCTTGCTTATTTTTAAGCGTAGAGTTCTGCTTTACAAGCGTTGGTGGAGTGCCTAATTCATGTTCAATAAACGATCTCCCAATAATATTAATTATAAATGAAAATATTTATGAATTAGCTGGGGCAATTAGGTATACGCCAAATCATTTTATAGCGTATTGCCGCAATAGAATTACAAATGCATGGGAATGTAGGGATGACTTGCGAACACGCTTTCATCCACTATATCTTTCAAATGCTGAATTGTTAGATAGTACGTTAAATTTTTCTATGTTAATTTATGTATTATCTTAATTTATGTCTTACAAAATCTTATGTAAATATTTAATTCGACTCATGCACAAAAGAATTTTTTTTTATCATATCAAAGTTTGTTTGAGAAATAAGTTTTAAAACATTTTAGCAGTAAAAATAATAATTATTACACTGTCAGAAAGACCTCGGGGTAAATTTACAATTTTTAGTAAATTTACTAAAAATTGTAAATTTACCCCGAGGTCTTTCTGAAAGTGTAGTTCTTATTTATATATTTTTTTTAATTTAGCTATTTTCTTCATATCTGTAAGAGCATTTAATTTTGACATTTTTATGAATAGATTGTTTTTTATTTTAATTTTCAAAAATTTCTTTTATATAAGTAAATTATATATATATTATATATATATATATATATATGCATATGAAACTTTTTATAATCAAAAATTATATTTGATTACATAAAAACTATGTAATAATATAAATTATAAATAATTATTAAAAATTATCATCATTTATGTTATCAATTAATCATACCTACATTTAAATATAATTTTGTTGAGAACAAAAAAAAATTTTAGTTAAAAATATATCCGTTAATTGTATTGCATGCTTTTAAAAAAGTTTAATAAAATATATCTTTTTTTTTATAAAATAGCCAAAGTTTGTACTTATTTACCTATGCATCATTTCCAAATTTCTGAAGGTTTGGTATTTTAAAAAAATTTTTTATTATTCATTATTTTTTAATAAAAGAAATATTTTCACAAATAATTTAAGTAAAAAAAAAATTAAAATTATAATTTATATTAGTAATGTATATTAATATTTTAATATTTTATTAGTTATAATCAATTTGAACAAAGGGAAGAATCCCATTATATTTGTACAATTCGATGTACTAAATAATTATGCAAATAAATTACAATTTTTAAATATACGATTTATAAATATAAAAGAAAAATTCAGTTTCTTATTAAATAATTTATAATCTATTTAATAATTAATTAATGTTGTCAATGAATTTAAACATTAAATATTAATTATTATCAAATCTTAAAATTACAAATTTTATTTAAATATAAATAATAATTTAGTTCAAAGCTACGCGCGCACGCGTTTTTATAAGTTGGTACTGCACCTAACCTTACCCTACCTTGGCACCCAAATTTGCTATTGACTTTTTTCAACTCTGCAGTACAGTAGCCAGTAGGTTTACCGGTGTTTTGCGCTAAATGCAAATAATTAAAAAAAATAATGTAAGCACTAATTTCGTATTTTAATTAAAAATAGTTTTCAAGCAAGCAGGTTTAAATTGCACTAAAATGTCGGAGGTTGTTTCATTAGTGATTGGTGATAATAGCTATCTAATTGACAAATTAAAATTAATTGATAAAAGTCGATATTTTGACTCTCTTTACTCTCATGACTTCAGTGATTCTAAAAACAATAAACATAATATAAATTATGATGTTACTCCTTCAGTTGTGCAGGTAAAAGCGACTGTGTGAAATTTTTTTTATTAATTAATTTCAAAACTGTTTTGTTCTAGGATTTATGTAGTTGGATAGATGAGGATTATGTTTTGTCTAATGACAATGAAGGACATCGCATCAAAATATCTCTTCAGAAATATTTATCGGATAACTTTGACTATCTCAAAGAATTACTTCAATTGAGTGTGATTTATATTATTGAAGATCTTATCACAGAAGTATGTGATATAATTGTTCAACACTGGTTAAAACCAGAATTATTTTTAGACATATGGAAACTTTCACAAGATTTAAATCTTACGGTATTAAGAGATGTTACATTTTCATCCTGTTTAGAAAGATTTATAGAGATTCCAATGGATGCTATAGTTAATTTAAAAATTAATAACTTTTTACAATTATTAGGAAATGTTAATATTCAATCAAGCAGTAATTATATTCAATGGGTCATAACTAACAGGTTGGCTAAAGAAAATTTAAGTAAAGATAAAGAAAATAAAGAGGAAATTATTTTAGAATTAAAAAAAATTCAAGAAATTTATCGCGATACCCAAAGAAATTCTTTTTTAATGTATTGTTTTTCTGCAGAAGCAATAAAATTAGAAAATGAGACCGAACAAATTAATGCTCGTTCTATCTACACATTTAAAGAAAAGTCTTCTTGTAAATTTGAGGAATTGTTGGAGTTATGGAGGATGACTGAGCCAAGAACTGATCTTGCTGGAATGGGAGTAATTGGTAGAGGTTTCAGTGTTTATAAAATAGGAGGTGAATTTCGTTTAGGCTCTTGCAAATTTAATATGAGTATTTGGAGATATTGTTTATTGTCCAAAAAATGGTATTACTTAGCACGGTTACGTAAACCAAGAAGGCATATGGCAGCAGCTTTAGTTGATAATAAAATTGTATTGATAGGAGGCGTTAGCCGTTATAGATTAAAATTATCATCGGTAGAAGTATTAAATTTACATACGGGGTCATGGATTAATGCGCCAAATGTTCCTGAAACTTTTACAGATTCCCCACCAACGTGCGTCATTAATGGAATTGTTGTAATATGTGTGTCAAATATTTACATGTTCAATCCAATAACAAACAAGTGGATTAATATTATTCATTCTTTTAATTACAAGCACACTGCTGGTGTCAAATGTTTAGCTTCTTATAAAAACACTCTATATCTTGGTAAGATAGAATAAATATAAATTTTTTTTTAGCCATTATTTTTTAAACATGTTCATGTTTATCTAGGAAAAGAAGAAGGAAATTTCATAGGATACGATGTAACCTGGTTTCATGAAAATGGCGAAGGAAAGTCTGCAGAAATAACAGGCTGTTCTTTAACGCAAAGTGAAAATAAAAATTTTAAAAGCCCTTGTGACAAAATAATGATTTTAGATGACTCAAAAGTTGTGGGAATTACTTATGGCTTTGAAAAAATTATGGTAGAATGTGGTTATATTAATCAATTGGAAAATAGTGTTGAAACAAAAATTCACAGTTTTTCAGTATCTCTAAAGTCATTTATACCAACAAGTTGTTTTACTTTGATCGATCCACTTACTTTATATAAGAAAATCTATTAAAGAAGTGAAATGGCTTTTTTCCCAATCGCTTATTTTGTATAATCAATAACCTTATATTTAATGACATTCCATTTAAACATAAAATGCAAAACATTAGATTAAGTAAATTTTTTAAAAGATACATTAACTATTCAGTTTATTGAAATAAGCCAATATATGATTTTTTGAGATAGTATGTAATCTATATTCCTTAGAGTAATTTTTATTTAAGACATATATAACTTTTTGGTATAATAAATATATTTAAAATTGTACATAAATTAATAAAGCCCAGTGATTAAAAAATTAAAATAATTATTTGAATGAAATATACAAAATTTCTCACTACTTTTCTTTATACGTGTAATTTACTAGTCCTGCTTGCTAACTCTAGAATTAATTCCTGAAAAACTATGGGATTTATATTTTTTGATAACTGTCTGAGAATGAACCAATCTCCAAAACTAACGTGGTTAATAACATATTCAGCAGTTTCTTGAGGTAATCCTCTAATTGTTGCTCTTAGTAATATTATTCGCACCCATGGAATAGAGAATACAATAATTCTGAAATTATAAAAATTAATAATTTGTTGGATAAACATTAATGCATGTAAATGAATGAAAAAAGCTACCTGTATATAAATGCTATGAAACCAGCAAAAGTTAGAAAACTCAACCAAAACCAAATAAAAATAAAAAGTTTCTCATTAACAACATTGAATGGAAGTACACACAAAGCATCGTGATTTTGACTAGAGCCACTTGCTCCAAAAGTATAGATTGTACACTTTGTTACTTTAGGGAATAATCTAGCCATTGGATCCATTCTTTCAAAAGGTTTTGATTCTAATAAAAAAGCTACCGCTGCTGGTCCATATTGAGAAAATTGACCTTCCAGTAAAATATTTAGCAAATAAATCTGAATTACCTGTTTTTATAAATGAAATTAATTGATTGTTAAAAACTATTTTGATTTTTTAGAAAAATTTATTTACTGCATTAAATAAGTTTAAGAATTCACAAAATAAATATCTTATTGCATAAAAATTATGACTTATTATACTTTCTACAAAATATCCATATAATTGCGTTTTTCGGTCATTCATCCAAACTTCTTTAAGCGGGGAAGATAAGTCTTTGGAAAGAAAACTAATTATTCCACCTTCCCAAGTTTTCCAAAGCACTTGAGGCAAATAGAACATTCCTGCTTGAAACAATAATACAAAACTTACCTATTATAAAACAGTTCTTAAGTAAAAATTAAATAAGTAAATTTTTTAATTATTTTTTCTCATTATTTACCCATTGGTAATAGTGATGATTGTATATTTCATCATTTTTTGAAGCATGAGCAACTCCGGGTGCCGCTATTTCATGTCCAGGAGTACCTCGTAAATGTCTTTTTACAGTAAAGGTACTGTAAATCCAGCAGTAAGCATTTACAGGATCAGCCCCGATTTCTATTACAATTTGTTTATAAAAAAGTTTAAATGTTTGTACATTGATTTGATATTACCATAATTTATACAAAATTTTTATTTTCAAGATTCAACTCACGTAGATCAGTAATACAAGAAATTGGTTCACCAATAAATTGTTTACTTGTTACCAAAATGACACAAACGCTTAGTAGCAATACAGTTACTCGTGTAAATAATCTAAAAATAAAATTATCTATGCAAGGAGTTTTTTCGCAAAAAAATATTTCTCTTAATGGTGTTAAAAATTGTAACATTCTCAAAATAAATCTTTAATTCTTGTGTGAAAAATAATAAAAAATATATATATTCTTTTTTTAATATAAACAAAACTAAAAAAAATTATAAAAAGCAAAAAAATTTATTAAATTTGTAGCGAGAATATAGCTTCTTACGAAATTCATTTTTTGATCCATTCTATTTTTCGAAAATAATTAATTTAAAATTTCAATATATTTAATAAAAATTTATACAAAAATTTGCAATGTATGTATTATTTATAAATAATCTGAAATTCCATCTCAAATCGCTTAAGCTTGCAAAATATAGTGCGATCCTTAAAAAAATCGTTTTTAAAAATATTCAAATTTTTCGAAAAATCACATGACCATACAGGCATATTAAAATATATCAATTCAAATTAGAATTTTGCGGAAGTTAAAAGAATAAAACCACAGGTAAAACTATTTAATCACTATAAAAATGCAAAGTAAACTTTCATAAGACCTTGTAGGTTTAACAAAAATTTTACTATAGTAAAAAGTAACTTTGTACATTGTAAAAAGTAACTTTCTTAGATTTAAAAAAAAAATAGAATTTTTTCGAAAAATTAGCGAATTTTCAAAAAATTTTGTAAATATTCGATAAAAATAGTAAATTTACTAAATTTAGTACATTATCGAAAATTTTTTTGGAAATTTACAACTATATTTTTTGTAAATTTTTGAAAAAAAATTGTAAATTATCAATTTTTCTTGCGAAGTCACAAAAAAAAATCGAGAATACTCGAATTTTTCGTCAATATACTAAATCTAGTAAATATACGATTTTTTTCGAATATTTACAAATTTTTTCGAAAATTTACTAATTTTTCGAAAATGTTCTAATTTTTTTTTTAATATAAGAAAGTTACTTTTTACAATGTATTTAATAAGCTCTAGAAAGCCATGTATGAAAAATGGATTTAATGAAAAAGCAACAAAACCGTAAAAAAGTGAAAAAATTGAGGAAAACACTCGTTTTTTGTTGTTGTTTTCAGGGTCTTAGAAGTCCGATCACAATTATTGTGATACGGCATCCGAAAATTATGCAAAAAGCCAACTTTTCCAAAATTCTGAAAAAAATTAATGAGGGTGTATTTTTTTTACAGCTTTGGGAAAATAGAATGGACATAATTCAATTTTCCAGGTTTCCATGTAGGAATTTCCCAAAACTAATGAGAGGACTGGATTTCAATGAAATTTTACCAAAGTTCTTCTTTTTCCATAATTTTAAAACGTTTCTGAAATAAATGGGATACTAAAGAAGAACGGGCAGCTCAGAAGAGTTCAAAAAGCCCGAACCAACGACCCGAGCCCCGGTGGAAGGTTCTGCTGATTTATTTTCCGATTATTTTTGTGGTAGGTATGCGAAAGAAGCTATGAAGCAAAGTTTTTTAAGCATTAAAAAAATTAAAATTTTTTTTTTATTTAATAACTATAATTTATTATTGATATATTTATATATTTACATAAAACATTAAAAAAATAAAAAAAAATAAAAAATAAAAATATAAAATTTATTTAGACATACACACGAAAATTTTAATATACATAGGTGTAGATATTAGTATGATAGAATTAAAATTAAACTATTTTAAGCACACGATTTTCCATCAATTTGAATAATTTTATTATTATTACAGGAGCATAATTTTTGTAAGCCTCCAGTGATAATAACAATGTAACCATTACTTATCATTTGTGGTACAGCAAAACAAAATTCTTGGCAATCTCCATTATTTATTGTACATGGATTCTTCCTATGAATATTATTGTTATTATTTAAATTATGATAAATTTTTATATTTGATATTAAATTAGTTTTGTAAAAGTTAATATCTTTAATTGGGTACAATTGTTTAACGTATCGAACGTTAGTTAATGTGTAGAAACGATAAATACCCGTTAGATTACTTAAATACAACCAATTATTTTGGACGAAAATAAATTTTGGATCATTTACTAATGAAATATTGTAATAACCAATATTGGTACCATTTAAATCAGAATTAAATATTAACGTTTTATTGCTATTTAACCAATAGAGTCTATTTGAATTCTGATCGATAGTTATCGTTGATTCATTAACTTGGTCGCCTTTTGAAATTATTTTTTGACCCGATTTATTGCCATCGATGCTTTTGCGATAAATGAATGCCTTGTTATGATAATCTACTAATTGTTTCGTTGTAAAATATAAATAACCACGACCTGGATGAATAGCGATTGATATTAATTGTCCACTATCATAAGTCGAAGTATGTATGGTTTTAGCAACATCGTAAATGCCGTTATCGATATTTTTTCTTACTAGTATGAAACTACTTTTTCTTTCGTTATCACACGAACTCTTAATGTAATATAAATAACCTGTCATCCAATCAATCACTAAATTTTTGTAACAATAACTTAAATCACTCTCGATTGTCATCTCGTAAGAGTCATTCGATAAACTTCTGGCGTACAAGCCGTTATCATCGCTGTAAACTATAAGATCCCTTTGGAAATCATAATCAAAATCAATCGTCTTTTTATTCAATAAAGTCAATTTTGATAATTTAACAGGTGCAATTGCATCGACGAACGTCTTTTTCTGTGAATCTAAAATTTGGCCATGTAAAACGTTATTATCAGCAAACAAAAGAAAATTATCAATTTTACTACAATTCGATCCATTTTCTTTTAACTTGTATCCTATTTTACAGCCGCAACTATAATATTTTTTGCTTTTTAATAAACAAATTTGCTCACAGCCACCGTTATCATTTTTACAAGGATTATAATCAATAGTAGAAATTTCTTGGTAAATTCTTATAACTTTTGGGTTTACAAAATATGTTAATTTTTTACCTTCAAGGCAAATATCTTTAGTTAAAAAACAGCTATAAAGATATCCTTGAAATAAAAATTTATCTGGTGATGTTATCCAAAAAATTGTATTATCAATTACGGCTACATTTTCTATACTTTCTGATGGTGTTTGTATTACTTTCTGAATATTTCCTATATAATCAGAACTCCAAATGTTGGATTCATCCGATAAAAATATTTTTTCTTTTTGACGTTCTAATGCAATTGATTTGAAGGTTTGATTCTTTATTATGGCTATGGGTTCAGAACCATCGGTGCGTATTTTTAAAATCTGAAAAACAAATATTTATTTCAAAACTTTAATTAGATCAAAAATAGCTATTTGTTATTCAAGAGGCAAAAGTGGATTGTTTTTTTCTAGGTTGAAATAAGGAAAATACGAAATGTGACTTTCAATATATCTGCGTTTGAATAATCATCCACTTTATCTCTATTTTGAATGGGCATTTTCTTTTAAAAATTTACGCGCCAAAATTAGGCGTGAATTTTAATGTTTCAGCAAAACATAATTTATTTAATCAATTATTTTATTAGTCTTATTAGTTTTATTTTCATTTTTTAATATTAAATTAAATAATTTAAAAAACTTACCGAGTTTAATTGGACGATAAATAAGAAATTTTTTTCAGGGTCAATAGCTAAATCAGTTGGGCTATCTAAGCCAGATAGAATTACTCCAAAATATCCACTTTTAATATCAAATACATTTAACGTTCTGGAATTTTTATCAACTGTGTAAATTTTATCACTCGTATAATCAACAGTAATAGCACTTGGTGAATTATTTCTTGGCGGTTCTAAGTTAAAATATTTTTCAGACAGTGATCGGATGGTTTTATCATTGATTTCATTGAAAAATATTGTCTCATTTTTATACAAATCGAAAGTACTAATTATGTTTTTCGCCGAGTAAAGTGCTTTCTTTTCATAGTTATTACTAATATTTATGGACCATAAATTATTTTCATCGCTTACTATCAAAAATTTTCTTTCTACTGATTCATCTTTTAATTTTCCTGTAAATGAAATATTTTTTTATAGATCACGTACAAAAATAAAGAAGGCAGATCCTGCTCACCTATAATTATTGTGATAATTAAACTCAAGGTTAAAGCCAAAATTACAATCACACCCAAAATAACGATATAACGCGTTCTTGGATAAATCATAACTAACAATCTTGGATAAAATCATTTATGAATTAAAAAATTTTTTTTCCAAAAAACTGATTCGTATTTTGATATACTTAAATATTTTTTGCATTCATGTGTTATTGTTTAGCCTCATTATATAAACAATAATTTGAACTTCTATTCCTAAATAGTAAAAAATTTTTAAATTCATTGAAACAATGTAAAAAGTATTACATTCGATACAACACTGAAATTCCAGTCGTATTTTATGCATGAAATAATAAAATTACCTGTATGTGATGACATCATATTGCTGATAAGCACGTTATGAAAATAAGCAAACAGATAACATTTATTTAGACACCTGACGTATTCAGATATGCATGTGAATAATATATTGTTAAAAATTTTATTTTTTTATTGTTCCATATTAAATTTCAAATTCGAATAAACAACCAAACTCAAGGTCATAAGTCAATTAATTAATAATTTAATAAGTTTTTAAAATTTTGCCAAATACTGCTTTGATTCAAAAATTTTCTTTGATTTTTTGTTTATTATTCAATCGTTTTTCGCTTAAGCCGATTTCCCATCTATTTTCACTTAAAAAAATTTTTTGGATTATAGGATCACAATAAACTTTTCTTTAATAATCAGGTATTTAGTTTTTTTTGCTTATATAGATTACGAAAATGTTGACTTTTTATTTTTTTTCTTGAATTGTATTCACATATAAAGGGCAAAAAAAATACTATTTTTTAATCTGGGTGAGACTGGGACCCCTTTTTCCCCAAAATCACTAAAGAGGTAAAATATGGGATTTGACCTTAGCACACTATCTGTGAAATAACTGCATGCAAGATCAATATTTTTTCCCTTGTTTAAAAATCTTAAAACCAGTTTTTATAAAGACAAGCTAATTAGCATTTAAATGCATTGAATTTGTTTACTATACACTGCAGCTGAGGGCTAGGTATAATGCATAAAGATTACGCAACATCACAATGTAATTTGCTATTTTTTATAATTTACACTTTATTTTTTTATAATTCTCACCTTTATACTACATGTTAAGATTCTAAGCCTAAATTATTCTGATTTCCTAAATCGAAATTATTCTAAGTCCCTAAACCTGAACTATTCAAGGTCCCATTTGACCCTCCCAAGGCGGATCTTATTTTCTTCATAGTATTTATGTGATATAACAAAAATTGTTCGGTTAAAAAATTTCTGCCATACCAGAGGATACCGAACCCGAGATCTTGCGATTTTACCTGTTTTAATAGAAAGTACCCCAAATATATGTTCATCAGGTCCAACTTAACTCACTGGACCAAAATTTTTCTCTAAATGGCAGCCAAACCAAATGCCTATTCTTGGCGGGAAATTTAAAATTTGTGAAAAATGATTTTTTAGAAATCGCTATTTTTCAATTTTAGACTCTAAAAAAATTTTTGGCTCTAAGAAGCTAAAAATTGGGAAATAGTATATTACGGTCCTAGGCCAGAAAAATAAAGAATGGCCCAAATCGCACGTAAATTAACTTCCGAGGCGAAGCCGAGGATGGTAAACTGCGATTTGGGTCATTCTTTGTTTATGGCCGAGGATTGTACCAAATTTTTCTGCGATTATGGCGAGGAAGCGCGTCTTTGCCGGACGCGCAGCGTCCGGGAAATACGTACTTTCGGGCCGCAGTACAGAAAAATTATTTTTTTATATATACTTTCGACCAAACATACTTTGGAATACATTCTGAGACTCGAAAATCCAAACTGTATGCACTTCACAAATATTGACCCATTTACATGTTCAATAAATTTAATAAAAAGTAATTTTTGAGTTACTTTATCAAAATTTAAAGAGATAATATTTTGTAAATAAATAAGCAAAATTAGTATTCCCCCCTCTTTTTTCCATTTCCCCCTCCCCTTTTTGTTATTTGCGCAGTTCTAAAATTTCCTTAAAAAAAACACTGAAATGGCTTATTTTAGGTCTTGTGGAATTTTTGAAAAATATTAATTTCTGCAAAAAATTTCTGATGTTTGAAAATTGGTTTTTTTGATATTTTTGAATTTTAGGGCTTTAAAAAGGCTTAATTTTCTCAAAACCAACGTACTTTTTATATATACATATTATTTGGAAATAGTTTTTTTTTTATCTGGACTACCCGGAAAAAAAATGTTTTGTCCACTTCCGGTTTCATTTTTAGCGGTTCGAATTTTTTGAATTAATCGCAAATCAAGTTCGCCATAATTAAATTTGCTCAAATTTTCCCAAAATCTTGGCCTATGTGTCAGTTTGTCCCAAAAAATTTTTTGAGTTCCGACATTCAAATGAGTGCCCACAATCAATATTTTAGTCTGTCAAATTAGTCAAAATTTGCTATAACTGGTGGCAGTAAACATTTGTTTTCTCCCAATTAACGCATATATTCATTTTTGGTATTTTTTGGGCAATTTTACCGATAAAAATCTACATTGATACCAAGGGTATCCGATACCAATTCTACGTTGATTAAGAGAAAAAAAATATTTCCGCCCCTTTTTTTATCAAATTTTTGGTTAATTTTAACATACTAATATAATTATTGGAGGCGCTCATTTAAATATCATCATGGCAAATTTGAATTCCAGTCATTTTGAAAAATTCAAATAACCGCTAAAAATAAAACCGGAAGTGACCCAAAATAAAAAAAAAATCTTTCGGGTAGTCCAAGTAAAAAGAAAATTTTTTCCCAATCATATGTATATGCTACGTAGTGCTACGGGTAGAGTCCGATCACTGGATAGACCTAGGTCTATCCGGATAAACCTAGGACTATCCAAACGGATTGGATAAAGTCCGATTCTTAATTTTTTTCATCTTTTTTGTTCAACTTTATCCGGTAACACTTGGATAGTCCTAGGTTTATCCAGGAGGCTTGGATAAAGTCCGTTTAGTAAAAAATGTGAATTTATACATAATAGCTAAAATTTAGTATTTTGTATTTTTTTTATATTTAATTTTGCGATAATTTGGATTATTTAATATTTATAATTATTATTATTTAGTAAATTGACTAAATCAAAAAATTATTTGAGTATAAAATTATGACAAATAAAATAAAAAAATTATACGGTCAAATAATTTTTGAATTTTTGTTCAAATTTTTTACTAAACGGACTTTATCCAAGCCTCCTGGATAAACCTAGGACTATCCAAGTGTTACCGGATAAAGTTGAACAAAAAAGATGAAAAAAATTAAGAATCGGACTTTATCCAACTCCGCTTGGATAGTCCTAGGTTTATCCGGATAGACCTAGGTCTATCCAGTGATCGGACTCTACCCATAACATATATATTAAAGCTGAAATCAAAAAATTGAAAAAATCCAAGTTGTATCTCAAAATTATGAACCAGGAGGTGTAAAATAGAAGTGTTTTCACGAATCCCAGGTAAAAATTGACAAAAAAGAAATTTTTTATTTTTTATTTTTCAGCTGGGTTTTATCCTGGACGTGCCCATTAGAGTGGACCTAATTTTGGACTTTGTAGAGAATCTTTGCTCCCCGAGTTTTTTTGTAAACTTTTGGTCATAAAATGTCCTCAGCTCAAAGGATTTTGCATTTGGATTGCCAAAATACGTAGTAAGTAATAAAAAGTAATAAACCAAAATAAGTATACCTCAATTTTTCTATTTAAATATCATGGGAATTTTGACTTTTCAGCTTTCTAATTTTTTAACGCGCTGCTAAATTTTTATAAACACTAGCTAATAGACAGAAAATGATGTTTAAACATTTAAAAATGTATCCCCAAAATTCTAAAAGTCTCAGAACACTTTATTTTATCAAAATAAAATTATTTAAAATCACAATATGATTAAAACGTGTCTTCGAAACGTGGGCAATTTATTGAAAAAATAAAACAAATATTTGTTAGCTCAAAATCAAATATTTTTATTTAATAACAAAAGCAAAATCCTTGGAGCTAAGAACTTTTTATGACTAGAAGTTCACAAAAAAAAAAACCCGAGAAGCAAAGTTTTTCTACAAAGTCCAAAATTAGGTCCACTCTAGTGCCCATATGTATATTATAATATATTTATACATAATCATGTGTTTTTTAAAAGAACAGTTTTATTTATTTATTTTATCCATATATACTCATCTTTTTCTTATGAAATTTTCTATAGGATTCATTTTGACGAACAAGATTAAACTGAGAAAAATTAGTAGCTGGTAAGCAATTGAATCCAGTACTGAATTCTTTTTTGGAAGTAAGAAGACACATATCTTGGCATCCACCATTATTATTATGGCAGGGATTCTCATAAATTTTTTGTTTATCAGAATGAACAATTTTCATTAATTGTATAGATGATTCTTTGTAAATTACTTCGTAACTTTTTTTAATACTAGTACCATTAATACCAATAGAAATTTTTGATACTTCACCTAATATACTATCAAACCAATACAAGTAATTATTCAAAATAGCTGTGTTTCCAGGATTAAAAAGTATGGAAGACTGCAAAGAATTGAATGATAATAGCAATATTCTATTTGTACCATCATAATCTGAACTTTTAATTCTTTTAAATCTCATGTCAGACCAGTAAATTCTTTTGTTGTCCAAATCTAAGCTAACGGAATTTAGATTTAATTTATCAAAGGATATAATACATTTTTGAGATGTTCCATCCATATTGGCTCGAATAATCTACAAAAAAATTTAGATATCATTAAATTAAAAAAAAATCTGACAAATTATTGGCACTGCGGTTCCTTGAGCAATGCCAAAATATTCATTGTTGATGAAAATTTATATTTAAGTAAATAAAAAAAAAAAAAAAATGACCCGTTTTTTGATATAATATTGTCATAAAATTTTTAGACATAAATGTTTACAAATTTTGGATCAGATTAGAAACATTTGAAACTAAAATAAAATCTCCCATTAAAAAAATTAGGTATTACGTCTAAAAATAAAAAAAAATTATTGTTTTTATTTTTTGATGCCTTCAATTTTTGACGAATTTTCACAAACTTTGCTATTAAATCATGGAAATTGAGAAATTACAAAGTGAAACTAAAATTATGAAATAAATATTATTTTTTAAATTATATTGTAATTAAAAAGATATTGGAGTTATTTGATTACTTACCAAGATTAGGATAAAAGAGTTATAGTCATAGGGTGTGAAAATTTCCTTCAATTGGGTTTTAAAATAACAAAAATTATGAAAAACATGATATAAAAGGATTATTTTGTTCTTTAATTTTATTTAAATATTTGAACCTATTTTATTGTATTTTGAGTATTTTAAAATGATATATTAAATTATAAATAATTATATTTATTAACCCCTCCCCCAGAGTGCAAAAAACTCCTAAACAAAAAAGTTAAAAGAACTTTATTAAAATTCTTGTTGTTAATACTTTTTATTTTTTAACTAAAAAAGTTAAAAACATTTGAAGTATAAAAATTGTCCTACGGGGGGTGAAAACTACTGTTAATATTTTTGTTATTGTAAACTTTTGCTTTTAAACCGTAAAAGTAATAAAATTTGAAATAAAAAAATTATCCACCTCTCTGCTTTTTTACTAAGAGATGAAATTACTCCTATAAATTTTAAAAATATTGACTGAAATTTGATATTTTAATGTCTACTACCGACGGTGAACCACTTGCCAAGTACGAATTGCCTACGCAATGCCATGAAATTTTTAAACAAATTTGATTATCAAGATGCTATTTTTTACAAAACTCGAGTGTTAAAATGGCAAACGATTAATCTTGATTTTTTTTATGTAAGATATAAAATGTTTAAGAAAGTGTATGATATTTTAAAAATCTTACCTTCTGATCATCAGCTATAAACATCAAACTTTCATAAGGATCTAAAACAATATCTCTTGGGTCATTTAATCCTTGATCAAGAATAACAGTATGTAATTTGCTTTCTAAATCAAAAACATGAACAGTTTTACCAGTCCAGTTTAGTACATAAATTTTATCTGTAATGAAATCAATTCCTAAAGCTAGAGGTCTCCATTTTAAAGGAGATTTTTCAACAAAAATTTCTGAATGTTGGAAATCTCCTGGATTCAGTCCTCTTATATTAATACGCCCAGTGGACATATCACTCCAATATAATAAATTTTTTAAAATATAATAATCGAATCCTGCAATTCCATCTATTTTTTCAATCACCCATCGATTGGTACCATCTAAATTAATTTGAATGATACCTTGCAATAAGCTTAACAAAATGTAACCATTTGATATATTTTTGTTTGATAATCTTAATATTGTTTGATCATCTATTTTGGATTTTATTGCAGCCTCTATTAAAAAAAAGTGAAATTTTTTAAATTCAAAAATTAAATTTATACTGAATTTGCAAAACTTTTAATACCTAAATTTGAATATACTGTTTTAGAAAAAAATAAAAGATACAACAAATTTCTGAATATCATTGTTAAATGAACGACTTATAATAAGTAAAGTGAAGTCAGTAAATTTTTAACATAATAATAGATAAAATATTTAAATGCTTGGCGTGATTGTTTTTTGATAAAAAATTATATTTATTATCGTAAATCAGAATAGCATCGTGATACAGCAAAGTACTCAATATTTTAGCGTAAACAAATTTTAATGCCTTACTAAAAATGTATACGTTGTAGTCCTGTCGCCAGCCGTGCTATTTAATGCCATAAGAGCTCCATGGAAAAAAATTGATGGAATTTATGTTTTTTGACCCGCTAAACACGAATCCGGGGTCTATTTTTCAAAATTCGGGGTCAATTATTTGTTATTAACAATTTATTGCAAAATTGGCCAAAAATCTAAATGCTAAATATCCTGTAACTAAGATAATTCAAAATTTTGATAGTATCTGATTTTATTATACAAATTTTGACTCACTGAATCCAAATTTCTAATTTATAAGGTCGTATTATTAATTGTTAAAACAATAGCAATTGTTAATTAATTGTTTAAACAATTTTTTTTTGAAAATTACGTGTGATACCTTTGTTTATGTATTTTTTGACCCTCTGATCACGATTTTCAGGTTTTTCTTTCAAAAACCAACCCCAGTAATTGTTTAAATAGTTTTAATTACGCTTTCCGAAATCACGAAAACTGTAAGCTGCGGAATTCATGTTTTTATCAAATTTTACCAAACAGCATCACGGCGCCCCTGAAACAATTTAAATAAAAATGCAAAGTACCCCCGAGATTCTAATGGAAATTTGTTTTTTAGTTATTCAGAGTTACAAAAATCAAATAATTTAAAAAATCCGTCTTCCGCATTTTTTTTTTTTTAAGCTAAAAACTGTTTCATTTCGATATTATAATAGAAAATAATTGGAAAATAATAAATAAGTTTGTATAAAAGTTGTTTTAAGTTATAAAAAACAATTTTTAATGTACAAAATCTTTTATAACATTAAATTTACTAAAAAAAAATAATTTTACACAAAAAAAAGACCTATAGAAACAACAGGCAGCTCAGGGAAGCCCAGGGCATCTCAAAATCGAAATTTTAAGAAAAATTATACTTTTAATGCGTTTCTTAAATTTTTTGATTTTTTTGACTCTGAACAACTAAAAAACAAATTTCCATTTGAATCTCGGGGGTAATTTGCATTTTTATTTAAATTGTTTCAGGGGCACCGTGGCATACTTATTCTGGCTTAAATACTTAGTAACCGTTCAAGGAATATTTTTTTAAAAATAATATATCTTATCACTTATTTTTATCTTAGTTATTTAGTAAAATAACGCTAGGTGATCAAAACCGCATCGATGTCCACCACCCCATTCTTGACTCTATAACATTTTTTTTGTAAATTTGTTTAGCTATCAGTTTTTTATTAGGGTAAATTTTCCAAAAAACTAAAAAGACTTTGTTTTTGCCCTAAATATTTGGCACTTACACCCACGATGGCCATGAAAACAGTGGTTCATCTAAAAGTACCCCCTCTCAAGTTTTATTTTCAACCATGGAATGTGATAGAAAAACCTTTTTTTCTTGTCAGCGGCCAGAAAGCACGTAATTCCCGGCCGCTGCGCGACCGGAAAAATCATATTTTCTCGCTACTGACGAACAAAAATCGTATATGACCCTTGTCCATAAATAAAGAATGACCCAAATCGTAGTTAACCAACCTCGGCTTTGTCTCAGATGGTAATTTACGTGCGATTTGGGCCATTCTTTACTTTTCTGGACACGGGATCGTTATATACTATTAAACTTCTAATGTAAATAACATATATTCAAAAGAGTGAATCTTTACATTTAAAAATATTTCATTTTATACTGTATACAAATATAAGGTCACCCCACAAGTCTTTCAGCTAGAGTTTTACCTTTTAGGTGATTTTACCCTCGTTTATTTATATGTATTTTAAACTCGTGAACCATAAAAATAAAAATAAAACGAAGCAAACATTTGACTTTCGAGGGTTTCCGGTGTTAATACAAAATTAGAAAATTTGTTAAAGTTTAATAAATATGTATAATTGTATAGTATACCTACAAGAGTTACAAAACTCACCCCTTATAATTAATTATATTACATTATTTTTATTCGATAAAAAAAGTTTTAAATAATTATACATTACTTGCTGTCGCAATTATTTTATATGAGGGTATAATTTTTGCTGAATATTTTATTAAATATACCTAAATAGCCCTTTTAACTTTTCCCTCCTGTTTATTATAAACTTTTTTATGGAAACAAATGGCCACATTGTATCTAAAGAACAATAATTTAATTCAAATTGTATATAATCTACAAATTTTTAATATTTATTGAGAAGGTGCAAGAGATCTAGGTACACAGAATGTTTTCTGAACGGAAGAAACGTTTTACCAAGTTTGTTCATGATCTGGGAAATTTAGCTCGCATCCATCTAAAATATCTTTCTAAGTTAGTTTTGTTGGCGATCATTCATTGTTCATAACCGTTGATGGCAAACTGTGCTAATTTTTCAAATTCAGAAAATCCAAAATCCAAGGTTCAATGCTAAGAATTAAGATTTTAAAATACCATTAAAAAAAAGTCAAATGTCAGAAACTGCTAAGTAGAATTCTTAAAATATCCGAATAAAAATTATAATCAATTAACCAAATATTATAATTTTAAGAAATTAAAAATTCCAGAATTGAATTTTTCAGAATTTGAAGTTGTTCGTTTCAATGTAAGACTATGAAATATTAAGCTTTATACTAGTTTGGAAAAATGACTTAAAAAAAAAATAAAATTTTTCATTCATGACTTAATTCTTTTTGTGAAACGTTCTTCTTAAAATTACTTACTATAACTTTTACAGATTTCTTAAAAATATTATTCTACAATAAAAAAATTCTCGAATATAAGTGGATGAGTATAAAACGTTTCTGATGTTCTTTAAAATTCTGTTTTATCTGTATGCTACAACAATTCTGCCGTGCAATCTTAAAAAACACGTAACACAAAAATTTACGTTTTTCAGGAGAGCACATTTAAATATTTTTGTCTTTTTCTCTAATCCTTTATAATCCTTTATTTCAATAGACTTACGTGTTTTTTAGTTATCAAAATCTAATTTTAGTATAAGATACGTGTTTTTTCAAATTCATAACTTCGTCAAAAATACGATTTGCAAATTTATTTTTTTTTAATTAGAATCTACTCATCAACAGCTTTCCAAATATGTAAAAATCTCAAAAACGTCAATTTTTGTGTTACGTGTTTTTTAAGATTGCACGGCAGAATTGTTTTAATTTAAAAAGTTATTTAATCCAAGGTTTACCAAATTTATTATTTCCAAGATTAATTTAAAAAAAGTTCAATTTAAAATTATTATAAAAATAATTAGAGCGAACGAAAGTAATAAAATTAATTATTAATGAAAAATTTACACGACTTTGTGGCTATAGTTTCAACCCTTCTATTTTTTAATTCGATGTCGAAGCTTGCAGAAAAAAAAGCGTTATAATACTCTGACCAATGAGGTTTTGTTTAAATGATATTAATTCATATTTTCAAGCTTGAATAATTTTTTATTGATATAAAGACAAACTATATCATTGGCTAGAATAATTTTATGCAGGCTTAAAGTTTTTAAAAACCAAACGAGGAAGAGGTAACGATTGGAAGATGTAAGATAATTAACTGTTGAATTAATAATTTTTTTCTAACCTTAGACTTCATATATAAAGGGAAAACTGAAAATTGTTTTAGTGACTTTTGCTTACTAAGATTTAATACTCTGATTCTTGGCCATTTGGATCATTTTTAGAATGGAAAAAGTCCAAAAAGGTAAGAAAGATTATGCATTATTAATAAAATTTTATTATACATGCACTCGACTAGGCTGCTTTGCTTGAAATTTCAAGCAAATACTTTAAAATTCAAGCCGTTATTGAAATAAATTTTAAAAAAACTTTAGAAAAGCTTAAATTTTATTCCCCTCCCCTTTTTTTAAGATTTATTTGAGAAAAAAAAGTTTGTATTGAGGAAATTAAAAAATAGTGAAATCTATTTAAACGAAATACCAAAAAAAGTATTCTGCAGATTTTGAGTAATAATCCTAAGATAACCTGCTGTTTTTTAACTAATTGTCTATTTCTTTACCTTTCACTTATATAAATTTTTGTTTCGTTGTTGCTGTTACATTATCAAGAGGAAATAGGGGGTAAACTAAGATGAAACAAAGTCAAATATAAAAGAAATTCAATATTAAGTTTCAGTTAAGAACTGAATTTCCCAAGAATAGAATGCATTAATTATTTTAAAAAAAATTGCTTTCAGTTAAAAATTCAGGAAAGTTAAATTTTTATATTTTTCTTCATTTTTAAACTATGACTGTGTTCACCGGGGGGAGGTTCAAACGTGTTTTTGACTCTAAAATTAATATCTCCAGACCAAATCAACAAATTACCTCGTACTTGGTATCAAATTTTTTTTTCTCGAAAAAATACCGACATTTTTAGCATTTTTGACGGTCTATAAATTGAGATATCTCGAGACGGAAGAAATGCTCCTTTTTTTCACGCCCAGGGGAACTTTGCCTAAGACTGCTTTTCAACATGACGTCGGAATAATGACGGTACTACTGGCAGCGACGAAGTGAGGCAGGTGGTAAAGGAGATAACGAAGCTGCATAACGATGACGAGATAAAAGTCGCCATCTTCAAGGCTAAGAGCACTAAGGCAGATATGGCGGTCGTAGAGCTGCCAGAGACCGCCGTACTAAAATTGACTAATAAAGGCCGGCTAAATAATGGCTGGTCTAACTGGCAAGTGCGCTTAAGAGCCGAGGTTATACGGTGCTTTAAGTGTCTTGGCTTCGGCTAGAACCAGTGGTCATGTAAGGGCACGGACCGAAAGTCAGCGTGTTTTAAATGTGGCGGTCATGATCACAAGTCAGGAGAATGCCCTGTGGAGTAAGCAGAATGCTTCCTCAGCAAGGAAAGAACTGACAAGGCCAAGACCGACCACCTTCCAGGGTGCGAAGTATGTAAGTGTTATCGGGAGGCACTTTCGGCAAGGAAGATAAAGTGTCTTCGGTAATGTTCGGAATCCTGCAAGGGAATATGAACAATACCATTCTTGCCGGCCTTCTGCTCGATCAGCTCGCGGGCGAGACAGACTCTAGTGTCGTCTTGCTATCCGAGCTGCTTCGCAATAGGAACCGGCAATTCTGGTTCACCGATGACACAGGCCGGTGCGCTATATGGCTATAAGGTCGTGCTCAGGCGCCCATGTCCCGACATGAAAAAGGCAACTGTCACGTCTGGGCAAAGTACGATGATACAACTTTCATTAGTTGTTAATTGTCACCGAATGATACAATGGGGTGTTCACCGGAAAGCTGGCCTCATTGGAGGAAACGATAAGGGAAGTCTCTGGCAATATCATACTTGCCGGGGATTTAAATGCCAGGGCCGTGGAATGGGGAATGCCATTTACAAACCATAGGGGAACGTTGATCCTAGAGGTGGCCACTCGAATCGATCTGGTGGTCATAAACTCTGGGAACAATCCAACCTACGTAAGGCCAGGCTTTGGTGAATTGATCCCTGACGTCACTTTTGCCTCGGCCGGGTTGGCAGGAAGAGTGGGAGGTTGGAGGGTGATGGATGGGGCCAATGGAAGTTACCATAATTACTACCTTCGAAGTGCGTGATTGGGTCGTTAATCGGCCCCCGTAGAAAAAGCGCCCACTAGGGTGGATTGTGTCAAAGATGGATGAGGACAGATTTGTGAAATATCTTCGTAAAGAATCCTCGTCTATCCCAGTCTGGCATGGAGGACCAACCACCCCGGGAGAGGCAGAGACTGTTGTCAAGAGGATAACTGCTCTTCTGGAAGAGCTTGTGATGCCTCTATGCCGCGTAAACGGCCGAGCTTAGGAGGGTCTGTCACGGGGCAAGCAGAAGACGGTAGAGATAACATCGCCGCCCAGAGCTGACCACGCGCTCTAAACAATATAAGGAAGCCAAGCTTAGGCTGGCGAAAGTCATCTGCCTCAGCAACGTGCGCTGTCTTTGGTCGCTAAGATATGATATCAACAGCGACCCGTGGGACCTGGGATATAAGGTTGTCATGGGCAAACTTAAGTCCGGGTCTGGCAACACGATGGATAAAGCAGCGACCAAAAGAATAGTGGACGCTCTCTTTCCAAATCATCGAAACCAACAACACCCGGCTTTGGATGTCCCGAGGGAGCAAATTCCGCTATTTAGCGAGGCGGAGATTCTTCAGGTAATTAGGTCAATAAAAATGGGAAAGCGCCAGGACCAGACGGAATACCCGCGGAAGCCCTTAAGGCGGCTGCAAAGGTAGTCCCTGGTCTCCTTCTTGGCATGTTTAATGCGTGTCTCGTGGCAGGCGTCTTTCCGAGGGACTGGAAAATGGCCCGCCTGGCTCTGATTAGCAAGGGAAAGGGTGAACCAGGATCTCCATCATCTTACAGACCATTATGTATCTTAAATACCATTGACAAGGTGATGGATAGCATGGTCAGAGGAAGATTGCGGCAGGCAATTAGGGAAGCGGGTGACCTTATTAGCGACAACCAACACGGTTTTCGGAAGGGGCGTTCCACACTGAGAAAATTATATAATTGTGACAATGATATCATATAATCATATTTGTACGATTATACATGTAATCACCCTGATGATATTATATCATCAGGACAATAATATTCTGTAATCCTGACAATTATATGCATATCATTGGGGCAGTTATACATATAATCCTCCTGATGATATCATATAATCAAGGCAATTATATTTAATTTTTTGTTTTTTTTTTCAAAATATTTATTTTTTGGGTATATGAAGAAACTCACAGATATTTAATTATGTATTTTTACCTAATTTATTATTTATTATATTAAAATAAATTTTTTTTAAACTTTTTTTGAATTCGAATTTTGCGCGGTGTATTGTTTTAATTTCCAACCGCTAGATGCTAAGGGCTTTTCTCTCGCAAGTGTCAAAAATACGTTCCAGTTACTATATAAGGACCGAGAATATAATACTCAATAAGAATGATGATCGGCGAGCGCTCGTTATTTCTATATAATACATATGCGATTAGATTAGATTAGGGTTATACGGTATCGATAATTGATAACGAACGAAAGCGTGCGAGCGAAAAAAAAAATTAACAAAAATACCAAAGATAAAAATAATAAAAATTCAAATCTTTAAAAATCTTTAAAAAAACTTTAATAAATAATAAATTAGGTAAAAATACATAATTAAATATCTGTGAGTTTCTTCATATACCCAAAAAATAAATATTTTGAAAAAAAAAACAAAAACTTAAATATAATTGCCTTGATTATATGATATCATCAGGAGGATTATATGTATAACTGCCCCAATGATATGCATATAATTGTCAGGATTACAGAATATTATTGTCCTGATGATATAATATCATCAGGGTGATTACATGTATAATCGTACAAATATGATTATATGATATCATTGTCACAATTATATAATTTTCTCAGTGCACGATCGGTGCCATCGAGCAGGTCGTGAAGGTGGTTATGAGGGCCAGACGAGTACAGCCGGATATGAAACCGGACGTCCTGCTTGTCACGTTGGATTTAAAAAACTCATTCAACTCGGCTAAGTTGGACGATATGTTGCACTCCCTCGAGCAGGTATTCAATGTTTCAGATTATCTGAGAAATATACTCAGAAATTACCTTCGGGACCGATATCTGCGCTGGGACATGTTCGATGGCACAAGAGGTAAAGTATTAAAGGCGCAGGGCTCAGTTCTGGGCCCCGATCTGTGGAATGCCTTTTACGACGACTTGCTGAAGATTGAGCTTCCAGATGGATGCTCAATGATCGGATACGCGGATGATGTCGCTCTAACCATAACAGCTCGAGAGACATTGGACCAGCAGAATGAGGCCATGCGCCTTATCAATAGCTGGATGTTGGATCACGGACTCAGACTGGCAGTCCCGAAAACGGAGATTGTTCTTCTGACCCGGAGAGGGGTTGATACTATGTTCGGCGTCAGCTTTAACGATGGAGGTAATCCCCTTATGATTCAGACCAAATCATCGGTCAAATATTTGGGGGTCTTCTTGGATAACAAGTTGAACTAAAATAGACAATTCCAGCAGGCTTGTGAAAAGGCTGGCCTGGTGACAAAGTCCCTCTTGTGGCTGATGACAAACATCGGCGGTCCCAGATCAGGGAAGAGGAGGCTGTTGATGACAACAGTCAACTCCATCTTGCTCTACAGTGCAGAGGTGTGGGCGGACAATGTCCGCATAAAAAAGTACTGCAAGAAAATAAAGGCAGTACAGAGGCAGTGGGCACTTCGCATCGCCTGCTCGTACAAGACTGTATCAGAGCCAGCGATCCTGGTAGTGGCTTGGGTAATTCCCATCGATCTGCTTGCTTTGGAAAGGCAGGATGATCTGTAACCGTGGGGAAGAAGAGTGCAACGTAGCTTTCGTATGCCCTCGCTCCCGCACAATGGAATTTTGGCAGTTTAGGTAAAATGGGGACCCGAGGGGACGTTGACGCACCGCCTTATTAACGACTTAGAAAGGTGGATGAATCGTGATCATGGTGAGGTAGACTTCTACCTCACACAGTTCCTAACTGGTCACGGTTATTTCCGCAAAATGCTTTTCGAGTGGTGCAAGATCAGATTCGAGATATCGAGTAAAAATCATACTTTCAAATATAAGTACTTTCGTGGAAATAAATGAGGTATTACATCCAAATTAAAAAAAAAAAAGTACCTCGAGATTTTTGGTAAGAAAAATTTTGAAAAAACACACACACATACTTTTTTTTCACACACACACACACACACATATATATATATACTTTTTTTAAAACCGGTTTTTTAGTTTCCTGGGGTCTCAAAACGTGCTTATATGCCAAAAAATCAAAAATCGAAATTTGACCTATAACAATGGTTCCTCTTTGAGGAACCAAAATATTACACACAGGTTTCAAAAGCACTTTTGAAGGACAATTATTATAAATGTATTATCATAAAAAAAAATAAAACAATTAAACTTTGTAAAAATACAATCTTGTTTACAAAATTCCACTTCTTTCCATTTGTTCTTAAAATATTTTCTTAGAATGACAAATATTAATTTAAATTAAATAAAAATTTAATATTTTATTGAAATGTATCTTTTTGAGCGATATCTCAAAGAATTTTTTAAACTCTGGAGTTTGTACAAAGTTTTTGAAACATATAAAACGAATTTGACAAAACCAGAACCTTTAAAAACAGACCCTTAGACAAATTTTTTTTTTTAACGAGATTTAACTAGTGGAAAAACTGCATTCGGTTTATATTCAGCAGTCTTGAAAAAATAAAATAGAGACACAGGAATGTTTTTTCGATATAATTAACTGACCTGCACTAACTTTTTTAAAATAATTTTTTTTTGTATAATAATTTGAAGTTTTTTCTATACTAAAGGTAATAAAATTATTCCATTATTAAGTCATGTGATTCAAAAAAAAAACTAATTTCAGATGTTGATTTTAAATGGGCTTTTGGATTAAATAAACTAACTTTGAACGCAATAGGAATTTGGCCGAAGGAGAATGATTATTACTATAAACATAAACTTCATCATTATACTGCTGCATTAATGGCATTATCTGTTGTATGCTGGATGACAGTTCCTGAAACATACGCACTAATTAAAGTTATCGGAGATTTAACATTAGTTACTGACAATATGGCAACGAATTTTCCAATTTTCGTATCAGGTTTAAAATTATTTTTACTCTGGAAAAATAAAGTAAGTAATAAAATTCTTTTTGCACTTCTTTTATAAAGCTAAATAAAGTTTTGTTTAACACAATCTGATGTATTTCAAATGCGGTTTCTATAGAGGGATAATACTTTGTGTAGTGATAGTTTTGTAATCAAGTTTTAAATGCAGGGATAATTGGTTTTAAGTATTTTTACTTTATTATGAGTTTATTATTTTAAGTTTATTTTAAGTTTATTATTTCTAGCTAAACATTATGGAAAAAAGAATGCTAACTACCGTGTAAAAAATCTTGTCTGGATACTTGCTATCAGATTTTAAATTATTCGTGATAGTGTTCCCGCCCATTCCCACGAATATCAATCCCCATGAACATTTTCCCGATGACATTTTCCCCTATAACCATTTCCCCGAATTTAAAAAACGGGCAGTTCCCCGAGAAACCTTTTACCCGAAACTAAAAAATGACATTATATATTATACTTTTATTTTTAATTTCTATAATTATTATACTTTATTTACAATTTTTTTTTTAAATTATTATTATTATTAGACCTGTCCAAATCTTTTAATTTGACCTGGAACTTTTTTTTCAAGATCTGCCCAAATCTTTCAATTTGGCTTTGCCCCCTCGAAAATTACTAATAAATTTTGTAAAATAAATATTTCAATAAAAATATATAAATAAATAAAGTGAAGTTGGCTTTCTGGCCTAAATAATAATTTAAAAACAAATTAACTTTGGTTTAAATAAATTTTGATTTTTTCTTGTTTTTGTTTTCGAGGAAATGGAATTTTGTGGATTTTCGGGTAAAAATTTTTCGGGGGCATGGCTTATGAGTAAATAGACATTCGGGGTATCGGCTTCGGGGAAATGGCCATAGGGGAGAGGTCATCGGGGAAATGTCCATTCGGGGTTGGTATTCGGGAGAGTGACCGGGAATCTCGTGATAGTTTTGCATAATGAATATCTGGGAAATATATTTTACAAAAAAAATTATTTTCCATGTACCAAAAAAATTTTAAAATCAGTTTTTTTGATTTTTAACAAAATTTATTCATTAAATTTAAAAAAAAAGAGCCTCATGCCTTCCGCAATAAAAAAACACATCAAATCAGTTTAAAAAAAATTTTAATTATTACCATCCCCTTGAGAATTTTTGGAAATTCAAAAAAAATTCTAAATTTCTGAATTTCCAAAAATTCTTGAAGGGATGATAAAATTAAAAATTTTTTTTAGACTGGTTTGATGTGTTTTTTTATTGCGGAGGGCATGAGACTCTTTTTTTTTTTAATTTAATCAATAAATTTTGTTAAAAATCAAAACAACTGATTAAAAAATTTTTTTGGTTCTGTGGCCCCTTAGGATTTAAGTGCATTCTTCTTGAGTTTTTTGTGTAAAATTTTTTTTCATCTATTATGCAATACTTAAAAAGACTTTTTATACAAATTTAATACAAATTCATACAAATTAAACTTTTATTTTTTAATAAATTTATAATTTTTGCGAAAATCTATGAATAGTTTTGAAGAAATAAGTAAAACCTCCAGTTGCAATAATAAAAATTAATATTCATATGAGTCTTTCTTTGCCAAAACAGCATTGGTGGGCAGGTTGGATCATCGGATCGGCCTCAAATTTTGCCCAAGTTTTTATAACATAAAGATAGGAAAATCCTGAAATTTTTAGCCTTCTAGGTCTTAAATAGCCCGAGTTATGGCCAATCAAACTCATTAGGTGGCTCTCGACCAACGTTCGTGCTTTTCGGGAAAATGGTTAAAAATCATAAATATAAGCTTGAAAAAAAATTCTGAAAGAGTATATGAGCAATTATTTTAAAAATGATACTTAATTCGAGCCTGGAATCGTAAATTTTTTTTTTTGAGGGCACATCGATATGACCCGTGTTTTCAGATAGTTTTAACCTTCAAAAAACCGAAAAAACTCGTGAACAAGAAATCGACGATATGTGCCAAAAAGATTTTTTCACTTTTATGTCCAAAAACGTGTTTTTCGTATCTGAGCTACCCTAAATTTTTAAAATAACTTTTTAGGTAAAAAAACTTTTTTAAAATAGATAAGAAAATCTGATTGCCAGGGAAAAACCACTCCAGAAGAAAAAAAAACTTATCTTTTTACGATGAAATTTAGCCAAGTTATCGTCAATTTAAGATTTTGCTCAAATTCGTCTTAAAAAAGATTCAAATTTTATTGAAAAAAGCCTGTTTCTGAATCTTAAACATGCATTATTCGCTTGATTTTCATCGTAAAATAATAATTTTTTTTTTTAAATCGATTAATTTTTTCCTGGCAATTCAATTCTTTAAGAAAAAAAATCATTTTTATTGACCAAATTTCAATTCTTAGGTCAAAAGCCTTTGAAAACTGTAAGTAGCAAGATTTACTTAACACAGTTTTTGATCTAAAAATTTAAATTTTGTCAATAAAAATAATTTTTTTCTTAGAGAAATGAATTGCCAGGAAAAAATTAATCGATTTAAAAAAAAAAATTATTATTTTACGATGAAAATCAAGCGAATAATGCATGTTTAAGGTTCAGAAACAGGCTTTTTTCAATAAAATTTGAATCTTTTTTAAGACGAATTTGAGCAAAATCTTAAATTGACGATAACTTGGCTAAATTTCATCGTAAAAAGATAAGTTTTTTTTTCTTCTGGAGTGGTTTTTCCCTGGCAATCAGATTTTTTTATCTATTTAAAAAAAGTTTTTTTACCTAAAAAGTTATTTTAAAAATTTATGAAAGCTCAGATACGAAAAACACGTTTTTTGACATAAAAGTGAAAAAATCTTTTTGGCACCTATCGCCGATTTCTTGTTCACGATTTTTTTCGGTTTTCTGAAGGTTCAAACTAACTGAAAACACGGGTCATATCGATGTGCCCTCAAAAAAAAAATTACGATTCCAGGCTCAAATTAAGTAGCACTTTTAAAATAATTGCTCATATACTCTTTCAGAATTTTTTTTCAAGCTTATACTATTTATGATTTTTAACCATTTTCCCGAAAAGCACTAACGCTGGTCGAGAGGCACCTAATGAGTTTGATTGGCCATAACTGGGGCTTTTGAAGACCTAGAAGGCTAAAAATTTCAGGATTTTCCTATCTTTATATTATAAAAACATGGGAAAAATTTGAGGCCGATCCGATGACCCAACCTGCCCACCATTGCTGTTTTGGCAAAGAAAGACTCATATTAAATAATCAGAGAAATTTTACTCCAAAAAATAATATCTGAAAGAGTTTTTAAGTAAACCAAGAAACACTGCCACGTTACGGTTCCCCAAGCAATAAAAAATATTCATAATGGTCTATTTTATTTAACAAAAGCCCTTTCTAGATTAGATTAATTTTTTTTATTCGTGTATGCTTTGACTCTAGCAAAGCGCTATAATCAAAGTATACGGGATTAAAAAAATTAATCTAATATATAAAGGGCTAAAGTATAATAAAATAAAAAAAAATAAAAATGGATCTTTTTCTTGATAATGTTATTTTAAAATCCTATAATTGAAAGAGCCTCGGTAGCTCTGTGGTTAGGGCGTTGGACTTCGGACCTGAAGGTTCGCGGTTCAATTCCCGGCTATATCAAAATCAAGTTTTTTCTTTGCGAAAAATTCTTGATGTTCTTCTACCATGGGTTCTAGGATTGAGGCATCCACCTAATGATAAAAAAAAAAAAAAAGAAAAAAAAATTAACATTATGTGGATAACGCGGTCCGAAGTGCTTCCAGGGCACTATAAGCCGGCGTGGGGTACGGGATAGGTCGCGTACCTCCTGGACCATAGGTTCAACGCTCATACCAGCTACACTGAGTTTCAAACAATTATACAATAACACTTCACTAACAATTGTCAAAAGGCGCTTTCACATCCTCAACCCATTAAAATAGATAAATAGAAAAATTAAAATAGTGCAGGGTGTGGTAGCATGGGCAGTTGTTGGTGACCTCTGTCGCAACATCCGTATGGAAGTTTAAGATGGAGGTTAAACAAATACCAATACCAATACCTATATATAATTGAAAAAAATGGTTCCTCTTAGAGGAACCATTTTGATAGGTGAAATTTTTATTTTTTGACATATATAAGCACGTTTTGAGATTTCAGGAAGATAAAAAAAACGAGTATCTAAAAAATGTGTGTGTGTGTGTGTGTGGGTATTTGTACTAATCAAACAATACCCATAGTACATATTGTGCGTACTATGGTAATTATTTTATTGTCTGACTAAAAAGTGACTGCTACTACTGATTTTTAATGATTTTTAGTTTTAAAACTGGTGAAAGATTCCTTAAATTTAAATAAAATAAATAGGAAAAATAAAATAATAAAAAAAAAATAAAAGCAGAACCGGTTAATAAAATCGCCCCTTTTTAGGCTTTTTATTCAATAAAATTAAATAAGTAGGGAAACATAAGCGCCAAGGGTTGTAGAATACAAAACCAATATTCTGATAATATTAAGATTAATCTTTGCGTATCTAATACCGTAAAGACTATGAAAATTAGTTGTAACAATTTAAACTTTAAGTTAATATCTCTTTATCTTTTTTTATTTTATATTAGCGATGCATCTTTTAACTTAACAATATTTTGTTGCAGTCAACGATTCAAAAAATAATGAACGATGCTTATTATAACTGGAAAAATATAAAATATCAATGGGAACTGTCAATTATGAAAAAACATGCTTGGAGAGCTCGTATTTTTACAATGAGTGGATATGTGATTATGTTATTTAGTGTTTTTGGTTATCTATTGGCACCATTTGCTGGAATTCATCTTCGCGTCATTAATAACATTACAGATTATACTGATTTTCACCTTCCAATGCAAACTTATTATCCTTTTGATTTGAGGAACGATTATTTATTTAAAATGGTTTATGTAACTCAATGTATAGCTGGAATTTCTGGTGGTATTGGATTCTCGGTACCAGATAATTTTTTCGGTTCATTAGTTTTTCATGCAACTTCTAGATGTGAAATATTAGCCATCAAAATGAAAAATATCATAACAGTCGATACTTTGAATAATGAAAACAGTACTGAATTTTTCTTCAAGTATAAAAACAAAGTTAAAGAATTAGTTGACGAGCATGCAAAAATAATTCAGTAAGTTTTCCTACTTTATTGCATTTATCAGACAGTATGAAATCTTTGCGCAAATTTAAAAAAGTATTTATATTTTTAAACTCATAATTAATTTAGAACTAAATTTAATAAAACGTATTATGAGTGATTCCTTGCGTACTTATGACTTTTGAGTATCCCAAAGTAGAATAGAATGGCATTTCGAACTTTCTCAAAATAAACAAACAAAAATACGATTTTTAAAATTCACGATATAGATATGAGAATAGTAGATATAATAAAATATTGCCTCGTAGCAATTAGCCTCTAAGGTCAATAGGATTTATAAAAAACGTGTGTACTCTTCAATTACTAGATCATACTTAGGTACGTACTTTTTATTCCGTTGGCGTAGAACTAAAGCAAATAAATAAGCAAACCTAAAACAGAAACATTTAGAACACGTTTTTCAGCAGCAAAAGAATATACATTGTAATAAATTCTTAACGGGAGAAGTGCCAATCACACTCAAGCCAGAGCACACAGCATAATATAATGTAGGCAAATTAAAAAAAAATTAAAAAGGAAAAATTAGAGATTTGCAGTGGGGAAAAAAGAGATTAGAGGATTGTTATTTTATATGCAATCAATAAATTGATAAAATAAATATAAAATAGACCAAGAAATTATTAAATTCACTGTAAAAAGTAATTTCCTTATATTAACAAAAAAATTAGAAAATTTTCGAAAAATTAGTAAATTTTCAAAAAAATTTTTGAATATTCGAAAAATATCGTAAATTTACTACATTTAGTATATTATCGAAAAATTCGAGAATTCTCGATTTTTTTTTGTGAATTCATAAGAAAAATTGATAATTTACAATTTTTTTTCGAAAATTTACAAAAAATAGTCGTAAATTTACGAAAAACAATTGTGAATTTGCAACTTTTTTCGTAAATGCACAAAAAATAATCGAGAATTCTCGAATTTTTCGATGATATACTAAATTTAGTAAATTTACTATTTTTTTCGAATATTTACAAATTTTTTTATAAAATTTACTAATTTTTCGAAAATTTTCTAATTTTTTTGTTAATATAATGAAGTTACTTTTTACAGTGTTGCTATAAGGCGAAGTTTCTGAATTGATTTCTGGACCAGGGACACTGGTTTCTAGGTCAACCCTCCTAAACCATATTTAAGTTCGGGGTGGCCATTTATTTTTAGTGTGGAAGTGTTGATGACAATCCGGGACTCAGAGGTGATTTTAAGAAATTTCTAGAACTGCAAGAATGCATTTGTTGACACAAAAAAAGGGTCATCAGTTGTTAGAAATTTTTAGAAGCGCAGAAATGCATTGGTTCGCTAAAAAAAGGTCATAAGTCGAGCAATTGTCAATAAATGATGATATCAAAAGCAATTTTTCAAACACAAATAATTTTAGTTATTGATCAAATACATGTAGTTTATTTTACCCTATTTTTTTTTGCAACTATATAGAGGGGATAGGGGATAATTAACTATTAACTATTCTTCATGCATCTAGAAGAGAAAAAATTTTAATTGCAGGTCATAAATTATTGAAAGATTATTTTTTTTGTATAAGATACATTATAGTATTTTTCAAGTCTTTTTTGAAAAGAATTAAAATTAAATTAAAAGAAATTTTGGTAAAACCAAAATCCTTTTGTCTGGATGTTAAAAAAGAGTCTTTAGAGTGCTCTTCTACATTTTAGAATTTAAACCTTAAGTTGTGTCAATAAGCCCTATTGTCAACAGAAAAATAAAATGAGTCATAAAATTTAGATTTTTATATTATAAATAGTTTGCTCTTGAAATCATAGACACAGGCTTAAAATAGATTAAAATATTTTGTGACGCGACTGCTTTGTATAGTGAAATATATGGATAAATTTAATAATCCACCTTTGTCTGAATTAAAAATAGTAAAAACAAAGGCTTTGGAAATCGCTTTTATAAAAAAAGTAATTTCCAACGCCTTTGTTTTCACGAGTAGAGTAAGAAATATTGTATAAAATAATCAAGAATAATGCATATTTACAACTGCATAATTATTGACAAAGTGTATAGAACTGCACATTAAAATCACCTATTCCGGGTCCAAATTCAGAATCTTAAGAACAGAAACGTTTTTTTCAAACCAATTATTATAGATTCCAGAATTTTTTTATTTTAGAAAAATATTTTTAAAAAATCTGTACAAATTTTATTGGAGTATGTAATTTTAAGAAGAGCATATAACAAAAAAATGAAAAAAAGCTTAATATTTCATAGTCTTACATTGAAATGAACAACCTCAAATTCTGAAAAGGTCAATTCTGGGCTTTGTAATTTCTTAAAATTATAATATTTTTTAATTGAATATAATTTTTATTCGAATATTATAAGAGAATTCTACTTATTCCACTTTCTGATTTTTGACTTAGCTATTTTTTAATGGTATTTTAAATTCTAAATTCTTAACATTGAACCTTGGATTTCGGATTTTCTTAATTTGAAAAATTAGCACGATTTGCCATCAGCGATTAAGAACAATGAATGGCCACCAACCAAGTGCGGAATTTCCATATCCAAACTATTATATTATATACATTCCTTAATTTAATAGCTTTCTAACAAGGGGATTTCCATACATTTGGAACACAGGAGGGTATGGGCGCGAAAGCGCATAGTCACGTTATAAAATAGCTCCGTGAAAAATAGTTATTATTTACAGAAAAAGTTTAAAAAATACCAGAAAAATCGGTCATAAGTGTCAAAATAAAACTTATTAAATAAATGAAAATAAAAGAAAAACTCCAGCATAAAAATTAAATCAAGATTAAAAGAAAGAAAAAAGTTGAGAAAAAGTTAGGTTAGAAATCCCTAACAAAAATAACCGGCCGGTTTTACCAGCCAAAACCGGCCGGTTTTGGCTGGTTTCATCTGGTTTTATCTGGTTTCATCTGGTTTCATCTGGTTTCAATGAGTTTTAACCAGAAAAATAGTTTTAGTTGTTAAAAAAAGAAAATTTCCGGGAAAAACAAAGAAAATTCAATCCTGAATAAGCATAATAACAGTAAATTATGATTTAATATTATTTTATCCAGCTATGCTGCGAATTTATTTTACCAGTATATGTTAGCTCGGAAAAACTTTTTTATTATGTGGAAAACTCGGAAAATTCTGGAAAAGCTTAATGCTAATCTGACCTAATTTCATCTGATCTCATCCGGAATCCACCTGGTTTTACATAGCTATGATCAGAAAATAAGTTTCAGTTCCAAAAAAATAGAAAATTTCCGGAAAATTAGGAAAATTCAATACTGATAAACTTTATAACATTCTTTGAATTGATGTAAAATTAGTTGACTCAGCTCCGCGGGGATTTATTTGACCTGTAATTATTTGCTTACAAGAAAACATTTTTGTCTGTGTGAAAAAATCGGAAAAATCCGGAAAATCATTAACACGTTTCCACCTTTTTTCATACGGAATGCACCTCATTTTACTATGAATCGTACAAAAAGAACCACGAGGATTTCCCATGTGATAAACCATAAGGTTGAAGAAAACTTTCATTTTTTTACTTAAATATATTTTCCGATTTTCCAATATGGCGGACCATAAGCATGAAAACAGGAACTTTATACATTACCAGGGGGTTTTCTAGGTTGAGAAAAACGTTTTTATAAATAAAAATTTTCATTTTTTCTGTCCAGCAAATTTTCCGTTTTTCCAAGATGGCGGACCAATATACATGACAAAAGGAACTTTATATACATTACCAGGGGATTTTCTAGGTTGAGAAAAAAGTTTTTCATTTGAATTCACCTGGTTTCTAATAGTTTTAACCAGAAAAATAGTATTAGTTTTCCAATTTTCCAAGATGGCGGACCGAGAAACTTAAAAAAATGAACTTTTAACTTTACGAGGGGGTTTCTTGAGTCAAGAAATATTAATTTTCGGTGGAAAATATTCAATTTTTCAACCCATCTGGTAAAATAAAAATTTTCAATTATAAAAACATTTTTCTCAACCTAGAAAACCCCTTGGTAATGTATAAAGTTCCTCTTTTCATGCTTTTTGGTCCGCCATATTGGAAAATTTTGATTGTTACTTTTATTCTACTTCTTTTATTGATTTTTGAAATACCTATACAGGTTTATTGCGTCCTTCTTCTGTTTTTTCTATTAGTTTTCCATAATGGCCATGATTTTTGGTAAAGTCTCTACATTTTTCCAAGTCTTATGGTCCGCCATCTTGGAAAATCGGAAAATATGTTGGGTTGAAAAATTGAATATTTTCCACCGAAAATTAATATTTCTTGACTCAAGAAACCCCCTCGTAAAGTTAAAACTTCAATTTTCTAAGTTTCTCGGTCCGCCATCTTGGAAAATCGGAAAATATTTTGGGTAGAAAAATTGGGTGGGGTACTTTACGACGAAAAAAAAAAGTCCATAATGAAAATTGTAAGGAAATTTTTTGCACCTAACCCAAATATACCGAATATTGAAGTCTGTAAATAAATTGTTACGATTCATAAGTAAAACGAATGGTATTTCCAATGAAATTTAAAAACCCGAATTTTAATAATCCTTCAGTTTAAAAGTTAAATAATCTTTTTCAAGAAAAATTTATTCTATAATCGTGCACACCGGAAGTTTTATTTCACGAATAAGAATCATTCCGAATAAAATTGCAACGAATGATCATAAACCCGAAAATTTTAAATATTTCATACTAAAGAGGTGGTAGAAATTTTTCGGGTATTTGAACTTTCGTGGTAACTTTTTTCTTTTTCATATTTTTCGCTACATAAAATTTCCTTACAATATTAATAGGAATTTTTTTTAAATGCTAATTATATTTCTAGAAAATAGGTTTTCTTGGTTGAAACTCTTATTTGTTCAAATATTCTGTAATTTATTTTTCGGGAAAATATCTAATCGTTAAAATTTCATTATGTTATAAAAATTTAGGAACAATAAATTTCGTTACATTTTTCATTCTGAACTTTTATTTTTCGTCGAAAAGTACCCCACCCGAAAAATTGAATAATATCCGCCGAAAATTAATATTTCTTGACTCGAAAAATCCCCTTGTAAAATTAAAAGTTCATTTTTTTAAGTTTCTCGGTCCGCCATCTTAGAAAATTGGAAAACTAATACTATTTTTCTGGTTAAAACTATTAGAAACCAGGTGAATTCAAATGAAAAACTTTTTTCTCAACCTAGAAAATCCCCTGGTAATGTATATAAAGTTCCTTTTGTCATGTATATTGGTCCGCCATCTTGGAAAAACGGAAAATATGCTGGACAGAAAAAATGAAAACTTTTATTTATAAAAACGTTTTTCTCAACCTAGAAAACCCCCTGGTAATGTATAAAGTTCCTGTTTTCATGCTTATGGTCCGCCATATTGGAAAATCGGAAAATATATTTAAGTAAAAAAATGAAAGTTTTCTTCAACCTTATGGTTTATCACATGGGAAATCCTCGTGGTTCTTTTTGTACGATTCATAGTAAAACGAGGTGCATTCCGTATGAAAAAAGGTGGAAACGTGTTAATGATTTTCCGGATTTTTCCGATTTTTTCACACAGACAAAAATGTTTTCTTGTAAGCAAATAATTACAGGTCAAATAAATCCCCGCGGAGCTGAGTCAACTAATTTTACATCAATTCAAAGAATGTTATAAAGTTTATCAGTATTGAATTTTCCTAATTTTCCGGAAATTTTCTATTTTTTTGCAACTGAAACTTATTTTCTGATCATAGCTATGTAAAACCAGGTGGATTCCGGATGAGATCAGATGAAATTAGGTCAGATTAGCATTAAGCTTTTCCAGAATTTTCCGAGTTTTCCACATAATAAAAAAGTTTTTCCGAGCTAACATATACTGGTAAAATAAATTCGCAGCATAGCTGGATAAAATAATATTAAATCATAATTTACTGTTATTATGCTTATTCAGGATTGAATTTTCTTTGTTTTTCCCGGAAATTTTCTTTTTTTAACAACTAAAACTATTTTTCTGGTTAAAACTCATTGAAACCAGATGAAACCAGATAAAACCAGATGAAACCAGCCAAAACCGGCCGGTAGCACAAACCGGCCGGTTTTGGCTGGTAAAACCGGCCGGTTATTTTTGTTAGGGATGTGGCTTGTATAGATCAAATATAGCATTATAACACAAGATTTTAAAATATACAAACAATTGATATAATAATAGATATTGAAAACAGTAATAAAAATAGTCTTGATGAAAATGCCGTTTTTTGCTTAAAATATATTGAATAGTGAAGAAAAAAAAAATAGGGAGAAATCCCAAAAATTTATTTTGAATAGTAAAGGGGAAAATGGCAATTTACATTAAGAAGAAATGAAAACAGAGTAAGTAACTTATAAATTTCTCATCACATCATTTACAATGAAAAGAAGTGAATTTGTAAGCGAACAGCAATTTAAAACAGTAAATGACAACAATATAAACAGATATATCATGAAAACAGCACTGGCGATTGCAAAAAGGTTGTCACATCCTCAACCCATTAAAATAGAAAAAGGAATTTCGGTTTAATAGGAATTCCTTGAGAAAAAATTAAAATAGATAGTGCAGTGATGTGCCAGCATATGTAATTGTTAGTGATCTTTGTCAACAGATATTGAAAACAGAAAAATTAAAAAAGCAAAGAAATTCAAAATAATAGAAAATTTAAGAAAATACAAGAAATAGATCTGAAGAATTTTTTCTAATTTTAAGCTCATATATAATTTTACTTTAAAATCAAAACATGTTCTTTAAATAATTTTTAGGTTTATACTTTAAATTTTGTATTAACTTATTTCAATCTTGTAACAATTATGTATATAATTTGACAAGAATAAAATTACTACTACTACTACTACATTTGGAACACCAAAGTACACCAAATGGTTAAGGAATAGTTATTTATGTTGAAAAAATATGCCGACTACCCACCGTTCATTCCAATGAGCCTTCTGGGCCTAGAAACGCAGGGTTCAATGTTAAAAAATGGGAGTTTTCGGTAATTTTCAATGAAACGCTTAAACCTCACAATCTAACCAAAACACTTCTGGTTGATCTCATTTAAATGGTGTAAGTGTCACCTTTCAACGTATCACAATAACCGCAAATTTTTATCACTAACTTTCTCATCAATGTAGCCAATTAACTAAATGGCCATTTTTGGCTAAAAATGACCAATTTTTAAATTGCTGCCAAATTCGTAATTTCTGACAAAAAAGGGTTTTATATGTCTTGAAAAATTTCCACAAGCTTCAAATTTCCAAAAAATATTTACTCGTCTCATTTCCTTGAGTCGTTTTTAAGAAATAGCTCTTCAAAGATAACATTAAAAAAGAGCTTTTTTAAAAAATAATAAAATTGGGACTCCGATTTCAAATTATCATATCTGATTAACAAATATTTAAAAAAGGTAGAGCAAAGAATTTTTGGAAATTTGAAGCTTATGGAAGTATTTTGAGACTTATAAAATCCATTTTCGTCAAAAATTACAAATTTGAAAGCAATTTAAAAATTGGTCATTTTTAACTAAAAATGACCATTCGGTTAATTGGCTATAGTAATGAGAGAATTATTATTGAAAAATTGCGGTTTATGGTATTTGAAAGGTGATACTTACACCAAAAAAATAAAACCAACCAGAAGAGTTTTAGTTAGATTGTGAGGTTTTAGCGTTTCATTGAAAATTGCCAAAAAACTTTATTTTATAACATTGAGGCCTGCGTTTCTAGGCCCAAAAGGCCCATTGGAATGAACGGAGGGTAGTCGGCATATTTTTTCAACATAATAAACTAATCCATAACCATTTGGTGTACTTTGGTGTTGCAAATGTATTGAACTCCCTTTATAAGTCTCAAATTGCCCTATTTAACCCATTAGTACCGGGGCGGAAGTAGACGGAAACTCAATGAAAACTCTAAGATTTTCAGTAGATAGAAGGCTAAAAATCGTACCTTATAGGTAAACTGTCATGTTTTTTCCAAATCCGTCGTTAGTTTTGACCTACCACCCTTCTAAATGCCCGAAAAATAGGGGTGAAAAGGGGTAAAACGAGAGTTTTGAGAAAACGACGGATAAGAGACTGTTAATGTTAAAAAATATACATAAAAAGATCATGAAATATCATTTTCAGATGTAAGATTTATATTTTGTATGGAAAAATTTGACTACATATCTTATTGGGTAAGTTCTCCACCCTTATCTTGTGAATAGGGGTGGTTTTTTCAAAAACTTTGAAAATACATTTTATTTTGTTTTTAGTGGAGTCCCATTAGTAAAATTCGCTGCTAAATCCGAATTTAATGTTGGCATTGAGATACAACCCCTTTGAACACTCAAAAGTAGGGGTGGAATGGGTAAATTGGACCGTAAAGTTTTAAAAATAGCTAAATGTTTAAAAATCTGATTTTTCTACTGAATCGATACCAAATGTTACTTCTAAGGTAAATTTCTTCAAGCATTCGAAATAGGGGCTATTGGGGTAAAATGGACAATTTTGCAACCCCTAAACGATAAATAGGGGTCGTTTTTTCAAAAAATTAAACAAAATTTTTTTTTTGTTTTTAATAGAGTCCCACTTGTAAAATTTGCTACTGAATTCAAATCTAATGTTGGTTTTGATATGTAAGCCCTCTGAATACTCAAAAATGGGGGTGGAGCGGGTAAAATGGACCGTAAATTTTTAACAATAGCAGAAATGTTTATAAATCTTATTTTTCTACTGAGTCGATACCAAATGTTATTTCTGAAGATAAATTTCTGCGGGCATTCGAAATAGGGGTGGTTGGGGTAAAATGGACCATTTATCAATAGCCCCTATTTCGAATGCTTGAAGAAATTTACCTTAGAAGTAACATTTGGTATCGATTCAGTAGAAAAATCAGATTTTTAAACATTTAGCTATTTTTAAAACTTTACGGTCCAATTTACCCATTCCACCCCTACTTTTGAGTGTTCAAAGGGGTTGTATCTCAATGCCAACATTAAATTCGGATTTAGCAGCGAATTTTACTAATGGGACTCCACTAAAAACAAAATAAAATGTATTTTCAAAGTTTTTGAAAAAACCACCCCTATTCACAAGATAAGGGTGGAGAACTTACCCAATAAGATATGTAGTCAAATTTTTCCATACAAAATATAAATCTTACATCTGAAAATGATATTTCATGATCTTTTTATTTATATTTTTTAACATTAACAGTCTCTTATCTGTCGTTTTCTCAGAACTCTCGTTTTACCCCTTTTCACCCCTATTTTTCGGGTATTTAGAAGGGTGGTAGGTCAAAACTAACGACGGATTTGGAAAAAGCATGACATTTTACCTATAGGGTACGATTTTTAGCCTTCTATCTACTGAAAATCTTAGAGTTTTCATTGAGTTTTCGTCTACTTCCGCCCCGGCACTAATGGGTTAAGACCGATCAAACTTTTATGAATCCTTTGACACCCTACTGAAATCAAATTTAAAAAAAAATCTTCACATTCGCCGTAGTATAATATTTTTTCAGCGAACCTCAAATAGAAATTTTTATGAACCATGGATGTAAAATCAATGGATATAAAAGCGAATTTATATTTTGGAGATTTGAAAATCTAATAGTAACAGAAGAAATTAATCGAAAAAAAAATCTGCGAATTATTATAAAATTATAATTATTTTAAAGAAGACAAGCTTTACTTGCAGGTTACTAAATGACGAAAAAATTAATATCAGAGGCATTTTAGCGGAAGTTTTTACTAAATGGAGCTTTTACTTTAGAATAAAGCTAGTAAATAGACATTTTATGAATTTTTCAGTCTATATTTATTTCTTAAACGTCTTTTATTGACAATAAATTTTGTATACAGCAAATGATATTAAAGATATTTGCTTTTACAGATTGGTAGATTACATCGAAGAATCGTTTAATAAAATTGTATTGGCTCAAATATTTGCAATAATTATATCAATATGTTTTTTCGGATTCAATATTTTAATGGTAAGATTATTTGTTATTATTCAATATTCTAGAAAACTATGGTACTTATTGATCTAATTCATTTAATTCTTTACAACAAATAAAAATCGATTAAAAATTTTCAATTTGAGGTCTGTTTTTTTGCTCAAAATGAGCACATAATATTCCTACAGTTCAGTATTTTTACTAAAATTTAGTAATATTACCACAAAAATAGTAAATTTACTAAAAATTAACAATATTACTACCGTTTAGTAATTTTACTACACTGTAAAAAGTAACTTCCTTATATTAACAAAAAAATTAGAAAATTTTCGAAAAAATTTGTAAATATTCGAAAAAAATCGTAAATTTACTAAATTTAGTAGATTAACAAAAAATTTGAGTATTCTCAATTTTTTTTGTGAATTCGCTAGAAAAATTGATGATTTACAATTTTTTTTCGAAAATTTACAAAAAATAGTTGTAAATTTCCGAAAAATAGTTGTGAATTTACAACTTTTTTCGTAAAATCACAAAAAAAATCGAGAATTCTCGAATTTTTCGATAATATACTAAATTTAGTAAATTTACGATTCTTATCGACAATTAACAAATTTTTTTGAAAATTTACTAATTTTTCGAAAAAATTCAATTTTTTTCGTTAATCTGAGGAAAAGTTACTTTTTACAGTGCACGATTTACAACTATGTCGTAATTTTACGATTTTTGTAGAAAAATTGCAAATTTTAATCGATTAAATAGTATTTATTGTTTTCTAATTTAATTTTTTTTTTTAAGTAAAAATGTCCAATTTAAATTATAATTGACTCATCCTGTGTTTGCTTATAATAACTTTTTCTTCCAGATTACCCTTTTTTACGTAATTAAAAACATTTTTTATTTTTAAAATATTAACAATTATACAATTATGTATATACCTATTTACTAAGAGAAATGTAGCGAAAAAAAAAGTATTCATCTTTCCTCATGGTGTAAAGGAAAAAAACATTATTTTATGACTCTAAATGGTTTGCTATGCATTTTTAGGTACAAAAAATATGGCTTGTAATTTCACAACTGTTTGTCGCAAATTTTCGATTAAAATTTGCAATTTTTCTACAAAAATCGTAAAATTACGACATAGTTGTAAATTTACGATTTTTTCGAAAATTTAAGAAAAAATAAATCGTTAATTTACTATTTTTTCGCAAATTTACAAATATTAGTAAATATCCGATTTTTTTCGAAAAATTGCAAATTTTTTCGAAAATTTACTAAATTTTCGTAAATTTACCAATTTTGTCGTAAAATCACCGGAGTTGTTTTTTACAGTGTACACTTGTAATAAATTTAAAATTTATTGATATTTCACCCAGACATCCGCGATAGAGTTGCTTTAAATCACTTGGTTAAATATTCAACCAAAGCAGCTCTACCGCGGATGTCTGGGTGAAATGAAGTCAATAAATTTTAAATTTACTGAAAATCGTAGTAATTTTACTACTTGTAGTAATATTACTAAACGGTAGTAATATTTTGTTCATTATTTTTTACTGTGAACACTATTTTTGAAGTATTATTGCTAATTAGTAGTAAAAATACTAAAATAAAATTATAAATTAATTTATACGGAACAAAAATTTTTTTTACAAATGCAAAAAATCACACGAAACCAACAAAAAAATAAATATTATTTTTAGATTATTAGCGGTACTAGTGGGAAGTCCTTAATGCACTTGATTTTCTTAGTTGGAACTCTATTAAATATGATGATTCATATGCTAATTTATTGCATTGCAGGCCAAATTTTGACAGATCATGTAAGTAAAAAAATAATGAATTATAAACTTGATTTCAATAAATCAGACAGATAGTCAAGGATAAGACTAAGACAGTCCTAATCTTGCTGCCTCTGAAAATGTTAAAATAGCATATAAACTTTTGAAATGAATAGAAAAGTGGAGGGAAAAAGAGTTTAGCCCTCTGAAAAAAATTTTCCTATTCTTATTCTCCTAAATATCATTAGCTTATTTTTTTAAATAATTTATTCAAAAAAAGTTTTTAATATTTGTACTATAAATATTGTAAAATATTTTATATTTAAGGCATTTTCCGTGTAGATTAAAATGATAAAAGAGGCTCATCTACCTACATTAATATCTTAAAAATTATTTAAATTTAAAAATTTAAATTAACTTACACCAACTTAAGTAATTTTTAATTTTAATTAACAAAAAAATTAGGTAGTTATACAGAATGGTTATAATAATGGTTATAATTTTGGCTAAAGTATGACTCTACAAACAGAAAAATTCTTCATGGAAAATCGTTGGGGTGTACGGTTACCCGAATTTCGGGTCACGTACCCGAAATTTTGGAGTTTTGAGTTTGAGACCAAGGAAGCTTCCGATTCAAAACTATAACTGCAGACCTTTTTCGAGAAATTTTGGACTTTACACGAAATCTGATCTGAGAAAAATCGCCGAAATTATGAATAACCGACCCAACATTCGGGTAACTGCACATCCCTAGAAAATACCTTAAAGAAATCAATACATTTTTATTTGAATGTTTGTGTGGATCATTCTTACAGAAGAATATTAATTTTTTAGAGTGAATCATCATTTCATTCAGTATACATAAATAATTGGTTCTTACTACCAGGAAAAAAAGCTTTGGATTTAACATTAGTTATGCAGCAATCAATACGTCCTTTGAAACTTACTGCAGGAAAATTCAGCGTTCTTTCAATTGCGATGTACTATATGGTAAATTGAAATTTTTATTTTTATTAATTTCAAGTAAATTATTTCCTCTAACATTAGCCTAACTTGATAACAATATGCACATTAGTCGTAGATTTTCAAAGCATAACGGGTTCTGAATTTTTCTGTATTTCCGAGAAATACACTGTTAAAAATACCATATGGTAAATATACGAAAAAATTGTATATTTACTAAAAAAATCGTAATTTACGATCGTTAGTAAATATACAACAAATTCGTAATTTTACGATCGAAAATTTATATTATAAATCAATAATTTAATTTAAGGTATAAGTACGGTTTACAAATTTGTAGAACGAATTTTTTTAGTATACTTACATCTCAAAAATCGTTAATTTACAAAAAAAATTGTGAATTTACTAAAAAAAAATCATAAGTTTACTAAAAAAATTGTAAAATTACGAAATAATCGTAAACTTACGATTGATCGTAAAATTACTTTTTTTTTTTTAATTTACGATTTTTTTTAGTAAATTTACGAATTTTCGGTTAATTTATGAAAATTTTGTATAATTACCATAGGATATTTTTAACAGAGTAAATAATCTGTGAGGCTGTAAATTACTTTTCCCGCTAAGCTAAAGTAAAAAAGTCAAAAATTTTACTTTCAATTGAAATCGTTATTTTTTTTTAAACTTCCAAAATTAAATGAATGTGTAAATTTTGTTTTTTTGTTGGCAAACCCAAATTTTTCATTTATTTCGATTTTTTTTATTGCTTTTTGATTGGGTCTCTCAAAACATAATTTTATTTTCAAAAAATCATTCAAGTTAAACTTCATAGATTTTAATTCACTAAATAAAGTATTTGAGCAAATCACTTGAAATTTGAAACAAATTAATTATTGCTTAAAGCAAATACTTGAGCGAAATACCTATTCCAGTCTAACCCGTTAATTGAAAGATAATAAATATGTTTGACGTAATTTTACTGTTTGTTTATGCAAATCTCCTGAATAGTTATAGAATGCATACTATTCGCCAGAATGATACTATCGTTTTGAGTTTACTATCTATGAACCTAACTTCTTTGTTCTTTTTCCTTCAGTTTTAGATACTCAATGTCAAAGTTTTTATTACAAAGCATAGCATTGACCCGTTGAAACGTCCTAAAAAATAATACCGTGGTTAATTTTTTGTCTAACAATAAATCTTCAATGTACCTTAGTAAATAAATATGAGTTTTCTAATAAAATTTTCTAATATCTAATTTCAGATTATAAAATCAGCTGTTGGTTATATTTTTGTATTATTAGCTCTTAGTAAATGAAGTTTATTAAACTGTTTAGTAGCAAGTATTTATTTGAACAGAAAAAACTACACTGTAAAAGTTCTTGTCATTAAAATCAATTTGTATTAGCTGTATAATCAGATTGTAAAAAAATATTAATAATAAATGTCATAAGTACAGATTATGAAAAGATCAGTTTAGACTCAGTATTTTATTGCACGAAACAAAAAGATCCAAAACTGTGCTGAGAAGAGGGAAGGTGGCGTTAGCTGATTTGATAATAAAGAATGAGTTATTTATATCTTTTTATATTATATGAAGATTTTTTGCCACCAGTTCACCATGTACCCACCTCTATGTTCCAATTATTATAGTGATTAATAAGTTAATAACTAGCTGCTAACTATAGCAATCTAGATATTCACTATTCTATTATTATTATTATTCTTTTTTTGGAAGTATTAAAAGTATTCGTTAATTTTCTTATATATCTTTTTTTTGTTAATTTCAAATAATCTTATTTTTATATGAATTTTAAATTTTTAAAATAAAAAAATTCGATAATCTCTATAACGATTAACCATAAATAACCATAGTAGTCTGGTTTCCTTAGGGAAACCCCCAAAAGTTGAATTAATTTAGCTGAAACCTAGTGAAATCTACTCAGGAAAACCTAAGAAAAAAGTTTTGTAAAAAAATAACTCCCGATTTTTAAATGCGGCAAAAAACACCCTCAATTCCCCCCACCCCTTCCATTGAACCGTACCAAAAAATTAAAAATAACCTAGTCGTTATTTTTGACTGCTAAATGCGAATCTGACGTCAAAAACCAAGTTAGAGGAGTGAAACACTTTTATTTTCACCGTTTCATCCCTAAAATTTAATATTTCTCAAAAACAGATTTTTTTATAATTTTTATTGGATCTAGTAGGTATTTCAGGCCGCTAAATCAGAATCTGACGTCAAAGTGACCCAAGTTAAATGGGTGAAACACCCTTTATTTTCATCCTTTCAGCCACTAAAAAAACAGTTTTTAAAAAATATTAAATTTTAAGGGTTGAAAGTGAAAATAAGGGTGATACACCCCTCTAACTTGGTTTTTAAAGTCAAATTCAGATTTAGCGGCCAAAAATAACGACTAGGTTATTTTTAATTTTTTGGTCCAATGGAAGGGGGGGAAATGAAGGTATTTTTTGCCGCATTTAAAAATCTGGAGTTATTTTTTTTCGAGACTTTTTCCTTAGGTTTTCCTGAGAAGATTCCACTAGGTTTCAGCTAAATTCATCCATTTTCGTAGACACTTGAGCTTTGACCTTTTTTTTACACAGACGCCTTGACTATAGTAAGTTACCATTTTTAATTGCCAATTTAATATAACTTTAATTATTGGCTTTGCAAGGGGTGCTATTATATATGATTAGCAAAATATTTCAATAGTACAACATACTTAAGTTGACTTTGTATAATTTAAGGGGAGAAGGCTATGAAAATGAAATCCACAATCAAAAAATTTTTTTTTATTTAAAAAGTTCGGTAAAACACCTCAAAAGTATGTAAATAAATTTGTAGATATTTATCTTAGCTATAACTACCTACTTTACCGAGAGTAGTCGCGGTTTGATTATTTCACTATTTTCGTTCGAAACCAACTTCTTGAGTGAAATTATTATCAGTAAAAACACTTTTTTAAATAATATTACCGTTTAGTAATTTTACTACGATTTAGATTCATAATTTTATTACTACAAAAATAGTAAATTTACTACAATTTGTAGTCATTTTACTACACTTGCAGTAAGTTTAAAATTTATTGACATTTCACTCAGACACCCGCGGTGGAACTGCGTTTCAATCACCTAGAAATTAGGAGCTGGTTGGGCATCTCTGCATGGGAAAGTTTTTTTTTGGAATATTAATCTGTTGATCTTTTGAATTAGTTTTTGAGGAAAAATTAGGGTTAATTTTAATAGTAAAAATTCTATTTTTTTGTAAATCTAAGGAAAAGTTACTTTTTACAGTGTACGATTTAGTAATACTACTTCAAAAATACAATTTTTAATGATTTTACTACTAGTATTAGTAATTTTACGATTTCGTCGTAATATTACTACTATAGTGCAATAAAATGACTACTTGCAAATTTAAAATTTATTGACATTTCACCCAGACATCCGCGGTAGAGTTGCTTTAAATCACTTGGTTAAATATTCAACCAAAGCAGTTCTACCGCGGGCGTCTGAGTGAAGTGTCAATAAATTTTAAATTTACTATAAGTGTAGTAAAATTACTAAATGGTAGTAATATTGTATTCATTATTTTTTACTATGTAGTGTTCAAAATACTACGCATCAAGAAACAACCTATTTTAAAATCTGCTTTTACATCATTAAACTCAGATAGATCATTTATAATTACCTATATGTTGGTTATGCAAAATTTTTGAAATCCCCCCCTTTACTTATCGATAGAGAACTAATCATCGTATTCAGGTTTTAATTTGTATAAAACCTAAGTTCTTGATCCTAATTAACAGACAAATTTCTTCTTACTTAACTTAATTTTTTTTTAATTTGATTCGGGGTCCTTCAAAAAAAAAAAATGTAACTTTGTTGGGATGGGTGGGTTTTAAAGAAAAGTAGTAATTACATTACTAAAGGGCTCGGGTATTAATCGGGTTTTAACAAAAAGTACCACAATAAGCAAAAGCAAGTATCTTATATTCCCGGGAATACAATTCGATTATAACCCATATCTTCCCAAGCGGACTTAAATAGTCGATTGGGTTTCGGGCTAGAAAACTTATAAAAAATGAAAATCTATTTTAGACAAAAATGTTTTCCTACATAATAAGAGTCGCTCTTTCATTATTTGTTGACAAATTTATAGTTTAGAAATTGACCAATATTACCATTTTCTTTAAAAAAAAAGGGGACTACATATACGTATTTGAAGAAAAAGTAATAAGACATTTCCAAGACGAAGGACAACAAAAGGGCAACAGATCTTAAGGATAATGAAATCAAGAGTAAAAAAAACTTCATTTCTCGATTTTTTCAATTCTGCTACCATTTTGTAGACCATCATCTTGAAAAGGTATAAAATTACCTTTTAAATATGCACAGAAATTCTTAGAATTACTATTTCTTCAGTTTCATAGAATTTACATCCTTTAGACATAAAATTGCTTTTTAGCCAAATTTGATATTTTAAATTGGTATTATTTATATATATCTAGTCCTTTTTATCTACTTTTTTCAAATAAAAAATTTTGGCAAAAGTGTTCGCACCTAAATTGATAATAAAAAATGCTGCAAAATTGTTAAAAAGATACCTACAAATCAAAACTTTGAATTTAATAATTTTAAAAAATAATTTTTAAAATTAAAAAAATAATAATTGCATTGATTGTGAGTTATCTTATAAAATTCAAAATCTTATATTTTAATAAATACCAATAATATATAAAACATTTTTTAGTCAAACAATATTGTGCGTACTATGGTTTTTTTTATTGTCTGACTAAAAAGGGACTGCTACTACTGATTTTTAATGATATTAATTTTAAAAGTGGTGCTAGTTTCCTGAAGTATTTTGTTTGTTTATGTAATCCTTAAAGTCATATTTCAAAAACTGTTTTATAATTAAAAATCATTTTCATAGACAAGATTTTTACTTTAGAAGATATTCCTACTATATGTTTTTAATATATTTTAAAAATATTTTTAAATGACTTCCAATTTATTTAATATTTTAAAAATAAAACTTTAATTCTTTTTCCACTTTAATTGAACCTGGACTATATCATTATAATAAGTTCCCGTTAGCTTCATTGAAGACATATCAAATAAGATAAATGTTTACAGTAAATATAGGCTATAACCCATAATAAACTATAAAGGAAATAGAAAAATTTAAATTTGAAGACATGAAATTTGATTGGCTAAATAAACTGTAGACACAAGATGATCTCCATAGAGCCCATAAACTTTTTTATAATAGATAATTATTGATACAATTTCCTTTCACACCGTTTACTGGTTATTTAGGGGCCTGGCAAGTTAAGCAGTTTCTGAAGATAATAAATTGTTATAATATAAGCTGATTACATTTAAATTACAGCCTGTGAGTTCAATTTGAAAAAGCTGTATAAGAAAAATTATCTGTTTACTGTAAACTTTTGCTGATATAAAAATTTACTTAGCTTAGGCCATAAAATTTCATCTCACAACATTTATGGCCCAAAAGTAATATTATAACTTGTGACTAGGAAACAACAAGACTTAACTTAGTTTTAATTATACTTTAATTTATTAAAGTTTTAAAAAAATTTAATCAGTATCAGTATTTTGAAATGTACTTTTACTGAAATTAAATTTTTACTTAGCTTAGGCCATAAAATTTCATCTCACAACATTTATGTCCCGAAACTTATAATATATTTATTAGGAATTTATACTTTTGCTGTATTAAAAATTTACTTAGCTTAGTCCATATAATTTCATCTCACAACATTTATGTTACTCCAGTCAAAATACGGGGGGGGGGGGGGGGGGGGTTGTATTTTTACTGGCGAACATGAGATTTGCTTTACTATATGTTTTTTGGGTCGCTGAACACGAAAATCGGGGTCATTTCGTAAAGAAATGGGGGCTTCACCCCTAAATTTGCAAAAAACTACCCCAAAATGGGGTGTTTTTTACATAGTTGCACTTTGAGCGCTCATATTTGCATCATATGGGTTTTTTGGGTCGCTGATCAAGAATTTCGACTTCTTTTTCATAAATAATTAAAATTTCACCCCTAAATTGGCTAAAATTACCCCCGAAAAGGGGGTGATTTTGCAATTTTCGCACTTTGAGCAACCAGGATATGTCTATATAGGTTTTTTGAGTCGCTGATTAAGAATTTCGACTTATTTTTCATAAACAATTAAAATTTCACCCCTTAAAGGGCTAAAATACCCCCTAAAAGGGGGTGCTTTTGCTATTTGGGCACTTTGAGCAACCAAGACATGTCCATATAGATTTCTCAGGTCGCTAATTAAGAATTTCAACTTATTTTTCATAAATATTCAATATTTCACCCTTACAATAGCTAAAACTACCCCTAATAGGGGTGTTTTTGCTATTTGCTCACTTTGAGCATCCAGGATATGTCCATATAGGTTTTTTGGGTCGCTAATCAAGAATTTTGACTTATTTTTCATAAATATTCAATATTTCACCCTTAAATTAGCTAAAAATACCCCTTAAAAGGGTGTTTTTGCTATTTTCGCACTTTGTGCATCCAGGATATGTATATATAGGTTTTGTGAATCTTTAATCAAGAATTTCGACTCCTTTTTCATAAATATTCAATATTTCACCCATGAAACCTACTCCTAAAAGGTGTGTTTTTGCTATTTTCACACTTTGAGCATCCCGATTATGTCCATTGATGTCCCTGGGCCGCTGATCAATAAAAATTTGCTATTTTTTTATAAAAAATTAATAGTTACCTGAAAAATAAATTATTATAGTGAAGGTAAAAATGAATAAATGAAACATAATATATTTTTTTTTTTTATAATGCATGCTCAAGAAATATTGAATACTTATGAAAAATAAGTCGAAATTCTTGATTAGCGACGCAAAAAACCTACATGGACATATCCTGGATGCTCAAAGTGAACAAATAGCAAAAGCACCCCTATTAGGGGTAGTTTTAGCTATTTTAAGGGTGAAATATTGAATATTTATGAAAAATAAGTCGAAATTCTTAATTAGCGACTTGAAAACCTGTATGGACATATCCTGGTTTATCAAAGTGCCCAAATAGCAAAAACACCCCTTTTAGGGTTAGTTTTAGCTAATTTAAGAGTAAAATATGGAATATTTATGAAAAATAAGTCGAAATTCTTGATTAGCGACCTAAAAAACCTATATGGACATATCCTGGTTGCTCAAAGTGCGAAAATAGCAAAATCACCCCCTTTTCGGGGGTAATTTTAGCCAATTTAGGGGTGAAATTTTAATTATTTATGAAAAATAAGTCGAAATTCTTAATCAGCGACATAAAAAACCTATATGGACATATCCTGGTTGCTCAAAGTGCGAATTTAGCAAAAACACCCCCTTTTCGGGGGTAATTTTAGCCAATTTAGGGGTTAAATTTTAATTATTTAAGAAAAAGAAGTCATGTTTATTATCATTCAAACGCGCTTTTTTTGAGAAAAATTTTATAATCGTATGATTTGCTGAAGGTAATTTTCGCTTCATTTTATTAATTAATATAAAAATCTTTTGAAAATCGCTCTTATCAAATACAACCTATTTCTTTGACTTTCTTTTGAAGTATGATTAAGGTATAAAAATGAAAAGAAAAAAATAAATAACTATTGAAAGGATTTAAATGCGTAGACATTTTAAGGCTATTAGAAACTGAAAGTCAAATGAAGGAATTTTTAAAATACTGAAAAAATGAAGAAATAGATTTAAACAATAGACCTTAATTCAGTTATTGTTTATCTATGCATTATTGAGGCATGTAATAAAAGTTAAATAATAGCATAGAATAAAAGAAAGATTATAAAAACAAAGAAAAAAAATTTTGTTAACTTGAGAAGTAGCCTCTTATACATTATTTTAAATATCTTATTCAACTTATATATATATGCTATTTATTGGTATATGCTCTTTATCTTTTTAATACGAGGTTAAAAATGATAGAGTCATGCTATTTAAATTGACGAAAAAATTAAAGGCGTGGTGCATGACTTAAATGTGTCGCGCCATAAGCTTTTCTGGAAATCTTTGTAAATCTTTACTTTCTCAAATATAACTAATAAAAATGTTTATTGTTATGAAACATTAGGTGTAGCAATCGATACACTGGATACACCCGTAGCTTCGCCTATTATGTTTCTTATATACCACTTCCTTAGGATTATGTGGGTGTAAGGCATGTGGTGCAGTTTTTTCTCCATAAACCTTTTACTTGAGTTATGTTCTGCCGTACAGATCAAAAACCTCCATATCTACGTCTTTATGAAAAATGAGTTTTTTATATGGGCTTAATCGTCGCGAAATTATCTATCAGATGGTGCAAATAATTTTTTCTTATCACTTTTAATTTGCGAAATCGCATGGCTCATCTACATGGTCTCCTGTATTGATAAAAAATTTTATATGCATTTCTAAAAATCATACATGAAAAAATGGCTCATCTACAGATTTTTGTTAGATATGGAGGTTTTTCTTCTGTATACTGCCGTGCCGCGCTCGTATTATACATGAAAAAATGGCTCATGTACATAGTGAGGTTTTTGATATGTACGATTTATTTTTATTTTTATTAAAATGGCTTATCTACAAAATATTTTGAAGGACTGCAAATTAAAAGTGGACCAGAATTATTTTTTATTAATAATTTCAATAAAATAATTATCGTATAATTAATTATTTTATAATAATTATTACACGATAAAAATTACTATAGTATATTTACGGCTCGCGTCCAGAAAAGTAAAGAATGGCCAAAATCGCACGCAAAGTACCTTCCGAGACGAAGCCGTGGATGGTAAACTGCGATTTTGGGCATTCTTTATTTATGGACAAGGGCCGTATGTGATTAATAATATAAGCTTATAATAGAATTTTAATATTGCTACAGTCAAAATACGGGGGGGGGGGGGTTGTATTTTCACTGGCGAATACGTGATTTACTGACGAATACGCTCTACTATAGGTTTTTTGGGTCACTGAATACGAAAACCGGGGTCATTTCGTAAAGAAATGGGGGCTTCACCCTTAAATTTGCAAAAACTACCCCCAAAAAGGGTTTTTTTTACATATTCGCACTTTGAGCGCTCAGATTTACACCATACGGGTTTTTTGGGTCGATGATCAACAATTTCGACTTCTGTTTCATAAATAATCAATATTTCACCCTTAAAATAGCTAAAACTGTCCCTAAAAGGGTTGTTTTGTTATGTTCGCACTTTGAGCGTCCAGGATATGCCAGTATAGGTATTTCGGGTCGCTATTCAAGAATTTGGACTCCTTTTTTGTGGTGAAATATTGATTATTTATGAAAAGGAAGTCGAAATTCTTGATTAACGATCCAAAAAACTTATATGGGCATATCCTGAATGCTAAAAGTACGAAAATATAAAAAACACCCCCTTTCCGGGGGTAGTTTTAGCCAATTTAGGGGTAAAATTTTAATTTTAACATGGAACATGTTTATAGGGAGGGGGTACTTCAGAACTTGAAAATTAAGGGGGGGGTCAAATGTGTCCTATTTAAGTGGGGGTCAAATTTGTCCTATTTAAGGGGGGGGGGTCAAATAAGACTTAGAATAATTAGAAGACTTTGAAAAATCTGGGCTTAAGGACTTAGGATAATACAGGTTTATGGACTTAGAATAAGATTGATTTATAGGGATTTGAAATAATTCAGGTTTAGGGATTTGGAATAATATCGATTAAGGGACTTAGAATAATTCAGGTTTAGGGAATCAAAATAGTTTGGGTTTAGAATCTTAACAACTAGTAAGGTGATAATTACAAATTAGAAAATTAGAAAATTGTATTGTAATGTTGAGTAACATTTGTATTCTACCTAGTCCTCAGCTGGAAGTAAACATGTTCCATGCATTTAGGTTGTGTTTACACAAACCGGTTATAAGTTTTTTATAAAAAGTAATTCGAAATTCTTTATTAGCGACACCAAAAACCTATATGGGCATATCCAGGATGCTCAAAGTGCGGAAATAGCAAAGGCACCCCTTTTAGTGGTAGTGTTAGCTACTTTAAGGGTGTAATCTTGATTATTTATGAAAAAGAAGTCGAAATTGTTGATTAGCGACCCAAAAAACCCGTATGGTGCAAATCTGAGCGCTCAAAGTTCGAATATGTAAAAAAAAACCTTTTTTGGAGGTAGTTTTTGCAAATTTAAGGGTGAAGCCCCAATTTCTTTACAAAATGACCTCGATTTTCGTGTTCAGCGACCCAAAAATCCTATAGTAGAGCAAATCTCGTGTACGCCAGTGAGAATACAAACAAACCCGTATTTTGACTGGAGTATTATATTGGTTCAAATAATTAAATTTTCATTAAGGAAATATAATTAATAAGCTTAAAATTTTTTAATTATTAAATAAATTATAAATATTAATTAAAGTAAAAGTTAAAGATTTTTTTATTTAGCTTAAAAAATTGTTTATTGACATTTTTTTAAACAAAATTTATGCAATAAAATTTGACTAAATAGTAAAATTTATATTAATTGCTGCACCAAATAGGTATTTTAGACAATAGAGTTTATGACTTATGATGTTGAATAAAACAAAATTTATCGATAAAAGACTGATAGACTAACAGCATTATAATTTTAAAATATAAAAAAAAAATGAAAGCATTAAATTTATTTTTTAGATAGTGACGTTTTTGCTATGTATAAGACTCTAGCGCCGGGCATATCATACAGGAGAAAATGGCTCACTTACATATGGAGGTTCTTCTCATGTATTTTCCGCGCTCAGAGCCTTTTTTTTGGCTCAACTACAGTTTTCCATATAAGGAGTGGAAAATCACGAAAAATTTTTTCACCAATGAAAAGAGCGTGCCCAAATTAGTATAAAAACATGTTTATTTTTTAAAAAAATATTTAATAACATTATTAAATCAATTGAAACGCGTTTCATTAAATATCTCGAAATCGTTAAAATGTATAGATATGGAGGTTTTTGATCTGTACACTGTAAAAATTTTTTATTGTGAAATCACAAAAAATGTAATGGAAATAAATTTCATGAACAAAAGTTTTGTAAAATTGATAAAACAATAGATTTGTAAAATCACAAACATCACTTTGTATTTTCACAAAAGTAATTGTGTGATTTTAATATACAAAATTTTTGTAAAATTACATTTTAAAAATATATTTAAAAAATTTTTTTTTTTATTTTTTATCTTAACTAGAATAGCCGCGCGCCCAGCGCGCGCAGAATAATGACTTTTTAAAATGATTTCCTAATCAAAATTTATTTATTTGAAAAAAAATTTATAATACCAGAAACTGTTTTAAAATATTATATTCTACGGATGTATACCTACTATTAGGGGTGTGCAGTGATCCGAAAGTCGGGTTGGGTCGGGTACTCTAAATTTCGGTCTTTTTTGTCAAATTTTTGCAGGTTAGATTTCGTGTGAAGCCAAAAACTTCCCGGTAATGGTGCATTTTTGAATCGAAAGCTTCCATGGATGAGGTATCCCGAATTTGACCCAACTCGAAGCAAAAAACCCAAAATTTCGGGTACCCGACCCGACTTTTAGATAACTGCACACCCCTAATACCTATTGATAAAATACTAACATTTTTTTCTATGAGCAATTTTTAATTTTAACAAACTAATTTTTAAATACAGTATTTTATAAGTATTTAAAAATTTATTAAGAGACCTTTTTTAATCAAATTTTATCTCGAAAATCGAATCTAATTTTTATAAGGCTGTTCAAAATTAACCCATTTTGAATCCAATAATTTAATTCACCAGAAATAGTTATTTTGAATTATCAGAATATGCCTCTCTGAAATCCAGTATTACTCTGAAAGGTTGCCTTTACATAAATTTAATTCTGAAATTCCTTAATTGATATTATTTCTTAAGGAGTTATGACCCTAATTGGAAATGATGACAGAACTGAATGAAACAGGAAAATTATTAAAGCTAAACATTTTTAAAGTTGAATTGAACTTGGTTTTTCATTTATTACCACATTAATTATCTTTTTATTGCAAAATAAAAGTAGGCAGTTTAACATTGCTCTTATGGAAATTCACATTTGGTGCTTAAAAAAAGTATGATAATGATAACACAGGGAGATGAAACTAATTAAATATGATAAATAAATTGTCAAAGATTATATTTCCAATTTATTTTATCTAAGTTACCACATTCAATCATTAATTATCCAGTGAAAACCAAGTTTTAGCAAATACCATAACCTAAAATAACAATTTTTTTTCATAATTTATAAAATTTAAATAATTTTTTTTGCAATAATATTACATAATAAACACATTTTATAATATTTTTACGACTAATTTTACTTTAAATTGGAAATTATAAAAAAAAAATTGCGTCGGTAATGTGGATATTTGCTTTTTTTTTACAATTGGGGTCATAAGTCCTTAAGTACCTAACTGAAATTAGTCGCTAAGACTGATTGAATTTTTAAATCTCCAAATCCAGATTATTTTAAGTCCCTTACTTGAAACTATTTTATTGCTCTGAATTTAAATTATTCTTCATTTCCAACCCGAATTATTTTAAGTCCCTAAATCAAATAGTTCTTATAAATCCATTCACCCTTGAGCCTTTTTCTCTCCATCAACTCCCAGCTTCACCATTATATCGTAAAATAAATCATTTTTTTGCAACATATTTTGATGTTGGTATTTGAGTAAAAATAATAGAATAGAGTCAAGTACTTGGTCAATTATCCATTAATTTATAATTTCCGACCTTTCCCTATTTCAACAAAAATTTGGAGCTGTGAAACGGCTATTTTTATAACTTTAGAGCTTTAGGGCTTGAATTGAAAACAAACAATATTAACCTATCCTCTGTATTAAATATTTTAATAGTTAAAATAATTGTTAAAATGGCTATATTTTAAATAGAATATGGTTATTTGTTTTACTTATTTTCAATTCAAATATGATCTAAAGTTATAAATTCGCCTTTCCACAGCTCTTATTTACTTTTTCAGTGGGGAAGGCCCGACTCAATAACAAATATTCATTAATTGTTTAAATTTTTTTCATTATTTCAATGTCTTTTTTTACAATAGTAAATTTTTCGGGTTTTTAAAAAGCATAATTTTAATTTTTTTGTCTTTTTTTTTTTTAAACAAGTAAATACTTTGCAAATAAAACAACCTTCAATTCTAACCTCTTTTTTAGGCTTTCTTGTGTTTATTTATTTATAAAGAAAATAAATAACATAACCATTAATTTTATTCATTTACATTTTTTATATAAACATTAAACAATATTATTTAATAATCATATCTGGTTATTAATCTTTTGATTTTTTAAAATAAAATTAAATTTTTATATGAATATTTGATAATATTGATAATAAATCGAAATTTTAAATAAATTCAAATTTAATCGAATAATCGATTTTATTTCGGCCAATCAGAAGGCGAATAAAATCTGTGAATAGAACAACTTCAGTTCATCCATCTCTTTTCAATAAAGGGATTATTTTTATACTTAGAATTTTTATAATTTTTAATCACATATATTTTTTTTTTTTTTTTTTTTTTTTTTTTTTATATTTAGATTTTGAGTAAACATACTGTAGGTATATAATATTATGATTAAATTTTATTTTATTAATTTTTTTAATATTTTTTATTTGCCACGACCGGTATGCGAACCCGAGACCGCTGCTTATCAGCTTCACGACTTACCACCATGCTAAAGAAGAGTTGGCAATATATATTTTTAAATTATGGGTTTGATACTTCTTTTGATTTATCGTGTTTTTTTTCGTAAATTTTAATATTATTTTTAAGCATTTGATTTTTATAAACTAAAAACAATCTAATTATTATTTAAAAATTAAAAAAATAAAATTATTGTCTCTTGCTAATTAAAATTCATTTATCACGAAAAATGAATGCGATTTCGCCTCGGTAGTTAATTTACGTGAATTTGAGCCATTTTTTATTTTTGGTCCAGGTTCGTATTATACTTAAGAGTTCTATTGCATTGATAGCCGATTTTTCATAGTAAAATTATGGAAAAAATATTATATTTATATATCAACCATTACTGGGCATAAATTTTTTTTATTAACTTTAAAATTTTGATTTTGAAAGAACTAAGAGCGGAAATTTGATTTCTCATCTCTTTTTTAATTTGAGTATCAGGCTTGTAAGTTTACAAAATCTTTTAGGGAATCAGAAAGAAATTTTATTTTTCAATAACGTTTGTGATTTTGCAAGCGCTTTGTATTTTTACAAAACAAATTTTTTTAAAATCACAAAAAATTTTGTAAGTTCACAAAATCTATAGGAAATCACAAAAAAATTGTATTTTTCAATAATATTTGTGAGTTTACAAGCGCTTTGTAATTTTACAAAACTTATACTATGTAAATTTTTTTAAAATCACAAAAAATTTTTACAGTGTACGGCAGTGTTGTATAAGGCTCATTGGCAGCAAATATCTAAAATTATTTTAAAAAAAACATTTTTAAAATTATTACAAATTTGCATAAAAATTTATGAATTAGAAATTGAGATATTTTTATGTGTAAATTCTAAGAAAGGTGATTTTTTAACATTATTAAAGTTGTTAGTATCGATATTATGAAGAATTTTTTCATGAATATATAAAATTGTTTTATTTTTGCGGTTCATTGTTACTTCATTAGCGAATAATAACAAATCTTCTGTTATAGAACAGTATTGTATTTCAAGATATTCAATTTTTTCTGATTCTCTTAAAATTTTAAAAAAACATTCATTTATTATATTTTCACAACGTATGCATTTTAATATTTTTAAATTCTCCATTTTATTAAAACCGCTACGGGTTATTGTTTTCATATTGAAAAGACTTAGAACTTCTAATTGTGACAAGCCAGTTATAGCATGAAGTCCAATATCAGTTACATTTTCACAATATTCTAAATGTAATGTTTTAAGATTTTTTAAATTTTCTCCAATTATAGCTAAACTTTCATCTGTTACAAAAAAACCACCTAAAATTAATTCTTCAAGCTTTTCTAGCTTTGATATAATCGAAGGAAAATTATCAATACCAGTAACATCATCTATTATTCTTAATTCTAAATAGTTCAGATTCACTAAAGATGAAACAAATTCTTTTATATTATTAACCACGATATCATAGAAACTAGACCAAAAACTATAATAAACAAATTTTTTTAAATTAATAAATTTTTGTGAATAATCAATTACATAACTACAATCAAAATTGTTGCATTCAACTAATGCCAATTTTTCGATGCAATCGCCATTTAAATCATTTAGACAAACACCATAAAGAGAACATTCCTCAAAAAATAATGTTTTAAGTTTCTTATTATTTTTAAACAATGCAGCAAGTTTTTCATCTTCGACATAAGGAATATTTCTTTCCCCAGTTAAATATAACTCTTCAAGATTTGAAAAATTTTGAAGCGCCACAATCACATCCTTAGCCACGTTATAATCTAATTTAATCTTGAGTACTTTTAAATTCTTCATTATTTTTATAGCATTTATAATTTTCTGTTTTCTCATATATTGTGTTGATAAATCAAGTGACTCTAATAATGGCAAATTTAACAAACAAGATCCTCTGATTCCTAGGAAATCGTGTAATTTCAATTTTTTCAAATTTTTATTCCTTTTAAATAAATCAGACATCTCATCATCATTAGCAACTCTACAACGTGATAAACTCAACTCAACAATGTTCCTACAGTTTTCTGCTAAAATTTTTATATTTGGGCTATAGGAAACAATACTATTTATTTTTTTATCAGAATTTTCAGTTATATCAATGTCTTCTAAGAATTTTCCGCATCTTTTCAAAACCTCTTCAAGTTTGAATAATTTCATTTTTTTAGAATCAAGTGAAAATTCACGAGGCTTAAATCCCCATGACCGTGGATCTGAATCTAATTTTTTAATATCCCTCCATGATTCTCCTGTTTTAGACAATTCGTTCCACCGTTTATTTACCCTTTCGATCCTAATTCTATCCAGAACGGGCAAGTGACTGAAGATAGTTAACAAACAGTCATTGTTAAGGTTTTCTATAGAAACTATATTTTCATTTTCTGCCACTATATGAAAAATTAATATTAATATTTATTAAAAAACTATTATTAATTTAATCTAAAAAATTATACTCACTTTTTCGTAAACTTATTAATTTCAATAAACTTTCTAACTTTGACAATATGAGATTCAATATAACTACTGCATGCAGCAACATGTTGCAACCCAATGTTCGTAATGTTTTTATTATTTCAAAATTTGTTTTTACTATATGCCGATTTTTCTTAAATTATTTTAAATTTATATGAAAAATTTATATTTTTTTAATTACAAAACTATTTTTTATGAAATCTTACTCTCAGTTTTTTTATGTTAATTTTAGTAAATTTCACTTGACAAACACAAAACTTATGTTTTTATCATTTCGAAACTTGTTCCTACTATACCGACTTCATAAAAATTTTTATTTTTATTTTTAGAAAAAAGTTTACTAAAATAACAATGTTTTTTCATAATTTATAAAATTTAAATAATTTTTTAAACTGGAAATTATAAAAAAAAAATAGCGTCGGTAATGTGGATATTGGGGTCATCAATTATCATTTATTGTTTTATAATATTTTTTTTTACATATTTAAAGCATTGATATATTATTAAATGTTTGTAAGATATGTACAAAAGTACTAGAGTGTATCTAATTTTTTTTTTCGATATTTTTTGGCTCCCCTAATTTTTTTCGAATATTTTGGTCATAAAAAACCCCCAACTCCAAGGATTTTGAATTTTGATTTTTTTAACCCGTGTCGCCGAGCACTTGAAGTTTCCCATTTAAATAACATAGATATTTTAAGTTTTTAGCTATACAAATTTTTACTGGAAAACATACTTTCATATGTTGTAAAGACATGAAAATAGCCCTGAATTCATTCTAAAAGGAATTCTAGGGCTATAAACGCAAATTTACATGTTAGCTCAATCTTATAAAATAGGATTTTTCGATCATTTTTGTTAAAAAGCTGCAACCTAAAAAATTAACTAAAACATTTTTGGCTGACTTCATTTATTTAGTGCAAGTGTCACCTTTCAAACGCCGTAAACCGCATTCTTTTATCATTAACCCTCTCGTCACTAAAGCCAATTAACCTAAAGGTAATTTTCGACTAAAAATGACCAATTTTTGAATTTTTTTAAATTGCTGTCAAAATTTTAATTTTTGACAAAATTGAGCTTTATAGGTCTTAAAAATTTTCTACAAGCTTCAAATTTCCAAAAATTTTTTACTCACTGCTTTTGAATAAATTATTAACCAGAGATGATAATTTAAAGTCAGAGTACCAATTTCAGGGTTTAAATAAAAAATCAATTTTTATCATTATTTTTGAAAAGCGATATCTTAAAAATTATTTAAAGAAAAGAGGCGAGTAAAAAATTTTTAGAAATTCGAAGCTTGTAGAAAATTTTTAGGGCCTATAAAACTCGATTTCGTCAAAAATTACAATTTTGGTAGCAATTTAAAGAAATTTAAAAATTGGGCATTATAGGTCAAAAATTACCAGGAGATTAATTGACTATAGCGCTGAGAGAGTCAGTGATAAATAAATACAAGGTTTACGTCGTTTGAATAACTTGGTTAATATTTGAAGTTGCAGCGCGGTTTATCGAAAATTTTCAAAAAACCCCGTTTTATATAAGATTGAGCTAACATTTAAATTTGCGTTTTTAGCCCCAGAATTCCCTTTAGAATGAATGCACGGTTATTTTCATGTCTTTACAACATATGAAAGTATGTTTTCCAGTAAAAATTAGCTTTTTTAAACGCTTTTTGGCTTCTGTAAAAATTTGTATAGCTAAAAACTTAAAATTCCTATGTTATTTAAATGGGATCCCGTTTCGAAACTTCAAGTGCTTGGCGGCACGGGTTAAAAAAAATCGAAAATCAAAATCCTTGGAGCTGGGGGTTTTTTATGACCAAAATATTCGAAAAAATGGGGGGAGCAAAAAAATAAATAATTGAGAAAAAATAAATAAGACACACTCTAATAAGTAATCATACTGCTTTTTATTAATGCTTTCTTTTTGTATAGAGGAAATAGATTGTGTATCATTTAAATATCAATAATATAATTAAAAACATTAAATAAATAGATTTTCAACAGTAAACTAAAATTTATAACTTTGTAAACAGTTTGTAATAAAACGCGTTACCAAAAATCTACAAAAAGCTATATCTGTGCGTGATCTGTGCATATGTTACGCCCGAAACGAGGTAACGGCCGGTTCCGCGGAATCGGACAGTAAACCGGCCGGTTCCACGGAATGGGACATCAAACCGGCCGGTTCCGCGGAACGGGGCATCAAATTAAATAAATTAATACATTGAAAATAAGAAACATTTCTAAGAAAAAAAATTTTTGTTTAATTTCTTTTACATTATAAATACATTTTTGAATGATACTGATTAATTATAAGATAAAAAATTTGTTTGACTTATCAAATTTTATTCATAATTTCATTAAACCGGCTGATGACTGCCCCGTTATTCCGCGGAACCGGCCGTTACCTCGTTTCGGGCGTAACACATATATGGATGCATATTGCATCCAATTGTACCTATTCATATTTTATTTACTTTTTTTTTATTTTAACGTATCCAATTCATACTGCTATTATTAAAATTAAAGTAAAGCTCTTAATAATAATTGCAGATTAAAATATTATATATAACTTATTCTCGTATAATAAAAAAATTTAATAATTTCAAGTTTTTGAAATTTCGCGCGTGCATTTTCATTTTACAATTTCATTTTACAATTTCATTCACGTCTGAAAGCACCCTAATAACACGCTATTCAATTTTGAAATATACGAATGAACGAATTTATATCACTCTATTCAAAAAAATCAAAAGTAATAAAAATAAACTATTGCTTAAAATAGGTATAGTAAAATAGATGAAAAAAAATACTGAAAAATCTAAATATACTCCATTATTAACTAATTTTATTCAAAATTTTAAAGTTATTACATAAACACTAATTAATCTAATACTTAACCTATAAATATTAGTACCAATTTCGTTACGTAAAAATTATAACACAAACACTGTATTTGTGGTAAGTTATTCAGTTATTTTGAATTACATGTTATTTTTCTAGAGCAGGTACTAATTTTTTTTTTTTGATTACAGTATATGCAAAAATAATGGGGGCATCAGCTTCAGCGAATTCTACTACTTCAAATCACCCTAACATTTCTGAAATGAATAAATCAAAAGAACCACCTCCAGAATGTCCAATGCATCAAAAACCAACTGTATCACCATCATCAAATAATAGTAAACGTCCAGTAAGTCATAATGATATTAATCCATTAAATATGATGCCACCAGCTAATCAAAATCCAACTCCTGGAACGGGGGTATCAGCTTCTGCGAATTCTACTACTTCAAATCACCCTAACATTTCTGAAATGAATAAATCAAAAGAACCACCTCCAGAATGTCCAATGCATCAAAAACCAACTGTAAGTCATAATGATATTAATCCATTAAATATGATGCCACCAGCTAATCAAAATCCAGCTCCTGATCAACCTTTCCCGTTATCCACAGAACGAGAACTTTCTAGCATACCAAAAGCAAGTGAAGAAGGAGGTTTCTGGTTATACCCTTCCGCGCAAATGTTTTGGAATGCTATGTTAAGAAAAGGTTGGCGTTGGCAGGAAGATAATCTTGAGCAAAAAGATATGAATGACATAATAAAAATTCATAATGCGAATAACGAACAAGCTTGGCAAGAAGTATTAAAATGGGAAGCGTTTCATTACTACGAATGTCAAAATCCAAAGCTAAAAAGTTTTGGTGGTAAAGCAAAAGATTATTCTCCAAGAGCTCGTATTCGAAGTTGGATGGGATATGAATTACCTTTTGACAGGCATGATTGGATTGTAGATAGGTGTGGTAAAGACGTTCGATATATAATAGATTATTATGATGGTGAAAAAGTAGATGAAAAATACAGATTTGCCTTATTGGATGTTAGACCTGCTATGGATTCTTTTGAAAATGCTTATGACAGAATGAAAGCAGCATGGTTGCGTTGGAGATACAGCAATGAAGAAACTTCAGACCACACTCATGAAAGCTAAATATAAGGCTTAAGTGACGCTTAGTGCTGTTTTTCTATTTATTGCCTTGTACTTCTTAATTAATTTACTAATTTTAATATAAATACTTTTAATTTTTAAAAAATGCTTTACTGTAATATAATTAAAATGTTATAAGTTTGTGAATTAGCAAAATTAGTCAAATCTTATAATCATAAAATTAAATGTTTCATAAAAAACCTGATTTTACAATTACCTAAATAATAAAATGTTTTATTGTTTAACAATGTATGATTCACAATAACTTGTTTGTACCTATAGTGTAGATAAAATTGTACATAGTTTAAAATGTTATTACTTATATAAAATAAATATAAATACTCAAAATTAATTGCAATTTTGCAAAAAAATTTTTTTTGAATATCTGAAAATTTTAAGTACCCTAACTAATTGAAAAATAAAGCAACTTCGAGAGCAACTTAAATTATTAATCAATGTTTAAAACCATATTAGAAAAAAAGAATTTTAATTTTATTGATTAATTTATTTATTATTACCTATGCCCTTCGCCATAAATAAATTTATCAATTACTTTTGAAGCTATTATTGCTTTTTCCAGAAATCTGTTGTATTGTGGTTGTATGTGAAATAATAATTTTAAATTTTGCGCACTGAATATTATTCGTCTGCTAGAAAGGAGAGAGAGCAGACGATTTTGTTTTCGCAACATGTTTTTTCTTTTTTCTTTCCAGTTTCTTTCAAAAAATGAATTAGTGGCTTTTATCATTTGATTAATAAAATTGTTTACTATTTTTATCTATAGACATGATCTTTTTAGTCAGAAAAATACTAAATAATTCGGGTTATTTTGCCTCTAAAAAAATTATACTAACATGTTTGGCTTCATATATATAAATATATGGCGTAAATGAAGTTTTATTTTTATTTTATTATTTTGTGATTTTCAATTGTAAGCAATAAATAAATGTTGGTTTTGCACCATGCCAGATAAAATGATTGACGAAAGAAATTTTCGATCTTCCTATTACGAAAAAGTAAGTACAACAAATGTTTTGCAAGTTCTTGCAATTCAAAATAAGAAATAAAATTTTATTTGTTTAAACCATAATTATTTTATTTATTACAAAGGTTGGTTTTCGAAGCGTTGAAGAAAAGCGTTCACTCGAAATGCTTCTTCAAAATAAACCTTTTGATAAAGCAAAACTTAAGCAATTTTGTCTAAGATTCACTGTGCCTACAATGTACAGACATTTTTTGTGGAAAATATTGCTTGGTGTTATTCCTGTTTATGAAGAAAGCCACGAATTTGTAATGGAGCAGCGAAAATGTGAATATCTAGATTTACAAAAAGCATTAAAAGATGCAAAAATTACTGATAGTACAACAAAAACTCATCAAAAATTTTTAATGATGTGGCTTTTAAAAACAAGAAAAGCTAAAATTGGTATATGCACTCAGTTAGAAACTCAACTTTTAAGGTATTTTATGTAATAAATGTTTTTACTAGTTTAAAAACTAAAAATTTTTTTATGGCTTCATAGAGCAATGAGTAAAATGGCTGAAACTTTATGGAACATTACTGAAATAGACAGCGAGCAAGATAAGTTTGTTGAAGTGTATTGGGTTTTAATTGGTTTCTTGGATCAAATTCAAAAGTTCAGCAACGAAATTAACCGATTACAGGAATGTACATATTTAATACTAGAGCGAGAGGATAGTGAACTATACAATCATCTTAGAAAGATCGAATGCTTATATACTTTACCTTATCAAACTTGGTTTAATTCATGCTTTGCAGGCACAATTAGTGATAGCTCAATAAACAAGTATGTATAATTTTAAAAACGACAAGGGATAACTTGAAAAGTTAATTTTTGCTTTTAGAATATGGGATAAGATAGCAGTGGGAGCATACAAAATTCTGGTTTTTGTATTAGTTGTTATGTTTACTACTACAAGACGATCTCTTCTTAGATGTGATAATTTAGATAAGATTTTAGAAGTTATTAATAATGTAATTTCGGTTTAAAATTATCATGATCTTATTTAACTATAATAACATTGAGTAACTTGCTATTAATTTTCAGTTATCAGAAGAAACTTCAGAGGTTATTGTAAATAAGGCAATTGAACTTTGGCAACAAAGTGGGTCAGTTATGATTACAAATCAAAATCCTCAAGCATAGAATATCATATTTTTTTAAATAAAATTTTTTGGTGGGGTCATTTGGAATCAATTACAAAAAATTTAATAAAAAAAGATCCTTAAAATCTTTTTGTGGAAGTCAAACTGGTGCTTCTCATTAATTATGTAATGTAAAATTTGCTAAAAAAAGGTAAAACTGAACACTGAAGGGGGGTTTGACACCCCTCCCCCTGTATCTATCACTGTGTTTAAGAAAATGTGAAAATATACTATTTTGTAAATTGTTATTTTTCTAATAAAAGATTTTTATGTTTAATTTTTGAATAAATTATTATTTACCCTTTGTATTATATATATTGAATTGTTAAGGTATATTAAAATAATAGAAAAATTTTAAAAATAATTTTTATTCAATGCATTCATTTTCATACATTTATACAATTTGTAACGCAATCTCATCTAGTATAGAATTATTAAATTTTTGACAAATTTTTTTTATCTTATTTTTTTAAAATAAAATTTCGTTTGGCATTAAAAATATATACAGTAAAAAATAATGCACATAATATTACCATTAATTTTTCTACAAATTAGTAATATTGTAATATATATAATTTATATAAATTGTAGTCAAATTACTGACATTTTTTAATATTGTGTGCATTATTTTTTACTTTGTACTAAATATACTTTGAAGAATGGAATTCTGCTTTTCATTATAAGATATTGTATTTGAATTTAAACATTTTTTGCCTAGCCAAATTACTGATTTTTACATAAATTTTAGATTACAATTAAATCTGTAATTATCGAGTAATTATAATAAACAGCTTTTGTGGAATTTCGGATAAGTTCTATAACACATAAAAAGCAAACTATTTTAATCAGCATTTTTTTCTTATCACATTTTTAAAGGACCATTATATGCTTAAAACTAAAAAGTAAAATTTGAATTCATTATTTTTTCTTATTTTGAAAATTTTAGAGATATTTTGATATTTCACTCAAAATTAAATTTTTTTTGTATTGCTTTTACTGAGTCTGACTATCAATAGCAAATATGAGCAATATATTTTAAGGACTTGTGTTATTATGTATCTTAATTAATTTTATCCAAATACTGCACATTTTAGAAAGAATAAAAAAATAATTTTTTTGGTAGATTTACGTACTAGGTAAATTTCCGCAATGCAAATACGAGTTTTCTGGATACTGACTATAAATTTTTATAGCTAAATCAAACTCTGGAATTAGAGCAAAAAAATAATGAATTACCCAGATATAAAACGGGGACATCTTTTTTTTGGCTTTCCGTTTATAATCGTATACTATTAAAAAAAGTTTTGACATCTGTTTTACAATAACCATATCTATAAATCAGACATACAGATTTCTCATAACAAATTTTATATTTCTGATCTCCTCTAAAAGTAATGTGTACTTTTTATCATAATATATATACATATAATATATCTATTAAATTATTTATTACATTAAATCGTATTGAAAAAAAAGAGGATATACATTTAAAATCATTTAAAATAAATTAAAATTCATTAAATACTTGATTACAATTTTTGCTATTAATTGACAGACTATAAATACAAATATATAATTCATTATTGGCTTAATTTTTAAAACGCACTCTCACCTTAACAATAAAAAGAAAATTATTTATTTAAAATAATTGCCAAAATCAAAAGTATTCTTCTATTTTAGTGTAAGTGTTTATATGAATTAAAAAAAAATAATTTCAAAAGCTTTTTCATTATAACTTTAGTTTCTTGAATATATTTTCTTATTTTTAATTTCATTTTTTTGAATCACAGAATTCACAAAATGATTGATTATTAAATCGAACAGGGCACATTTAAAGAAGAATAGCTTGCCGTTTTTATTATTTTAACATTAGCAAGAATAAAAATTTTCTTTTCATTAAAAATGTGAAACTTAATTTAGATCGCCAAAAAATAGTTTAACAAATTATTTAAAAACAATTTTTTTATATATATATATTACATTTATACCTATTAAAATTAATGAAATTAATTAACTTCATTGAATTACATGTAAGATCATTTTACTTATAATTACATTTTCACTTTCTATCCATAACGCTCGCTCTTTTATATTCGTATAATTACAGCCTCTGTAATGCAAATTTCATTATGTAAAAAAGATACTGAAAATATTTTATAATAATAGAAAATCTGACAACAGTTTTGAAACTTACGATATAAAATGTAAGTTACAAGGAAGCATTACTAGCTCTAAAGTCATTTTCAATTAAATATGGCATTCGTTAAATAATATTGTTTAACAAAATAATTTTACAATGTTAATTAAAAATTTCTATTATGTTAACATTACCATATAATTTTCAGCTCACTCATAGCAAACTTTTAATTTTATAACATACATTTTTAATATTTACAATTTAAATTTGGAATATACAAATAGGTAAAAACACAAGTAATGTACAACTCTTGCAGAACAAACTCTTTTTAAGCAAATAAGCAATCTCGTACTTTCCCGTTACTGCGTGCAAATTTTATAAGAGGCATTTGTTTTACCAGTTTCTCAAGGAGAAAAAGCGTATAGGTATAAATTATGATCTGTAAACTGAAGTATGGGAAATTTTCACTTTATGGCTACGGGTATTGTATAACATTTCTTCGTCAGCGGCAATCCAATGCGTTTTATCCCGCATTCAACGTGTATCGTACCTAATAAAGCACTTGACAGTAGGATGCAATATACTGTTTTCCATAAATTTTTAATTAAAAACTATTTGATTCATATTAAATTTTTAGGATCTTTCAATTATTTTAGCCTTTATCTAAGCTTTGAAAAAAATTTCGGAACGTCTACTTGTCCAAATAGTTTTTTAAATACAAAAAATAAATCTAATAATTAGCAAAATCCCAAAAGTTTTAATAGGCTTAACCGCTTGAAAATTTTTGAATTCAGTGGGCTAAGAAAAAATGTAACTTATGCAAATAAAATTGTGAATAAAATTTGGTTTGTTATAAAAAGAGATTTTTCTGCAAGTGTTATGCATCATATTTGTTTTTACCCAGATAAAAAAGGGTAAAACAGACTATATAGATAAATTATTCGATAATCTAACGTTTATAATTATTTAAATCTTGAATCACAATCTACTTTTTTAACTCATTACATATTTGTACCTATGAACAAATTTTGTCGCAAATTGCAAAAAAATTAATTTTTTTAATAATACGTGCTAATGAGGTGCTTGTGGTTTTACAAATTAAAAAGAACAAATTTTATGAAAATAAATTTGTGTCTGAAAAGAATAAAAACAGTATTAGTTGCCATTACGTAACAGTGCTTCAATGATTTTTTTTACTTTTGTGCTTTTTCCTACTTTATTAAAATATTATTTATTAATTAATTTGATGAAACTTTTATTTCCATAAATGGCTTTATATTTTTCATCAAAATATTTTAAACAACTTATTGTAAATTGATATCACACTTTTATTGTGGCTTAATTTTTTATAGGTTTTTAAAGATTATCTATTTACACATACTTATTTAAATTAAGCTAAGTTTTTAAAAAAATGTTGAATATTAGCAAAGAAAAAAAAGTAAAAATTAATTTAAGTGCTTGCAACTTGCAACTGAGTCAGGTATCATTTAGTTTGACATTCATCAACGATGAGTAATATATATATATATATAGTTAAAATATATCAGTCGAAATGGCTCAACAACTATAATTAAAAGTGTATTTCCCCCCAATTCTTAAAAATATGTACATAATTATGCAGTAAGCAATTATACAAAATTGAATTAAAGTATAACTGAATTAGAATTGTCGACTAGTGGCGAGAGTGGACCAATTTTACCTCTGTGACTGGTAATCTTATCTTCATACTGAACATCTAATGAAAGGCCTATAAAAAAAATTTTAATTTTATAGTTAGTAATATGTTCAATAACAATTTCTAAATATATTAAATTAAAATAAATGATTAAAAAAAATAAACTAAAATGTCAAGATGAAAAATGAACTAATTTTAATTTAATTTTTAAACCACCACCAGGACTATTAATACTTTAAGCTTAAAGTGGTGGTAACTTGTGACGTACATTTTTGATATGCGTATTTACCGGAAGGCCTCCGGGAGGTAGAAGAGTGATGAAGCTGTCCTGCTATTATTGGAGTCGATTCAGGAATAAATGCTGCTACTATAAGAGCGCAAATAACTAATAACGCTCCAAATACAAATGGAGGTCCTGGCACCAACTGAAAATGTAAATTGTCTTAGAAAAATATTTTATTCTTACTATAGAATGTATATATATGATAAGTTTACCTGGGGCATAATATCAAGATGTGTGGCAGTTGCTGTATTATTGTTTTCAAAGTTTATATGCGGCTTGAGTGGAAGCGATGGTGTCTCGTCATTAAGATCAACATGAAACATGTAGAATATAACTCCAAACATTGCTGGTCCAAGTCCATTACAAAGACCTCTCATGCCAGTAACCATGCCTTGTACGAGACCTTGTTTATCTGCATCCGAATGCATTGATACAAAAGCTGAAATTGCTGGATAAGTTATACTTGATATAGAAGCTAAGATCCCAGCAGCCCACATCATCCATGTCTGAGATCCAAAACCATACCACATCATTTGCAACATTTCAAAAGTTAAACCCAAAATAATAGTATTTTTACTTCCCATTGTTCTCATAAGTGAGCCTAATATTATTTGAAAACATATGCTTAAAATACCAACTACTGCTATAAAAATAGCAACCATAGATACTGAAAAGCCCATTGCGAGCCTTAAATAAACGAATATACAACTGTATTGTCCTGCTTCTGGCAGATAGCTTAAAAATACTGTAACACACAACATTAGGATTGTGTGGTCTTTTCCCACCTTAAAAAGAGAGAAAATAATAAGATTTTTAAAACGTAAAAGTTATTTATTTAATTAAAATCATGATACTGACTTTTCCTAAAGCTGCAAAAGGATCAGCATTTTCCCATGATATGGGAACTGATGGCCTTGTTTTTTCAGGTAAACTTTCTGGTACTGCTACAAGTATGAAAAATACATCTAAAACAGCAATTGCTGTAGCAAGAGCTACTGTTACATTTTCGCCATATGTGTTCATAGTGTAAGCGCCTAAAGAAGGACTTAGTACCATACTAGCAGCAAATGTTGCTGACACCTAAAAAAAAAAATGAGTGAGACTAGCCTTAAAATGCTTAAAAATAAAACAACAATTTTAATTTTTAGGGTGTCACGGGTGTTAGCCGCTGTCAACGAGTATAATTCAAGTTTGGACTTTGGAAATTGAGAGCGTTTCGGAATTTTCGGAACGAGAAGCGATTTTAGCTTAAATTGTTATAAACAATTTATTTGTCAATATATTTTTTTAAAATTCCAACGTTCCTGTGAAGTTAAAGGGTTAATGAATCTGCAGTTGACATTTGGTCAAATTCAAAAAATTTTTAATACATTAATTACACATTTAAAAACGGCCCTAAAAAGTCGAACCCCATATTTTTTCCCGTTATTTAAAACATAAGTTTTCCATATAACGGACAATAAAGCCGTCTCCCTAGAGTGTAATATAGGCTTTTTTGCCCTAGACATGTAATATTTTTTTCTTACTTTTTTGCGCATTTATTGTTGCTCCTCCCCTCCTAATTAAGTTACAATCATAAACTTTTGTACAGAGGTCGAAGGATACTTTTTCAATAATTTTTTTTTACCCGAACATTCTAAAATAAGTTTCGCTCTTTGTTTACACCATTTAGCAGCTATTTGACAACTGTAAGCTGTCAATTTGGCAAATCTGATATTGAATTTGAATTCAGTGATCTCAAAAACCTAAACCTTGACTTCTAAATAAACCAAAAAAGTTACTTAGCACCTATAAAGACTGCGCAAAGGAATAAATCTAAAGTGGAGCTTTTGAGCTTTTAAGTATCGTGACGGCTAAACAATTCGTTATTGAGCTTTGTGGCTATTGAGACTTTTGCTTGGGAAGTTTAAACCTAAAACATATACAAATTTCAGAAGATTTGACACAAATCCGAGAGAGCCATAAGATTATTGCAGGGTTTTTTGTAAAACAGCTGTCATTTTGAACCTAGGGTAATGACTTTCTGCAGAAATATCTTTGAGGTATCAAATGAAGAAAGGCAAGAAACAAAAAAGAATAAATGCATATTATTTTTAAAAATGGAACATGTTTATAGAATGGATTCTGATGGTGAAGCTTGAAATTGTAGGGGAAGGGGAGGGTTCAAATGGTACTTGGACTAATTTCTTATTAGTTTAGATCTTAATTAGTTAGAAAAACTTGGGTTTAAGGATTCTTTAGGAACTTGTAATAATTTATATCATTGGGCACTTGTAATAATATCTATTAAAGATAATAAACTTATTGTTAATTTTAGTTACTAACTTCATTTACAGCAAAATTGTAACATTATTATTATTATATGTACGTATATCATTTAGCTGTATAGTAAACACGTGTAGTAAACATGGTTCATGCATTTTGTGTTTGGGCCAATCAGTTATAAAAAATTTTCTTATTTAAAAATCATGCTCCAAAATTAAATATATTAAGTACTATTTGGTTTTAATTTGTTGGAGTAATAGAATTTAGCTTTCAAAAATTCAACTAAAGCTATTTTATACGCTATTTTATCAAATGAATTATTCCATTTTGTTCCTCTGGCCCACAAATTTTTCTGAATCTTGGGATTTTATTCGATTTTATCCAAAACTAAAGCCAGTTTCAAGTGCATAGTAATTATATATTCTCTTACTTTTAGTAGAAATAACAAAAATAAGTTTTACGATACAAAAAAGTTTTTCTTTTAAGATGATTTCGAACAAAAATTGATATATGTAAAACATTTTAATAAATAAATAAAATATAATTTATTTCAGTATCTATAATATTTTTAATAACCTTGACATACAGAAAGTGCATAAAAATCAATATTTAAGTTCACTAAAGTAAATTTAATTTCAATTTATAAAAACAATTTCAAAAAATTTTTTTTTATTTTACTTGGGCCAATGTCAATACTAATTACAACAAAAAAAAATGTAAAATTTAAATAACTTTTACTAATACTTTATCATTTTTTTTTTATTTCAGAGAATCATCCAAATTAAAAATTTTTTTTAAATCAGTAAACTCTTGTACTGAAAAAAAATTTGCTCTTAATATAATTATAAATTAACATAATTAAAAATATTTTTTATATTTATTTATTTTTAAAAGGGAAACTCACTATCGATTTCAGTAAAATATGACGAAACTAGTACCAGTACTACTTATTAACCTACATCAAAGTTATATCTGACCCAATTTCTCTCAAGTACTTATGTACTGAATATAAAATAATAAATATAAAAATATACGAATAGAAAATTTTAAAATGTATAGGAACTGTTTTAGGTACTGTTGCACTTGAAAAATCGATTTTTTTTTTCGGTTCAAAATGTCTTTAAGAATCACTTCCAGAAGTATAATTTTCAAGGACTCAACTTTGATTATATCATTCAAAAAAAAAAATATATATATTGTGATATCTAAACCTAAGATCTTAATAAAACACACGATTGTAAGTTGCTTGGCTTGAAATTTTTAGAATTCATTTCCGCTTTTCATCAGATGACTTAAAATGCTTATTATCACTATTAATTATTAATTATTTTATTTACATATTTGGCCTGAATATCTATTAATATAACCAATATAATTCTAAAAATTTTTATTTTTAAGCGAATTTGAAATCTTGTTTGAAATTTTAAGCAAAGCACCCTAACTGTGAAATATTGTAAAAACTGGTAGAAAAAATGTAAATTTTAAACTTTAAACTTACCAATCCATAAGCCAAAGACCTTTGACTTTCTTCGGTAACATCAGCAACGTATGCAAAAACAACAGAAAAAGTACAAGCAAATACTCCGCTAATGGAAATAATTGCAAAAAACCACCAAGTATTAATGCTCATTAAAGGTATCGGCGCACAAGTAAACGCCACTGTAATTACAAGAAAAAATTTTCTGCCCCAAACATCTGATAAAGCACCGATCAACGGCGCCGAAAGAAACGATAAAAGGCCTTTTATACCCATGATAAGGCCATTCATTAAAAAAGTATGATCTGGAAATGTTTCATTTAGGACGCTGATAATTGGCATCGTTAGCAGGCCCCATGCGAAAAATTCTAAAAATATAACAACCAGTGCATGGCTGACGCTGGGCTCTCCTATCCCGGAGCTCTGCAAAAAGAAAAAAGCTCAAATTAGTAATAAATTTAATTACGTATATCAAAATTTAAAATAATTTCAAAATAATGAATTCGCGCAAAGAAATTTAAACAATAAACAATTTTGTATTATCATGACATTGTTCATTGTTGTTCATACATGTTTTTTAATTACAATTTTCATATTTTTTAGGTTCATTAACCCTGAAATTAAAATTATAATTTTCATAAGATTTATTGCTATATTCTAATTTTATGAATAATATTTATTAATTTATCTCTGTTTTTCTTTTGTTTTACAAATACATTTCAAAAAGAGCTTAAGAAGCACATTTAATGACCTCTTAATGCCCCATATTTTGAGGATACGAATTTTTACCTCACTACCTTTTGTAGTGACTACAGATTACTATAGGAAACTTCTAATTGGCGATTTCAATTGTGATATTAACACTAAAAATATGAACTCAATTATTCGAAACTATACCGAATCTCCTGGTCTTAAAATAATCCCTCATGGATCCATTTCACTTCATTTCAGAGTCGTTTACAGATCTTATTATGATGGATCAAAATGATTCTATCTTGAATTTTAAGGAGTTATGAGGGTAAATAAAAATGATGACAGAACTGAATGAAACTGGAAAATTATTAAATTTAAACATTTTTAAAGTTGAATAGAACTTGGTTTTCCCTTTATTACCACATTAATTTTCATTTTATTGTAAATTAAAAATAGGCAGTTTAACATTGCTATTGTGGAAATTCATAATTGGAACTTACAAAATTATGATAGTGATGACACAGGGAGATGAAACTAACTAAATATCATAAATAAATTGTCAAAGATTATATTTCCAATTTATTTTATCTAGGTTACCACATTCAATCATTAATTATTCGGTCAAAACAAAGTTTTAGCAAGTAACATAACCTAAAATAATAATGTTTTTTCATAATTTATAAAATTAAAATAACTTTTTTTTGCAATAATATTACATAATAAACACATTTTTTAATATTTTTACGACTAATTTTATTTTAAACTGCAAATTATAAAAAAAAAAATAGGGTCGGTAATGTGGATATTACTCAAATTTTCCATTTACCCTCATAACTCCTTAATAGCTATGTGTGAGTTAATAGTCATAAATTAGTTTTGATGTTTCTATGGTAATATTTTCACCATTTATGGTTTTTCAGTTGAATATATTTATGTGATTATAGCTTGGTTTAAATCATATTTTACAAATAGAAAACAAGCAGTAATCAATAGTTTTAATAATTCATATTCTAAAAGGGAAAACATTAAGAATACGAGTTCAGTACCACAAGGCTCTATTCTAGGCTATCTTTTATTCTTTGCCAAGTTTTTTGTCTTCATTAATGACATCGAAAATTTCATTGTAAACTCGAATAGAGCAACTGCCACGTCTGGGCAAAGTGCGGTGATACAACCTTCATTAGTTCTTATTTGTCACCGAATGACACTATTGGGGTGTTCACCGCAAAGCTGGCCTCTTTGGAGGAAACGATAAGAGAAGTCAGTGGCAAAATCGTATTTGCCGGGGACATAAATGCCAGGGCCGTGGAATGGAGAATGCCAACCACGAACCGTAGGAGAACTTTGATCCTAGAGATGACCGATAGAACCGATCTGGTGGTCATGAACTCTGGGAACAATCCAACCTACGTAAGGCCAGGCTTTGGTGAATCGATCCCTGACGTCACTTTTGCTTCGGCCGGGTTGGCAGGAAGAGTGGGCGGTTGGAAGATGATGGATGGAGCCAATGGTAGCGTTCATAATTACATCACCTTCCAAGTACGTGATAGAGCCGTTAATCGGTCCCCGTACAAAAGGCGCCCAATAGACTGGAATGTGTCAAAGATGGACGAGGACAGATTTGCGGAATATCTTCGTAAAGCGTCCTCGTCTATCCTAGCCCGGCATGGAGGACCAACCACTCCGGGAGAGGCAGAGACTCTTGTCAAGAGGGTAAGTGAGGGGAGCTTTTGATGTCTCTATGCTGAGCAAATGGCCCTGGAAGGGGAAAAGGTAAATGCATTGTTGGAATGAGGAAATTGCGGAGCTTAGGCGGGTGTGTCGCGGGGCACGTAGAAGGCGACAGAGATGGCATGGCTACCCAGAGCTGCCCACGCGCTCTAAAGAATACAAGGAAGCCAAGCATAGGCTGGCGAAAGCCATCCACCTCAGCAAGGCGCGCTGTCTTCGGTTGCTAAGAGATGATATCAACAGAGACCAGTAGGGCCTGGGATATAAGGTTGTCATGGGCAAACTTAACTCCGGGTCTTACAGCTTAATGGATGAAGCAGCGACCAAAAGAATAGTGGACGCTCTCTTTCCGGATCATCCAAACCAACAACACGGCTTTGGATGTCCCGAGGAAGCAAGTTCCGCTATTTAGCGAGGCGGAGATGCTTCAGGCAATTAGGTCAATAAAAAATGGGAAAGCGCCAGTACCAGACGGAATACCCGCGGAAACCCTTAAGGCTGCTGCAAAGTCAATCCCTGGTCTCCTTCTTGGCATTTTTGATGCGTGTCTCGTGGCAGGTTTCTTTCTGAGGTACTGGAAAGTAGCCCACCTGGCTCTGATAAGCAAGAAAAAGGGTGAAACAGGATCTCCATCATCTTACAGACCATTGTGTATGTTAAATACCATTGACAAGGTGATGGAGAGCATGGTCAGAGGAAGATTGCGGCGGGCAATTAGTCTCGTTGGATGTGAAAAACGCATTTAACTCAGCTAAGTGGGACGATATGCTGCACTCCCTCGAGCAGGTATTCAGCGTTCCGGATTATCTGAGAAATTTACTCAGATATTACCCCCGGGACCGATACCTCCACTGGGTCACGCTTGATGGCAAAAGAGGTAAAGTATTAAGCGCAGGCATAGCGCAGGGTCCAGTTCTCGTCCCTGATCTCTGGAATGCCTTTTACGACGGCTTGCTGAAGATTGAGCTTCCGGATGGATGTTCCATGATTGGATACGCGTATGATGTCGCTCTCACCATAACAGGTCGAGAGACGGAGGACCAGCAGAATACCCTGGATGAGGCCATTCGCCTTATCAATAGCTGGATGTCGGATATTACGACATGTTTCAGAACATTTGATCTATCATCAGGTTTTTCAAATATTTATAAAATGATGTCGAGATTTTGTCAAGAATTAATAAAATTGTATGTGTACACTATTTTTATAAGATGTTATTATTAACACTGTCACCTTGTTACATTTTATTTCCGAGGTGCTCACCGATATAATGTCGATTGTAAAGTATGTATTATTTAAAATTTTTTCTATATATTAAATTTTAAATTTAAGAGAAATTTGGTTGCTATATTATTATTATTATTTTGATGGCTGTCTTATATAATATAATATATTTATATATTATTTCTAAATTTTAACTGTTCGCGCTTACGCCCTCTAACTTTTCGGGGTTGACACATACTTACACACACATAAGTTCTGGTCCCATTTATTCAATATACTAAATATAGCCTTGAATTTTTACCATATTACAATTTATTAAATTTTCATTATTTTTAAATATTTAATAGATATTTCGTATCTCTCATGCAATGCCTTTAAATTTTCATTTAATTTTGAACCTTTATGTTTTGTGTAATCAAGGTGTTTTGCATAATTTGTTGTGATGATTTTTTAATTTGGTCCAGGTATACGTTCTTTAAATCCTATGGCGAAAGTGCGTTTTGTTTGTCCAATATATGGGCAATCAAAATCACTACATTCAATTTTATATATTCCACTTTTAGACTTTGATTCGGTTCTTTTTGTTTGATGTAGTATTTTTTGGACCTTGTTTTATTGGAATATTATCATAGTAACTAAATATATTTTTATTATAAAAATGATTACTTCGTTATATTACTAAAATAAATAATTTTGTCCTTATTCATTTTAATCATTTTAATCAATACTTTATCCGTATTCTTTGTACTTATATGGTCTTACGGCTGATATTGCCATATCAAGGTAATATTTAGTCGAATTAGGAGATCGTTGAAACTTTATTATGTGGATTGAATGAAAAATATTACTCAGCATGATCCCTAATTTGGGAAGATACTTTAAGGACTCCAAAGAATAAATCATTTGAAAATTAAGAATTTTTTCAATGTATTTTTTTTTTAAATGTGTTACTACATAGTACAAAATGAAATTTTTCTTCAATCTCATCATGATGCTGCGCAATTGAACGTCAGTATTGTTGAACATGGATATCAAATGGCTGATTATAATGTTTTTTTTTTTTTTAATTTTTAATTTTGCTTGATTAAATTATTATTTAGATGCTGCATATTACGTTATTATTGATCTTTTTACTGTGAACTATAATAAAACGAAAAATTAAAATTTCAAATTTCTAAATGGGGATACCTTCACAAGCAAATAAATCACATCATTAAATACATAAATATTTATTTTTGTCTATTTTACTTTACTTGATATATTGATTTATTTTTTGTTATTCAATTTATCGTTTTACTTAAACATCGAGATTTGATAGAAAATAAAATATTAGAAAGCAACTTAAAATAATGGAGCTTGAAATTTATTATGCTATAATAACTATAATAAATTAAAAAAATTGTTCGGGTTCGTTAATATGATTGGATAGACTTAAAATTTTCTTTAATAAATGACAATTTTCATTTTTACATAAACTGCTAATAGCAATAAAAGAGAGTTCCGCATAAAAAATATTGAAATGAGTTGTGCATGAAAATTTATCTTGTTAATAATAAAATAAAACCTTTTAATTTTTTAAATCTATTTAAAAATACTTAATGAAAAATTGGAAGCTCTATTAGCACGTTTACCTCTTCCTAGTTCGCGTTCAATCTAATGCAATTATACACTGTTAATAATCCTTCGGTGATTTTTTGCTATCTGAAATTTACAACCTCGTTGAATATTTTATTTTAGAGAGAGCTGGTGAAGAATTTATATTATTGGATGTCAGAACGAGTTTTATAGGAATTAAGTGCACTCGTTAAGTACTCAAAACTTTTGTGTCCTTACTGCTCTTAATACACTGTCTTAGACTTAGTCTTAGTCTCATAAAAAAAGTAAATCCTCAATATACCATCAGGCGTTAAAAATCGCAATTTAATAAAAAATATGTGCATAGATCCCAAAACGTTCGTTGCAATAAATTTCCCAACACAATGTGGTTTCGCTTATCGCAAAAACATCTTCAAAATCAAAATAGGATCAAAAGGCTTCAAACTACATATTTTATAGCGCAAAGGATAAAACACCTGCTTGATTTATATTTTGATAGTAAAAGCTGTTGCAGGATTATTAAAAGTGTACATGGAATGTATATATGTATACACTTATAGATTACTTTGCAGTACTGTTTCGAGGCCAATATGAATTTTTTATGAAGTATATAAACCCTCACTTAATAAAAAAAGATTTATTTTATGTTTGTACTTAATATTAGTTTTCTTCTTTTTTTTTAATAATTTTTTGATATCACCTCCAAAAATAAAAATTTCTTTCTGTTTTTTTTTTTTTTTTAATGTAACCTAATTCTGTCATAAAATATAAAATTAAATACTTTGTCGGTTTTAATCAATTGAAAAGTGACCTTAATATGCACCAAAGGAAAATTATTATTTTAAATAAAAGAAGAAAATAATAGAGAAAAATTCTATATCGAATAGAAATATTGTAAATAAAATGTCCGTAAAAATGCAGGAAGTAATAATTTAAAAGAATCATGATAAACAAAATAAGATAATCATCTGAAAATTATTTAAGAAATTCAGTATTAGACATTGAGACTAAAAATATTTGGCAAACACGACATTTTCCATTAAGTAAATTATGTAGAAATATTTTTTTTAATCTCATTAATAAATAATTTTTTATAATGACTAATACAAATTAATTTATTTGCAACAAAAAATCGTATAATTTATGTTAATACTAGTTATATAACTCATAAACAACACACAAAGAACACATTTTTATCTATAACTCCATATGCATTCTTCAATTATTTAAAGAGCAATTTCATGCCAAGAAAATATTTCCAACACGATAATTCCATCAATTTTTTGAAAGCAGCTTTTAGATAAGACGATAATATTGCAGTACATTCATACAAGAACCATTTTGTATATTGAAATTGTTTGTAAAGTAATCAAGTACAGTGACTCAAATCCGTAAACTGCTTTTTTATGTTTTGATTTATCGTTTTTCTTTTTTATTAAAATTATGTAAACATAAAATTTTAGTCCTCAATTTTATTAACCAAAAATTGACCAGAAATTTTTCAAAGTGGACTCGAATTCGTATTTAACAGCAATTTTTTCCCATTGGCAATGAATTTACTAAGTTGAATTTGAAAAATTAAATTTATGGACGTGAATACTATCACTGGCTACAGGACTATTTTCGTGCTTCTAATTAATTTTTTTTCTCGGTTTTATTCGCGAAAATGATTTTTAATGCTTGTAAGGATTCGATAAAAAGTTGTATTAACTATATAAGCAAACAATTATTATGCATTGCAATTATAATCATTGATTAAGCTCGGTAAGCTATATATAAATACCAACAGGGAAGTTCGTTACATTTGAAACATCATATAGTTTCAGAACGGATTTCTACTGAAAAGAATTTATCAAATACCCTCCGTTCATGCCAGTTGGCCTAATTTTTTTTTTATAACTATAAGTGTGAGCGGCTGGAAAATGTCTTGAAATAGAATATCACATTAAAAACACCCTAAAAAATCCCTTATCTTATACAACATGAACTTCTTTTTCTTCAACTCCCTTGAGATTTCTGCGTAATATTTGAATATTGTGTACAAAATGATCCCATAGTTTCTATTCTTTTTAAACGAAAATTTCATAACATTTTCTAATCTTTTTTTTTCAGTTTTACAAACAACAGTAATTTTATCTACCTTAAAGTGGTGAATGCCAAATTAATATTTTAACAAAATTTCCAATAACTTGGTTTCTATGTTTTACTGTAAATGAAACCATTATTAACTATACCTCATCAGATATTGTTTATTGATTAGCTATTTTATGAGTCATTCCATATAAGAAGTCGTACGTGATTATCAAAACGAATCCCTTTTTAAAGAATTTTTTAAAGAAAATTTTTGGTAATCTATTAAGGGACCAAAAAGTCACGTGTTAAATATATGGTACCAAAGCAATTTTTCGCGCCATTGATTCTAAGAAACCAGACATCCAAGGTAATTTGTAGGTAAGCTTATATTTTAAAACTAAGAATCCGTAGAATTGTGTGATTATAAATATTTCCGAAATCGTTAGCTCTTTTTTTTACAAATTATTTTACAGCGTTCGTACACTGAAAAAAAATCCTTTTAAAAGTTACTGAAGGTCCATTTTCGGCTAGCTGAATTCTACTTGTGGCTGCAGATTTTTTTTTTATTACTTTATATTTTAAGTCATTTTCAATCTTTTCAGGAAGAAAAAAAAAATTTCTCTAGACACAAGCGAAATTTCGTTTGCAATTACTGGAATTCCGTTAATCAGTTTCAGAAAAATTCCTCTAACGGCAAGTGAATTTTTTTTCAATAAATGATTATGTTACTATCGACTGCTCTTTTTTTTATAACCAAAAATAAACATAAATATTCAAAAAAAGAATTTTAATATAAATATATCCATCTTTTAGAAAAAATTGTACAAAAAACATCGCGCAATTTATTGTACCAATTTTTAGCTTTAAAATAAGCCTATCTATCACCACTTTAGTCACTGGTTTATTAGAATCAATGGCGCGAAAAAATAGCTATAATTCACCATATTTAACACGTGACCTTCGACCCCTTGAAAAAACCAATTAAAAGAGTTATATATTAAAGTTATATTTATATAAAAAAGTTATATATTAAACTCAAAAGAAATTGACATTATAGTTTTTAAAAAAATTGCCTCTGAATGGCTGTATTATTACTTTGAGCCCAAATCGCAGAAATCAAACTTTGGATTCTGCTGGAAATTTTACATAGGGATACCAAAAGTGTCTTGAAGGGTTAATGTAAAAATGACTTGAAAAATTTCGAAATTTTAAAATTAAAAGTTGTAATTTAAAATTTTATTTAAACAATTTTTTTATATTTTTTAAATGAAGTAATGTAATTTTAATAATTGGATAAACGGAGAGCATTTTTTCATAATTTTACAAGCAAGAAAAAATATAGTGATAAATAAAAATTTAGATAATTAGATATTGAGGTAAATATAATGTGAACATTTCGCGTGACTATAGTTTTGCTATACATAGTTGTATTTTATAACCTTGATTTATAAACTCCGGAGAATTTTATAAGATTTAGTCAAAATTTAATTAATTATTAAATTTAATTAATTATTAAATTTAATTAATAATTAAATTTGCTCAAAAAATAAAAAGACGACGAAGATGACAAAAGAGTATGGTTAATTTTTAATTTTGAAAAATTTATGAATGCAAGCATTTTATAACACTTGTTATAACATGTTAGTTTTATTTTCGATGCATTTTTTTAAAAATTTTTATCAGATTCATTAACAATCGCTTACCAGACGTTCTTTGTTTTCGGATTTATTCCAAATCACCTGGAGAAGATTTGTTTTCTGACACTAAAGGTTTCGTGTGGGCAAGGGGGGGAGCAGTTGTTTTAAATACTAATTTTTTGTTATAGCAAAAAACACTATTTTTTAGAATGGTTTTCTCAATAAATATAATATTAATTAAGAGGCGCCAAAAGCAACGTGTTGAATATAGGGAATCAAAACAATTTTTTTGCGATATTGATATTATAGAACCAAGTACCAAAAGCGGAAGTGGCTGGGCTCATTTGCGAGCTTATTCGAAACCTAAAAATTGGAACAATTACGTGATTACCAAAATTTTTTAAATTCCTTGAAATACATTTTTTATAAATTATTTTCTGCGCACATGTGATTGTGTTAGCAGTCAATTGTTTCTGTTTTTGAAACCAAAAATAAATATTGATAACTCAAGAAATGATATTTCTAATACAAACGCATTTTTTCAGTATAAATGTTAGAAAAAATTTAGAATAACACAATTTTGCACCGATTTTTGACCTAAAATATGTCTGGTTTATTAGAATCAATGGCACTACTAGAAAATCGCTATGATTGACTATTTAACATATTACATTGGCCCATTTAAACGCTAGAAAATTTAGCCAAACAAAATTCAAAATGAGCTGAGCGCTCATAAATTAAGAAAACACACTATTAGGAGTGTTAATTGTTGTATTCACGAATCGTGATAAAACTTGGTCTACTATTAATAAAAACACCTATGTTTAAGATTATTTCGAGTAAGGAGTATTTTTTCCTAATTACGGTAATAAAAATTTATTTTCCACTCATAGGACTTCAAAATACGTAAATATTAGCCTTAAAAACTTAGATATTGGGCTAAATCTCGTTGTGGTAAACATTCTCAGTTAGCGATCCTATAAATAGCAAGATCTTTTATCATCTTTTGATTATTCGAAATAACCTCAAAACCTTAATTGGAGTATTTCGATAAAAATGCTGAATAATGGGACAATATGTAGAGTTCAAAATTTGTATGCTATATCTTGGTATAATATCTGGCGTGAAATTTCAGGCCTAATTCAAAATTGTAGCAATGAGTAAAAGAAAATTGATTTTTTTATCAGGAAAAACATTATACCCTTTGTATCTTTCTTTGGCAGTGACTAAATTTTCAGATTCAGCAATTGGAATAAAAGAAAGAATGTGTACTTGCATTAATATATATTAATTTTTTGCCCGGTTACTATTTGATTAACTGCAAACCTGAATTCTTGGGAACTTTTCCTAAGAATTTTTTTGGGTTCTTGTTGTACTTTTTTAAGAGTTGTGTACCTACATTTGTTATAAAAATTGTACGTTTAAATATGTTAAATAAAAAAATTTCTAGTCTGGCTTGGTTTAGTCAAAGCGTAAGCAATGTTAAATGCATCAAAAATTTTATCGGCTAGGAAATAGACCCACTACAGTGAAAGGTATACATTATTGGTCACTAAAAACGATTCTGAATGTTTCATCAATTTTCTGATGGTTAGTTTTTAATATTATTTTTTAATTTTAATAATAACGCTCTAAAATAAGAAATCGATAAAAAATTTGCAAGATAGGTAAATTCTTGAAAACACTTTCTGATTGAGCCTATTTTTGACATCCCGATTAGGTGTTCGGGGTCTCCGATCATGATTTTTAAGACAGGTTTCAACAGGTATTTAAAAATCAAGATGGCGGACTCAGAATTGCGTTTCCTAACCTCAGAAACGGCGATTTATGCTGACTTAAGCATATTTACGTTCTCTAATAAGTCTTGATTCTGAAATCAGATTTTTAATAATAAAAATGGCAGTCTTAAAATGATGATATTTTAACCTCAAAATTGGAATGCGTACTATTGGTCCAAAAACTTATTATGTAACACGTTAAAATGCATAAAATAGAATTTACTGCCGATTTCGAGGTTAGAATTTTAAGTCCAAAATTTTAATTACTCACTATAGACAACATATACTTAAAGAAGCATAAATCGCCCTTTCTGAAGTTAGGAATACGCAATTTTGAGTCCGCCATTTTGATTTTTATAAACTTATTTTTCGAAATCGTGATCAGCGACCTCAAAAACCTAAACGGGGTATTAAATTTAGGCTCAATCAGCAACTGTTTTCGAGAATTTACCTATCTTGCAAATTTTTTGTCAATTTTTCTTGATATAGTGCGAGATATAGTGTTCATTACTCAAAGCTGGTCATCGGAAAATGGATGAAACCTTTAAAATCGTTTTTCGTGACTTAGGATCCATTTCCGTTCAGATAAAATTTTTAGATGCATTAAACATTGCTTCTTAGTTTTTGGATTTAATAATTTCAATCCTGATAGTAAATTCTTAGATTTGGTGAAGTTGTTAATAAAAAACTTAAATGTAATAATGGTGATATTTTTGGTAAGTACTGCCATTTTTATTCTACGTTTGTTATGGTGGAAAACTGTTAGTGATTATTTGAGATTTTGGGTCCTGCAGACATAAATGGGCTCTATGGGGCCGCTTTTTCAGGGTAATGCTAAAAATAGATGCAATTTAGGATACATTAATATCTAAGTAAAAGAAATGCTCCAAGAATAAAATTTTAAAATAGTAAATATTGATACAACACATACACATCAGTACTTATACACTAAATTTGTTTTATGTTTTCGTGAAAAATTCCCTGTCGCGAAAATGGACATCGGGAATTTGGATTCGGGAAAACGCTAGGGAATCATTGGTATTTTTTTTGAGAATAATTTGATTACCCTTTTAAAGTATTATACTGGTTGTAGAAAATGATAGCAGAGCTTAATGAAATAGGAAAATTATGAAAATTTAAACATTTTAAAACTTAAATAAACTTTATTTTACCCCTCTTATAGCATTAACTTTTTTTTAATTAAGAAATGAAAATCCGAACTTTAATATTGATCTTATGGGAGCAATACTTTGGAGCTTTAAAAAATATGAAAATGATGAAACAGGAGATTAAAGTTAGCACGAAATAATAAATAAATGATCAAAGATTAAATTTTCAATTTATTTTCCCCACCTATAGACTTTATAATTTTAAATAAATAAATAAAAACTATGTAAATAAATTGAATATTTTGTGTATTATTTGAGATTACTTCTTATTACTTTGTGTATAAATTATTTCTGACCTATATTTTTATTGACAAAACAAGGTATTCATGTATAATAATAAGAAAATATTTTTTTCCTAATACATAATATATTGTAATAAAAAAAAAAGTTTTTGAAAAAGCTTGAAATTTATTAATATTTAATATCTGTAGTAAGGTCAGACACATAAATTGTTATGATAATATAAAGAAAAGAAATGATGAAAAATTGTTGAAAGAAAAACAATAGCTGACCTTGATATACTGATAACATCTTTGGGTAAAAGAACGAGAAGAACTGCTCAAGACAGACGCGTTATCAATTTCTTTGTGAAGTTCCGAACACGAGGGACCAACTCCCCCTGATTCAGTCGAAGCTCCTGGGGTCATGGCCCTTCTGGGCCCTTTTAAATCCTTTGGCTTTATAATAACTTGAACCTCTTCATTTTCATTTTCTTTAAACTCAACTTTCACTCAAATTAACGAGCATTTTCGATTTTTCACCCAACATCACTAAAATCTTACTAATCCAAAAGGCACAATGATTTTTGATGATTGCAAACATTATCCATCTTGTTTTGATTATAAATTTCAAGTTAAACGATTAACATTATGGCTCATTTGATTTTTTAAAATATTTTTTACAAAAACAGTTTTTTATAGATAAAATATATGCATATCTTTGTTTTCTTGCAAAAAAATAAATTTTTATTTACTTTGGTAAGAATAAAAAATGTCGTGTATACTCCTAATTTAAATATTTATTTATTTCTTATTATTAATTCTAGGTTATAAGCAGTAGTAATCACAATATTTGTTATCATTTAAATATGATGACTTAGATTTCGTATGTGTATTGTATTGAACAGCAAATTAGCACCTTTTTATTTATTATACTTATTTATAGGATTTACTTATTAAGGACACAATTATTAGCATTTTCTTTGGCGATTAAAAAAAAATTTTGATTTTTTTTTTTTTTTAAATTAACAATAACAAAAATATGTCATCTTTTAATTAAAAATCAGATTTTTATTTAGCACATGTGTCACTTTAAAAACAAAAATTTTTTTATTTTGTTCACTGATCTTGATGAATTTATCACAATTAAAAATATCAAGTTTTAAAAAAATTTATAAAAAAATAAAATTATTTAAAAAAAAAAAAAGAAAAAAAAAAAGAAAATTAAATAAATAAATAAAAACAAAAATAAATTGAGAAGCGCGCAAACTCCGTTTTTTTATTCAAGTTTATAATAAACTGCACCCAGCTGTTTTCGGGCACGTCGACTTCTAAGGTCGCGCGCGCTCTGCTTATATTATTTTACCTCTTCTGTATAATATGAAATAAAAATATATATTTTATAAAAATTAAAGTTCGCAAGCGCTAAATTCTCCTACCCTCTTTTTTCTTTTATAATAATTTTAATAATATATAAAATCTTTTTTTTAATAATTAAATGGTTCAATTAATTATTGGTTTAATTAATATTAATTAAAATATTAAAAGAATTCGGCAAATTAAATTTTAGTGTAACAGAAAATTTGTGAATTTCATTTTTTTAGATATCTTTTGTTTTTAAATATTAAAAATTAAAACAATAAAAGAATATTGATTACCCCTCTGGAATTTTTTTAAAATAAGGGCAACTTCAAATATAGGTGCATAAGAAAAAAGGGAAAATAAAAAAACTAATCTTAAAGTACTATTGCACTTGAAAAATCAATTTTTCTTTTCGGTTCAAATTGTCTTTGCGGGTGTCGACTTTAGATTTGAGAAGATATAATTAAACGTACATTTTTAAAGATTTGGGCATTGTTTGAAGCTATTAGCTAGGAATCCCACTCACCCCATTATTAACTTTAATCTGTATTAAAATCTTTTTCAAAGACGCCAAAATAATCACTTCAAAAAATGTACAAAACATGGTTACTTTAATTAAGAGCCAGAAACCCCACGGTTATAATTATTAAAAACGCAAGATCTAGTGAGCGCGTAGCTATTTCACCACTGTTCTGTTGACAAAAAACTGAACTGGTTGAACCGATTTTGAAAAAAAAGATTAAAATTTTGTATTGAAATTTCAGGATTGCCACTATTTTTACAAACTCAAAATCCCTGATGATTTTCCAAGTGAACTTGAGAAGCGAACGAAATTCTCTATCTGAAAAATTATTTTTTGAAGATACTTCAGTTCTGGTGAAAGCGTGGCAACCATTACGAAATGTACTTTTTTTTATAATTTGTTTTTCATTGGTTTTTCCGATTTTTTGAAGGGTTTCCCGAAAATCTTCAGCGAGAAATTTACCACGATTATTACTGGAAAAATGTTATTAAAGCTTATTACGTGTGTTTTCTAAAGATTTCTTATGTCTAGAAAAATTAAGGAATACCAAAAAAGTCTAATCAGGCATAACTCGGGAAGACCTGGAAAGCTGAAAGTTCATATTTAGATATTTTAACCCCCCGTCCCCGTAAACCTACACTGTAAATAAATGTAGTGTAGAAATTACTTTTAAAAATAGTAAAAATATTCGAAATTACCATACCTAGATTTTTCTGTAATATTTACTAGCTCTAGTTTAAAAATTACTATTAGAGTAAAAATCCTGGTAAAAATCGCTCGAAAGAATATTATAAATTAGTGAAAATTCTCATTTCAAATATTTTTACTTTCATTAATTAATTTAGTTTTATCTTTGTTTATAACAAAATTATTTAGAGAAGACCAATCTTCAATTTTCTTAACGGATTAGTAAAATAGAACAGTTACCGACATGAGTTTTTTTGAAATAATTAATTTTTTGTTAATATAAAAATTTGAATTTTATTTCACCCTTTTCGTAATTGAATTCTACGTCAATTAAAAAAAAAAAATAAGCAAATAGCTCAAAATTTACTAGAAAAAAAGTAGGATTTCCATTTTTTTCTAGTAAATTTTTAGATATTTACTTATTTTTTTTTTTAATAGAGGCAGAATTTAATTACGGAGCGAGTTACGGAGTGGATGAAATAAAATTCAAATTACATTAACAACAAAATTAATTATTAAAAAAAAACTAATGTCGTTAACTGTTCTGCCTTACCTGCCCCTTAAAACTGTTTTATAATAAGTTTATAACCAAGTATATAACAATACACGGAGAAAAATAACTGTTAAAAATAACCAAAATTGCTGGTTATGTTTAAATTATAAAGTTTTTTTATTTTCTGTTTAAATATTTTGTAAATATAACCATGTTTATAGTTAGAATTACAATATTCTGACTTCATATTTGTAAAATTTACAAATTTTTTTTGTAATTAAAACTAACCCCGTTTTACTAAATTTAACCTTGTAAAATATACAAAATATTTTTCTCCGTGTAGTTATACAAAATGGCAAAATATAGGCGTCCAAGTTATGTGAATAATATTTTGTATTTAATTAGCTTGACTTTGGTAAAAAGTAATTATTTTAACAAAACTCAATAATTAAAAAATTTTAATTTAGCAAGTTGGTTCAAGTCAAATAAGATTATATATACTTTTAAATGACTAGATTTTAAAACTTGCCTTTCAACATACCAAAAACGTATGCTCTATATGCACAGAAAATTATTAGAAGAGATTGTATTTCAGGTTTATGTCACCAATAAATACCGCATCCAGTACATGTTTTTTATGTCGCACATCATTCTTAAAAAATTTAAATTTTTATATTAACAACAAAATTAATTATTTCAAAAAAACTGATGTCAATATCTGATCTACCTTACTGGCCCCTTCATATCATATTGTAATAAAGGGATGCCAAAGTCAAAATCCTTCTAAGGAGTCTGAATATAAATCTGTAAATAATCAGCATATAGAAGTCAGAGTATAGTAAAGGAAGTAAGAGAACTTGAATCCTACCACTGTATAAAATTCAGTAGATTAAAACTAAAAGTGCTAGCTCTGAGTGCCAGAGGTCTCTATACCATCGGCCACGTCTGTGAGCGCATTGATATATATGTGTAAGTAATAACTAGCAGACTGGGAGTCCCGAAGACTGATTATTTACATTTTCGAATCACAAGGCCAGGTCTATTTGTCCAGAAAATTTTCAATTGTTTCTGGTTAAATAGATTTTCTGGTCAAATAACCAAAAAAATATCAAAATTTTATTAAAAGCTTTTTATTGAATAAAACTAAAATTTAATTTAGAATTTACGAAATAAAATATATTAAAAAACAAAATATTCTTTTTTGTTCTTTAAATTCGTTCAATATGTAGGTACTTCGCAAGAATTTAATTCATAAATGTTTTTTAAACATTGCGCGTTAAGACACCGCTAGCAGCGAAAACTTCGCCATTTCCAATATGTATATATTGTAGAAACTTATAGATGACGGAGTTTTCGCTAGTAGCATCGAAGAGTCTTCTCTATCAGCGCCTCTTACCTACTTTTTTCGCACTTGGGATTTTAAGCTACTCTAAAAATCCCTGAGTTCTCTTACTTCCTGAAGTCTTTTGGAGTATAGATAATTTTAATACCTAAAGACCAGCCTTCCGCGAGTGGAGACCGGAAATGCTACTTAGTACCGAAAATGGTACAATGTAGCAAAGTACGCACGGACCGCGCTAAAGAAGCAAAGGGAGGAGGACTTTTTCGAGTAGAGCAGGATAGCAGGATAATGACGCCGAAAAAGAAAGCGATTTCATGGGTTGCACGTCCTGGACTGAAGTTATACTTAAACAGGGAGTTCCGGTCCGGGGCATAATAAGTGCAGTAGGGTTTCTGTGTTTTAGTCAGTAAGAATCTGACGATCCCTTGGAAGTCTACCGTGACATCTAGAGGAGTCTCTTGGGTGTGTAAATAACTCATTCGGGATCCGTTTAGATGCCTGGGCGGTCGTTTTGTTAAGAAAAGACCAATACAAGATTTCACATTTTTTTCCCTTTAATAAAAAAAATCTAAGACCTAAATCATTTTAAGAAAATAAGGAAAAGAAGGGGTCCCAAATACCGAGCCCTGTGAAACTCCACTTTTCATTTTTTATATGGTAGAAAATTTGTACTCGTATATCACTGATTTCAGAGAGAGATACTCAGAAAACTAACCTATAGCATTTTCAGAGAAACCTAGCGTAGAAAGTTTTTTAAGTTTTTTAACAGAATTACATGCGAGACCCTGTCAAATGATTTCGACGAGTCAATCATGACTAAAACTGGCCTCGACAGATGTCATAAGTAAGATTTATTAAAATGATCTTCGTACTATGAAGTTTTTTAAAACCAGATTGAAAGCTATTTAACAGATTTTGCTGATTAAGATAATCAGAAATTTGCTTATGTAAAATTTTTTCAAAGATTTTTGAGATAATACAGAGTAGTGATACTGATCTATAATTACCTCGATAATCACCAAGGGAACTTGGATTCGGAACTTTGGCTGTAGGAAGAATATTGCTATGTTTCCAGGCTTTGGAAAATTTGTTCAATATAATTGATTTATTGAATATGGCTAAGAAGACCCTAGGGAGAACAGGTAGTTTCAACACCTTGAGGGAAATTCCATCTGGACCGACAGATTTAGTTGAAAACTGTTTAAAAGCCCAATCGAAATCTTCCATTTTTATCCGCTAAAATTTAAAATTATTATGCCTGATTGGGTTAGTTGAAAAAAACTGAGGGGGTAGCATTTTGAGTTGTTAAGAAGTAATTTGAAGTAATTATTGAGTTGATCAGGAGTAAAAATAGGTTTTTCTTTAATAGAAGATTTAGTATAAGGCCCAAATGGTGTATTTTTTTCCAAAGTGTTTCTGAAGAATAATTTATATGTTTAGTTTTTTGTGTTTAGTTTCTCTAAGTAAAATTTGATTTTTTCATCAGTAATTTTTTGATTCAGTTTATCTTTTTAATTTTTATAAATATCGTAACTCTCTTTTCTACGGTTTCTAAATTTGCGATTCAATTTATTGCAGATTTATTGAGATCTTTCAACTCAATTATTAATTCTGGTGTGACCCAAGGGACAGATATATTGTTTAGTGTAAATTCTTTATAAGGAGCTAAGGTGCCAAGAACTGAGATAATACTTTTTGCAGTGCTATCCAAATTAAGTCGATATCACTGCTTTTAAAAGCAAACGACCAATCGTAAGTTAGTATTGTAATGATCTAATTTGATATTTTTGAATTTCCCTCCCATTCTTTCTTTGTATGCATGTGTGTGAGACTAGGTGCCATCGGTGGCGTAGAGAAAAGAAGTAAAAAGAGGTTGAGGGGAGATTTTGTAAAAGAGAAAAGGAGATTCACGAGGCATTTTTCATTAATTATAAAATCGATGCCATCTTATTTTAAATTTAATTAAAATTTAAATTAATGTTATTGAGCCTTTTTTTTTAGTGAGATCGCCTCTTAAATTGATAATTATTTCTTCTGCCCAATTGGGGTAAGTGATAAAAAATATATGTTATAATAAGATAGTTTTTGTAGGTTAGGTATAGTTTTATACATAGTAAAATTACTCCTCAATTTTCTATGATAAAGTAAGTTATATCTTACTACAAGTTATTTTTATTTATAATAATATTTTTTGTGAAAAGTTAGGATAATTAAAAATTTATGTTAGGAAAATTATTCAATAAAATAAATAGGCTAATTAGTATTATTATATTATGATATAGCGGTTGGAGCTTAGGCAAGACAAGTAGGAATATTTCTACATCAAGCTGAATGAATTCTATCCATGAGTGTCCTTTCCTTATACTTTTCAACATGTCAAAGGATTTTTAGGGAAGATTCACATGACTGCAGTCAACCATAAATAAAGTCTTCAGATATATGCATGATCCAGGCAGAACTTGGCCAGCTCAGCCTGAATCAACAACAAAAAGGAAAGAACATCAGCATTAACATCTTGTTACCTGAATCCTTTGACCTAAGATAAGTATAAAATATCTCTTCGAACAACACTCATTGGTGCTACATCATTAAAGTCAGTCATCGAGCTAATAATTGGTACTCGAATAGAGGTATTCTCTATTGTAAAGTCATCGATAACAAGAAAATTATATGTTCATGTATTATTTGATGTTAGTTGATTATATGGTCAAATTTTAAGGTTATATGGGACATTCTAATACAAAATTAAAAAGTAATAAATTTTTGATAGAAGAATTGCAATTTTGCAATAATACACAGTGTAGTAATGTCAGCTCCTAGCATACAAATATATTAGTGTATGATTGTAGGTGTGTGTGTGTGACTTTTGTATTTATGGGGTTTTATTGCTATAGTTGTGTAAATAAATTAAATGAATATTTTCTTTTTGATTAAAATCAAGTGTAATGTTAATTTTTAGATTAAATTTTTTTATATAAGGAATATAAGAAGTAAATTTTATATATATTGATATTGTTATAAAAGGAAATGATATTCCTGTTTTTCTCTCTGTGGAGAATTTAAATAAATTATAAATGCAAACTATCTTAACATTATTATGTTATTTTCTTGTGTAAATTTAATATAATTATTTAACTATTCGCCTATTTAGAACCTATGTCATGGTGACCGAAGTTCGTTAACTGTTGGTGCCATTGGACTTAAAATTCTTTTACTAAAACATTTTTTTCTGATTTTTATCAAAGTACAAATCTTTAATTTTTTTTAATTGTTGGAAATAAATCTAAGTCTTACATTTTGGCGCCCAACTAATGGTACGATAGGCGAATACAAATTAAATTTGATTATAATTAATTCAATTGTTGTTTTTTTAGAATAAATCATGGATGAACGTGATCGTGGAGTTATAATCCAGCAGCAACAAGCATTGGAGGAGCAGACCAGGCTCATTACCCAGCTTCGCCATGACTTAGAAAACATGAGACTTCGCCTAGAGCAGGAGCAGTTGGAGCGACAGGCGATGGAAGCCAGGTATGCACGTGGTAATGCTCATGGTAACAATCGGGGTGAAGGGGAAAATGGAGAGAATAGGGGGGAGGATAGGAATAATGTAGACCCAGAAGAGAATGTAGGTGGCCAATGGGGGCGGGGGTTATTAGATTATTTCCAATCCTTACAAGTTAATGTTCCCCTTCCTACCTTTGATGGCGAAAAGAAAACTTTCCCTATTGAGTTTTTAAATAATATAGAAAGATATTTTATAAAAAAAAATATAGCTAACGATAGGAAATTATTAATTGTTGAAGAATCACTAAAGGGGGCGGCCAAGTTATGGTGGGATATAAGGCCAGTCCCATTTAGGAATTTTTTAGAATTTAGGGCAGAATTCCTGGAGCATTTTAACTCAATTGGATATAGGTTAAGGTCAAAAATCCAATGGCAGGAACGTCGATTCACTTATAATGATAAATCATTCTTTTCTTATTTTTCTGATCAATTGCGAACAGGTAGATATTGTGCCCCTGAAATTTCCAATGAAGAAAGATGCTATACGATAATTAAACAACTGCCAGTATCTGTTCAAAAAGCATTAGCCCCGGTAGGAATGAATAACCATTTAGTTATTCAAGAAATATTAATGAGACTTGACAATGTAGGGGGCGAAGATGATAGGTATGGTCGCCGGACACAGTATAATAATGGGGGAAACAGTAATGAAGGGGTTAATAATAAAGGAGGGGGAGATAAAAATGCTGGTAATAAATCAGTTGAAATAGGAAATAATAGCAGTAAAGCAGTGGGAAATTCATGGAGGGGTAATCAGAATAATTCCAATAATATCAAAGGAAATTTTCAGCCCTGGCGGGGATCGAATGGGAGTAACGGTAATGTAAATAATAATAGTCAGACTAAAAATACAAATGGAAATACAGTAAAGCAAACTAGACAGTTAGAAAGGGTTGATAGTGATACAGAGAATTGGCGAAATAGGGAAGGGGAGTCGGAGATGATTACAGAATCGTGGGAAGAAGAGGTGAGGGAAGGAGACGTGCCAAATATTTATACACTCCAGGTCTCAAATCACTCTGAATTTTTTAATGAGTTAGTAGAAGATGTAGAAATAGGGGAACAGTCTGAGGTTAATAAGACATATACTAGGTGGGTAAGCCCTAGAATCAGAATGAGCGTGTGCGGAAAAACGGTTGATGCATTACTTGATAGTGGGTCGGAAGTTACTTGTATTTCGCAAAATTTCTTCGAAAAGCTTCTTCGGTATAAAATAGCTGTTCTCCCGGTTTCAAACATTGCTGTATCTGTTGCTATAGGTAGTAAAACTACTACAGTTCGGAAACAGGTTAAAATCGAGTTTGAAATTGAAGGAAATAGATATTCGCATGAACATCTGGTTGTACCCGGTTTATCAACCCTGATGTTATTGGGGATGGACTGGTTAACCCTTTGCTGGTGTGCAGTAGATTTCGGATATAAAACAATATCCTTAAAAGGTAAAAAATTAGGAAAAGAAACAGCGCGCTTTGAAAAAACAGAAACCGATAGAAGGGTTAACTGTACGGTCGTTAGGACGGTGGGGGAGCTAGAAGTTAAAGATTTAAATGATAGGGTGGTCGAATATGCGAATAATTTATCTAATTTAGATCAGGACCAGAAGAATAGGGTTAGAGATCTGTTTTTAGAAAATATTGAGGTTTTTTCGGATGAGCCCGGTTGTGCTAGGGGATATGAACACGTGATAGTCCCAAAGGGGGAAATTAAAGTCAAGCGAACATATCCTGTCCCGTTGTGGCAAATGCCTGCCGTGGATAAAGAAATGGATCGTATGTTAGAGCTTGGTATTATCGAACCATCAGTAAGCCCTTGTTGCAATCCTATTAGGGTGGTCCCGAAAAAGAATGGCGAAGTTCGTGTATGTTTGGACGCGCGTTTTTTGAATGGGCAGATCGAGTCGGACATGGAAAGCCCTCCGAAAATGGAAGAACTTCTACAGAAGTTTTTTGGGGCGCGTTATTTTTCTAGCACAGATTTAGTGATGGGATATTGGCAAATACCACTTCAAAGGGAATCTAGGAAGTACACGGCATTCTTGTATAGGTCGCGTTTGTACCAGTTCTGCAGAGTCCCATTTGGGTTAAAGACTGCTGGAGCTGGATTTATGCGGGCACTGAGAGCTGTTTTGGATGAATTGTTATTACTGATAGCAGATTATATAGATGATCTGTCATTGGGTACTGAAACTTTCGAAGGACATTTGGATATGTTAAATAGGTTATTTAAAAAATTAATAAGCGGGGGGTTTACCTTAAGCTTAGATAAATCCCGTTTTTTCTGCGAATCCATATGTTTTTTAGGGGTTATTATTGATAAAGATGGAGTTAGGGCAGATCCCGAAAAACTTAAGGCGATCCAAGAATTTCCGATACCGAGGAATAAGCGTGAACTACAAGGTTTTCTCGGTGTGTGTGGGTTTTATCGACGTTTTTGCATCCGGTATGCAAATTATATCGAACCTTTTCGAGATTTGCTGGGTAAAAAGGAATGGGATTGGTCTGCTGAGCATGAGCGGGCCTTTGAAGATTTAAAAAGTAAATTTATCGTTACGGTGACTTTGTGTCATTATGACGTTAACGCTCGCTTCTTAATGATGACAGATGCGAGTGGGAACGGAATAAGTGCGTTGCTTTGTCAAAGTGATTGTAATGGGGATTTGCGAATAATCTCGGTAGTTAGTAGGGTCATTTCTAAATGCGAGGCAAATTACGGGATTACGGAGCGAGAATTATTAGCTATTATTTATGGATTAATTAAATTTCGGCTATATTTGATCGGTAAACCTTTTGATATATTGACAGATCATCAGGCCCTTAGTTTTTTTCTTAAAACCCCTTATCATAATTCACGGCTGTTAAGATGGTCTATGTTCATGCAAGAGTATGATTATGATATTCAATATCTCAAGGGGAGGGACAATATTGTGGCAGATGTGTTTAGTAGACAATTTGATGATGATTCTGTACAGGATGATGCGCGTTTCCAGCTAGGGGAGATCCTGCTGGCTATTAATTTAATAGAAAGTTCCGGGGAAAAGGTGTCTATTCTAAATGTTGTAGCGTTGTTGGGTGATACTCACAATAGTATATGGAACAGGGAAAGTTTAAAGGAAAGCCAAAAGAATGATAAAGTTATACAGGGGTTTAAATCGACGGGTAAAGCTACAGAATTTGGGATAGAGGAACAGGGAATTTATTACTGGAAAAATGTGGATGGAAATTGGCGGTTATTTTTGCCACAAGAATTAGTTGCAAAAGCATTACAAGAAGCGCATGAAAAAACGGGTCATGTCGGAAGTTTTAAATTGTATCATTATTTGGCACGTTATTTTTTTTGGAGATATATGAGGCGGGATATAAAGTTGTTTACTAAATCCTGTGACCTTTGTCAGAGGGTTAAATATCTGAATTATCCAATGGAAGGACAATATGAATTCATAAAGGCTAAAAATATCAACGAGATCGTCTCTGTGGATTTTTATGGGCCACTGCCGGTTTCTCGCGGCGGGGTGCAGTATTTATTTGTACTGCAAGATCTATTTTCAAAATTAATTACGCTTTACCCTATAAAAAGGGCTACCACACAAATTTGTTTAAAAAAACTTAAAGAAGATTATTTTAATAAATTAGGAAAACCTCTAAAAATTTTATCAGATAATGGGACTCAATTCACATCCCCTATATGGGCAAACACTTTGGCTGAATGCGGCGTGAAGGCAATTTTCTCTTCTATCAGGCATCCACAATCAAATCCCGTAGAGAGATCTATGAGAGAGTTGGGAAGACTGTTTAGGACCTTTTGTTATCAAAGTCATGCAGGTTGGGCGACGGTGGTTTCTAGAGTTGCTGATTGCCTCAACCTTATGGTGCATAAAAATACTGGATACACTCCTTATTATTTACATTTTGGGGAAGAGCCTAAAGATAAAGTGATCGAAGTCTTTCCTTTGTTAAAAAATCAAAGTTGTGCGCGAGAGTATCAGATTCAGTTAGCTAATGAAAGACTTAATCGGGCATTTGAAGAAAGGCTGAAAGGAAAAAAGTTCAGTACCGTAAAAATTGAAAAGGGGGATTTAGTTTTATTAAGGGTCCCTCATCTATCAGACAAAAGTCAGAAAGTTATTTACAAATTTTTTCACCTCTATGAGGGCCCGTTCAGGGTTTATGGTAATAAGGGGCCCAATGCCTTTATTCTGGTAGATAAGGATGATGAATCATTAGTGTTAGGAACCTATAATCGTTTGAGCTTGCGATTGTACCATGAGTTACCTGAGCAATTTAAGCTTGACTGATCCTGTTCTGGGTTGAGATTATGACTTAAGTAATTCTGTGTAAAAGAAAATTAAATTGACAAAACAAGTTGGAAATGACCTGGTCTGTTCCAAAGATATGTTGCTGTGAGTATATATAACTCTAGTTAAGTATTTATCGATCGTAAAAAGTTAATAAAATGATAATGTATAATCATAGTATGAAATAATTATAAAAAAATATAAATTAAAAATAAAAAGTATGTAATAACCTTGTAAATAGTGATAAGCCATGATGTAATTAGTAATATGTAAAGGGTTAAAGAGAAGTGTGAGTGTGCAAGATAAGAGAATCTGAATATTTTTACACATGTATCTAGATGTTTGTGTTTAAAAGTCAGTTGAAGTTGATGAATAGTAAATATTCTCTCATATTAATCTAAAAGTTAATATAAGAATGAGTATATACTTATTCAATGTGCCATCTTATCCTTAATTATAAGATTAAGGATGGTAGATAATTAGGAGTAAAAGGCAAAAGGGTCAAATTGATCATTTTAAGTATAAATGCCAATGAATTATTTTTTATAATTTTATTGACATTTATGCGGGGATTATGTAATGATCTAATTTGATATTTTTGAATTTCCCTCCCATTCTTTCTTTGTATGCATGTGTGTGAGACTAGGTGCCATCGGTGGCGTAGAGAAAAGAAGTAAAAAGAGGTTGAGGGGAGATTTTGTAAAAGAGAAAAGGAGATTCACGAGGCATTTTTCATTAATTATAAAATCGATGCCATCTTATTTTAAATTTAATTAAAATTTAAATTAATGTTATTGAGCCTGTTTTTTTAGTGAGATCGCCTCTTAAATTGATAATTATTTCTTCTGCCCAATTGGGGTAAGTGATAAAAAATATATGTTATAATAAGATAGTTTTTGTAGGTTAGGTATAGTTTTATACATAGTAAAATTACTCCTCAATTTTCTATGATAAAGTAAGTTATATCTTACTACAAGTTATTTTTATTTATAATAATATTTTTTGTGAAAAGTTAGGATAATTAAAAATTTATGTTAGGAAAATTATTCAATAAAATAAATAGGCTAATTAGTATTATTATATTATGATATAGCGGTTGGAGCTTAGGCAAGACAAGTAGGAATATTTCTACATCGAGCTGAATGAATTCTATCCATGAGTGTCCTTTCCTTATACTTTTCAACATGTCAAAGGATTTTTAGGGAAGATTCACATGACTGCAGTCAACCATAAATAAAGTCTTCAGATATATGCATGATCCAGGCAGAACTTGGCCAGCTCAGCCTGAATCAACAACAAAAAGGAAAGAACATCAGCATTAACATCTTGTTACCTGAATCCTTTGACCTAAGATAAGTATAAAATATCTCTTCGAACAACACTCATTGGTGCTACATCATTAAAGTCAGTCATCGAGCTAATACTTGGTACTCGAATAGAGGTATTCTCTATTGTAAAGTCATCGATAACAAGAAAATTATATGTTCATGTATTATTTGATGTTAGTTGATTATATGGTCAAATTTTAAGGTTATATGGGACATTCTAATACAAAATTAAAAAGTAATAAATTTTTGATAGAAGAATTGCAATTTTGCAATAATACACAGTGTAGTAATGTCAGCTCCTAGCATACAAATATATTAGTGTATGATTGTAGGTGTGTGTGTGTGACTTTTGTATTTATGGGGTTTTATTGCTATAGTTGTGTAAATAAATTAAATGAATATTTTCTTTTTGATTAAAATCAAGTGTAATGTTAATTTTTAGATTAAATTTTTTTATATAAGGAATATAAGAAGTAAATTTTATATATATTGATATTGTTATAAAAGGAAATGATATTCCTGTTTTTCTCTCTGTGGAGAATTTAAATAAATTATAAATGCAAACTATCTTAACATTATTATGTTATTTTCTTGTGTAAATTTAATATAATTATTTAACTATTCGCCTATTTAGAACCTATGTCATGGTGACCGAAGTTCGTTAACTGTTGGTGCCATTGGACTTAAAATTCTTTTACTAAAACATTTTTTTCTGATTTTTATCAAAGTACAAATCTTTAATTTTTTTTAATTGTTGGAAATAAATCTAAGTCTTACAGTATCCTTAATGTAAATTCATCTTGTGTAATACCATCTATATTTTTGTATCTTATTTAAGCAAATACAGTTTTCGGAACAAAGATATCAACAGCATCAAGCAAGGAATTCTTATTTGGTCACGTGACTTGAAGGGAAGTTTAAAACTAACTTATTAGAAGTGATTTTCAGCCACTAAAACTTTCGACTAACTTTGAGTTTTCTAAGGGATTTTAAATAATTAATTATATATTATGTAATTAATTTTTTTTTGGAATTTAAAATATTTAAATTTTTGAGATTTGGGCCAAAAATACTGAATACAGCCATCCAGAGACAAAATTTTAAAAAACTAACGTCGAGTTCGAATTCAACGGAAAATTTTATCATTTAATTTTAGTGTGGTGAACCAAATTTCCGTTCTTAGACGAAAATAACCAATTTTCAAATTACTACAAAAGTTACAAAATAGGTTTTGTTGGTCTCAAAAATTTTACAATTATATTTTTTAAAAAATGCTAGAAAAAAAAAGAAATTCGTGATGAAAAATCTGAATGGAGGTACCTGAGTAACTCAGGGAGTAACTCGAAACTTACACTATACAGAATATGAAATAATAGGTTTAATGATTTTAATTCACCAATAACTCACGTCACGTTGCTATTGTATAAATTTAAATTTTTCTATTAAACAAATAAATTCCATTATTTTAAACCCGTTTATGGGTAGATTTAAATGAAGTGTGTATGAAAAGTATGGTCGGGTATTAAAAACTGTCCCACAGAGTTTTCTTCTGAAAGTACGATAAGATGGGAAATTTCCCGTAAATTTCCCTGGCTACCCGATTCCGGGATCAAAAAACATTTATATTTACACACTGGAGAAAGGTTAATTTTTCTTTACCATATCTAAGTATCTATTAATATTTGGTTTTTTAATTTTATAATACGAAAGTAAGAAATAAATTGAAATTAATAAAAAGTAAATAGATTGTTTAAAAACAAAGCATTTTGCTCGGCATTTTGCATTAGTCGAGTGACAATTAGTATATAAAAAATTTATTTATAGATTTATTTAAAGAGTATAATATTTTATTAATAAGGTATAGAAAATGTTTACTTTTATAAAAAGAGCATGAAAAATAAATTTGCGTTTATAGTTATGAACGTAAAAGGAAAAAAATGAAAAAGATAATGTCATATTGATTAGGAGGGAATATCGTAGAATATTTATAAAAAAGAAAAACGTACAATAAGATTGATGCGTTTGATGATGACGAGAGAATTAAAGTTGAATTAAAGAGTAAATAAATAAACCACTTGTGATCAGGACTTGTGATATTATTATTATTATAGTTATTATGCCCTGATTACCAGGAAAATTATTTTTTGAAAGATATATTAAAAAAAAAAGATTCAAGAAAAAATTTTACTTTGATTAATAAGTAGTAAGCGTAATTGGTAAAACTCGTAAATTAAAATGCTTGCAAAATTGGCTCATTATAAATTGGAAAATACAGGAAAATTTGGATGTTGAAATCTTTATATTTGACTGATATATTATTATTAATCCTGCTATTAATCTAACTAAAAACTATGTTCAATAGTATATATAAAAATCGAGATAAAAATAGAACAATCTTTATTCCAATACAATTGAAATAATTGCACTTATGGATTTGAAATTAGTAAATTTCGCATCTACCAGTAAATTAATTTTTGGTGTCTAGCCGTCTCTTAGGTTACCAGCCTACGCAAATTTAGATCACCCAAGCTTTTAAAATAAATCTTGCAGTCAGGATCCTTACATATCTAGTTCATTTAGTACTTGCTAAATGAAAAAAGAGAAGAATCTTGAAGGTGCGTAAAGACAACTTGAAAAATTAGGAAACATAATTTTCACGAATATTCACTGCCAATGTCAGTCTATTCATTAAATAGCAATCAAAAATACTATCTAATAAATTGTGTAATAAATTTATAGCTGCATTAGTAAGTGTAATTAAGCCTGAATTAAGTTCAACAATAAATATACCGATCTAATCTTTTTCAATCTTTTATTATCGTTGTATTGTAATAACACTGACGTTATTATAATGTGGTATACCTACCTATACGTTATAGTTCGTTTTTCTAAAATAATATTGCCGTAATTTCCGGTTATTATGTACGTAATTAATATTAACGTTAAAAAATTAATAAGAAATTATAAATTTAAAGATATAAAAAATTAAGCATGAATAAGACAAAATTAGATTTAAAAAAAAAAATTTTTTTAATATTTTTTAACAAATAATCGACAAATAAGTATGTCAACTAAATAATTACATACACGTAAGTTTATTAAGATAATTATTTGAGTTTAAAATCTACTGGTCTCATTTTCCTATTCCAATATGTTGAGTTATATGTTATATTTATGGGACCAAATATTCATTGATGGAACCCATGTTTACAAAAAACATTTAATTTATACTCTTATATAATAAATATCTTTTACACATGATTAATTTATCTTATATGAATCTAGATGATTGTATTAAGTATATGTAAAGGTAAACCATAGTACTGGATTGATGATAAAACTTGAAGATAAGATAAACTTTACATTAATCATTAGCATTCTTTATTTTTAATTCTAAAAAAATTTGTATGAATATTTTTTATTTTTTCAAAGCTTTTAAAAATAATAAAACTATAAAAAGCTAAAATAGTTAATCGCTTTAATTAGTTGTTCCTGGTTTCTTCCTCTTCTTATATATAAATTATCTTTGTTAGTGATAACTATAATATATAAAGATATTATGTCATTAATGCAAGCTTGTTCTTAATCTCACTGTTGAACGGGTCAATCACCGATTCAAAAACAATGTTTAGTTATAATTAACAATTAGTTATCTAGCAACCATATTACTTTTTTAATTTCATATGTATTAAGTTTTTAACAATTTTTATTATTCCTATTTTAAAATTTTTTTCAATCTAAAAAATCTTTTTCAAAAAATATAATTTGAATGACACTCAAAGAATTTATCACATTAATGTACTTTAACTAATAGAATAAAAATTTAACAGGAAGCCTTGCAACAAATTATCAATAATTCTTCCGATATCAATAGGAACTTGACATACTTTGAAAAAAAATTAAATTATAATGTCTTTTTCACGCTCTCCTCTTAAGTACACTATAATTAATTGCACATTTTTATTCCATGCAGTTTTTAAATTTTTATCTTAAGTAAAACATGTTTTGATGATAATGTAAGCATGATAGTTAGTATCAAAGACTACATACAAATTATTCCAGTTAAATTTAAATTAACTCAATCAACAGATGTATGAAATATTAAAAATCAAGAGGTATTTGAACGATATTTTTAATATTACCATGCGTGCAAATGAAACATACATAAAAGATTAGTGACTGATAAGAATAAAGTACTTACGGTAATGACACCATCTTTTATAATGGATTTTCGACTCCGGATTATCATGCTAACTACTTTTTTTGAGACTTTGGCTGGCATACTCACGCATTGAGCGCACAGACTTTTACGTTTTTTGAGTTTCATTCGGTGGAGCTGAAAAGCCCCTGATTCCTTTATTAATTCCTCCACGTCTCTTATTTTTATCCAAAACTCATATAGAAAATTTTCTTCTATACTAAATTAATAATCTTTTGCTGAAATAAGGGACTGAAAGACAAAACTGTCTTCCTCGACGAGGATATCCTTTTATTTGCCATTATCGTGGTCCTCAATCATAAAAACAAACCTTGTTTGCTCTAATCCTTGAAATTAAACATTCCCAGCTAAAGATTCCTTTTTTGGAGTTAATTGATTACGTTGATGTTTATCAAATAAATTTTTTATACAATGCTCTTATTCACTTTAATTTTTTTGTTTGTATAATTTGTATAGATATAGAAAATTGATGATGTGTTTCTTTAAACAAATAACTTATACAAAATATTATGTTCAAAATTTAATAAAATTTATACTTTCTTCTGCAAGATAAATATTTAGAATTTTAATTTTTGATAGAAAATTTGCACAAATTAATTTATTTTTAACACTTAAAAATATATGAAATTTATATATATGTAGGTATAACAAAACTTCATTATTTTTTATAACATAAAAACTGCAATATTTAGCGGAATAGTGTAATTACCTAACCTAACTCTTAAGTCTTAATTAAGAGTACAGGTAGCGCCATTTTTCCAATGCGGTACATATGTGCACGAAAATAACACGCAACCGCGCTTTTTTTGAATTTACAATTTTCAAAATGTTTATATTTTCTAAAATTGAAAAGTTGAGTTTCGGAATAAATTTAAAGATATAATTTTGTTTTTAATTTTTAAATATAATTAACAAGTTTAATTATACTTAATAAAACCATTGGAAAATATTTTTTTGAAATGACAAATTTTATTCTACGGTTCCTCAAGCAATAAAAATATATAATTCTTAATGGTCTATTTCATCTAAAAAAGTATACTTAATAACATTATATAAATAAAAACTAAAATTTATCTTTTCCTGAAATTAATTGTCATTTTAAACCAATTTTAAATTTTGGTATTACATCCAAAAACAAAAATTATTATTATTTGGTGTAAAAAATTTCAAGAAATTAAGTATCAAATTCGAGAAATCAAGTAAAAACGATGTTTCTAAAATTAATATACTTTTCTGTACAGTAGCCACGAAAGTACGATTTCCTGGCCGCTGCGCGGCCAAGGGAATCGACTTTTCTCGCTACTGTCGCAGAAAAATTTTATACGGCCCTTGTCCATAAATAAAGAATGCCCCAAATAGCAGTTCAACATCCTCGGCTTCGCCTCGGAAGGGTAACTTACGTGCGATTTGGGACATTCTTTACTTTTCTGGACACGAGCCGTAAATATACTATTCATAGAAAGTAATTAGATACTGCCTGCGAAAAGAAAACAAATTTTCAAAAAATTAATGATCAGATTCGAGATATCGGGTGAAAACCATATTTCTAGATATAAATACTTTCATAGAAATAAATGAAGCAAAAAAAAGTAGTTTAAGATTTTTCATCTATCACAATGGTTCCTCTATGAGGAACCGAAAATATGAGATAAGTTAAAACGAATTTTAGTACAAAACATGAATTTCAAAAAATATTTCTAAAAACTAAAGGTTTTTTTGTGAATCCCGATTATAGTTTACAATTAATGCTTGTATTCTTACAAAATACTAAATAATTGTAAGTATTTGTTACGCTTGAATTGATAAATTAATGATAAAGACACAAAAATAAAAATTTATCATAAAAAATACATTGAAATGATTCTTTTTCAGTAAATGTATATGTAAAAATGAATTTTCTTAGCAAGATGAAAAAATTTTGAAGTGTGGAGGACAATAATATCAACGAAAAAATTGATATTTACAGAAAAAAAAAATATAAAAGGAAAGTCAATTTTTATGTTAATAATATATTTCTGTTGATAATAATTATGTTTGTTGTGTATATACATATGTAATTTTTGACATATAAAATAAAGCCTATACCAATCACACGTAATTAAATTTTTTCTTTTACAATTTAAAAAATTTTACTTCAACAAGTAACAAGAAGTATAAAGTTGAAAAAATTTTCTCTTATAACTGTCATTCATTTTCATTCTTCCAATACTCTAAAAAATATTTATGTAAATTTCTGTATACAATATAAATTAGTTTTACATTATTTTTCAAAATAAAAGACTTAAAATTAGTATTCTAATTTACACATTTAATAAAATTATTTTTTAAAACAATATGAAAATTAAAAATTATATAGCAAAAAAACTTTTTTTACTTTTAAATAACTTAATTATATTTTTTTTAATTTTATGATATAAAACCCTTAAATCTCACTTGGTATAAACTTTACAAGAATGAATTTTTTTATAAATTTAGTTAATGTATAAACATTGGTATAAAAAATTTATTCTGTTAAAATTAATATCAAGTGCACAACAATAATAAATGTCAGACTAAGATTTTCATGAAAGTATTATAATTTATGTAAAATGATTACATTTTCGTATTAATGACCTTTATATTCCATTACTACTTTAATTTTTTTTAATAATTTACAAAATTTACAGAGAGATAGTTTTTATAAATAAATTTTTTTTATTAATTTTTTTTTTAAATAAATTGTAAAATTTTAAATCATTCTAAAAAAATAAAAAATACCTATAAATCGATGTCTTTAAAAAATAAAATGCCTGTCTAAACAAAATTTTTATTTTTTATAAAAAATAAGAAATTATAAGACTTTCTTTTTAACAGTTTGATAGTTACAAATCAATTTTGTTATTTACACGAGCATATCTAAATAACATATGGACAATTATTTCTCCAATCAGATACCTGATCTTGCTTAAAAAGGCGCAAATTCGATAATAAAAGGACCTAGTTTTTCACACCTATATGATCTTTGTAAACCTCTACTACAAAGGTACCCATAGTAGATACAGAAAAGTGGAAATTTTAGTCATAAATAAGAAAAATTTTTAAACTAATTGCTGCTGCTTATTTATTATAATTGATTATTAAAAAACTCTTAAAAGGGAATTTTTAAGGAAATTTATAAAAATTCAATAATAACCTATTTTTATTTTAATTTTAATGATTTTTGACTTGTATAGTTTTTGGGTACCTATTACCAACGATTAACAGCGTCCAGATTAAGAAACGTATTGTAGCATACATATAGAATGATTAACTAGAGCCTTTTTTCTTTATTTTTTATCTGAGTAGAAAACGAATAATTCACCCACATATTTTATTTTTTTAACTTTATAATACATTATTTATATTTCATTTTAAAAAAATTAGCATAAATTAATCATTATATTTATGTACATTTCTTTCTTTTTTATGTTTTTTGAAAAAGATTTCATCTACAAAATTATTAATTTATTTTGTTTTTACTTGATTAAATTTTAAAAAATCAACTAATACCATTATAAAAGTCATTAAAAAAATTTAATAACTTGAAAAAACTATAAAATTTCAGCAGATACATTTTTTTGCAGGATTCAACATAATTATTCGTGCAAAATTTAATTTTACAAAAGTTCTAAAATGAATAATTTTCTTTTATAGCTTTACCATTTGAATGCATTCATGCAAGGCTATAAGCTCGAGTATTTCGATTTCATTAATTATAAGATAGAAATATTTACACTTTGCATTACATCTATAGAATATGGAAGAAACATCCATATATTATATTTTATTATATTATATTAAATTTTATATATTTTTATAAAAATCTTTTAGGTGATTTCAGCTTAAAAGTTTTTTATATTAATGATGGCGTGATCTTTTTTTAAAATTAACAATTCATTTTTCTTTTTATAGAAAATTTCAGTTATTTTCAGGATTTGTTTCTTTCTCACCTTCGCCATCACCTTCTTCTCTTGTCATACCTTGAATTTCAGTTGGAGCATCGTTGGTATTCAAGTCTGTACTTTCTTCTTTACTTGATTCGATTTCATCTTCGGAATTTGAATTTGCTGGGCCATTATGTGCTGCACCTTGAGGAAATCCTGATTCTGCTGAAACTAAATGAGATGGCATGTGTGGTGAAGCAGCTTGTGATTTTCTACTTTTTTCACCTTTTCTCCATAATGTTATTTCCTGTTTATAATAGATTTTATTAAATTATTTAAAATCTGAATAAATAATTTTTTAAAAAACGCATAACTTTAGTTGGCTATACACTTTTGCTCAAATTAAAAAAAAATTTCTACAAGAAGAAAAATTTTTAGCTCTTCAAAGTTTCTGGAAAATTTGGTGTTCCCTAACTTAAGTTTTACTTAGCGGGCACTTTTTTATATGTGACTTAGAAAATTAATTGTTGTGGGATCATTTCCTGGATTTTAGCTGCTAATTTTTTTGCTATTAAAAAATATTTTTTTGTTTGTTTAATAATAATAATTGCCCTTTTATTTGATCAAGTAAGTACCAAAAAATAAAAGTAGATTTTTTTTTTTTAATTTTAGTAAAAAACTACTTTGGAAGATCAAAATGAATAAAAGTTTATATTTGAGTGTTTTTGAACATTTAAAAATTTATTTGCTATACACTCCATTAAATATTTGTTAATGTTACAATTTACAATAAATATTGATAACCATAACCTAACCTTTTCTTAGAGAAAATAATACCCAGTCTAAACTAAATTTTTAATAATTTTATTATAATAAATTTGTAAATCTACAATTTGAAATACAAACTTATACTTTAAAAACTTTTAATATTTTAGAAGGTTAAAAAATATAGACAAAGATACAAGCATTTTTTTTGTTACTGGCAAAGAAAAATAATTTAATTGCCCTGAAGCAGAATAAAAAAACGAAGTTAAGAAGAAGAAATGCTCCAGAATTGTAATTTACATACATCTGATTTGAGCTCTTTTTTATTTTTGTGCAAAATTGCATTATTATTGTTCTCAATTTTTTAGAATGATTATTTAAAAACAATCCAGAAAATATCAGTCACTAACAATTAAAGTTTCTTATAGATTTTATAATGAAAATCATTAAATGCAACATTGTTTGTATTTTTTTTTACGTATGAAAAAAAATTTTGAACCACTTACTTGTTGTTTGAAGTATCTTCTATCTTCTTCATCCATAAGTACCAAATTTAGGTAGTATCTGACACTGAATTTTTTGTTGATGTCCCGCATCGTCGGTGCCAAATCATAACCAGCTAAAAATACCCTGATAGGAATAGATTCTCCTTTTACAGGAGCACCATCCATTATTTCATACTTTGCTATGGTCATATTTTCAGTAAATACATGGGGGCCTGAAAATATAAAAAAAATTATAAACATTAGAATAATTAAAATTTGAAGAAAAAAAAATTATTACCTGATCCAGTAGTTTCTCTCTTTATTATAGCAATTTCCATATGCTTAATTTTGATTCGAACAAGTAAAAAATAAATTTTTCCAACAATGACGTCTTTTAAGTGATATCTTAAACAAATTGCTTAATAAAATAAGCTTTCTTTGGATATTAGTAAATGCAATGGTATATAATACTTTAAACAGTTAATCATAGGTTTGTGACAACTAAGATTAAAATTCTATTCTTAGGACAGAATATTTTTTATTTTATGAAAGTCAACTGGCCAAAAAATTTAAATAAGGTAATTTTGACTTTTATTATGTACCATAACATTATATGTAAATAAGTATGATAAAAATAACTCACTTGCTTTTATTATATTCAAACTCAATATGCAAACAGTCTTCAATACCAACTTCCATTTTAATAGGATTATTCATATCTGGATAGGAACTTAGTGTATGCACTACAAGCTCAAGTTCTTTTACAATATCACTTATTCTACGCACAATTGTAACTTTCAGAAAATATCTAAGTCTTACATTAGATCCTGTATAACTCTCAAAAGGTTTTTCAACATTGGCAAATTCAAACTCATAAGATGTATTGTGCGTTAATTCTCCAGGTCTCGCTAACTCTTTCACAAGGCTTGTGAATTCATATTGATTATGCCTGTCATAATAAAGCTCAATGTGACCAATAAACTCAACCTTAACACCTTGGTGCTCTAATTTTCCTGCCTTTCTCAGGCTAATATTTATCTGAAAAATTGTAATGAAAATCAATTCTTAACATTTTAATTTATTTTTTAAATCAATAATAAGCTAAAAATTTAATTGCTTTATATTGTTGAAAGGAAAAATTAATATTATTTTTCAAAGTAAAAATATAAGAATTATTTAAAAATATACATGTTATTTATCAACAATAATTTTACTTCAATTAAATAATTTCTAATTATTTAAATTTAAATATAATAATGAAAATAAAAATAATTAAATACAATAAAATTTAATTACTTTTCCAGAAACAGTTTCTCCATCATAATACAGTAAATGCCTTTCTTTTTTTCCATCTTCAGATTGAATTTCTGCAGTTTTTCTAGTATCACTTCCATCGAGTATGATTTCAATATCAGCAGATTGACCAAAACCAAAGAAACTCTAAGTATAGCATCAAGTAATTAAAAAAGGAGTTAAACATTTTACCCTAACTTGTAAAAAATTTCTTACCATTTTGAAAACAAAAAAAATAAAGTTTTAGAATTTAAAGCTAAAATTTAAAAATGCACAAAATTCAAAAGGTTTATTTGAGGACAAGAAAAGAAGCCATTCGGCAATCTTAAGCTATAGCAGAAATATTCCACCGCATATTAAAAAAATGTTGTTGCTTTTATGTAACTTCAAACTATTAAAATCTATTGAAATATTTTTTATAACTTTTTTTTTTAAATTAAAATCACGGGTTACTTATTTATTACTTTAACTAATTCTTTTTTATGAATCGTCTTTGTGGGCGTTTATGTCGTGTCCTGGAGGCCGCAAAAGTTAAAAGTTGTTAACATGGCCGCATAGCGCTATGCACAGATTACACTAAATACATGGCACCTATCGGGCTACGGCGCCACCGAATCGGTACTATTATTATGAGAATAGCCAGAGTAAAACTTAAACTTGAACCAGGGAACTATTGGGAATCAAGATTAAATTCATGCTTACATTTTTACCCCCTCCACACGTAGGTGTGTATAAAACATGGCTACTCTTTTTCCATGAATAACATAGGAAAAGTAACAAATAGTTCATTATTAGTTAAAATAAAGATATTAAATTGAAAAAAACACATAAATTTATTAACACAATACTATTTCTAATATACACTGTTTTATTTTTGTAAAAATTTTAAACCTTTAATTCATTTTATTCAAAATATCAATTTTTGGTCTATATGCACAATGTTAATTCATACCTTAGGGTATGCCATCTTACTTACACCGACGCGCGTGCATGTGTTTAATCATGAATCCCAATAGTAAAATTAGTTTCTTGCTATTTATACAAATTTTTCATCAAAAAGTATAAATTATTAATATAAATATGATTTTTAATAATACTTGTTTCTTTGAATAAAAATTTTTTATAAATAATTATACAATAATTTTATTAGTTTCCCGGTTCAAGTTTAAGATTTACTCTAGATATTCTTATAATAGTACCGATTCGGTGGCGTTGTAGGTTCACTACACGGAGAGGGCGCGGCACTCTAATTTTAGGGTTATAAACAAACTGTAAAATTGAGTGTTATCATATGAGTCCTAAATAAGAGTGTAAAAATGCACCTGATTTTCGGGTGCATTTTTATTAACAAATATACACACTAGAATCGACGCGCTTAGAAATAAAATATTATATTGGTTATGACTGCGCGTATATACACTTATTTTTTAATTTAATAATTAATTATTATTATTAATTTAATATTATTAATATAATATTATTATTATTAATATAATAATAATAATATAAATATTATAAGTCAAAAAATTAAATTCATTTATTTAAATATTCATTTAAAAGCCTTTGAAAACTGTCAGTAGCAAAATTTACTTAACACAGTTTTTGACCTAAAAATTGAAATTTGGTACATAAAAATGATTATTTCTTTAAGAAATGAATACTCAGGGAAATATTAATCGATTAAAAAAAAAAAATTATTATTTTACGATGAAAATCAAGCGAGAAATGCATGTTTAACGTTCAGAAACAGGCTTTTTCAATATTTTTTAAGAGAACTTCAATCTTTTTTAAGACAAATTTGAGTAAAATCTTAAATTGACGATAAATTGACTAAATTTCATCGTAAGAAGATAAGTTTTTTTTCTTCTGTTGTGGGCTTTCCCTGGCAATCAGATTTTCTTATCTATTTTTTAAAAATTGATTTACCTTAAAAGTTATTTTGAAAATTTGTTGTAGCTCAGACACGGTTTTTGACATAAAAGTGGAAAAATGTTTTTGTCATCCATCGCCGATTTCGTATTCACGATTTTTTTTGGTTTTCTGAAGGTTCATGAAAACACGGGTGATATTGATGTGCCCTTAAAAAAAAAATTTCGATTCCAGGCTCAAGTTAAGTAGCACTTTTAAAATATATGCTCATATAAAAATTTTTTTTCAATTATTTGTTATTAAGCCACTATAATTTTAATTAAAATTGCATTAAAAAAATCTTTTCTTTTAATTATTTTAAAATTTTCAATTCTTAATCAATTCATAAATTTTTTTAAATGTTAAAAAATAAAAAATAGATTGCTATAAAAATAATAAGGGACTCTGAAATAATTATTCAAATTTTTTTATAGAATGCAGAAATATTTTTCACCTTCTAATCATTAAATATACCAATATATTTTACAGGATTATCATTTTGTTTTTACTGCTTCATATTTTTTTTAGATTTTTTTTTTAAGATTAAGATGTTCTGTTTTATGTATAAATTAATAATACTTATTAATATTTAAATGAATTAATTTAATTTTTTGATTTATTAATATTTATATTATTATTATATTAATAATAATAATTAATTATTAAATTAAAAAATAAGTGTATATACGCGCAGTCATAACCAATATAATATTTTATTTCTAAGCGCGTCGATTCTAGTGTGTATATTTGTTAATAAAAATGCACCCGAAAATCAGGTGCATTTTTACACTCTTATTTAGGACTCATATGATAACACTCAATTTTACAGTTTGTTTATAACCCTAAAATTAGAGTGCCGCGCCCTCTCCGTGTATGCGTCTTTTTATTTTTGGAGCTGAAGGATTTGCAAATTATAATAATTGGCCGCTTTTACAGATCTGGTTGAAATACATTACAGGAAAATGGTTGAATTAAATTAATTTTCTTTGCCAAAAAGGTGGTTAAGCCATTGAACTATATTTTTGCAAAAGAAAGCTTTTAATTCAATTCAGCCATACGATTAAATTCCAGAAACTAAAAATTTTTTAAATTAAACTTTTTTTTTACGCAGACCTTTTTTTAATTCTGAACATTGCGAATTTATTAAAAGAAGGGAAAAGCCAAAACTTTGGACACCTCTACCTCAGTTTAAATTTTAATAAAATATATTTGATAAATATACTATTTATTGTATAATTTATTTTATTTTCCTTTTCAATAAATGTTGACAAGAGTTAGGTAATAATTTTAATATACATTTTTTATTTTAGTTTATTTATGGAGGTTAAATAACCAGTTTGACTTGACTTGAAAGAATATCGAGAAAAATGTGCATTCATAATTTCGAAAAAAAAAATTGTTAAAAAACTGAATGATAAAATTTTAGGATTAGGATATTTATACTGAGTAAATGAAAATAGCTTCAAAAATTTAAAAAAATTGTTAGATGATTTATTTTTCATAAAATTCATTTATTTTTTGTACCAAAATTTATTATTTTTCCTTTGCTGCTAAAACAGAGTAGATAGGGTTCAAAGAAGATAAATTACTCATGTTGACCCAAAAATAGTGGTATGCAATGACGGTCATATTTATGTCATTCAGGTGTATATATAGTGTCATTTATTACCACCGCATTTTTAAATTACCATGTATACATTAAAAAACAGCTGATTAAATTTATTTACTTTCACCCAGGATATCTTTCACTTATATAGGTACACTATATGCGGATGAGGTAATTTTTTTACAACAAAATTTAGTTAGTTTTTTATATATAATAATTATTAAAATTATTTAACAATTATTTAATTTCAGGCAGAAGAAAAATAGGGTCCATAACATTAAATATGTATGACGTCTTATAAATACTTTAATTGAGTTATGATTTCGATTTCAAAAAATGTTAAGCATAAAATGACCGTGTTATTAAAGTGTAAAAATGAAAAAAATCAGTTTAGAACATCACGTCTTCATAAAGCAGTAGAGCAAGGTCACATTTGGTTTGTTAAAGAACTTTTAGAACAAAGCTCAGAAGATATAAACTGCGAAAATAACCTGAAAGAAACGCCCTTGCATATCGCTACTTATTTGCAATATACAGAGATATTTTATATCCTTATTTATAATGGTGCCAATGTAAACATTCAAAATAAAGATGGTTTAACACCACTTCATATTGCAACAAAAAATGGAAATGTCGAATTAGTTGAAGCTCTGCTAAAACAAAATGCAAATGTAGATTGTTTATCAAATAGTTTAGAAACTCCTCTTCATATTGCTGCTGGTATCCAAAATAAAAGTGTTTTTAAGCTCATTTTAAATAATAGTATTAATTTAAATATTCAAAATAAATGGGGTATGTCACCTTTATTAATAGCTGTAGAAAAAGGATTTATAGATTTTGTTGATTTATTATTGAAACGTTCAGTTGACGTGAATTCTTCAAATTTTATGCTAAACACCCCGATTCACATAACTGTATTATCCAAGCAAAAAGAAATTTTCGACTTATTATCTAAAACCAATATTAACATAAACATAAAAAATAAATTAGGCCTCACTCCTCTTCATATTGCAACTCAACAAGGTTATTTAATGTTTGTTGAATATTTAATAAAATTAAATGCCAATATCAATTGTCTAACTGAAAATTCTGAAACTCCATTACATTTTGCTATATCTCTTAAACATAAACAAATTTTTAATTTATTATTGAATAATGGAGCTGAAGTAAATATAAAAAAAAAGGGTGGCGAGACACCCATAATAATAGCATCAAAAAGTGGGCAAGAGGATGTGGTAGCATCATTAATAAATTATAAAGCAGATGTTAATTGCGTAACAGTAAACCAAGAAACACCTTTGCATATGGCTTTATATCATAAACAAAAAGAAATATTTCACATGCTGATTAATAATGGTGCAAATGTCAATGTAAAAGATAAAAACGGAGAAACTCCTTTGTTGATAGCAACTCGTAATGGATTTACAGATATTGTTCGAATACTTTTAAAGCATAATGCAGATGTTAACTGCTTTTCTGCTAATATGGAAACTCCGTTACATTTAGCAATTTTTCATAAACGCAAGGAAATTTTTGAAATAATTTTACAAAGCGGGGCTGATGTTAACTTAAAAAATAATGATGGAAATACTCCTCTCCATATGATCATTAAAGAAAGATTTTATCCTTATGGATTTTTAGAAGGAGCCTCTTTTCTTTTAAAAAAGGGAGCTGATATTAATTTAGAAAATATTTTAGGAGAAACTCCAATCACTATGCCCAATACACATTTTTCATTTGGGTATTGTGGATTACATGATACATTTTTAACCCATGTTAAAAAATTATTAACAATTAATTTATATGTTAGCGAAAAAAATTTATTCAAATGTTTAGAATTAGAAAACTTATGCAAATTAAAAAATAATTTTTCTGATGAACAGTATTTGCAGAATGAAGCCATTTTGCATCAGGATTTTCTTAAAGAATTAGAAGTTATGAAAAATTTTAGAATTAGTCAGTACACAACATTATTTGATATAGTATTTAAAAATTCAAATGCTTTGGCTTTATATGTAAAAAATGAGATTGTTCAAATGTTCCTAGATTCTGATGAGATTCAGAAAAAAATTCCAAACTATAGTTATTTATTGAAATTACAATTTAAAAAAGGATTTCATAGAAGAAAACTTTTGGAACCTGCTAAAGATTCACTGAAGATTCTTACTCGTGTTACCTGGCCTGATCTTTGTTCAGAAAATATATTAAAATATCTTAATGATGATAATTTGATTCAGTTAATTTCAGCTACTAAATATTCTGAAAATTTTTACAATAAAGTTAGTTGATACTAATAAGAAAATTTTACAATCTTGATATAAATTTATTTAAATCTTAAGGTGATAGTAGTTTTATAAATATATGAAGCAAATTATATTATCTCTGCTTGTCAGATTTACTCTACTCTAAAATATTATAAACTTAAAACTTTATAAGCCTATATATTTTACTTTGAGTTAAGCAATTTCAAACTTTTTATTTTTATTTGAATTTCTGAGTGTAATGTTTAGGCTCTAGGAAAGGAACACACTTACTTTTTAAATAAGTACACAATCTTTACATAAAAAGAATATATTTATTATAGAGTATAAAGGATGGTGTTTATTAGTTGACGGCTTAATCCAATCTGACCTATTTCAATCTTAGCGCGTTCTTCAATACATTTACATACACATATATACATATTTAGGATATCTTTAATTACAATAGATGTCGTGACCATACAGTAGTTACATTCATTCATATACATATATTATAGTATATTTTTATTATTATGTAAAATGCTACATTCCTCCCTACATAATTTAGACTACGAGTCTAATATATATACATGGCATACAATACAATAAAAGGTTTACACCTGTTTTTACAAATTCAATCTTTTAGGTTGTTTTACCGTTCTAGAAGAACGTCTAACATTTTCACATAATTTATTTTTATTATCAATTACAATATTATTAGAATCGGTTTGAGCTTTATGGAATGCATTTTCAACGTTATCTACTACCTTAACTTCAGAATTATCATTCCATTCAGCTGTACAAGGTCTTAATTGATCTATATGTCTTTTCCAGATTTGTTTATCTTTTGTTATTACATTGTAAGTAACTGGACCTAACTGTTCAATAACCGTAGTTTCTGTCCAGCTATTTTTCTTTTTGTAATCTTTAGCCATAACTTTATCATTAATTTTTACTTTAAATTCGCGGTTACCGTGGAAATTTCGGATTTGTCTATTTTGACTAGCTTTTACGTTTTCATACGCATTCGGTTTTAACGTATCTAATTTAGTTCTCAAATTTCTACCTATTTGAAGCATAGCAGGTGAGAAACCTGTTGTGCAGTGAGGTGTCGCACGATAGTAAAATAAATATCTATGTAATGCTTCTTGTCTATCATATTTAGATTTTAAGAGCAATGGAAATTTTGCTTTGAACGTTCGCACTGCATTTTCTGCCGCGCCATTCGATGCCGGATGATATGGTGCTGTTTTCACGTGTGCCACGTTATTTTGCTTTAAAAATTGCTCGAATTCTGCTGAGACAAAAGTCGGGCCATTATCCGAAACAATGCGATGGGGCAATCCCCACGTACTAAAATAAACTTTTAAGACTTTAATTGTGCTTGTTGCTGTAATATTATTCATTTCAAATATATCTACCCACTTGGAATATGCATCTGTTAAAATCAAATACATTTTGTTTTCAATAGGACCGCAAAAATCAATGTGTACGCGATAACCCGGACCGATAGGCCATGCCCAACAGTTTAAGATGGATCGTGGCGGATTATCCGCATTTTCTAAACACAATTTACATGATTTCGTCATGCTTTCTATATCTCGGTCGATTTCTGGCCACCAAACGTACGACCTGGCCATAGCCTTTGTTTTCACTATGCCAAAATGTATAGCATGTAATTCATTCAAAATTTCTTGTATTAGAATAGAGGGAATAATTACCCGGTGTCCCCACATTACGCACCCTCCCTCCGTCGTTAATTCTAGTTCGCGGTTTTTATACGGCATCAAATTTTTTTCAATATCTTTAGGCCAACCGCTATCTAAAAATTCCCGTACTTTACTTAAAATGGGATCATTTTCCGTTTCTTTAGCAATAAGAACGCAATCTATCATTTTTGCTTCTTGTTGAATATAATTTAAGTACGAATAGTCATTAATTACTTTATCTTTATCGTCCTCTAATCTAATTTCCGTTTGTAAATTTTTTATTAGACGGGACAAACTATCTGCAGGCCAATTATTTTCGCCCTTAATATGCTTTACTTGAAAATCATACCCGGATAAAAATACTGCCCATCTTTGCAGTCGACCCGCAGCCATTTGTGGGATTCCCTTTTTAGGCCCAAAAATGTGCGTCAGCGGTTTATTATCGCATTCTAACACGAATTCACGACCGTACACGTACTGATGAAAATTTTTAACTCCAAAAACAAGACCTAAAGCTTCCCGGTCTAACTGATTATATCGACGCTCCGTGCTTGAAAGTGCACGCGACGCAAAAGCAACTGCTTTTTCTTTGCCATTAGGCATAATTTGCGACAAAACGGCGCCCACTCCGACTGGTGACGCATCCGTTGTGACTTTTATTGGTAACGATTCATCGAAATGTGTCAAAACTTCGTGCGACTTTAGACGATTTTTACTTTCTATAAAAGCTTTATTTTGTGCCGGGCCCCAGTACCATTTTTCGTGAGAACGTAATAATTGATACATAGGGCTTACTAATGTAGCATAGTTTTTTATAAAACGTGAATAATAATTCATCATACCTAAAAAAGAGCGTAGCTCTGTAATATTTTCTGGAATTTTCATTTCGTCTATCGCTTTAATTTTCTCTTGTGACACATGTAACCCGTTTTCATCAATTTCATACCCGAGAAATTGAATTTTCTTTTTGGCGATCTCGCACTTTTCTTCGCGTACTGTAAGACCCGCGTCTTCAAGCCGCTGCAATACTTCATTTAAAATTTCATTGTGCTCTTTTAGATCCGCCGCGACAATTTTAATATCGTCAAAAAACACTTTTACGCCTTTTACGCCTTTTAAAACTTTTTCCATTTCGGCTTGAAACCAGCCCGGTGCTTTTGAGATACCGAATAAAACCCTTTTCGGTTGATATAATCCTTTATGAGTCGATAAAGTAAGCAACTCGCGTGATTTTGACTCTAAAGGAATTTGCATGTAAGCTTGGGATAAATCGATTTTGCTAAAAAATTTCCCTTTGCTATCATAAATTAAATCTTGAATTCGTGGGATCGGGTGTTTATTTGCCTCAATATGTGGGTTGAGCGTAACTTTAAAATCTCCACAAATTCTTACCTGGCCATTCGTTTTGGGAACAGGTACAATAGGAGTTGCCCAATCGCTTGTTTCTACCATTTCTATTAGGCCCTCCTTTTCAAGGCGTTCTATTTCTGTCTCTACTTTAGTTTTCATTGCGTATATTACCGGCCTCGGTTTGCAAAATATAGGCTTAACATTTTCTTTTAATTTAATATCCATTTTTCGATATTTATATTCTCCTAACGATTTCGAGAATACTTTACTGTGCTTTTTTATTACGTCTTCTACAGACTTTTCATATTCGATTTGAATATTATTAATTTCAATAGTATCATCATTTACTTTTAAAATATCTAAGCCGAATAGCCAATCACGACCCATGATTGGTGAACTTTCACCCGGTAAAACAAAAATATCTAACTTTTTCCGAATACCGCGATGAAAAACTTCGACTTTTACTGTACCTAAAGGTTGCATTAATTCTCCCGTAAAGCTTTTAAATTTACGCGAAGATTCTTGCAATTCATTTTCAAAATCATTTTTATTTTTTTCGAAATCTTTTCTCGAAATAGCAGTAACCGGCGAACCTGTATCAATTTCAAATTCCCATTGCTTACCGCAAACATTTACGTTCATATTTATTGCATTTACATTTTTAACGATTTCTTTACCGTCAGCATTACACATTTTTACTTTACTATTTATATCAATATTATTATTTTCATTTTCTATAAAATTTAATCTTTCAAAACTAGCACTTAAATCTTCTGAAATAGAATTTAAATCGGAGACGTAATTCTGTCTTTCTCTATTATCTTTATTACTTCCGGAGGCTCTACTCGAAGAACTTTTGCTTTTAAAATTTCCATTATTTTGTTCGTTACTTTTATCGTTTTCGTTTATTTTATTAGATCTACACGCTCTAGCTAAGTGACCTAATTTATTACATGTGTTACATTTATAATCTTTAAATTTACATTCGTTAGGCTTATGATTAACTCCTGAACATCTGTAACATTTAAATAACTTACCATTGTTTATATTACTGTGATCATTGACCTGCTGAGAACGGATGCCGCCACTTGGATGTCGTCTGTTTTCTTTCACGTAGTTTATATTGCCGCTGCTGGTTCCCATGACCTCAGCTTCTTTTTTTCGCCATATCCATTGATGTGATGATTTCGATGGTTCGTTTATAATTCAATTTATTACCTTCTTCAATTAATCGATTTCTCATGCGCTCATTGATAAGGCCCCAAACTATACGATCTCTCATATGCTCTTCTAATTTTTCTCCGAAATCGCAATCAAGTGACAGGTTCTTAATTCGTGCAATAAAGTCATTTAAAGACTCACCTTGTCGTTGTTTACCTTGTTCATAAAATTTGCATCTGGCACTTATTGGACTTGGCTTGGGCTTTAGATGTTTTGTCATAATTTCGACAAGCTCTTCAATTTTTTTGCTACTTGGCTTATCAGGTGCGCATAAATTTTTGAGTAACTTAAATGCTTCCTCATCCATAAGCGTTAAAAAATGTGAAACCTTTCTATTTTCTTCGACTTCATTTGCTACAAAATATTGCTCGAGACGATCATTCCAAATTTCCCAGTCGTCTTTTCCTAGTTGGTATACATTCATACTGCCAATCGTACTTTTCATTATGTTAAAAATTGCAGCCGGCTTATTTGCAGCCGTTGCAGCTGTTGCGGTATCACCACTTTTCAGTGCATTCAATTTTTCAAACTCTTCTTTAAGCGTTTGCTTTTCTTGTGTTGATTTGTGTGCTTCCTGAGCCAGCTTTTCTCTTTGCGCTTCAATATCGTTTTGCATTTTCGCTAACTCTTTTTTCTGTTTTTCAAGAGCTGCTATTTGTTTCTTAATATCTTCACTATCCATTTTTTTTTTTTTTTTTTATTTTTTTTTTTTTTTATTTAACTTTATCTTCTATCTTTATAGATGAAGAACACGTTTTAATAATTTTCAATTGCACTTGCGCTTTTCCAAATCCCATCCTCGTCGCCAATGTAATGTTTAGGCTCTAGGAAAGGAACACACTTACTTTTTAAATAAGTACACAATCTTTACATAAAAAGAATATATTTATTATAGAGTATAAAGGATGGTGTTTATTAGTTGACGGCTTAATCCAATCTGACCTATTTCAATCTTAGCGCGTTCTTCAATACATTTACATACACATATATACATATTTAGGATATCTTTAATTACAATAGATGTCGTGACCATACAGTAGTTACATTCATTCATATACATATATTATAGTATATTTTTATTATTATGTAAAATGCTACACTGAGAAAGTATAGAATTTAAAAAATAATTCCGATTTTGTTTATTAATTTATTTTAAATCTGTTAAACTAAAAAAGTAAGCGCACGAGTAGCTCTGTTAGACGAGTTAAATTTCCCAGATCTGGGTCAATTTTGGTAGAACGTTTTTCATGCTAATGAAATACGCCTGATAATAATAAATTCCAAAATTATAAGAGTTTATTAGGCTATATATCTATTTGAGAATGTCATTTTCATTAATCATTTTATTAAATAACTTCTCATTCTTTGAGTTTTGATCTTATTTTTTTCATTTAACAGTATTAATAAAACTTCGTAAACAGAATTGTTTATTGCAAAATATATAAATACTAAATGCCTTATTTTGAATAGGGTTGTATCATGAAAAAAATTTTGAAATTCTATTTGGTTGGTTTTGTCGTATGTAAAAAAATATTGTATACGTATTTTTTTATTTTTTAAAACAAAATTTAACCGGTTAAATAAAGAGTTTAATAAATTACCTGTGACGTCACAACTCAGATACAGATTCCCTATACTTTTAACATTGCGTTTTTGAGTTGTGACGTCACGGTCCCCCTACTACCAGTATTTTCACTACTTTAATTATTAATTACTCAGCCATTTTTAATTTTTATGAAAAATAAAAAAATACGTATCGAATATTTTTTTATATATTTTCAGAATATCAAAAAACCTCAATAGCGTTGCACAACCCTTTAAAATACATTTTGATTTAAATAGCTTTTTTATGGAGTCTCAAAAATTTTGTGATATTAGGTGCCTGATGAAACGTGTACGAAACGATTATGATATTGAAAAATTGATTAAAAATTTACTAAGTTGAATTTTGCTAAATTTACTTATGGGTACAGATTTATTAGAAATGTATACAGATCAAACAGATGTGGATATATTCACTGTAAAAAGTAACTTTCTTAGATTTACAAAAAAATTAGAATTTTTTCGGAAAATTAGCGAATTTTCAAAAAATTTTGTAAATATTCGATAAAAATTGTAAATTTACTAAATTTAGAATATTATCGAAAAATTCGAGAATTGGCGTTTTTTTTGTGATTTTATGTAAATTCACAATTATTTTTCGGAAATTTACAACTATTTTTTGTAAATTTTCCAAAAAAAATTGGTAAACTATCAATTTTTCTTGCGAATTCGCAAAAAAAAATCGAGAATTCTCGATTTTTTTAGAATATTTACAAATTTTTTTGAAGAAAGTTACTTTTTATTTTTTTTTATTTTTTTATTTTCTTATTTTTAGAAAGTTTAAGTAATAATGCAAAATAAAAAAACACGATTCAGAATCGAAAAATTATTCATTAATGAAACAATTTTTTTAATGAAATTTTAATCTTTATTTTATTGATTATTGAAGTTTCGAAAAACTAGTGAACAGAGGTATAGTGGAACGCTTAAGATAGGTGCTTATTTTTTTCGTTATTAAAATAAATCTAATTGATCTTACTTTTTAAAAACTGTAAATTTAAAAATATTATACATTCTGTTAAGTAAAAAAAAAAAAAAATGCCTTTATTTAATGTTTAAAATACTTTTTTTAATAATTTTTGAAGCAACGGAAAAAAACTGAATAAAAGAACACTTCTGCCAGTAAGAGAACAGGGTTTTGCCTAAATCGAAACAGGATTGAAAAATGCCTTTTTATTTTTAAATTTTTATTATCATAAACAGAAAAATAAACAAATGAAAAAGTAAAATTTATTAAATAATATTTTTTATATTAATAAACATTTTGTTTTAAAATTACTTTTAATTACAATCTAATATTAGGTGTTTAAAGCTTTTTTCAAATTAGCATTTGTATTTTTATTAACTAGCTTAAAGTATCTTACACGCAAATTTTTTTATAATTAATGAACACATAAAAACAAAAGTTAAGCTATTGTTTTTTTATTTTAGATAAAAATATACAAAGAACGCTCTTTACAAAACTGTTCTATTTTACGCGTATGATCTGAATTTTCATGTCTATGCAAGAACACTAATATTTATTTAAAAAAAAAAAAAATTAAGGAATTTAATAAATAAAAAAGTGAAAATTAACAATAATGTTAGTCAATTTTACAAAAAAAATTAAAAAAAAATTTTTTAATTATCAATAAAGCCTATTAGTGCTAAAGTTCCATAAGACAAAATTTACTAAGAATAGCTTGTAAAAAAGCTTTTTTAGAACTGAGTGACAATTAACTGTATTTATAATTTAAATAAATTATAATAATAATTTTTAAATAGATGATTTGTAACTAAAAATGTTGAAAGAAATCAAAAATTTTTTCATCATAATATTTTTCAAATTTATTTTAAAAAAAAAATGCATTTTTAAATAGTGTTCCGTTATTGGCGGCGTTCTTAATAAGGGCAGTTCACCCTATATATAGCTTCCTTGTAAAAATCTGAAAAATATTTTTACTTTTTTAATTTGCATAAAATTATAATTTTTTTGTGGGTAATTAATACTGTTCGTGAAAAATTTTAATTTAAAAGAAAAGATCGTTATAGGTATATGTTTCATGAACGTTAGCAAACATCCAAGACAAGGAAGAGCAAAATTAAAAAAAATTTGCAAACAAATTAAAACAAATTTGCAATTTGAATTTAAAAAAACTTTTGCGGTTTTAATAAGGATATGTTACTTAATTAAATATCTTTGTTCTAATTGAGATCTTGAAAGTATTCAAGCGATATTCAAGGTATATGTTTAGAAAAATAATGAGCTTCGATTGCGGGTTAAGTTTAAATGCTAAGTTTAAATGTTAACTTTAAATGCAACTTCCGAGTTCTGATATCTTGTATTTTGTGTGAGCATAATGTGCTCTTCTGGGCGAGAATGTTTCACATGTTTTAATCATATATTTTTAATCTACGATTGATTTTAGATGTTAAAAAACGGTAAAAAAAACGGTAAGACTATAAACTACGTGAAACATATTCACCCGGGTAATATGCAATATGCAAAAGTAGCAGAGTTGAAACAAGGCAACATTGTATAATAAGCTGCAGGCTGCAGCCTCAATGTAAATGTAACGTGACGGTTGTCCGTCATTTTGTATTTCTTGTTGCATATAAATTTTTTATTGGAGTTGTTAAGAATAAGTATACGCACAGGTATTGGTCTTTTATAAAATAATTTATTATTTAGAATATATAATATAATATTTATAATAATTTATATTAAATCTATTAACTTCAAGCTAGTCAACTAGTTATAATTTCCAACAACGCTTTATTGTTATGATATTCCTCAAGAGTCAGAAGAAAATTGTACAACAGCAAAATAACAAGAGAAAAGTTGTCATTACTTCAAAATGTGTTATGTGACTTGACTTGGCAAAGTAACACGCGCTTAATTATAGTTTTCTTAAAATTTATTTGAAAAGTATATATAGGTAAATAATAAATAATTTAAACTCTTGATTTTTAATATATCAATTGATTATTTTATTAATATTGCTCTAAATCAGAAACATTCAGAAACACTTTTTGTTGTATAGGTTAATTTTTTCTGCTTTTAGGTAAAAGCAACCATGAAATTAAAGAAAATACTTGATCAAAATTTTACTGAACTACCTTCTGAAGGAAATCAAAAATTAACAATTTATAAATGTGCTCATTGCGATCAAACATATGCACGCCATGCAACTAGAATGGGCTTACATTTATTAAGATGTAAAAATTGTCCTAATGATATCAAAGAAACCCTTAAAGGAAAGGTAAGCCATACTTATTTGGATGCATTAAATTCGAAAAATCCTGTTATGTGGACAAAAGTAATGGAAAATTTTATAAGACATCCTGCTCAAGGAAATCAAAAGTTGGATACCTATGTTTGTAAATACTGTTCAAAAAAATATTCTCGTAATGCAACAAGAATGAACATACATTTGTTACAATGTCAAAATTGTCCAAGTAGTGTAAAAGAAGTCCTATCTAGAATTAGTAAAGGAAATTCAAGGGATGGTACTTCTAATCATAACAGATCAAGAATTTCTAAAAAAATATTAGATGAATGTTTTGTTATGAAACCACCTGAACAAAATCAAAAACTTGATTTATTTCAATGCAAATATTGCTCGCAAAAATATGCCAGACATGCAACTCGAATGAGCTTACATCTAACAAAATGTGCTGGTTGCCCATTAATGATAAAACAAGCTTTAATGGCAAAAGTTAGAGAAAGCAATGTGAATACAATATTGCCAAGAAAATCTCTACTTAAATTTAAAAGAATTGTTGAACATTACTATTTGATATTACCTCGACAAGCAAACGAAAAAATACAATTTGTTAAATGTAAATATTGTGCACTGAAATTTGCAAGACACTCAACTCGTATGACTTTGCATTTACTAAAATGCCGTACTTGTCCCCCATCTATAAGAGAACATGTGAAAAGATATGCAAATGAAAATAATATTACAGAAACTGTTACGGAAAAAAATACTGTCACAATTACTAAACAAGATCAAACTTATTGCCAAGATCTTTTTGCTAAAGCAGTATATGCGTCGGGTGCACCTTTGACTCTGGTAGAAAATGATTATTGGCGTGAATTTTTTAATGCCGTCAATCCAGCTTTTATTTTACCATCTAAATATGAACTTTCTAATTCTTTGTTGGACAGATCATATAGAAATGTAAAAATGCAAGTGGATAAAATTATAGAAGTTGCTGATTCAATCGGGATTCAATGTGATTCTGGTTATGAAGAATTAGTTAATGTTGTATTGACAACTCCAGAACCAATGTTTCATAAAACCATTGTATTACAAAATAACGTTAACGACGGAATAGATTTTGCTGAAAAATTAAGTAACATAATAGAAGAAATCGGAAGTGAAAAAATATTAGGTGTTTGCTTGGAAAAATCAACAGTAAATGATAATGTCATTCAGATATTGCAAAAGAAATATGAGGATGTTTACTTTTACAATTGCATTTTACAATCTTTAAATCGCTTAATGAAATATATTATCGATCAAGGCTCAGTTTCCCAAATTTTGAAAAATGCAACATCTATAGTAAAAGAAATAAAAAATTCAAGTACATTGTCATCTATTTTAAATGACATACAAAGATCAGCTTCTGAAAATAATATAGTAGCATTGGAGCTACCAGTTAAATTAAGATGGTCATCTTATATATTATGTCTGGAATCAATTTTTGAGAATAAAAGTAATTTACAAGATCTAGTGACCACTGATATAGTTGATGACGTTGTAAGTGAATCTTCAAAAGTTTTGATCTTGGATCATGATTTCTGGTTAACTGTGTCAAAATTAATTGAATTAATGAAGCCTTTGGACAAATGGATAGCACATATGAAAAGTACTGATTCAAACATCAGTGAAATACCGGAAATGTTTATGGCTCTTGAAAAGCAATTTAGCAGGGATAATGAAGATTTCGAATCGTCGTCGGTATTAACAAGTTCTGAAATGGATAAAGTTTTGGAAAAAATAAAATTTGATATTCAGTCTGTTTTACATCCTATTCATTACGCAGCCAACATTTTGAATCCCACATTTAAGGGAGAAAGTTTAACGCAAGATGATTTTGTTGAAGGAACATCGTTAATAAGTAAACTATCAATGAAATTTCAAATTCCTGAAGATAATGTTCTGATTGATTTGGCAAATTATAATTCTTGTAAAGGCATTTGGAGTGAAAATTACATTAAAAAATCTATAGCATTGATGAGTTCTTCAAATTGGTGGAAAGGAGTTTGCAAGTGTTCATCTTTAAGTAAAATAGCAGGTGCTGTTTTAGATTTACCGCATACATCAGTAGCTGCTATTAAGAAAAGATCAGTAATAAAAGATGATAATGAAGGAAAAATAGCATTTATAAGTCATAATTTAAAATTATTAGAATCTTCGGCAAAGTTAAAACTAGATTTACAAGATGAGGTTTCTGTTCAGCCAAGTCAGGAAGGTGTCTACAATGTTACAAATTTTGAAATGGCTAATGGAGATTATGATCAAGTTTTTGTTCAAGAAGATTTTAAAGAAGCTAATGAAGTATTAAGTATTAATCCCATTGAGACGGAATCAGTAGAGTCTTTTCAACCAGAAGTTAAAATTTCTTTGACAAATGTTAAACAAGAAAAAGAACCTGAAGTTTATTATCAGATTGTAAATAGCGATGGTCAAATATACTTAGTTAAGCAAGATAAATAATAATTAATTGAAGTTAAAAATTCATATTTTAATAAATAAATTTAAGAAATTTTGTAAATTTTGTTTTTACTATAAAATAAAGATTTTTCAATTATTTTCAATAAATTTTTTTTCTTACATAAAATCTTTTTGAATCAGTTTAAGTACAAATTATTTTTGTTGTAAAAGTTTTTTAATTTCAATTTGCCACTGTATATTATAGTACTTATCGAGTATTTGATTTATATATAATTTATATTTGTTGTTTAAAATTAAAATTAAAAAACTGTATTTACAATGATCTTATAAATAAATATTTTGAAATAAATAAAAGAGTAAATTATTAAAAATATCACTTTTCTTTTTTTAAACTAATATTATACAAAGGATTAATATTTAAAGCATGTAAAAATTGCAATAAATGAGGTTGATAACCACTGTTTGCTAATTTTTCAGCAACATGAATTAAAAAGGCTCTTTGTTCACAAAACGAGTTATACATTTTTTCAAGATCATCATAATTAGGCCCACTTGATCCTGAACTTGGACAATTCCAATTTTGTAATCTAATTCGATTATGAAACTTTAATACAACTTGAAATATGTTACAGAGACTGGTCTTCATTTTTTCTCCTCTTGGATTAAGCATACACTTTGATAAAATTTTTTTTATGTAGTTTACATGAGTATCATAAATTTCATCCAAAGTATTAGCATTTTCTAAATTTTTTTCAAATTCAGACCAACTTGCATGCAGAACACTACATGTTAAATATGTGTTTAAAGCATTCATAAATTGCATCATTGAATGTCGGTACAGTTGAAGCTTGTGATGATTTTTTGAATGTGATACTTTTCTAATTGATTTTAAAATATGGAAATCCTCTTGCAAAACCCAAAGTACTCGCCCAACCATAAGAAGGAATTTGAAGACTTTTGTATACTGTTGCATAACAATATCATTAAATATTATATTCAAAGGCCAGTCTATTTTATAATTTAATGAAAGGCAACTTAACATTTCTGGATTTGAAGTTTGTAAATGCTGCGGTATATCTGTTGTTGATAAACTAAGTAATTTAGAATTTGTGTAAGAATTATTGAATGAATTACTTAATGCTTTTTTAAGAATATTTGTTAATACTGTAGAATTAAATAAGTCGATCGGAGTAGACACTTCATACAATCTTGTAAATAACGATTGCATCAATATTTTTGAAAATTCTCCATTAAGTAAAAAGAAGTAACTTCGAAGGCTATACAAATGAGATAGCATATTGTGTTCTTCAATTAAATATTTAATTATTGATCTATTTATAAGACGACTTTGAATTTTTAATGGGATAATAACAGATTTTTCTAAATAAACTTTTAATGAAGTAGTATCTATCATTTCAATGTCAGATGCAGTTAGTTCAGATTCAACTGATGGATTTTTAACACCGGAGTTATACTTGATAAATTTATTAATCATTGAAGTTTCTTGACATTCTTTTTGGATTTGCATCAAGGGCACATCTTCTTTTAATTCATCAGCCGAAGATCTTAAAATATTTTTACCTTAGAATATATTTACAATCCTAAATATATTTAATAAAAAATATTTAAAACTTACCTATCATTCGTAATTTCTGAAAACGGACTATTTTCGCAGCTTATAATAGGAATTGATATAGTTGATACGGTAAAATGATCAGTTGCTGTTGACATTGGCGTTTGTCTAATTTGTACATCTTCTTGTGCATCATAATTTTGTTGAATGCTGTGTGCCATATTTTTATTTCGATTTTTTTGTGCATCTGTAAGAGGATTTTGCATGTACTGTTTATTTTTGTTATCAGAATTCAAGGGAAGGTTGTATGTATGAGACATAATTTTATTTCTATTAGTTTGTGCCTCTGTAAGAAAATTATCATTTATTACTTCTGGTATAATTACATCCTGTATATTTATATTTATTTGATGCTGCATATTTTTTGATTTATTAATATTCATTTCTGGATATTTGCTTTTTTCAATGCTGGAAGTTATATTTTCATACTCATTGTTATTTGGTGTAAATCCATATTCTTCTTGCATAAATTTTAATTTATTAAATTCTGCTTCAGCATAATTATTTATATTTGATTTTTTGCTTATGGTTTGCAAATCTGAATCTAAAAAAAAATCATAAGTTTGCGACATTATTTTATTTTTGTTAATTTGTGCATCTGTTAAGACATCAGTTTCAAATGTTTTTAAGCTTTCTTCATTTCTCTCATGTTCATTGTTATTTGGCGTAATATCATACTCTTGCTGTAATATTTTGATTTTATTATTTTGCGCTGTGTTAGTTTTCTCATCTGTTGCATTTAAATTCAGTAAATCAAGTCTAGTTATTTTATTACTGTTTTCTGAAATATTAAGGTCCGCTGGACGAGTGGGTTTTGTGGTTGTTTCTTCTATAATCATACCATCATTTTCATCATTTTTTTTGGGATCCTCAACATTATCATCAGTGATCTCTTCTCTAACTAATTCTGAACTACGATTTTCACTTTCATCATCTTCTGTGTTTCTCTTATGTTCTTCTATTTCTTTTGTATTTGACAAGTCAATATTCACTTCATTTTCTGATTTATTTTGAGTTAAAACATCAAATGTATCTATAGTTTGATTATCAGATGTTAACTTTGAAGATTGTGTATTTTCTATAGATCGAAATTGTTGATTGTAACTTAAAATTAAATTTGTTCTTTCTTCAAAAAATTTCATTCTTTGAATTCGCCAATTAGCACGAATCTGGTGTTGCCTAGCTTCGTTAGCCAATTCAGTATAATATTTGATCGTATTTTCCCTATAAAAAAAAAATTAATTCCTATTGTTTGTAATTTTATGTAAAAATATATTACTTTTCTTTTTTTTCAGCAATAAGAGCTTCTTCTTCTTGTTTTTTTACAACTTCACAAATAAGTTTTTCAGCGAGTATTTCAGCATTTCTATCTTTTTCTTTTCTCAACGCCACTTCTTCTGCTTGTTCTTTTAATTGCTCGAGTAATTTACTTTTCTCATTTTTAATTTGTTGTAAAGCTTCCTTTTTTTCTCCTACAACAAAAATTTACATTACTTTTAGTAATTTTAAAAAACTAATAAATTAAAAACTTACTTTCTAGTCTTACTAGCGTATGCTTTTGAGCTGCAATAACTAATTCTGCTCTTTGTTTTTTGGCTTCTTTTTCTTCTTCAAAAGCTGTTGCCAGCGTTACTAAAGCACCTTGCTCATTTTCTCCTTTTAATAAATATGATTCGTAATATTTAACTTGCTCTCTTAACACACCTACACTTAAACACACTTTAACTGGTGGTTGACTTGTTGCCGACATTTGACATAATGGATTCTGATATAAAAAAAATATTTTAAAATTAAAATAAATATAATTTATAGTATAGAAATAAATATACTTGTGGATCACAAATTTTTAATAAAATAACAGCTTTTCCGCATTGCAAAATTGGTTCTGATAAATTTTTTAGAAAACCAGGAACAGATTTTTTATTTATATTAAATCCGCGAGTCCAAAATCTATGGCTACGAGTTCTTAAATACTGAGGTCTTACTTTTATCATAAATTCATCATAGATATCAACGCATAAGCCTTCAAAAATCCATTGTTGTAAAAATCTTAAAAAAATAAATTTAATAAAAATCAATTTAACTTTGTATACTATGATAAAATTTTTTTCCAAGTACCGAAAATAAACCTCACAGCAATCTTTAAGTATTGAGTAAAAACACAAAGCTACATTTTGATCAGTGATTTTTGTAACTTCATTATATATGTGTGTTAGGATTCCTATACCTTTTCCTAAATTTGTTACCCCTTGACTATCACAACAACAGAGTTGAGCGACTTTTAAAATTATGTTACCTAATGATTGCATTTGTAACATGAATTTTAAAATACCTTCGTTTTCAGTATCACTAATTTTAATTTGAATAATTGAAGCATTATAAAATAGTAGGAATTGCCTAATACTACTGCACAGAGCCTAAAATATATTTTATTTCAGTATACCTAATGAAAAAAAATTAATTTTAAGTATGATCACCTCAAATATTAATCCTTCAACTTGCAATTTTCCAGTTTGTATGTTAGGCGTGACTAAATTTGATAAATTTTTATAGCATGTACCCCATCTTACAAATTGATAGGAAATATTTTCAAGGGTTTCAGGACTTATTCCAATTATGGCTACTCCTTTTATTAATTCAAAACCATTCTAAAAAAAGTAAAGTTTGAATTCATATTTCAAGCTTATTTAAAAAAAAGCACATACCACTGGACTATATATAAAAATGCTTGATTCCATTCCATGAAGAAGAAGCTTCACATTATCTAAAAACTCTTTACTAGAAATTATTTTATTTGGCAAAACACTATTTTGAACCTGTTTAATACAATAAAAGCATGCAGTTAAAAAGTATATATAATATAAATAAAAATTTAAAAATTCATTTTAACCTTTGCTGTCGGAAAAATGTTTTCTTTTAGGAGTCTATTTAAATGCAAAGTTGCTTCATTTGATTCTGAAATAAATGGAGGTTCCTTAAAAATTTTAAGCGAACCTAAGGTTTCCCAACTTTTATAGCTCAAAGAGGTATCAATATTTTCACTGATACATGGATATTCCTGAAGTATTTTCTCAAAGTCATAATTTTCAATATAATTTAAATTTTCATTCGAAGATTCCTTATGTCTTGAGACATTTTCGTTATCATTTAACCATTCCAAAGGATCATGGTAGCTCAATGGAGTTTCTGGTTCTGTTACTATTCCTTCTTTATTTGATAAAAATTCTTCAGATCTAATATCATCCTACATAACATTTAATTAGTTAAATTATTTTACTAAAATAAATATTTGAATTTAGGTACCTTATTTTCCTGAAAAAATAGTGAATTAAAATCAGTTTCTCTATCAATAGATAGTATTAACTTCTTTTCATTTGAATAATCAATTCCACTGAAAATTGAAGGATTTGTAAACTGATCAAGCTGATATAATTTAGAATTTGGCATAATATAGTTATAACTATTAACATTATTTTCATTGCGCTTCAAAGACGATTCAAAATATTCAGGCAAACGAAACGATTCAATAGGGTACATTTGAAATGGCGGAATTTTTTTGTTATTGCATACTATCTCAGGCAAATGTGGATTTTGTTTTCCATAATAAAATATATCCTACATAAATTTACAATAGTATCTTTATCAAAATCTTAGGAAATCTTAGGAAAAATCTTTTTGTTTAACTTACTGAAATATCTTTATTTTCACTTTCAAATGATTTCAAGCAATTTAAAAATTGTAGTACTGAATAAATAGTTGAATTTTCAGTCGTATCTTCCTGTACTTCATCAATTAATGTTTCTAACTCTTCTCCATTTGTTACACTTCCAATACCAACTTTGAGAACAAAAGCGTGCTTTAGTAAGTCGCTAACAGGATCATTATAAGCTTCATTGCTATCATCTTAAAAATGAAATAAATTATAAAACTAAACAAAGTAAATGTTTTTTTTTGTAAGGCTTATAAAGCAGAGTATACATGTATGTATTTTTATCCAGTAAGTACTTACTATGAATATAAAACACAAATTTTACTAAATTTTTTTTATAATGCTACTTACAACTTCTTTCACTATGCTTCTTCAATAAAATCTCATAAGCTTTTGATTTAAATCTTCGAAGACAATTTGTTTTGTCTATTGATAAATAATAATCATCTTCATTATTTTGGAGTTGTCTTAGCAAACTTTCGCAAAGTTTACCAATAAGACCATAAATGTCACTGTCTTTGCTTTCTAAATCCATTGCTTCATTTTTTTATTTAATTTATTTGATTAACTATTTAAAATTTCGGTTAAAGAAAAAACTTTTTTTATTTATGTTAATACTTTTTAAATACATTTTATTTTGTTTATCTCTCCCCCTCTCATCATTCAAGTACATGTGTTTTTTATCATACACATCGCTATCTGTGCGTATATTAGACAAGGACAGTAGGAGAGCGATATTCGAGATTTTCGATCATGTGGCGAGACTTGGTACCCGCGAATTTCAACTGATTTTTAAGTATCATTCAATTTCAAGGATGTTTTTAATTTTTTAATATTTTTGATTTGTAACAAAGAATCATTAACCCGAATGTTTTAAAAATAGGTATATACACGATTAAGTTGCTTTGCTTGAAATTTAACGAAAAGTTATTGAAATTTAAAATTTTTAGAGTTATATTAGTCAGTTATTAATAATTCATTTTCTAGCCAAATATTTAAAAAAATGATTTAATGATATTATGATGTTTAAGCCAGAGTCGTCTGATGAAAATCATAAATGTATCCTAAAAATTAAATACTTTTCATAAAAATTCAAGTAAAGCTGCAGGGGCGGATCCAGACCTTAGGCTTGGAGGGGGGGGGGCATAGCCTATAAGATACATAAAAATTAGTGCCCTAAAGTAATCATACTTTGGATCCGCGCCTGAGTAAAGCGACCTAACCATTTTATATACAACATGAGAGCAAAGTAATGATTCCAGTTTTTCTAATATTGACAAACACACGAGGTATAATGCGGTAATTAGTACGAAATTGCATACCGACTAGAGAAAAGGTTTACTATAGGGTTTTTGGGTGACTGAATCCGAAACCGGGGTCAAAAGTGGCTTGAAATCAGGGAAACACCCGTATGGGACAGGAAGCTCACGTACTTAATATAGGGGATCATAGAAATTTTTTTGCGCCATTGGTCCCAAGAAACCATATGCATCGAAGATATTTAAGGATGAGCTTGTTTTAAAGCTAATAATCCTTGTCAGGATGGGATGATTATAAAAATATTGCCTAAATTATTTGCACAAAGCCCTTTTTTTTTATAAATTATTAAATTACTCACTGTGTATTATTTATATGATTGTGTTGATAATCAATTGTTTTTGATTCCTTAACCAAAAATCAAAAATTAATAACCAAAAAAATGGTTTTAATAATTAAAATGTATTTTTAAGTAAAATTTTTTGAAAATATTTGTAAACGTGCAATTGCACCGATTTTCAGCTTTTAAATAAATCTATAGATTACCCCCTTAGTTGTCTGGCTTCTTAGAACCAATTTCTCAAAAAAAATGCTATGGTTCCCTATTAGGTTATCCCGTTTAAAAAAAAAGAAAGTCGCGAATTTTTGTTCAAACTTTTCAATTTGCATCCGAAAAAGTAGTAAAATTTATATTATAAACAAATGTTTCATCCTCTATGGTGTGAAAATGGCCCTTAAATGTTTCAATACTGAACAAAATGATTTAAAAAGCGTTTATTTTTCAGTTAGCGGTGTGTAAAAAATTGCTTCATCTTCTGGTTAATTGACTAAAAACATAATCACTAATTTGATTTAAAAAATACATTTTTTATTTGTGCATTTTGTTTAATAGTATATATTACGAATCCATGTCCAGAAAAGTAAAGAATGGCCCAAATCGCATTTGGGTCATTCTTTATTTATGGGCAAGGGTCGTATACGACTTTTCACGTACAAAATACGTGCTTTAAAGAATTCTGGCCGCTAACAAGAAATAGTATATTAAGTTTCAAGGGCGCAAAAGCTTAGACACTATCGTGAGCACTAGTACGAATGCAGGGAGAAGCTGTGCACGAGTGTTATGTGTTCACGCACTGTTCACTTTAGACACTAGTCTAAAGTATTTCGCCCATGATGTTTACACTATTTTCTTCCTTCCTGGGCTTAAACGCGTGCTGAAACTTCACAAAAAATTTTACGCCCGGGTGGGCAAAAAACTTTGTTTATACTGTAATGTTTATAATAATTTAAAATATATATATTCTTAGAATTGGCTAAAGTTAATAAAATATTTCATGTGAACAATTTTTAAAATTTAATCATCCACATATAAGCTTTAGGTTTTCTGAACGTTGACATTTCCATGTTATCTTCACCTGTTGGTGTTTGATCATCAATTATGTTATAATTTGTTGCTAAATTTTAGTGGTTTATACCATAGTTGCTGCAGTTTATAATATACCATAGAAAAGCTTTAAAAAAAATTTTTTAAGATGTATTTTTCAATATTTTAACATTTAGGGGTATTTTTACCCCCTGCAAAGTGAAACATTTTTTTGTAATATAAATTTTGCTACTTAATTTTTCGTTTGAAGAAAAAGTTTGAAGAAAAAAAATTTACAATTATTAGTACAAATTTACAATTTCAACTTGAATATTTAGGGCTAATTTTTAAACCAAAGTTTACTCACTTCTTTATAAAAATGCAATTTTTTAAAAATGTTTTAGCACCTGTTTTAGAGCTTTATTTGAAAACTAAAGCCTTTCATAAAGCCCAAGTTTTCGTTTGACTTGGTGATGAAAATTTTAAAAATTCCCGAAGAAAAAATTAGTTTTTACCTAATTTTTGCAGCCAAAATTTACTTAATACTTCTCGCTAAACATGTAATTTTTCGATTTTATTTTCGTTTTTAGCAGGTACGTGTTTTTCAGTTTTTCTCGAAAACTAAACAATCGATCGTAAATTTCAAGGTCTCATTTTACTCAGTGAAACTGTGAAGAATCATAAAAAAAAGTTATACCATATTTAGAAAACGTTTGCTGTTTACACGATTTAAAATGATTTTTTTGCTTTTTTCAGATTTTTAAAGACTATTTTGGTCAGTAGTCCATTAGGATTGCAATGTAGCTTAAATCTGATTAAACATAATAATGCCTGACCTAGCCCTTTCATCCCCGTTTTTAGTAGATTTTTAGGGTATATGTTTAAGGGTTGTAGGTAAAACCATTGTCAGATTCTGAAAGAGCGTGAAATTTTACTATGGAGATGAAATTTTTAGCTGCGTATCTACAAAGAAATATATTTATTTTTGATAACTTCAAAAACTATCCACCCCTGCGTTAATGATTTAATCTGTAAAAGTTACTTTTTAGTGTGTATTTTGAATAGTAGGCGATGGAACTTTTTTTTTTAAACGGCAGTACGGTAAAAAAACAATAAATTTTATTTGTCCCTTTTCATGAAGCGATAATTAGAAACCAAAATTAGACCTCTCCAAAACGAAGATGATAAGGAGTCTTACAAAGGTTTGATATGTTGGAAGTACATTTTAAAATAAACTAAATATCTTGGTTCTGGAAAGGTTGTTTTTTCATGTTGCTTTATTTTTTTAAACATAATTTTATTTAAAATTTATATTAATTTTTTATTATTATACGTATAAATTTGTAAAAATAATTCATATTTCTTATATTTATTTTATATAATTATATTTAATATTCCTTAAATAAATTCATTTTCAACAGCATGCACAATTATATCAGCATAGCGTTTTCTGTCCTTTTGTTTTTTTATGTTTGGCAAATTCCAAAGTTTTTCAACATCTATAACTTCATCCTCAGAAACGTGCGTTTCAAAATTTTCTTCCGGTGATACTGTACAAAATGCTACTGCCTCTAAAGCGAATGTCATTCCAAATACTGATTGTTCTTTTATCTATAAAAATTTAAAGTTCATATTATAAATGATAAAAATTAGAAAAATTAAAAATATTAAAAAAACAAACTAAAGATTTCTGTAGGGTTTTTGGTAAAATATGATAGGAAACTTTGAAGAAGCTATCGCTTTAAAATTCTCATAAAAAATAAAGTATTCGAATCGAAATTCATTTTCTTACTTTATAAGACAGTAATTTTAAAAATAATTTATTCTCGACACAGAACCTGAATATTATATTTTAAATTAAATGAATATTTCTCTATACTAGTGGTCATTACCACATAGAACTTTTCTAAGAGCTTGTCAAGAATATAATAAATATTGTACACTTTGTAATAAGAGATTTGGAGTATTCTTTCCCTGCCCAGGACAATAATTACAGTCTTTTTTCCCCGCTAGTAGAAGACAAAGAAAGAATTTCATTAAACATCTGGTTTCGTTCATTACCTCATCCATAAAATCTTGATAAGTATAAACCTTCTCAACAGCCAAACCAAGAAGTTTTGTTGATTGACTAAGAAATTTATAATAATCTTGTAATAACTGATAAAAGTATTGATCCCTCACAGCTTTATCAGTACAGGCATACAAAAAAAAAGTAATATCAAGTACTGGTGAAGCACATCTAGCTAATTGAAAATCAAGTATGAGAGCTTCAAAATTTCCGTTTGGAAGTTTACGCGTTAAAAAATTGGGCGCCCATGAATCACCTTCATTTATAACAGAACTTGGATTGTATTTTCTTGAGCATAGTTCTGTACATTTTTCGAATAAATCACCGGGTTCGTAAGAATTAAATTTTTTTTCAGCTTCACTTCCTGGATATTCATGAGATAAAGCATCTTTAGCTATTCTTAAAATAACATTTGTCTGTAATAAGAGAAATAAATAAAAAATTCATAAATTTTTATATACTAAAGGCAAGATAAAAAGCACTAACTTACATGAAAATTTTTATACCAAGTTTCATAAATTTCTTCGGTATAAAATGTTTCAATCAGCATATTGATAAGTTTATTATATTCTTCTTCGTGATCATTTTTGAAAGCAAATGATATCGAATGAAATTTAGCTAAGGCTTCAATAATGTATTTACATTCTTCGTAAGATAAACAATTCTGACGCGATACCGTTCGATAACCAATATTTGTAACATCTTCCAATGCTAGAAAATCATTTTCACCGTCGAGATGGTATGCTAAACATCGTGGTATGCACAATAATTGACTCTGATCTTTTGATTTTAAATACTCATCAAATCTGCTTGCAATCTTTAGTTTTCATTTTTTTTTTACAATAAAAATAAATAATTAATACTACTTTTTAAAATTATTTTCTTTACTAGCGGGCAATAATGAGTATATTTCAATTTTTAAGAACCATCAATATTGCTCTTTGTGAAGAAAAAAACATTTATAATCTCATCTAGAAATATTTATTTTTATTAAATATGATTGCAGGACTTTAAACCTTTGCATTTAGCAAAATAAGTATTTCTATGAGTCGGTTAAGGATGTACTATAAAAAATGTGGGTACGAGGAAAATCATGCTGAATTTGAGTGATAAAAACTGATTCTTAATCTGGATGGTTTTCCTGCTCTCTTTTAATAAATTTTAACCTTCTTATTAATTTTTCATTAATGGAATTATTTAAAGTACAAATGTTGTTAATCAAATTTTGACTAATTTCTTCTAAAAGCTTTTTTTGTAAGTAAAAAAGAATTTTCTGTTTTTACCCATAATTATTTTTTACGTAAAAAGTACTCACACATTTATAACAAAATAATCTTATAACCTTTGCTCAACTTTTATTTTGGCTTACTTTTCTGCACTATTCACTAACAAGACAAGTTCAATACATTTGGAACACCAAATTACACCAAATGGTTATGAATGAGTTTGTTATGTTGAAAAAACATGCCGACTATCCTCCGTTCATTCCAATGGGTCTTCTAAGCCTAGAAACGCAGGGCTCAATGTTATAAAAAAGAATTTTTTGGTAATTTTCAATGAAACACCAAAACCTCGCAAAATATTCAAAACTCTTCTGGTTGGTCTCATTTATTTGGTTTAAGTATCACCTTTCATAATCCGTAAACCGCAATTTATTATCACTAATTTCTTTATCACTATAGCCAATTAACCAAACGGTCATTTTCGGCTAAAAATGACCAATTTTTAAAATGCTGCCAAATTTGTAATTTCTGACGAAAATGGGTTTTGTAGGTGTGAAAAAATTTGTACAAGCTTCAAGTTTCCAAAACTTCTTTACTTTACCTTTTTCAATTATTTGTTAATCAGATATGATAATTTGAAGTCACAATCATAATTTTACGATTTTTTAAAAAAGCTCATTTTTAATGTTAACTTTAAAGAGCCATATAATTAAGGAAATGAGATGAGTAAAAAATTCTTTGAAACTTAAAGCTTGTACAAATTTTTTCACACGTACAAAACCCATTTTCGTCAGAAATTACAAATTTGGCAGTATTTTAAAAATTGGTCATTTTTAGCCGAAAATGACCGTTTGGTTAATTGGCTATAGTGATAAAGAAATTAGTGATAATAAATTGCGGTTTACGGATCATGAAAGGTGATACTTAAAACAAAAAAATGAGACCAACCAGAAGAATTTTGGTTAACTTGCGAGGTTTTGGCGTTTCATTGAAAATTACCAAAAAACCCTATTTTATAACATTGAGCCCTGCGTTTCTAGGCCCAGAAGGCCCATAGGAAGGAACGAATGGTAGTCGGCATGTTTTTTCAACATAACAAACTCATTCATAACCATTTGGTGTAATTTGGTGTTCCAAATGTATTGGACTTGAATGTTTTGTTAACAAAAATTTTTCACGGAATACAGATATTGTATACAGAAATTTTTTTTTTAAACAAAACACGTAGGAAATGGTCCCTAGGGATGCATAACAAGATCAGAGAAATTATTCGCTATTCAGAGGAACAGAATAACCATTAGGGGCCTATTGGGCCAAATTGGAAAAAAATGAAATCCTGATGTATAAATATAACCCTAGGGATAAAAAATAGGTCCAGCATGATAGGATAATAATTACTAGATAAATTTGGCAGGGGCCCATTGAGCCTTATCTGGTAAAAAAGAAATTCTGATGTATAAATTGATTTCTAGGGTTGAAAATGGACTATTGGGATAAAAAATGGGTCTAGAATGACAAAATAAATACTAACGGATAGAATCAACTATCCTGGGGCCCATTGGGCCCAATTGCGAAAAATTAAGATATTGATGTATAAATTTATCTCCAGGGATAAAACTGGACTGCAGTGGTAAAAAATTAATCTAGCATAGCGTGATAAAATAAATACCAACGGATAAAATCAAACGTCCAGGGGCCCATTGGGGCCAACTGGGTAAAAATGAAAGCCTGATGTACAAATTGATCCCCAGGGATAAAAATGGAGTCTAGTGATAAAAATTAGGTCTAAAAATATAAAACAAATACAAACGGAAAAAATCAGCCATCCAGGGACCCATTGGGCCTGATTTCGCAAAAATCAGATCCTGTTCTACAAAAGATCCAACACAAGAATCAAAGATTTATTTTAGCCCAAAAGCTACATTATAAGTTTTAACCAGAGAAGGCCTATTTTATATGTTAGCATTTATTCTATTATGCTGAACCCATTTTGTACCCTACAGTCCATTTTCTCCCTAGTGATCAATTTGTATATCAAGATTTCAATTTTACCAGGTTAGGCTCAATAGGCTCCTGATCGCCGATCTTACCCGATGGTATTTATTTCACCATTCTCAATCCATTTATTACCCCAACCGTCCATTTTCGTTCCTATGAATCAATTTATACATCAGGATTTCATTTTTACCCGGTTAGTCCCAATGGGCACCTGGACGTCTGATTTTATCCTTTGGTATTTATTTTATCACGCTAGATTAATTTTTTACCACTGCAGTCCAGTTTTATCCCTGGAGATAAATTTGTACATCAATATCTCATTTTTCTCCGATTGGGCCCAATGGGCCATGGGATAGCTGATTCTATCCGTAGTATTTATTTTGTCATTCTCGACCCATTTTTTACCCCAAAAGTCCATTTTCGGCCCTAGGAATCATTATATACATCAGAATTTCTTTTTTACCAGATAGGGTCCAATGGGCTCCTGGATAGCCGAATTCATCTGCTGGTATTTATCCTATCACGCTGGACCCATTTTAGGCAAAGAAACTTTCCCCCCTCAAAACAATTAAAAGCAAGGGAGATTTAGATGCGTTATTTCAATTATATAAAAAAATATTTCTTCAGAATAAAACTCAGGCCAAAATTTTCCTCATACCCTAAAAAGCTTAAAAAATATACCTTTTTGTAAAATATAATTTCATTATAAAAAAAATCAATACATCTTAAAGTTTTTCTCTGTCCAATACTTTTCGGCAATGACTTAACAACAATAATTGTATCAAGTAATTGATTATTATCTGTTATTTTACTGATAATATGAATTTTATTTAATACTGATAAATTACTATCACCTTTGGCACTCGCTTCGCTAAATTTCCATGATACTATTTCAATGTCATTTATGTTTAAATTTAATATTTTATCATTTATTACTATTTTTTTTAATACATCTTCGGTAAAATTATTGCTAACTGATTTTAGTAAATTTATATCTTTAACCATTCTTCTTTCGGATTTTCAACGACTAAAAAAAAAAAATTAATTTTGTACAATGTCGTTAAAAATAAAGTAATTTCGAATATGACATCATGTACACCAATATCTGTGACACTAATCAATTTTAACATCATACCAACATGAAATAAAAAAAAAAATATAATACTGACAAAAAAATTACCTGAATATGAAATTTTTATTAATTTTTTGCTGAAGATTGTAATACCATGGTAATACCTACTTATAAGACTAAATAAAAAATGATGAAAAATTTTAAAAATAATTAAAATTTATTAATTAATACCTTTTTTTAAATATGATAAGTAATTTAATTAATTTTTATAAATTTTTAGCAGAATAAAAATTGATATTTATATATACTAATGTACTTAAGCTATTCATGAATAAAAAAAATGATTTCAGTACTTATAAGAGCGAACTAATAAAATTTTGTAACTTTTAAAACTAAGCAAACTTTATATAATTATAGATTCTAGCTATTTTGCTCTGTGTGTATAATATGCGATTATTGATAATGCAAAATCCCAACAGATGTTTTGAATTTTCTACATTATCGACTTTGAAAAAAAGCGCAAATGAAAATTTAAATTCAAACAACTTATATTAAAAAATAGTAAAGAAATTTTTTAAGATTTGTAGATTTGTTTGTTTTTTAATTCAGAAGTTATAAAGTTTTCAAAAGTTATTCAATTTTTCTGGCATTTTTTACCATTCGGATACTACTTATTATTTAAGTTTTTCTATATCATTTATTCAAACCGATTTAACTGCAGGTTCAGTATTTTAAAACATGATACAGTCTGGGATTGACATCTCACACCATAAATGGAGACTTTTTCTGCAATAAGTTTTTTTGGTCACGTATCACAGATTTTTGGGCTCTCGAGAGTTTTCTAAGTAGATAATATTCTTCAATTCGATTTTTGAATTACTATACGTTTTCGTATCACTATAATTTCGGTTTCTGGAGTCACAAATAAATGTAAATTTGCAGAAAATAGCTGCCATTTCAGAATTTTTTAAACTGGCATATGACTTCAATTTTTGACTACTAAACCCAGGCAAATATTTTTTTTTATAAATCCCAGACTTTTACCTTCTAAGTCAATTCCAATAAGAATTACTCAGATTGTAATTCAAAAAACGTAATATTAATCATGTGAAAATCAGTAGTTTAGCAAAAATTACATAGTGAATTGGTTTCAGACAAAGATAACAAAGAAGCTGCATTTTAGGTATATCTATAACATCAATTTTCATAATGTAACTAATAAATTATTCTACTCAAGTATACATGACAATATCCAATTCCATTTGACCGATGAATAAAACGAAAATTAAAGTCTTTTCAAATAAGTTTAGTAAGCACGTATTCTCATTTTCCGTTATATTTGCAATTAACTGTAGAATGTAATAAAAAAAGCAAAGGTAAAAAATAAAATAAATACCTATACGTTTTATTATTTCGCAATATTGATTTTAAGATTTAATTCATGTTATTTTTTCTACTAATTATTTTCTCTGCTCTGAATCAAATTAAATTTCAAATAAAATATCCATTCAAAATTAAATAATTAAATTTGCAATTTTCATATTTTGTATCGGGTACTTATGAATAATTAGAAATTTCATTTAATATAAATTGGTTTATGTATATGATGGATTCCACAGAAACTGAGCTGTAGTAGAACTGAAGAGTCGCAAAAATCGTCCCAAAATATTTTTTTCTCCAAAAGTACAACTAAAAATAAATGCTCTCAGCCAATTTTAGCTTTCAAGTTCAAATCTTTGATTCTTTCAGCAATTTTTGTGTTTTTGGCTTACTTCGGTAAATTAACTCAAAATATTATTATTTTTTGCTGTCGAATAGTAATACTGTTACAAAATTTCAAAATATCTTTCTCTAAGGCACTTATAAGCAATTTCCCGCAGAATTCGATTCCGATATCAAAAGAAGAAAACTTGAGTCAGTTTATCAAAGTAGGCCAAAAACACAAAAATGGCTGCAAAAAATCAAGGACGTGACCTAGAAAGCAAAAATTGAATTAGAGTACTAAAAAAATCAACTACTAAATATCAATAAATTGAGATGATTTGGCAAAAATGTATAAATTTTTGTTTAGAATTAGTGCGTATTATTTTGAACATGATTTAATCATCGAATACGATACTTCACAATCAATATTTTGGCTCTTATGTAACATTAATGGCAAAATATCACATCTTTAGAAATTCAGACGATGAATTAAGTAAGCTTATTTTTTGGAAAGAATGGAGTCTTAAAGCTTCATAGAAGCCACAATACTGATTGTCTATTTTTTCTAATTAATCAATATGTATATTACATGTATGAGGGTTATGGAGCTTGCCAAACTAATATATTAATCTTAATTTTTGAAAACTTTAATTTAAGACTTTACAGTTTAAATATGGTTAATTGGTTTCAGAATTATCGAGTTTCCAAAACGGCCTAAATTTGCGGTTATATTATTATGGCAATAAATTTTAAATTTAGAAAAATTGGAATTTACATACATTCACAATGAATGTTTATCTATTACAGTCCATTTGTCTTGGCAATAGATTTCTATTAGTATATACGTATAATTACATAACTAGAATTTCAAGATTCTATAGACATAAATTGTGCAAATACTTCAGCTGTAATAGCTGGCAAGTTAACACACGGTATTGAAATTCTTTAGTGATAGAAGTTCTTATAATATATTATATATTGAAGAAATAAGATACTAATAAGAAATGTTGAAATTAAAAAAAGAACTTGTCGATACTTTTATTTCTGTTTCGGATACGTAGTAATTTTATTTTTGTGCAAGATAATAAATTATCTTTAAAAATTTCTGAAATTTTTTTGGTAATTTTTTCTTTTAAAAGAATTCAAAGAATAATTATAATTTAAACATATTTGTAAAGTAATACCAAATAAATTTCTACTTAATTTTTAGTACACTGTAAAAAGTAACTTTCTTATATTAACAAAAAAATTAGAACATTTTCGAAAAAATTTGTAAATATTCGAAAAAAATCGTAAATTTACTAAATTCAGTATATAATCGAAAAATTCGAGAATCCTCGATTTTTTTTGTGAATTTGCAAGAAAAATTGATAATTTACAATTTTTTTTCGAAAATTTACAAAAAATAGTTGTGAATTCACAACTATTCTCATAAAATCACAAAAAAAAATCGAGAATTCTCGAATTTTTCGATTATATACTAAATTTAGTAAATTTACAATTTTCATCGAAAATATAAAAATTTTTTTAAAATTTCACTAATTTTTCGAAAACATTCTATTTTTTTTTAATCTAAGGAAGTTACTTTTTACAGTGTATTTGAAAGTTATAAAAAACGAAAATTATCGTTTGAGAACAAGTTAGTGAATAGGAAAAACTTAAATAGAGTGAAAATATTTGCAATTTGTCTGAGTTATTAGATAGCAAAATATTTTATAAGAAAATGAACTAAAATAACAGTCAAATACTATAGTTTTCCTGTATAATTTTAATTGAGCGTCTATTAAATGTTATACTCTCTTAACATGATTTTCTCTAACCAAAAACATCTTTAAACTTAAAGTTTTATTCGTTAGATTTCTGTACGTATTAATGTATGCACGCTTTACTATTTCAGATGTGTATTAATATTGTGTATACGAATAAGGAAACAGATTTTCAAAATAATTGGCTTGCAAGCTTATATAATGCTGCGGTTATAGTTTTTATTCTAAACTTGCTTTATGCAACTCTCTATTTCTCTATATAATATAACATAACAAATATATAAATGTATGCAGGGTACCAGCACACAAGTTTCGTTGAACGAACTATGACAAAATAAAGAAAGAAAATTCTTTCGCTTATACGCATGACGGATTCCACGCCAATTGGGTCCAAATTGAACTTAAGGATCGCAGAAATGGGTATGAACTATTTTTTCCCGAAAGTGCAACTACTGATAAGTAGTTACCCCATGCCAATCGTATGAAAATAACTACCGAAAATCGAGAATTAAACCGTTCCAGCTAAAAATTGGCATGGGGACTTATCATTAGTTGCACTTTCGGAAAAAATTGTTTCCACTCATTTATGCGACCTTTCAATTTAATTTTGGCCAAATTGGCATGGGGTTCTTCATATTATTGGTTTTTGAGATATTGAAGATTATTTTAATTTTAGACAAAAACTTAGATGCTGTATTAACGTGGAAAACAGGCTAATTTAGTTCATTTCTTGATAAAAATACGCTGAAAAGAAAATCTGGTTCTACCGGAATTCTGGTTGTGGCAGCCAGAATTTTTTTCTGTTAAACGCCCACTTAAAAAGATTAAGCTTCATTTTGGGTAAACTTACCGAAGTAAGCTTACGGACTAACCTGAAAATGGGTGGTTGAAAATGACATAAAACGTAAAGAAAAGTTAAAAAAAAATTTTTTTGTCCCAAATTCTTTTGCCGTACTCGTTTTTTAAATGAAATTAAATTTTCTCCACGATTTATGGAACATGCAATCTTGAAAAAAAATCGGCTTTCGCAAACGAAATTCCGGTCGTAGTAGCTAGATTTTTTTCCAGTGTAAGTATCGATAAATGATTGTTTAATTGAAATAATGCAAAAAAAACTTTGTATGAAGAGCTATCTAAAGGCGTAATTAATAATAAGGACTTGACCATGCGTATCTAGCATGCATATGAGCAATTATTTTAAAAGTAATACTTAATTCGAGCCTGAAATCGTAAATTTTTTTTTTGAGGGCACATCGATATGACCCGTGTTTTCAGATAGTTTGAACCTTCAGAAAACCGAAAAAAATCGTGAACTAGAAATCGGCGATAGGTGCCAAAAAGATTTTTTCACTTTTATGTCAAAAAACGTGTTTTTCGTATCTGAGCTACCCTAAATTTTTAAAATAACTTTTTAGGTAAAAAAACTTTTTTAAAATAGATAAGAAAATCTGATTACCAGGGAAAAACCACTCCAGAAGAAAAAAAAACTTATCTTTTTACAATGAAATTTAGCCAAGTTATCGTCAATTTAAGATTTTGCTCAAATTCGTCTTAAAAAAGATTGAAATTTTATTGAAAAAAGCCTGTTTCTGAACTTTAAACATGCATTACTCGCTTGATTTTCATCGTAAAATAATAATTTTATTTTTTAAATCGATTAATTTTTTCCTGGCAATTCAATTCTTTAAGAAAAAAAATCATTTTTATTGACCAAATTACAATTTTTAGGTCAGAAGCCTTTGAAAACTGTAAGTAGCAAGATTTACTTAACACAGTTTTTGATCTAAAAATTAAAATTTTGTCAATAAAAATAATTTTTTTCTTAAAGAATTGAATTGCCAGGAAAAAATTAATCGATTTTAAAAAAAAAATTATTATTTTACGATGAAAATCAAGCGAATAATGCATGTTTAAGGTTCAGAAACAGGCTTTTTTCAATAAAATTTGAATCTTTTTTAAGACGAATTTGAGCAAAATCTTAAATTGACGATAACTTGGCTAAATTTCATCGTAAAAAGATAAGTTTTTTTTTCTTCTGGAGTGGTTTTTCCCTGGCAATCAGATTTTTTTATCTATTTTTTTATATTTTATTTACCTTAAAAGTTATTTTAAAAATTTGGGGTAGCTCAGATACGAAAAACACGGTTTTTGACATAAAAGTGAAAAAATCTTTTTGGCACCTATCGCCGATTTCTTGTTCACGATTTTTTTTGGTTTTCTGAAGGTTCAAACTATCTGAAAACACGGGTCATATCGATGTGCCCTCAAAAAAAAAAATTTACGATTCCAGGCTCGAATTAAGTATCACTTTTAAAATAATTGCTCATATAATAGACTTCAGTTAAGCGCGAAAATAATAATTATATATGGAAATCGTACTCATGTTTGCAAAAGAGAATGAATTTATAGTACTACCTTCATGATCAAATTTTATTGGTTAAAAGGGGTAAAAGTGTATTACAAAAAAGACAATATAAAAGTTCTTCTATCACAACCGAAGTTAATTATCCCAAATTCGTACTTTTATGTATAATTTGTTATAATATCGAAATTATTACGATTAAAAATTAATTAAAATTTAAGCTATACCGAATAAAATTTCATGTATAAATTAATACGTATTTGTTTGTGGTTTCAGTAACTTATGTAAATACATCGTTGAATTAATTGCAATGGTTTATTTACTTCATTGAACAAACTAGTGTAATTAATGCAGGGACCAATATTCTAGCTATAATGTTTTCTCGAATAATTCTGAGTAAGAGATAATTTTATTTATGCTAAACCTGAATATAGAGTATTTTAAAGAATAATTAGCAAAAATGGAATTATAAATTCATTATACCTACATGGGATAATTTACGTCCAGTTTACATACGGTAATAGTAACCGATTTTCTAGCTGGCTCGATGTGGGGATGTGAGGTAATAGTAGCACTAGGTAGCAAAATTTTTCTGCCAAAATGATCTATAACTTTGCTTATGAAATTTTTGTAGCCACGAGTTTGACAGCGATTTTTATTTTTATTGAAATGTATACTTTGAGTGAGCACGGATTAAATATAGGATTTAAAATAGATTTTTCGGGTGTTGATCACAAATTTCGGATTCATGTATTTAGGAAATGGGCGTTTCATCCTTAAATCCGCTAAAACTACCCCTAAAATTATTCGACACGAAAAATCCCTATACACTAAGTGTTGACACTCAAAGCGCGAGTATATAAAAATTACCCCTTTTCAGGTCAATTTTTTCAAGTTTATTTTACAAAAATGTTTTTATGCGAGATACTTCAGATAAAAGTTTAATATAAAATGGTAGTAGTTTCGTATTTAGGATTTACTAATCTGAATTTTAATATCAAAGGGTTAGTCATATAATTTTTACTGACTTGTCTATATCTATAACTATAAAATTTAAAACGCAGAAGGGCTTTTATATGAATTTGATGTACACTCTCATTTGGGTTGTAAAAAAATCGAAATCGTATCTGGTTTGATAATAAATCTTGATAATACTTGTTTTATATTTTGTCTTCATTGTATATAGTGCGAACTTTATGAAACTCCCCCACACTTGAATAAATACAGATGAACTTACAAAGTAAATTATTATTATGTTCTGTACTAAACGTGCATAAATTGTCGCCAAATAGAATTATATATACGATTGAGTGTCAGCATCCTGTTAGCATGTCAAGTTTTGTTTAACTTTATCAGTTGATACAATATTTAGATGAAGCATCTTTACTTAGATACAACTTTAATCCATCAAAATAAATATTCAGATAATTAATTTATTTAATTATTCTTACAATGACTTTTAATAAAAAAGCTCCACTAAAGTTAAATTTTCAATTTTTTATTAAATTGGAAATCAAATAAGTACTTTTTAGTTAACCTGAGTTGAAAAAGTTCGTGGGTTTCCACGGTACCGTGCATTCTCTTCGTGAGCTTTACAAGTTCTTCAAATTCAAAGTAGGTATGAGGAATTTTAATCAATTATTTCCCCGATTGCTCCTAAAAAGTATATAGAGAATTAATTAAAATAGTGTACAGATATTTAGTTTATTTTACTGTGCTGTTAGGACAGAGAAAAAAATAGTGACAGTTATTAGGTGAGGGTAGCAACTACAGGGATGTGCGGTTACCCTAATAACTCAAGAATCAATTATCATGAAATTTGAAAAAAAGATGAAATATCTAAAAATTATCGGATAATTTTAATATTGCAGTTGATATTTATTGATGATTATATATCGCAGTTGATATTATTTCTGCCGTGCACATCCGAAACAACGTTATCTGACATATGCAAATATGTTATAATTTCTCGCGCTTTTTAGTGTATTTTAAATAGCGAAAAACAAAAGAAAAAACATTATCTACAAATGTCAGATAACGTTATTTTGGATGTGGACGGCAAATTTTATTCGGCACTAATTTTTACGTACTAATAAACATTTTTTGTTTTTTTTTTAGTTTTTTTTGCAGTATGCGAGAGAAATAAAGATATGGGAAAAGTATTTAAAAATTAATTGATTTTGCATAATTGGAATAAACTCAGGATCAGCTCAGAATCAGCTCAGAATTGTTAGCAGTAGAGCATTATTTTTTTTAAACACTGAGGATATACCAGGGGAGCAAGTTCGCCTATCACTTTTTAAAGAAAATTTCCGAAAATACTAATTGTGAAAAAACACTAGATCTGAATAACTTTACTAGAATAGAAAAATTATTTTTATAAAGATCACCGGGAACAGACCAGAGGGGGTGGATCCCTCCTCTCAATTGTGCTAATAGAATTATAAAGCCATGGAAATTTCCGATACAAAACTGTACTTGTTGACCTCTGAAGCTTTTTGGGTTTATCTGAAAAATAACCTAACAATATACTTACCAATCCTGGAACCTATTAACGCATTTTTTTTTAGTTTGAAGGTATTTCGACTAATTATTTGTTATACGATTATTTTGATAACTGATAGACTTTTTCGATAATCATCCATACCTAGTTTCAAAGAAATCTATTTTATATTCATAAAAATTAAAAATTCTTAAATAGTCTGTTTTATGTATAATAATTCAAACTATATATTTCCTAATTTTAACTTCAGTTCTTTTATTTTAAAGAAGAATAATTTTATTTATGTTTATTTAAATACCTTCATACACCAGTTTTGAAAAATTTTCTATAATAAGTTTGACTAATCTAAAGGATTACGGAAATCGGTTCAAAACTGGTCCAAACTATTTTTGTCTAGAAGTGCAACTAAAATTTGGGAAACTTCAGAAATTTAACTTGCATAAATGTTAGGTTTTAATAATGCGAAAGTGCATCTGATAGAACAATATGTTTCTCTAACTAGCCAAAACCTTTTTTTAATCTTTAGAAGATAAAAAAAATTTAAAATAGTACTGCATTTTAAAATGTATTCTAACAATTATATGTACATAAAGCATGAATTTGGCAAGAAAACAAAAAATAAGATAATAAAAGAGATGGAAAATGAATAGCAAAACAAAAAATTAGGACGTTTAAAAAGAAAGTAAAAATGAAAAAATGCATGAATATAAAGGAATTTTAGTTTTGTATTATGCAGCATAAAAAAGAATGAGTATGATCAATGGAGAAAAAAATAGAAGGGATGTTATATACATAGGTATAAAAAAATTTGATAGCCACAAACGAGAGTTTTCCATTAAAAAGCACTTTGGTTTTGGCTCTTTTACAGACATGCGTTAAGTTTTAAATACGGTACCTTTAATAGCTTAATGCTGGCCAAAAAGATTAATATTACTCGAGTTACCATAAAATTAATTTACTTTTATTCAGACTAATATTTTCCATAATGTAATATAAAATATAAGAATTTAGTTTATTAGTTCTAGAAATAAAGTTTAACCCGTTCACGCGAATGATGTATAAAATCGTTTTTTGGAAAATTTTCTTTTTTTTCAGCTTATTACAGAAAATTATAAATGTTTCAAAAAAAAAAAATAATAATATATTTGAATAGTAACTAAAACTTCATAAAAGTACTTACAGGTCAATTTATTTTAATGAATTTTGAGATATTTGAAAATAATGAAAAACCACGTTGACCAGATATAAAAAATAGAGCAATCAATATTACTACATGTGTAGGAACAGTGGCGGATACAGGGTGGGTGAGTCAAAGGGGTCAAAACGATGTAAAAGAAAGAAGTAACCTGTTTTGTTTTAAGCCTCGTCATAATCTTGTATAGGTTGTCTCCGGACACGGAAACTTCAAAGTTCAAATAGTATCTCAAAAAGCTCATATTTAAATGCCTAAGATGGAGTGCCATCAGAGAATATCTCGTAGGTACAGTCGAAGAGAACGCATGGAAAGAGATGGAACAAACACCAAGTCTTCTAGTGTCCAAATCTGAGGAAACATGCGAGGTGTTCTCTAACTACTGTGACAAAGTTATGTATATTAAATCTTGTGAAGAATGCTTCTCTGAAAGCAACTAGTCTCAGGATCATAAGTAGGAGTGCCCGAGACTAGATCCCAAATTGAAAATAGCTTCATAAAGTTGCTCGGGGTGAGGATTGTCGGATCCGTCACCTGGTAGGTTCCCGCAATAAGCATCTTTGCGAGGAGACCTGCCAGAGCAATTAGGAAACTTTGTTAAAACTTTCTTTTTTCATGATATTTTTAATTAATTAAATCAAAACATATTTATTTTAATTTATATTTTTTCTTACTAATAAAACATTTTTCTCTCAGCTAAAAGTCTTTAATAAAACAGAGAAGGTGCGTTTTAGGGCCCACGCCGCCGAGAGGTGCCCCGCATGTAGACTACCGCTCATGGGAGCGGGTCTATCAGAAGTGGTGTCCCTCCGCCTAACCCAACGGATCCCGAGACGGATCCTTACACTAATGAGGTAAAAATCATGGTGTAAAGGTCACTACTGAGGCCTGGTGTAGTGAAATAGCGGCTCCGTAGAGTCTCGGTCTTAGGATCGTGATTCGGGATATGCCCCAAGGTGGTGCGCTGTGCCCATATAAGACATTTGCTGACCTCCCCCCCTTCAGCGGTCAGTTTTACTTTTTTTTAGCTAATTTTACGTTATATAATTCGTACCAATTTGGCCCCCCCCCAAAAAAAATTTGAAGGACCTTTATTAGCAAATTTTTTGTAATTTGATTCAAATGACCTCCCCAAAAAATTTTCTAGATCCGCCTCTGAGGAAATTAACTGCAAATTGTGGTAATATTACTGCTATAGTAACATTACTACAGAAAAGTAAAATCAATGACCTATAATGATATTGAGTGCACTATTTTTTACTGTGCACTAAATTGGATATTTTGCTGAACGAGTTAAATACTATTGCGATTTCAATAGCAAAACATACTAAAAAAAATCCTAAAAAACATTTTAAAAAAATTCTCAAAAATTTTGAGTCAAAATATATTTCGGAAATTCGTAGGATAGAATTTTCGTGAAAAAATCCATATTTATAATGTTAAAAAATCATTTACTAGTTTTAAAAACTAGATGTTTTAGGTAAATAATTTTATCCTTACTTAATTTAGAAAAATTGAATTGTATTCACTATTTTTTTTTTTTTTAATTTTGCTCTTATTTTTATTTTATTTTATTAATATTAAACGGTCATATTTGCCCTTAACAATATTCCAATACATATTTAAATAAATTTTAAATAATTAGTTTATAAATTAAGTAAATAACTAAATAAAATAACAATTTGTAAAGTATTCAAAAAAATATTTAAAACAATACAATATTCAATCTAATAAATGTAATTTATTTTATTTAATTTAAATTAATTTAAACTAAGGTGAATGATAAAGCAAGAATATAATATTTTACAAATTAAATTACTGAGCAGTAAATTAATTAGTCATAACATTTTAGATATTGACTTCTAATAATTTTTTTAAATGATAAGGCATCGACTTCAGACACCAATTTATGTAAATTGTTATCAGATTTCCAAATCCTGCACAGTCTATAATAGGGTGAAAAAAATACAAAATTGGATCTGGTAGAATTAGCTTCACCTTCAGTAATACTCCGAGGAAATCGTAAATTATAATCTATTTTTCTAATTTGGAATTTATTATCAGAATAAATTTATTAATTTTTTTTTATTTATTAATATTTAGCTAAGTTTATTATCAGAAAGACAACTATATACAAATAAAATGTCATATCATGAACTTAATAAATATTCTATCATGATTGATATCATGATATGAGTCGATAGAATATATATTAAGTTTATTAGAGATAGAACTATAATTGTGATTATCAAAGTTCATTGGCTCCCCAATCTTAAATGATGAAAACCTTTAAAACTTATGTACTAAACTATTCAGGATTAAATGTTATATATAGCATTCTATCGAACTTTATAAGCAACAAAAGCTTTTTTTTTTAATACTCACGTGTTGTAAAAAAGTTTAGTGAGATATTTTAACATGGAACATGTTTATAGGCAGGGGGGTTACTTCAAGCATGTCATTTTGGGAGGGGGGAAATTAAACAAGCTTAGACTAAATTTGATTTAGGGCTTAGAATAATTTTGATAAAGGGACATAAAGTTATAAGGATTTTAGGAGTTAAAAATTATTATATTTCAGCTTAAAATTATAAAGTCCTCAATATTCATAAAATAAATTTAAACACTATCCATGTTCGTTGGTTGTGAGTTCACAAACCAGTTTGTAAATTTTTCACACAAAGGGTAAAAAAGACAGAAAATAGTATTTTCTTGCCCTAGATCTGTAATGCATAATTATATGTAGCATCAAAATTTTGCACAAATTTATGTATTATATGCTTTATAAATATAAATGATAATGAAAAGATAAAATAATATGAAAATACAAAAATAAGATACATTAATATAAATTTATATATATTTTGTATTTTATGCATTGTTCATAAACTAGTACTTTTATAATATTATATGTATATATTTTTTTTTCACCTGCGATTTTCTGGCAGTCGGCACGTTACTTCAAATAGTGATGGATTGCTCGTTAAAAACTAGAATTCTGAATTCTTTGTATGTGATAGTAAGTTAAAAAAAAATATATATACATCAGTAAAATTCAGTACGGAGATGCAGTAAAAAAAACTCATGGCATCTATCCTATTTCTATATTTACACAACTGTGAGGGTAGAACTAAACTTTAGCTTCAAAAATAAAAAAATATTTTTTTTCAACCAAACACGTACTACTGGAATGAATGAAAAACGTGATACTGTCCAAGTGAATAATTAAAGATACAGTTAGGGGTGATTGACAGTATTATGTATTTATATGTATTTGAGTATTTATACCTATGCAGTATATGTCTTTGTATATATAAATAAAAAGAACAATTTTTCACATTTTTTAACTTATATATGTTAATAATGATTAAACATTTATTTTATCAAAATTCAATTGCAGAAGCCTAAAAAAAGGAAGAAATTAAATGGTATTTCGAATAAAAAGTCGAATTTTTTTTTAAATTACTTAATTAAAGTTTCGTAAGGTCAAAAACTAAATTAGAGGACTGCAATACCCTTATTTTTATTCTTTGAACCCTTAAAATTTAATTTTTCTTAAAAATTGTATTTTTTCATTTCTCTGGGATCTAGTAGGTATTTTGGGATGCTAAATCCAAAACTTACGTCAGAAACTAAGTTAGAGGGTTATGACACTCTTATTTTCACCCTTCAATCCTTAAAATTTAATATTCTCCTATTTATTCTAATTTTTATGGGATCTGGTAGATATTTTTGGCTGCTGAATCCGAATTTCACGACGACAATCTAGTTAAAGGAAGCACCCTTATTTTTACCTTTTCAACCTTAAAATTTAATTTTTCTTAAAAACCTATTTTATTTCATTTATAGGGGATCTATTAGATAGTATCAAGGGTGCAAAATGTTTGGTTCCTCAATGAGGAACCTTTGTGATGGGTCAAATTTTGATTTTTGATTTTTTGGCATTTAAGCACGTTTTGGGACCTCAGGAAGCTAAAAAACCGGTTTTTAAAAAAGTATGTGTGTGTGTGTGTGTGTGTGTGTGTGTGTGTGTGTGTGTGTGTATGTGTGTATATATGTAATCGGTGATATTTCACAAACATTATGGAGTTAAAACCTAATGACCTAATTTTTTTTTCAAAAATTTTTTCATCAAAAAATCTTAAACTACTTTTTATTTTTTAATTTGGACGTAATACCTAATTTATTTTCATGAAAGTACTTATATTTGAAAATACGATTTTTACTCGAATTTTCGATTCTGATAATTAATTTTATGAAAATTTTTTTCCCAAAATTTTCGTTATAAAATAATACAAAAAACACCAATTTTTTTTTTCTTTTTGGGCGTAGTACCTAATTTATTTCTATGAGAGTACTAGTTTTAGAAAGTTCGTTTATAGTAATTTTTTGGATCTGATACCGAATTTTTTCAAAATTTTTTTCTCAAAATTAAAAAAACTGCAAAATTTTTGGGTGTAATACTTCATTTAATTCCATGAAAGTACTTGTATTTGAAAATTTGTTTTTTACTCGATATCGCGAAAATGATAATGTGTTAAATGATGTTTTAAGAAACTAGTTATTGATGGAAAACATACTTTCATATGTTGAAAAGACTTGCAAACAGCCCTCCTTTCATTCCAATGGGCCTTCTGGGCCTAGAAACGCATATTTACACGTTGGCACGGTGTTATAAAATAGTATTTTCTATAATTTTCATTAAAACACTTTAACCTCAAAAATTAACCAAAACACTGTTTACTCCAGTCAAATCACGGTTTAGGATGTATTTTCACTGGCCAACATGAGATTTGCTATATGTTTTTTAACAAAATTAGCAAAAATAATCCCGTTCAAAGTGCAAAAATTGCAAATGCACCCCTTTTAGGGGTTGTTTTTGCTAATTTAAGGGTGAAGAATTAATTATTCACCAAAAGTTCCTAATTTGGTCGCTCAAAGTGCGAAAATAACAAAAACACCCCCCTTTTAGAAGTAATTTTTGCTAATTTAAGGGTGAAACATTAGTCATTTATTAAAAATTGCCTCAAATTCTTGATCAGCGACCCAAAAAACCCTCTAATACAAATCCTTGGCTAAATCTAGAAACTCAGTTTGCTAATATCAAAAAACCCCTTTCTGGGGGTAGTTTGTGCAAATTTAAGGGTATTCCAAAAATATCTCCCGGAAAAGACCCCGATTTTCGTAATCAGTGACCCAAAAAAAATAGAGTAGAGCGAATTTCATGTTGGCCAGTGAAAATACACCCCCCCCCCCATCGCGATTTGACTGGAGTATCTGGTTAGTTTACTTTTTTTGGTTTTTGGTGGTTAGTTTACTTTTTAAACGACGTAAATCGTGTATTTTTATCACTGATCCTCTCAGCGCTATAGTCAATTAACCTCTGGTAATTTTAGACCCAAAATGGCCAATTTTTATATTTGTTTAATTTGGAGCAAAAATTGTAATTTTTGACAAAATAGAATTTTTGACAAAATAGAATTTTATAGGCCTTAAAAATTTTTTATAAGCTTCAAGATTCTAAAAAATTTTTACTCGTCTCTTTTCTTTAAATAGTTTTTAAGATATCGCTTTTCAAAAACATAGATTAAAATTGACATTTTTTTTAAAACCCTGAAATTGAGACTCTGGCTTTAAATTATCATCTCTGCTGAATAAATTATTCAAAAGCGTCGAGTAAAGACTTTTTGCAAATTTGAAGCTTGTAGAAAAATTTTTAAGACCTATAAAGCTCAAATTACAATTTTGACAGCAATTTAAACAAATTCAAAAATCCATCATTTTTAATCGAAAATTACCGTTAGTAATTGGCTATATAATGAGAGAATCAATGATAAAAAATGAGATGCACCAAAAAATGAGATAAACCAGAAATATTTTAATTAATTTTTGAGGTTGCAGCGTTTTATTCAAAATTACCAAACAACGGAAGAGGACTTGAAGGATCCATTCGTTTCAAGGTAGGTGCAAAATAAATAAACAACATACTAATTGATTTTTTTTTCAGGTGCAGGGCCAAGCAGCTGGGGACAACAATGACGTGCAGTGCCAAGCGGCAGCGGAAGAAGACTTCAAGGATCCATTCGTTTCAAGGTAGGTGCAAAATAAATAAACAACTTACTAATAGATTTTTTTTTTTTTTTTTTTTTTTTTTTTTTTTTTCAGGTGCAGGGCCAAGCAGCTGGGGACAACAATGACGAGCAGTGCCAAGCGGCAGCGGAAGAAGACTTCAAGGATCCATTCGTTTCAAGGTAGGTGCAAAATAAATAAACAACTTACTAATAGATTTTTTTTTTTAGGTGCAGGGCCAAGCAGCTGGGGACAACAATGACGAGCAGTGCCAAGCAGCAGCGGCAGAAGACTTCAAGGATCCATTCGTTTCAAGGTAGGTGCAAAATAAATAAACAACTTGCTAATAAATTTTTTTTTCAGGCGCAGGGCCAAGCGGCAGAAGACATCACCCCTCGGTGGATTACCTAACGGTGCCAACGAAGCCGATGGGGACAACGAGGGACAGAGACGAATGTAAGACCCCACTTCTGGTGGGTATTCATTTACATTTTTTTTTTTGACAAGTGGGAGGCATGTGGCCCTATCGAACAGCCGAGTCAGTTGAAACTATTGATAGTTTTCTTATAAAACTATCAATCAGTCTCAACTCTCTCGGGTTGACGACATCAATCTGTCGAAAGAAGCCATATCTTTGCACTTGTCCGGACCCGAGTAGGACTCCCCTTGCGTTGCGGTAATTCTTAGCTTCTTTTTTTTTGCCATTTAATATTCCTCCTGAGTAGAATCTTTGCCATTTTGATCCCTCCTCCTGACTTAGAAAAATTACCGCAACTTTAACTTAAGAATCCGCCGAATTCAACACGCGTTGAATCGGATTCAGCAGTATGATACATGGTATCGAACAAACAACTAGCTTGCTAGTTGCGAGATAGCATGTGTCATGCGAGGGGGCATTGTGCCCTCGTCTTGACCCAGCGACCGGGTCTTTGGGGCGACATCTTGTTGCGCACGTTACAATGTGCAACTTGATGTAACTCAAAGGCTGTAGGGACTCAGCTGTAACAGAGGGCAAGGAGGGTCTTGCCGTTTGTCAGCTTCCACTTTGTGGACGCCAACATGAGTCACCGAGGGGAAGAAATTCCCCGCTGACGTTGGTGGAGGGAGTAGGATGCGATTAGCTCAGCTTAAGTTGCCTTATGCACTTAAACCGGCTAATTTTTGTTAAGTCGGTTAGGTAAAGTTAATTCCGGAAATGTCGGCATTTCCCTCTGTTCGATGATTGTAGGGTGCGCTAGTTCCTCTATTGGTAAGGAGTGCTAGTTCTTCTAGAGTCACGGTTCCCTTAGGTTGCACTAGTCACCATTGGCAAGGTGACTAGTAGCTTTAGTTATCTGTAACTACTAGTCACTCTTGGTAAAGTGACTAGCTAGCAGCATAATTTATCAAGAATGCTAGGACCCCCTTATCGCAAATTCAAAATAGATAATGTTTATTTAGGACTACTGGAGTAGAGAAGACATGCATCATGTAAGTAAAGGATCGTTTATGATTTTATTTTTCATTTTTTGATATTAAATATTTTATTGCAGCAGATATGGCTCCGGATGTCGAATTAAAACTAATATCTCTAGTTATTGGTATTCGTTCGACGTCCAACTGTGTTACGTCCTAGTTCGTGGAGCCGGATGCAAAGTTAAGGTTAAATTGATTAATTTTTAACATCAAAAACAATGACACTTAACTTTGTTACAGAAACACAGATTTTTATGATTTTAATAATAAAATAATAATAATCAACAATTTTTCTTTCAGGCTAAATCCTAATAAAGGTCAGTCAGTCTTTTACGAGTAAATAAATAATTAATTATTGACGTTTCTTTCAGCGATCAGATCAGAAAGGCAAAAGTTTTTGACAAATACGTTGCAAAAAATAATAATCAATCGCAACAATAAGAGCTTGTAAAAACCGCATTTATAAACGACGACGTTGTATGTAAATAAAATTATGAACGAAGATTATTTAAGCAAAGAATAACATAAGGCCATAAAAAAGCTAAAAAAATATAATATATTGGCAGGCAGGTGCTGTATACAGGTATGACAAACAGTATTACATGATATACGTTTTTTTTTGTAACAGCAACAGCAGGTATATACGTGAGTACGATTCCAGTTACGATATATTGTTTTCAATTTTCTAATTATGCATATTATTTTTAGGGCAGGCGAGATATTATAAAATTGAAGACAGGAAACAGGTTGACAATGTGTAGTGAAATAAGTAAATGTAAAATCAATCCCCTCGTAAATCATCCCACAATCGCGGCGCTAAGTAGGACTGGTGCTTCCTTGTTAGAATCCTAGGGGTGTCCTACCGCACTTGCAAACCAAGGGTGCGTCATGGTGACTTGGTTTCCCCCTTCCCCTTGCGCGATAGTATGTTGTCCCCGATCCATGTTTTATTTTCAGGTTCCAAAGGGGGTCACTCGCACAGGCTACGAGCGTGTGCGTTTGACCCCCCTTGGAAAACTTCGATATCCATCGAGAGAACTTGAAAATAACGTCGATTATGGCGTATACACAGATAGCTGATTGCTGATGCTCGCTCGCGAAGAGACGATAAAAAAAAAAAATTTTCACGATAAAAGTGAAAAAAAGTGAAAAAAAGTGCTGCGCGTAAAAAACGATAAATTAACGCTAACAAACACACAGTGCTAAAAAAAGCGAAGTGGTGCCAGAAAACTTTAAACTTTAAAGTTCAGGCTTGTTCGGAACAGTGGTGGGAGGTTTAGAGAAGAGTAGGGGTGCCTGAAGAGTGGGGAACTGTATACGACTCTATAAAAGAGGAGGCCGGGCCGATAGCTCGTCACTACTTCACTGCTGCCGTTCGAGTTCGTACGGATTCGGATGACGAAGACCGAGGAGAGGCAGAATCAGGCCAGGTGGATCGGCGAGGTGGATTGCAATACCTGGAGGAAAAGATTCTCCACTGTATCTGGGTTCACCACCAGGAGGCCCAGGAGGTGGTGAAGCTGTGTCAAGGTCCGAGATCTTTCTTCTCTTTTTTTTCAATGTTTGGCAAAAAAAAATAAAAAAAAAAATATACATGTTTCAGGAAATGGACCGAAGAGCTGAATCAGCAACTGACGATAACATGGATACGACGCCGCCTTTTCGCTTTCAAAAGATCAAGAACGACGGCTGTTCATGCTACTTGATAGCGGTCTATCAAAGCTTAATGTGCTTCTCCGCGATAAGGCAAAATTTTTTGCATTCGAGCACAAGCGCCTTAGCAAACTCTTTCGTTTTTTATTTCTTTGGCAAGTTGGATGTGGCCAAGTTCCGAAAAAAATGGGGAAAGGAGCCGTTCGTTCGCGACGCTCAACAGGACGCGGAAGAATGCCTTCGGTCTATGATCGAATCGCTCGAATTAAGCGACTCGACGTTTTACTTTCAAGAGGTCCTATCGAGAGCGTGCGCGAATTGCGGTGAGATAACTCGATCGCAGAGACAAACCGCACTAATAAAGAGGTAAGTAGCGCCGATCTATCGATTCATTCTCCATCCATCGATACAGTGGTATGTATTCGTTCGTTTTTTTTTCAGGCTCTACCTCCTGGGCATGGAGCCAGGTGAAACTATGACTCTGAAGGAGTTATTTCTAACCAACGAAGCACCGGCCTGTTGGCCCCTGGACGACCGTGGAAATTTGACGTTCTGCGCTAGTTGCGGAAAGAACACCCCAAGCCGTCGCGGCTCTACTACGGTCAAAGTAGGCAAGATTCTCGTCCTTCAGCTGATGGTATTCGGCGTAGAACGGAACGACGAGACGGATCAGCAGGTGCCGATCAAGTTAAATACTAATCTAGTCTTGCCAAGGATCGTTGGAAACAGGAAGGACTTGATCGTAAACGGCAAGCCGTACAAAGTGAAAGGGATTATATTTCACAGAGGCTCTTCTCCGGTATGCGGACACTATTACGTGAAAGTCGTTTACGCAAATAAGATTATTGTCCTCGACGACGACATATCGGAGACCGACGAATGGGTGACGCCACCGGAGCAGCCCTACCTCGTTCTTTTGGAGAGGTGCTGCGCAGCAGGAGAGGACGACGCAGCGAACGACGAGGGCGACGGAGCACCGAGGTACGTAATTCACCGAGTAAGCAACGACCAGTAGTGGTAAGTAGGTAACGCTACCTTCGTTACGCAGGTTCGCGGAGGTGCCGGAGCAAGCTCAGGAGAGCCGAGTGGAAGACGACCACCACCGAAACAACGGCGGCAACACACGGATGCAAGACGAACCAACTGATGCCGATGAAGGGCTGCAGCAGCAGCAGCAGCAGCGCCTCGGCGAAGACGCTGAAAGGTAAGCTCAGAGAGATTTGATAGAGAACGATCGATAAATGCTTCTTTCTTAACGATAATAATGCTCTAACGTTTTTTTCTTTGTTTACAGCATGCGGCGTACTCCTGTCTCCAGCGGCGGCAGCGCTCGGACACCGGCGTCTTTCGGACGAGTGGCCAATTGGGCTGACGTAGCCGTCGCGGAGGAAGAAACAGATAGCGTGGTGGTGGTCCTCGATTCACCTCTTGGGTATTTAAAAAATCCCATTGGGAAATTTGAGATTTCCCTTGAGTTTTCAAGGCGCTCGAGGTCTACAAAAAATCGAAAGACGATCGAAAGCTTGGAATCTGCTCGATTTCGTCCTTACCATCAGCAGCAGCAGCAGCAGCAGCAGCAGCAACAGTGGTACGAATTTCCGATCGGAAGTTTCGGAGGCACGACGTTGGGCAGGCACGGTACCGTCTGGTATCTCTACCAAGTCGCCGAAGGAACCAACGTTGCTGGTGTAGCCGACGACTTTATGGAGTCGACCGTTGCAGCAGCCTTCCGAGATTTGCCTGGCCTCAGTCGATCGAGAATGAGGCATCCAGGCGGATTTCGGTACGGCGACAGAAACAACGCTGCTGTTTACGATTCGGATTGGCAGGTGTTTTCTAGAAGATGGCACGAAAGGATTGCAGAATTTCGTCTCGCAAGGCCGTTCATCCACTCTGGCTACTTGTATTCGGCTGTTCACGGCCAGCAGTCGGTAAATCCTGACGCCTTTCAGCATTATGTGAAAAATGTATTTCAGATACAACCAGATTCGGAGAACGTTGTTCTCGAACAATTGCATAGATCAACAACCCTCTTTCCGCGCGCCGGCGAGGGTTTCGTTTTGAGCCACGAGGCCATCCTGGGACTCGAGGACGCGCGCCAACCGGACTGTAAAGTCGATCTCTACGAGGATTGTTTTTGCCAGAAGCATGGTTCGGTTAGGTAAGCCATCCCACTCGCTGTTTTTTCTGATTTCTCAGTCGACTCTTGACTCTGATTGATTGATTGTTTTTTTCTCTTGATTCTTGAACCTCTTCGAGGCGATGATTTTTAATTTTAATTTTAATTTTAATTTTTGTTTTGCAGGCTCCGCTGGCCAGAGACGCCCAGGATGTGTACAATGATACAAGGTTACGGTATTATACTAAAATCAAACATGTATAGTTAAAAACCATGTTAAAAACGGCAAACCTTAGCGCCGTGCGCAAAAATTTCGGAATCCTCTATATATACTCCAGTCAAAATACCAATAGTCAAGTGACCAAATGAAAATCTGACAAAAAATTTGAATTCTGCGGGAAATTTTACAAAGGTTTAGTAATTTTTTTAAATTTCACTTAATCTCAATTTAATGTCAATCTCTTAATCTCAATTTTCACTTAATAAACCATTTTAATTAAATTGTAAAATTGAGATGTATCATTCAAAGGATACCAAAATTACTAAACCTTTGTAAAATTTCCCGCAGAATTCAAATTTTTGGTCAGATTTTCATTTGGTCACTTGACTTTTAGAGCTTTTTTACGGGACTTTCAAAAATGATGGCTGAGGAGAAAAATTTGACCAAAAAATTTTAAATCAGCATAGCACCCTTCAAAATTTATAGAAAACCTTCAAATGCGGGGAATCATCTATTTTTAAGTTGTTTTATCGAAAAAAAACCAAATTTCCTATTTTTGAGACCTGGCATAATTATTTGTGCTTTTTATCCATGGAATTACCCAAATATAAGGGTGAAGCCCCAATTTCTCTGTCAAATGACCCAGATTTTCGTATTTAGCGACCCAAAACACCTATAGTATAGAGCAATTCTGTTGTTCGCCAGTGAATACAACCAAACCCGTATTTTGACTGGAGTATATATAGAGGATTCCGAAATTTTGGCGCACTGCGCTAAGGTTTGCCGTTTTTAACATGGTTTTTAACTATACATGTTTGATTTTAGTATAATACCGTAACCTTGTATCATTGTACACATCCTGGGCGTCTCTGGCCAGCGGAGCCTGCAAAACAAAAATTAAAATTAAAATTAAAATTAAAAATCATCGCCTCGAAGAGGTTCAAGAATCAAGAGAAAAAAACAATCAATCAATCAGAGTCAAGAGTCGACTGAGAAATCAGAAAAAACAGCGAGTGGGATGGCTTACCTAACCGAACCATGCTTCTGGCAAAAACAATCCTCGTAGAGATCGACTTTACAGTCCGGTTGGCGCGCGTCCTCGAGTCCCAGGATGGCCTCGTGGCTCAAAACGAAACCCTCGCCGGCGCGCGGAAAGAGGGTTGTTGATCTATGCAATTGTTCGAGAACAACGTTCTCCGAATCTGGTTGTATCTGAAATACATTTTTCACATAATGCTGAAAGGCGTCAGGATTTACCGACTGCTGGCCGTGAACAGCCGAATACAAGTAGCCAGAGTGGATGAACGGCCTTGCGAGACGAAATTCTGCAATCCTTTCGTGCCATCTTCTAGAAAACACCTGCCTATCCGAATCGTAAACAGCAGCGTTGTTTCTGTCGCCGTACCGAAATCCGCCTGGATGCCTCATTCTCGATCGACTGAGGCCAGGCAAATCTCGGAAGGCTGCTGCAACGGTCGACTCCATAAAGTCGTCGGCTACACCAGCAACGTTGGTTCCTTCGGCGACTTGGTAGAGATACCAGACGGTACCGTGCCTGCCCAACGTCGTGCCTCCGAAACTTCCGATCGGAAATTCGTACCACTGTTGCTGCTGCTGCTGCTGATGGTAAGGACGAAATCGAGCAGATTCCAAGCTTTCGATCGTCTTTCGATTTTTTGTAGACCTCGAGCGCCTTGAAAACTCAAGGGAAATCTCAAATTTCCCAATGGGATTTTTTAAATACCCAAGAGGTGAATCGAGGACCACCACCACGCTATCTGTTTCTTCCTCCGCGACGGCTACGTCAGCCCAATTGGCCACTCGTCCGAAAGACGCCGGTGTCCGAGCGCTGCCGCCGCTGGAGACAGGAGTACGCCGCATGCTGTAAACAAAGAAAAAAACGTTAGAGCATTATTATCGTTAAGAAAGAAGCATTTATCGATCGTTCTCTATCAAATCTCTCTGAGCTTACCTTTCAGCGTCTTCGCCGAGGCGCTGCTGCTGCTGCTGCTGCAGCCCTTCATCGGCATCAGTTGGTTCGTCTTGCATCCGTGTGTCGCCGCCGTTGTTTCGACGGAAATTTTACAAAGGTTTAGTAATTTTTTTAAATTTCACTTAATCTCAATTTAATGTCAATCTCTTAATCTCAATTTTCACTTAATAAACCATTTTAATTAAATTGTAAAATTGAGATGTATCATTCAAAGGATACCAAAATTACTAAACCTTTGTAAAATTTCCCGCAGAATTCAAATTTTTGGTCAGATTTTCATTTGGTCACTTGACTTTTAGAGCTTTTTTACGGGACTTTCAAAAATGATGGCTGAGGAGAAAAATTTGACCAAAAAATTTTAAATCAGCATAGCACGCTTCAAAATTTATAGAAAACCTTCAAATGCGGGGAATCATCTATTTTTAAGTTGTTTTATCGAAAAAAAACCAAATTTCCTATTTTTGAGACCTGGCATAATTATTTGTGCTTTTTATCCATGGAATTACCCAAATATAAGGGTGAAGCCCCAATTTCTCTGTCAAATGACCCAGATTTTCGTATTTAGCGACCCAAAACACCTATAGTATAGAGCAATTCTGTTGTTCGCCAGTGAATACAACCAAACCCGTATTTTGACTGGAGTATATATAGAGGATTCCGAAATTTTTGCGCACGGCGCTAAGGTTTGCCGTTTTTAACATGGTTTTTAACTATACATGTTTGATTTTAGTATAATACCGTAACCTTGTATCATTGTACACATCCTAGGCGTCTCTGGCCAGCGGAGCCTGCAAAACAAAAATTAAAATTAAAATTAAAATTAAAAATCATCGCCTCGAAGAGGTTCAAGAATCAAGAGAAAAAAACAATCAATCAATCAGAGTCAAGAGTCGACTGAGAAATCAGAAAAAACAGCGAGTGGGATGGCTTACCTAACCGAACCATGCTTCTGGCAAAAACAATCCTCGTAGAGATCGACTTTACAGTCCGGTTGGCGCGCGTCCTCGAGTCCCAGGATGGCCTCGTGGCTCAAAACGAAACCCTCGCCGGCGCGCGGAAAGAGGGTTGTTGATCTATGCAATTGTTCGAGAACAACGTTCTCCGAATCTGGTTGTATCTGAAATACATTTTTCACATAATGCTGAAAGGCGTCAGGATTTACCGACTGCTGGCCGTGAACAGCCGAAAACAAGTAGCCAGAGTGGATGAACGGCCTTGCGAGACGAAATTCTGCAATCCTTTCGTGCCATCTTCTAGAAAACACCTGCCAATCCGAATCGTAAACAGCAGCGTTGTTTCTGTCGCCGAACCGAAATCCGCCTGGATGCCTCATTCTCGATCGACTGAGGCCAGGCGAATCTCAGAAGGCTGCTGCAACGGTCGACTCCATAAAGTCGTCGGCTACACCAGCAACGTTGGTTCCTTCGGCGACTTGGTAGAGATACCAGACGGTACCGTGCCCGCCCAACGTCGTGCCTCCGAAACTTCCGATCGGAAATTCGTACCACTGTTGCTGCTGCTGCTGCTGCTGCTGCTGCTGATGGTAAGGACGAAATCGAGCAGATTCCAAGCTTTCGATCGTCTTTCGATTTTTTGTAGACCTCGAGCGCCTTGAAAACTCAAGGGAAATCTCAAATTTCCCAATGGGATTTTTTAAATACCCAAGAGGTGAATCGAGGACCACCACCACGCTATCTGTTTCTTCCTCCGCGACGGCTACGTCAGCCCAATTGGCCACTCGTCCGAAAGACGCCGGTGTCCGAGCGCTGCCGCCGCTGGAGACAGGAGTACGCCGCATGCTGTAAACAAAGAAAAAAACGTTAGAGCATTATTATCGTTAAGAAAGAAGCATTTATCGATCGTTCTCTATCAAATCTCTCTGAGCTTACCTTTCAGCGTCTTCGCCGAGGCGCTGCTGCTGCTGCTGCTGCAGCCCTTCATCGGCATCAGTTGGTTCGTCTTGCATCCGTGTGTCGCCGCCGTTGTTTCGACGGAAATTTTACAAAGGTTTAGTAATTTTTTTAAATTTCACTTAATCTCAATTTAATGTCAATCTCTTAATCTCAATTTTCACTTAATAAACCATTTTAATTAAATTGTAAAATTGAGATGTATCATTCAAAGGATACCAAAATTACTAAACCTTTGTAAAATTTCCCGCAGAATTCAAATTTTTGGTCAGATTTTCATTTGGTCACTTGACTTTTAGAGCTTTTTTACGGGACTTTCAAAAATGATGGCTGAGGAGAAAAATTTGACCAAAAAATTTTAAATCAGCATAGCACCCTTCAAAATTTATAGAAAACCTTCAAATGCGGGGAATCATCTATTTTTAAGTTGTTTTATCGAAAAAAAACCAAATTTCCTATTTTTGAGACCTGGCATAATTATTTGTGCTTTTTATCCATGGAATTACCCAAATATAAGGGTGAAGCCCCAATTTCTCTGTCAAATGACCCAGATTTTCGTATTTAGCGACCCAAAACACCTATAGTATAGAGCAATTCTGTTGTTCGCCAGTGAATACAACCAAACCCGTATTTTGACTGGAGTATATATAGAGGATTCCGAAATTTTTGCGCACGGCGCTAAGGTTTGCCGTTTTTAACATGGTTTTTAACTATACATGTTTGATTTTAGTATAATACCGTAACCTTGTATCATTGTACACATCCTAGGCGTCTCTGGCCAGCGGAGCCTGCAAAACAAAAATTAAAATTAAAATTAAAATTAAAAATCATCGCCTCGAAGAGGTTCAAGAATCAAGAGAAAAAAACAATCAATCAATCAGAGTCAAGAGTCGACTGAGAAATCAGAAAAAACAGCGAGTGGGATGGCTTACCTAACCGAACCATGCTTCTGGCAAAAACAATCGTCGTAGAGATCGACTTTACAGTCCGGTTGGCGCGCGTCCTCGAGTCCCAGGATGGCCTCGTGGCTCAAAACGAAACCCTCGCCGGCGCGCGGAAAGAGGGTTGTTGATCTATGCAATTGTTCGAGAACAACGTTCTCCGAATCTGGTTGTATCTGAAATACATTTTTCACATAATGCTGAAAGGCGTCAGGATTTACCGACTGCTGGCCGTGAACAGCCGAATACAAGTAGCCAGAGTGGATGAACGGCCTTGCGAGACGAAATTCTGCAATCCTTTCGTGCCATCTTCTAGAAAACACCTGCCAATCCGAATCGTAAACAGCAGCGTTGTTTCTGTCGCCGTACCGAAATCCGCCTGGATGCCTCATTCTCGATCGACTGAGGCCAGGCAAATCTCGGAAGGCTGCTGCAACGGTCGACTCCATAAAGTCGTCGGCTACACCAGCAACGTTGGTTCCTTCGGCGACTTGGTAGAGATACCAGACGGTACCGTGCCTGCCCAACGTCGTGCCTCCGAAACTTCAGATCGGAAATTCGTACCACTGTTGCTGCTGCTGCTGCTGCTGCTGCTGCTGATGGTAAGGACGAAATCGAGCAGATTCCAAGCTTTCGATCGTCTTTCGATTTTTTGTAGACCTCGAGCGCCTTGAAAACTCAAGGGAAATCTCAAATTTCCCAATGGGATTTTTTAAATACCCAAGAGGTGAATCGAGGACCACCACCACGCTATCTGTTTCTTCCTCCGCGACGGCTACGTCAGCCCAATTGGCCACTCGTCCGAAAGACGCCGGTGTCCGAGCGCTGCCGCCGCTGGAGACAGGAGTACGCCGCATGCTGTAAACAAAGAAAAAAACGTTAGAGCATTATTATCGTTAAGAAAGAAGCATTTATCGATCGTTCTCTATCAAATCTCTCTGAGCTTACCTTTCAGCGTCTTCGCCGAGGCGCTGCTGCTGCTGCTGCTGCAGCCCTTCATCGGCATCAGTTGGTTCGTCTTGCATCCGTGTGTCGCCGCCGTTGTTTCGGTGGTGGTCGTCTTCCACTCGGCTCTCCTGAGCTTGCTCCGGCACCTCCGCGAACCTGCGTAACGAAGGTAGCGTTACCTACTTACCACTACTGGTCGTTGCTTACTCGGTGAATTACGTACCTCGGTGCTCCGTCGCCCTCGTCGTTCGCTGCGTCGTCCTCTCCTGCTGCGCAGCACCTCTCCAAAAGAACGAGGTAGGGCTGCTCCGGTGGCGTCACCCATTCGTCGGTCTCCGATATGTCGTCGTCGAGGACAATAATCTTATTTGCGTAAACGACTTTCACGTAATAGTGTCCGCATACCGGAGAAGAGCCTCTGTGAAATATAATCCCTTTCACTTTGTACGGCTTGCCGTTTACGATCAAGTCCTTCCTGTTTCCAACGATCCTTGGCAAGACTAGATTAGTATTTAACTTGATCGGCACCTGCTGATCCGTCTCGTCGTTCCGTTCTACGCCGAATACCATCAGCTGAAGGACGAGAATCTTGCCTACTTTGACCGTAGTAGAGCCGCGACGGCTTGGGGTGTTCTTTCCGCAACTAGCGCAGAACGTCAAATTTCCACGGTCGTCCAGGGGCCAACAGGCCGGTGCTTCGTTGGTTAGAAATAACTCCTTCAGAGTCATAGTTTCACCTGGCTCCATGCCCAGGAGGTAGAGCCTGAAAAAAAAACGAACGAATACATACCACTGTATCGATGGATGGAGAATGAATCGATAGATCGGCGCTACTTACCTCTTTATTAGTGCGGTTTGTCTCTGCGATCGAGTTATCTCACCGCAATTCGCGCACGCTCTCGATAGGACCTCTTGAAAGTAAAACGTCGAGTCGCTTAATTCGAGCGATTCGATCATAGACCGAAGGCATTCTTCCGCGTCCTGTTGAGCGTCGCGAACGAACGGCTCCTTTCCCCATTTTTTTCGGAACTTGGCCACATCCAACTTGCCAAAGAAATAAAAAACGAAAGAGTTTGCTAAGGCGCTTGTGCTCGAATGCAAAAAATTTTGCCTTATCGCGGAGAAGCACATTAAGCTTTGATAGACCGCTATCAAGTAGCATGAACAGCCGTCGTTCTTGATCTTTTGAAAGCGAAAAGGCGGCGTCGTATCCATGTTATCGTCAGTTGCTGATTCAGCTCTTCGGTCCATTTCCTGAAACATGTATATTTTTTTTTTTATTTTTTTTTGCCAAACATTGAAAAAAAAGAGAAGAAAGATCTCGGACCTTGACACAGCTTCACCACCTCCTGGGCCTCCTGGTGGTGAACCCAGATACAGTGGAGAATCTTTTCCTCCAGGTATTGCAATCCACCTCGCCGATCCACCTGGCCTGATTCTGCCTCTCCTCGGTCTTCGTCATCCGAATCCGTACGAACTCGAACGGCAGCAGTGAAGTAGTGACGAGCTATCGGCCCGGCCTCCTCTTTTATAGAGTCGTATACAGTTCCCCACTCTTCAGGCACCCCTACTCTTCTCTAAACCTCCCACCACTGTTCCGAACAAGCCTGAACTTTAAAGTTTAAAGTTTTCTGGCACCACTTCGCTTTTTTTAGCACTGTGTGTTTGTTAGCGTTAATTTATCGTTTTTTACGCGCAGCACTTTTTTTCACTTTTTTTCACTTTTATCGTGAAAATTTTTTTTTTTTATCGTCTCTTCGCGAGCGAGCATCAGCAATCAGCTATCTGTGTATACGCCATAATCGACGTTATTTTCAAGTTCTCTCGATGGATATCGAAGTTTTCCAAGGGGGGTCAAACGCACACGCTCGTAGCCTGTGCGAGTGACCCCCTTTGGAACCTGAAAATAAAACATGGATCGGGGACAACATACTATCGCGCAAGGGGAAGGGGGAAACCAAGTCACCATGACGCACCCTTGGTTTGCAAGTGCGGTAGGACACCCCTAGGATTCTAACAAGGAAGCACCAGTCCTACTTAGCGCCGCGATTGTGGGATGATTTACGAGGGGATTGATTTTACATTTACTTATTTCACTACACATTGTCAACCTGTTTCCTGTCTTCAATTTTATAATATCTCGCCTGCCCTAAAAATAATATGCATAATTAGAAAATTGAAAACAATATATCGTAACTGGAATCGTACTCACGTATATACCTGCTGTTGCTGTTACAAAAAAAAACGTATATCATGTAATACTGTTTGTCATACCTGTATACAGCACCTGCCTGCCAATATATTATATTTTTTTAGCTTTTTTATGGCCTTATGTTATTCTTTGCTTAAATAATCTTCGTTCATAATTTTATTTACATACAACGTCGTCGTTTATAAATGCTGTTTTTACAAGCTCTTATTGTTGCGATTGATTATTATTTTTTGCAACGTATTCAAACCTTTGTAAAATTTCCCGCAGAATTCAAATTTTTGGTCAGATTTTCATTTGGTCACGTGACTTAGCGGGAAATCAGCAAAATAAGTAACAAGTCAAAATTGAAAAAAACGAAAATCGGTATTACTGGCTTAAAACAAAGTTACTCTCGGGAAATTTTTTTCAGTAAAATATATGCAATTTTTGAAAATTTTGAGAAAAAAATTTTTTTTTTTTAGCAGGAAACTTTTGAGTTTTCTTCACTTAAAGTTTAACACAAATTTAAATTTTCCAGCGAATTGACATAAATAAGTAGGAAAAATCTCACTGAAAATTCGAATTTTTCATCAAATTTTACATCAAAAACCTACTTTTTTTTCTTTCTTTAACGTTTTTTAGAGCTTTTTACGGGACTTTCAAAAATGATGGCTGAGGAGAAAAATTTGACCAAAAAATTTTAAATCAGCATAGCACCCTTCAAAATTTATAGAAAACCCTCAAATTCGGGGAATCATCTATTTTTAAGTTGTTTTATCGGAAAAAAACCAAATTTCCTATTTTTGAGATCTGGCATATCATTTTGTGTATTTTATCCATGGAATTACCCATTTGCAATATACTGCCAAAAAAGGGTTTTTTACATATTCGCACTTTCAGCGCTCAGATTTGTACCATATATACGGGTATTTTGGGTCGCTAATCAAGAATTTCGAATTCTTTTTCATAAATAATTTAAACTTGTAAGGATCGCCAAAATGTTTGAATTTTGCGCCAGTGAAAATTTTAAAAATTTAGGGAGAGGTAAAAATTTGCTTGACCACGCGGTGTACGCGGGCGTTAGCCGGCACGTTGTCTTCTCGTTATTCCGCGACTGAGGCCTGCGAGGTTCAACACGTCAGCGGATCGTTAATAGTAAAGTTTGCTTTTATATTTTATAGCACGTGGTTCACGGTGTATGATAAATTAATATTCATTAATACTGCCTGAATGGGGTGAGTTTATTCATTAAATTTTTTATTGTATCCAATAGTAATTTTTTTATATTTATTGTATATAGCGGCTCATATCAGGTAATATCAAGTTAAAAATTATCAATGAAGAAATGTTTCTTCCATTAACCGGTTATCGGACGAATTCGTTAGCAAGGCCTGCTAAATAACATCAATAAAGCTGGTTCCGGGAAATGGAAAGATGTTTTGTGAAATACTTTTAATTGTGTCATTTTTACAATAGTGCATAACATAAAAAATTGAAGATTGATCCGGTGAGAATCATAAATACACTTTAGTGAATCACGTGATCATATTGAATATAAAATAAAGTCATCAAGGTCGCTGACATAATAGAATATAAAAATTAGATTTATTTTCTTATATTAATGTTGTTCGTATTGTGTGTTTATTTTTATGAAAAGATGAAAATAGTAGTTTAAATTACTAGGGCTTAAAATCATAGTTTTTTTTAATATTTTGTGTAATGATGAAAGAATTGTAGTCAATTGTAATTGATAAAAATACGAATGTGTATGAGTGAAATACGCAATATATATAGTACAATATTATAAAGAGGAGTGTGTATGAAATAGTGAGATTCCTTGTTTGATTTAAGATCTTTAGTATGCCATCGTTATAGCTAACTGGAATATGCACTCTTATTAATAATATTTAGTGTTTTATCAAATAGTGAGATTATCTATTAATAAATAAATATTCATATCTTATTGACAAAAATTTCTGTATTAAATTTTATATTCAATATTTTCCAGCCTAACCTAAGATCCCACAATTTAAAATAAAATAAAATTCATAATTTTAAGCGCGAAATTTGAATTTTTTAATAACGATTATTACAAACTTAACTCCTAAATTGGCTAAAACTTCCCCCGAAAAGAAGGTGTTTTTGCTATTTTCGTACTTTTAGCATCCAGGATAAGCCCATTCATGATTAATCTTAAAAAATCCTTAACTAAACTATGTAACTTAATTACAGAGAAGATTCAATTTCGGGTTTTAACCTGATGTACTAAGGGCTAAAGTGATCAACAAATGAAATTTCCACAACCAAAAGTAGAGTTGGTGGTTGCGTTTTCCTTACTCATTATTCCAGATATCCAGATATTTTGTTAAAATTATTCCTGGACTTTTAGAAAACTGCAAATTCTTTTTATTGAAAATTTTTAATTTATTAATTTTTGGCTGTTTTAATAGAAGTTTCTTTTTGTATAAAAAAATGTCTGCTTAAAAAACTATTTATAGGTTATACATTTTATACTTCAAAAATTATTTCAATACCTATAATTTATCTGCAATCCCAATAATTTATCTGCAATTTTTTTTATATTTCAGATAATGGATTTTCTTATTCCTGATTGCCTTGAAAACATTTTCTATTTTCTTCCTTTAATTGACCGAGCAAAGGTTGAAGAAGTATGCAGCAATTGGAAAGATGTGTCAATGAATTCTACTAAATTCCCTAAATTAGACTTAACCAAAAAAACTTGGGGATCTTTAATATTTGGCCAAGCACAAGAAGTAACAGAAAATAATTTTTACATTCTTCAAAAAGTGCTGAAAAAATATGGTAATAAAATTAGAAGTATTGACATACGTTATTGCTCTTCATTTAAAAATAATTGCGATAAAAATAATTTGGATCTTAGTTGCATGAAAAATTGTCCACAAGTAACAACTATGTGTTTGAAAGCAACTATTGAAATTCTTCTTATTCACATTAAAAGTATGATTGTTCACTGTAATACAATTTCAGAATTAAAATTACAAGAAATTATAACTAACAAAGATAATTCGAATGATTCTATCATTGATCTTGAGGATAACTTAACTACTTTATTGTTTAAAAATAAAAATTTAAAGAAAATACATTTGTATGGCATTTTAGTCACTGATAATTTTTTTAGGAATTGTTTTACCGATTCTATGATTGAAATTGTTTTGAAACACAAGCTACTTAATTTTGATAATTTTGAAAATTGTTTTTTTAATTCTAAAAATTTGAATGTATTAAAATTATCTTTTGGTACATCTAAAAAAATTAAAAACTTTATAGACATCATTTTTAATAACTGTCGCAATATTATTGAATTAAGTTTGGATTTTAACGATTCCAAAGAAAGTTACGAAAACAAACTTAGTAAACTTTTGTCTGTAAATAAAATTAAAGAATTAAAATTAAGCAGATCAAATATAACAGGGCATTGTTTATTAAATTTAAAAAATGAGTTTATAAGATCCATAAAATTATTAGGTTGTAATTTCCTTAAAATTTCTTATTTAACTTCGATGCTAGAAAATTTAAATAACTTGATTGAATTAAAGTTTGAGATTAGCAATTCACCATTAACAAATTATTGTTTAAAAGCTGTCTCAAATAATTTAGCATTACAAAATTTAGTGTATGATCATTTATCTGAAGACTTAATTACATCTAGTAGCTTAAATTATATACAAAAATTAAAAAATTTGAAAATTTTATCAATCAGTCGAACGCTTTTAGTTACTGATAGCGTTTTATCAGATATAATCCAGCAACTAACAGAATTGTCAACTTTCAATATCAGCGGTTGTAAAAACGTTACTAATAAAGGTATAAAAGAATTAAGTAATTTATCCAAATTAAAACACTTGTTTATTGGTGGGCTGAATAAAATAACAGGGGAAGAATTGAGTACTTTATCCCACTTGGTAACGCTATACTGTTTTGGTTCTAAGAATCTAACAGATGAAAGTATACTTGAAGTAGTTGAGGATTGTGTAGATTTACAATACCTAGATCTTACCTTATGTAATAAAGGCGAAAATCATAAATTTCTTAATTGTATTAATTCTATTATGTCAAAAAAACTGAAAAATAAAGTATTAACAGTCGCAATTGATGTTCATACTGAATATAACAATATTCTGCAAGTAATGAATATATCTCCAAATTTAAAATTTCTTAATAGGTTAGAGGATTGTCATCCATACAAAAATTCATTTGATTATTTAAAAATGCCCAAATATTAGTGTGAGTTTTATTATTTATTTTATTTATTTAATTTTATGGTAAATTACGCCCTTTTAATAATATACAACAAGATTGTTGAATGAAAAAAATTTTCAAATTCTATTTGGTTGCCGTTGGTTTTTTTTCACACTAAATCTTTGGTATTTTTAAGTAATCAAATGAATTTTTTTAGTTTATAAAAAAATAAAAATAACGAATTTTTATTGATTTTGCATTAAAATTGTTTTTATTTACCTTTGTGTTTCTTTATACAATAATAAATCACTACAAGGTAGGTATGAGTTGCTGTGTGTTTAAAAATATTATACAATGTTAGATAGGACTCAGGCGCACTAAAAGAACTCAAGATTTTAATTCAACATTAAAATATATAATAAAATAAATAAAATTTTGATTATTAATTATTTAATTCACAAAAGTTAAAAAAAAAAAACGCTGCCAAGTAATTAACACTATGGTTATTCAATTAACAACAACAATGACTCTTCTTAATGGTAAAATTTTGAAAAAATTAAGTATCAGAGCCAAAAAATTACTATAAACGAGGTTCCTAAAAATAGTACTCCCATAGAAATAAATTAGGTACTACGTGCAAAGTGAAAAAAAATTTGGCGTTATTTGTACTTTTTTGTGACAAAACTTTTGGGAAAAAAATTTAAAAAAAATTAATTATAAGATTCAAGATAGGTTCGAGTAAATTTTTCCCGATAATTTTTTATTTTATTTTATTTTTTTTTTTGTGAGATATTTAACCTATTTTGGAGGATTGCAAACAAAAGTGATAAAATTTTGATTATTAATTATTCAAATCACAAAAGTTTTTAAGAAAACGCTGCCAAGTAATTGGCACTATGGTTCCTCCATTAACAATAACAAAATATTCTTTATGGTATATTTTACTTAGTAAAAACGATAATTCTGGATAATAGTACTCCCGACGAACTTTCGATATATCTAAATATATAAATAGATACATTTAGATATATCGAAAGTTCGTCGGGCTATCATAGAAAAAAATTAAGTACTGCGTCCCAAAAAAAAGAAACAGCTGTTTTTTAAATTTTTTTATGCAAAAAATTTTTAGAAAAAATTTTTTTTAAATTTAAGTATCCTATTAGAGATATCGAATAAAAACCATATTTTCAGATATTAGTACTTTCATAGAATTAAATGAGGTATTACATCTAAAAAAAAAATATTAGTTTTTTTTATTTTTAATTTTGAGAAAAAAATTTTGAAAAAGTTAAGTATCAGGTCCAAAAAATTACTATAAACGATATTTCTAAAACTAGTACTCCCATAGAAATAAATTAGGTACAAAGTCCAAAGAGAAAAAAAATTTGGTTTTTTTTGTATTTTTTTGTGACAAAAATTTTGGGAAAAAAATTTTCAAAAAATTAATTATAAGATTCAAAATATCAAGTAAATTTTTCCCGATAATTTTTTATTTTTTATTTTATTTTATTTTTTTTTTGTGAGATATATTTAACTTATTTTGTTGGATAATCTGGTATAACATTGAAAAACAATATATAAATATATATTTCTGTAAAAACGTAAACCCAAAACCACAAAAAGTTGGCTAATATATGCAAACAAAACTTTAAATAAAATTTTGACCTAATGAAATCAGCTGAAGTTGTGCATGTATATTCCTTTTCTTGTTAGTGTCCAGAAAGTGCGTGTTTTCTGGCCGCTGCGCTATTTGAAAAAACGCATTTTCTCGACACTGAGCAAGAAAAATTATGTTTTGTCCTTGGCCACAAAAAAAGGATGCCCCAAATCGCAGTTTACCATCCTCGGCTTCGCCTCGGACGGTAATTTACGTGCGATTTGGGCCATTCTTTACTTTTGTGGCCATGGGTACAAATATACTATTTATATCCTATTCTTATATATTTTTATATTTAAATGCGTTAAATTATGTTTCCATCGGCTATCTCAAGAACCAATGGTGCGTTTTTTTCTAGATTAAACATTTCCGAGTTTTTCATAACAAGGAATCCATCGGTATAGGTCACAATTTCGTGAAAATTCGTTTTCAGCGAGTTTTCCTAATTCAGCCATCTCATATGCTTATACATTGGAGTTGTCCGTGTTTTCGTTAATTTTCGATGTGTATGTATGAGACATCTGTTGTATTTTTTTTTTTGATTATCCCAAATTAAATAAAAAAATTAATAGAATGCAGTTTAGTCTATTTGAATATATTTAAACATATTCGAAGCAAATAAATGTGACTTAGCCCAAACCAGTGGCGGTTACGGGTGGAGGGTCAAAGGGGTCAATTGACCCTGCCTCAGCGGTTAGTTTTACCTTTTTTTACCTAATTTCACGTTACATAATTAACGAGAAGTACCAGTTTGACTCCCAAAAAAAATTTTAAGGACCTTTTTTAGCAAATTTTTTGTACTTTGATTCAAATAACCCCCACCAAAAAATTTTCTAGATCCGCCTCTGCAAACGTATAGATATAACCTGAGCGGAGCTACAAAACAATTTTCGGACCCTTTTTACAATTTTTTAAAATATAGTTGGGGTCTATGTGTATCTATTAAAAAATTTTTTAATGTAGGGATTTTAAATAATTTTTTAATATTTCTATTAATAGAAATTTAGTATAAAAATTTTGAGAATTGGTTCCTCAATGAGGAACCACCATTGTGATAGGTCAAATTTCGATTTTTGATTTTTTGCATAAAAGCTAAAAAAAGTATGTATGTGTGTGTGTGTGTGTGTGTGTGTGTGTGTGTGTGTGTGTGTGTGTGTGTAACCGATGAAATTTCACAACCAAATTTAAAACAATAAAAAAGTAAGTTCAGCTCCAATTCTGGTCAATAAAATATTATTTTTACTTTTATTATGGAATTAAGACCTAATTTTTTTTTCAAAAATTTTTTCATCAAAAAATCTCAAACTACTTTTTATTTTTTAATTTGGATGTAATACCTCATTTATTTACATGAAAGTACTTATATTTGAAAGTACGATTTTTACTCGAATTTTCGAATCTGATAATTAATTTTATGAAAATTTTTTTCCCAAAATTTTCGTCATAAAAAAATACAAAAAACACCAATTTTTTTTTTCGTTTTGGACGTAGTACCTAATTTATTTCTATGAGAGTACTAGTTTTAGAAAGTTCGTTTATAGTAATTTTTTGGATCTGATACCGAATTTTTTCAAAAATTTTTTCTGAAAATTAAAAAAACAACAAAATTAAAAAAACTGCAATATTTTTTTTTTGCGTAATGCTTCATTTAGTTCCATGAAGGTACTGATATTAGAAAATATGGTTTTTACTCGATATCTTGAATCTGATAATTAATTTTTTGAAAATACTTTTAAAAGTTAATGAAGTTATAGAAATGGAGAATTAAGAGTTATAGAAATGTACCTATGTATGATTGCATGGTTGTAATCGGTGATATCAGTGGCATATTAATGTATTAAGCTCATTGTTTGAGGAACCTTAGTGCCAGCTAGTTGGCAGGGTATTTATGTTAGTTTCGGATTCAGCTGCCCAAAATACCTACTAGATCCAATAAAAATAGAAAAAAAAATTGATTCTTAAAATAAATTAAATTTTAAGGGTCAGAAGGGTTTAAATAAAGGTGTTGCACCCTTCTTGCATAGTTTTTGACGTTGCAAAAATGGCTATTTTAAACTTTAGAGGTGAATTGGAGGAGAAATTGGGGTCAATTTTCACCACGTTTTGATTGCGGAAAATTTTTTTTACTCGGAAAATTTCCTTAGGTCTTCGTGAAAAGGCTCAGAATTACGTTTTTTCGATATTTGAAAAAAACCAAATTCTTAATCTCTTTTTTTTCTACAAATTAAAATTATTCTAAATGATGGATTTATGTTTTGTATTCATAATTTGCTAAAAAAAGTGTAAGACCATAAAATACTAATTTTCAATATGCAACGCCTTAAAGCAACTCAAATGTTAAATATTGGGTTTTTTTAAAACTAAATGGACTTGGGAGTTTTCTAGCAAATTCATATGAAGTTATAAACTGGACTAGAAGGTTTTACTAAAATTATTCCCGTAAATTCAAATTCACTATTTATTTTAAAATTTGCCTATGCTAGATAGAAGAAAAATCAATAAAATCTTTAATTAACCATAACTCATTTATATTTCATCGAATTAAAAGGTTTTAGAATTTTCTCAAGTAATTACTCCCTGACTATTTATTTATTAAAGAAAATTTTAATATTTCAAATCTTTAGGCTCCAATCGGCCAATAATTTAAAATATATGAAATTAGAAAAAACCAGTATAAATAGAAAAACAAGATTTGAATGAAGACCATTTGAATCCTAATTTTAGCTTTTATCAATATTTTATAAATTTTGCTTAAATTCTCTATATATAAAGTATCAATTTTGTCAAATATTATATTAAATTTTATTAAATTTACTTAAATTTTTATTAAATTAATTATTATTTTGTTATTATATAAGTCAATTATTACTTTATAATATTATTTATGTGGAGGCCGGAGGAAGCGGTCCTGGAAATGCTGCAGAGTCCTGAAAACTGGGACAAAGTAGCAAAGTACCCCAGGACCACCCTGTTGATGAAGAAGGAGGAGGCCTTTCTATTGTAGAGAGCTCTCCCGTCTTTAGGCAGGGGGCAGGTAGCGGCCAGTTATACCTGAAAAGGTAGTCCCGGTTTGGGACAGAAAGCGCAGGGGGGGGGGGGGTTCCAACTTCTGTCTTTATACAAAATAATTGATACACAGTTTATTAACAATTTTCAGTAATTTTTCTATTTCCTGATTCTTTAAAGTAGTAGATCGATTTAGATTGTCGTTTTTAGGCATGTTATTTTATATATTTTTTCTCAGCTGTTTTATTATGAATTGCCTTAATTTTTGCACATACCAAGGATTATTTTTACGAGGAGAAATAGGCAAGTAAATATTATTTTTCCTTTATTTTTTTTTTCAAGAATTTACATCTGGTTTCAAAAATTCCGAGGTAGGGAACTAACTCCATTATTAACTTTTAAATAATTTTAGTTGGCTTTATTTAATTCGAAACTTATCAAATATTAATTTAAAGTCACTGACGGTTATCAAAAACTGACAAAATTTTCAATATTTAAATGCACGAAACTTTAAAAATATTATTTTAATAGCTACACACAAAAAAATCCCGTGCGGCGTCAGCCCGAAGCTGGGTTACTGCTCCACAGATTACAATGCTTTTGTTGCATGTGATTTCAGACCTCGTGAACCTTCGTGCCGTAAGAAAAATGCACGGTTTCCGGGCTGCCTGAGCCCGGAATATTAAAAAAGTAATGCGCATGATCATACGAGAGCACGATAGTATACGTACCGTGCGCCCGGCACGCACGTTGTAATAATATTTATTTGTTGGTGTATATTATGTACTATTTTTTTTATTTGCAATTATAGATAATGGAGTAAATAATGAGTTCCATCGTGATAATGAGATATATTGTTTAGATTAATAAAAGATTCAATGCAATAGAATAGATTTTTGAACCTATATTCGCGAGTAAAAAAATAGTATTTACAAACTCCGAATCTGAAGTGAATACTACTATATTAAAGCATGCTTATTAAAATTGATAAATACAGATTTTTTTAATGAAAATTTTATGTGTCTTTTAAATAATAATTTACAGGATGGTAATTTATCTGAATTGCTATACCCGTTTCAAAAATGTATTTATATTTTACATATACAATTTACCTTTTTAATAAATTGCATACATATCTATAATATTATACATGTATTATATTTCTTTTTTAGGTTATACGCGCTCGTTTTGTAATTTAAATTAAATTAAATAAGACTTTTTATCAATTTTTTGTCAATTTTAAATGCAGTGTAATATAAAAATATTAATTAATAGCGCGCACTATAAAATCAATATAATTTGACTCTATAACATTACCGTCATTTTACACGAATTAACTCGATATTATTTTCTGAATTTTTCTGGGCGTCAGCAGCCCGGAAATAATTGAGGAGCTGCACGATAATATTGGTAGTATACATCACAGGGGCTCGGGCTCAAGGAATACAGGATTTTTTTGTGTGTATTCTTTTGTAACTTTGAGATACAAAAGACCGTCAAATTTCGGAAATTTTAAGTAAGTATTGGTCCATTAGAGCATAAGATATTACAAAACAAATCTTTTCGAATACTTTGAACAATCTTTAAAAAATGTATAAAATATTTTAAGCAAAGTTATTTCAAATGAAATAAAAAATTTCGTAAATATATAGTAAAAAAAACTCTAAAGATAAGAGTAAGTTAAAAGCTTCGAGTTGGCTGAATGATTTAATTTAATTAACATAGCAAACGCTTTGTATACAGATGAAGTAAAGCTCACTCGATAAATTAATTCAATTAATTCATAATTTATGATAAGCAGCTTTAGTATTATTTATGATAACATTTTAAATAAAATACTGTTCATAAAATTAAGCTTTTACAACTTACATAAATAAGCTTTAATATTGTTTCGTAGTAAAACATCATAATTTATTAAAATTCATTAATTTTAAAGTAGAAAATAATGCACAAAGAGTTAATTATTCATGTAAACAAAGGGTGTAAGTATACTGAAAAAAATTCCAGTTGCCGCAACCGGAATTTTATTTCAGTGTACAAGTGAGATTGACAATGATGCTGCGTCGATGAGTAAAACCTTTTTTTAGGATAGGGCATAAGCATACAATAAAGCTAAATAATAAACATTGATATTTTTAAAATGGAACAGGGCAAATTTTATATTCGCACTTAAAAGCTTTCTTTAAAGGCTTTAGTTTTTTTTTAATTTTAGCATTTTATTTTTATATTACTTCTCTCGTTATGTAACATTCGCTATTCAATGTATATCAGTCATTCCAGATTAAGAGTTCGAGTTTTTTCGAAATTAGTTTTAGGTTGATATCTGATAAAAGAGGAAGTTAAATAAGCAGGCTGTTGAAATCGGAGAATTTTATAGATTTGAGTAGTTATGAAATGACTTCTTCGTATATCCATGCAAAACCATCTTAGTTTCCTTCTGTAAGGAGTGATATGCAAATCCCTACGCATAACATAGGTGTATCTCAGCCTTAAATTGAGTTTTTGAATTCACTTTCTCCATCAATAGAATTTGCATCCAGATATATTACAGTACAATAGTCTAGGTATGGTGCTACCAGTGGTCGTAATTTTTCACGAGTGCAATAAAGAATGAATCGCAATAAAACTCTATTATCTAAAATATGTCTTTGTCAATTTGAATCTATTAGCTGCTTATTGTTTGTAACAAGAATTTTTATGTTGAATTCAATCAATTTTTACCATTCACCCATCAGTCTTTAAGGGCTTATATTTTTTTTTTATTTTGTCATAAAAAAACTTTAAACTTTTTTTTTTTGACGTAATATCTCATTTTTTTAATTCCTCGGATTTCACAACAAAAGTAGGAAAATTTTTTTTTAAAACTTTTTTCTATAGTACAGTATTAAAATGGAATTGTTCATGTATATTACTATACACAATTTGTATTCGGTTAATTTACATAATACAAACGAATACACAGATAAATATAATTGAAGTGTATACATAGCGATACTGGGTAAATGCACTTCTTTTCTTAATTTAAAAAAGTAAAAGAATATTATTAAATTTTTTTAATTTGCAACTAAATAAAAGCTTTTTACTTAAAATACTGCAGTAAAAAAATTTTTTTCCTTTAATTGTGCTTATTTATAATTTGTATATATTTATTTATGTGAGATATTCAGTGTATGTAAGTTTATATGGGTAAAATATTTTAAAGAAAAATGAAACTATGCAGCATTTTTTTAAGCATTTTTGTTCGAGTAAATAATTAGAATAAATTCCAAAGATTTATGGGTAATTTAGCCAAGTTGAATATATTCGAATATTTTGCTTTCTTCTGAATATTCATAAAATAATTTTTTAAATTTAATATCTTGAAAGTGCAATTAAATATGTAATCCTGTATTATGTAATATCATTTTAGGCCAATGCACCACAGTTTTGGTCGGTTAAAAGTAGTTATAATCATTGTACTTATCCGGAATAAGTAGCCTTTGCTAATTTACTAAAAAGATTCTTTTCACAGAATATTAATCATATTTTAGACACTATGAAATACATTTGAGAGTAAGTTGTCAGAGAAACCAATAGCCAAAAATTTCACACCTTTAATCGAAGGTAGCTCTCTGAAAATATCAAACTTATATACTAGCCTGGCAGTCATTTAAAACATTTGCTTAGATTTTCGATTACTGGGCGAAATATTCCCAAAGTTGCAAATTTAATCACTACTAAATAGTACTACGGAGTGTGTGAAAATATGTAAATGTAAATGTAAATATTCTTTATTTTGCAATTGAACAAAAATACAGTAATCAAATAAAATATACATCATAGTAAATAATTGATAATTAACATTGATAAATTATAATAAGTTTGAAATATAAGTGATAACATTATTAAATGTTTATTGTAAAATGAAATAAAGTATTTAATAAATACTTATAGTCTAAATAGTTTAAATTTGTCAATTAGTTAGTTGCATGTACATGGTAAAGTTAATTTTAAATAAATTATTAAAATAAGTGAAATATATTAAAATAAAATGGGTCTACTCGGAACCTACACATTTCGATCTTGCGCATCTATTTTCTTACACATTTTATTACACGTAAAAAATAGTACACATTAATTAAATTACCAAAATAAATCTTACACAAGTGTAGGAAAATTAATAATTAAATATTTTATATATTTTAATTGTAAAACAATATGAAAATTATAAAAATATATAAAATATTTAATTATTAATTTTCCTACATTTGTGTAAGATTTATTTTGGTAATTTAATTAATGTGTAATATTTTTTACGTGTAATAAAATGTGTAAGAAAATAGATGTGCAAGATCGAAATGTGTAATAAGTAATAAGTAATTGACTTGTAACAAAAGGGTGGCATGTCATATTTATGAAAACACCCTAGCTAGGGATCAAGTGTAAGGAGATATTTGTGCATAGCAGTTTTAAATGAGTTAAGTGAAGGTAGAAACCGAATTTCTGCAGGTAAGGAGTTCCAAAGTCTAGTGCCTCTGTACCTAAAGGTGTTTGTCCCACAATTTTTGATATTAGGTATGGTGATTTCTTTTGAACGCATTCTCAACGATTCTCTTTAAGAATGTACTTGGTAAAAGATTCGCTCGGATATGAGGGTTGATGCAACTGCAGGATTTTATAAATTATTATGGCCAAAAAGTTATACCTGCGTGAATCAGTGCATAACCATCCCAACTTACGCCTAAAAGGGGTTCTATATTCATCTTTGCGTATGCCGTAAATATACCTCAGTCCAGAATTGCATAGTCTTTGTAACCTCATTTTTAGTGTGTTGTTTGCATTTAAGTAAACAACTGAACAATAATCAAAATGAGGTATAATTAATGCCTGTACTAGTCGCGTAGGTAATGTCTCTGTAGTGCAGTGTCGGATAAATCTAAGAGTGTATAGAACACGGTTTACTTTTTTCTCAATTGTTGTAACGTGACTGTTCCAGTTTAGTCTACTGTCAAGTATAACACCTAGACTAGTCACCTCATCTACAAAAGGAGTGATGATGCCATTTCCTAAGTCTATTCCCGATAAATTTAAACGATTCAAACTTCTGTTTAAACGATTGACAAATGTACACGTGCCAAAATATATAGCTTTCGTTTTTCCATGATTGAGCCGAAGGGAAATACCGTCAGCCCAAGCAGAGATGTTACGAGCTGTTTCAGATAATAAAGCTGTGGCCTCCAGTACATTTTCAGAAGATACTTGACAGTAGACCTGTAAGTCATCTGCGTAACGTATGTGTCGTACATTAGATGGTAAGTGTAATTTTACATCATTAATATATAGACAAAACAGCAAAGTTCCGACCACCGAGCCCTGGGAAACCCCAAGATTAACTTTTAGTGGATCAGAACGAGATGTTTTAGAGATAACTTGTAAACTTCTACTTTCTAAGTAGGATTTGATCCAGAATAGTGACATCCTGGAATATCCCATTTTCATCAACCTTGGTAACAATTTTGAGGGCAGAATCGTATCAAACGCCTTGCTGAAGTCAAATTGTAGTAATAATGTTATCTGTCTATTATTCATTCCTTGTTGTATATTGTCAGTTAATTTTAGTAGTGCTGTTTCTGTGCTACTGTGCTGTCTATAACCAGTCTGTAATGGGTCGAGTGAGCTGTTACTTGTTAAGAATGCAGTAATTTGATCGTGTGCCAGTTTTTCTAAGACCTTAGACAGAAAGCAGAGCAGAGCTACTGGCCTAAAATCAGAGCATGATGAAGGAATACGAGTTTTCTTAATTGTCACTAGTAACGATTTTTTCCAGCTAAGAGGAAAAATGCCTTTAAACAGAAACTCATTGAAGAGTTTGACAAGGAAGGGGCCAAGTGTGGGTAATGACTTAGCTATTACTTTTTGAGGTATACCATCGTCACCCGTAGCCTGAGATGAAAAGTGAGCTACCGCCAAAATTACGTCATTGAGTGAAACCTGCGAGAATTGAAAGCCTTCTTTAGGCGCGTTAGCAATTAGATCTTCGATGTTGTTGAGATTTGAATCTTCAGATGACGAATAAGACACTCCCGCAAAGAATTTATTTATTTTATCTGGGGCAAAACCGTGAAGATCTGATTTAGGAGCGGGTAGCAGCCCGAGATGCCTAAGTTCTCGCCAAATATCTTTGCCATTTGTAAGCGCATTATTTATATGCTCTTGATAAAAAGAGTTACGCGCTTGTTCAGAAGACATTTCAACTTCGCTTGAGTGCCTTATAAGTTCTTTTAGGAGATGAAGACTTTTTGATCTTAAGTAGCATTTTTCAACCGCCTTGCATTTTTTAACAAGCAGTTTTAGCTCACCATTGATCCAAGGCTGCATGTTTTTCTTAAGGTTCAATGTTTTAAGGGGAGCAAGCTGATCAATAGCTGTCTGTAGATTATTATTTAGGCAGTCAACTGCTGATTGTATTCCAAAGTCAGGATTATCATATAAATTCCAATCACATACCATCAGAATCTCATTGATGTCCTCCGGAGTGATATCAACTTTCTATAAGTAAATTTATCTGAAGGAGGTCGAGGTTTAAAGAGTTCGATTTCTACATCAATGAGATTATGATCAGTGTGAAATGGTGCTATTCTGTTAGTAAATGAATTAGTATGTAGAATCTTATCACTGTTGTCTACCCAAATAATATCAAGCCATCTTTTTGGGTCGTGTGATCCAGATTGACGATGTGTAGAACCATGGTCAACTAACTGAAGAGATAATTCGCTAGCTAGATTTCTAATAAATCGTGAACCACTATTTGTGACCAACAGATCTGAATTAAGATCTCCTACAATTACTTTATGGCTGTACGATGAGGAGAGTTCACGAAGGTTTGATAGAAAATCATGATTAGCATTAAACGAGACGTTAGGAGGCCTATAAACTACACAAACAAATATAGAGGGTATACCTTCGCCCCATACTTCACACATAAGGTATTCAGGCTCTAATGGGTTACGAAGTCTTTCAGTATTGGACTTTGCTAGTATTTTCCTCGGAAAAAGTTACGTATGTAAAGTATGACTCCCCCTCCTCCTGTGTTTCTGTCCTGACGAATAATGTTGTAACCATCAACATTGGCTATATGATTAACTATTGCATAACCAAATCTCGTTTCTACAACGCCAATGATGTCGTAAGTAGGATCATCAATGAGTATTTGTTTAAATTGATTTATATGGAGTTTTAGTGAATTTGCATTCAGAAAGCCTACTTAAGCGAACTAGGCTTTTTATCTCTATGAGTATTATTGCAAGTAGGGGTGAGGCATTGAAGATGATAATTTAATATTTAAAATAAGATTGTTTTTTATGGGACCGGAAAATAGGTCCAAAAGAGCCAAGAAACTTTTTATAATAAATGCGCCAGGCTACTGTATAATTACTCGTCACTTCTTAATTTCTACAATAGTATATAATTTAATTAAAGAAAATTTTCAAATGATAAAAGTTTAATAATTCTTTTATACGATAACTCTGAAAAGCTCTTAAAGTAAATAATAATAATTTTAATTACATCTCAAAGCTATGTGAATAAATTTTTAATTTCTAAAAAAAGTAAAAATTAAAAATCCATTAAAATATAGCCAGCGCGGCATCCTCTTTTTGAATGAAATATAAATATTTGAGTATAAAATTTTCTATTTTATTATTCAAAGTCTCTAAATGTAGTAGTTACCTAAGCTTATATGACTTTTTCGAAATGTAGGTATATATAAAGTATATAAATATATTTTTTGCGTATATTGTATATGCATACAGTAAAAGTAAATAAAATAGAATTTTTACATAAGAGGATAAGAATAAGAGATAAAAATGGGTTATTTATACGTGTGAAAGAATATTTTAACATGTACATATATACATAAAAAGTAAAATAGTTCATACATATACAGTATAAAATAAAAATTCTGAATACCACAGATAAGCTTTATATTATGCTTAATGGGTAAATAAAAAAAATATATTTTTTCTCATATAAAAATCGATACAAACTTTAAATAAGATCAGATCATATTACAAAATTTAATTAAAAGTTTGAACAAGATGAATATCATTAAATAATTTATATATTATGAAAATTGTACTTGAAAATTCAAGTAAATACTAAGAAATACTTATTCTCATTTATTACTTTTTAAATTTAAAAACTGTCTCTATGTAAACGTGATCTGGCTGGAGTGAGTGTATACATATTATATTGAAAATTGGAAAACTTTAAAATAGATATACAGGTTCCTTTGCTAAGTTTTACAAACGAAATTCAAGCAAAGTATACAGTAGTCTATCATTAAAAATAAAACGCTGTGGATGAAGATGCTATTGCAAGCACGTATCCAAAAAGAAGGCCATGCCTCCCTCCCCGAAATGAAAAATTTTTGAAAAAAAGCAACATTAAATTCAAACATAAAAAATTTTTTATTTACAATTATTTCTTATACACAATTCAAAATAAGAAACAATTAAATTTGATATTTAAGAAATTTATAAAACCAAATCATTAGGTTCTGGCCCATCCGGAAAAAATTTTCTGGATACGTACCTGTAATGTATGGTAAAACGGTTCCAGAGCCAAATTTTTATACTATATTTTTCCAGAGTTCCAGCATAAATTACCTAGTTGGCTAATTTAAATAAAACTCTGGTAACCTGCGGTAAGAAATTTTAGTCATTTAATCGTTTTAGGAAATCTATACTAACTCTATTCAATTATAGAATTTAGTAAAATCACTGTGATGGTGGAGTTGTTCTAGCAACCCAGATAAGATAGGTCTTATATAGTATTTCTCAAGGGGTTTCGGGTAGCTGATTTCGAAAATGAAGGTTATGCAAGTGCGAAATTTGTTCAACACCCTTAAATTATTAAAATAAATTTTTCCAAGGGCATTTTTGCATTAGCCACAAACCATGACAATATTTAACCCATTCAATAGGTTTTTGGAGCTACATAAAACGGAACTACTAAAATAAATCTGGATTGCGTATTTAGAATATTTAAGACATTGCATCAAGTATGTTCTTTTTGTAATAATGTGCTAATATAGAAAAGTCACCCCTATAATAAGGGTTTTTTCCCCAATTTTTAGGCGTTTAAATTATTTGTGGAACTTAAATGTGGAACTTTTACATTCATAATAATCAGTTTCAAAAAGCATTTGTAATAGCCTAAATCTTGTTATAGTTTGTGAATATTACAAAAAAACCTTAAAATGGGGTACTCTTTGTTAATTTAAGGTTTCAAACAAATTTGTCGAATTCGGTGACCCAAAAAACCCTTGATACTTTTTTTGAGGGGATTTTAATTGATTCGGAATAATTTAGAAAAATATAGAAAACAAATTATAAAACTAAAATTGGTTTATTGAAAGATTTTTACGGCATTGTTTTAAGCAATTTTGTTGAGTAAATTTTATGACAATAATATTAAAGTAGTAACATATATTCATTTTCTTTCAATACTCCAGTCAAAATACGGGTTTGGTTGTATTTTCACTGGCGAATACGAGATTTGCTCTACTATAGGTTTTTTGGGTCGCTGAACACGAAAATCAGGGTCATTTCGTAAAGAAAGGGGGGCGTCGCTCTTAAATTTTTAAAAACTACCCCCAAAAAGGTTTTTTTTTTAATTTTCACATTTTGAGCGCTCAGATTTGCACCGTACGGGTTTTTTGGGTCGCTGATCAAGAATTTCGACTTCTTTTTTATAAATAATCAATATTTCACCCTTAAAATAGCTAAAACTACCCCTAAAAGCTGTACCTTTGCTATTATTGCACTTTGAGCATCCTGGATATGCCCATATAGGTTTTGGGTCGCTAAAAAAGAAATTCGACTAACTTTTCATAAATAATTAAAATTCTACCTCTAATTTGGCTAAAACTACCCCCAAAAGGGGGGTGTTTGATATTTTCGTAATTTCAGCATTCAGGGTATATGCCCATATAGGTTTTTTGGGTCACTAATCAAGAATTTCGACTTACTTTTCATAAATAATTAAAATTTTACCCCTAAATTGGCTAAAACTACCCCAGAAAAAGGGGTGTTTTTGATATTTTCGTACTTTAAGCATCCAGGATATATGCCCATATAGGTTTTTTGGGTCGTTAATCAAGAATTTCGATTTCTTTTTCATAAATAATCAATATTTCACCACATAAAAGGAGTCCAAATTTTTGAATAGCGACCCAAAACACCTCTATGGGCATATGCTGTACGCTAAAAGTGCGAAAAAAAATAAAAACACCCCTATATGGGATAGTTTTAGTTATTTTAAGGGTGAAATATTTATTATTTATAAAAAATAAGTCGAAATTCTTGATTAGCGAACCAAAAAACGGATATGGGCATATCCTGGATGCTCAAAGTGCGAAAATAGCAAAAACACCCCTTTTAGGGGCACTTTGAACTATTCTAAAGATGAAATATTTATTATTTATGAAAACGAAGTCGAATTTCAAATATGCGCGCTCAAAGTGCGAATATGTAAAAAAATCCCCTTTTTGGGGGTAGTTTTTGCAAATTCAAGGGTGAAGCCATTATTTCTTTACAAAATGACCCCGATTTTCATATTCAGAAACCCAAAAAACCTATAGTAGAACAAATCTCGTGTTCGCCAGTGAAAATACAACTCCGTCTCCGTATTTTGACATTTCGGAGAGGGCCAGAACCTAATAATATTAAAATTTTTTATATATTAATCAAAATTTAATTGTTTCTTATTTTAGTTTGCTTATAAACAATAATTTTCAATAAAAAATTAAAAATTTTTGAAATTAAAGTAAAAAATATGTTTAGAATCTTAATATTTAGTCAAGATAATTACAAATTATAAAAATTGTAAATTGTACTATAATTGCTTACCATTTATGAATTATACCCAGTCCTTAGCTGTAGTAAACATGTTCCACATATTTTGGTTGTGTTTACCAGTTATAAGTTTTTTGCAATTTTTCGCGCAAAAAATTTGCAACTTCATTGCAACTCGGTGCAACTCTTTGCAGCTCCTTGCAACTCGAATAGCAACTGTGTTTGTTTGATTTTCAGTTGGTTGAGGTTTGAGTTACCCTCAATACGAGCCTCAATAGGATTTTGAAGTTATGTTTTCCGGGCTTTGAAAGGCTCAAGATTTTTATCGGTTGCTTATGTTTTTAAGGACATTATTTATAATATATGTTTTTATCTAAAATTTTCTAGTTGTCTTCAGTAGAAAATATTGAAAATATACAAAAAATAACCTAAATCTGCTGATTATGGGCAACTGGAAAAAAAATATTATGTTTAAAAAATAAAAAGTGACTATGTGACAATACTAAAATCTTTTAATTACCTGAAAAAAGATTCAATTGATTTTTTTAAAAAAAAGATAATTAATAATTTTTTTAAAAAAGAATACAATAATAGTAATTTAAAGTACACGCAAAAGCGGCGTTATCATTAGTTTATTATTTGCCGCAAGCTTTTAACGTGGTTAGGTAATTTATTGACATTATCAAATCTAATCAGTTGGTCGAGTTACTGACCTCTTATTATTTCTAGTTTATTGGTTTTATTGAAATAAGTTATAGTGTACACAAATTGCTAAAAGAGGATAATTAAATTATTCGAAAAACAACTTTTTTTCAATATATCACTGCTATCTAATTAAAGAAGCTATAAATCTTTTGCTGACCTGTTTTTTAGTAATATAAATTTATATGGTCATAGTTATGAAATTTATAACAATGACTTTGGTAACGTGTAATAATAGTTAAGACGAAATTTCTTAAGGTATAAAGGACAGTTAGCAAGAAAGTTTATTCATACCTAAAGAGATTCCCAAGTGTGCCTGAAACTGTTGAATCTATTTTGAAGAAAATACGCCTTGTCTCTTTCTAAAGAAGGAAAGCTTAGCGGTAAGTCGAAATTTCATAGAGATAACACGAATATCCATACCTCCTGCAGTGCGAGAAAGAGAAGGAAACTGCGTCAATGTATACGTACGTTGCGCAAAGCAAGCTTCAAATTTCCTTGTTTGTATTTGTTTTAAATGTAGTAGGGGTAACATGCTCCCGAGCCGTTGACTCTCTGGCACCGATATTCAGAAAGCTTTCGGAGCTTTTAAACGTTACAACTAACGGGCTTATTCGACAAATTTTTTAATATTATTTTTCCGATTAAATTTCTTTTATTTTCTTTATTTGTTTTAGTGAATTAGAATTAAAACATAAGAGTGTCGTTTCTTCGAGTGATCTGATTTATTACTGTGTAAGTGCGGCTTATTGTTTTTAATGAAATTTCGTCTGACCTAGTGAGTGACTTATTCTACTGAAAAAATTTTTATTTTCATTTTAAGTGTCAAAATTTTAAATTTCTTGTTGGACAATTATTTCGGTGAGTTTAAACTTGAAATAAAAATTGTTTGTTCTAATAATTGGCAAAAAAATAATTCAATTCAATAAATGATCCAGTTTCGTTAATTTAGATAAAATTTATCAACTGAAAAATAAAAATAAATAAAAATTTGTTAGTACATAATAATAATAATAATAACAATAATAATAATAATAATAATCATAAAATCTGAGATATTTAAATTTTATAGAGAGACATAAAAAATTTTTTTTTTATTATCTTTTTTATGATAATAAAAATGGACTATTCTGTACATTTGTTTAATAACATTATTAAAAATTATAATATTTATACATGTAAAGAGAATAATAAGAGGATAATTTATGGTTAATTTATGGTTATTAAAAAATATTTTTTTCAACATTTTAGCATAAATATTTATACTGTTAATAATTTTTTTAGTACTTTTTTTTATAACAATATAAAAAATAAAACAAAAAAAACAAAAAGAAAAGGTTTATCTGTCTCGATATTTATGGAGACAATCATGAATACTAAAACATGCTGTGTGTAGTTGGAAATGCGGTATAATTTTGAGCTTCGGAGAGCTTTTTATATTGTTCAATTGTATACTATTCACGTTCAAAATCTAACCTAATTTTAACTTTTTTTTTTAGAAAAAATTTTTCTTTTTAACGAATGCGACACTTTATAAAAAAATTGTAATTTCAAAGTAGTGATGTTCTTTTGTACGAGATGAGAAAAAAAACTATTTTTTTTTGTACTTTTTTATAGGATTTGAGTTTGATTGTATGACGTGTCGAAAACTAAAAAATGAAGAGATTGTGTACTTAAATTATCAAACAATTTTTTTTTATTTTCAATGTAACTTTCAATTTATGTATTTTTTAATTTAAATTTTTCATTTCGTATTAATTTTCTTTTTTGAAAACAATTTAAATTAACAATTTTATTTTGTTTATTGTTATATAAAACAACAAAAAGTAAAAATTTCCAATCATGCACTTTTTTGAGCAACGTAAAACTACATTTTTTTGTTGTTTAATTTAATATTGTTTTATGTATATTTTTAAATGTATTTTTTAAATAAAAAATAAAAATAACTGAACGAAAAAACAATATCGCATTTGCAAATATAGATGTTTAGTTTTTGGGTGTGTTTGTTCTGTATGCTGTTTATAGTTGCTGGTTACTATTCCGTTATTGTTATCCTAATATTATTTTTAATGCCCGGAAAGCCATAAATTCTAAAAACTCTTTTAAATTGAAATATAAAATTTTTTTAAAAGCGTTTATGACTACAGGTAAAAAATAAAAATAATATTATTACCTACTATTATAATAATACTTATTAATAAATATACGACTAATTCTCGGTATATCACTTTTTTGCATTTAGTAATTTCTAAAACATAAATTATATTACAAATATTAAGTTTATTCCATTTCATTTTTGGCAGAGATTTTTTATCAGCTATCAAAGATAGTTTGAGCTTAGTAATTAAAATCTTAAAGCATAATAAAATTATAAATGAATGATTTTTCTTCTATTAAGTAGCAGATGCAAACAGGAGGGTACGGTTACCCGACTTTTCGGGCGAACCCGAAATATTTCTGAGATCTGCAGATGTCTGTTTTGAATTGAAAAATTCCCTGGATTGACGGTTCAATAAATATTTTGTTTACACTTATAAAAAATGCTTCCCAATAATTGACACTGCGGTTCGTTAAGCAATGAAAAATATTCACATGAGTTCAAAATTTTTACCATTTTATGGGCCATATCTGAGAAATAAAGTGAAACCAAATGTATTTAAACTAAAACTCTCCTTAAAAAAATAAGACATTAGAAAAAAAAAAAGAAATGGAATTTTTTTATTTTTTAGTGGAAAAACTTAAAACATAAAACTCTCATGGGAAAAAAATTCAACATTGTTTCCAAAATGAAAAAAAATAATTTTATTTATTTTTTTTTTTTAGCAAAAAATTTACAAAAAATCAGATATCAAAAACAAGAAATTAAGTAAAAATGGTATTTCTAAAATATAAATTGTAAACTATCTTTAAAATATTTGAGATAACTTTAGTTTGTGATTTTGAGGTTCGGAATTTGCTATTTTGAGACCACTAGTTTGAATTTGAAAACATCGTGCCCTGCGATCCGAAAACCTAAATAAAATATACCAAAATTTGATTGAATCTGAAATATTTTTTAAAAAATTTTATAATTTGAAAATTTTTTGTTTATTTTATATCATAACTAGCCACTGTAAAATATATGAAACATTCAAAATTGTTTTTAGCGACCCAAAATACATAAAATCGACTAAGCTGGGCTTATTCTGGGCCTCCTACAGCGAGCCTAAGTATTATAGATTTTTAGGTATTTTTCTAACACTGCCTTCTTGCAAGTCAATCAAAAAAATTTTGGCTGGTTTCATTTTCTTTTAAGTGTACGCCGTAAACCGAATTTTTCCGGTATCAAAAACCTTAAAATCTCCTCTCTGTGTCTAACACACGTTGTTTATTAACTAATAAAAAAAGAACTTTGTAGAGAATTTTTATTTTAAATTATTTTTTACCCTGTTTTATGTACTTTTTCTTGTCCATTAAATTTTAATTAATAAAAAACGGTAGTTTTCCAGAATTAAATTAAATTAATTGTTAATAAACTTTGTAGAAAGTAAATAACAATAATGCATTTGATTAATTTTAAAATTTAATTTTTCAAAGAAATATCTTATAATTAATAACGAAATTATTAATAAATTTTCCTTTTTAGTAAATAAAATTTTTATATGATTAATTTACTTTGCGATATAGGTAGTTTAAAATATAATTATTTTTTCTTCTTTATCTTCTCTTTGTTAGGTACCTTTATTCTATACATTGAAATAGTAAAAAAGACAAGTAAAAGATACTGCTTTATATTTACTTTATACAATACAGCGTTAAAATTGTATTTCTTTAACAAAGGACCTAACTGCACATTTATAAATTAATTGGTGCATGTTGATAATGCTTTTATTCTGATATTACGAGTTTTCTATACTTTAATTAGATATGACAAAAAATGCTTTGAAAAAGTTTTGAACATCTAAAATAGGTTAAATATTTATAATTTAACATGAAATTTGTTTTTAGATAGGGATAAGGCTCCACGTGAGATTCAAATTTATTTTAAATAAAGCGTTTAGATTATTTTGATACAATTACTTTTGTTTTGTACTTGCGCGCTAGAAGTTGAATTATTAATAGTTGGACATGATTAGGCAAGTATGAAACCGCATATAGGCAGCAGTCCATAAGAATTTGGATAACATTTTAGATAACCAAAAAAAAACGCACTACTGAAGATCGAGATAAAGTATTTTTAGAACAAGAATCAATTATACCAATGGTAAACCTACTGGTTTTGGAAAGACACATCGGCTACTCTCTTTGGGTAGGGTAAAAAAACATAAAATATTAATTTTTGGTGCAGTTACTGGACCAAATAACTTAAAACTCATCCCTTTGAACAGTTGCCACAGGCCATTTTTGAAATATACGTTTTTTATCATAAAAAGAAAAAGTTTGTAAACTTTTCAATCGGATGATTTCATTTTGGTCAACTGGGTGACTTTGAACTTGGGAGGGAAGGAGGTTACGCCCCATAAGGACAATGGCACTTAGGCTAAACTTTGGTTATGTTGTCAGAAAGTTTTGAAGAGTAAAAAGTTTGGCCTGGATTCAAGGGAGTTTATCAGGTTCCTTTTTGAAAACAGCAGATTTTCTGTTGGTAAAATAGATCCTTGGGCAAAGGTATAAAAATAATTCATTATCTTGGTTGCTAGTAGTGCAACCGAGATAAATTCACCCAAATTCTTATGTGCTACCTGCCGAATGTATCATAGTCGGAAAAATAAACTAGCTACACTTTAATAATAATTACACTGTAAAAAGTAACTTTCTTATATTAACAAAAAAATTAGTAAATTTTCGAAAAAATTTGTAAATACTAAAAAAAAATCGTTTAATTACTAAATTTAGTATATTAACAAAAAATTCGAGTATTCTCAATTTTTTTTGTGAATTTGCAAGAAAAATTGATAATTTACCATATTTTTTCGAAAATTTTCAAAAAATAGTTGTAAATTTACGAAAAATAATTTAGTAGAGTTTTTTATTTTAATTCTTTTTTTTACCCCCCAAACGGGGGCAAACCACCCCCCTCGGGGGTCTGACCAAAGAAGTTTGATACGTAACATTTTTTATTGGGGCCAAAATGAAGCGAATGCAAAAAGTTTCAAGTGATTTCACTCATTCCCAAAAAAGTGCCTAATTTCCTACAAATCATGTATTAAAAAACTCTACTAATTGTGAATTTACAACTTTTTTCGTAAATTCCCAAAAAAAAATCGAGAATTCTCGAATTTTTTGATAATATACTCAATTTAGTAAATTAACGATTTTTATCGAATATTTACAAAATTTTTTTCGCTTATTTTTCGAAAAAATTCTATTTTTTTTGTAAATCTAAGAAAGTTACTTTTTACAGTGTAATTAATGAAATCGGTCTTTACGAACAAATGATGTTAATAATTTTTACTATACTAAACGTGGTATACATTTAAATACTCAACGTAGTAAATATCAAACATTTTTTACAGAAAATTATTTAAAAATTTTTTAATTAATTTTATAATAATTTTTGGCATCTAAATATTGTGTAATGATGTTATAAACACAAATTAATTGAAAAAAGTGTTTTCAATAAATATTTCTCAAAATCGAAATTTTGAATTTCAAAATCAAAATTGAATTTCACTATATATGAAAGATTCGTGGGTTCGAATCCCACCAGCTCTGGCATTTTTTTCAATTTTGAGAAATATTTATTGAAACCACTTTTTTCAATTAATTTGTGTTTATATTTAGATGCAAAAAATTATTGGAAAATGATAAAAAATTTTTTAAATAATTTTCTGTAAAAAATGTTTGATATTTACTACGTTGAGTATTTAAATGTATACCACGTTTAGTAGTAAAAATTATTAACATCATTGTTCGTAAAGACCGATTTTATTAATTAATTATTATTAAAATATAAAGAACGATAAAAAACTGATTTATAGCTACACTTTACTTTACGTATATAATTTTTATAGATATTGCAAAAAAATTGAAAGAAGCCAATCTTTAAAAGCTTATAAGATTTATTTTTCATCGAAAATATAAATATTCAGAAACAAATTGACACATTTTACAGGACATTTTATGCATATATAGCTAAATTTTTTATTCATTGTTTTCTACTTAAATTTCATTTTATTATTTTTGCAAATAATCATATAAATATCATAAATCATGATGCTTTTCTTTGCTTATCATATTAAGGAAGATAATTTCAAGGCATCATAAATTTATCAAAAGTTTTCATTTAATTTAATGCTTTTTATTCTCTAGTCTCTGCATTGAGAAAAGTTTTGTTTTCTCAAATAATATTATTATATATGAATTCTATATGTATAATAATAATATTATATTTCAAAAACACATCATTCTTCAATTTCAATAAAGAGCTTTTAGATTCATTCGGAATCGCTAAGTGCTTTTGATAGATCATCCTAAAATGAAATTTATATTTTTTATTTTTTTAAATTCAAACTGAAGCGCTGATGTATACTCAAAGTAAAGTTTTTTACTTTATAAAAAATTGATTTTTTGGCAGTAAATGTACGCAATTTCCCTAATTATTTTATTAGGAATATTTATCAAATTTTAAAAACAATGTCAGCGCTTATAATGTAAATGAGTTTAATTTTTTCCCTCGGATTTATTTAAAGTTTAATTTTTTGACAAAACATTAAAAAATTAATTAATCCGTGTCAAATAAAAATAAAAGCAAACGGTGTACTTTACAAAGCAACATTAATCTTCTTAATTGCCCATAAAAATAAAATGGTCGGCGAGTTTTAGAAAAAAGAGACTTTTTATAAAATTTTTGTGAATTCAAATTTTGAATTGAATTTCAAAAAATATCGTTAAATACAAAAATTATCGAAAATAAAAAAAATATTAAATCTAAAAAACATAAGCAAACTTAAATTAAAAAATTTTTCGGTATCCTATATTTGACTGAGTAAACGTAACACAGAACCACAAAAGCGCTGATCTACATAACACACGTATCGACTATTCAACCGTAAATGACCACTCGAGTGTATGAACAACTAGACCGTATGCACAACTCAACATGATAGGCTAAAATTCCATATTATTTATTTTATATATGAAATTTTATTGTTATTTATATATTTTTTTTTGTTTATCCTTTGTATTTCGATACGTAATTTATTATTATTTTAGTAAAGAAGAAAAAAAAATTTAATTAACATTACTTGCTCGTTCAATGAAATTATAATTATTAGAGATTTCTGGTTTGCATAAAACAGCGGTACTAAAGTAAAAACAGTGAGTTTTGTAGGAATATTAATCCATTAAATGTGAGGACACATATGTTGTATAATATAAAATTTAACAATGTATTAAATATATATACATATAATGTCTTCTGTTTTTGAAATTCAATTAAATTATACATGACTGTACAAATTGTTAACGTACTAGTGGGTAATTATTACAAGATGCGATAAACCTTTATTTTCTACATTTTATTATATTTTATCATGTTTTTTTACACAGTATTTTGGTTTATACATGGGATAGAAATATAATTTCTAGTATGTTTATGCAACATTTTATGGATATTAAATATTTTATTATTCTCAGGATTTGATTCTTTATTATGTTGAAGTAAACAGAACATAAAAATTTTTAATTTCTTTGCTTCCTTACGCAATAAATTCCCTAATGGGAAAATGAACATCTATCCTTCATATGATCCTTCAAGAGGATTCAGAGAAAATGCAAATTTTTGGATAAGGTTTGCAAGACAAGTTTAAGGGCCTCGTAAATTTCCAACGCTTCTCCCGAAATTCGAATTTAAAAAGCTCTAACCATGGTTAGACTGCAGTCCATTATTGTTAACTCTAATTTTCCTCCTCCCGTAATCTGTAAAAATCATTTTGTTTGCAAGAAAAATAATAAGTTGTTTTACGCCTAGCTAATTTTCAATTAAAAGTTTCTTCAGATTTTTCCCCAAGTGGGGTTGATACCTGCAATGTCACGTTTACTATTATAAGCCCTGTTTTCTCTAACTTCATTATGAAGAGTAATAACGCAATAACATATGACGCACTCAATACCTCCAATTTAAGTCAATAAGTTCGTCTTAATCGGAGAAAAAACCTGTGCCAGACCTTTGGTGACCGTTCCTTAAGGAAAAAAGCTTGAGCTAGGGGCTGTTTTCATCTTAAAAAAAAAAGTGAACTCAGAAAAAATATTAAATAGTCCATGTATGAACTGTTAATCTACTTACTGAATATTTTATTTTGAGTTTAAAAAAATCCATGTAGGAAAAGGTTGAGTCTTTCCAGTAACTCAAAATTTAAAAAAAAATCAAAAGCTTGTAATTTTTAGAAAATTTTAAACATTTTTGAAAAACAATTTGTCTTGTCAGTAACCACACCTTTTTTCCACTGAGGGAGAAAAGTTTTATATGTATGAACCTGGCCCATAAAATAAGATGCCCTAAATTGCAATTTATATGATATACTAAGTCTTTCTATTTTCTGAACACGAGATCGTAATAAATTATTGGAAACTAAACGTAATTTTCTCTAAACAATCTAATGAAAAGCGCTAACTCCATACAACACTTATACTTAATTTCAAATTTAAAGCTAGATATAATGCTGCCTGTAGGTTTGCTCTTAGATCAATAAATTTTCAAGTCGTATACTGCGGCGCAGTAGTAAATTGCTGCAAAAGTTGTCAAGAGATTGATCTAGAAGTGCACGTACCAAAAGTGCATACTGAGGTGTAAACAGCATCTGCCAAGTCTTATATTATATTCCATCATGTATAATCTTTGCTATTTTACGTGACTTAGCCCCTCATATGTTATTCAAGAAAGGCTCAAGTGACAGATTAAATTAATGCTGACCATGTGGTTTATCCAAGGTTTATCCATTGACTTTGATATATATTTTAGCGTTAATTTTTAGTTTTTGCAAAATGCACTGTTTGTTATGTGCATAAACCTCTCACAGAAAACTAATTTATGTTATTTACCCAGTGATTAAAATGTTTTTGAAAAATCAATTTTTATTTAAATTTTGATTATCCGAAATTGCGATTTTTTAATTTACTGAATATAGAGAGTGTTGAGAAGATTTAAGAATAGTTAAAGCTCAAGTATAAAATTTTTCCTGATTTTCAAATGATGAAATGAAAATTTGCCCTATACCTATCTCTATCTTGCTTAAATATGATACTTTTTTTCAATTTCCTGTTCCATTTGATATTGGATATTCGATATTTATTTATTGTTTTTAAATTCAAAGTGTGAAAAGCGTATATACATTTTATAAAATCATAAAATTTTGTAGTAAAGTAAAAATTAAGAGGGTAATAACATAAAATGACAAAATAATTAGTTATATTATAGTAAAACTAAATTTAGAATTTTAAATTAAATGTATTTTGTAATTTAATAAATTTGTTATGACATGAGGAGTAGGTGAGGTGGATTATGGAAGTGGAGAATAATTAATAGTTAGGTAAAGTAGGTTTGAAAGATTAAAGATGAGAAATTATACTAAGAGTCTGATGCTGCGAGTTGAGAGTTTTGAAAGATTATTTTTAAAAGTAATAAATGAAGAGGATAGTCTGGTTCCATATTTAAATAACAGAATTTTATATAATATAAATAGCAAGTACCATTAAATTTGTATCTGTCATTAATTTCTAACCAATTGAGGCTTCTTCTAAATTCAGATACTTAAGATAATAACTCAAATTAAAGATGTATCTTACTGTCGCATTTTGTAGGATATTTAGTGACTGTATGAGCTCCTTGTTGAGGTTTCCTAGAATAGGGGTAAAACGAAGTGTGGCATAATTAGAGAAGTTAGAAGTTGCTTTTTAGTCTCTATATTGGCATAATTCTTGAAGTATCTTATTCTTTATAGGGTGCTATGATTTTTATTAGAAATCTTGATGATATAGTCATCCCATTTTAGTTTATGATCAAATATAACACCTAGGTTTTTGACTGTCTTGTCAAATGGAATGTTTATTTTGTAATACGTAATGATAATTGTGATATTTGAATCAATTAAGTTGTCAAATTATTTGTCAAATTATTGGGACCAAAGACTAAGCTTACTGATTTAAATGAATATTATTGTAGTCAGTTGATAATTAAATTTGAAGGTCAATTGCGAATAATAACCTATTTGAGTTTCTGATGAAGTCTTTAACATCATAAATGAATACGAGAAATAGAAGAGGGCCGAGAATGGATCCTTATGGTAATTCGCTCTGAACTTTTTCCCATTTAGAATGTAAATTGTTATTGCCATCAATTAATGCTTGTTTTATATATGTGAGGTACGATTTGAGCCAGGCTATTGATTCGTCTTAGAAGTCATATAATTTTAACTTTTTCAGCAAGAGTTCATGCGAGAAACTATCAAAAGCTTTTTTGAAATCAAGAAGGATTAGGAAAGCAAATTTCCCTTTCTCTATATTTCTGGTTACACCTTCAAGAAATTAAGCAAGAAGCGCTTGTGTGTTTCTTCGTTTTCTAAAACCACATTGTAGGTTATCAAGAAAGTTATTGGGTTCGAGGAAGCCAATCATTTGATTGAGTGTCCAAAAAGATTATTGGGTGAAAACCTAAATGTTGAAATGGGCAATCTCCAACTGACATTTAAAGTTAATTAGACAGATATAAGAATTAGAAACAAATATCTAAATTTTACAATTATGAGTTGTGTAAGATAAGGAAAAGGATATCATCGTATTACCTTCGTATAGCAAGCATTATATTTTTTTCAACACCCTGTATATAATCTAAATAAAATTTATACACTTTGCACAATAAGTAAATAAAATATAGGTAGCTAGTTTATATGAGGACTTATTATTTATATTTTTATAAAATTTTATAAAGAATTCAAATCTGCAATTGAGATGATTCATGACAATACATTTTTTTAAAAAGATTATCTTATTTCATTTTTATTATATTATATTTTGGCGACAATTTATTATAACCAAGATAAACGGCTTTAAAAAAAGATTTATTGCACTAATAGATTAAAATGGATTATTTTTACTTACTTCATTTAATTTATCAACTTTATTATAAATTCAAAGATCAACACCAATTAAATCAAATAAATAAAGAAAGAAATAAGGACTAAACTTTTATTCGGATCTTCTCATTGGATAAAACCAATTCATTTTATGAACGAAGACGCGTTGAAAAGTGGTTTTTTGATTTATTGTGCCTAAAATTCGTTTCAAGCCCAGAGAATTTAAAAAATTTGTACTCAATAATTGCAAACGATTAAAAACTTTATTTTGGATCGATCGTGGGCACTAACTTTGTGTCCGGCTTCGTTGGACATTCCTGCTCCTGATCAAAACAGGACTTGCGTCGTAATTAATGGTTCGTTATATCAAGCATTTGGTTACATAGTCGTTCGTTATATCGCGATGTCTTTTGAGAAAAGAGGTGTTCAAAAAAATTAGAATATTTGATAACAACTATTTTGGAAAATTTTATAAATAATACAAAATTTTTACCTTTATGTTTACTTTTTGACAGCTATTTTGCGGTTCTTAACCCCATACAAGTCAGTAGCTTTTTTTATTTAATAAAAAAAATATGAAATTAATAATGAAATATTTTACGTAATACGCCGCATCCTCACAAATCACTAACAACGATTAAATTATAAAGAGGGGTCAGGCCATTTCGATTGCTTTTAGAATTGAATATAATAGATTTAAGTGATAGTATCTTTAACTTCCTGTAGGGAATATAAATTAAGAATAATGTTTATCTCTGGAAAAAAATAATGATTTTAATAAAATATACTTTTTCTTCCTTTATTATTTTCTAAAAAAAGTTTTAAAAAATTTACTTTATTTCTACTCCAGTTACTAAATATAACGTTATAAAATAGATTATAGAAGTATAACGGCCATTAATTTTAATGATGTTTACCTCTAAGAGCTTCTCGAGGAATTTAGTTTGCAGAAGAATTTATTTATCAAATTGTAAGAATCATATAAATTAAAAAAACTTTTTAAACCGTATATCGTATTGTATAAATCCTTTGATCAGAACTTGCAAATCCGACCAGGGTATTTTACTTATCAGAAAAAAGATATTCATTCGAAATTTTCTGGTACTGTAACTGTTTTTAAAGAATATAATCGTTTTAGAGAATAAAAAAAGGAATTAGCATTTTTACTTGAACCAGGAGTATTTGGAGTCAGTAAACATGGTTCCGATTCAATAAATAACTGTTTGGAGAAGCAAAAATATTTTTTATTATTTTCTTAGTATTTTGGTCTGCCATCTTGGATCGGTTGATCGATTGATAAAAAATCACCCATTAAAATTTTTTTTTTCTAGTTCGCGCCATCTTGGCTTTCTATATAAACTATTTCGGAGTCAGAAAATTCAAAATTTAAACTTTCTTTTTTCTTTTCTAAACCAGATATATAGCTAGTAAAATAACAACAACATTATGACGGTTCTTCTTGTCCGAGATGTGAATAAAGTTTTTACAAATTTGCACTCTTAAAAGTGCATACATAAAAATAACCCTGGTCGCCACTCACTAAATTTTTCTGATTTCCTTAAACGGAATTCCAACTTTGGTGAAATGGAGTTTTGTCTAAATTTCTGGAAATAACATAAAAAACTTCAGAATAATAATAAAAAAATAACTGATTTGTGTACTCACACAACCAACGATCATGGAACATGTTCACTTATAACAGTTTTAACGTGTATCCTAAGTCCATAAACCTAAAGTATTTTCAGTTTCTTGTTCTTATTAGGGCCTGATCAGGCCCAGACTCCCACTTCAAATTCTTCTAAGTCCCTAAATCGAAAATATTCTAAGTCCATTTCACCACCTTCCCCTTAAAAACGCCAATTTTTCACCCCACCCCCCGCTGCCGAGTCGGACTTTTTCAAATACCCCATCCAATGAACATATTCCATGTAATATAAAAGTAACTTCCTTATATTAACAAAAAAATTAGAAAATTTTCGAAAATTTAGTAAATTTTCAAAAAAAATTATAAATATTCCAAAAAAATCGTAAATTTACTAAATTTAGTATATTGTCGAAAAATGCGAGAATTCTCGTTTTTTTTTGTGATTTTACGAAAAAAGTTGTAAATTCACAATTAATTTTCGGAAATTTACAACTATTTTTTGTAAATTTTCCAAAAAAAAATGGTAAATTATCTATTTTTCTTATGAATTCACAAAAAATTGATAATATACTAAATTTGGTAAATTTACGATTTTTTTCGAATATTTACACATTTTTTTGAAAATTTACTAATTTTTCGAAAATTTTCTAATTTTTATGTTACTATAAGAAAGTTACTTTTTACAGTGCATATTCATAATATTTATCAAAGTCTTATGGTACCGTACCTTAGGGTTATCAACTAGGTAAAAATTTGTTTTGTAACACTTGAATAAGGGAAGTGCGGTTACCTTAATTTTCAGGAACCTGAACCAAATGTTTGGTCTTTTTTTCCTGACCGTGTCGGGTTTCGAGTAAACTCGAAAAATTCTAAGGATCTGCAGGTACGATTTAGAATTTAAGTGCCTGAATTTGCCTTATTTCTAAAATTTCGTATCCCACGTAAAAGGATTAAGCTTAATTTTGGTTAAGCTTAATGAATTAAGCTTACTGGAGTAAGCTTACTGGATTAAGCTTACTGAAGTAAGCTTACGGACTAACCTAAAAAAGCTTAATTTTAAAAATTAAGTCTTTTTAGGTTAGTCCGTAAGCTTAATTTTAAAAATTAAGCCTTTTTAGGTGAGTCCGTAAGCTTACTTCAGTAAGCTTAATCCAGTAAGCTTATTCCAGTAAGCTTAATTCATTAAGCTTAACCAAAATTAAGCTTAATCCTTTTACGTGGGATATAAAAATTATTTTTCTCGCTAAAATCTAAATTTCTCGCTACTGCTGTAGAAAAATTTTATACGGCCCTTGTCCATAAATAAAGAATGCCCCAAATCGCAATTTATCATCCTTGGCTTTGCCTCCGAAGGTAATTTAGGTGCTCGCGATTTGGGCCTTTCTTTCCTTTTCTGTACATGAGCCGTAAATATACTATATTTAGTCATTTTAAAGTCAGCTAAAACTCAAAAAATTCTGAATTTACATTGAATTGAGAGGAAATCCAAGAGTACAAATGAAAAAATAGTGGATCATTCAATAATGGTTGAAGCTAGGAATATAAAACATAATAACATGAATTTATAAATGAAATTTGTACTCATCCATAAAGGTATAAAGTCTAATTCATTAATTTCCAATTAGAATTTAGTATTTACTTAAACAGTTATATATTATTAATAAACGAAAACGTTTATGCTGGAATTACGTGTTGTCATTGCGATTCTGAAAATTGATTACATACCTCTAGTAAAATCCGATTACTATGTGATTGTATACGCTTGGTTAGATAATATAATCGTCAATGCATATAAATATTTAATTTACTTGATTTAATATGGTTAAACAAATTATTACTTGAAAATTTTATTTACTTTTTTATTTATTTCAACATGTATTTACTTTGAAAGATTAATGTCAAAGAAATTTTCAGATTGAATTTTTCAAATACTTATTCGATACTTTTTAGTTAAAAAGTTTTTAGAGCTGCATATGTATAATTATAAAGTAAGTGTAAATGAAAGTGCTTCTTTCGAATTTTTTTCTTTTCAATTTCATTGTTATTTGAGAACAACGAGTTACATAATGCATACTTACGTTAATGTTTTTTTCATAAAAAGTTTTTATATGTCACTGTACTACATATTTTTAAATATTTTATTTCCGTATTTTTCAAATTCAAACAAATAACCTTTCTAGCGTCGTTATTTTCACTTTAAAAATGTATTTTTAATACAGCGAGAGAATAATTAATGATCTTCCTATTTGAGATGCGTGCTAACCAAAAACTAATTACATTTCAAAGTAATGCAAAAAGTATTAAGTATACAATATTCAAGGGTTTTTCGTTGTTTATGCAATCCGTAAAAAATTATCACTTAGAAACTCATTTGGGACTCTTTAGCCGGAGCTTTCAGTTTTAAAGTGTAAAGTTGTTATATAAAATCAACAAAAGATCTTTTTTTAAAGATTAATTATTAATTTATGAATTCAAGAATATTAAAGTAGTGCGACTTTAGATTTATGAAAATTGAAAAAATTTCTTAGACTTTTTAAAAAGGGTGTTTTTGCAAAATTAATTGAACTAGAATCATTATTATTATTATTATTATGAAATTTATTTGTATAAAAACAAAATACAGTAACACTCTTTTACAATTATTTAATCAATATATTCATAGTAAATAAAAAATAAAATAGATTATTACAATTAGGTAACAATATCAAATATCTTTAATAAATATAAGTAAATATGCTAATGTAAATACTAAAATGAATATTGGTTTAACAATTTGGTTTAATATTAGCAGCAATCAGTATTCAACAAAATATGATAAATTTTAGTCAATCATGGGTATACTCAATAAGGAGTCAATAAAATACATATTTGTATAAAATATGATGGTCAATTTTGAAAGTAAATTAATAGTAAATAAAATAAATTTTTAAGTAAATATGGAAATTAAATATTGTCTAGATTGTATAGATACTGTCTAATACTCTTTTTAAAAATTGAATATGAGGGTACATCCCGTATACAGGGAGGAATAATATTCCAGAATTTCGCATATTTAATTTGAAATGAATAAAGTCCCCAGTCATAAATAGCAGTGGGTATTTCAATGTCCTTACGTGGACTATGAGAAGGTTTATTCTTTTTATAAGGCTTAAATAAGGATGTAGGAAACGGTGTCTGCTTCATACGTATAACTCTATACATAATTAGAGACGCAAAGTGATCCGTTCGTGTCACATTGCTCATCCAATTAAGGCGTCTTCTGAATTGGGTTATGTGTTCTTGTCTTTTTATACCAAAGGTGTACCTTATGCATGAGTTTGATAGTCTCTGTAGTTGATCAACTAGTTGATTGGTGATATCAGAATAAACTACATTGCAATAGTCTAGGTGAGGAACTACAAGAGACTCAATAAGACATTTGCGCAAATTTTGAGAGGTGCAAGGTCTTATGATTCTGATACCATAAAGTACTCTGTTGACTTTTTTAGTGACATGATGAATTTGGTGTTGCAAAGAAAGAGTACTATCTAAGACCACACCTAGGCTAGTCACTTTATCAATGAATAGATATGGACACATTGAATAATTTAGTGAGGTATGAGGCAATTGTTGCTAATGCTTTGGCTATTATATTTTGTGGCATGCCATCGTAACCTATTGCTTGTGAGTTAAAGTGAGATACAGCCAGTATCACATCATTTTTTGATACTTATTGGAATACAAAGCTCTCGACAGAAGCATTGTCAATGGTATTTAGCGAAACTGATGGATCTTCAGAGGGGGAAGTCAAGATATTTGTGTAATGAAGATTAAGTTCATCAGGCGAAAAACCATGTAGGGCAACATTTACTTTTGGAATTAAGTTAAGATTTCGCATCTCATTCCAGAAGTTTTTATCAGTATCGAGTGCATTACATATGCAATTGTGCACATAAGAGCAAAGTGCCATTTCTGATTGTTCCTTATATGTGTCAGCTATAGTGCCAGAAACTCAGTAAGGAGTTTCTAATTGCCAGTACGTTGATTGCGTCTATTTGTAGAGTTTCTTTTTGATTTGAGTAAGCGGAGTTCTGTATTAAACCAAGGAGTATTCACCTTATGAGGTGCAATTGTCTTATCAGGATCAAGAAAGTCAATAACGCTTTGTAAATTATTTGTGAGATAATAAATAATAAACTATTTGGGGAGACAAAAATTTTAACATTTAAATGTACAAAATAATATTTTTGTCTATTTTCAAAGAAAAATATAATTTAATTAAAAAAAATGCATCAGGTGAATTATAGTTTATACTTACAGGCAATTAAAATTAATTTATTTAAGGAAAATTTAAAAATAATTATAAAGCTACGTACGAGCAAAGTTTAATACTGCTTCATTTAATTAAGATCTAATTTGGAAATTTTTAGAAGCTCATAAACAGAATTATGTATTAAACGAAAACTAGAACGCGAAATACGTGTTATGTAGTGAAAATACAGTAGATTAAACCAGTGTATTAGCTCACTAATACACTAATGGATTTCCGAGGTACCTCAATTGCAGTTCTTGATGTAGAATGTAGTTTCAAGTGTGTATGAAGTAAGAAAATCCTAACTTTAACTGTCATTATCCATACAGAAAATCAAAATTATATAAGTGGAGTACACATTTCAATGAACGCGAATTTTTTTCTAAACTTAGCAAAACACTTATTCTCGATAAAAAATACCCCAGATACTACTTTTAGTTTGATTTGATAAAGTTTTTAACTTTTAAATTAAATAGGTTATTTCATATCAAGATTTTTCTTGGTAACCCTTTTATTAAAATTTTTTATGATCAATGTTACGAAAAAAAGAGCTCTGAAAGTTTCAAAAAAAAAATATTATCTTATGGACCAATAAACTTTGAATATGTTGATCGTGAAATTCTCATTTAATCGAAAATTTGCTTCAAATGGCCTTTTTTGTGAAATAAACAAATAATATATTTTTAAATAATTTTTCTAGTTAATTTTTTTTACTTTTTATGAGAAATTAAAAACATAAGTGTATAAAAAATTTTTTTTAAATATGTAAATACGCATAATACGAAATTTTTTCTTACAGTTATCTAATTTTTATTGTAAATTTTATGTCGTACCTGAAATATTTTAGAACGGATAGAAATGATATTTTTACCCTTTTATAAAAATTTTTCATTTTTTATATATATTTCCATCCATTCTTCTCATTTTTCATTTATATACTTTTGATAAATAAATTTATACGTGATAATATAGAAATTTCTACATTTTTACAATACTTCTTCAAGCGTATAATACATTGAAAATAAATTTTTTTTATGTATTGTATTTTTATCATAATTTGATCATAATGCAATGTAGAAAATTCATCATGTAACGAAAGTAGCTTTAAATTTACATAATTAAATAACGTTTTGGATTTATGAAAACGCTCTTTTTATTTTATTCTTTCAAATTTAAAAAAAAGTTAATTTCATTATTTTCTAGAAAATGAGTTCAACCAGAATTGATAAATCTAGATTTAGATTTTATTTTAATCCTTGCAGCGTTTCTCTTGGCATATATAAAAATCATGTAAACTGCATTAAATAAAATTTACATTAAAATAATAATAAAATAAAGTAAGGAAGCTCGTTAAATCCATTTTTACTCTGCTAGTTTTTCCAAATATAAGCGTTGAAATGTAATCGATTACGTAAGCGTTGTTTGGATTTTAATTATGTTAACTACATATGAAAATTTAAAAACTGAAGAATTTAATTACGATTTTTGCTAATTGTATACTTTTTTATTAATAGAGGCATGAAAAAGTATCAACTTGAAATATTTTTCATTTAATTAAATTTTTTAGCTCATAAATTTTCGTTGCAGAAAAATTATCTGAGATTATATTGCAGTAATAAAATAATAATATAGCGAAACATGTTTAACGTAAATATTTTTAGTAGATTATTTATTTGTTTTTTATATTACAGTTGACTGACGCAAATGAAACTGGAAGAAGAAGAAGAAAATAGGAAAAGCAAAGTTTCTGGTGAATTATAAAAGAGAATTTTGCTTGAAAAGGTGTTAGCGCGAAATGTTGGAATTTAACGTCATTCGCTATCCTGGATTTTCCTTGCCTTGGGGTTTAATACAACAACTATTCTTTCTCACCATACTTGTACTACTCGTGGCATCAAGCCCAGCAGCTGTGCGCAAGGGTAAATCATTTTAATTATACCGCTATTTAATATTTCTGCTAGTAGAGCACATAAGTTTATAATATAATATTCAATAAATTATTTTCATTAATTTTCTTATTTGCCTATACATATTAAATTAAGAAAAATTAATTACTTTAAAAACGAACTATAATTTTTCATACCCTACTTTACTGGGTTTTTAAGCCTAGAGCAATTGCAAGACTAAATTCAATTTTCAATTATAGCAAATTGGTATCCGCTAAATTCAAATCTAACGGCAAAAATTCCCTTATTTTCACACTTTTAACACTTGCATTTTAATTTTTCCTTAACAAACTATTTTCTAATATTCTATGGAATCTAGTAGGTATTTTGGGCTGCTGAATATAATAATTTTGAGGCTGAAAACTTAAAAATTATAGTGTTACACCCCTCTAACTTAATTTTCGATGTTGAATTCGTATTCAGCGATTCAAAATACCTAGGTTCAATAAAAATTAGAGAAAAATAGTTTGCTAAGTAAAATTAAATTTTAAGGGTAGAAAGGGTAAAAATAAGGGTGTTTCACCTCTTTTACTTAATTTTTGACGTTAGATTCCAAACCAATGCCCAAATTGCAATAAAGGTTATTTTCAACTTTTTAGGTTAATGAGAAAGGGAAATTGGGGGTGATTTCCACCCCATTCTAAATGCGGAAAATTTTTTTTACTCCGATTTTTTCCTTAGGTCTTCATTATATAAAAATTTATATACTGGCCCTGGTAATTTTCATAACTTTTCTTTTGCGAAACGTAACCTTTAAGGTTCAAAACCCTAAAAATCGATGGTTTTTGCCACCAAGCATATTAGACAAATGGATAAATATTCTTGTGGTTGAATAATGTGAATCATTAAAATCTAGTGTTTTTAGACTTTTAAGACAGTAAGCACCACTTTTTTAGAAGATTTAAATTTAAAAGTGACTGTAGCTAGAACTGTATAACATGGGAAGAACCCCCGACCAGCCTCTGCCCTAAGTATATTTTGTTTTTTGACATTTTTCACTATTACTTACTCGCAGCCCTGAAAGAAAAACTTTGGGGGTTAAAGTACGCGCGATTAGAGTTTTTGTCAGAATTTTTGACGCTGAAAACAAATCTGAAGTCAGATTCAACCGTACACCACCAAAATTTATCGCTGCGTACCCTATACCATATAAAAACTTTTCCCAAAATATTTTTATAATAAAGGGCGCATATAGTATAGTGTAGGGTGCGTAGAGCTAAATTTTTGGGGTGTACATCAAAATCTGACTTCAGATTTGTTTTCAGCGTCGAAAGTTACTCACGGAAACCTTAGTCGTGTTTTTGTCTCCGAAATTTTTTTTGTAGGGCTGTGTTATTAAAACTCGTAAAGCATCTAAACACTTCTAGTTATTTAAATTTCAAAAAATCATTTATTTACTATTCATATTTTTTAAAGAATTGTAACTAAATAAAATTTTTAATATAACTAAATATTTAATTAAGTCATTATTTACGAACATTGATTACATATTAAAAATTGATTTTTTACGTAAATTTTGTTACACATGTTTTAGACATAGTTGATTACCCACAAAATCGTAACAGTTTAATTAATCAATAAAAACTTGCGTAATACCCTAATAAAAGCAATAAAAAAAAACTTATAATCAAGTCTATAGTTAACTATATTCTATGTACTTTAATCTTATTTTCTCTTGTTAAGTACTTTTTGTATAATTAGTTATTGAAAATTTGCCAAAAAACTACATCGTACAGGATTAAAGTAAAAACTACAAATCAAGAAATCAAAATTTATAATTCAAGAAGTTATTATTTGAATTAATAAGTAACGTCCACAGATAATTGAATATAATTTGTGTGTAGAGTGAATTTTCTAAATTTAATAAAAGTCAATTTCAAGTAATTATAGTGAATTGGCTTGATAATATTTAGGAAGCTAATTACGTTAATTAGAAGCGTGAATGGAATAAAAAGATTTTAAAAATATTCTTTTTTTAAATAATTTAACATGAAGTGTATCTTTGAATGAATAGGAACATCTAAATAAGAAATTGCTTATTTTGAATGCACTAAAGCTTTTGAAAATTTTCAAAGCTCGCATAATCCAAATAGGATGTTTAACATAAAGCGAAATTCTTTCCTGAAGTATAGTGAAAATAAGTAAAAAACAAAATATTCCGTACGATACTTTTTTCGTTGTTGTATTTTTTTTTGAATTTAGTTTCTCAAAAAGTTAAAAAAAAGATAGAAGGCTTCAGGGCATTTAGTTTAAAATTCAAGATTTGAAAAAGAAAAGAAAAGTTTGATAAAGTTTTATTCTCCTAACTTAGACTTGGATTGGATCCCTATGGCAGTTTTACTAAACTTTATTTTTACAACTTATCACTTTCTCTGTTTATTGATACAGCTTTTTTTGTTTTTAATTTTATTAGCTATTTATATCCCGATTTACAAGATTTATTTAAGATAAAAAACAAATATTTTTTTGAATAAAATTCATTTTGTTGATTACTTTTATTTCTATTATTAGACTTTTGATTTTCGCCTAGAGCTTTTCAATACTTAATGAATAAAGTAAGCTGATGCGAATTCAAATTAATCGGATTTTCCCTTAATGCAATAGTAATCGATTTCAGATTATATTTTAAAAGCTTAAATGAAAAAAATTCATTGCCTTTTTTTAATCTAAAATAACTTTTTTTTTTAATTTTCTAGAACTATAACTATATATTTTATTTTCATATACAATTGTACTTTAAAAGTTTTTTTAATTCACAAAAAAAGTATTTAAAGATTTAAGGATTTCGATTTTTTATTTTCGAAATGTAAAAAAAATTACGAAACTTTGAGAGTAGTTGTTAAAAATATATTTTATTAATTATTTCTAAAGGGGAAATATTTCAGCGCTTTAACTATTTTTCGAAAAATTAAAACATCCTTTTCAAACGATTATGAGAACAGCTGGCAGGGTGTAGGGTAAACTTATGAGTTACCAAACAAAAATGCAAGTGGACAATATACTATTTATGTAAGGATGCCCAGTTGGTCTGAGGGTTATTTTTACCCCCTGATTCACCTCCAAATTCAGGTTCTTAATAATTTTCAAGCTTTTTTTGCTAAAATCAACAAAAAATCACCTAAGTGATAAATTTTTAGGGGTTAGATTTTTACCCTTTCAAATAATTTTTTAACAAATGATTTATGGTATTATTATATTTCGATCCCATGTCCAGAAAAGTAAGTAATGGCCCAAATTGCACGTAAATTACCATCCGAGGCAAAGCCAAGGTTGGTAAACTGCGATTTGGGTAATTCTTTATTTATGGACAAGGGTCGTATACGATTTTTCTTCGTCAGTGGCGAGAAAACACGAGTTTTCCGGTCGTGCAGTGGCCGAGAAATACGTGGTTTCTGGCCACTGACAAGAAAATATTATTTAAGTGATAATAAAGAAAAAATCGTTAATGGCACATTTTAGCAAAAAAAAACTTGAAATTAATAAAAATCTGAATTTTGAATTTGGAAATAACCCTTGGATTGATTTTTTTAACAAAGCGTTAAAAACACATAGTGTTGGTTCCAAAAAAGACATAATTATGTCCAAAGCTTATATTATTTATTAACAAAAAATAAACTTGTGGAAAAAATCTTTAGGGGTAGATCCCACCCCTCGGATCTCGTTTTTTAAAAAAGCATTGAAAACACGTGTTAGTTGAATGAATATAAAGCACCTGTCAAAGTTTTATGCGGTAACAATTTTTTCACCTTGGGTCGAAAATTTTTCAACCACTCACCCCTCAGGACGGTTCAGGTTTTTTTGCAAGACGATTTGGGATTAGGTTTTGGAAGATGCATTTAAGGATGTCCTAAATTTTTGTTCGGTGACAAAATTTTCATCTGGGAGATTTTTAGGTTATCAGTTTAGGGAAATTTGGATCACCAAGACTCTTAATATAAGACTCAGTGAGCATCCTTACATAATCAGTATTGTCCATTTGCGTTTTTGTTTTTCCCTGCCGGCTCTACTACAAGATGGGTTTTGAAGAAAAAAAATTGTAATACTCAAAAAATAAAACAATTTTATCACATTTTGCACTAGCGACGTTAAATGGTAGATGGTTGAGTGCCCCCCTGTGTACAAAATATTTAATTAACAAAGTATAATTAAGATAAAGTTTTAGTAAAAATAATATTATAAAAAATTATACTATGTACTTGTACCTACCCCTACACCAAGTGATTTAAAAAATCAGTTTCTTTTTTACTTTGAATATATTGCCAAAAGTAAACTCAGTTTTTAACGCATGTGAATATGTTACTCGAATATTTTTACATAAAATATCAATTTATATATATTTAAAAAAAACAAATTTTTACAAGTCTACTTTTTTTATTTTTTTTATTTTTATATTACTTTTTTTTCATTTTCTTTGAAGCTTGTAAAATATATTTTTATTTATAACTCAATAAAAAAAAAAAGAAGTAGGCAAATATTTACACAAGTCACGATTTTCTTCTTAAATTCTCATTTCATTTTTATTTATTTTATTTTTTCTTTCTAAATGTGCCATATATAAAATTTCGTAAAAATTATATTGGCATATCTTAAATAAATATTGCTCTTTATTTTCCGACAGCTTAAAACTATCTTGACAGAGCAAAAAAAAGAACGTACAAGGTATATACTTTTCTCAGATGAATTTAATAGAAATGTCATTTGCAGTACAAATAACAAAAAGGTTCTTTTTTCTTTCTTTATTCAATCTTACATGAATTAAAAAAGATTTTATTAAATATTATCATTTTTATTATATTTTAACAAAATTATCATCATTTTTAGAAAAAACTGCTATGTGCAAATACAAACAAAATTTATGGGTTTCGAAATTTTTTAGAGCTCAGTAGATACGGTTTTGAATTGTCAATTTCCCAAACTTTACAACAACGAATATTTAAAAAAAAAATTTTTTCTACACTTAAAAAAAGGAAAGATTTACGTTAATTACAAATAACTAATTTTTAACATGAAACATGTTTATAGGGAGGGATCCGAAAATCAAGGGATGGAGGGTCAAATGGCACTTACAAGGGGAGTTCAATACATTTGGAACACCAAATTACACCAAATGGTTATGGATGAGTTTGTTATGTTGAAAAAACATGCCGACTACCCTCCGTTCCTTCCAATGGGCCTTCTAGGCCTAGAAACGCAGGGCTCAAAGTTGTAAAATATGGTTTTTTGGTAATTTTCAATGAAACGCCAAAACCCATTAAGTTAACCAAAACTCTTCTGGTTGGTCTCATTTTTTTGGTTTATTTATCACCTTTCATAGGCCGTAAACCGCAATTTATTATCACGAATTCTCTTATCACTATAGCCAATTAACCAAACGGTCATTTTTGGCTAAAAATGACCAATTTTTAAAATGCTGCCAAATTCGTAAATTCTGACGAAAATAGGTTTTATAGGTCTTAAAAAATTTGTACAAGCTTCAAATTTCTAAAACATTTTCACTCCCCTCATTTTCTTGATTCGTTTATAAGAAATGGCTCTTCAAAGTTAACATTAAAAATTAGCTTTTTAAAAAAATCGTAAAATTGGGACTGTGACTTCAAATTATCATATCTGATTATCAAATAATTGAAAATGGTAAAGTAAAGAAGTTTTGGAAACTTGAAGCTTGCACAAAATTTTTCAGATCTATACAACCCATTTTCGTCAGAAATTACAAATTTTGCAGCATTTTAAAAATTGGTCATTTTTAGCCAAAAATGACCATTTGGTTAATTGGCTATAGTGATGAGAGAATTAGTGATAATAAATTTCGCTTTACGGCGTATGAAAGGTGATAGTTAAACCCAAAAAATGAGACCAACCAGAAGAGTTTTAGTTAACTTGCAAGGTTTTGGCGTTTTATTGAAAATTACCAAAAAATCCTATTTTATAACATTGAGCCCTGCGTTTCTAGGCCCAGAAGGCCCATTGGAAGGAACGGAGGGTAGTCGGCATGTTTTTTCAACATAACAAACTCATCCATAACTATTTGGTGTAATTTGGTGTTCCAAATGTATTGAACTCCCCTTGTTAGAATATTTTCGATTTAGGGACTTGGGAAAATTTGGATTTAGGTACCTACAATAATTCAAGTTTAGGGACTAGACTATTTTCCATTTAGGGACTTATGCGGATTAAAAGACTTGGAATAATCAGGGTTTAGGGGCTTGTAATTTGATTTTAGAATCTTAGCAGATAAAGGTGGTAATTACAAATTATAAAAATAGCAAATTGTATTGTAATGTTGCGTAAGATTAATGTAGCCCTTCACTGAAGAAAATATGTTCCACGCATTTAGGTTGCGTTATAAGTAAGATTAGCTTAAAACTAACCGATTTTTTTTGCAATAAAATGCTAATGGTTTAGAATCTTTAGATAATTTAATTATAATGATACTTGAATCTCTTTCGTAAACTAAAAAGTTTTATATCTATAAATAATAAAATAATATAATTTTATCAAAGAAACTTTTGATACAATCTTTTTTTAGACTAAATTAAAATAATTTACTTTAGAATGAAAGCAAAAAAAAAATAGAAGTAAGTTCTCTTTATCAGTTTTTGTTTTATACACTGATAGATTTAAAGCAATTTCTTTTCCATAAAATTTATCTTAAATCGTAATAAGATACTTCTTAAAGTTTATATTATAATTCACAAAAGAAGCTTCATTAATCATGCTAATTACTTAAAAGTTTTTGAATAATTTAACTTTCTATAAAAACGTTTAGATTGCTTATAGTTTATTTATGTTATAAACTTATTTTACTTTCTATTAAAATAAACAATAGAAATTATCTCTATCTGGTGTTATGTAATGATCTCTTAGAATTTTTGATCTTCCTCAGTGCAAAGATTTACAGGCCCCAGTACTTTAAAAATGAAAATCAACCTACGATAAATTATTTTACGCTGAATTACTACCTGAAAACGTCCATATTTTTTTATGAATGAACCATAAATTTTTTTTTTTTTGATTGTAAAATCTACCTGTTTTATTTTTGATATTAAATTTCAAATCTTAATTTTTTGGATAATTATTTAACGAGTATGCCGCAGGGCAAAATAAGAATTTATCGATTGAAATAGCAAATGGTTAAAATGGTTAAAAGGCCAAAATTATCTAGAAGAATATGAAGGAGTACTAGTGGCGTGAATAAAATTCCAGTTTTATAAGTATGCATAGAAATAATTAAAAAGTTGTTAAAATTATGCAAAACTCTCTTGACCGAATAAGCGAATAATAAAGTATTAAAATAGCAGAAAATTAAACTATGTTAAACAATTTCATGTAACAGTAAAAATTGTATGATAAATTTTATAAATTCTTGGAAATTCATTCGCAATAATCCTTGAATATTACTTTGGAATAAGTTTTCACTTATTTTTTCCTTTTTTATTATAAGTTTGTCCAGGAAAATAAAATTGAATTTCAGTTGTATAACCATTGAACTGTAGAAAAGCCAAGCTGAAAAGCCTTAAAAAAAATTAATGAAGAAGAAAAATAAAAAAAAGTAAAATGCCAAATACAAAGTTACCGTTTTTGTGGTATACTGTCGTTTTATCAGATGCTTGAAACTTTTTCTTAATAAAAAATAAAGTCAATAAAGCAAAAATCAGAGCTTGCCAAAAATAAAAGAAAAAATGTCACTCCTTATATCCTCGTGTCGAAAATAAAATAAAAGGGAAAATTGTACATTTTGCTTATTCTATTGCAATATTCAAACTCTCTCTTTAATAAATAATTAAAATATCCAGTCTACTGTTATTAAAATTACCGTCAGAAGCAACTTTCAATAAAGACATAAAGTTTATGTCACGAGCAGGTCAGAACTTTTTAATTAAAATCTCATATTTATTCATTATTTCTTCAAGATAAAAAAGCACGAAAGACACCTTTTATGAAAAAAGGCCAATGAAGCGAATCCCTAGTGTGACCACCTGATAATAATGTGAAATCTTCGTCTTTACTTGTAACTTCTATACAAAGTATAAAAAAACTTTGTTTCTTTTTTTTTCACAAGAAAACTCTTTTTTCAGTTAATCTTTCTTTTTTTTTTTAATACTTTTTTTTGCTGTAAATCTTGTCATTTTTATTTTCTCCTTTTATGCAGGTATAATAATTTTTACTTTCTTTTCAGACTAAACAAAATTTTTTTTTATTGTACTTGTGTTTTTTTTTTTATTTTTAGTTCATAAAAGTTTTAACGTTTGGGCAGATGATTTAGTTCTCAATATTTTCAAGTCCTTGCAATTTTATTCTTGATAATACTTTTACTTTGTTGAAAATCAATTTTAACTTCTTAAAAGAAAGAAATGAAAACTCTTTTCAAGAAAATATTAAAATTTTGAATAATGCTTTATAAAAGAAAGATCTTCGGTTAGTTTGCTTTGATATAGGATTTTTAATTAATTGGTTGAAAGTCAAAATTATCCAACTTTTTTTTTTTTTATAAATTAACAATAATAATCTTTAAAATTTATTATTAACTTCAACAATGTCTAATGCAGTAAATGGGCAATTGGAGAAAGGAACGAAAAATTTGTCTTTTGATTTGTTTCAAAAAATTTGTCTTTTTTTCTTGTTGATAAGTAAGTTTAGCTTTTGTTTTGTAAATAGCACACTTGGTAAATGAAAGTAAATTTATTTTTAAATTATTTTAAAAGCATTAAATACTTTTTCAAGATTGAGAACTAGAACTACAGTGTTAAAAATTTTTTTAAGTTTCTGGTTATTGTTATATAAAAAAAATATTTTAGGGTAGATACGAAAATCCTATTGAGTAAACTTGTTTCCTCTTATTTATTATCGAGTTTAACTAAATACAATAGTATAAGCTTGGCCATATGCAAGAGAAAACTCTGTACGTGAGCACAATTTTGTAAACTGAAATAAGTTCCATTGAAGGGTTAACACAACTAAGGAGCATGGAACTTGTTCACTTATAACAGTTTTAACTTATACTCCCTAATTTGCATTAGTTCTTTAACTGAAATTATAAGAAGTGCCAAAATTTAAAGCAACACATAATATAAGTTGAATATAAATATAATTATCATGCAGTATTCATACAGCTTCAGATAATGAGATATTATCATAGTCAAAATCAGTTAAATAAGTTACTTGTATATATGTTGACGTTAATATGTTAGCGAACAAAAAATCCAATAATAAATCAAAACTTTAAGTTATAAACTAAAATTAAATAGCAGTCAGACACAGAACAACTGATAAGGGTTAAGGGAAAAACCTGAATAAAGTAGATTTGAATTGGTTTAGAAATGAAAATGATAGTGGATTTCTGAGGGAAGTGAATTTCAGAAGTTTGCTGCTTGCACCTGAAATGAAGAAAGTAAATATCAGAAGTAATTTTTTAATTTAAATCAATGAAACCTTAATCCATGCAAAATAAAATTTTATTTCTGATTTACTACATTTTGATTAGATTTAGTTAATTTTATGAAATACATAAAATTTAAAGTAAAATATTTATAAATATATTTATAATTTTTATTGACATTGAGTATAATCTAAACATATTAAAGGTGGTACTTTTTCTAAATCTTTTATTACATCTTCCAAATGGCCAACAACTATTTTTAATTTGTGAGTATCCCCACGACTTATCTTAACATTACTAGAATATTTGATAAATTTATTATCTATGTTTTCACAAAACGATACTCTACAATATCGAAGCTCTATTGAATTTAATATTATTTTACTAATAATTTCATTTGTCAAATTTGTATCAAATATATCTAACTTTATCAAATTTGGAAAAGAAATTGTTTGCAAAAATTCATTTTCATCAAAATTCATTCTGTTAACTGTCAGATGTTTTAATTTTTTGCATTTACTTAAAGGAACTAAAACGTTACATTGACATCTTGTGACTCCAGTCCATCTTTTGTTAACTTTTTTTAATGTACAAGATTCAAGATTTTGTAATATGCTAAAGAAATTTTCAGCTTCTGGAGTTATATAATAATGTTCAAACTCTATGTTGAGTACTTTTAAATTTAGACATTCCGATATACTTAATAAATGTTGGTTAACAAAAGTATCAGATGCAAAATTCAGAATTTTTAAATTTCGAAATTTGTAAAAGAAATCGGGCAATACTTTGTTATGTTTAATAATACTTAATCTAATTTCTTCGAGGAATTCAACTGATAAACTATTTATTAAGTTAATATTAATATCAAATTCTTTGAAAATATCTATTTTACGTAATGTTTTTTGTCTAGAAAAAAGTTTTGCAAGCTTATCAATAGAAAAAGGAATGTCTTCATAGACACTCACAAGATAAAAATCGTTGTAAATTGATAATTCTGATATTTTTACACAATTGCTAGCAATTAATGCATCTGATACTAAATCAATATTAGGATAAGAGATTGCCAATATTTTTACATTTTTTAAGCGAGAAAGAAAATTAAACAAATATTTACTCGAGATAATGCCACCGCATTTTATATTTATTTCTTCAATCAGTTCTTCATTTAAGCCACTGAAGCAGTAGCCAGATAAATCTAATGATTCTAATGAAATGCTTTTTAAATTTTTATTCTTTAAAAACAAAAGTTTGAGTAACCCATCATTATTAAAAGCATCTCTAAGTTCTAAACGCAATTCTATAATATTTTCACAATAAATTACAAGTTCTGTAATTAAAAATGAAAAGTCTACATAATTTTCAGAAAGATCTAATTCAAATTTTTTCAGATAGGTACAGCATCTTTTTATAATTTGTATAATAAAAAATGTATTCCTTTCTTTATTTCCTTTTAAGTACTTATAATCAAAATAACTATTTATTTCTAAATTTCTTACACAAGTCCATGAGAGTTTGCTTACTCTGTTCCATCTTTTACAGACCATTTCTAATTTTAATTTGTCATCTAAATCTAAATATTCAAAAATGTATACTAAGCAATCGTCAATCAAGCTATTAATATTTAATTCTTCAGGATTAACTAAACAAATGCTGTCAAATTTTAGCTTTTTATCTAAAAGTTAAATTTTAGTTAATTCATAAGAATTATATAAAAATTAGTCCACCAGGTCTATTTACCCCAAAAATCTTACCCTCACTACTTTTTTTGGGTAAATAAGAATTTTCCCTCTATTGCTTTTCAATAACAAATGGAAATACTTTTTATTATAAAAATATTTCCAAAAAATGGAAACTTGAATAAAATAAAACAAATAAATAAAATAAATAAATAATTTATGAAATAATAAATGATTATTTATTATTCGATAGAAATTTATATTTATAAAAAATAAATAACCAAAAAATATAAGATTTCAAAGGTTATCAGAGACTATAAGTATAACAGCATTAGCAAAAGAAAACATTAAAAATTTACGCACATAAAAATAGAGTCTGTAAAAATTAGTTTAATAATTAAATAATAAACAATTAGGCTTTATGATATAAAAATTAATAAATCTAAAAATTAACAAATTTTTATATTGAAGCGAATAAGAATTCTGAAACCCAAAATTTATTTTCACTCATAATTTTTCTTGATATTTGAAACTTAACATTTACAACTTAAACAAAAATTCAATTGTAATAAAAAAATTAAATGCCAAAATTTGTAAAACTTATATAATTATATTTATGATTATTTGTTTCAAGGTCATGATATTGGATTGTAACAATGTAACTAAGTATCATAGGTTATATTCATTAAATTATTATTCTTCATTTGCATAATCAAAATAATTTTGTTTGTTTGTTTATTACGGTTTATAAAAAATGAGGGAAAATATTTATTAAGGAAAAAAAGGGAACATTTTTTTGGGATAAATAGCTCTGGTGTAAAAATTATTGAATTATATTACCTTGATTACTCATTTTCCTATTATATTTTTTATAATTTCTTGAAATTTTTTTAAATCTTGAAAAGAGAATTAAGTATAAATTACTTACAAGTATTTTTTGTACTTATTTGTCATATAAAAAAAAATAAAAATAGGTATAGTTGCAGTACGATTAAAAAAAAACTATTTATTCATACTATAATATTTAATATCTTAATCTTTCGTATTAACAAAATTATAATTAGTTATTCTTTAAACACAAATTAATAACTAGTTTTTTTTAAATTTAAGCAAGAATAAGTGCCAATTAATAGTCCAAATATATAAATATTTTCCAATAGTTTAGTTATAAAGTCCTTTGACATAGTTGTCTGCTAAATTTTACAGACAACTCGCTCGGTAATTGACGATATTTGAATTACCGGCATAATTATTCCGCGGTATTTGAAAATGCAAATTTCATGCATAAAGCAATATTTTATATTAAATGAAAAATTATTCGTTTACACACGAAAGCTATTTTAAAATTGTATTAGTTTTAGAAAAAATCTGTCGATATAAAAATATATACGATATGTAATCCATAACTTGACTATTAGCCAATTGGGCTAACGAGAAACATCTAGAATCAGGTCAACAGACTTTTTGAAAGATATTATTTTGTATCAGGACATTTATTGATTAAAGTACATTTTCTATAGTCTATTCAAAATATTTTATTTAATGTGACCTAATTACTTACAGTATAAATAGTTGCCTCAAATATTTAATTATTTAATTAAGTACCTATATTTTTCAAATATAAAATTAAAAATTAAATTTCATGACTAAAGTATATTATAAGATATAAAAATAATTTAATTGACAATTTTCATCTTACTATTATAAGATTAAGAAGAAAAGATCGTTTGCGTAATTTAATTATAAATAATAAAGTAAGAAGAAAAATGAACTCATAATACTTGGATTTTTTTGTATATAGGTATAAAAAAGGAAAAGAAATTGACGCGACTACAATCGATAGTGCATGTATAAAACTTTTTTTTTTCTTACAACATAATATTCTCTGAATTATGAAAATTTTTTATTTTCGCTCTAGAAGATTACAAACACATTTTCACTTATACCTATTCATTTATATTTTTTTCTTTTATTCATTCTGATTCATTCTTGTAAAATTTTTTTTTAAACAAAGTACATTTTAAGTCGTAAAAGAAAATATATTTTATGCATTTATATGACTTGACAATAACAATATCTTTCAATGTTAAAAAAGTTGATATGCAAAACTCGAAGCATTTTTAGAGGCTTTTAAATTTTTAAAATTCGATTTTACCTGATTTTATTATTGAAAAAGTTTGTACGATGCAGACAAAACTTTTATTTTTCCACTAGTCACCAGCATCTTTTAGTTTTCAGGAAATGTTATTATGGATGTGTGAATGATACTCAAATGATAAAAAACTATTATTTTATCTGCGTGCATTAAATGGGAAAAATTTTTTTTATGATTCCCACACACCAATCTCCTTATAGTTTAGATCCAGTTGGTATTGTATTCCTTATACGCGTTGAACAAAATATGAAGATTTATACAAATCTTAAATAAGACTTTATGTAAAAAGTTTGAAACTACGTGTTTTATTGAACTAAATCTTTATTTGTTCCTACGAAGTATATTGTGGACATTAAATCAAAGATTTTCTTACTTATGTAGTTGTTGACCCACTTAAATTGTTCAACTGAAGATATTCAAGTGCTAATGTAAGTTGAATGTAATTTTCCAGTATTAACTTTATCTAAGATCTCTTAAGTTTTAAATGCTTTGTTGAAAAAAAAAATTTTTCTGGACAGTAGCCACGAAAGTACGATTTCCTGGTTGCTGCTCGGCTGAGGAAATCAAAATTTTTCGCTACTGCCACAGAAAAATTTTATATCCCCCTTGTCCATGAATGAATTTCGGACATTTTTTTTTTGACCCTAGCTTTAAATATACTATTATTTTAACATGGAACATGTTTATAAGGAGGGGGTACTTCAGAACTGGAAAATTAAGGGGGGGTCAAATATGTCCTTTTTAAGGGGGGGGGGGTCAAATTTGTCCTTTTTAAGGGGGGGTCAAATGGGACTTAGAATATTTTCGATTTAGGGACCTTTGGTGCAGAAGTACTTTGGAAGCATTGGTGTAGAAGTACCTAGGGACCTATGGTGCAGAAGTCTCTAAAGACCTTTGGTGCAGAAGTACTTAGGGAGCATTGGTGCAGAAGTCCCTAAAGACCTTTGGTGCAGAAGTACCTAGGGACCATTGGTGCAGAAGTACCTAGGGATCTACGGTGCAGAAGTCCCTAAAGACCTTTGGTGCAGAAGTACCTAGGGTGCAGAAGTCTCTAAAGACCTTTGGTGCAGAAGTACCTAGGGTGCAGAAGTCTCTAAAGACCTTTGGTGCAGAAGTACCTAGGGTACAGAAGTCCCTCAAGACCTTTGGTGCAGAAGTACCTTGGGACCATTGGTGCAGAAGTCTCTAAAGAACTTTAGTGCAGAAATACTTGGATATAAATATTGATATTATGAACAGAATAGATACTTTATTATCAGTGTTAGTTATTAGTGAACATGTTCCATGCTCGTTGGTTGTGTAGTTACGCAAACCGGTCATAAGTTTTATTGATTTGAATTTCATTTTAATAATTTTTTTTCTTTACTAGTATTAAGCGCGCGTCGCGCGCAGAATGATTTAAAACTTTCAACCTTAATTATTTTCTTAAATACCAAAATTTATTCTTACTTTAATTATTTTAATCATATCAACTACTCGACGTACTATAACTAACCTCAAAAATAAAAAAAATATAATATAAACAATAAAACAATTAATTTTAACCTATTAACAATGAAATTTATATGAGCCAATCAGAATGACTCTTTAGCTATAACAATGTACATAGTTACTGTTGCGATCAACATGTCCTTTTTAAAAAAGGATAATCTATAACTTACTGAAACACGATTGTTTATAATTAATTACTTTACAAATTTGTCGACGTGAACATATTGATTAAAAATTCCTTAATTTTTTTTTAGAAACTTCGGAACTTTTTAGACTTTTTCGGAATCTAATATAAAATAATTGTAACATCAAAACTTGATCAAAAATTTTTTTTTTGTTCACAATAATTATAAAATGAAGCAATCTTTCTTCAAAACTATATCATTTGGGTAAATCGTATTTAGCAAAATCATATTTTTTAGAACAAATACATTTCGACGACATATAATTATCAGGATAAAAAAAGCGGGTGGTATTTATGTTTTATGAATAAGAATTTACAGGTAGGGAATTCGGATTTAGTGTATCGAAAAAAAATTATTTTTTTGGACACTAATTCGGAAATCTAATTACTGCAGCAAATTACAGATTTATTTTGGCTAATTTTGAAACATAGTGAATAAAACTATTGTTTTTGAATCGAATGGACTCTGGATTTGGGATCTCAAAAATAAAAAATACATTTCATTTTTACTCTCGAGGAACTAACAAAATAGAGAAATTTCACGATAATAAATAATTTTGTTTATAAACTATAAATATCAGAAAACATAATAGTCAATAAAATTTTAATTAAAACTAAACAAAAGCAAAAAAAAAAACTGCCTGATATTAAATATTTGTCACGTATAAATTGATACTTTCTAACCAAAATCCAATATTCAAATTTTTTTTTTTTATATGATCAGGAAATGCATACTCTCTCTCTCTCTCAAAAAAAAAAAAAAATAACTTTATTTTGTATAGGTGAAATATACATCTATATTTATATGCTCAGTGTAAGTCCTAAAGGATTGCATAACCTAAACCGCAGAGAACGTACGTATTACTCTCGTTTTTCACCCTTCGTAGTTGGAAAAAAAAGTAATTTTTTGTTGTAGCTGCATTTTTTCCTATTCAAAGTGTATGAGAACTCATTCCATACTCTCTCACTTACAATTCTATAAATATGTACATAGCAGTATAGGCAAAAAAACAAACTCTATAAAAGCGAATTCGACGTATCGCGTGAAAAATGAAAATTGTACTTTACGTGTTTATATAAATGTAAATTTTGTTACTTTTGATCTTGATGTTACATTTTTAGCATTTATTAAAATGAAAAAAGTCTCTTATGTATAGAAATCAATCGTTATTTTTATTAATTATTCAAAAGCTTGGAGTTTTTAATTGCATCCGAAATCGGGAATCCCTAAGGACAATTGATTAACAATAATTCTTTGACTATTCAGCAGAAATTTCTTGGTTGGGGTTGAGGTAGGGTCGTTGGATCGGTTTTAAAAAGCTTTTCTCTTAATTTTCTACTCAAAACACATTATTTCCTCCATTTGAGGCCTTCATATTAAGGTTGAATCAGGTGGATAATAATAGCACTTTTCGATTTAAGATTTCTGGAAATCAAAACTTCTGGAATCTTTGATTTTTATAGACATTGATTAAGTTACATTTCCCTTAGAATATAAAAAAATAATTTTGAAAATTTATTGCTTGAAGTTTTTAGTTTTTAATTGGAGCCAAGAAAAGCATTTCGAATGTACCTGAAATCGTAATGCAAATATTAATAGAGAATATATTTTTTTTATAAGATTTTTTGATTACATATATTTAAGTATGGTGTCAGCAAAAAGAAAAAAAAAAGAAAACAATAAGATTATAAGAATAAAGTAGTACTTAAAAGATAAAACTCTACTTATAAAGTCATTTATTGAGCTTTGGATATATTTTTTAAGTACACTAAGGAGAGTATAGCACTTGAAGAAAGAAATTTTTTAAAAATTAAACAATTTTTATGTTTTAAAGTGTGGAAATATAAAAAAGTGTTGAATAGCAGTTTATTATCTAGATTTATTTTTCATAATAAAAGTAAAATAAAATTTTAGTGCTTTACTTACTAACAAGTCTTAAATAGATCATTCTTGTCAAGAAATTACTTCTTAGCTCCTTAAAATAGAGAAAAACAACTATATAATTTTTCTTTATATTCGGATCAAAGCTTTTATAGAAGCCTGCAGAAACGCATTTCTTTTACGAATAACTAAAATTGAGGGCACATTATGACTACATGGATGTCCCTAAGCCACAACTTTAATGAGATACTCTTGGTCATTATTTTTTTTCCGATCCTCTGAGCTATTCGTAGTTCACTGAAAGAAACCCTTTTTATGTTTATGAGGCATTTTTATTTTCAGAATTAATTATTTAAATGAAAAAGAAGATATTGCCAAAATAAACATTGTTTTCAATATTTTAAATACTATTCAACCCAAGAAAAAAAGTAAATAGCTGTAATAAAGTAGTCCTACAAAACGATCGACCTTTTTCGGATAGTTTAATACAGTTTATTGTATTTTTTTTAGATAAATAAGACTTAAAATACGTCCGAGATAAAAACGTATTATGCACTGTTCTTCTAAAATGCAGAGCCATAATAAGTTTCAATTTGTACTTTTTTAAATTCTTTTTAAAAAACAATAATTTATGTAAATTTCATCTTTTTAATATATATGTAAAAATATTTTCTTGTACCTAGTAGTTTGACGGCAAAATATTAAATAATTTATAGTATGTTATGAATCATGGCTAAAAAAATAAAGAATAGCCCAAATAGCAAGTAAAACACATTTTTTGGTCATTTTTTATGGGTAAAGGTCGTGAACGATTTTTCTTCGTGGCAAGAATGAATTCAAAAAAATACGTCTTAGTAAATGTGAGAATGTATTTCTCAATGGATGTAGTGCAAAACAACGAAAGGTAAAAACCCACGAGGTTAAAATAACCCGAAAATTTTCATCTAGAAAATAATTTATGGTAAAAAAAAAATAAAGAAAAATTATATTTAGAAATTTTTAAGTACGAAGTAATTGAAGATGAATGATTTTTATTTTTCCGGATTTTTTAATAACGAAAGGTTTAATATAACGATTTTTAACATAACGAAAATTCTATTTTAACATCGAAGATAAAAATTTTATTTATTGCTTTGAAAACAAAAATAACGAAAAGCTCGAAATCCCGAAAAAAATAAACACGAAAAACAAAATATCCGAAAAATTTTATAACGAAAATATTTTTTGATCTAATTTTTATGAACCATTGCAAGTAATTATGGTTTTAAGGCTATAAATCACCGCTAGTATTTTGTACCCATTACGTAAAGGCAAGGGATCTGATCAACACCAAATTATTCGACACATCAATGATTCTACACAAAAAAGTTTTGCGGAATCGTTCTACACCAAAAATCGTTGTGCTGAAAAGTTCAACACAAATTTTTTTCAGTCAAAGTATTCAACACGCCATTTTAAATATTAAATAACTTATTTCTTTCGTATACTAGCATAATTAAATATCACTTAACACAGTGTGTTGAATATTTTGATTAGAAAAAATTTGTGTTGATCTTTTCGACACAAGGATTTTCGGTGTAGAACAATTCCGCTAAACTTTTTTGTGTAGAATTATTGATGTGTTGAATAATTTTGTGTTGAACAGATCCCTTGCCTAAGTAAATAGTGTTCTAGGATAATAATTCGCATTAATAAAAATTTGAGCAACTTAATTAAATCCTTATTATTATTCTATAACCCATTATCGAAATTATTCTGTGCCTAAACTCAAATTATTCTAAGTCCATTTAAATCCCCTCAATATGGCCCATTTGAACCTCCCCCAAAAAATGACATGCTTGAAGTACCACTCTGCATATAAACATGTTCCATGTTAAACGTGACTTGGACTGTAAGTTGCAAACTCCGTCTGGTCTCCACAGTTACAGCCAAAGAGCATCTTTAGGGCAGCTAGAAAGTGGAGACCGTAGAGAAATTATTTTATTAAATTGCAGACTAAAAAATTGGATAAATTTTATAATGAGATTCCATTAATAAATAAAAAGGCATAATAAGTAAAAAAGACTGCAAATTCAATTTTGTATTTTTAATGATACCTTTTATAACAGTAGTATCTATATTAATAATGGGCTTCACATTTTCACAATGATTTTTCATTATTAAAGCATTAAAAAGCAATGAATCAACATAATTTATAAGCAATTGTTGATATTTTCAAGTTTTCGGAAAAAAAAATTTCGAATTTTTTTTTTTCGTTATAATGGCCTTTCTAACTGATTTCAGTTAATCGCCATATTTTAAATTTTCGTAATCTTTTTTTTCAGTATATTATGTCTTTCGGGATATATGTATTTCTATGAACAAATAAAAAAAAAAAAATTTAATTTCGGATTTTCGCCAATATAAAAAATGCATTTTCGTAATAAAATTTTCCCTTTTTCTCGATTTCGGTCAAGTTTTTTTCGGTATCAAAATATTCGTTGTATATTTTTTCATAACTAAATCATTCTTTTTAATTATTTTAAGATTGAATTTTTTGGTTGGTTATTTTACACTCATGGGTTTTACCTTTCGTTGTTTTGCACTACATCCTTCTCAAAATACAAGTTCTCAGAATAAAATTTTTATTGCCTTCTTGGTCAAGAACTACATTTTCACATTTATTAAAAATAATGAGCGAAAAATTCTACATAAATAACACGCCTTAGTAACTTATTGGGTTAATCGAAGTAGCATATCAGAGGTAGTTTTCGATTAATATTCTAAATTTTTCGAAAAAGTCGTAAAATTATAACTAATGTAAGTTATAATCTTCTGATTTTTGTCAAATAATTACGAATTTTAATCGAAAATTCGCGAAAAACAGTTGTGAAATTACAAGCCAATTGTCGCAAATTTTCGGAAATCGTTAATTTAGTAACCGTCGTAATTTTACGATTTTTGTCGAAAAATTGCGACAATTGGCTTGTAATTTCACAACTGTTTTTCGCGATTTACTAATTTTATCGTTAAATCACAGGAGTTATTCTTAGCAGCACTGTAAAAAGTAACTTTTTAGATTAACAAAAAAATTAGAACATTTTCGAAAAATTAGTAAATTTTCAAAAAAATTTTTAAATATTCGAAAAAAATTGTATAAATTTACTAAATTTAGTATATTAACAATAAATTCGAGAATTCTTGATTTTTTTTATGAATTCGCAAGAAAAATTGATAATTTACAATTTTTTTTCTCGAAAATTTACAAAAAATAGTTGTAAATTTCCGAAAAATAGCTGTGAATTTACATCTTTTTTCGTAAAATCACAAAAAAAAAAAATCGAGAATCCTCGAATTTTTCAATAATGTACTAAATTTAGTAAATTTACGATTTTTATCGAATATTTACAATAATTTTTGAAAATTCACTAATTTTTCGAAAAAATTCTATTTTTTTTGTAAATCTAAGAAAGTTACTTTTTACAGTGAGTGTTATAATTTCGGTTCTAGGACTTATAATAATTAGGGAGTAAAAGTGAACATGTTCCATGCTCGTTGGTTGTGTTACCATACGAACCTGAACAAGTTTTTTTTATGGTATATTATCCAATTTTTGGTCGACAAAATTAAAATATTTGAAAAGTAATTAACTGAACTTTGCTAACTATCTAAAAACTATCATTACTCCCAGAAAAAAATTTATACCTTTTGAACATGAATAGGTAAAGAAAAATTTCAATTTTAAAACTACATAGCCATTTTTATTAATTTTTATGCATTTACAAGTCTACGAGAGTGGTTTATTTAGGAAAGAATCACTCGTATAAAAATTTAAAAATTTTGCTGACTCAAAGCAAATAAATCATGTAAGGAAAATATTGATTTAAAAATCATTTTAAATATATGATATAGAGAGATCATATTATAGATTCATACCTTTTTTTTCTTATATAAAAGAGATATTTTAAATCTAAAATCTTCTATGTCACGTAATATAAAAAAAACTTTTTTTTTTCTATAAATCTCAAAAAATCCCAACATAATTAAATGTTAAAAATCTTAGTATTTTTCAATCCAAGAAATTTATTTTCATCGAATGAGCATTCGAAAATAGCCCCAAATACCCAAGCACGTTGTTATATATATTAATATTACAGTAAGTTATAAATCATGAAAATAAAAATCCTTCGAACAAACATCGAACCAAACAGCAGGGGTGTCTGTAAAAAAAAGAAAAAAAGAGAAAAAATATATAAGTAAAATCCTGTGAAGATCTAAAAGCGAGAAAAGTTGGCGAATCCCCTCTGGATATAAATATATAGATATATAGGTATATACGCGCAGCTCATTCAAACTTATTCTCAAATCTATCCGGTGGTGTAACCTCAAGAAGAAGAAAATAAAATAAAAAAGGAACTGAAATGCCACTAATACTTTCTCTCTCGTGAAAAAGTGAGCAATGAAAAAGGAGGTATTTGTCTTGAACAAGTACAACTATATCTGTATAGAGAGATTCAATGCGGCGTTAATATAATGTGAAGAGAAAAAAGAGTATATTTGAAAAATTCTATTTTCCGTTATACTTAGCGTCTAAATAAAAAATATTAAATAAGATTATTTTATTATTTATTTACTTTTATAACTTGTAATCAAATAATTGCAAAATTTCGACCCAACCAACTGTACTAGTTTACTTGTATTATTACAAAAACTTAACTTGACAGATAAAAAGTTTTGTCATTTTTTCCTATTATCAATTTTTCATTAATTGAGCTAAGCTCTTAGGTCCGGAACCTTCCTTTACAAGACTCTTTTTGATTTTTATGTTTTAGGCTTATTAATTCGGAGATACAGTGTCCGCCTTGCAAATGCGACTTTTTTCGAGGCTGACTTTGGCGTCATCTATAAATTAGTTCAAAAGCTATTTTTTTATTTTTTTACTTTCTTTAAATGTCAAATAAATTAAAAAAAAAAAAAAAAATACAAATGTAATAAAGGAACTAATCCGTAGCAGTACCTTAAATTTTCTTTACGTTGCAAGTAATTTTCAATCGTTCGAGCAAGAAAAAAAATTGCGCTAGGCATAAGCGAAATTCTGATAACATCAAGCGTAATATTAAAACAAAATGTTGTTAAATTTATGGAAAAAAAATAATTACCAAAGTATAACAGAAATTTTAATTTCAATAAAATTAATATTTTAATAAACTTTAAATTTACATGCACAAGACATTAAATTTAAAAAAAATGGCTTTGTCTTAGATCAAAAAAATTTGCAGCTCTGGTGGAAGCAATTTAGAGGAAACTATTAATTAGATAGCTTTCATAATTGAAACTTAAGTTTTTATCATTCTTTAAATTAGCTGTATAAATTTTGATTATAATAAAATATTCTAAAATTAAGTTTATATGTGGATCAAGTAGTTTGTTTCGCTCTACCTTTGTTTAACAGTAGCTAGTAATTAACGTTATTAAAATGAAATAAGGAAAAAAAATTATGATACAACTTTTTTGAATACATAATTATATAAAAGGTAAAGTATATTTGGTACTATTCTTGAAATAAAAAAACTTAAGTAATTATAAAAATTATACAATGAACAGTTATAATTATACTTAATGGAATTTAAGTAGAAAAATACGAGTTTAATCAGACAATAGTACAATTTTATAAAACTAAGATTACTCTTTTCTCAGACTTTTCTTCATCGAATTTTCTTTTTTTATTCTAAACATACACTGTAAATAGTAACTTTCTTAAATTTACAAAAAAAAATAGAATTTTTTCGAAAAATTAGTAAATTTTCAAAAAATGTTGTAAATATTCCATAAAAATCGTAAGTTTACTAAATTTAGTATATTATCGAAAAATTCGAGAATCCTCGATTTTTTTTTGTGATTTTACCAAAAAAGTTGTAAATTCACAACTATTTTTCGGAAATTTACATCTATTTTTTTTAAATTTTCGAAAAAAAATTGTAAATTATCAATTTTTCTTGCGAATTCACAAAAAAAAATCGAGAATACTCGAATTTTTTGTTAATATACTAAACTTAGTAATTATACGATTTTTTTGAATATTTACAAATTTTTTCGAAAATTTACTAAATTTTCGTAAATTTACCAATTTTTTCGTAAAATCACCGGAGTTGTTTTTTACAGTGTACTAGTTTTCGGTAAAGCGTTTCTAAATTTTTTAATTTAGTTCATTTCTTCGAAAAACCGGTTTGTCTTCCTGTTGGCAGCTTTTTAAAAGTTTACGTGCTAAAATCGTTTGTAAGCAAAAAGTTAGAATTGTAACAGCTAAAAAGTAATAGTTAAATTTGTTTTTGCTTAAATTCGCTGTTATAAAATTTTAAATAAAATTCATCAGAAAAGATATTTTTGATCCTTTATTTTATTACTTATGAAAGTTCGATTTCTAAATTTTATTTAAAATTCCTATACTCTAGCATTCACGTGCAACATAAGTACCGGACGTTTATGTGCAGCTTCTTGAAGAACTTTTACAACTATTTCATTTAAGTTTAAAACAATTTTATAAAAAAAGTCATCCTGACCTATATAAACAAGTTATAAAAAACACTTTCTGTTTAGTTCTGCGCATTCACCAATAAATATTTGTAAATACTAAAGTATTCAATTCACTTATATTTCTTGGAATTTCATATCTTTTATCATTCTTTTATCATAAAAATAATTCATTTATATACTTAACACTAAAATCTGTTTGTAACAAACGGTTTTTTTTGTTTGCTTAAAGTTTAACTAATGTTAAAATATTTTAATGCGGTTTATATTACCACCTTATTAAATTTTTAGATAAAAATAGTTTAGTAATGATGTGTATAATTAGTTCGGATTCCTAATTACAGGCCTCTAATACAGGGGAAGAGTAGAAGCTTGGAACCAATAGCGGATGACAAGTTCGATCTTTTTCTGTCAGATCTTAATTAGAGTAGAATCTTGGAGAGTTGCAGAAACAAAAGTTTCTACAAAGTTAATAATCAATAATATAAAATAGTCAACAAGTCCAAGTTTTCTCTAAAGTTTCAAAATCAAAAGTCAAATTAGCGCAAAGTTATTATATTATATTTTAAATTTCCGTAAATTTTATAATAAGATAAAATAAAGAATAGTTAATTTTGTAAATTTATATAAATAAAGTATTTCTAAATTTTAAGTAAAGATATAATCAAATTTGATATATCATATTAAGGTCCCAGCTAAAAAATATTCGTACTATTTAATTTCTTTACAATATAAAGAAATGTTGCAAAACAAATTTTTTACTAGTTACCTCACCTAATTAAAGGCTTGTTAGTAACAAAATATCCAAAAGAAACTGTAAATTATAACATAAGAGGTTATTTAAGTTTTTTGACCAGTTATAATAGCAATTTTTTAAATAAGGGACAAAATATTGGTTTTGACTTTGCAGAGAGCATGTAAAAGTTGAACCCCATATTTTATCTTGTGATTTAAAACATAGTTTTACATATAATACTCCAGTCAAAATACGGGGGGGGGGGGGGTTTGTATTTTCACTGGCGAAAATGAGATTTGCTCTACTATAGATTTTTTGGCTCGCTGAACACGAAAATCGGGGTCATTTCGTAAAGAAATGGGGGCTTCGCCGTTAAATTTGCAAAAATTACCCCCAAAAAGAGTTTTTTTTACATAATCGCACTTTGAGTGCTCAGATTTGCACCATACGGGTTTTTTGGATCGCTCATCAAGAATTTGGACTCCTTTTTTGTGGTGAATATTAATTAATTATGAAAAAGAAGTCAAAATTCTTGATCAACGACCCAAAAAACCCGCATGGTGATAATCTGAGCGTTCAAAGTACGAATATATAAAAAAGCCTCTTTTTGGGGGTAGTTTTTGCAAATTTAAGGGTGAAGCCCCCATTTCTTTACCAAATGACCCCAATTTTCGTGTTCAGCGACCCAAAAAAACTTTAGTAGAGCAAATCTCGTGTTCGGCAGTGAAAATACAACCAAACCTGTATTTTGACTGGAGTATAACGGGCAAAAAAGCCGTCTCCCTAGAGTAGAAAAAGGCTTTTTTTCCCTAGATATTTAAAAGCTGTTTTTTGATTTCCTCTTTACTAAAATAAGAAATATTCATTTTTTCAAGAAATGTGTGATTTGTCAAAAATTGTCGTGATTTGCTTAGTAAAGAAAGGACTGTAAATTTTAAATTAAATTCAAATATCATAAAATATGTTATAATTTACAGTTTTTTTAAGATATTTTGGTACTACCAAGCTTTTAGAACATTTTAGTGGTAAAAAGTTTTTAGCAAGGTTTCTAAAACGTTTTTAAAACCTTTTTTCTGATTTTTACCGATTTTTATTTACAAATCAGCACCCTACATTAACCTATAGGTAAAAGTTTGTTGCTTAAAAAATAATTTTATTAACTGAAGTATCATACTCGAGCTCGTATTTTCCTCTACGTTCAATTTGAGAAATAAGAAACACCCTAGTGTTGAGTCAGATTTAAGTCTACCAAATAAAACTAACTAATAATCCTACTTAGAGTATTTTTAATAAAAGAAGAAACTCTGATAAAAATATAATCTGCAAAAATAGAAAAAAACTAAACTTTTAGAAAAAGCAGGATAAAAAAAGAGTTGGTAGTGTGTAAAATATTGGAAAAAATTTGTACTAGTCTTATTATATTGAACATCTATCAAAGCCAAAAAAGACGAGCAAAAAGATTTTAACAAAAACTAAAGCCTGTAAATAAACGTTCGTTATTGATTAAAATGTAAAAAAGACATTAAGCAGCAATTTATAAAATAAATAAAAGGTATTATTATACAAGTAAATATATAAATTAAGTATAAATAAATAAAGGTTTATTGTACACGGAAAGTTAAGTAAGCTTATTGAGCCTTTATTGCTCTACAGTTATAAATTGCACATTATTTTACGATTTATTATACTCCTTTATAAAAAACTGATAAAAATAAATTACAATTATTATTATTTATTTAAGATTTATTTTTCTTTGTGTCCATAATTCTTTACTTATTTTTCAAGAGCCTAAACAAGTTTAAAAACTTATAATAAATAACCTCAAATACACAAATACCTTGTTTACTATCGATATATTTTTTTTTTTGAATTAAACTATTCTATATCCATATAACTAGATTTTTTATATTTATGGGTTCTTTATATGAGCTTGAAACCTATTTCAGACGTTGGACCTACAAACAGGGTAACAATAAAAAAAATATGCTAAATAAATTTTTTTAACCATTTGTACAAGCTACTTTGTATTTCATAAAAAATCAATTCGTTATTATTCAGAATTCTCCCCTTTTTTGCTGTTTTAAATTTTTTATTTTGCTTCGATAAATATGAACAATTCACAAAAAAATCAATGAAAGTATACGTGTTTATTATTTCTCATCCAAATAGTTAAAAGAAAATTAATCTGTACTATGCATAAAAAAATTCTTTTTCCAATATTATATGCATTTCACAAAAACTTTTAAAGCTTTATTATTCGAGTTAATAAGAATTCATGCACAAAAGTGAACGAATAATGAAAAAAAAAAGAAAATTATTATTATAAAAAAAAACTTTAGGCAATTTAAAATACATTTTGTCACGTAACAAATGAATAGGAAATAGAAAACTGTAATTTTCCAAGTTAAATAATAATCAATAAATAAAGAGAAAGAATATAAAAATCAGAGTAAGTAGCGATTGTATAGCAGATAAAATTTCAATTGAGAAAAGAAGCGCAAGAAAAGAAATTAAAAAAAGGCGTTGGCATGGTGCATTCTCATTATCTGCAAAAAAAACCGTTTTGATGGGTAAAAAATTGGTTTTTTTCATTTAAATGTATATGAAAGTTCGTAGGACGAACCCTAAGAAACTGACAATTATACGTTAGAAAAAAAAACAATGAAATAATGCAGAGAAAAAAAAACAATCAAAGAAGTTAAATAAACAGTATAGTGTGCAACGATCCGTTGTACATAAAGTCAGTCTAAAAGTTAAAGAAAAAAACCACTCAAAACACAAACAGCAGAACATGGGCAGTAAGAGGTACAAGCTTTTTTCCTTTTAGTTTTCATCTCCTTTTTTTCGGTTTTTTCTTTTCCATTCTTGTCACAAAAGCTAGAAATAAGAGTAGACAGAATCAATTGAAGAAAAAAAGCTCTGATGATAAACTATAGCGTATTAGAGAGCATAAAAAAGGTACGCTATAAAAAAAATCATGTTATTACTTTTTTCTACGTCTGCGGTTATAAAAATATGTTCAGTGTCAAAATCTATTATAAATACTACATAAAAGCAACATCTAAATAAACAATAAATACGCAAAATTATTTTTAAAGGTACCCAATGTGCTATTCATATTGCTTTGGCAAAATTTAGGTAATTATACGTTTTTATAATTACGTTTTGGTATCATGAATAAATCAAATAATAATTATGCTAGAGAGAACGAAAAAAGAAAAATATTATCAGGTTTTCCAAAACTTAAGCTTAATAAAATGAGACAAAAATTTTTATTTGTATTATTTTCAGTGAAAAAATAATTTTATATTTAGAGCTATTACAATTTTTGAATTTTTGATACCGTCAACTCGTTAGCAAAATTTTTATATTTAAAATTTTGTACATTATAAAATTATACAACTGTAATAAATATTCCACTAAACATAATAATGAAGGGCGATAAAATCTATAATTATGATAAAAAAATTTTAATTCTTATTTTTGAAATTCGCAAATTCAAAATAATAATGATCACTCTGTGAAAGACTTTATTAACTCATTGGATTTACTTATTTGCTTATTCCTAAAAATTCTTAGTTCCTTATAGAGGAACCATTATGATAGGTGAAATTCTGAAGTTCGATTTTTTTTGCATGTAAGCAAGTTTTGAGACCTCATGAAGCTAATAAACCGGAAAAAATCTAAAAATAATTTGTTTTTGGTTCCTCAAAGAGGAACCATTGTGTTAGGTCAAAATTTGATTTTCTATTTTTTGGCATATAAGCACTTTTTGGGTCCCCAGGAAGCTAAAAAACCGGTTTTTAAAAAAAGTCTGTATGTGTGCGTGTGTGTGTGTGTGTGTGTGTGTGTGTGTGTGTGTGTGTACGTATGTATGTAATCGGTGATATTTCACAAACATTATGGAATTAAGACCTAATTTTTTTTTCAAAAATTTTTTCACTAAAAAAGCTCGAGGCACTTTTTTTTTTTTTGATTTGGATGTAATACCTCATTTATTTCCATGAAAGTACTTATATTTGAAAGTATGGGTTTTACATGATATCTCGAATCGCATACTTAATTTTCTGAAAATTTTTTTTCTAAAATTTTTTTCACAAAAAAATACAAAAAATACAAATTTTTTTTTTCTTTTTGGACGTAGTACCTAATTTATTTCTATGGAAGTACTAGTTTTAAGAACCTTGTTTATTGTTATTTTTTGGATCTGATACTTAATTTTTTCAAATTTTTTTTGTCAAAATTAAAAAAATAGAAAAATTAAAAAAAATGCAATATTTTTTTTTTTTTTGGGTGTAATACCTCATTTAATTCTATGAAAGTACTAATATTTGAAAATATTCTAACTAGTGATATTTCAAAACCATTATCGAATTAAGACCTAATTTTTTTTTCAAACATTTTTTTATCAAAAAATCTCAAAACCTGCTTTTTTATTTTTTAATTTGGATGTAATACCTCATTTATTTCCATGAAAGTACTTATATTTGAAAGTATAGTTTTCAAATGATATCTCGAATCGGATACTTAATTTTCTGAAAATTTTTTTTCTAAAATTTTTTTCACAAAAAAATACAAAAAATACCAATTTTTTTTTTCTTTTTGGACTTAGTACCTAATTTATTTTCATGGTAGTACTAGTTTTAAGAACCTTGTTTATTGTAATTGGTTCCTCATAGAGGAACTTTTGTGATAGGTGAAATTTTGATTTTCGATATTTTTGCATATAAGCACGTTTTGAGACCTCAGGAAGCTAAAAAACCGGTTTTTAAAAAAAGTCTGTGTGTGTGTGTGTATGTGTGTGTGTATGTATGTATGTATGTATGTATGTATGTATGTATGTATGTATGTCGCACTGTAACCGGTGATATTTCACAGCCAACACGACATTAAGACCTAATTTTTTTTTCAAAATTTTTTTCACCAAAAAAGCTCGAGGTACTTTTTTTTTTTTTTAATTTGGATGTAATACCTCATTTATTTCCACGAAAGTACTTATATTTGAAAGTATGGTTTTTACTCGATATCTTGAATCTGATACTTAATTTTTTGAAAATTTTTTTCCCAAAATTTTTTTCAAAAAAAAATACAAAAAACACCAATTTTTTTTTTTTCTTTGAAGGTAGTACAGAATTTGCTTCCATGGAAGTACTAGTTTTAAGAATCTCTATAAAAGTAATTTTTTGGACCTGATACTTAATTTTTTGAAAATTTTTTTCTCAAAATTTTTGCCACCAAAAAATATAAAAAATGCCAATTTTTTTTTTTTTTTAGGATGTAGTACTTAATGTTTTTCTACGAAAGTACGAATATTTAGAATCATCGTTTTTAAATGATTATTTCATGTGATACGTAATTTTTCGATATTTTTTTTTTCAAAATTTTTTTAATAAAAAGATTTAAAAAATACAATAATTTTTTTTCTTTTTGGACGTAATACCTAATTTATTTCTAGGAAAGTTCTAATATACAGAATCATCGTTTTTAAAGGATTTCTCCATTTGATATGTAACTTTTCGAAATTTTTTTTTTCAAAATTTTTTGTATAAAAATATTAAAAAAACACAATAATTTTTTTTTCTTTTTGGACTTAGTACTTAATTTATTTCTATGAAAGTACTAATATCTAGAATTATTGTTTTTAAAGGATTTTTTCCATCTGATACGTATAATTTTTCAAATTTTTTTTGTGAATATTTTTCATATAAAAAAATTAAAAAAACATCATTTTTATTAGATAAAATAGACCATTATAAATATTTTGCTATTGTTGATGAGGAACCATAGTGCCAATCACTTGGCAGCGTTTTTTTTGGATCTGATACTTAATTTTTTCAAATTTTTTTTGTCAAAATTAAAAAAATAGAAAAATAAAAAAAACTGCAATATTTTTTTTTTTTTTGGTGTAATACCTTATTTAATTCCATGAAAGTACTAACATCTGAAAATATTGTAACTAGTGATATTTCAAAACCATTATCGAATTAAGACCTAATTTTTTTTCCAAACATTTTTTTATCAAAAAATCTCAAACCCCCCTTTTTTTTTTATTTTGGATGTAATACCTCATTTATTTCCATGAAAGTACTTATACTTGAAAGTATGGTTTTTACTTGATATCTCCAATCTGATACTTAATTTTTTGAAAATTTTTTTCCTAAAATTCACAAGAAAGAGTGATGGAAATCTTGCCTCTTTTTGACTTCCTTGGATTATTTTGCTCGTTGCTATGTTTATTTATGTATGCAGCTTAATGAAATTATAAACAATAATAAACAGCCTAAAAATATTAAATGGTTATGTTTGCATTTTAAAATTAAGATTTAAAATTGGCATTTTTTAAAGAATCAAACAATTTATAGAATTAAATAATTTATTATTTTGTGATTAATAGAAATAATATAAATAATGTTAAAATCTTGAAGCAATTAATGTGGTTATTTTTTTTATTACAAAATATTATTATTATTATTATCATTGTTGCGGAAGATTGGTCAAATGCAAGAAATACACTGAGAAAATAAATTATAAGAAATTATTATAAATTCTGGTAAAAACTCCTATCTTTTTATAATAATTGAGCGAATATTTGTAATTTTCGCATCGTTACCAACCATTTCTTTGACAAAACAAAAAAATCATGTTACCCAATATTTTAATTATTAAGGGATAATTATATATTCTAATAAAATAAAATTTTATAAAAAAAAATAAAATTAGCTTTTTTTATATTTGTCTCTTTTTAAAATCCATTAACGCCGGCGCGACCAATCCATGGACGCTAGAATTCTCACTTTAATAACAAAATGATCTTAATAATCTACTTTACCAGCTACTAAAAACGAAAAATGTATGTATAATTGCCTGGTTGTAATCAATAATATTTGTTGTAAATTAAGATTACAGCCCATTGTTTGAGGAACCTCAGTGCCAGCTAGTTGGCAGCGTATTTTAATTTGGATGTAATATTTCATTTCTTTCCATGAAAGTACTAATATTTTATATAATGGTTTTTACTCGATATCTTGAATCTGATAATTAATTTTTTGAAAATTTTTTTCACCAAAAAATACGAAAAAACACCACATCTTTTTTTATTTTTGGACTGAAGATATGAATTTCGCCACCAAAAAACTACGTCACCGGAGATTTTACCACAGAGAGTTTACCAAAAAGTTGACCACCAAAAAGAGTAGGTGATAGTTGCATACAGAATAAAATATAAAAATATTTTTTGGACATAATTCTATTTGAATCTGATAATTAATTTTTTGAAAATATTTTTGCATAAGAAAAAGATTATTTTATCTGGATTTAAGAAATTCATTATTTCTCAATATCTCGTATTTTTTGTATTAAAACATTTGTTTCAAAAAATTTTTTATAACGCCATTTTATTTTTTTGTTACCTAATTTTTTGCACGGAAGTTCTAGTCTTAAAACATTTGGTCTTTCTATATTTTCCAGATATGATACATAAAATGATAAACATTTTTAACTCATATGAATATTTGTCATTGCTTGAGGAACCATAGTGCCAATAATTTGGCAGCGTTTTTTTCTTATTTTCATAAAATTTGTCCAAAAATATTGAAAATTCGGTTTTACATATAAAAGAAAATCAAGATATTTTTTGTTGTTAAAAAGTTAAATAAAAGTTGAATATAAGCAAAAAATAAATAGTATAGAAAAAAGTTTATCCGGAGGTAGTCGTTGAAAAAACATGCAATCAAAAACTTTACGAGTAGCACTTAAAACGAACAGTAGAAGTACTGATACGTCAAAAGTAAAAGCCGCAGTCTTTTCTTTTTTTAAATATTTATTCTTTTCTTGTATTTCTTTTTTAATTTTATTTTTGAACTACTTTTTTGCGTGTTACTTACATCTTTATCAAAACTAAATGAAGAACACATGAGAAAAAGTAAACGCTGTATCTATTTTGCAAAATTTAAACAATAATATTTACTTAAAAAATATAATTTTAATCTTTTGAATTTGTCTGTTTCCATTTAGGGCTTTCAGAACCAAAAAAATTTTTAAATTAATTTCTTCGATTTTTAACAAAATTTATTGATTAATTTTAAATATTATCATTCCTTCGAGAATTTTTGGAAATTCGAAAAAAATTCTAGATTTCCGAATTTTCAAAAATTCTCAAAGGGCTGATAATATTTAAAATTTTTGTTAGACTAGTTTAGTGTATTTTTTTTATTGCGGAGGGCATGGGACTCATTTTTAAAAAATAAAATTATAAAACTTTGTTAAAAATCAAAAAAACTGATTTAAAAATTTTTTTGGTTCTGGAACTTCTTCTGTCTTAATTTTAGGAAATATTCGGGTATAACAAATTGATCAATTGTTTAATTAAAATTTAGTTTGAAAATAAAATAATAAAAATATATTTGAAATAAAAAGTAATACGTATTGAAATGCACAATAAAAATGCAAGGTAACGACCTAATCACATACATAGTGAAAAATACACACACAAAGCTTTAAGTGTTCTTGTAAAGTTTTGTATACAAGTATAATATAAGAAGAAGTAGAAGAAGTCAAGCATGTCCTCGACCGCTTCTAGAGTGTTCGCGTGTTTTCTAGGGTACGGTCGTTGAAATCCCATTAGAAGCTACTCTTGGCCACGAAGCACTTCCACATACATGATAGATGCGATTATAATATCAATTGGTCAATACAATACATCATTAGTTATATAATACTTTTGTGTTTGTACAGAATTATAATAGCCAAATGAGTGAATCATTTTTATGAAAGTTGTACACTACCAGTTTGTGACCCCCTGAGCTATGTATTTTGCACCACCAACGATATTCTTATTTGTTGGATTTTTTTTCGAGTATGTCAAGTGGTAGTTATCAGCACAGGTTATCAGGGAATGAAGATTATAAGGGTACCATTCTTCTTACTACTTCTGTAATACTATTTGATTATATCTTGGCCATATCTTACAAATATTCAATATTCTCATTATGAATGAGCTATAATTAAAAGTTTCTTGTATAGGACTTCTGTTTAAACAAAATCTAGAAATCCAGATCCCAAACAAGTCAATTCTTTTTTTCTGGGAAGCTGTTTTTGTTTCTGGTTGAATAGGTAGTCTTGGTAACATAGAAATTTAATTTGAGTAACTAAATATTAAATTTTACAAATAATTTCTTAATTGAAGGTCTATATGTTTTATGTTTTATTGGCCTTTTTGGCGTCAACTTTCAATTATCAATAACTAATAACGCTATACCAATTTCTGTAGCTTTAAAAATAAAACCTTAAACACTTATTTATTGTTTTTCATTCTTTCATGTAAACATTTTAAGATAGTTACTTTTTTTCAATGCCAGGTATTATAAAAACTCTTTAACTCTAATGCAATATCAATGACAATATAAAATATAATGGTCAATGACACTAGGTAAAAGTCATTAAAGCAGACGTATCAGTATAGGCTACACAAATATGTTTTTAAAGTGCATCGAAAAAATTGATTTTTTATTTAAAAAAAGGTTGAATTCATTATATACCTAGAAAATGATAAAAATCGTATGTATTATTTGTGTGCATTCTTTTCGTAATTCTATTTGAATATTGAATAAATATTAATATCCATTTTTTTCATATTTTAAATTTCATCTGATACGATATATCATAGAAATATAAATACATGAAAATATAAATTTTTCAATTTCCTGAAAATTTTAAAAATAAATTTTAATGCACAAATAAATAAATTTAAAATAAATCAAACATTAACAACTTTTTTTTTAATAGAACTTCATGAACTGCAGAATATTTTTAATTAATATCGGCTGTCATTTATCGAAAAATAAATTTCCCAAAATTTTTAAAAACATAAATTGTTATTTAATCACTAAATGCATTTTGTGATTCACATAATTGCAATTTTTTTTCTCAATTCTTAGAACCTAATGAATTTTTATTAAATTTCATATTTTTATTTTACAGAAGACAGAAATCGCTGCAACAAGACAGTAGATATATACGACGATGTCTCAAATCCAGCAGTGACACCTGAGACATGGGGTAAACCATTGACGTGTTCATATAGGTTTCGTGCTTTTCGAGGAACCGCAAGGGATTATATTCTTCGAGTTAGGTTTAAAAAATTTAAAGTCGGAACACTTGTTAATGCAACTACGTGTGCTGGTGGTTATTTACAGGTAAATATGCTTTTATTTTTTGATGTATTATTGAGAACTCAGTTATTAAAAAAAAAAAAGAATTTATTCTTTACTAAAAAATTCAAATTTTTTTTCTACCCAAACTACACTGTAAAAAATTTATAACCGGTTTGTGTAACTACACAACCAACGAGCATGGAACATGTTTACTCATAATAGTAATAAATCCAAAAACCGAAATTACAATAAATCCTGAAATATATACTATCCTAAGTCCATAAATTGAAAGTATTCTAAGTTGTTGCTGTTATCAGGGCCTGATCAGGCCCTGACTCCCACTTCAAATTATTCTGTCCCTAAATCGAAAATATTCTAAGTCTATTTCGGCCCTTTCCCTAAAAACGTCACTTTTTCACACCTCTCTAAAAACGTCAATTTTTCACCCCCCCACAGTGTGCCGAATCAATCAAAAATCTACTGACTCCGTAAAATTTAATTTTTTCACCCATTTATTTTTTTAAATCCTTCGTATACTATTCTACTCTTATGAAAAACTGCTACTTTTTAAAATTTTTACAATTTAAATTCACCCCTTATACATTGGTGTATACGCAAAAATTGTATTCACAGGGTTACTAAGTTTATGTGCAATTAAAAAAACCTTGTTTATGGACACTGTTGCCTTTTTCCTGAGTCAAAGAGTAAAAATTTTTAAAAAGTAGCAGGTTTCCATAAAAGTAGGATAGTATACGAAGGATTTAAAGAAATAAGTGGGTGAAAAAATTAATTTCTAAGAAGTCAGCAGATTTTTGATTGAATCGGCACACTGTGCCCCCCCTTAAAAGCGCCATTCTTTCACCCCCCCCCCTAAAAACGTCAATTTTTCATCCCTCCCTCCCTGCCAAGCCAAACTTTTTCAAATACCCCATCCAATGAACATGTTCCATGTTAAAAGTAACTTCCTTAGATTAGCCAAAAAAATAAAATTTTTTCGTAAAATTAGTAAATTTTCAAAAAAATTTGTAAATATTCTATAAAAATCGTAAAACTAAATATAGTATATTATCGAAAAATTTGAGAAATCTCGATTTTTTTTTGTGAATTTACAAAAAAAGTTGTAAATTCACAAAATTTTCGAAAAAAGAAATTGTAAATTATTAATTTTTCTTTCGAATTCACAAAAAAAATTGAGAATACTCGAATTTTTTGCTGATATACTGAATTGTAATAAGATATTTAGACTTTTTTGACTTTCAAAAAATTGTTTCACAGAGCGGAACCTTTTTTATAATAGGTAAACTTTCGTTTTTTACATATTAGCTATATGTTTGGTGACCCCCATATGCTAAAAAACCTATTTTTACGTGGTGCCTGTGTGGATGTTTGTAATCATAATTTATTTTACCAAAAATTTGTTAACCTAAAAGCACATTTAATACCTAATTTTTTCTATGGAAGTACTAGTTTTAGGAAATGCGTTGTTACTCGATTCACCGGATGCGATACCTAAATTTGTAAAAAATTTTTTCCATCAAAAAAGAATGCCCGGAAATCCAAAAGGGTGGGGGGGATAAAATGGGATTTAGGATTATTTGGGTTTATAACGGACATATGTTTAGTAAACATGTTCCATGCTCATTAATTGTATACAATATAAATGGCTTTAAGTTTTTATATTTCAATATTACGGAGGAATAATAATACTTTTATAATTTAAAATTTTTTTAAAGCATATTTTACTTATTTAAAAAATGTATCTTGTTCATAAAATATTTAATTTTAAATTTTTGAAATGATATTTTATGCAATTAAGTTTATAAAGATTAATTAAATAAGAAGTTCTTCTCTAATTTCATTTTGTTCATTTTGTTAAAACATTATTAAATATTTTGAGATGATCCTTTTTTTTAAAAAAAAGGCTAATTATTTTAAGTGCTCTTTAATTTACAATGTTTAAATTACCTTCGTGCTTCCTATAACTTATTTAACTTTTTATCTAAAAATTAATTTAATATTTCTTCAACAATTTCTGTGTCTAACATTTTTCATTTTTAAAAAGTTTAAGAAGAAAATATATTATTTAATTTTTACAGATTTATTTTTAATATATAATATTTTAAGTTTAGTTTAATCTAGCTATAAATTTTAAAAATAAAAAAAAAATTTTTTTATAATTTTTTAATGAGTTCACAAAAAAATAGACAAAAGTAAAGTAAATAAATCATTGCTATAAACGATGATTTTGTTTGTATAACCCACTCTTCAAAAATAAACACGATCAGTATCAATAGTCAAGAACCTTTTAGTCCAAAAGTAGTCATTTTACCAAATTAAAAAGTAAATGTATGAAATAATTATTGAAAAGAAAATTTTATTTACTTACAATATATTAGCATAATTTTACAAAATAAACTTTTTGATTCCCTATTCTCGTTATTTTTCTGGAAGTTCTTAACTACCTTAATATATGGTACAAATTATTGTTAAAATTTTTCGAACAAATTTACAATAGAAATTTAAACTACAACGTTTAATACTTTTCTCAAACTTTATTTGTTATGAATGATTATATTCAATAAAAATAGATGCTAAACTTTACGTTATTATTACACAGAAACTCGAGAAGTTATTTTATCAAATGCAATGTAACAATGTGTGAAGTAAAATTTCCAAACACATAATACTATTATATATTCTGCACCGTAAACATTATTACTTGTGCAAGCTTTAGAAAACTGTTCCTTGCATAGAATCTTGTCATTATTATTATTATTTTAAACATTTTTAAACAAACTTAGTTTTTCCGAAAATTCCATATTTTCTGGGTAATTATAAATTTACTGCAGAGAAATAGCTATTTACATATCTAGGGCAAAAGACGCTTATTTCCGATCCTAGAGAGGCGGCTTTTTTGTCCCTTACATTCAAAACTATGTTTTCAATCACGCTCGCTACGCTCGCAAACGCCACTCCTTGATAAATAAGGTAATACGCCGGATTAGGAAAAAAAATATGCATTTTTGCATTGCTTATACAAAATCACACAGTTTCATCTCTAAAAAATTATGAAAGCAGTTTTTATTATTAAAATTGTGATTTGTATAACATAAATAAATGAGTAAAGTTGGTTTTTCAACGGTCTATCAGGAAGGTACATAAAATGCTTTGTATAACACAGTAGATAGTAAGAGTCCGGATGTTTGGATATAACGAAGTATAATTAATGCTTAACATAACTTATTAGCCTCTGTTTATGTGCTTTGAAACAGAAAAGGGAACGTGTTACTATGAGAATTATACATGGATATGGTGCATAGTTCCTTGGTCAATTTTCATAATTTAATTAATTTTGGCTAAATTATTTATATTTAACGGTATTTAACTCTCACAAAGGGAGATTTATTAAGGGACTCACAATCAGTGAAAAATTGACGAAAATTTATCTCTGGAATTTAGTAGCAGTCTCGAATCAGAATGTTTGTAAACTTTTAATTTAATATTTAATTTTTAATTTATTGTAGAGTTAAAATTTAATACATTAAAAATAATTTATTCAAATTTGAAGATTTTTTTATTCTTGTAAATTTAAATAATGCAATAAAAATTTCTTTACATATACATGAAATATGCAAAAATATTTTGCATGATTTGAATAAATTTAAGCATAAAACATTTTCTACCAGATAAAATAATGTAAAAAATTCTTGAAAATAAAAAAATTATATAATCTGAAATTTGCATAAACAATTATAAAACATAAATCCTAATAAAAAAAAAATTAATACTTTAGCTTCATTATCATTACATAACGTTAAATAGCGCAATTCCTTTGTGCATTAAAAAAGGAGAAAAAAAATTTTTTTTCTTTAACTTCCGTATCATTTATCCCTTCTTGATTCCGGAAGAGAGTCGTACTCCCATGTGGGTTAAACTTCGTGCCGTTGACTAATTTTCACTAATTAATGCGCGTTAAGCTCTTTTCCAGAGTAATAACGTCAAACTAAACTGGACTCTTTGCGATACGTTAGTTGTCAAAAGAAGAAGAAAAAAGTTATTTTTCTGATAAAATAAAATGATAACGTTAACTTTTACGAGGCTAATAAAAAAACAAAAAAATTTGAATTTATTTAATATTCAGTTATTCTTTTCATCATTTATTTTAAAAATTCATTTTACTTTATACGGATTTTCTAGCAACAATGTAGAATACATCAAAATTTAAAATGTTAACAATTTGAAATACCTTACACGAACAGACTCTTTCAAAGTATTTTAATACTTTGTCAATTCATGCTTTGAATATTAAAAAAATAATTAAAACTTTGCAAGAGTGTGCTTTAGTATCACGTATTCTAGGTGTTAAAGTATGTGTTTTAACAATGTAGCAAAGTATATAATGGAAATGGGGCTAATCGAGCTAACGTAGACACATATTTCTCGAAAGAAATTATTTTTTTTTTTAAATATTTTTTATTTAAAAAAATGTCTTTTATACATAAAATTTTTTTCATTTAATTAATTTTCTCTGTTATAGACTAAAAAATTGAATTTATAATTTATTACAAAAAATTTTTAAAAGTTACATAAAATATGAAACAACTAAAACAGTTGTATTTTAATTTATAAAATACCTACTATAGCAGAAATAAAAATTGTTTAAAACAATAGTATTCTGTTTCAGCGAAAGAAAGAATTTCCGATTAATTTTGATTAATTTAGTATAATTTTAAAAATAAAAAACTTCCTTAAAAAAATTAGATATTTTAATCTTTGAAATCAAAATTTCGCTAAAATTTAGCCAGATTTTTAATCGGTCACGTGACTTGGCGAGAAATTCGAAACTTGTAAAAAATAAAACTTTTAAAATCAAATTTTGATCTACTTTTTTAAGAAAGCAAATTAACAAAACAAAAATTTTTGGTTCCTCATAGAGGAACCTTTGTGATAGATGAAATTTTGATTTTTGATTTTTTGGCATATAAGCACGTTTTGGGACCCCAGGAAGCTAAAAAACCGGTTTTTAAAAAAAGTCTGTATGTGTGTGTATGTGTGTGTATGTATGTAACCGGTGAAATTTCACAACCATTATGGAATTAAGACCTAATTTTTTTTTCAAAAATTTTTTCACCAAAAAAGCTCGAGGTACTTTTTTTTTTTTTGATTTGGATGTAATACCTCATTTATTTCAACGAAAGTACTTATATTTGAAAGTACGATTTTTACTCGATATCTCGAATATGATAACTAATTTTTTGAAAATTTTTTTTACAAAAAAATACAAAAAACACTAATTTTTTTTTTTCTTTTTGGACGTAGTACCTAATTTATTTCTTTGAGAGTACTAGTTTTAGAACTATGATTTATAGCATTTTTTTGGACTTGATATCTAATTTTTTCAAAATTTTTTTCTCAAAATTTTTGTTGCCAAAAAATACAAAAAATGCCAAAATTTTTTTTATTTTAGGACGTAATACTTAGTTTTTTTCTATGAAAGTACTAATATTTGAAAATGTTGCAATCGGTGGTATTTAACAACCATTATGGAATTAAGATCTAATTTTTTTTTCAAAAATTTTTTCATCAAAAAATCTCAAACTACTTTTTTTTTTTTTTAATTTGGATGTAATACCTCATTTATTTCCATGAAAGTACTTATATTTGAAAGTACGATTTTTACTCGATATCTCGAATCTGATAACTAATTTTTTGAAAATTTTTTTCCCAAAATTTTTTTCACCAAAAAATACAAAAAAAACTTAATTTTTTTTTATTTTTGGATGTAGTACCTAATTGATTTCTATGAGAGTGCTAGTTTTAGAAATATCGTTTATAGTAATTTTTTGGACCGGAAACTTAATTTTTTCCAAATTTTTTTCTCAAAATTAAAAAAACAAAAAAATTAAAAAATCTGTAATATTTTTTTTTTTTTAGTGTAATACTTCCTTTAATTCCATGAAAGTACTAATATTTGAAAATGTTGCAATCGGTGGTATTTAACCACCATTATGGAATTAAGATCTAATTTTTTTTTCAAAAATTTTTTCATCAAAAAATCTCAAACTACTTTTTTTTTTTTTTAATTTGGATGTAATACCTCATTTATTTCCATGAAAGTACTTATATTTGAAAGTACGATTTTTACTCGATATCTCAAATCTGATAATTAATTTTTTGAAAATTTTTTTCCCAAAATTTTTTTCACAAAAAAATACAAAGAATACCAAATTTTTTTTTTGTTCGGATGTAGTACCTAATTAATTTCTATGAGAGTTTTAGAAAGCTTATTCATAGTAATTTTTTGGATCTGATACCGAATTTTTTCAAAATTTTTTTCTCAATATTAATAAAACAAAAAAATTAAAAAATCTGTAATATTGTTTTTTTTTTAAGTGTAATACCTAGTTTATTGAAATTTTTTTCTAAAAATTTGTTAAATAAAAAACATTAAATCTCAGCAACTTTTTTTTTCTTTTAAAATACGGTATTTAACTTTTTTTTATGAAATGCTGATATCTCAAATTATAATTTTTATTAGATAAAATAGACCATTATAAATATTTTGCTATTGTTAATGAGGAACCATAGTGCCAATCACTTGGCAGCGTTTTTTTAATTTTTGAGTTCTTCAGGAATAAAATTAGCTTGTCTTTTGGCGAGATATGAATGCTAGAAGGTGAAACGTATATTTATTTTATCGCGGAAGTGAAACTCGACAAAAATTTTTTACCACGACATCGAATAGCCAGGAAATCGTCCTAACCAGACCTATGAGTAAACATTTTTTTCTCAATAAAGTAGGTGTTTGCGAGAATTTATAATAATTTTTGCGCTTCTTAAAAATTAAAAAAAAAGAAAAATATAAAAGAAAATTAAAATGGCTATAAAAAATCAAGGACAAGACTTCTCAACAATTAGTTTCACATAAATTTGAAGAATATCTACCCACATATATGAGACTTTCAGTCTGGGAACAATCAACCCTTAGCAATCAGAGTGAGGTCTAGTGGACCCTATAGTGTCGTGGCATGGCTTGGTAATTTACTTTTATAATTACATTACTCATTTGCAACTGTGATAGCTTCTGTGCTTTACAAGTCTTCGTTGCACGCACTATAAAAAAATTTTTTAGGGCACTCTGGACTCCATGCCTCGTGTGGCTGAAAGTTAAATTGACTGGGCTTCTATACAAGTGAATTTAGATTCGTCAAGTAACATCTTGATAAGATATTTAAAAACCAAACCTTCTGAAATTATTTTGAAAAACGTATTAGTTGATAATCTCTTATCAGTAAAATAAACTATTATTTAAAATAAAACTACATATACAAAATTATTAATTATATTAATTAATTAATTGTTTGCTTTTAAATTCTACACAGAAAGCTTATTTCTTCGTAGAAGATATAACTTTGTTTTATAAACAATTTTAATTAGCTGTAACAATTATCCTTAAAATATGAATGGAATAAAAGTTAATTTTAAAATATTGATTATTCAAAAAAAAAATTTCTTTTTATTAAAAGTATAAAAGCAAATTATTAACAATTAAAAATTATTCTTATTAATACTTATATATATTTTTTTCATTTATTTATTTTGATCCTAGAGGTTTTAAAGCCCTGATTACTAGATTTGATTTTTTCATCTCTTAAAAAGATTTTTCGCCGCGTCATGTGAACGAAAAGAGATTATCGAAATGATGGTTATATTCGCAAAGTACTCTCAAAGTATAAAATGACGAGTGTGTGGGTAAGGATTTGCGACGTAGTCACGATTTTTATTTTTTTCTTTCTTTTTTTTTCGACGTTTATTCCCTTTTGGTAATATATTGTTTTCTTTGTTTCTTTTTCTCTATGGCTTTGTTATATATTTTTGATGTAATAATGAAAACAAGAAAAATGAAAAATTTTATTCGGGTAAGGTATTTTCTTTTATTTTTCCAATGTACGTAACTACTCTAAACGCCAATGGTGATTAAATCTTTTTCCTTTTATTAATTTTTTGAACTATATGTTAAAAGGTACCATTAAAAATCTTATAATAATAATTAATTAAAAATAAAAACATTAATATTAATTACGTATAGAGCTTATGTATAGGCTAGGAAACGTAACATATAAAATCTCTTTGAAGTAAAAATAAAATATATAAACCTAAACTTTTTATTCATTTAAAAAATTTACTGATATTACACCGAAGGACGTGATCGGGATTCTAACGGATTATGACACATACAGCACAAAACGTTTATCAAACGTTTCTGAAACGTTTTAATGTAAACTGAAACATTTCTAAAACTTTTGAGAAAAGTCGTAGAAACGTTTAAATGTCCGCTTTTTCTTGGAACTTGAAACTTTTTTAGATATTAGAAAACTGGATCTGTAATTACCCATGTCACTTGTATCTTTTGTATATGGAATAACATCAGCTTTTTTAAGTTCAATAGGTCAAGTTCCTCTATCTACACCACCACATTTCTCAACCATATTTTTAATCATTTTGGTAATTTCAATAGAATTTGTAGCTTTCATGAATAAAGTGTCTTTCGTTAATAGAACTTGAAAATTGAGTTTGAAATTTGAGCAGGGATCCTCGCTGCAAATTCTACCTCAACTTTGTTTTAAGACCATTATGACTAGCCACTGTTTATTGTCCCTTATTTTCTATGATTTTATTAATATGATTGATGAACTTTATTTCATTGATTTTGTTAGAATTTTTTTCGCCTTATTTTAGTAATTAATAAAGTTGAAAGGCACATTTTTAAATTTAGCAAGATTACTATTATACTTTTGTATTTTAAATAAAATAAATAAATATTATTACGTATGTTTACTTTCAGTATTATTTTAAAGAAATAATTTACATTTTTTTGAAATTCCTATTTAACAACTTTTCAAAAATTTTAAAAAAACTTATAAAAAATAAATTTCTGAAACACCTTAGCATCTTTAGAGCTTAAAGATAGTTAACTCCGATGAAAAATTGCTTCATTTAAGAATTAACTATGGAAGTTTTGACACAAGATTTTACCGAAATTTTTTTTTAGGGCTCAAATATAAAAATTATAACGAGGGTTTGACACAGAAATATTGCTAAAAAATAATTTTTATACCAACATTTTTATAATTGAATTTGAAAATAATTTTGTCAAATCAGGGTTAATCTTCAGTCAGTGCTTAAATTAACCACTAGTAATTGTAAATTCTCTTTCTACAAGTTTTAATATTCAATTTGGTTCAATGAATAATAATTTAACCTTAAATTTCATTTTCATTTCTTTCTCCACTGTCCAATCAGCCTAGAACAAGGTTGGAATTCCCTTGATATTTTAATTTACTACTTTGTACTAAATATTTTTAGTAAGCATTTAGGTATATTTTTGAAAAATAAAGAATAGAAAACTAAGTTTCTGACTCAGAGTTAATAAAATAACGAAGTTAATATTTTCTAAATTATTATATATATTCTTTTTTCCTTTGACGATTATACGCTTCATAGAAGAGAGTATCAAAAATTCAGAAAATCTCATAACTTGTATTTTATGTAAGCAGTATAAAAATTTTATGTATGAAATATATAGTAGCAACTCTTGGAAATAAAATTTAATTTAAGCTCGACGAAAACGCAAGCAAGCGCGAGATTTTGAGAGTAGCCGGAGCACCGGTTGCATTAAACTGACTTGGTTTATTTTATATTATATAAATATATATATATATGTGTGTGAAAGCTCAAAATGATTAATGACGGAAATTCAGTGCTGTCGTTGCCACCGTTACCTATACCACCCGTTGCATTGCTTCCTTTTCGACAGTACAGTGCGTGCATGTCTGCTTTAGGATATTTATTTATTTTTCATTTTTATACATTCTGATAGCCTCGACTTTTTTATGTATCGGTTGTACAAATAATAACTTTTTCTTTCATTTCGATTGTTTTTATTTGACGTTATTGATGTTAAAAAATAACTTTTATATGATTTTTTGACATCGAAATTTTGAAAAATTTATAATTTGTAATCTAGTTGCTATTATTTTTTATCCGGGATAAATGTGGATTATTAGCAAAACATAAAAAAGGGAGCCTTTTTTAAGAAACGTACGAGATTATTTATTATTTTTATTATTTTTTATTATTTTTTATACTTGAACCATATTAATCTTAAGGACAGAAAGATTTATGAGTTTTATCTCTCATATAAAATATAATAGTCTCGTATTTTGTAAATAAAATTTCTTTGCTTAAAAAATTTTTTTCCTACTACTCTTAATAAGATTACGTTTTTAATAAATTCTTTTTTTATTATTTAAATTAAAAACGTAAAAGTAACAAAAATTTTTTTAAATAAAAACTCATTTCATTTTCTTTTTTTAGAATTTATCTCTTCAAAACGTGAAATTGCACATTTTACGTATGCAACATTAATTTTATGCAGAAAGAATAATTTTTAAAAAAACCAGCTAGAAAGATAAAAAATGTGAAAAAAAATTATAATTAAAGAAGCACGTAATTTGAAAAAATAAGCTTCTCTCTATCTCTTGAAAGGCTCGAGATTATAAAGCTGAAATATTTGGCACAGAAAGTACCAAGAGGTTACAATAAAAGTTAAAATTGAGTGTTGAATAAATGAAGAAGTGTCATATCATGTCTAGATGAGTTAGGTACAAAACGAAATTACATTTTCTTAAACTTCTGTACTACTTGTTGAATTATTTATTCCAAACATTAACTTACAAAAATTAAATTACACATTGTCTTATTTCTTATTTACATTGAACAAAAATCTGTTGCCAAAACATTGTTATAAAAAAATATAACGTCATATTACATGCAATTAAACTAATATAGACAGATAAATACAAAGTTTCAAACAATACAGAGCAATATATTCTCAGAAAAGTTAATTTTACGAGAATGGCAATATCTTATGCAAATATAGAGAATTCTATACATATAGAAAATAAACTTGTGTACGAAAGTGTTACCTAAGGGCAAACCACGTCATCATATGCTGCAAACTTACGTAAAGACTTGAATTAATGAAGAAGTGTTAGTATCTTGGGATGAATCCATAATACACGTCTGTAGTTTACTTAATATTATATACACACAGTTTTGGCATAAATTCTGTCGCTATTACTTATAGATTAAAACTTTTCAAGGATTTTTTTGCAATAGGGAAAGTCAAATATCGCATCTGTTAAAATAATTTTATACCATTAGGATTTTCTATTTTGGTTTTTTTGCAGTTAATAATTTTATAAAAATTATTGACATTTCAAAGACGGACCAATGTTATAGGTCACTCAAAGACCCCTCAAAACTCAAAAATCCATAAGTAGTGATAAAAAAAAACGATAAACTAGACTTAATTTTCATAAGTTAGGCGCAATATTAACTCTAAAACCACGTTTTGACTTTTATATGAGTACTTGGTATAAAAATAATTTCATAAGTATATATATTCCATCGTATTTCTGAAGTGTATTTTATTTACAGGGTCAAGTTTTATAAACGGTACCCAAACAGTTCTTGTCAAAACAATAAACCTCATTTATTAGCCTTCTACACCTCATTCACTTATTTTTATGGCATTTTAAATTTTTTCTTGTTTTTTTGTGTGTCTATTTTAGTCTTTATTTACAGTTTCGTTTGCACGGAGAATCTGATGGGTAATCTGTGAATCTATTGTTTTTTGGAACGCTGATTCGAATTTTTTGGGCATATATTTCCAAAACCCTCCCAATTAAACGGCAGAGGACATAAATGGAGTCAAAAAATGCCCATTGGATCAAATTATTTGTTATTTTAGCAATCTAGCTGAAAATTTCTAAATGCATTTCTTTAAGTACCTAATTTTCAAAAAAAAATTGTTCGTGCAGCTAATTCTTCAATATAAAAAATAAAAACTTGCGATAATATGAATATTCTCAAAGAATATTTATCAATAAAAATTAAACTTTGGCTTAATAAAAAGTCTGAAACCCTAGAGAAGGCTAAAAAAAAATTTTTTTTTCAATTTGCAGTAAATCAGATATTGCCATTTTAGTACATAAAGTTTTCAAAAATTTTATTTCTTAGTCCTTGAGTCTTTTCTGAGGGTAATCACTACTTTAAAGTATTACCTTACGGAAGCTGCAGTAATTGACATTTTTACATTTTTTTAAGCATAATCATGTTGCTAGTTGATTTTATTCTGCAAAATAATAAACAATATTTGAAATATTTTTATTTCTAGTACCTGAATATATAAATATTTTTTTCATTTTTGTAAAGTCTTTTAACTAAAATTACATGTAATTTAAAATATTCATTACCTTTACAAAAGTATTTTCGTAAATACAAGCAGTACCATTTTAATAAATTTTTGACAAAGTTTTAAATATTTTTTATATTTTTATTTATATTTATTTTTTATTACACAAAAAGTTAAAATTTAACTTTACATTTGAAGCGAACATAAAAATTCTAACTAATTTTTTTTCTCAAAAAATTATGTTACACATAAAATTTAATTATTATTCAATTCATAGTTAAATTTTTAACGTTAATAAAATTGAAAATGGATTTTTACAACTTTGATTTTGTGAACTGTAGCTGAATGAGATGCACTATAAACCAGATGATTTGCAACCATAGTTTTTAGTAGCACACCTTTTGCACGATTCGGTAATAAATATTCGATATAGGAGGATAAATATTATAATTTTTTTGTCGTATGGTCGTCCATATCATCTTAACCAAAAAAAAGTGGATCAAGCTTTAATATATGATGTCTTAAAATATATTTTTTATTAAATGTTGCATAAAATGCACGTAAGATATGAAGTTTCGTGGTTTACGTGAAAAAGACGTAAATTTTACTACAAAATTTGAGGTTTCACTTATAAGTCTTTCTGAGCCAAATCAGCAATGATTGACAAGTCGAGTCGTCGGATTAGCCTCAAATCCCCACGTTTTTATATTATAAGGATAGGAAAATCCTGAAATTTCTAGGTCTTTACCAGTCCGAGTTATGGCCAGTCAAACTAATAGGGTAGCTCTCAACCAGCTTTGGTGTTTTTTGAGAAAATACCTGAAAATGATAAACATAAGCTTAAAAAATATTCTGAAAGAGTATATATGTAGGAAAATCCCCTATTAACCGATTATTGCAATTAGTTTTTCGGGGAAACCCCGGGAATGGACAAATTTGTTTTTTGATATACGTCAATACTCAGTTTCCGAAACTTTTTTTTTCAAAATTCTTTTCAATCGAAATTCTATCGAACTGTCCAAAAAAATTCTGTTTCGACAAATTAAGTTCGATTTTCGCCTACTTCAGATTTTTTCCACGTTTTTAATACATAGACTCCTTCAAAACAATAGAAAAGTTTCGAAATCTTATTTGAAACATTTTTTGCGCTAAACTGAATTTGAGCAAATTGAATTACTGTAAACTTAATTTCCAGCCAATTTTAAAAATTTGAGCCGGTAAATATGATAAAATTCTTTCCGAACTATATGCATCAAAAAAATATGTATTTTAAGTTCTGAAAATCAAAAAAGTAGTAAAAAAAAACAATTTTTAAACCACGCCAAATTTTAAGAGAATATTCCATTTTAAAAATTTCTATTTTCAGAGTTCTCGGTATTTACCATTTAGTTTATTATAAAATTATTTTACTTTTTTATTTTCATGGGATTAGAATTTTTTTTTTGATCCAGCAAAAGTTTTTCCATTTTCTTTATTAAATTTCGAATTTTTCGGCTTAAACACTTTTTATTAAATTTAAAAATGTTTATGCCAAAATATCCTAAATTTAATAAACAAAATGAGAAAACTTTCTCCTGATCAAAAGTAAAACTCTAAAGCCCCAAAAATAAAAAATAAATAAATTTTTTTATTTAATAACATGGTTAGTACCAAGTACTATTTTAATTCGCCAATAAGAAATAAAACTCAAACAAAAATTTAGCCTTTTGAAATTATACCTGGAGCCTGGAGTGGAAGATATATGTATACACGTATACGATATATCTATAATATTTGAAAGTTTAAAGTAATCTACAAATAACGAGGGAACCCAAATGGTCCATCCTATACCACAGAGTTTATCCGATATTCTAATAGTTTTATACAGATTTTGATTTCAGTATTATTTAAATAGAATTTGCTTTTCAATTTATACGATGAGTTATTGCTTTTTTATATTGAACTTTTGTATTTAAATTTTATATGGGATACTCAAATATTGAAAACTAATTTTGCTTTATTTCTATGAATATAATATAAGGATTTAAGGATTTCAAGGATTAAAATCGATTCACTTTTGTAAAAGTTTTATTCTATTTTAATAACTAATTTACTTAAAACTAAAGAAGTAAATAAATAATATTTTCGTTTTTTGCATATTTTTTATTTCCAGAAAGTACATATTTCCCAGTTGTTGCACAGTCGTCAAAGGCAATGATTTTCATCCATTGATAGCCAAAAAGATTCTCTGGTCTGATGGGTTGTAACTTAGACTAAAATTTTTGTCATAATTCTCTCAGTTTAGTAGCCATCAAACCAAAATGATCAATCATTTTCAAAACCTCGGAGTTGGACTTTTCGTGCAATCACATGAAAAAAAATTCAAATTAAAAATATAACTTGAAACTATTCGTGCTTTTAAAAATAAAAAAAAAAAGTTTAGAACGAGCAAAACTTTTTATACCATAAAGTACTTGAAATCTATGAGACTAAAATAACATAATTTTAGTTAAATAAATGTTTATCCCCGATTTCATTATTTTGTTCTATAGCGCTTCATACACTGGTCGAATAAGTAATGAAATTGCTAAAAGTTTGTTCCTATAAACTTGACTTTTTCATTGTATGTAGTACTTACACAAATCGAAAAAACGTAAACTTTTTAAAGAGGATTTGAACCTAAAATTTAATTTCCAGATGAAAATAAAAAAAGAATTTCCTTCGGATATAAATTATTTTTTCAGTTTTACATTAACATATTGTAAGGAAATGTTCATTAAATTTTCAAACTTTTTATTTTTAGCAGAAAAAAAAAAAATAAAACGAGAATAAAAAGCACATTTCATATCAAAATATTAAAAATAATTAAGTAGATATTCAGACATGTTAATTATTCGAACCGTACAGTATAGTATAAAAGCTATAGGAACTAATAATTCTGGAAAAAAAATTTTTTTACAAAATTTCACATTTACTTTTATTTAGCGCACTTTTCATTGTTCTATACATAAAAACTGTATTAAAAAAGGTTGAATGAAATAGCACATAAATGAAATTAAATCTTTTATAAATTAAGCCACGTATTATATTCTTAAAATATGCCTAGAGGGATATAGGAAAAAATTTTCGACTCGAGAAACTTTTTATAATCAATAATTAAAAAAAGTTTGTTCTCATTGCACTAATCCAGCGATTATGTATGGTAGTGAACATTCGCTAATGACTTAATCAATTACAACCTATATATATATTGTTTCTGTTCATATTTTATCGGAGCATGTACTTGAAAGATTAAACGTATTATTAAACAAAAAAAATTACACAGAAAGAGATGTTAAACAAGTCTCGTTTAATTTTAATATAAAAAGAAAACTTTATTTCATACATTATGGAAATTGTAATGAGAATTTAATGACGTCTTAATGGATTTCTAAAATCAAATAACTAGACCTCTTTTATTTTATTTCCTAACATTTAATACCATTTTTCTTTTGATATTGGATTTTTTAAATTTTTATTATTATGTTGGTGCTTACTTTATATTCCATTTTTTTTTTCATATAAAAATTTATTTCCAATGGGTATTAAAACGATCCTGCTAACTTTTAGAGATTTTTATTGATTACCGATTCAATAGAATAGAAAATATACAATTGAATTCCAATTGAAGGAAAATAAATTAAAATGTTTTTACAAACGGTTGTTATTATCTTACCAATACTATACGTACAAAAAATAAATATGTTATTCTTTCTTTTATTAAACTGTTTAATGTTTTATATCATAATTTTTTATTGATCCGAAAACTTTTTGGAATATTATTCACTAATTGATTTTAAAATTACTACTATCAGGTTTTTTATGTTAATCTTTAGTTTTATAATCCAAAGTAATATTGAAAACAAAACGTACATTTAACCTCTCAAATATTTCCATTTTCATTCGATGTTCATTGGGTGGGGTCAAATAGTTAAAATTGTTTGAGATCAATATGTAAATGCACATCCTTAAGTTTTTATAATGGTTTTTCAAGTCCTACATATTGCAACTTGGAGAAACAAAATATAGGAATTTTATCTTTCTTGCTTTGAAAAATGTGCAAGAAGAAATTGAAATAAAATTGATAAATACATTGGCACTTTAGTTATAAAGTTTCGTATCTCTCTATGTATCGCGTTAGCAAAAGTTGTAGAGGGAAAGTAAAGCCATTAATAATATTTGCTATAGCTGATAGAATTTAGAGATGATAAATAGTATCCGATAATGAATGTATTCTAAAGTATATAGATGGAAAATCCGCAATCACTTTAAAAAATCTTGATAATAAAAATGTACAATCAATGTAATAAATTGACATTAATTTTTTAAAATAAAATATTACTATTGCATATAATTGATAATATTTATACTAAATTATTTATATTAAATGGCAATAAAGCGCAGGTAATAATTTTTTTCCCCTTTTTTTGTTGCAGATAACTGATGGAAATACAAAAACTGAAGTCAATAATCGCAAGGAACCAGGAGTATTTTGTGGCGAATCTGAGCAACCTCAGACTTTCATTTCTGAAACTAATTTCGTGAGGATACTTTTCCACACCGACAATTTCACAGATCAAACTTACTTTAGTTTCGACTCTCGAGCAGAGCAACCTTTAGAAGTTTATCTTCGATATGGACAACATCCAGAACTTTACCCCAATAGACGTGGTGAAATTGTTCCAGGCACTTATTGTGAAAGAAGTTTTAAAGATTGCAGATTACAAACTTGTTATGTACAAAGCCCTGCGTATCCAGGAATTTATCCCCGTGCCCTACATTGCAAGTATCGTTTAAATACGAGAGCACCGTTCATTAAACTCTATATAGAAAATGAAGAATTTAATATTGACGGTCAAAGGTGTGAAAATATCATGACTTGTCCAATGAGACCAATTAGCTCAGGAGCTGAACATTGTCCTTACGATTACATTAGAATTTATGATGGACTTAATGAAACGGCTCCAGTAATTGGTACATTTTGTGGAATGGGTAAATTTCCATACAGCATTATTGGAACTGGGCAAGATTTGTTTGTTGAATTTGTGTCATCGCCAGCTGGTCCATTGTTAAATACAGGTTTTCACTTTAATGTCGGTAATTGGCCCGGTCATGCTGATACTGCCAGTACGAAAAACGGAAGTTGTGATTGGGTATTAAGAAGCGATACATTGCAAGTAAAAGATGAAGGAATGTTTCTTTCAGTTGCTCATTGGTATCCACCGCATACAACCTGCACGTATCTTTTAAAAGGTAGAAAAGGAGAAATAGCAAGAATATATTTCCCTAGTTTTAGAGTAAATCGTATTGAATCTCCAATACAACCATATGAAGGAGACTGTGCAGAAAGCTTAACTCTTTATGATTCAGATTGGGCTGATGACGCTAAAATCATCAAAACATTTTGTGATACGTTTAGCAAACCGATGGAAAAACATGATTTCGTTTCAACCTCAAATAACTTATTCGTAAGATTTGAGAGCAAAACTGGTAGTTATTCTGGAAGTTCTTTATATTATTGGGCACATTATGACTTTTTCAATGCAACAAGATTTGGTGATCCAGTACCAAATACTGAATGTGATGAAATATTTTCTTCTTGGAAAACAAGGTCCGGTAGAATTCGATCTCCATTAAATACTCTGTTATATAAAAGACCGGGAGATCCCCCAAAAGACCTTTCTTGCACTTATACTTTTATGACCGATCGAAGATTGTTTTCAAGGGTGATATTAACTTTAGAATCTGTTAAATTTAAAGAACCAAATCGACCATGTGGTCATTGTTGGGACAGCAGAGCAGATCGCGTTATCATACAAGAGCCCCAGTCTTCAAACAATAACATAATTGGCAGTAGCAGCAATAATCATTTATCTAATTTACTTCATCCTTTAACTGGTCAAGCTAAAAAATACTGCCTTTGCCGATTAGGTTCGGGTGATTCTCCTATACGCATGATTTCCGGGGGTGAAAAATTAGAATTAAAATTCTTCGTTGATGGTGCTAATGCTGCGTCAAGTTATTTTAAAAATCCAGCACCCTTATTTGAAGCAAGTTATGAATTCGTTCACAGTCCATTATGCGGATCTCCAATTCTTCATCCGGCAACTGACGGAGAGCTTGAATTCCCGCATTACGATGCCTTAGGTTACGTGGCTTTACCAAGATCCATAAAGTGTATTTGGGAATTAAGAGTTAATCCAGAAAGAGATTTATGGTTACATTTTATAAAAACTAAATTCGCATCAAGGTCTTGTGAAGATGGTAAATTAGAAATTTACTTACCATCCACAAGTGGTTATTATTCAGAACCATACATAGCAATTTGTGGGGAAAATGTTAGTTATGCTAAAGAAATGCCAATCTTAAGTGCTTCCCAAATAGCATCTTCGGATCCTAGTGATTCCAGTTCACCAGGAGTAACAATACAGTTTGTTGGATCAATGGCCTTAGCTAGAGCTGAATTTAGAATTGAGTGGACTGAACTGTATCATTTGCCAAGAGACAGTTCTGGAGCCTTAAATGTACAAAAGTTAGAAGATTGCGCATTTCAATGTCCGGGTAACGCTGGATGTATACCTGAAAGACTATTATGTAATGGTGTTGTTAATTGCCCTAAGCCAACTGGATCTTTCTTAAATTCATCTTATAAACTACCTGATGATGAATCGATAGAAACTTGTGGTAAAATTGTTAAAAGAAATGATGGTGTTAACGCTTCAATTATTGATTTCTTTGGTGTCGGTAATGGTTGGTCAGGAACTGAACTAGGAGCAGCTTTAGCTATTTTACTGGGAATGCTTTGTTTAGTTTGTTTTTGTCGTATGTGCAAAAAAGGGTCAAGGCCTAGAGATATTCATGTGCCATATTAAGTTATGCTTTTAAATTTTTTTATGTTTTGTATAATATTTAATGAAAATCTCGTTAAAAAATAGTAAAAAAATAAGCTTTTTAAATACAATTAACTAAAATACGTTAGTTATGAGAAAATGTGCCAATTTTATTGCCATAAAAACTCACATTATTTGATAAAGCAATTTAAATCTTAAAATAGAAGTTTTCAAATCCAACAAAAATTTCAGCATTTTTGGGGTTGTGCATTTTCCACTGTAATTCCTTTAAGCTGAATGGTAATAATTATTCTCTAAATTTTTATTGATATTTTTCGTAACAGTGGGTTCACTTTTTTTGTTACACATTGTTTACCATCTATTTAAAAACTAATGCATTTGGATTATGCAAATTGACTAATTATTGCCCTCACAAATATCATGAAAATGCTATTATGAAAATTTCTATTTGATTGCTTTATAAAGCTAAGAAACTGCAATACGAAAAGAATAATTTTAGGTCACATTTACTAGTATAATTTAAGGTATTATGAACATTGTACATGTTTTATGCAAACCAAAACCAAAGGCTGACATTTTCAAAATAGTTAAGTAATTTAAATTCTAGATTCATCCAATCATCCCAGGATTTATTTACAGTTGTTTGTGTTCCATAATAATTAATTTTACTTTTTATTTCGCAAACTCATAAACTACATGGTAAATTATTTCTTTTCTATAAATTATATCTCATGGGTTCGTTTAAAATTTTTAACAATAATCAGTTTAAAAGAATAATTTAATTAATTAAAATTTTTATATTTCGCGCATAACCTTTATTCTGCTAATTTAATTCATGATTTATTTTTTATATGCTTTTATGAAAAAAATATATAAAACTTTTATTTATAACTTCAACTTTTTAAATATATCAATGACACGGTAAGATAAACTGCTGAACTCATTATTAAAATAAAAAAATTAAACATAAATTTTTCGTTTATTTATTCTACTGAAAATGGCAAATTAAATTATAGATTTAAAAACTATATAATATGAAGTTTTAAATAATAAAAAAAATACTATTGAATAATAAGAGCTTGAAAAATTCATAAAATTAAATTGGTAAAAAAGTTCTATAATTTATCTTTATATTTATCCAGTATGGGCTAACTCGACGCTTTGCGAAATTAAAAATTTTTTTGTTCCAAAATCAAATCTCGGCAAAACTGGCATGTTCCTATGCTCGCTTTAAATAAAATTGATAAAATAATCGTTGCAAAATAGCCGTGGCATGGCAAATTTTACTACTGAACCGTTCCAAAAATGACCCGTAAATGGGAGAATTCGAGAATGTGGAACGAATTTTTGAGAGACTGATCCATTTCTAAATTTATTTGAAAACGAGAAAGTTTTGAAAATTAAAAAAAAAAAAAATTATTCCGCATTGAAAAAAATTTAGAAACGGATTAGTCTCTCAAAAATCCGTTCCATTGGTTTCTTAATAATCTCTGTTCCGAATTTACCCATTTACGAGTTATTTTTAGAATGGGTAAAGTGATCAAACAAAATATTTTATAAATGTAGCAACGAGAACTACCCAAAACACCCAATAAAAAAACCAGTTTAAAGCGTCGAGTTGACCAGCTGTTAATTTATATAGAAGTTAATATCATATTATGTGCAATAATTTTGAAAAATTTGTACATACACGTAAAGAATAATTTATTATTGCACAAGCCTCGCGAACACATATAAATCCCTATAAGTGTAGGGTAATTAACAGAACAGGACTGTCCAAAGTACCTTTAACTCTACACAAAGAGTATTTTAATTTAAAAAATTGTAAATAAATTTGTTTGTTAAAAAGACGAATATATATAAATACTTGTAGTATTGAAAATCATGTTAGAATATTTAAATTATAAAATACATAACCGTTTAATAATAGAAATAATTTATGTAAAAATGAAGTCTGGATTGTGATAAGTGGCAAATTTTTCATTTTGCCGCAATTTGTAAATAAAAATATACATATTTAAACTAAAGAATTAAAGAAATATGAAAAAAATCACAAAATAAAAAAAGGAAAAATGTACATTTGAACAAAACAGGATTTAATTATTGATTTTTTTCAAAATTTTTTATCGCACATACAATTGCAACGAATATTAGTTGTTTCATCATGTAATAGTAAATTTTTCAAGATTAATTTTTTTAATTTAAAAAAAATAAATATGTTTAGATTAATAAAAATTGACAGCAAATAGGTAGACATAAATTTATTATCATTACGGATGGCACTGGACGTATTGGGTGAAATCTTGCAATTTAACCAAATGACTGCTCTTTTATCTCTATTCTAACCAATACTGGACTTTTAATTTATTTAATATGACGACGGAGAAAATAGATGAAAAGTTGCTGCTGGTGGGATCTTAAAGATGATACTTGGCCAAAAAAACTTAGTCCAATTGGGATTATTTTGCTTAAGTGGTGAGGTGGTTACGTTATTTAGAAGATTACCGAAGAATCTATAGCTTTTAACATGTAACCTGATAGTTTTAGACCCACTAGTATAAAGGTATCATATACTATACTTTGTTTTTGAAATATGATACATTAATTGCAACCTATTTGCTGTCAGTTGGTATTGCAAATATATTTAACTCTCTCCTTGCAAGTTCAATCCATGAGAAAGATTTTTGAATTCTAAAATTTATCCAGGAGACACTTTGAATAACAAAATAAGTTATCAACATTAAATTTTATATACTAAAAAAAAAAAAAAAAATAACATAGAAAAAAAATAGTTGAGTTGAAAAATAAAAAAATAAATAAAACAAAAAATTAAATATTTTTTATATAGACTAATAAAAATATCGCATAAGAACTAGTTATCTAACGTTAATGCTGAATATTAAAATTATAATTGCGATAAAAAAAAATTATTTAGTGAAAAAATTAGTTCATATATAAAATAAATATTAAAATAATTAGAATAAAATAAAAAATTTGTTGAATTATTTTGCTGTTTTTAACATAATTAAAGGGTTATAATAAATAAAAAAAATTTTCCCCATTATTATCAACTTCAAACACATGATAAGTAATATAAAAATTGCTGAACATTAATTTTGAATTAAAATAAAAATAGTTTATAGAAATAAAATACATATAAAATGGCTAAAAAAATTTTTTTAGTAATATTTATCAAAAAATAAAATATGTTTAGACTTGATTCAATACGTTTTGTATAATTTTAGCTTTTTATATAGAATGCATTCTTTTTACATTAATTTTAGCATGAGAATAGTTAAATAAATTAGTTTTTACATTACGAATTTTCCATTTACATAGAAAGGAAAATTTAAATGTTTGTATATATAAATAAATATAATTTTTTAAAAAAGAATTCAAATTATTATTGTTTCATTGTATTAAATAAAGAAAACACATTTTATTTAACAAAAATACCTGTTTTTATTCATTTATTATTCCAATACTTGTAATTAATAATAAGATCTGGTAATTGAGTACTTAATACACGTAGTGAAATAAGGACATTTTTTAAAACCGTACATTGTATTACCAAAAATTTTAATAGCCAATTCATGAATATATAGTTATACCAAGTCTATTAACATGAAACATGTTTATAGGGAGGGGGTACTTCTGAACTTGAAAATTAAGGGGGGGAGTCAAGTTTGTTCGATTTAAGGGGATGATCAAATTTGTCCTATTTAAAGGGGAGCGGATCAAATAAGACTTAGAATAATTAGGAGACTTTGAAAAATCTGGACTTAGGATAATACAGGTTTATGGACTTCGAATAATATCGATTTAGGGACTTGGAATAATATTGATTAAGGGATTTAGAATAATTCAAGTTTAGCGGATCAAAATAGTTTAGATTTAGAATCTTAACACCTAGTAAGGTGATAATTACAAATTATAAAATTAGAAAATTGTATTGTAATGTTGAGTAACATTTGTATTATATCTAGTCCTCATTTGGAAGTAAACATGTTCCATGCATTTAGGTTCTGTTTACACAAACCGGTTATAAGTTTTTTTACCCTCGAGGAATAATTTTTCCATTAGGATTCCATTTTAGCAATTTGCAACATGTTGGAGTCTAATTTTCATTTCAACCTCAAGAGGCCCACATTTTATTCTTAAAACTTAATATCAGCCGAGGTCGGATTTATTTCATATCCAAACAGTCCGTTTTTACCCTATCCAGATTATCCTTGAGGAATAATTTTTCCTAATTCAAATTTTTTTCCAAGGAGTCCATTTCGCTCTTGAAGAATAATTTGTAACAGGCGAGACTGTTTTTGTTACGTGGATTCATTTCGTATCCCCAGAGTCTACTTATTAACCCAGAAAATCAATTTTTTTATTAAGATTTTAATTTAGGGGCCCATATTGGCCTTAAAGAGCAGCTTGAACCAGTTGTTGCTAAATTAATAAGCCAACATTATGTAGATAATGCAGCTTAAAGTAGCTTTAGGACTTTATAAGCTGGCGTGGGGCTTATAAAGCACGTACTTCCTAGATCATATAGGTTATAAGGACTTCACCCATAACACGAACGTCCATTTATGACACAAAAATTTATACAAATTAATACACTATAAATCGATAAAAAATAATTGTAAAATGATAAAAGGGCCATACATGACCTAATAGTTTCTGGAACAAAAAAAAATTATTATAAGGGACACATTTTTGTCTTTGGGGAGTTATTCATATACTTCAAGAATGTTTTTTAGCGTTAAGTATCCCACTTTATCCCTTCGTATAATCTGTTATTAAGCATGTATGCGCCTAAATTTATCTTAACCCTAAAGGGTATATGGGACTGTGTTATCGTACTGGACTAACCTAAAGCATATCGTAAGACAATCCTTTCGACAAATTTTAAACTGCAAAGAATTGGAATTTGAGATATTGATTTTTGCGCAATTTAGCCCTTTTTAAAGCCAAAATAATAAATTGAGCTATCCAGAGGAATCATTTTGAAAAACGAATATTAAATTTGAATTAAGCGGAAAATTTTATCTAAATTAAAATTCATTGATGAGCTGCAAACCTTGAAATTTTATGTTAAATTGAATTGCTATCAAATTATAATCTAAGGGTTATTCAAATAATTAATGCTAGTTCATTTATATATTTAGTATCTTTGGTCAGTATGTAACATACTTCTAAATAGTTTTACGCTTTCCAATTGGTTCATTATATTTTGGATTGGTGTAAGCCTTTAATTGCTGTTTGTAAACTATTAAAGCATGCTAATGATGGATTAGTTTAATATTGTACTTTCAGAATAAAAATTGATAACGTTTGTAGATTAAAGATAAAATCATCGATAATGCTTTTTTTGAAAATATTTTAACAAGCAAATTTTTATTTATAACTTTAAAAATGCGTAGGTAAATTTAGAGTACATTATTCTATGTTTATTTAAATGTAGCCTTATAAAAAGCTTTACCCAAAGGTATTTTTCAAATGTAAAAAAATTTGTTAATTTGTCAAAAAAACTACACTTTACAACTATATTGATTGAAAATTCGAAAAACTACTTGAATATTTTAGCGATTGCTTGAAATGATCAATTTTTTTGTACGAATAATTAAGTCATGAAGTTTTATGTAGATTTTTAAAAAATTTTAATAAATTTTTGGCTATATAATAGCTGGGCAATATTTTTGGTAACTTCTCGGTAACTTGCTTGAATTTTTACAGCATTGTGAATTTTACGTTATAAGAAAGATAATAAAAAGTTCGCAAATGCAGCACATTTCCTCATTTTTTCCTTTTTATTCTTATACTGCTTTTTACTATTGAAAAGATTTTTACATCATAAAAATTCTTGTGGTGGTACTTACCATCCGTATAATCCTGTATGCTATAACGTATTTGAGCACCACATAGTGTAATTAGACTAGTTAAAAACAAGTGGGTTTGATAAAAATTATTTTAAATATTTTATTATAGTTTGCAGATAAACTGTTATATTATTATTTAATTTTTCCCTGATACATTTTCTAAGCATAATCAGTAGGATAATTTTATTAATTATGTTAGTGTATAGCAGAGCCTGGGGAGGGGGGTTAAACAATTTTTGGGACTGTAGTTATTGGTATTTTTAAGGTTATAATACAAAAAGCTTGTTAAAAAAAATGTTAAGAAATTTTTTTCATTTTTCTCTGATTTAGGGGTAGTTTATAATTTAAAAATTACCAGCATCAGTATTTTAGTTAATAATTTTCTTCCACAAAAAAATTTAAACACTTTTTAGACATATATAATATTTACACAGTATTTTATAATATCCATAGTTTATTTTTGAATAGGGTGACGAAAACCACCCCTTCTACCCTACCACAGTATGATTGGAATACACGGTTTATTATAATGTACAAAAAATTAAACGTTCACGTAATTAAAACTTCAGAAAAAAAATCAGACGAATAAATTCTTTTCTTCTTAAGTTAAACAATATAAAATGAGTCTGTAATTAATACTCATTTCTTAGATAAAAAATTAAATTAGATTTCTTAAATGTAAGTAACAATGACTTTTAATAATTTTGAAAACACTCTAATTTGTAACTGCATGGTTATATAAATTTACTAATGTAAGTACTTAAAGTTTTGAAGTTGCGGGTTAATAATGAGAAAACTATTGAATTGAATGTTAAAGCAATATCTTTTCAGTGCGCACCCTTGTTACTTGCATAATAGTTCAAGACTTTAAGTTTTGCATAGTAAGTACGAAAAAAGACGAGTAAGCAAATTTTAATTTTGCATTTATTTATATTAAAAAGTTTATTCAAATTTATAATTAGACAAAATAAGGGACGATTACCTACTCGGCACAGTAAAAAATAAATCTATAGAAAATAAATATATAATAGAAAACAACTTGTTTTATTTAAATGCTATTACAATTAATATTTAAATTTTATTACAATAAAGAAATAATAGAAAAATATACTAGAAAAAATGATTTTTTGGACATTTTTTATAACTTCAAATAAAGTTATAATATTAATTAGAATAATATTTGGATACGTTTTTTATAAATGTATATCTTGTTATATTTCTTTTGCGATATTTCAGCAAATTTAGTTCAAGACTTACTTGTTTTTAAATAATAGCCTGAGTATATATCTTGGGTTCATTGCTTCTTATAAAAATTAAAACTTCTTCTTGAAGTTCTAATAATTCGCGAACAAATATAAATATGTGTGGACTGTGAGTATAAAAATTCTTTCCAAAGTTTTCGTGGAAAGACTCACACGCATTCGTGGTTCCTTCTACTGTTTTGATATTTGAAGCCCACATACAAGGTGGAAATTTGACATTATTTAGTATGCAATTATCTAGTAAGTAGTCTCGAAAATTCTGGATTTCAGCTGACGCCTCAGGCAATAAGTCTTCTACGAAACAATCTTTTACCTCTAAAAGATCTGAAAATGATAGACCAAAACACCATCTTAAATGTTTTCCGATTTCGATATTTAGATCTTTGTAAATTTATGCATATCCTATTTAAGTAATATCAAAAAATTAGTTAAATTATAATTTGATTATATTTTATAGTTTATTATAATTTACTTCAATTTTGAATTTTTCTCCACCAAGCTTGTTTCAGATGAAAACGACAACCAATAATTTCCACTAAGCCCCATTGTTCTCTAATAGCTAAATTTATACAATATTCAAAATCTAAGACTATCTTTCTTGGTTAAAAAAGTAATCCAAGTTCTCCGCATTTTCTAACTATGTCCTCAAATGCAATTTTATAAGTAGATTTTTCTTTGTTTGGCAATAAACAAAGTATTATTGGCACATATAATGACCGTTCTTAATGCCATGAATCGAAAATAATTGTTAGAAAAATTTCATACAGTACGTAAAAGTACCGTCCATGTATATTTTTAATAAACTACACAAAAATTCTAAATTTTTAATAATATAATATCACCGTTTGCACAATACATATTTATATTAATGTGCCGAGTTGGTATATAGTATTTTCATTAATCTGTAAAGTAATCTTTATTATCCGATAAGACGGATGTGCCGAGTAGGACCGATCCCCATTTGCCGAGTTGGTAGATTTTTGAAGCCAATGTGCCGAGTAGGAAGTTTCCCAAGATAAGAATAATGATTCTAAGACTCTTCATTATTTTTCCGATTTTTTTTAACTAAAAATTCTATATCTATATTTAGGGGTATTCTTTTGCATGCCAGCCGAAATTTTAAAGAGAGAATAGCTTTATTCCGTGAGAAATTCCAGCCTTTGTGGACATGGTTTATAGTAAACTATTTATCAGATTGTTTTCGAAATTTAAGCTAAAGCTTTTATCTTCTTGTAATTGAAGAATATAAATGCTGGTTTCATTCTAATATTTCTAAAGGGATGCTTATATGTGAATCAGCTTGAATTTTGGAACAATATATTTTTACAGTGTAAATAAGGCTCATCTTTTTTCAAAAATTTATTTGAAATACAAAAATTTCGAGTTTTGTTTCAGGGTCTAGGAAACCAAGGAAGTTCAACATCAGAATCGCGTATGCGATCTCTAATAGATCTACGACACATTAAAAAAAGTCAAAAGATTTTTTGTTATATTTAAAATCCGTTTTTTGGTACTTTCAAACCCCCGAAAAACCCGGAAATCGCTTAACTTTTTTTCTTGGTGTGTTTGTGGTCCAAATAAACTTTTTGCAAAAGATGATCTTATATGCATTGTTTCTAAAAAATGCCTTATTATTGATTTAATTATCTGTAGCAACCCGTTTTCAGTATACATATAAACATAGAGACAAAATTCTGCCTTATAAATTTGTTAGGTCAAAAAATGTAAGTTGCTTATAATGAAAACTGGACTATTTTTGGAAAAACTAGTATAGATATCAAACTTATATTAAGCGACCTTAAATTCTCAAATACTCACCGGGGATTTTCATGAAACTCTCATTTGTGCATGCGAAATAGAGTTTAACGCTTACGTTGATATACATGTGTATATATTGTCTTTTTTAACAAGATTTTTTGATTTTTCCTCTATTCTTCTCTAGTTTCATTTTTATTTTTGATGAATAAATTTATACGTGATAATTTATACAAATTTCTGTGCTTTACAATATATTTTTTGAAGCGTTATACATTGATAAGTTAACTTTTTTTTCACAAATAAAATTTTTTATTCTATTTCACTTGAATGATTTAATAAAATACAATTTTTAGTAAATAGACAATTTATAAAGCAATAAAAAATCTAAAAATAGTACATTTTTACCTATAGCTGCACTGTAAAAGGTTAAACGTACACGGTAAAACTTCCTTTTTTCACAATAAATTTGAACATTTTTGAAAAAAAAATCGTAAATTTATTAAATTTAGTGCATTGAAGAAAAATTCGAGTATTCTCGATTTTTTTTTGTGAATTTGTAAGAAAAAATAGTTGTAAATTTTCGAAAAGTAAATTCACAAAAAAAATCGATAATTCTCGAATTTTTGTTTAGAGATTTTTGTTTAATATTTACAAATTTTTTTAAAAATTTACTAATTTTTTGAAAACATTCTATTTTTTTTGTTAATCTAAGAAAGTTACTTTTTACAGTGCGGGAAACTAACGAATCATCGAAATGGGCATAAATTATCCTTTAATTTGGGACATTTTTTGCACAACCTAGTGTTGTATATTTGATTTTGCTATTTAAAGTATACCAAGAAAATGTTCACCTTCTGGCTTTTTAACACAGTATAAAAATCTTTGCACTGACAAAAAATCCGCTTTCAGCAACTGGAAATATTAAGAAATTCTACTTGCCGCAAGTGAAAATATTCCGCTTATTGTAGCTAGAAAAATTTTTTACTTTGTCGATGGATTGCAAATGACCATAAATGTAAAGAAAATTGAGAAAAAAAAGTTTATTTCTTAAAAAAAAAAAAAATTTTCGCCTTGTACCACTTCGCGCATTTTAGGCCGTTTGCAATCATTTGAAAAGAATTAAAAAATTTTGCTACAAGCGGAATTCCACTAGCCACTTGCAAATATTTTTTTCAGTGTAAGCTCATTATAAACGTCTGAGTGTTGCATAGGCTCTTATAAATCGAATTCAGCTTTAAAAAAAACAATGTTATTTTCATGTACTCAGTAGTAATAAAAAAGAATGTATCAGTTTTGCGACTAGAAAAAATTCGCAAATGAAAAATAAAACTTTCGGATCAATTTGCAAAAATAAAAAGAAGAATTTTGAGGTTGGATTGACAAATGTAGTACCCCACTGTGAAGCGGTCAAGGTTGGAAAGATATAATTTTTTAAATCTTACCCTGGTCTTAGCGGGATTCATAAATAATATCTATTGTGTATCCGAATTCAACATTTTTCTTTTCATTTTCGCAAATTGATCAGAAAGTTTTTCGGATTTTTGCGATTCAAAGTACTTTTCAGGCAGATTAATCGGATATTTTATATGGCAATTAAAAATTGTAATTTTTTTTAAATTTTGCAAGATTATTTTTTTTTCATAACAGATATTGTAGACTCCGAAAGCATGAAAAACCAAATTAAAAAGAAAACAAAACAAGGAATATTATTTTTCTTATTTTAGAAAAATTTTAATAATAACAAAGATGCCATCAATATTCACCAATAGGGGTTTAAACAATGTAAAACAAAAGATGAATAGAATGTACTTGTCTGGATTTTCAAACCGTTATTACTTAGAAATTGAAAATTCGCTATACATTAACAAAATACATATTTTTTATCTATACACTATAAAAAATAATAAAATTTTAAGAAGTTAATATTAACTTCGTACCCATTAAGTCCCCGAAAGTGAATAATCCCTTGATTCAAGTTAACGGGGTTAAATCAATGCATACCAACCTTGAGTCAGCTCTCGTATATTTGTTAAAATAGCTGTCTTTTAGACTCAGGTCAACTTAATATTAGGCTGAATCCGGTAACTATATATTTGACTTAAGTGTTAGTTATAACTCCCTGAAATTTCTATCATCTCCTCGAATACCTTCGGGATGAAAATGAACCGTACGAGTGAAAACTGATATCCTGGAGGAAAAATTTTTAATTTTTCATCCAAAACAATTTTCCAATTTTCCAAGATGGCCGACCAAAAAACATGAATATAGAAACTTTCTACATTATCTGAGGGTTTTCGGGGTCGAAAAAAACGTTTCTATTAATGAAAATTTTAATTTTTTTGTCCCAGCATATTTTCCAATTTTCCAATATGGCGGACCAAAAAACATTTCAGAATAAGCTTTTTACATTGCAAGGGGGTTTTCGAGGTCGAGAAAAACCTTTTTATGAATGAAAATTGGAATTTTTTTGCCCCAGCATATTTTCCAATTTTCCAATATGGCGGACCAAAAAACATTTCAGAATAAGCTTTTTACATTGCCAGGGGATTTTCGAGGTCGAGAAAAACGTTTTTATGAATGAAAATTGACATTTTTTCGCCTCAGCATATTTTCCAATTTTCCAATATGGCGGACCAAAAAACATTTTAGAATAAGCTTTTTACATTGCAAAGGGGTTTAGAGGTCGAGAAAATCGTTTTTATGAAGTTTTTATTTACATGTTTTTTGGTCCGCCATCTTGGAAAATTGGAAAATTTGCTGGGGCAAAAAAATTAAAATTTTCATTCATAAAAACGTTTTTCTCGACCCCGAAAACCCTTAGGTAATGTAGAAAGTTTTTATTTTCATGTTTTTTGGTCCGCCATATTGGAAAATTGGAAAATTGTTTTGGATGAAAAATTAAAAATTTCGCCTCCAGGATATCAGTTTTCCCTCATACGGTCCATTTTCATCCCGAAGGTATTCGAGGAGATGACAGAAATTTCAGGGAGTTAGGACTAGAAACTTTAAAGGATGCTATGCCTGATGAATCAAAAACTATTTATGACTATTTTGAAAGAACGTACGTTCGAAATCGAATTAGAAGTAGGTGTGGAAGACCTCGTAATATTGCCCCTCGATATAGTTCACAACTATGGAGTTACTATGATTCCGTAATACGGGGAACTGCTAAAACCAATAACTTATCTGTGGAGTGGTACAACCATCTTCAAATTATTGTTTCGAAGATTTTTGGGAAATTGGATATTAAAGCGATGGGCCTATAATTATTTACAATATTTTTATTTTCAGTATTCTTGTATATAGGAACAACGTTTGCTATCTTGAATGAATTCGCCCATATTCCTAGGTATAGAATTTTATTGAAAATGTTTTTTAGAGAAAGAGAAATTGATTTGCTCAATTCCGACTTTTGAGGAAATGCAGTCAACGCTACCTTCTTTGTCATTCATTTTTAGTATGATGTTTTTTATTTCATATCTGTTGTTATAGTTTAGAAACATTGTATTTTTGTTAAAATCAGGTAATGGAGCTTTATTTAATGTATTTGAGAATTGATTTGCTAAGCTTTGACCTACGTCCACGAAATAATAATTAAATGCATTAGCCATATCAGCTGGCTTTGTTATTCTTTGATTATTATTTATAATGTGGTCTATAGTATTAAGTTTTTTAGCCCTGCCTAATTTAGTATTCATGAAATCCCACATTTTTTTAGCGTTATTGCATTTTCTATTTGCTTCATCTGATTCACTGAATTTTTTGGTCAAACTTATAACTTTATATATATTAATAAAAAACTTAAGGTTCATATCTTTTTCAAACCGATAGTATATTCTATAGTGGTATTTAGGAGTGTCTGAATGAGCTATAATTTTTGGAATTTTATTTTTTTGGCAAATAAATATTAATTTCTCCTGCACAGGAAAAAAATCCGTTCACAAGTGGATTTATTTTCAGTGTGGCAATTGAAAATCCAAGCAAGTTTTAAAACTACTGCCAAACTAATATACATACTAAAAGAAGAGAACAAACAATATATATTTCTCATTCAATTACAAAATTAAAAAGGAAGCATGTATAAAAATCATGTATTTTGAACACAGCACGATAAATAAAATTTACTTCGTTATTCTCTTTTTTACATATAATAAAATAAAGTAGGGAAGCTCGTTAGAGCAATTTTTCACTCTGCTAGTTTTTCCATATATAAATAATCGTTGAAATGTAATCGATTACGTAAGCATTGTTTGGATTCTAATTATATAAACTACATATGAAAAGTTAAAGACTGGAAAATTTAATTACGATTTTTGCTAATTGCTTTTAATTTATTATACCCTTTTTATAATTTTATATAGAGATAAAAGATAGGGATGCAGTATTAAATATTTAATTAATATTAACATTAGATTTTTATTTTTGCTAATTAAATCATGGATATAACACGAAAATTTTTTATTTATTTATTATTTGTCATCATTTTTAAACTTTTAGTTTTTTTTATCTTGCCCACCAAAATGAAATTGCATTTTAGAAGTAATCTACACGAAGTCCTATGAAGTTCGGTTGGTGAGCCACAAGAAAAAGTACAAAGCAAATAACAAAGATTACATTTTGTGGTATTGTGGCATTTTAAAAAGCTTGAACTTTTACTTCAAAGAAAGTCACAAACCACGCAAAGATTGGACAAAAATATAATCACTTGATTTTTAAATTTTAATGTCTGGTCATATGGATGAATATTTAATAATGAAATACGACCTTTTCCGGACAAATGTTTTTTATTTAATTTATAAAATCAAATATTTCGTGCATAATATATAATTAAATCTAAAAGTAATACCAAAAATTAATTATTTATACAATTGTTGATCCCTGAAGAGGAGCAAGATATTATGCTCGAATTATTGGATTTTATAAATTAAATAAAAAACATTTGTCTGGAAAAGGTTGTATTTCATTATTACATATATACACTTGAATGTTCATTTTTTTTAATTCAATTGCGATATTGTCAATTAAATTATGCCGGTTACTGTTATTAAAATAACTTTCAGAAGTAAAAGAAAGTTTCAATAAAGACATAAAGTATAAGCGAAAAGTTTACGTCACGAGCAGGTTAGAACTTTTTAATTAAAATCTCATATTTATTCATTATTTCTTGAAAAGAGACGCACAACTTGCACTTATTTATAAAAAAAAAAAGATCAATGAAGCAAATCCCCAGCGTGGCCATCTGATAATAAAGTAAAACTTTGTCCTAACATTTCATTTCTCGTTTTTTTTTTCATTTTGTAAATCTTTTCATTTTTATTTTCTCCGTATCTGCAATAATCTCAAGTGCTCTATAAGTTCGATAAGTAAGATACGTAAAGTGCTCGAATAATATACAATGTACTAACAAGGGGAGTCCGGAACATTTGGTTTGCCAAATTACAATCAAAAGTTACACCGAAAATGCAGGCTCAATGTTGTAAAATACGGTTTTCAGGCAATTTTCCAAATGAAGCTGTCGTATTACATTTCAACCAAAACACTTCTAGTTAGTTTCATTTTTTTTTTATAAGTACACTGTAAAAAGTAACTTCCTTATATTAACAAAAAAATTAGAACATTTTCGAAAAAAATTGTAAATTTACTAAATTTAGTATATTAACAAAAAATTCGAGTATTCTCGATTTTTTTTTCTGAATTCGCAAGAAAAATTGATAATTTACAATTTTTTTTCGAAAATTTACAAAAAATAGTTGTAAATTTACGGTTATTTTCAATTATTTACAAATTTTTTTGAAAATTTATTAATTTTTCGAAAATATCCTATTTTTTTTGTTAATCTAAGGAAGTTACTTTTTACACCTTTAATTCTCACAAAATAGCAGTAAAAATGGTTGAAAATATTATAAACAACTTTATAACCACTAAACGGAAAATAACAAAGGGTAAACTTTAAAGAACTTTTTTTATAATATGCATAATTTTTTTTATTAAAATACTTTTTTTATTTTAAAAATATAAAAAATAAATGATGAATTACTTCCACAAATAATCTAATAAAAAATATCTACAAAATTATAATTGTTTTAATGCACAAAATATGACATAACTTCACCTGGGGTCTAGAGGATCCCAAAAAAGGTTTCAAAGTGCATGCAACCAAAACAGGAAAAGTTCTGGAGCTGTTATGTTTATAGATGAGTAATACAACTATCAAAATGAAGTACCAAACATATATAGAGAGGGCCACGTGAGATTTATAAAAATGCCATGTCTTTTAAATACTATAGGGTTTGCTGAACCCCGCCCGTGCTTTTGAGGGCTAAATGCAAAACAACATTCCTTCATAGTAATGATCATGTTTATTTCTTACTTTATGGTATCCATAGCTTGGCAGATTGATATGAATATTTACCATGAAGCATGAGTATTTCAGTTATTAAAGTCACAAAATTACATGCAGAGAATAAAGTTATAAAAATTATGAGATTTTTGAAAATTAAGTATTAAATGAATTTTTGAAATTCATCATTTTAACAAAAACTTTAAATAATTACTTAAAATAATACAAACTGGAATGTTTTTGCGTATGTACTTTATTATTCATTACTACGTAAAATACTTTAGCAGTTGCCTAAATGCATTTCTAAATAATACAGACAAAACATCATTTGCACGTTTCTACATTCATACGCATTTCCTGAAACAACTATATATATTTATTTGAGTGTGAATGTATGAATAATATTATCAAAATTAAATCATAATATAAGCAAGCTGCCACTGTATGTAGGAAGGGTTTGCGGGTAATTTAAATTTCGTCAGGAAAAGAATTTTTACATTTAGGGAGAACTATTTTTTTCATTGATTAATTAATTGAAATCTAATGTTAGACAAAATTTGTATATTTAAAGTAGCTAATTTCTTATTCAAAAATTTTCCGGATCCAGCTATCAGACATGTTTATCAGAAGAATTTTTTGATGCTGAACATGATAACATTGGCCATTTTTTGCTATCGCGTCACATATTCAAGATATTTTAACCTGAAAATGTAAAACCTGACATTTTTTGTGTGATATTTTTATTTTAAAATATCTCGAAATTCATAGATTTAACTAGATGTAATGTTAGTCAGATACAAAGACTTAGATACAGATTTCTGGTTATGGTGAACGGATTTTTATTTACATAGTTTAATGGGACAAAAATTTTTTTTACTAATTTTTATATTTTTAATCTAGAAGCTATGTATATGGGCACGTCCAGGGAAGAACGACTAGCTGAAAAATAAAAAAATACAATATTTTTTTTGGGTCATTTTTTACCTGGAATTTGTGAAATCACTCATACTTTACACTTCATGATGCATAATTTTGAGATGCAGCTGCTCCAAAGTTGGATTTTTAAATACCCGAAATAAATTTTTTTTTTATTTTGGGCCACTTCCGGTTCAATTTTTAATGGTAATTTTTCAAATTGACCGGAAGTCAAGTTCACCATAATTATTTTTGCTCAAATTTTCCCAGAATGTTGGTCTATGTGTCAGTTTTACCCAAAAAAATTTTGGATATGTGATACTCAAATGAGCGCACACAATTATTATTTTAGTCTGCCAAAAACTGCCAAAATTAGCCAAAACAGAGGGCGGAATTTGTTTTTTTTTTATCCAATCAACTTAAAATGGGTATTAATATAATTAATTATCGGTAAAATTGACCAAAAAAGACCAATAATTAATTTGTACGATATTTTTGGCTGATTTCGAGCTAATTTTGGCTGATTTTAGCAGACTAAAATAATGATTGTGGGCGCTCATTTGAGTATAACATAAACCAAAATTTTTTTGGGTAAAACTGACACATAGAACAACATTCTAGAAAAATTAAAAAAAAAATTTTTTTTTTGGATAGGCCAGTTAAAAAGAAAATTTTTTCCCAATCATATGTGAGTAATTCCATATGAAATGTACAAAAGTTTCCAGGTCGGGTCTTCGAATCGTGCTCTAGATTTGCACAGTGGTTTATACTTACGAAATGTCCTCTCTCCTACAATTTCAAGTCTTAAGATGCTTTCTGACCGTCGCTGTGAATTTTTGAAATTTTGGCCATTTTTGGACCCTAAAATGACCAATTTTTGTTTTATTAAAAAAATCGATATAAAAACGTTTAAAAAATAAATCCAAAAGACAAGATCGATCGGAAATTTCCCTGGCTACACGATGGTCTAGATGGTTTTTTTAAATTTTCACGTGAAAAGCGGGAAAATTGGAAATTGTAACCCTGACCCAGGCGATATCATAGCTCTGGTGCCGCTACTCCAAATGACTTCAGATTGGGCATGGAGGTAGTCTTTTGCATATACTTTTTCTTGGTTTTATTTTCAATGTGGTTATTTTCACATAGGAAAAAGTTATATGGAAAATTCTCAAAATTTTCACCATTTTAGGTGCAAAAAACGCTATTTTTGTGGATATTTAATGATTTGAAATCTATAAATCTTTAAAAAAATTAAAAAATATATATAATTTTTCACGAAAAGACATTTTTTTTAACCCCCAAAGGCATTTTCTTGTAACTATATGGGCTATTCCCTAAAAAACTGGAATTACCTAAAATCGAAAATAAATAAAAATTCATAATTATTCATTTTTACACCAATCTACCGGTCAAAGAACATTTTTCTTGTTCAAAATAGTTGATTTTGAGAATCAAAAATATAACGACTAAAACGAGATGTGATCCATTCAAGAAAAATAAATAAATTTGTCCATTAGAAAATCCATTTTTATAATTGAATTGAGAATTAATTTTGTCTAATGATCATAAAATATTACATTAGTTATTTGAATAATTTTTTATATATTTTCTTCTGTAAATTCAGAAAAAAATATTACTGCTTTTAAATAACAGAATTATATTAACTTTAAAAAAGATTATAAGTTTTTTTAAAAAATTAAAAAAGGTATTTTATTTTTAAATTGATGTTATTATTTACTTCATTTTTATTATAAAATTAATTAAAATTTTAATAAAAACAAATAGAGTTTAATTTACTATTGATTATAATTAATGCTATTTAAGTTATTTAAAAATGGCGCTCTTAGTTACTATATAATATCGCGACGCCACTCATTACTCAACGGAATTTTTGTATATTAATATAGTATAAGTCTATTTGGGAATTAATAAGTAACACATGATTTTTGAAGTTTGTTTGCATGAGAAAAAAATTTATGTTTTCAATGTTTTTTATTTAAAATTCACAAGTATTATTAAATACTCCAATAAGAATTCCTTATCAAATATTTACGTTTTCATAATAATTAGAGTATCTGAAAACTATTTCGGTAAGTATTTATTTTTTATCAAAATTAAGGTATGTTTATAGCAAAGTATGAGTGATTTCACAAATCCCAAGTAAAAAATGACCCAAAGAAAATAGATATTTTTTTTTTAATTTTTCAAATAGTCGTTCTTCCCTGGACGTGCCCATATATAGTTTCGTTTGCACGGAGAGTCTAAAGGATAAAAACCTTTGGATCTGATCAGGGGCGGCTCTAGACTTCGCGGGGCCTTAGGCGAGGTCTCCGCGGGGCCCTTTTAAGGCCAGCAAAATGGATAATTTTTAAACATTCTGAAAAAAAAATGTTAAACAATACTTAGTTAAATATATTTAACAATATAGTAATAGAAAATACTTATTTATATTGAAGTCTTTATAAGGTATATATTTTTTAAAGAAAATAAGAAAAAAAACAACTTTTGGATTTAAAAATTTTATTGGTATAAATAACAGGATTAATTAAAATTATTATTAATTGTTTATTTAACTATATGCATAATATACTTATATATTTTTATAAGTATGTAAAATAAACTTAATTAATATTTTGAATAACATTTCAAATGAAAATAATAATTAATGGATAATTAAAATATCTTAAATTTTTTAATACAAAAATTTAAGTCTAACTGAACTTAATCTTAATTGCTTAACTTATCTATTGTTCTTTTGGTATTTTTTTTTTGGTAAAATTTAACTTTATTAAAGTTAAAATGCATTGCCATTGAGTTCTATTTAATTATAAAGTAAATTTATATATAATCAGTCTTTTTCAGCAAATTTTTACTTAAATCCCGCGAAACTTCAATAATTCTGAATATTAAAAATAATTTAGTTATGAAAGTTCAAATAGTTATAAAATTACTTTTCTAGATTTCACAGAGCTGAATTCTTGGATGATTTGTGAAAAGTCTAATCGATTTGTCAAATCTTTTTCGATTGATAATATTGCTAAAGATGATAGTCTGTCTTGAACCATGACCGATCTTAAATAAGTTTCGATTCTTTTTAATGCTGAAAAAGATCTTTCGGCTGATGCCACAACTACCGGAATCGTCAGAACAATTCTTAATGCCACGTAAACGTTTGGATAAACGTTTGATAGTTTATTTTTAATAATATATTCTAAAGCTTTTGCTATTTTGCAATCTGTTTTTTCTAAAACTTTAACAAACAATGGAAGTTCCGAAGCCAGGTCTTCAGCACTTATGTCTTTTATTTCTTCGCCATTGTCAACATACGTAAGAATTTTTTCTAATTTATCACAATGGTCTTTTAGATCTTCTTTATTTGTAGTTTTTAATGTTGATAAGTCATAAAGGAAACCAAAATTACTTTTATGGTTTTTTAATTCTAAAAACCTAGCTTCTAAACTTCCTATAATTTGGTCACAAATAACGTAAAAATATTCGGTTTTAAATAAGCTCTCAGGGTTGGAACCAATTTCGTCTATACTTTCATAATCAAACTGTCGCCTTCTTCCTCGCCTACGTACTTCTTTAAAGATTTTGGGTATATTATATTCTTCTGCCATAGAATTAGCAGTAACTAGCATAGATTCCCACCCTGTTAGTCTGTATTCTTTTACCCAATCTGTAAATGCTTTTAAATGGTCAACAGTTATACTTAAATCAATATCTTCTTGTTGCCAAATTTTACTTATCAAATTTACATTAAAAAGAATATCATGCCACGTGACCAAAGAAATAATAAATTCATAAGATGAAATTTCTCCAGAGAGCGAGTCACATTCACTAGCTATTAAGCTATCATCTGTTTTTCTTGATAATTCTTCTAAGGCATCAATAATTTCACTAAGTTGATAGCGAACAGCCTTAACACTTTCAATTCTACATTCCCATCTAGTAGTTGATAAAGGTTTTAAAGTTAAATTTACCCGATCAGTCAAAATTGTCCATCTATTTCCAGCAGAAAATAGAGTATATAACCTTTGCAATATTCCAAAGAATAATCTAGCTTTTACGCAACTAGAAGCTGCATCACAAATTAACAAATTCCAATTATGACAACCGCAAGGTGTAAAAAAAGCTAATGGATTGATATTTAATATTTGTTTTTGCATTCCTATATTACAACCTTTCATATTTGCACCATTGTCATAACCTTGACCACGGCAATATTTTATATCCAAATCAAGCTCTTTTAGTTTTTCCAGCAAGTAATCTGTTAGATCTTTTCCCGTAGTTTTTTCAACTGGAATAAAACCTAAAAAGCGTTCTTCGATTTTCCCACTTAAAATATTAACATAGCGTATAATTATAGACATTTGCTCAACTCGATGTACATCTCTAGTGCAGTCTATTATAATAGCAAAATAGGTGGCCATTTTAATATTTTCTATAATTTTCGATGTGACCCGATCTGACATAAGTTTTATAATTTCATTTTGAATGTTCTTACCCAAATAATGAGTTTTAAGTTCTTTGTTTTTTATTAGAGATAGATGATTTTCCATCACAGGGTCAAACTTACTAAGAAATTTTAGTAAGCCTAAGAAATTACCACAGTTATCAGAATCAATATTTTCCCTGTGAGCTCTTAAAGCTAATTCATGAGTAGCTAAAAACTGAATACTGGCAATTATTCTCTCCAATATTTCACGCCACTTTTTTTTTTGGGCTTCATACTGTGATTCGAATTTTGAATCTATTGTGCTATTCACATTTAATTTTTTTTCTAGTTCTAACCATTTTAGAACACTTTCTATGTGATCCTTACTTTTTTCATGAGAAGAAAGTCTAGTACTTAAGTTTTTCCAGTCGTTAAACCCCTCAGAAGCAAAACTAATTGCAGAAGATGAAAAAATATTACACGCAAAACAAAAAATTTTGTCACAATTTTTTGAGTATACCAACCAACGACGATCTTGGGTTTCTAAATTACTTAAAACTCTAGTATAATGTACAAAAGAAAAATGCCTGCCTTGAAAATCGAGAGGATATTTTTGTATATTTTCACGAACGGGGCCTTTGCTTACTATTGTTCTTATGTTTACATTATCAAGAGGATGTGGCCATAATGCGGGATCATGACTAATGTTTATCTGAACATTATTGTCACTAATATCTCCTTGAAAATCAGTCTCAAACTCATCTAAATCAATATTTACATTAGGATCACATTGTTCTAAAAAACTCTCGCTATTTTTTTCACTTCCAATAATATCAACTTTATTGGAGCTTATTTCTTGATTTTGATTATTTAAATCATTGCCAACATGCGCGTTTATTTGTAAAGCATTTTCATTTTTTTGTTCACTTTCTACAGTAGTTTTTGAATCTAAAATGTAATTACAATGAATATTAGACGAGATATCATTCGTATTTTTTTCTTTCTGTTCACTGCAAATAAATTTTTCGATAGAACCTTGAAGAGATTCTTCAAATTGTTGTTTTTGTTTTACTTTTTGCCTTTTGGCATTTCCACTCTCATACTTTCTTCCACAATCTCTTTGACGTTTGCAAACGTGATTTGACATTTTATATAAAAAACAAAGAAAATATCTCAATTAATTGTGAATCAATCTTAAAAAATATTTGAACTATTCTAAACCAGTTAAACTTTCATAAAACAGTTTTAAAATAAGAAAAATACAGAACTTTTACTGATTCTACAAGTATTGCGACCGTAAAAACATTATTATCAGGTTATAAGTATATCAGCTGATACAGTGGTTTTGATTTGGTCAGCTGACAACATATATGTCGTTGAGATGGCGTTACTATCGGTATAAGCGGTAATTTAAAATGTGTAATTTTTTAACTATAGCATTATTAACTAAAATAAAATAAAAATACAATACACTATTATTTTATTTTTAAATGTAAATAAAAAGATAATCGTTCATTTCTAATAGTATAATAGTATTTTTGTTTTTATACTATTTTAGGTTTAAGATTTAGGGTGTAATTTTTTTTCTTTTTTTTAATTTGTTTGATTATATTAGGTTTAAGGCATTTTATTTTTATTTGTAATTATATGTTTTTAAATATTTCTCATAATGTTTTTATACAATACAACCCAAGCGCGGGGCCCTACTTAGCGCGGGGCCCAAGGCGGTCGCCTTACTCGCCTATAGCAAAAGCCGCGTTATCACCGTAATATATGATAAATATTACGATTTGTGGTCAAAAAAGTAAAGAATATGGTACAAAGTATCTGAGCCAAAACCCAGCTGTGATTTTGAGTATTCCTTTTTTATGACTAAGAGTTGTATTCGGTTTTTCTTTATCAGTGACAAAGAAGCACAACTTTGATGAAATGAATTTTAAAAATTTTGGTGAAATTACTTGCAAAACAAACGTCTTTATAAAATGGGTATTTTTTTATTCTATATGCCCGCTGTAGATTAACTAAGCGCATTTTAGAAAAAATGACCAAAAAATTCGGATTCAGTGGACCAAAAAACATGTGATCCAAAGATTCTTATCCTTTACATTCTCGATACACAAAAATGCGTAACATCTGGTATTTTTAAAAATGTCTTATTATATATAAACTGCATCGCAAGTTATAAATCTACATTTTTTTCTTCGGTTAACAAATAACTATTGAAGTGAACTGTAAAATCAAAAATTTTTAAATTTATAAGTTTGAAAATAAAGTTACTATAAGTTAAAATGAATTTCCTTTTAAGTTTCATATAAAATTTTAGTTGAAAGTAATAAGGAGGGTAAATATGAAATTTTTTATGGACAAAAAATATTTTATTAAAACTAAAAATCAATATGCTTAAAGGTTTACCCAACAAATTGAAAATTTACTTAAGATTTAACTTTTCAACCTTTATATACTATAACTTATTAAAGTTTACATGCAAGGTTATTAAGTCTTTGAAAAGTTACTTTTAGAAAAAAAGCAAAATGATATATGTATGTTCTTTATTAACTTATAGAATACAATTGAATTTCATTTAAAGTGATAAAAAAAAAATTAAAAATCCGCCCCTATTTTTTGCAACCTCGTTAATTTTTTGGTAAAAATAACTCCACTAAAATTTAAAAAAAAAAAAACTTTGTCATTATATGAGCCTTTTCCAGAATTAAATAATAATTTTTTTTCACTACCTTTAATAACCCTAAATCCTCGAAAAACACGGTTTTTGACATAAAAGTGAAAAAATCTTTTTGGCACCTACCGCCGATTTCTCGTTTATGATTTTTTTCGGTTTTCTAAAGGATCAAACTAACTGAAAACACGGGTCATATCGATGTGCCCTCAAAAAAAAATTACGATTTCAGGCTCAAATTAAGTAGCACTTTTAAAATAATTGCTCATATATTTTGCTCCTGACACCCCCCAAAAGGTCAAAACCTTATTTAATACGAAGATTCAAAATTGATATCTCAGTTCAGATTTTTTGGCGTGATTAAAATTAATCTGGGGTCACAATCCACTCATCAATCTTTTATTTTACTCCAGCACCCCTTAATATTCTCTAAAAGTTCAATTTTTTTATTATTTTATGTTTTGGATATTGTTCATAATAGATTTTGATTTTGAATTTTCGAATTAAGTAAAGTTTTAATATTGGGATGGGGATATTAGCGGGTTTTGGGACAAAATATAAGGATGATGGGTAGATTCCGATTCTGGATTCGTTTTTAGCATATCGAAAAACATGATACAATAGCTTTCGAATTAGATCGATTTTCGCTACTAGGGAATTGACTAACTTTTTAGGATAAATAATTGTATAAAAAAATATAAGGTACACTGCTTATAATACTTTCTGCAATTTAAAAACTTTTGCAATTATAAAAATTATACAATGGACAGTTAACATAATTATACTCAGTAAAATGCGGGTTTAATCATACAGTAGTTTCATGAAATTAAGAATATAAGATTAAAAAATATTCAAATTACTTATAGAAAAATATTATAATTTTAATGCAGTCATTGTGAGAAAATGGCCGTTAATCCAAAGTAATAAAATTTTTTTATTCGATTAATTTTCGCTTAAGAAAATGATAAATATAAAATTAAATATTATGACATAACTGTAAAAGTTTTTATCATTAAAAAATTATTTTCATTTAAAATAACTTACTTTCTTCATTTCTTGCTTGAACTTTGAAATTTGAAAACTTATATCCAGTTTGTGTAAACACAATCTAAATGCATGGAACATGTTTATTATAGTAAAGTTCTTCACTGGTGAATCTACCCTATAAATATTGCACCAAGAAATATCACTTGCATTTTTGCAAACGTAGTTTGGTTTTAACCAAAATTAAAAATATTTAATTAAATTAAGTTAATTATCTCTGATTTAGCCCTGTCAACTTTTATTTTCAAAAATTATCCAACAAAAAAAAAGTTTTTGAAATCGTATATTTAGAAGTCGATCGGGTTATAGAACTTTTCTATTTTCCACTAGAGGCGTTATAAGTTTAATTTTATTTAATTAATTTCAAGCATTCCAAGCAATTAAATTAATATTTTTCTGAGTCTCATTTGATCCCCCTTCCCTTAAACCGGACAAATTTGACCCCCCCCCTTTAATTTTCAAGTTCTTGAGGTACCCCCTCCCTATAAACATGTTCCATTTTAATAAAAAAGTTATTACTTTTATTCATACTTTAAGCATATTAGGGTAAATGATATCTAGCGATATGTGGAAAAAATATTCTCATATTTGGGCAACATATAACCAATATATGAGAAAATGTATGACCTAAATATGACTGGTATAATCTAAATTCACGAAAAGTTTTGTATATGAAATTTCATGTATGGTTGAAAACATTTTGTTAAACTTTATAAATGTGTTCAATAAAACGCGTGTTTAAAAAAAATGTGATATAATTTTGGTGTTCATTTTCGTTAATTTCGTTGTTTTGTTTTAGATATATGTTAACGCACTTTGTAAAGTGTAGCAGTTTAGGTACTCTGGGACTATGGAATATCCTTATCAGTCATAACACTACAAATAAACGTAGAGTAGAAATTATCCTTAAGATTATTAAATATTGTTTTCACAGGTAATTGTTTGATTATGGTCTATTCAAATGTTTGCATTAATGGTGAGAGTAATTTCTACTTCATATGTATTTACAATGTACCCTCACGTACTTCAAGTAAGAATAGTATCGCTCATTCAGTGCTTTAAGCTAAAAAGCTTAACTCAAAAAGAAAATAATGCAATATAAATAAGACGGATAATAATAGCATAAAAATAAAATACATAAATTAAGTATAAGTAAATAAAAGATTATTGTTTTATTTCCACATCGTCTTCAATAGTTTATTACGAAGTCTGTATAGAAAGTTAAATAAGCCCATTGAAACTTTATAGTTAGTAATAAATTACACATTCAATTCCCATTTATTTTAGTAGAAAAAAAAGAAATAGAAAAATTATTATTTATTTAGAGATTTATCTTTCTTTTACTATCAATTATTCATTATTTTCAAAAAATTTATAACAAAATATTTTTATCTTAAGTATATTTTAAACTGTGTTCTCTATAAAATATTTCAAAGCATCGGCAATATTGATTTAATAACGTTTGATAAAAGAAATTAATAATAAATCAGATATATTATAGGAAAAAAAATCTTTTTTTTATCTTTCAGTTCCGGCTTCTATAATATACTGAATTAGGAAATAAATTTTAATTAATTTATCAGAAAGAAGAAAAAGGAAACGAAGGGGAATAAAACTTAATGCTTCTAGAATTATTACATACATCATTTATAAAAAAAATAATTATTAGTCTGAGAGTAACTCAGAGTTACTTCTAAGTTAATGTTATTTTCAGTGCTAATTAGGTTGCTGGCGTTCAATACTACACTGTTAAAAATACACGTGAAAAGTTTACATAAGAATACATCTTTTCATGTTTTTAAGAGCGTTTATGTTAAAGCAGCGAAATTTTAAATTGAAAGATTATTTTAAAAAGAAATTATTTTATTTTTTAAATACTACTAAATTATTCTAAATGAATCAGAAAATTCTTTATCATTTCTCTGTTTTAACATAAAGGTTTATTTTGAAAACATGAAAAGATATATCTTTAACGGAATCCAAATTTTTGGTCAGATTTTTGATTGGTTACGTGACTTGGCGGGAAATTTGAAATTTGTAAAAAATGATCTTTTGAAAGCTGCTATTGTTTTATCTAAAGCTCCCAAAAAGCAGTGTCCCTACATTTTTTTACCCCAGAATCAGATAGCCAGGGAAATTTCCTATCTGGACGCAAAAGGAAAAAAATTTTCATGCTAATGTAAGTTTTTTACAGCAATAATAAAAAAAATTATGACTCATTTTTCTTACTTTTTTTACAGAAGTCCAAAACAAAAAAATTGCTGCCAAGAATCGAGATTTTGCTCCGGGAGGCTTAAAATTGGGCCGGTGACTTATTTTTGGTAGTATTTTCAGGAAAAAACACTTTGGGACAGTTTTGAAGACCCGGCCATACCATTCGTATACGCTTCATTTAAATCTACCCTAATAATGATTAACTTTCGATTGATAACTGAATTTTTAGATTTAAAGAATAAGTAAACATTTCCTTTTTAGAGCAAAATCATTCTAATGCAAAGAAAATTTATTTATCTATGTTTTGAAATAAATTCAATTTTTGTTTGAAATTGCTGTGTACAGTAGTACTAATTAATTCATTTATTAATAATGTGGCCCATTAATCAAGGCTACAATATTTTTTATACTGTTATTATTGTTGCATTTTCAAACGTTTTTAAATAAATTCATTTCATGCAACATGAAAATGATGTGCGACCAGTGTGCGCCAAATTAGCGGATCATTCTGAAAGCGCTGCTAATGTTTCAAATAAATCAAATAGGTAGGGACCACCATGTTTTATCAAAAATATCACCCACGCACCCTTTTTTTAATCTTATAAATATATTAAAAATATTTGCGTCTTTTAAAAAGCCCTACGAAAGGCTTATAAGATTAAAAGGAGGATGCGTGGGTGGTTTTTTGATAAAACATGTTGGTACCTAACTATTCAATTAATTTAAAGCATTAGCAGTGCTTCCAAAATGATTCGCGAATTTGGCGCACACTAATCACATATACTGGTTGCATACCAGGCGCATACTTGGCGTACAGTTATTGTGCTCTGAGTGGACCGTTCCACTATGTGATAAAAAGAAGCAAAAAGCGACAAAAATCGGCTTTAGCACAATTTCTAATGAAAAATATTAGGATTCCACATAACCTACTGGGTCCCTTAAAATTCATAAGAAAACGTTTAAAAAAAATTTAAGGTTAAGGGGTGAAAAAGGATAAAATAAGGATAGCTTATCACCCTGCATCAGTTTAAATAATATTTTTGACATCATTTTTGAGTTCAGCGGCCCAAAAAATCTATATGTTCACCCTTCAGTACCAAAAAAATTTTCTTTAGGTTAATGTATATTTTGGGGTATTTGGGGTGAAAAAAGGGTGAATTCAGCCCTTATAATGTATCCAATATAGTTTTAGACATCATATTTGAATTTAGTGGACCAATTTACCAATATTCATTTAATTTAAGGTATAAGAAGTTTATTAATTTATTTTTTAAAAAAATTCTTTTTTTAGGAAAATGACCTCCCGAAAAAAATTTTAGTAAAATTTTAGTAAAATTTTTTTTTTTTTAAAGCGGTAGCCTAACTTTATACATACAAGTTATAGGTACTTTTTCATTTTACAGAAATATTTTTCATTAGAAATTGTGCTAAAGCCGATTTTTGTCGTTTTTTGCTTCTTTTTATCACATAGTGCGTCCCTTCTTATGATGCTATAGATTTCAGAGAGGTTTTATTGCATTTCCTATGCCAAAATAAGCATAAAAGCTTGAGTAAATTTGAAGCTTTATTAAAAATCAATGTGAAATTTTTTCCTCGCCTTAATAGTAAAGATGAAAATAATGCAATATTCCAAGAGATAAACATTAGGGTGATTCAAAAAAAAATAAAAGTGCTTGAAATTAGCTCTGCATGGAGTATGTTATTGTACTCATGATAACAAGATACCATGACAAATTTGAGCCCATTTGGTGACGTTTTAGAGGTCGCGCAAGTCTCTAGAAGCTTTTTCAAAATTGAAAAACGAGGGAAGCTCACAATGGATAAACAAAATTTTTTTAAAAGGCTTTAAATATCCCTAGGGATACGTTTTTTTGGTTGCTAGTTTCAAAAATCATGGTCCCAGAACATAAAAATGTGTTAAAAACCCCTAAATTGGCGAAACACACCTTTCTTTTAGGGTAATTTTACCAATTTTTCGCTAAAAATTCATAAAAAACCAATGAAAAACTGTTTTCTTAGTTAGTTCTCTAAAAATGTGATTTACTGATTGCATATTATATGCAAATAAAGTATTTTCTTCCAATTTAACTCCTATATTAAAGTTTCAATGAGCCCAAAATAAGGGTTGAACTACCCCAAATATCACAAAAAAATAGTAAAATTTGTTAAATTTGATGTTTAACAAAGTTATTGCTTATATTTGATGTAAGATATGATTATTTTACAAAAAAAGCAAAATATACAACCCCTAGGAATGAAAACCACCCCTTTATTTTATTTCAACCCTTAAAATTAATATTAATTTATTAAAGAAATAAAATAAGGTTTGAAATAAAATAAAGGGGTGGTTTTCATTCCTAGGGGTTGTATATTTTGCTTTTTTTGTAAAATAATCATATCTTACATCAAATATAAGCAATAACTTTGTTAAACATCAAATTTAACAAATTTTACTATTTTTTTGTGATATTTGGGGTAGTTCAACCCTTATTTTGGGCTCATTGAAACCTTAATATAGGAGTTAAATTGGAAGAAAATACTTTATTTGCATATAATATGCAATCAGTAAATCACATTTTTAGAGAACTAACTAAGAAAACAGTTTTTCATTGGTTTTTTATGAATTTTTAGCGAAAAATTGGTAAAATTACCCTAAAAGAAAGGTGTGTTCGCCAATTTAGGGGTTTTTAACACATTTTTATGTTCTGGGACCATGATTTTTGAAACTAGCAACCAAAAAAACGTATCCCTAGGGATATTTAAAGCCTTTTAAAAAAATTTTGTTTATCCATTGTGAGCTTCCCTCGTTTTTCAATTTTGAAAAAGCTTCTAGAGACTTGCGCGACCTCTAAAACGTCACCAAATGGGCTCAAATTTGCCATGGTATCTTGTTATCACGTGTACAATAGCATACTCCTTGAAGAGCTAATTTCAAGCACTTTTGTTTTTTTTTTTGAATCACCCAAATAAAATCAGAAAGTAATAAAGTTAGAAATCTGTACTAATAATAAGAATCATATTGGTTGAAATTCCATTTGAAAAAAGGCTTGCTGGAAAACAGTGTTTAAAAAAAACATTAAGAACCTTTTTATTAACTATATAAAAACAATAAACGGGTATAAAATCGGTATTTTAGATTCAAATTTACCTGATATTCTTGCAAAGCATCTGATAATTATACGATATAAAAAATAATAATGAAAATTAAAAAAAAAAAGAAGCCGAATAATTAGTTTTTGTATTGTGTAAAGATTTGAATTCTACAAAATCAGTATAAAATAAAGAAAAAGAAAAACCACTTCAGCTTGAAGAGTTGTACACGGGCAGCAAGAAATACAAGTTTTTTTCCCTTTAATTTTATTTTTATTTTATTTTTCCTTTTTTATGTGCACTTCTTGACACAGAATCTAGAGATGTGAGTAGACAGAATCAATTGAAGAAAAAAAGCTCTGATAATAAACTAAACTTTTATATAAAGTACATAAAAAAGAAACAATATAAAAACATGATATTACTTGTTTATTGCACAAGTAATAAAAAATTCTGACTTTTAATAAGAAAAACAACAATCCCAATTATTTAAATAATACAATTTTTTAATATACATGGCACAAAAACTACATTAACTCATTGATATTGCATTATCGACCTTTATTTTGCTATACGTCTATCATACCAACCTGTTTTAGATCAGGCCGATACCCAAGTAATAATAGGCGCGCCCCAAAAAATTGCTAAAAATTCAAGATCGATTAAAACGGTTTGTTCTTGAATATGAAAATTATTGAATTCTTTAATAGAAAATTTTATTTTTAAAAACCCAATTATTTTTATTAATTGATAAAACAGTTTTCTGATAATTATACTATTCGGTAAATAATCATTTGAGAATTTAGTATGGTTTTTCGTATGAACCATAGGTCACCAAGGACTTAGATACAATATTTCTTATTTTGGAACTAACAATACGAAACCAGATTACGCTGCAGACGAAAATTTTAGGTACGAAAAAGTGCATAGTTTTCAAGTGTAAAGTGAATCAGAAATTACTTTGGAAAATGTTAATGGACAGATTCACATGATGAATACCATAAGGAAACGGGGTTTGAGTCTCCTATTTACATCATACAATTGAATTTGAGGATAAGAGCTATTAAATTAAAGCCCGAAATTATTATTATTATTATTATTGTCTTTATTTTGTCATCACAAAAAAGTTACACTTTTGCAAAAGTTATAATTTATGTACATTGATTAACTGTATAAAAAATCATAGTACCTATAAGACGATAAGAAACTTGAAAAACAATTTTATCACCTTCAATCGCCTTATAGGTATAATGATTTTTTCGCTTAAAAAGTTGACCACTGTTAGGTATCTAGGAGAATAAGATGGGAAGATTGTAGCGAAAGTGAGCTGCTTCAATATTTCAATTAATTTTTTATTTTTTGATGGGGATACTGCGATAGTCGATACTTTTTTAAGACGATTACTCTAAATACTTTACTATCTGATTTATGGGTCAATATTTGTGAAGTGTATACAGTTTGGATTTTCGAGTCTCAGAATCTACTCCAAAGTATGTTTGGTCGAAAGCATATATAAAAAAAATAATTTTCCCCAATTTTTAGCTTTTTAGATCCAATCCTCTATTTTTTACAGCGATTTTTGTTTTTTTCAATTTTTTGAAATTTTTAATTTTTGAGAAATTTATGTTCATTAATTTTTCTCGCAACCGCGCACTTTACAATAAAATTTTTTTTCCTTATAGTACCCCATAGGAAATTTCCCGTAGAATTCGATTCTGGGGTCCAAATTTTTTTTTGAACTGCGCATGCGCGAGAAAATCAACTTTCTTGCTTTGCCTTTTCTAGCTTATATGCCTCAGCTGCAGACAGCTCAATTTTCATCCTGTTGGTCTCAAATTGTAGGTTTTTTCATATACTTTCAGAATATGAAATCATTTTTTTGGGTAAATTTATTTTAAAAGGAATAAAATTGAAAAATAGCGATTTTTAAAAAATCATTTTTCACAAATTTTGAATTTTCCGCCAATTCACGTGACCAAATGAAAATCTGACTGAAAATTCGGATTCAGCGGAAAATTTTACATAAGGATACCAATTTTCGTCTTATTTCATTAAATAGTTTCTAAGATATCCCATTTTAAAGATAAAGATTAAAATTGACTTTTTTTAAAAAACCCTAAAAATGGGACTCTGACTTGAATTATCATATCTGTTAAACAAATAATTATAAAAAGACGAGTAAAAATTTTTTGGAAACTAAGGGCTTGTAAAAAATTTTTGAGGCCTATAGAACTCGTTTCTTTTCAAAATTAGCATTTTGGCAGCAATTTCAAAATTGGTCATTTTGGGGTAAGAATAGGCATTTGGTTTATTGACTATCGGCATGAGAGATTTAGCGACAAATGATTGCAGTGTGCGGTAACTGAATGGTGACACTTATACTAAAAAAATGAGACCAATTGGAAGTATTTTGGTTAACTCGCACGTTTGCAGCTTTGTATTAAAGATTATGAAAAAAATCCTATTTTATAACATTGTTGTATTTTGTAGCTATTCTATCTTATTTTCAATTTTCCGAATTTTCTAGTTACCTAATGAAAATTTTGACGAAATTTTCCGTTTCCTCGAGAATTTTTACAAAAGACCCCCTTTTTGGAAAAGTTTTGGATGTTTCCGTAACGCTATAGAAATAAAAGAAATAGCAAAATACTAAATAACTACAAAATACCACAATGTTATCAAATAGGATTTTTTCGTAATCTTTAATACTAAGCTGCAAACGTGCCAGTTAACCTAAATACTTCCAATTGGTCTCATTTTTTTGGTATAAGTGTCACCATTCAGTTACCGTACACTGCAATTATTTGTCGCTAAATCTCCCATGCCGATAGTCAATAAACCAAATGCCTATTCTTACCCCAAAATGACCAATTTTGAAATTGCTGCCAAAATTCTAATTTTTAAAAGAAACGAGTTCTATAGGCCTCAAAAAATCAAAAATTCAACACTTTTTCGGCTCTTTTGGAAATTTATAACTATGTGTGAATGATTTTCCTTAACTTGGCTGCCCGTCACGCACGCTCAACTACCACTAGTTTAAAATAAATAATTAGAAAAACTGCAATCAAAATAGGTTGGTGGAAAAATTTTCCAACACGCTTATTTCTCAAAAATTTTTATGGTTTTTTTGTGGGAAAAAGTCAACTTTGACTGCTGATATCTCTACTCCTAAGGCGTATTATGAAAAAAATTGTTTTCCTTTTTTTTTCAAATTAATACAGAGGTGATCATGTTTATTGTTATATAATATCGCTTATTCTTGTAAAAAACTTTGGTCCCAGTCTAGTTGTATATTAATTTATACACATAAATTTTTTCGCTTATAATTATCAAAATTTCATTTAATGTTATCAAAAAATTGTACTTGTGAATTATACAATTTAATTATTATTGAAATTTTAAAATAAAAATTTATTGTTTATTTAATTTATTATTTATTTATTTTATTATTATTATTATTACTATTATAATTTATTTAATTAAAATTAGTTTAGTACCTCTCATTTGCATATATATATTATTATTATTATTAAAAACAAAAATAATATACCAAATTTTGTATTTAACTATATATATAATATTTATACCTGAATTATATATTTTAGATACTTGTTACTCAAATGTACACTTTTTGTATTTGTTTGCAAATAAAGAATATCTATCTATCTATCTATCTATATATTATTAAAATTGATAATTCCAAATGTTTATTATTGATTTATTTAGAAATTGTTAAGTATTAATGTGTACGTATATAGATTTTTTACTATACAAAAACAAGTTGTAAAAAGAAGGATCAATGAATAAATTAAAATAGATATATTTTGATTTAATTAATTAAAAATATAATAAAATTTAGTTTACAGTGACAAGAGGTGTTGATTGTTTTGCAGATGACTTTAAAATTCACTTTGAATACGAACAATTCATTAATGATATTGTTAAAAAAATAAACGCCAAATTTAAATTTAAATATAGCTATTTTCATATAATTTAATTTATAATTATTTTATTATGAAATTTTATTCATTATTATTTTTAAAAACATTAATAATAATTTTACAAATGTATTACAGCTGGATTAGGCAAGACCCTGATACTCAAGGTGGTGGGATTGTTCTTTATATCATAAACAATGAGACATTTAGGATATTTTGCTGATGTCGTAACTTTCCCTTATACGACATTGATGAGACTTTCGTTTTATTGAGGTTATTCTGGCAGTAGCTTATATTTTTCATCATAAACTACAGGTTTTGAGGGTATACCTCATGAAATAATAGCAAAATCACTTCCCACCCTTGGTTCTCATTTAGTCAAACTTTTTAATGCGTCTCTCACAGGAGGGATATTCAGCTTGGAAAAAATCATTGCTAGTAGCGATTAAAAAGACTTCCATTCCGTCATGGCCTCCACATTTTCGCCCTGTTGCACTCTTATGCTTCCTGTCCAAGGTACTTGAGAAGCTGGCTCATGACCAAATCAACAACTATATAAGCTAGAACACGTTTTTGTACCCACTAAAGACCGGTTTTAAACCTTACTGTTTTGCCGAAACAGCTTAACTAAAATTAACAAAGGACATACGGTTTGTCAAAAGCAAAAAATTAATGAGATTACTGCTGCCATTTGAGTTCATCAAGGCCTGTGACTCCATAGCATCTGCCAAGTTAATAGTTAAAGTAAAATCTATGGGATTTTCAAAAAGTGCCTTGCAGTGGATTAAATCTTACCTCCAAGACAGACAATTACATGTCACTATAAAAGCATCTTCCCCTGACCCACTTGGAGTCAACCTTGGGTCTGTACTGAGGCCCCTCTTGTTCTGTCTTTATATAAATGATGTTAAATATCATCTTAATGCAAAAATTTTTCCATAAACCTAAGGTATTCTAAGATCTTGTTCTTATCAGTATTTCACCCCTCCCTACTTACACTGTAAAAAGTAACTTTTTTATATTAACAAAAAAATTAGAACATTTTCAAACAAAAGTTAGTAAATTTTCGAATATATTTGTAAACACTCGAAAAAAAATCGTATATTTACTAAATTTAGTATATTAACAAAAAAATTCGAGAATTCTCGATTTTTATTTGTGAATTCGCAAGAAAAATTGATAATTTACCAATTTTTTTCTAAAATTTGCAAAAAAATAGTTGTAAATTTACGAAAAATAGTTGTGAAAAATAATTGTGAAAAATGTTGTAATTTTTCGAAAAAATTCTATTTTTTTTGTAAATCTAAGAAAGTTACTTTTTACAGTGTAGAAACGTTAAATTTTTCATCCTTCCCCCTGTCGAGCCGGACTTTTTCAAATACCCCGTCTAATAAACATGTTCCATGTTAAAACGTATTCCAAACTTGTTATGATTTGTGAATACTGCAAAATACTCCAAAAACCACTTCTAAAGATAAAGTTTTTTTATGTTCTAATGGTGGTAAGAACATTTTTTACATTCTAAGCCCTAAAATTTATAATAAATTTGCTAATTGAAATAATTCCGGTCCAAACATAATACTACCTAAGTTCAAAAAAGTAAAGAATGGTTCTAATAAAATTTTTCCAATATCGTAAAAAACTAAACGTTACATTGACTTACATTATCGTAATGTTACTCTATAAATCCTAAAGTGTGAATTTACCTGAAAATTCACACCTAAGCACTTTTAAAGTAGCGAACCTTTTTTTAAACTTATAAAGGTATGAACTTGAAATTCACACCTTTATTTAATTATAATTTAAAAGAATTATTAAAAGATACTTTTGAGAGCCATTCACTTGTACAATACACTTTATACCCTTTTGAAAGTACAAAAGGACCTTTCACGTAATAATAAATTTTGTCTACCTGAGCAAGCTTCTCTTAATATATTCCATTTATTAAACTTAATTTGCATATTATCTGTTTACATTTTGTTAATAAATACAAAATAGTGTTACAACATAGGACTAAACAATCGTCTGTACAGTGCTAAATCAATATTTAAATGATCAACACTAATTTCATATTATTGATGCAGGTATAAATTTCTCCATGTATCGAATATTAAATTTCAAATTATTTTCATCCTCTTTACTTGCTACTGCTTTGACTAAGTAATTATAAAATTAATTTGTGTTGATATTTAGGTAAAGAACTATTTTTTATAGACAAGCAACTATTTATTATAGACATTTTAGTACTTTTTTATAAAATATCGAATTCCAAGTTATTTTTAAATGATTTTTATGTCATTAAGTTTGTGAAAATTAATTAAATTTTCTTGAAATATCTCCCTTAAACGGTTCTACGTATTTTTTAACAAAGTATACTTTTAAAGGAGTTTCTTAAATTCCACTCATAGCTATCAACTTATTTTATTTTCTATTCACTTTTAAATATTTCTGGGTGCTTGTAACTCTTTCTTATATTACTGAATTTGCTTTATACTCATAAACTAAAATACTTTCTCACGTTATTAGACTGTATAAATGCCTGGACAGGAATTTTCAGAGTGTAAATAGAAAATTCAAGTTTATTTTAAATGCTAAAATTTTTAATTATGTGAAAATTTTTGCTTTCTTTTTTTTTTTTATTTATCGCTTTTTTATTTTGAATTAAAGAGATTTAAGAAGTAATAACGTCAGAATAGAAAAACAAAATAAAAACAACAGACAAGTTTATCCCTTATAATACCTTTTTTTAGAAAATAAATATTTAGTAGGTAAAAATGTCTATTGAATTGTATACCAAAAGATTTATAGATAATCAATAAGTAAAGATATGTTGAATTAAAGTTCTGGTATATACAAACATTTACATTCGGAAATTTTATTACACTGTAATACATTGCTGAAATTTTACAATTCACAATCCAAACTTATTAATTAACTAAAAATAAGGAAAGAGGTTTGTCATGATTTTCAAAACTAATTTGATTTAAACATTTGTATTCAAACTGTTTTAATTAATACACACTAAAAACTTTAGTTACAATAAATGACTATTCAATAAAAATAATTGCAAAACTTGATTATTCCACATAGAAATTCCAAACTTTGTTATCAAAATATTATTTATGTTATATGTTTAAAATTGCATAATCTGCCATTACGAAGAGCTTCAGGTAAATTTTAGAAAAAGCTTTGTTTTAAAATACACCCTACATTCGTAAAATTTATAACGAGTGTGTGTTAATGCATATGTATGAAATATGATAAAATATTCTGGCTTCAAATATTTTTTTACAATTTTTTACTTACATGCATATCTTGAAAAATATAAAAAGTTAAAATAACTTTTGTGGCTTCAATAGATTTTTATTCAAATAATAATTTTCTGTCATTCTTGTTCAATACAATCCCGGTAAATTGCGGATTTGAGATTTATATTGCATTTTATAAAGATAACGAATATTTCGGGTTCCAATGTTGGCTCAAAAACTATCACAACGTCCTTAAATTTGCAGAGTCATCTCTATGAAGGAAAAGCTCACAATATTCACAAGCCCTAATAAAATTTGACCTACCATATGTTTTTTGGGTCTGTGATTTAGACTCTAGGGAGTTGTACAAAATGCATTTGCAAAAACACTCCTTTTTATAATGGATTTTTTCACGGTATTCATAAGCAATAACGATGATTGGGCTCTAATGTCACTTATTAAATATATCATATCGTATTTAATCATATATTTTGGGGCTTCAGAGGGTAAAAATGAATACAAAATTCCAAGATTTAAAAAAAATGAACCCAAAAATTATGATCATCCATCCAAAAAATTTATATAATGCAATGACTCTTCATTGAGTAGACTAGTCGAATATGGGTTTTTAAATTTTTTACGAATAATAAGTAATAGAGATCGAAAACCTCTGCACCAGACTCAGCTGCTTTTTTTTTCCATTGAAAAATACGTATACATTTTTGAGGTTTCCTTTATCTTTAACTATTTGTTTCGCTTAAAAATCGCTTAAAAACCGAAAGTGACTAGAAAGCAATATACCCATTTCCACTCATTATTATTTTGACTAATAATTGTAATTTGACTTTGCAATTTAGCATCAGAATTCTGCAAGAAATAAAATTTATGATTTAGTTATTTTGTATACTAAAAATTGGTTTATTAAGAAGAGCTTAAAAGCTTCTTTTAAAACTTATATTGGAGTTTTAAATATAATTTTTCTTATTGATTTCACAAAAACCATCATCAAACGTTCACTTTTGAATCAAATTTATTGTATTAGAAAAAAATATATGCAAGAGTTTTTTAAATATAGTATATAAATGAACTTAGTGAATATAATATGCTATCGTGAAATTAAGCAAATGCTTTGTAACACTAAAACGGATACTCGAGAATAACGAGGTACTATAATGATTAACGCTTAAGGATATGTCGGATTCATCGCTCGGTAACTTACCAACTTTGTGACTTTTTAAAGGATTTTTTAAGAATTGGGCCTAATGATGTTTTCAAAAATATATTCCACACCTAGAATTTGATATTAGAAATCCATTGTTACTATTTTCATAAAGCTAAGTTAAATATTTCTTTGCAAAAAGTTTCTTGAAAGGGTCAAGTTGAAACTGTAATAAGGTTTTTTGCCAGTTTTTGTTTGTGAATGGCTTTGAAAATAGTATGCTTTTAATGGGAATATCAAAATCTAGATGTGGAATGTATTTTTAATTAAATAATTTGCAAAAATTTTTGCAGTTTTTATTATCGGCTTTTGATCGGCTTTGAGGAATTACAGAATCAACTTGTACTTAGGTGACCTCTACAAAATATATATTTATATTGGCTGAATTAAAGATAGTTTCATATTTTGTGCGTAAGGTGGTATAAGTAATAGGTGTAAAAGGCTGACCTCTACTAAAGAAATGAATTTCTTTTTCTAAGCTACTTTTTTTATATATAATTTGTGTCTTTTTCTATTTTATCAAAATGATGGAGAATATAATAGACCTGACGTGGAGCCCCGTTTCGTAGACAAATTTTATCCTTGATAGGTCGATGGAATTTTCCAACGGATATTTATGTTTTTTGGGTCGCTGAACCCGAATATGATATCAGTTTTTACCGAAAATGGTCCAGTTGCCCGTAATAGGCAACTTTTGGTTAATTTTCAGAGATTTTTTTATTTTCGCAAGGGTTACTTATGTTTTTCGGGTCGCTGAACACGAATATGATATCGGTTTTTACCGAAAATGGTCCAGTTGCCCGCAATAGGCAACTTTTGGTTAATTTTCGGAGATTTTTTTATTTTCGCAAGGGTTACTTATGTTTTTCGGGTCGCTGAACACGAATATGATATCGGTTTTTACCGAAAATGGTCCAGTTGCCCGCAATAGGCAACTTTTGGTTAATTTTCGGAGATTTTTTTATTTTCGCAAGGGTTACTTATGTTTTTCGGGTCGCTGAACACGAATATGATATCGGTTTTTACCGAAAATGGTCCAGTTGCCCGCAATAGGCAACTTTTGGTTAATTTTCGGAGATTTTTTTATTTTCGCAAGGATTACTTATGTTCTTCGGGTCGCTGAACCCGAATATGATATCAGTTTTTACCGAAAATGGTCCAGTTGCCCGCAATAGGCAACTTTTGGTTAATTTTCGGAGATTTTTTTATTTTCGCAGAAGTTACTTATGTTTTTCGGGTCGCTGAACACGAATATGATATCGGTTTTTACCGAAAATGGTCCAGTTGCCCACAATAGGCAACTTTTGGTTAATTTTCGGAGATTTTTTTATTTTCGCAAGGGTTACTTATGTTTTTCGGATCGCTGAACACGAATATGATATCGGTTGTTACCGAAAATGGTACAGTTGCCCACAATAGGCAGTTTAGATTAATATTCGGGGATGTTTTTATATACACGAGGGTTACTTATGTTTTTCGGGTTGCTAAACATGAATATTATATCGGTTTTTACCGAAAATGGTTCAGTTGCCCAAAATAGGAATTTCGAGGTTTTTATTTTGCGGGTTTTTTAACATTTTCATCTGTTACTTATGTTTTTCGGGTCCCTGAACATGAATATAACATCAGTTTTTACTAAAAATAAGTGCCCACAGTAGGTAATTTTAGGCTATTTTATTTAGATTTTCTAAACATTTTCTATTATTATTTATGTTTTTTGGCTAGTTAAACTGGAAAACAATACCTCTTTTTACCGAATGTGCGCTTAGACTTGTATTTAATAATTTAATAAGTTTTTCCTATACAACAAAGAATCAATAAAATCATTAGTAAATTGAAAATTAAAAATTAAAACATAAGTAACCCTCGCGTAAATAAAAACATCCCCGAAAATTAACCTAAAGTTGCTTATTGTGGGCAACTGTACCATTTTCGGTAAAACCCGATATCATATTCGTATTCAGCGACCCAAAAAAACATAAGTATCCCTTGCGAAAATAAAAAAATCTCCAAAAATTAACCAAAAGTTGCCTATTGCGGGCAACTGGACCATTTTCGGTAAAAACCAATATCATATTTGTGTTCAGCGACCCGAAAAACATAAGTAACCTTTGCGAAAATAAGAAAATCTCCGAAAATTAACCGAAAGTTGCCTATTGCGGGCAACTGGACCATTTTCGGTAAAAACTGATACCATATTCGGGTTCAGCGACCCAAAAAACATAAATACCCGTTGGAAAATTCCATCGACCTATCAAGGATAAAATTTGTCTACGAAACGGGGCTCCACGTCAGGTCTATAAATACCATAATAATAATTATATTGAAACTAAAACAGGGAGTTAACTCCCTGAAATTTCTGTCATCTCCTGGAATACCTTCAGCATGAAAATGAACCCTACGAGGGAAATCTGATATCACTGGAGGCGTAATTTTTAATTTTTCATTCAAAACAATTTTCCGATTTTCCAATATGGCAGACAAAAAAACATGAAAATAGAAACTTTCAACATTACCTGGGGGTTTTCGAGGCCGAGAAAAAAGTTTTTAATAATGAAATTTTGTATTTTTTGGCCCCAGCATATTTTCCTGATATTTTCCGGTTTTCCAAGATGGCGGACGAAAAAACATTTCAGAATAAGCTTTTTACATTACTGGAGGGTTTTCGAGGTCGAAAAAAACGTTTTTATCAATGAATTTTTTTATTTTTTGGCCCCAGAATGTTTTCCGATTTTCCAAGATACCGGAACAAAAAACATGATAAAAGGAACTTTCTTACATTACCTGGGGGTTTTCGAGGTCGAGAAAAACATTTTTATTAATGAAAATTTTCATTTTTTGACCCCAGCATATTTTCCGGTTTTCCAAGATGACGGACGAAAAAACGTTTCAGAATTAGCTTTTTAAATTACCTGGGGGTAATTTGAAACTTCACACAAGTTTACGGAAGAAAATGAAAAAAGATTTTTTTTAACAACTATCAGAATTTGTTGATCTTTAAGTATATATTTTTAAATTGGTTTCTGATAAAAATTAATTGCGTATACATAATTTAAATTGATCCTTGAAGGTCGACAAATTATAATAATTATTTCAGAGGCGGATCTAGAAAATTTTTTGGGGGGGTCATTTGATTTCAAATTACAAAAAATTTTCTAAAAAAGGTTCTTAAAATTTTTTTGGGGGGGTCAAAATGGTATTTCGCGTTAATTATGTAACGTAAAATTAGCTAAAAAAAGGTAAAACTGACCAATGAGGGGGGGTCAATTGACCCCTTTGACCCCCCCCCCCCTGTATCCACCACTGATTATTTTAAAAATTCAATTACCAAATTGAATTTAATTACCAAAAATTCTTAGTAGATATTCAAAAATTTTTAAGACAAAGAAGAAAAAATAGATAAAACACTATTTCTAATTATGAGCTCTTCCTTGTCTTACAAATGGAAAACATTTTAATGTGCATTATATCAACGAAATTATAATATAATCTATACTCCTAAAAAAAAAAATTTAATTTGAATATATTTTTTTTTTATATAATATGTATTACTATAATATTAATATTTTTCTGCTTGATACATATAATCACCCATTGGTAAGACAAAGAAGAAAGCATATAGTGTACAAGAAATAATATAAACAATAGGAAAGATTTTTTAATTCCTGCTGTGCATGCTGTTGTGTTTCTTCTTATCTATATTTTTCCTTCTTTCCTTCAATAACTTTTAAATGCACTTTTCTATACTTTTAAAACCAGTTTTGAAGACTGTATTTATTATAGAGAATTGATTTTAAAAGTTACATAATTATTTTTATCGAAAAAAATATCTATTTGTTCAACAAGGGAAAAAAAATAGGATTTAAGTAAAATTTCCTACATTTTTTCCCGTGTTCAACACATAGTTTTTCATTAAAAGCGAAAAAAGATCGCCCAAAAGTAAGAAAGTAGATCTTTTTTGCAGCGTGTAATGAAATAGCTATATTTATTAAACAAGGGATGAAATATTGGTTTTGGCTTTGTAGCCAAGCTTTGAAGCTATAAGCATATTAGAAAAAAGCAATCTGTGGAAAAAAGTTTCTGTAAATTTTTAATTTTGGGGTTTTGGAAGTTTTAATTAGATTAATTGTATTTTTAATATAGGGTGACTGTACCAATTAGTGATCACCCCCAATTAATGTCCAGTACCATGTTATTCTTATGGAAAATGAGTGTTACGTAAGAAAACACAAAGATTGACCGAAAAAAAAATAAAAATCTTCCGCTTTTTTTGCAACCTCATTATTTGTTAGCTTAACAGATCTCAACCAAAATTTTTTGCGATACCTTAATAATGACTACTTTTTACAGAATACATAAAAAAAATTTCGCTCAACTCTAATTCCCTTCAATCCACTTGATTACTAATTAATATTATAGGTTGATTCTAAAACAATAAAATATTTTATATTTAAAATTTTTGTTTCCATAAAATACTTAACGCAATCATATTATAAGCTGCAATTATATGAAGGTTAACCGTTTAACGCCTAAGAGCTTATCTATATCTGTCGATTAATTTTAAAACCAAAATTAATTGTATTTCTAAAAATTTATTCCTATGTAAAAATGTCTCAATTTTCAGTATCTGAAGTCAAATTTACGGTAAAATCAACCGAAAACTCAATATTGCGGGTCTAAATTGACCACTCAAAAAAAATCGATACATTACTTATCAGTACTGTAAATAGCATAAAAAAGTACATTTAATAAAAAATTATTATATTTTCATTTGTTGCAAGTTTAGGACATATTTTTGTATCGTTTTTTAAAATTTTAAAATGACAAATGGAAAATTGCGAAAAAAATTACTAAGAACAAAATTTGTTTAGATTATTTAATATTCTTATGCAACTTGTTTTTAGTGATTTTTCTGCAATTGCCCATCCACAATTTTGAAATTGAAAAATTAATGCATGCAAAAAATACGTCCCAAAGTACACAAGAGATGCAAATTTCATAATTTTTTGCTAAATATTTTTTTTTTAATTTTATTTACAGTGTTGATAAGTAACCTGTCAATTTTTTTCACTGGCCAACTTTGACCTGCAATATTAAGTTTCCGGTTGGTTTTATCGTAAGTTTGATATCAGATTATAAAAATTCAGTTTTTTTTTACATAAGGATACATTTTTAGGAATCTAAATTTTTTGGTTTTAAAATAAATTTAGTTCCCAAAAACCAAGTAACACATAGATAAGCTCTTGGGCATAAAACGTTTAAATGTCTGGGCATTCAACGTTTAATTCAATAAAATTCTAATTAATTAATAACTAAAAAAAATATATTTTGTTATTTTGCGTTTTTATGATATTTTACTGGTGCAAGAAGGTACAGAAAAAATTAAAAAAAATTATACAAATTTATAAATTTTTTTATAAATTTTTTTAAATCAGAGTTTTTTTGACAAAGTTTTATACCTGATGTAATTTTTTGTATATTTTAATTTATTCGTAAAAGAAAAGTAAATAAATGATTTCAAGTTCAAAAAATAAATACTGGAAAACAAAATAATATTATCTACTTTTTCTACCAATTGTAAAATTGTAAAATGTGTTTTAAATTTATTTTTATGAATCATTTTTAGGTGCATAACGAAATGAAACATATTTTACCTACTTTTTCAGAAATTAAAATTAAAAAAAAAATAATAAACAGTTTTATTTTAACTTTTGAAATGAAAACATCAAATACAAGATACAACGTTTTATTTAAAAATAAATTTCATTTTTAATTTGGTTTTTTATTTTTACGTTTTTTTTTCTCTTAAGAAAAGTTTTTTGTGAAAAATATTGTGTACTTTATTAATAATGGGCAAATCAAGACCTGGTTATATACCCAGCAGGAAAAAGAAATGGCAAAATAAGTAAGTAAATTTTAAAATTATTCAAAATTGAATGAAAAAAATATAAAAATCATTTAATACATTCTAATTCTTTTGGGGGACTTTTCTTCTAACAATTTTTTTTGTGAAGAATTTGCCACAAAAAATAGAAAATGAAAAAAACTTTCCATATTCATGCGTTCTCGAAGATGGCCATTTTTAGAAAATATGTTTTTTGAATAAATTATTTTTGGGTACGCCCAATTCAAATATGAAAAAATTTCATCAATTGAAATTGTGGAATTGGCTAGTTTTTAGAAATATTCACCAAATTTCCATACTAAAAAAAAATTACGGACCTTAACTTTTTTTATAATATCGGCGGTCAAAATAGATTTCATTTTTATTTAACTCTTAATGCATTTGACTGTTGAAATCTATTAAATTCTTGATTAAATTATACATTTTAAATTATATTAATTTATTTATTTATAAATTGATAAACTTTTCGGACAAACATATAAAATAACACTATATTTGTTAAAAAATATTTTTTTTTTTTAAACATATTTTTTTTAAGGTGGCGCACGGTATTAGGTCCGTTTACTTTAGGGTGAAATCAGGGGGGGAGGGCATAACTAATTGATTAAACTTTATTATTTATTATGTAGATACGTGAATATTTAGAAGTTATTATTAATAATAATGCATTTTCTTATATAATGAGTGCAATTTAAACAAAATTTTTAAAATACAAAACATTTTATTGAATGGGGCCCGCGACTAAAATTACGTGTTTATAATTTGATCGGCAACTATTGTATTTTTTTCTTGGAAAAGTTTCTATTTTTGTTAAATAACACGTGTGTACAATTTTATCTAAAAAGATTCGTTATTGAATTAGTACGAAGTAAAACAATATCAACTCCCATAAGAACGCGGTGTTAACCTTAAAAATTTTCAGTTACTTATTTCTTTCTTAATTGATCGGGAACCTGAGTATTTTTTGAGATCAATGGATTTGTTTTTTAATTATTTTCATCTCCAGTAAATTTTACTTCATATTATTCGTTTTTCAAAAACTCCGCGAGCCACCGGAGTGTGTAATTGTTGTGTAAATAAACATGTAATTTCATTTTTTTTAATTTCAATATTTTATATGGATCAATATTAGTGAAGTGTAGATAGTTTGGATTTTTAAGTCTCGGATTGTACTTCAAAGTATGTTTGGTTGAAAGTATACAAAAAAAAAATGATTTTCCTAAATTTTTAGCCTTTTAGAGCCAATCATCTATTCTAGCTTTTATACCTCAGCTGCAGACAGCTCAATTTTCATCCTGTTGGTTTTTTTTATGTTTTCTCATACACTTTTCGCTTATGAAATCATTTTTAAGGGTAAATTTATTTTAATTAAAATTGAAAAATAACGATTTTTAAAAAATCATAATAAATCATACACAAATTTTAAATTCCCCACCACGTAACGTGACCAAATAATCTAATTAAGAATTCGGGTTCTGTAGGAATTTTTACATAAGGATACCAATTATTGTGTATTTTCGAAATTTCGTATCAATTTAACGATTTTTTAAAATATTTAACCAAAATACTTAACATTAAAAAAAAAAGTCATCTTATTTATTTTTACTACAATTTGTAGTAAATCGACTGCTTTTGTAGTAATATATTACTAAATTGTAGTATAAAAACTAAACTGTAGTAATATTATGTTCATTTCTTTTACTGTGAAATAAATTCGTAAAAACTTTTCATTGCCTTAAATTTGCATACAATATTTTTATAACAATTTTATTTCTTAAAAAATTGGAAAATTTCGATTCTGCTTAGGCCAATTTGAATATTAATGTTTGGATACAGAATGAGTTAAGGAATTTGGGTTACAGAATTAGGCATACCCAAAAACCTCTAATAGAATGCGATTAAAAGTCTTTCATTTTTTATTATACAAATTCAGCGTTTCTAAATATTCGCCAATTTTGAAGCCATTATTTTGCATTTTGAAATTTTTACCATATTTGAGCTTGGCATATTCGAAAATCCACAACTAAAATTAAAAAAAATTTTTTTTTAATAAGGAGATTCGAATTTTTTTTCTAAAAATGACCACCTTTGAAACTTCCGTTGTAGATTTGTAAGTCAGTTTCAGTTTCAGCTTATCGGAAATAGCTTTGAAAAGTAATTTTAAGGTTGATTAATCGTCACAAAAATTTGACGGTATACGGCCGGTCATTTTTAGTTGAAATTAAAATAAGGGTGCGTTTAAATGGTCCTTCTTATGCTTCTTAGCGCAAAAATTCAAAAAAAAATGTTTTTTATTGAATTCTGCACCTAATTTTAAATTTGTTTATTAAATAATGTATTTTTACAAAGATTAGACTTAAATAGCAATAAAAACATTATATTTTATTTAAAATTACAAGTGAATTCATTTATTTACTATTACTTGAATAACATAAGCTAACTTTCTACTATTTTCTATTATACTAATAATTACATTCAAACCTAAATAAAAACTAATTTGTATGATTAATTTATTTAATTATTAAGTTAATTTACAATAAACAATATTTTTCGGTACGTAAATTAAGAAAATAAGAAAAATTAATAAAATTAATTTGAATTTTTGCGCTAAGAAGCATAAGAAGTAAGAAGCATAAGAAGGACCATCTATTAAGCGTGTATTTTAAACAGCGACGTTGTCGCCTTAAAATTTTTATCGGTTTTTTATTTTTTCTAATTAAAATATCCTTTATACGAAAACCACAATTTATTTAAAAATCGAATAGAAGTTTCTTCAACAATTAATTTACGTTATGCTATTTTTTTTTTTTAATCCATCGTTTAGTTTTGATATTGACATAGCATAAAAATCTCAAACCCCTAATTTTTGAATCAGCTGCTATGCTTGCAATGTATAAGGATTCAACTTTGAAGCTTTGTATCTCCTAAATAAAAACCACAATTTTCTTAAAATTTTTTTTTTATGTGTATTATTATAATATGAAACCCCTATACAAATTGTATCGATTTCTATCGTGATCAAAATACAGAGTAATCAACCTTAAGCCGTAGCGCAATTAAAAAAATACGCGCTTTCTTGACACTAAACCTTATCTAAAAATTGTTTTTAAAAAAAATCGCAATATTCCAATTTTAGCAATTTTAGCAATCAGCGATATTCTTTACTTTTACGGCCAAAAAAAAATATACGTATACTACTCAATGGCACTCCCTCAAGCTTGCTTTAAAAAATTGTATTGATGTATGAAATAGGCGAGGTATCGTTTCCAAATATTTTTTATAAATACAATTTTTTTAAAATTAAACGAAAGATTAAAAAAAAAAATAATAATAAGAAATTTTTAAAATAATAAAGACAGAAAAAGAGAGAGGGATAGAAAGTGACAAATACTTCTGCATCAAAACTTGATTTTTGACCAGACGAGAAGAGATCGTTAAATATGATAATAATATTCTAAATATTCTGTTTCATAATTTATTCTTTTCATATTATACAATATACAAACAGTTGCTACCGTAGTAAAAGAAAAATCAATAAATAATTTTTTTTAAATTTTAATAGCTATTTGTTAAACAAGGTAGAATATATTGGTTTTGACTTCGTATACATTTGTATGTATAAGCGAGCGTAGCGAGCTAATTAAGACAGCCTGCAAAAGTCGAATCTCTATATATTTTTCCCGTCATTTAAAAAATAGTTTTGCATTTAAGGGGGCACAGAACCAAAAAAAATTTTAAATCAGTTTATTTGATTTTTAACAAAATTTACTTATTTAATTTTAAAAAAATGAGTCTCATTCCCTCCGCAATAAAAAAGCACATTAAGTTAGTCTAAAAAAAATGTTAAATTGAAATTCAAAAAAAATTCTAGATTTCCGAGTTTCCAAAAATTCTCGAAGGGAGATAATATTTAAAAATTTTTTAAGACTAGTTTGATGTATTTTTTAAGTAGTCATCATTGTACGACATTAATAGTTATGTAATAGCTATTTGTTAAACAAGGGATGAAAAGTAGATTTAAATAAAATTTAAATAAGATTTTAAGAAAAATCTACTTTTTATCCCGTGTTCTAACACACAGTTTTTCATTAAAAGTGTGAGAAAGAACCCTTGCCCAGCAGAAAAACGATTCTTTCTAACGCGTGTGATGAAAAAAAAAATTTTAGCCGAAAATAATGTCGGAGATGGGAGATATTAGCCTGAAATCGGAACCGTAATGCATGTCTGTATATGCTTAGCGGCCGAAAGAAAATAATTAAGTTTTCAAATTTGGAAAGAGGTGCCACAATGAGCCTAAGTAAATCATTAAATACTCAAATTTGGAAAGAGGTAACGCAATGAGCCTAAGCATAGGCATCGTTATAGGACATTCATAATTATGTAAAAAAAAATTTAGTACTCCAGTCAAAACGCGGTTTAGGGTGTATTTTCGAGTGCCGGCATGAGATTTGCTCTACTATATGTTTTTTGGGTCGCTGATCACGAAAATCGGGGTCTTTTCCGGGAGATATTTGCGGAACACCCTTAAATTTGCAAAAACTATCCCCAAAAAGGGTTTTTTTTTATATATTAGCAAACTGAGTTTCTATATTTAGTCAAGAATAGGCCTAGGAGGGTTTTTTGGGTCGCTAAACAAGAATTTGAGGTAATTTTTTATAAATAATCAATATTTCACCCTTAAATTAGCAAAAACTACCCCTTAAAGGGGGTGTTTTTTCTATTTACGGACTTTGAGCGACCAGATTACGTCCATACGGGTTTTTTGTGTCGCTGATCAAGAATTTGGGGGAATTTTTGATGAATAATTAATATTTCACCCTTAAATTAGCAAAAACAACCCCTAAAATGGGTGTTTTTGCTATTTCTGCACTTTGAGCGACCAAATTAAGTCCTTCAGGGTTCATAAAAAATTCCCGGCGTTCCGCAAATATCTCCCGGAAAAGACCCCGATTTTCGTGATCAGCGACCCAAAAAACATATAGTAGACCAAATCTCATGCAGGCACTCGAAAATTCACCCCCCACCCCCCGCGTTTTGACTGGAGTATAGCCGAAAATTGTCTTGGTGATAGGGGGGAGAGAGAGGGAGGGAGTCTAATATTGATTCCTACTTAGGCTTATTAGAGCGTCTTTTTCTAAATGCGGAATTTCTTTTCTATTTTTCTAATGGTATATCTTATTTGCTGAAAAATAAGCTAAAATATGATAATACGTATTTGTTGTTTTCAGTTTTAATTATTTTAGTTTCAATTTTTTATTTTTATTTTTTGAAAACAATATCTTCTACTTAAATTAATTTATCAGTTTAAAAAGCTAATTTTCCTGATATTATATTATATTGTCAATAGGTGTTAAAGTCCTTCCGTATTTCTCGCCACTAGAACTCACCGCCAAAGTAACCTTCATTATCAAAAATAAAAAATCTAATTTAATAGCTATTTATTAAACAAGGGATAAAATATTGGTTTCGTCTTTACATTCAGTTGTATGCAAACAGCAGTGCAGATCAAACGGTGCAGATAGCATGCAAAAGTCGAACCCCATATTTTGTCCCGTGTTCTAAAATATAGTGTTACATAGAATGGGCAAAAAAGCCATCTCCCTAGGGCAGAAAATAGGCTTTTTTTGCCCTAGATATGTAAAAATTTTTTTGGCTCTGAGTCCCTTAGGACAAAGAAAGGCTTTTTTGCTCTAGGTATGCATTTCTTTATCTCCATCAAATCCCCATGTTTTAATTTAAATTTCACATTTATATTTCTTTAAAGTAAAAATTTTTTTTTTTAAAATAAATTTTAAAAAAAATTAGAAAAGCATGAAAATTTTCTATAGGAATAATAAAAATATTTTTCCATAAGATTGAAATATACTACGACAACATGATAAAGTTTTAAAATTTTCATTACTTTGCATTTACCTTAACTTATGCAGGGTTAAATAAAAAATCTTTTATCGCATACCAAAATTTCATGGTAATTTTTAAACAAATTTTTGTTTTACTATCCGAAATTTTTTTAACTTGCCAAAAATTTAATGGATCTATTTAAACCAACCAGACTAACAAGTGGAGTACAATACATTTGGAACACTAAATTACACCAAATGGTTATGGATGCGTTTATTATATTGAAAAAACGTGCCAACTACCCTTCGTTGATTTTAATACGGTTTTTTGGTAATTTTCAATGAAACGCTAAAACCTCACAAGTTAACAAAATACTTCAGGTTGATTGCATTTTTTGGATGTAAATATTACTTTTCAAATGCCGTGAACCACAAATTTTTATCTTCAATTTTCTCATCGCTATAGCTGATTAACCAAATTTTTGAATTATTGCCAAATATGTAATTTCTGACGAAAATGGGTTTTATAGGCCTCAAAATATTTCCTCAAGCTTCAAGTTTCCAAAAAATTTAGTATACAATTAGATATAAATGGATTAAATTCGATTTATAAATTTTAGATTATTAGAAATTTAGGTTTTATTCGAATAAAATATAATATAAAAAATAAAATCTTTCCTCAAATCTTTGTATTGATTAAAATTCCTTAAAAACCAAGTTTTCTAATAAAAAAAGTGCTGATGAAATAGGGGAACTAAATTTTTTTGACTAGCTTTATTTCGGCCAAAATCAAAAGGGGTATATGAAAGAAATTTTAAAATGTGAAATATTTTTTTTTTAATTTTTAGTTGTTTTGTACTAAAAAAGATTTGAAAAAGTTAAAAACTTAAATTTATATGGTTCACTGAGTCAGAGAGCTCAAAAAACATAATATAAATGAATGTAAGTTAATTTTAAAATATTTTACATTTTTGAAAATTTGGTTTTATTCGAACAAAACCATTTTTATTGATCAAAATGCCTTATAAAAGAAGTTTTTTTATAACAAAAGTGATACTGACCAAAATCGAAAGGGTTATAAATGAAAAATCATGAAATAGTATATTACGATCCCGTGTCCAGAAAAGTAAAGAATGGCCCAAATCGCACGTAAATTAGCATCCAAGGCGAAGCTGAGGTTAGTAAACTGTATTTGGATCATTCTTTATTTATGGACAAGGGTCGTATTTTTTGTCTGTACTGCGGCCCGAAAGTACGTATTTCTCGCCACTGTCACAGAAAAATTTTATACGACCCTCGGCCATAAACAAAGAATGACCCAAATAGCAGTTTACCATGCGATTTGGGCCATTCTTTATTTTTCTGCCTTAGGATCGTAATATACTATTTTAGATTAGTATTAGTTGTTATTTGGTACCGAAAAATTTCTTATTTTAAAGTTTTGGTTATTTTTTACAAAAAAAAATTTGGAAAATTTAAAAACTTATTTCAATATGGTTTTCTGGGTCAGAGAGCTCAAAAAAACTGATATGTATGGATTTAATTCGGTTTAAAAATTTGTTGATTTTTAAAAATTTAAAAATTGCGGTTTACGGGACTTGAAAATTGATTCTTACAGCAAAGAAATGAAACTATAACCAGAAGTATTTTTTTTGCTGCTGAACCGATTACCGACCCTTTGGCCTTTTAAATATATATTTTTTTTTCATACAATGTAAAGTAAGAAGTCATGCACAAACCAATTAGCTATAAATAGTATATTCTTATACTAGGTTGTAAAAGTAAAGAATTCCTCATATCGCACGTACATTGCTATCCGATGCGAACCCATGCTGGTTAAAAGAATAAAAGTGGCTCAAACCGCAGCTTATTACAGTAGGCTTCGGCTCAAATGGTAATAAATAGGGTCTATTTTAAATACGATCAAGTCATTCTTTACTTTATATACAAAATATTTAATCGGTTTTAGAGATTCCCAAATTTTATTAATTAATCTTTACAGGCGCTTGAATAAAACTGATGATAAAACTAAGGATAAAACTGCTTCTCAGATGAAACCGGTAGAAGCTAGTAAGACAACAACTCCTCAGAAAAATTGTTCAAGTTCTTGCTGTGGTAATCTTGATGTGAATTGTCATCATGATTCCGAAACGGTATCCAATATCAGCTATGAAGAGTTAAATAAGACTGGTAACAAAACTAAGGATACAACGGGTTCGCAGAAAAAACCGGTAGAAGCTAGTAATTTAACGAATGCTCAGAAAAATTGTTCAATTTCTTGCTGTAATAATCGTGATCTGAGTAGTCATCATGATTCTGAAGCTGCATCTTATATCAGCTACCAAGAGTTTGAAAATTATAATGCAGCAGATTATGAAGAAACTTTGTCTAATGATCAAAATCGTGAAGACAATGTTCGAAAGATAACAAATCCGTATTTTTTTTTTGATCAAATTAAAGATCTTTATTATAAACATGATTATATACAAATTAATGACGTTCGAGAAGAAATTAATTGTAATTTTAAAGATTTACAAATAATTAGGTTACACGATAAAGGCTTATACACAAAGGCTTTGTTTCATTGTAAAAAATGTAATTTTAAAAAATATATACCATTAGATGCTCAATTGCCCCACCAACTGCCATTGAATGCAGCAGCCGTTTCTGCGACCATAACAACAGGAATGGGATTCAATACTATGGAAGAATTTTGTTCAGCATTCTTATCGTGTAATATGTCAGATAAGACTTATAAAAAAATTCGATCTGAATTAGTAATAAAGTTTGAAGCTGCTGCAATTCAAGAAATGGAAGATGCTGCTCAAGAAGAAATGCAACTAGCTAGAGAAGCCGGAGATGTAATTAAAGTCAATGATGTTGAATATCCTTTTATTACTGTAGTTGTGGATGGAAGTTGGCTAAAGAGAAGCTACAGGAGAAGCAAATATGACTCGATTTCTGGTTGTGCGGTAATCATAGGTATACGAACCGGAAAGGTTCTTTTTATGGGAGTCAGGAATAAATTCTGCTCGGTATGTGAATTCTGCCATAGAAAAAATTTACCAGAGATAAAAAAGCATGTTTGCTACAAGAACTGGGGAAGATGGGAAAGTTCTGGATCAATGGAAAAAGATATTATAGCAGAGGGATTCAAATGCAGCTTGGTGATTCACGGGCTAATATACAAAACTTTTGTCGGTGACGGGGATAGCAGCGTCTATTGCACAATTTTACACCATAACCCTTACAAATCATTAAAAATTACTGTAGATAAAATTGAATGTACTAACCATTTGTTCCGCAATTTTTCAACCAAAATTGCGGACGCGGCTGTGGATCATCGCGTATTTGGTTTAGGTTATGGACAAGTAAAATCTTTTCGTGATAAGGTTAAGAACTCAGCATTTACGTTTAGAAGATATATAAAATTACTCATCGCTAGACAAAATGAGCAAACAGAGTTAAGTATCAACGAAAAAAGTGAAAATTTGAAAAGGGACATTAAAAATTTGTATGAACATATTTATGGTAATCATAAAAATTGCACCAGAAATAAAATTCCCTGTGAGAAAAAAAACAAAACAGCAGTGAAAAAAGGTGTTAAATCTCCGATTGAATTCGGAAACATGATACCTAAATTAATTAAATTCGGAATGTCTGATGACATAAAAAAAGCTATAAATTATTTAGCTGATAACTCGAGAAGTTTACTTTGCAATTTAACTAGCAATGCCGCTGAATCGTTTCACGCCATTGTTGCAAAGTGTATTGGTGGTAAGAGAATAAATTTTGGATCTACTGACAGCTATTATACTAGATGTCTCGCTGCGGTTATCCAATTTAATTCTTTGGCTGTACATACAAAACTAAGTGTGCACAATAATTTAAAACCTTTAAAATCAGTTGTGACTCTGGAAGCCAGGCGAGCAATAAAAGTATTTAGAAATTCTGTTTATCGACAGGAAAGTAGAGGTAAAAAAAGAAAATTTTCAAATGAGGACGGTGCAGATTATGGGCCTGAGTGTAAAAAACCAGATGTATCCAACGAAGAAATGGTAGAAAGAAGAAATGTGCTTTTTAATAAATTAGAGGATAAACAATCAAGACGAGATGAAATTCAAACTAATACTATAGGACAAAGTTTAAATTCTGCATGGATTGAAGAACATGATGACTTGCTAACAGCATCTAATTTTGGCAGAGTTTGCAGAAGACAAGCAACGACTTTGTCTGCAAATTTAGTAAAAGATATTTTGTTTCCTTCATACTTGAAAGTTTATTCTTTGGCATATGGATCTAAAATGGAACCAATTGGTTTAGAATACCTTTCAAGAAAATTGAAAAAAAATATAACTCCTTGTGGTTTATTTATTGATCGAGAAATTCCTTATCTCGGAGCAAGTCCAGATGGAATAATTGATGATGAAACTATTGTAGAAATAAAGTGCCCCAGTTCCTTAAAAAACCAACGCATAAGAAACACATGGAGAAGTGACATTATGAAAAAAACATTTAACCCAGGCAATAGGAAAGAAATGAATAAAAATCACATCTATTACTACCAGGTCCAAGGACAACTTCACATAACAGAAAAAAAATATTGCATTTTTGCCGTTTTTACGGGAGTGGATATTTATTGGGTCACAGTAGAACGAGATGACCAGTTTTGGAAAGATAAAATGCACCGTAAATTGACAGACTTCTATGAAGACTGTCTATTGCCTGAAATTCTAGACAGTCGCTACCTTAGAAGAATGGAACTCAGAGAGCCTCAGTATATTTTAGATGCTCGAAAAGAGAAAAAAAAGGTTGTTAATACTAAAAAAAGAAATACTGATGATTTAGACGCTGAAAAAATTTGTGAGTTAGAGGATCTTCAAAATCTTGAAAATATACTTACACTTAAGCGACCAAGGCTTGCACCGAATTTTGATGAATCTAGTTACGGTATGACCAAATTCATACAAAGAATGATGATAAATATTGAATTTGATCCAAATATTCGTCCTGTTTTAATGAATGGAAATAAGCATGATTATTTTGTAACTATAAATGGTGTTAATATGTATGTATTAAATACATGTCCATTTGATAGTTATTTTGAAATTATGGTTAATGGATATGAAAAATTTGAAAACTTTAAAAATATTATTGATCAAAAGGCACATACAAATAAATTTTTTGAGCTGATCAAGCAATTCATAGAATCCAAGTATGACGAAAATTTTTTTTACCAAAGAAGAATCATTCTTTTTAATGAAAAAATTTGGGGAAGTAGAAAGGATGGAAATCAAATAACATGTGACGGGAGTATAATCAGGATGCATTCAGAACTAACTACTGATGATTCTAATATATCAGATTTCGGTTGTGCAACCAAAGTTCAAAAGTGCTTAAATAACAATTGTGCTCGTTTGAGGAAAACAATATTTGAAGATATAACTCCTACGTATCTTCAAAATGATTCGACTAAACCATTAAAAGAAGGCTACCAAAATATGGAATTAGCTTTAAAACGCATAGAAAAATTTCACACAAAAATTAATGAAAAATGTTATTTCTGTAATAGAAATACAACTCAATCTACTTACGAATTTGGCTCATTGCTTGCAATAAGCTTTGAGCAATTTCATCTTGAGAAAATACCGAATTCATCTAATATACCATTAATAATTAATGTTCAAGAAAAACAGTACGATATAATTGGTTTTGTAAGATATGAAGGTCCGATAGGGGGAATGGGGCACTTTATCGCTTACACATACAATAAAAAGAATCAATGGGAAGAAAGAGATGATACTCGTGGAAGACCTAAAATTTTAACAAAAATTCCAGATAAAATTCAAATTTCTATCGTTTTTTATATAAAAAGGTAAGAGATGTTTAAATAATTTTTTTAGTAATGAAATATATTTATTATAAACTGATTTTATTATTTACAGATCTGAATAACAATATTTGAAATTTATTGAAGAATCTACTCATTCAATTGAAGATGTTATTATTATCATAAAAAATATTATATCAAAAATTATAAAAAATGTAAAGTGTTTTTTTTTAAATAAATGAAATTTAGTATAACTCGAAAAATTTTAATATGGATATCTGGATGGAAATCCATAATTATAATTTACAAAATTATAATTAATATTTTTAGCGGAAAATCCTGATGGATGTAAATCATTTTTATAAGCATCCAATAATTTATTTTTCTCCTTAATTTTGCTGCGAAGAATATTTATTGTCTGGAAATAAAATATGTTGATAGAAATATATTTTAAAAACATCTTTATTTAATTAATAGAGTAAGTATACAATATTATAACCTTTTGTTTATTATCAAGCGATTGGCGAACATTAGAATCTTGTAAAGAATAAATTCTTTGTTTATACTTTATTGTTTTCTCGTCTATTTCAACGATTTGTTCTGTTAAATCTAGAAAAAAAATTAAAAGAAATAATTTGATTGATCTAACAGTATTGCATAAAGGCCAGGTCTATTTACCCCAAAAATCTTACCCCTTCTACTTTTTTGGGGTAAATAAGAATTTCCCCTCTTTTGCTTTTCATTAACAAATGGAAATATTGTTTATATTGTAAAAATATTTACAAAAATGGAAATTAGAATAAAATAAAACAAACAAATAAAATAAATAAATAAATTAAATAATTTAAATAATAAATGATTATTTCTAAAAAGAAATTTATATTTATAAAAAATAAATAACCAAAAAATATAAGATTTTAAAGGTTATCAGAGACTATAAGTATAACAGCTGATTTTATTAGCAAAAAAAAACATTAAAAATTGACACACATAAAAATAGAATCTGTAAAAATTAGTTTAGTAATTAAATAATAAATAATTAGGATTTCTGATAAAAAAATTAATAAACTAAAAATTAACAAATTTTAATCAGTTTTTTAATTGTGCTACCCCGTACCCTTATGATCTTTGAAGATTATACGCTCGTGTGTATTATTATTATTATTATTAAAAGTAAAATTAAATAAAAATTTTTTTTTTGTGCTAAAAAAATTTTTTTATCAAATGATTTAAAAAAGTGTGAAAATTATTTTTTTATGTACATTTTAACCAAAAAAAATTTAGAGTCCGAATTTATTACTTTACCATGACAACACTTATGCAATTCAGGAAGATTAACCCTTATAACAAAAAATTTTTAAATCTTACTTAAATCATCCGTGTCAGTAGATTTATCAATTTTTGGGTCAGATACCACCAAATCGTTCACATTTTTTAAAAATTCCGTCGAAGTGCTTTTTTCAATTTGATTGAAAATGATTTTGTTACTAATAGAAGTTGCTTTTTCATGTTTTGATGGTGGTGATTTTAGCGCTGAGCCCGATTCTATCAATACTGATTCAATCTTATGTGTAGCATTTGTAGCGATTCTGTTACTAACACGCTTAGGTGGAATCACTTTTTTTGAGCCAGACTGTTTTCTTGTTTCTTTCGTTTTAATAACAGTCTCTTTTTTATTTTCCTTACGTCCATTTTTAGTTGCATTTGTTTTTGGAATTTGACATTTTGTTGTTTGTTTACTTGCATTTTTTTTTTCTTTATTAATTTTGCTTTCATTTATTTTTTTTTTTTTTATTGTTTTTACCGCTTTTATTAATGGAGGTAATTTATAAGAGCGTATTTTGGTTTTAGTACTTGCTTCTGAAAGAAAGATAAAAAAATGTTGTTATCCTCATTATAATCTCAATACGCATAAAAAACAAGTATATAGAATTTGCGTGTTAAGTTTAATACTTGCTAATAAATGCTTTACATACATGGTTAGCTGCTTTGTTGAAATTTCAAGCAAAAAAATATAGTTGTTTGAAATTTCAATACAATGCTTAAAATTTCAAGCAGTTATTTAAATTATTTAAAAAAACTTCAGAAAAGCTAAATTTTAATTTACCTTGCTTTTTGATAATATATTTGAGAAAAAAACTTACAACTGGTTTGTGAACCACAAACAACAAACATGGAACATGTTTAAACTTATACCTTAAAATTTTCCTAAATATTTACTATACTAATACTACTACTACTGCTGCTAAGGCTAATACTACCACTATAATCACCAATACCCTAAATTCCTAAGTCCCTAAACCGAAATTATTCTAAGTCCGTTGACCCTCCCCCTTCCAAATAACATGCTTTAAGGACCCCCTGCCTACAAACATGTTCCATGTTAAAAAAAATTAGAGTCACTGAAAATAAAATGTAGTGAATTTTTGTTTCTCATTTTTAATTTCTCAAAATGTAATTTGTAAAATTTTAGTAATAATTCCATGGTTAACTTGCTGTTATACCTAATTGCCTATTTCTTTCCTTTTTACTTATTATTTTATGGTTTGTTGTTACTGTTACGTTATAAAAAGAGAATGAAGGGTAAGATAAGATGAAACCGAATAAAATATTTAAAAAAATCAACATTGATTTTTAAATAATAACTAAATTTTTCAAATTTAAAATCCCAAATCTATAAATATACTTTTCATTATACGTTGCAAAAAAGATCTACTTTCTTACTTTGGAGCGATATTTTTTTCGCTTTTAATGAAAAACTATGTGTTAATAAAAATCAATGTTGAATTTTTTTTTATTTGATTGTTTCATCTTAGTGTACCCTCTATTCCCTTTTGATAATGTAACTGCAGCAACAATCCATAAATTTGTAAATAAAAAGGAAAGAAACAGGCTATTAATTGTAGCAGCAAGTTAACCTTGGGACAATTTCTCTAATTCTACAGAATATTTTTTTTTGCATTTAATTACCCGCGTAATTTTAGATTGCACGAGCGAAATATGGGAAATACATTTTTCCATATATCGGTCAATATGTTTCCCATATATGGGAAAAAGTTTTTCCCATATATCGCCAGAGATCATTTCCCATATATGCATAATATATAGGCCGTACGAATAAATAAAACGTTTAAACTTAGCTTTTCTCAACTCTTAATTCAAATTTCAAATTTTAAGCCAAAAATGAGGACAAGTTAATTGAAATAAAAACATTTTTTTACTGACAAAAAATTTATTTTCAATATTTTAATCTTTGTAAACAAAAATGATTTATTAACTTGTAAAAAAAGATCTTAGTTGCAAAATATGTAGATTTATTTTTTACTAATCCAGAAGAAGTACCGCAGCAAATGGTGGTTTTAAATTGAGCCTGTAACAAACGAACAAAAAAATTCATCATTAGCATTATAATCGTGAAATTTAAAAAGATTTTCTAAATTTTAATTATAAAATTAAATTATTTTGTAAAAATGACGAATACAAGAAAATATTATCAAAGATTATTTCAAAAACAAGCTAAAAGTGCAAGTATTGTTAATATTTTTAATTGCTATTATTTGTGTATTTTACCAGTTTATAAATTACTTCGGCATGATGAGAGTATGTCGTTAATCGGCGGCAAATTGTAGGCAGAAAACCTTTAATTTTTATTTTTCCAGGTACTCAGATGATCAGCAGCTTGCCACACAGGTCTAATACTAGCAAAGGAGGTTATGGTCCAAAATATTTTCTATAAAATTAATTTTTTTATGATTTATAGGCCAATTTAAAAAAAAAAAATAATACTTACAGGAAAAAGAAATTTTGTCTACACCAGATCATGAGCATAAAGGTTTTTTCAATGAACGATATTAGAAAAAATATTTTTAAATAATTTATCTTTTCAGAAACATAAGATTTTTTATTTCAATAAATTTCTTGAATCACTTCTTTTATTTTCTCCTTTAATTATTTTTACGTTTTATTTCATTTTTTCAATAAATTCAAAATATTGTGTTAATTATTTTAAAGGATTAATTATATTTTTATTTTTTTAATTAAAAATAATTATTAAAATAAAAGTGAAAAATACATGATTAAAAAAAAATTATTTTGGTTATGTCAAATTTAATTTATAATAAAACAAATTTATTTATTTACTTGAACTTGGTTAATATTAGATTTTTGTTGTGGACGTAACCAATAAAAAAATAATTAAAATAAATACGTCAATTCAATTAATTATTTTTTTTAATTTCAAGTTTTTTCAAATTTATTTTAATGAGCAAAATCTTAGGAAAAAAAATATGTTGCACAAAAGTACTCATAAAGAAATATTAATCTGCTAAATAGAAAGTTTAGATATTGGACGAAAATTGTAAAAAATATTGTAAGCTGTAAAATTCATATTCCTTATTGTAAAATCTTTTAAGTCCACGACCTGGTGTATAGAGAATTTCTTTTTCCTGTAAGTATTATTTTTTTTTTTTAAATTGGCCTGTAAATCATAAAAAAATTAATTTTATAGAAAATATTTTGGACCATAACCTCCTTTGCTAGTATTAGACCTGTGTGGCAAGCTGCTGATCATCTAAGCACCCGGAAAAAGAAAATTGAAAAATTTCTGCCAATAATTTGCCTCCAATTAACCACATAATCTCATCACACCAAGGTAATTTATATATACTGTAAGAATACACAAAATAATAGCAATAATTAAAAATATTAAAAATACTTGCCCTTTTAGCTTGTTTTTGAAATAATCTTTGATAATATTTTCTTGTATTCGTCATTTTTACAAAATAATTTACTTTTATAATTAAAATTTAGAAAATCTTTTTAAATTCCACGATTATAATGCTAATGATGAATTTTTTTGTTCGTTTGTTACAGGCTCAATTTAAAACCACCATTTGCTGCGGTACTTCTTCTGGATTAGTAAAAAATAAATCTACATATTTTGCAACTAAGATCTTTTTTTACAAGTTAATAAATCATTTTTTTTTACAAAGATTAAAATATTTAAAATAAATTTTTTGTCAGTCAAAAAATGTTTTTATTTCAAATAACTTGTCCTCATTTTTGGCTTAAAATTTGAAATTTGAATTAAGAGTTGAGAAAAGCTAAGTTTAAACGTTTTATTTATTCGTACGGCCTATATATTATGCATATATGGGAAATGATCTCTGGCGATATATGGGAAAAACTTTTTCCCATATATGGGAAACATATTGACCGATATATGGAAAAATGCATTTCCCATATATCGCTCGTGCAATCTAAAATTACGCGGGTAATAAGGGAAGGAAAAATTAAATTAACTATTTTTGTTTTAAATTTTTGTAACACAATTTTAAATATTTATTTTTAATTTATTATTATAAATTGTAAAAATAGTTATAAATTTTAGTAAAAAATTTTTTAAATTTTGTGTAAAAAATGCGGAAATAAGAAATACAATAATTATTTTATGATACAATCTCCTAAAAATTTCGTCATCTTTATTTAATTGGTCGTTTCATTGATGCTCTGTAGTGGCGCGCTGTTTTTGTAGACAATTTTAAATATTAATTTTTTAATCTATTATAATATAAACTGTAATGACAATTTTAAATTGTAATGAAAAATGTTTAAACTAATAGAAAGTTAATTGTATTTATATTTGTAGATGCAACACATAACATATGAAAATTCATTCGAGTATTTCGCCATCCTATTAAAAAAACTTATAACCGGTTTGTGTACACACAACCATAATGCATGGAACATGTTTACTTACATCTGAGCATAGACACACAAAAAACAATAAAATTTCTTATTTTTATAATTTGTAATTATCACCTTTACTAAATCTTAAGATTCTAAACCCAGACTATTCTGATTTCTAGGTCCCTAAATCAAAAATATTCTAAGTCCCTAAACCCGGATTATTCCAAGTCCCAAAACTTAAATTACTCTAAGTCCCATTTAACCCCCCCCCCTTAAATAAGACAAATTTGACCCCCCCCCCTTAATTTTCAAGTTCTGAAGATCAAATCTGACATTATATTAGTTTTCAGCTACAACCCTTAAATATACCCTAAAAACGGAGTTGAAAGGGGTAGGGCAGTCATTATTAGGAAAAAAATTAAATTAAAATTTATTTGTTATAATTAAAATTATATTCTAAGTAAAATTTCAAATTAAACATCAGTTTGGTACAAAAATTTTACCGTACCCTTTTACATAGGGGTGCGGCATAATATTAGCACAAAGCTGATAACAACTTTAAAATCAGCAACCAATTTTAATTAAGAATATAGTTTTATTTATGAAAAATAAGTTCTATATTATAATTATTTTTAAACTACCCCTGTATACCCTTTAGGGGATGTAAAATACAACCCTTCAAGGTGAATTGGAAAAAAATAAAAATTATTCTTAACGACCAAAAGTAACTAAAATTTTTTTTTCTTAGTTTTTAGACTTTGATAAATTTGACATAAAGCATAACCCTAATACGGCTGCTTTAACCCGTTCACCGCTATTCTAGAGGGTGCGGTAAAATTTTTGCACAAAACTGATGTTGAATTTGAAATTACCAGCCAATTTTACTTAGGAATATAATTTTAATTATAAAAAATATTAAGTTTTATTTTAATTTTTTAACTACCCCTATCCACATTTTAAGGGTTGTAAATAGGACCAAAACGAATGAGGCCTCAATGCATAAAAAGTTTACTTAAATTTATATAAAAAATAATATGTTCAAAAATTTTTCAATAAAATTTGATATTTTTTTCTCTTCTCCTGGACGGCAAAATTTTTTAATATAGGGTGAAGAAATACTCAAATGAATTTTTATATGTTATGTGTGGCATCTACAAATTTAATTTTCTATTAGTTTAAACAGTTTTTATTAAAATTTATAATTATTTTTACAGTTTATATTATAATTATAATAAATTAAAAAATTAAATAATAAACATTTTTCCGTGATAAAATTAGGAAAATTTAATTATATTAGTTTAAATTTTAGCGCTAAAAATCATAAGAAGTAGGAAGATTAGAAAGAAGCCCATCTAAATTCAGTCTCCCAATGTCAAAAAAGTCCATGTCAGTCAAAAACATCCGTATAAATAAAAAATCCCATAAGAATAACAGGTACATTTATTTAAAAAAACGAAAAGAAATAAGAATCAGTGAGAAAAGAAGATTTATTAAAAATTATTTTATAATATTATACACTTTACCTTTATTTTCTTCCATGTTGTAAATAAATTTAAAAACACGTGATTTTCAGTATTGACAGAATACGTTACAGGAACAGTTAAACAGGTTAAACTTTTTTTGATGTTCAAAGAATTAAAATGTGCGTTCTAGGAAGAAGAGGGATTAATTTATGAAGAGAGGGAGAAAACGAGATAAAGCAAATATCTCAAGGACGAAAATTTAACACATTCGCTGCGGCAGGTCACGTGACTCCATTTAAAATACATGGGATCATGGGTATTTTGCCCATATGCCGCAGCGAACGTGTTAAAAAAAAATTCTACGGATATTTTTTTTTATATTTAAAAATCAAAAAGCAAAGAAAAACTAAAATCGAAATACTAACTTTAAGGTATTTTGGAAGTTGAAAAAAATGATGACAGAGCTTAATGAAATAGGCAAATTATTAAAATTTAAACATTTTAAAACTTAAATAATTTGGAAGTTGAAAAAAATGATGACAGAGCTTAATGAAATAGGCAAATTATTAAAATTTAAACATTTTAAAACTTAAATAAACTTAAAACTAATCAAGTTAAAACGGTTATAGGTGATACCTCAGAACTTGAAAATGAAGGGGGGGTGGTCAAATTGCAATTGAAATTTGCCATTGACAACAGTCGTGTATTTTCAATTTTTTACGGCCTTTCCTGAGGTTTTTCTGAAAAAATTTGGCCAGATTCTACCTACTCTACAAATTTGTAATTTTTAAATTTACCAAATTCATTTTGTAATTTTATGATTTACAAATTATAAACGATTTTACCAACTTGTAATTTATAAATTTACAAATTCTATTTGGTAAATTTTAAGATTTACAAAATAGAATTTGTAAATTTATAAATTACAAATTGTAATTTGTAAAAATTTTCTATTTTGTAGTTTATGCGTTAGATTTACAAAATAGGATTTAGAGAGTACAGAGCATCAATGACCAATTTGATAAAATCGATGAATTTTCAATTAAAATTCAAGCGAGGTATGAGTTTTGAATAACCTTATTTTTCATTAGAATTGTAATATTTTTTTAACAAATTTTGCAAAATTTTAATTTTACGATAACTTGGCTATTTGGCCGCCCGGCTATTTTAGATCGTAAAATGAAAAGATTTTTTTTTCTTCAAGTGTGTTTTTTCTCTAGCAATTCGAATTTTCCATCTATTTTTTTAAATTCTTACTACAAAAAACGTTATTTTAAAATTTTTGAGTAGCTCAGACTTGAAAAACGCAGTTTTTGACATAAAAGTGGAAAAATCTTTTTGGGTGCCGATCACTGGTCATAACTGTCGTTGTCCATCCCAGGTCAATTCTCAGAACCTTGAAATCTAGATATTTCGAAAACAGAACCATAAATGAATTTTGCGGGAAAATTTAAATCCAGATTCGTAAAATATTTAGAATACATCAAAATTTAGAATGGGAGAATTTTTGAATTTATTTTATGCAAACTTGTATTTCATGGTAAAATTTTGCTTTTTACAAATAATAATATTTTTTTTCCATATCCATATTATATATTTGGAGTCCATATCATTTTAAAATGAAATCCAAATATGATCATTTTTTTTCTCCATATTAATATGAGTGTCATAATATGGATTTTATATTTATATGGACAAAAATTGATCATATATCGATTCCATGTACAAAAAATATGGATATGGAAAAAAAATCCATATCTGTCATATTTGCCCAACTCTGGTTATTATTAATATTTATTATTATAATAAATTAATATATTTAAAAAGAAATAAGAACTAATTAAGAAGAACTTTTTTGATTTTTTTATTAGATGATGATAATTAAATAGATGGTCTTTTCGTTATACTTGAGTACAAAAAATTATATTGAGAATAGTTTATACCAAAAATTGTATCAGGAAAGTATAAATCGAAATGAAAAAGTTTTTTTTTTTAAAGAATAAATTTTAAAACCGGAACAAGAAGATTCCACTTCTATAATAGAACAGCTGCAGGTGGGCACTCTATTAAATACGTATGTATTAGTAAATTTGTACATATTTTCATTTTTTCAAATCTTTTATGCAAAACAAAAGAAAAAAAAAGACAATATATAGAATTAAATCAACGAGTTAAATATAGCTTCTCTCTCTCTTTCTCTTGTTCTCTCACTCTCTCCCAAATATAATAATTTTCTCATTTTATTATACAATCTTCTGAAAATTTCGTCTTCGATTTTATCTATAATTAATCGATTAATTTTTGCTCTGCAGTGTCAGCAAATTCGTAAAAAAATCTTAAATATTAATTTTCTGGTCTACAGATACAGAAAAATGTTATACGACCCTTGTCCATAAATAAGGAATGACCCAAATCGCAGTTTGCCATCCTTGGCTTCGCCTCGGAAGGTAATTTACGTGCGATTTGGGCCATTCTTTACTTTTCTGGACTCGAGCCGTAAATATACTATTTTTTATTTATTATTATACACTGTAAAAAGTAATTATAAATTTTAATAAAAAATGTTTAAACTAATAGAACATTACATCAGTATATGCAACATAAACAATATATGAAAACTCATTCGAGTATTTCATCATACTATTATAAAATTTTGCTGTCCAGGTCAAAAGAAAAATTTATTTCGAGAGATAGTAATCAGTATTTGCATTCAGATGCGATATTAAATATTTTTTTCTTGAGGTTAATTTCTATCTCTAAAAAACTCATGTGATATAATTTTTCGTCTAACTTATTCGTGTTGTGATTGGTTGCGCTGATTTTATCATTATTTATTTCATTAGTTCTAATTTTTATTTATCTTTTAAAATACTAATAAATACTTTAAAATATTAATTATTAATAAAATTTTAAGAAATTAATTCTTAAATTCTTTCGAAATTCGATATTTTAACATAAAATTTTCAAGAGACGTAAAAAATTATACCAATATATAATTTTCAGAATCCAAATTTTGTAAAATGAAAAAAAATTTGTTTATTTGGATAAAAAGTAAGAAAAGAAAGCATGCCTGGAAATTAAAAACAATGGTCAAAAAACTAAAAAAAATAAGAATCACTGTGAAAAAAAGATTGGGTCTAAAATAGACCTTAAGTGCTCAAGTTGGCAAAGATGCGAAATTCAAAAATATTTGCGAAATTTAACTAATTTTAGCCAACCAGAGTTAATATTTTCTCAAAACAGCCCTGGTTTTACCCATGTGTTAAAACAGAGTAACATTTGAAGCACAATGTGTTGTTTCTCATATCTTTTACAAGCGAGACTCATGAGCGAGACAATATATTTGTCAATGTTATCGTTTTAAATAATGAATATTTTTAGTTACATAAAGTTTTAGTCACTAAAATTTAAATTAAGATCTAAATTTGAAAATATTCAAACGCCTAAAAAAATTCATAAACAAATATATGTAGGCTTGACAGATTCCCTGACAGGATGAATGTTATTAGTTGGAAAAAAACGTAATTATCGCTGCAGCGCTGTATCGCTGACTCGTCATGTATGCGCTGCATGTATGGCTTCCGTTCAGTTGCAAGTTTTTATCACGTGTTCTCGTGTTTTTTTTTTAATTCACTGTACATTCTAAATTCAATAAATAAGATCATTTAATAAAAAATAACTAAAAGTATTTAATTAATTCATTTAATAAAAAATAACTAAAAGTATTTAATTAATATAATTAATTATGGGGTATATAAAATAATAAAAATATGTGCTTGGTGATTGTGTGTCGCATAAATACTGGATTCATGGTGTGTCGCAACATTGGCAACCTAACCTATACTATCAGGATACTTTTATTTTATTAATTAAATAAAAAATTATTGACAATATATAACATTTAAAAAAAAATGTTTTTACTTTTTTGCTTATATAAATTTAGTCAAAACTGACATAAGTGCAGCTTGTTTAGTTGTTAACGTTGGTAAGTGCTTAATATACATATATTTGTAAAAAATTTTTTTAAATATATTTTCTTCATTTAGGCCACTTAAGTGATCCAAAAGAATTACCAGGCTTAGCACACTTTTGTGAACACATGTTATTTTTGGGTACAGAAAAATATCCTGAAGATAATGATTATAATCAATTTTTATCTCAAAATGGTGGAGCCAGTAATGCTTCGACATTTCTTGATCACACTAATTATTACTTTGATGTTAATCCAGAAAATTTAGAAGGTGCACTTGATAGATTTTCACAATTTTTTAGCAGTACATTGTTTACTGAATCAGCTGCTCAAAAAGAATTGAATGCCGTTCACCAAGAACATGAAAAAAATTTGAGCAACGATACATGGAGATTGAATCAGTTAGATAACTCATCAGCAGATCATAATCATCCTTTTTCTAAATTTGGGACAGGCAGTAAAGAAACCCTTGAAATTATTCCTAAAGAAAAAAATATTAATGTTCGTGAAGAATTACTAAAGTTTCATCAAAAATGGTATTCTTCAAATATAATGGCATTGAATGTACTTGGAAAAGGTAATGCATATTTAATTCATAGATTTCAGTAGAATTAATTTTGAATTTTTTGCAACAGAGAGCTTGACTTGGAAAATCTTGTTGTTGGTATGTTTTCAAATGTTGAAAATAAAAATGTCGAGGCACCTAAATGGACTGAACATCCATTTAATGAAGAACATTTTGGCACGAAATGGTCAGTAGTTCCAATAAAAGATATAAGGTACTTGAATATTACATTCCCAATTCCTGATATGCATGAAGATTTTCGTGCAGGGGTAAGAAAAATTAAATATATTTTATATCTTTAAAAAAAAATAAATTATAGATAATGATATTTTGTAGCCTGTCCATTATTGGTCACATCTATTAGGTCATGACGGTAAAGGATCATTGTTATCAGCTTTAAGAGACAAAGGCTGGAGTAATTCATTGGTAGCTGGTAAACGAGCTCAAGCAAAAGGATTTGATTTTTTTAATGTATATGTTGATTTAACAGAAGATGGGTTGAATCATGTTGATGATCATAAGTTACATGTATTATTAGAAAATTTTTTGGATAGGATGGTGAATTTTAATTTCGATGAAAAAAGATTTCACATTCTTAAAGAAAACGTAAGCTTTTAAAAAAACAAAAATTAATTTTGATTAAATTAAATTTTTTATTTTTTTTAGTACAATAGAAGTTTAAAAAATTTTGAAGCTGATCAACCATACCAACATGCAAGTTATTATCTTGCTGTACTTTGCTCGGAACAAGTTTGGGTTAAAAATGAACTCTTGAATGCCTGTGATAGTAAGTTTGATAAGAATTACTTGTTAAAATTAAAATTTTTTATGAAATGTACTGATTTAAAATTTTTTATAAAGTGGTAACAATCGAAAGAGTGCAAGAATTCGTACCAGATTTATTAAGTAAAATTCATTTAGAATGTCTATTTCATGGAAATTTAACAAAAGCAGAAAGCTTGCAAATAGCAAGAATGACAGAAACAACTTTAACTTATGTAAATGTTAATGAATTTTTACTGCCAGGAACTGTATTAACATTTGATTTCATATATGAACTGGTTTATAATTTAAATTCAGCTTGTAATAATTGCTGTTAATAATTTGTATATTATTTAAATTCACTACTTTCATATTTTTATTTTAAAAAATAATTACAGTATATAGTACTAAATTTGAACTGAAAGAAAAAGTAGAAATCTTTCTAAGCTGTAAGTAAGTTATTAACTTGTCCACATGCTCTTTGTACAATTTTAGGAACTCAGAGAGCATATAATCTTTCAAAAAACAATGACAGGTAATTATTGCTCTGACAAATAAGCAATTTTTATGAGACTATTGAAATACTCTCAATAATAAATCATTTTAATATTATTAATATGCTCAATAATTATACTTGATACATGATGATTCAGTATTTTCAGATAATTTTTCTGAAAAAACCTAAATCATTATGTCCCAAGTTTAATTATTCAGTATATTAGTAGTGTCAAAATGATTTATTGTTTAGAGTATTGTAATAAAGCTGAATGCAAAACTGGATATCATTACGAGCAATAAGTACCTCTCATTATTTATTTTAAGTTAAAACCGCTCTCATAGTTCGAGTTCTCCAAATTGAGAAAAGAGCGTATGAACAAGTTTAAAACTTCAATAAATCTCTGAATAATTTTTAATTTTTCTTTTGTTCAAACTTATTACTTATTACTGAAATTATTTTTTATGTTAAAAATATATTCATTATGAAGTACTAAATGAAAATTCAAATTTAACAATCATTTTAAGCTGCATTCATGAACTTGTTCATATGCTCTTTCTTGAATTTTGAGATCTCAAAGAGCATATGAACAAGTTCATGAGTGCAGCTTAAAATGATTATTAATTTTGAAATGAATATATTTTTAACATAAAAAATAATTACAGTAATAAGTACTAAGTTTGAACAAAAGAAAAATTAAAAATTATTCTGAGATTTATTGAAGTTTTAAACTTGTTCTTACGCTCTTTTCTCAATTTGGAGAACTCGAACTATGAGAGCGGTTTTAACTTAAAATAAATAATGAGAGGTACTTATTGCTCGTAATGATATCCAGTTTTGCATGAAGCTTTATTACAATACTCTAAACAATAAATTATTTTGATATAACCAATATCCTCAATAATTAAACTTGGGACATAATGATTTAGGTTTTTTCAGTAAAAATTAACTGAAAATACCTGAATCATCATGTATCAAGTATAATTATTGAGCCTATTAAGAATATTAAAATGATTTATTATTGAGAGTATTTCAATACAGTCTCATAAAAATTGCGTATTTGTCAGAAGAATAATTACATGTCATTGTTTTTTGAAAGATTCTACGCTCTCTGAGTACCTAAAATTGTACAAAGAGCATGTGGACAAGTTAATAACTTACAGCTTAGAAAGATTTCTACTTTTTCTTTCAGTTCAAATTTAGTGCTTTATACTGTAATTATTGTTTTAAATATAAATATGAAAGTAGTAAATTTAAATAATATAAAAATTATTAATAGCAATTATTACAAGCTGAATTTAAGTTATAAACTAGTTCATGTGAATCATTATGTCTAAAGTTTAATTATTGAAAACAATTTATTGCTTAGAGTATTGTAATAACGCTTCATGCAAAACTGGATATCATTACGAGCAGCAAGTACCTTTCTTTATTTTAAGTTTTAACCGCTCTCATAGTTTGAGTTCTCAAATTTAAAGGAAGAGCGTATGAGCATTTCATGAATGCAGTCCAAAATAGTTGCTAATTTTTAATTTTATTTTTATTATATTTATTATATAGTCAGTTTTCTTGACTCAGTTTTCTTGAAATTATATTTTTTTTAAATAATTATATGAACAAAGTTCATGTTATCATGTCAATTTTAGAGTACAATAAGTATATTCAATACAAAAAATTAATTAGTTTTAAAAAAATTTGTACGTGAACAAAGTTCATGTAGCAAATTAGATTGTATATATATTATTAAAAAATATGGATGAACAAAGTTCATTATTATAATAAGTATATTCAATATAAAAAAATAATTAGTTTTAAAAAAATTTGTACGTGAACAAAGTTCATGTAGCAAATTATATTGTATATTTATTATTAAAAAATATGGATGAACAAAGTTCATTATTATTAATATATTAGAGTATACTAATAAGTATATTCAATATAAAAAAATAATTAGTTTTAAAAAATATATGTACATGAACAAAGTTCATTTAGCAATATAATAATATTATGTAATATAATAATATATATGTTATTAAAAAATATCGATGAACAAAGTTCATTATTTAATACTGGAATGTTTTTGTAAAAATGATGAATTTTCAAATGTTTATCATCGTAAATTTAAAATATGAAAAAAAACTGAAATTTTTAGTATTTATATTTAAATTTTTTTACAAAGCAATATGCTAAGCATATTTTGCATATTATAATTTAATTATATACATCAATATTATTGTTATTAATCGTAATTTGCAAAACGTTATTTTAAAATTGAACAAAGTTCAATACTGCACACGTTTTGTAATCAAATTTAACTAATTTAAAAAAATTAATATTAAATATTTATTCATAGATATTTTATAATTTTTTATAAATTGACAATTTATATAACAATATATTGAACTAAGTTCAATATTCAGATTCAATTGTTTGTCAAAAGCAGATTTTAAAAGCACCATCTATTAAATTTTTTAAAAACTAAATTTTTTTTTCTACATTATCGATAAAAGAAGGACAGAATTTTATACTAAACTTGACTCCGACATCACCTTAAAACAACTTAATACCTATTACAGTTTATATGTTTTGGTACAGGAAGAGAAATTTTATTTGAAAAGGATACTTAGGAACTGTTTGAAATGAAAGATTAATAATAAGAATTTAAAAAGTGGGTTTTTAGATCTTGTTATAAGGGTAGATTTAAATGAAGATAGGGCAACTTGTGTGGTCGGGTCTTTAAAACTGCCCCAAAGTGTTTTTTTCTGAAAGTACTACCAAAAATAGGTCACCAGCCCAATTTTTAGCCTCCCAGAGCGAAATCTCGATTTTAGTCAGCCATTTTTGTGTTTTGGACTTTTATAAAAAAAGTAAAAAAAATGAGGGATAATTTTTGGTTCCTCGATAGAGGAACCTTTGTGATAGGTGAAATTTTGATTTCGGATATTTTGGCATATAAGCACGTTTTGAGACCTCAGGAAGCTAAAAAACCGGTTTTTAAAAAAAGTCTGTGTGTGTGTGTATGTGTGTGTATGTATGTATGTCGCACTGTAACCGGTGATATTTCACAGCCAATACGACATTATAGTCCTGTCGCCAGCAATGCTATTTAATGCCATAAAATCCTAAAATAGCATAAAAGTTCCATGAAAAAAAATGGGTGGTATTTATGTTTTTTGACCCGCTAAACACGAATCCGGGGTCTATTTTGCGAAATTCGTGGTCAATTTTTTGTTATTAACAAATTATTGGCCAATTTTGCAATTATTTGTTATTAACAAAAAATTGACAACGAATTTCGCAAAATAGACCCCGGATTCGTGTTTAGCGGGTCAAAAAACATAAATACCACCCATTTTTTTCCATGGAACTTTTATGGCATTTTATGGCATTAAATAGCATTGCTGGCGACAGGACTAAAGACCTAATTTTTTTTTCAAAATTTTTTTAACCAAAAAAGCTCGAGGTACTTTTTTTTTTAATTTGGATGTAATACCTCATTTATTTCAACGAAAGTACTTATATTTGAAAGTATGGTTTTTACTAGATATCTCGAATCTAATACTTAATTTTTTGAAAATAAATTTTTTTCATAAAAAAATACAAAAAACACCAATTTTTTTTTTCTTTGAACGTAGTACATAATTTGCTTCCATGGAAGTACTATTTTTAAGAACCTCTTTAAAAGTAATTTTTTGGACCTGATACTTAATTTTTTGAAAATTTTTTTCTCAAAATTTTTGCCGACAAAAAGTATAAAAAATACGAATTTTTTTTTTTTTTAGGATGTAGTACTTAATGTTTTTCTACGAAAGTACGAATATTTAGAATTATCGTTTTTAAATGATTATTTCATGTGATACGTAATTTTTCGAAATTATTTTTTTTCAAAATTTTTTTAATGAAAAAATTAAAAAAATACAATAATTTTTTTTTTATTTTTTGGACGTAATACCTAATTTATTTCTAGAAAAGTTCTAATATCCAGAATCATCGTTTTTAAAGGATTTCTCCATTTGATATGTAATTTTTCGAAATTTTTTTTTTTAAATTTTTTGTATAAAAAAATTAAAAAAACAGAATAATTTTTTTTCTTTTTGGACTTAGTACTTAATTTATTTATATGAAAGTACTAATATCCAGAATTATGGTTTTAAAGGAATTCTCCATCTGATACGTAATTTTTGTAAATTTTTTTTTTCAAAATTTTTTGTATAAAGAAATTAAAAAAACACAATAATTTTTTTTCTTTTTGGACGCAGTACTTAATTGAGTAAAAATTAATAATAAATAATAAATTTAATACTTAATTTTACCAATTTTCAAGCAAATTGCTTGAATTTTCAAGCAATCAATTAAAACAGATAAAAAAGACTGTAGGAAAGCTTAAATTTTGTTCCCCTCCTTTTTTTTAAAGAGTTATTTGTTTTTATTAAAATAATTTTATAATTTAGTGATAAATTTAAAAAAAACAAAATTAATATTATTTATTATGTGTCTAGCAAGGGGAGTTCAATACATTTGGAACACCAAATTTTATTATGTTGAAAAAACATGTCGACCACCCTTCGTTCATTCCAATGAGTCTTCTGGGCCTAGAAACGCAGGGCACAATGTTACGAAATAGGGTTTTTTGGTAATTTTCAAAGAAACGCTAAAACCTCACAAGTTAACCAAAACTCTTCTGGTTGGTCTCATTTTTTTGGTGTAAAGTCAACTTTCAAACGCCGTAAACCGCAATTTTTATCACTAAGATGAAGCCAATTAACCAAATGGCCATTTTTCCATTGAACTCCCCTTGCTAGACACATAATAAATAATATTAATTTTGTTTTTTTTAAATTTATCACTAAATTATAAAATTTAATAAAAACAAATAACTCTTAAAAAAAAGGGAGGGGAACAAAATTTAAGCTTTCCTACAGTCTTTTTTATCTGTTTTAATTGCAATTTGCTTGAATATTCAAGCAAAGCAGCTTGGCCGTGTAAGGCTTAAGGCATACATGAAAAATCGTTAAGATAGGCTGTAGTTTTTCAAAAGCCAATTTCTAAAATACCTATTAGTGAAAAATCTTCTAACCAGGCTTAAAACTTTCCTTAAACCTTACATTTTTTGGCAAAAAAAATTTCGATGGGACACCGCTTTTTCAGAGCTCTAGATAAAAAAATAGCAGCTTTCAAAAGATCAGTTTTTACAAATTTCAAATTTCTCACCAAAAGCTCACCAAAAATGAAGAATATAGTTTTTGTGTTTAACTAAAAAATTAAAATTTTTTTTTTCTGGATGTAATTTAAAAAGGCAGACAGTGGTATACAGTTTTTGAAAATCGAAATATTCAATGGGGAAAACTATCAATCCTGCAGTTACCAAATGAAACTACTGGTTATAAAGGAAAAATTGTGGGACTTGATAAAGAGGGACGCACTGCCGCCAGTAACTGCTGAGTAGCAAAATAGAGGAATTGATCTTCAGATAAAGAAGTTTAGATAGCTTAAAATTTGTGAGTTGCTGCAACATTTTTGAATTTTATAGCTTTTTTTTTTATTTACTTTAAACGTGTTTCAGATAAAAAACTTAAACTTGCAAAAAGTTAAACAAAATTTTTTTAAAATTGTTTTTCTATTTTTAATGTTATAATAAGTTTATATGAATAAAAATTAACAATATTCGTTCTCACCTATACTCATATATAACATTAAATATAGAAAAATAATTTGAAAAAAATTTTTTTTTAATTTTTTGCAAGTTTAAATTTTTTATCTGAAACGTGTTTAAAGTAAATAAAAAAAAAAAGAAGTTAAAATTCGAAAAAGTTGTAGCAACTCTCAAATCTGTACCTCTTTACGAGTAATTTGCCTCAAAAACTAAGTCGAAAGAATAAAATGTGTTTGGCAGATCGATTTTTGTCCATTTTGCCACACTGTACGGCTATATAGATTGATGATTGAAGAAGGTGATGATATAAAATAATATACAGGGAAATATTAGAAATCTTAAATAAAATTAGCAAATTTAGGCGAAAATTAAAATAATCATTAGTTAACAGCGATGCTATTTGAAAGTCTTTGTATAAGCCTCTGATTGGTTGTAGAATTAAGCGTAAAGAATATTAAAAAATGAATGAATGCAACGAAACTTTTGTGAATCAAATGCGTCCATCTCGAAATTAAGATCAAGTAATAGTAAGGTGGATTTTAAATGCTATTTTTGCAACAAAAACAAAATAATCAGAAGCTCTAAAATCCTAGGAGGAAGCCATACGAAAATTGAGGAGCTATAGGAAAATTTGTTAAAAGAAATTCAAAATTATGTTTTTGGCACTTTCAAAGTATAAAAAATCCTTGCCTCAAAGTATATACACTTTTGCCTATCCAAAAGTCTACACTGTACTTCTCTAAGAATATGAGTTGGTATAAAACGTTAATAATATGTGCATTAACATTAATTATTAACAGAAAATTTTTATTTTCAGTTATAATTTAACTTTTATAATTATATAGATTATAAAACTTTATAATGCAACTATATATTTTACATACCCTTTTATCTGCATTCATTATTACTAAAATAGTATCCGATCAAAAGATAAAAATAAAATATTTATCAAGTACATATAAAAACTTTTAAAATAAAAATGAACTGTTAAATATTATGAACTTCTTCATAGGCGATATTCGTGAAAGAACCCTATGTTTTTAGAATTTTTTTTTGAAATTTTACGGATTTTTGACGCATTTTTTGTGAATTTGCTCCCTTTAAAGGGGCTTTCTGAATTTGTCCCTATTATTAGATTTCAAAACTGGCCATTATTTTATAGGGGCAAAATAAAAAAAATTTTTTTCACGCTTACTTAGGATATGCATATATTGGTATGATGAGATTAGAAAAAATGTTTTTTTTTTTTTAATTTTCTTTACGTTTCAAGTCATTTGCAATTGTTTGCAAATTTTCAGCGTAGATTTCTAGCGAATTTAAAACACTAATTTCCAGTAACTATTGCAAGAAATCTATCAAAATCCTTAAAAAAGGTGTTCCTGGAACAGAACTTCACTAGATTTCTAGTAATAGTTACTAATGTTTAATTATTTTATCCTTAGTATCCCAAGATATCTAGTAAGAAAAATCGCCCCAGAACAAAGACGTTTGCCCCAGAGGCCAGAAATCTATCCTTTATAACATCTAGTAACACAGTGCTACTAGAAAAGTGTATAAAATTTTTTCACTAGAATTCCAATTGGAAAAAGTGTTAACACTTTTTCGAAAGACTAACGTTACAAAAATTTTTTTAAAACGAAATAATTTTAAAATTTTCCGTTTTGAACCATTTGAAAAAATTTAAAGCGGACTTACCTGTTTTTGCAAATCATGAAAATTTGCTTTCGTTATCATTTTCTTTTATTTTCTTACATTCCTTAGACTCTAAAACTTATGCTTAGGCACCTAGTATGGCTAATGATTAAAAATATAATTTTTTCTTTTGTTCATCAGCTTTATTAAAAAATAGCTTAAGATTTTTTCACTAAAAATTTTTTTTTTTTTAACAAAGACCCTACATAGGTAAAAAAATTTATACAATAATTATATGAAAATTAAAAAATTTAAAAATGCTTATTATATAAATTGCTTATTAATTTTTATTTTTATGCCTACAGGTTATATTTTTACGTTAGATAATAGAGGGAAAAGATAATTAGAGCAAATTTTCATAAACGAAAACTGTGTGCCAAAATCTCGGTTTTGCCCAGCTCTGTAATAAACTATAATTCTTAATACTGTCCAAAATTCCCTTTAAATATATCACTGCTTTGATTTTTTTTAATGCAATAAAACTTTTGTTATTTGAATAATCAATAAACAAAATTTTAAATTTACTCTTTTATTTTATATTATTATTTGAATTTAAATTATAAAATTTAAAACGCTTGCACCAACGCGTTTAAGACTTAAGTAATATTTTCCTTTTAAAAAATACCGCCGCTTTTCGAAAACTAAAGATCGTTGCGCCCTCTCATACAGAGACTCCTCTAATATGTATAAACATGAGTGTATAAACACAAAATCATGTGACAAGTCCTGCAGCCTGCTCCCGGCAAAACTTATGCACAAACAATAATTAAAAATATTGTGATAGTAATTATAGTAAAATGAAGTTTAACAAGCAGTCTTCTTATTCATTTTACTATTATTTTTTATATGAAGTTAATTTTTATGAAAATAATTTGCATTAAAATAAAAAAATTCACAAGTATTTTATTAGGTTTAATCATTTAGTGTATGTAGATTATAAATATATAGAATTAGTGCATTAGTTATATACTTTGTAGACATTTTACGCATAATCAAAAAGCAACATTAAAGGCAGTTATGGAAGAAATGAATGATGGATGTAACATCAAATATTGGCCTAATAAGGGTAGTGAAAATTTTGATGATATTGATTCTGCATCATCAGAATATTTGAATTTGGATACCAATTCATCAAATGGTTGTAGTTTGGAAGATATTTCAAGTGTTTGTTCATTAGATGATGACAAAGTACCTACTTGGCTTAGGGATCAGGTGATTATTTATTTATTTTTTTGAAAAGAATTTTTCCAATCATTGTAATTTTTTTATAGCTTGATATAAAATTGTGCAAAGCAAAAACTCTGCTACAAGATTTAAGTAAATCTGTACTAAGTATTTGCGATGACTTTAGCAGAAAGCATATATACAGAGTTCAAGAAGATCACAATTCACCGTTCTGTATTTTAGATCTTCCACTTTATCCTCCCGTAAATAGCCCTTGGAATAATTCGTGGAAATTTATATGTAAGTTGTTTAAAAATTTTATTTTAATTTTATGCAAGAGAGATTATAAGTTTTTCGATTAGGTATCCAGAAATGTAAAATGCAAAATTCACCAATAGTAGGTCACATTCATACAGCAGCTTGTTTAATCTACGAGTTAGAACATTATGATCCTGACATCAAAAGAAGTTCTTTAAAAAATTTGGATTGCTTATGCCCATTTTTCATCCAGAATATTATCCAAGTATAATTTACAATTTTATAATTATTAAAATAAATAATCTGATTATATCTTTAATGTAACAGGAATTTAAGAATTTTTTAAGCAGTTATTTTCTTGAAAATAAGAATGAGCCAAATTTAGATAAAATAATTTTAATGAAACCATTTTGGAAAAGTTTAACTTTGAGAAGTAATTACAATGATGAAGTTTTAATTATTATAGTTGGAAGTTACATTCCTTTAATGCTAAAAGAAATGAAAAATTATTTTGAGAATAATCATATTGCTGAAAAGTTAAAAATTGTTTCGATATACTTTATTAATCAAAGATGGTAGGTTATTATTTATTTATATAAAATGTTCAATCATAGAGATTTTTTTTCTTCGTAGTTTTACAAATGTTGCACCTGTACCAAAAATATTATTTGGAAAATCAAAATTAATTGATATTGTTGGAAACATTAAAATAGAGTATGATTATAAAACATCTCCAAGTATCAATAGAATACAAATTGAGCTTTTCGCTAAAACAGTTTTAAATCTCTTAGAACTCCAAGGAACTGAAATGTCAGTTTTAATTGTTGGTCGTAAATTAGGAATTATTAGCAATGTTCTGGCATCTGTAAGTTAAAAAAATATATTACATATATTGATTTTTTAGTTTAACTAAAATTTTTTTTAGAATTTTCAAAAATTGGTCGTATTACTTAGTTCTAAAGAGGAAATCAAAGAATCTAAGGAGATTAGTAATTACAATAATATTAAGAATATTTCTTTTTTTGAATGCAAATCATTAGTTTGGAATTTTTTTGTGGATCTTGAACTTGAAAATTTAGTAAAAAATAAGGTGTCAATTGTTATTGTATCACAAGATTCGCCATATGGACAAGGTATAAACTTCTCATTATATTTTTATACTTTAGTATAACTTAAGTTATTTTGCAGATGAAATTTTTATGAAAGCTCTAAGAAAGATTTCAAGTGTCTCAAAAGTTTTAATAATAGGTACTTTTGAAAAGAAATATCATAAACCAATTTTAGCTTTAATGTGTCAGGACGATAAAGCAGGAGAACCATTTTTACCAGTTCGAAGCTGTTTGATTGAAAAATCTCCGATATTAATAGATGAACTGGAAATAGTAATGACATTCCAAAGAAAAAATTTAATAGATATTGAATCAATGCCTCTATCAGACTTAGATGAAAACCCAATTGATATGCAGCTTGAAAAATTAGGTACAAGAGATAAAAATGTACTAAATAGTCAGTTTTTGTATGAAATATTAATTGACGGAGAATCTAGTTATAATGATTTGTCAAAGGAAAAAGAAAATTTACTCAGTCATGAGCTTATTAAAGATTTAAATTCCAAAACTAATACCAAAGATTTATCAAATGAGGATACAGTAAAATTTTGTACAAATAAAGAGGTAAATACAAATCTTCAAAGTATTCAGCCTGAAAAACAGTTTTTAGAAGAAGAAAGGAATTCCTCTGAAGTAGAAATCATTAAGGAATTTAAAACATCAATAAAAAATGATAGTATACAAATTTGTTTTGAAAAGTTAAAGAATAAAAAAACTGCAGAAAAAAAATTGAGTGGATCTAGCAAAGATATTGTTGAATCAACAATAGTAAATAAGGATTTGAAGCTTGAAAGAAAAAATGACAAGAATAAAGAAATTTATAATGGATCAAAAATAAAAGATATAAAGGAAAAGAAGAAAGACAAGAAAAAAGATATTAATGAAAGTAGTAAAACTGCAAAAACAAAATTGAGTAGAGCTAGTAAGGATATTGAATCAACAATAACAAAAAAAGATTTAAGTCCTGCAAGAAAAAATGTTAAGAATAAAGAAATTGATAACAAAACGAAAACAAAGGTAACAAAAGAAAAAAAATATGACAAGACTGAAGATACTAATAAAAGTAGTGAACTTAGCGAAAATTTTAATGAAGTACCAGAATGGTATCAAAATCAAGTGAGTTTAAAAAGCAGAAATTAAATTTATGTTTTTATTCATTTTTACACATTTTTCAGTTGAAGAAAAAAGTTAACGAAGCAAAAATTCGTCTTGGTGATTTAAGTGATTATATTTCTTCTTCTTGTATGACAGCAGCAATTTATTTTAATAAAATTAATGATGATCACCAGACTTCATTTTGTAAACTAAGCGAAGCTATTCATCAACCGTTAAATAAAATTTGGAATAATTTCTGGAGTTTCAAATGTAAATAATAAGTTATTAATAAATTTAAAATGTATTTTTGTTAATTTTAAGATATTTATTTTATAATTATATAGGTGCCCAAAAGTGTATATTTGATAACCCTCCTGCAGGTCACACAGATTCCAGTAATTGCCTGGTGTATAAATTTGATAAATATGACAATGATATTAATGGTTTAGAAACATTGTACCCCAAACATATTAAGACTATTGTTGAAGTAATTATAAAAAGTCAAAAATTTAAATGCATGATTTTCAAGTAACAATCAAAAATTTTCTTTCAGGCTTTTGAAAATTTTATTAACATCCCTGCTTTCAAAAATATTGTTGATAACTTAAATGGCGAATCTTCATGGAATAGTTTGACCTTAAGAAGTAATAATCAAAAGCAAGTATTAGCTGTACTTCATGGAAAAAACATTCAGTCATTATTTATAGATATAAAAAATTACTTTGAACAAAACTCAGTCGAAAAGTTAAAAATTGTTTCAATTTATTTTATTGACGATACTTCAAAAAGTTTAAAAAGGTAATGTTTCCGCAATCATATAATTTCTAATGTTATTTTTATTTTATTTTTTATAATTTTCACATTGATGCTAGTATTGCGCCAGAAGAACCAGTATTATTATTTGGAAAACCAGATTTAAAAGATCGAATCAGACCTCTTAAAATCTTATATGATTCCAAAACGCCTTCATGGATCAATGCATTAGAAACAAAATTTTTATGCAAAAAAATTTTAAGTTTGCTTAAAATTAAAAACAAAAGTTCACTAATCGTTTTTCAAAATTCATTAGCAGTAATAACCAATTGGTTTGCAAAGGTACATAAGTTTTAAAAAATATTAATTTTTGCTGAACATGAATGAGAAATTTTTATTTTTAGTATTTTGATAAAGTGATTGGGATTACAAATTCGGGAGAAGAAGTAAATCAAGCCAAGGAACTTAGCATTTATAATAATATTTGTAACACAGTATATTTTGATCGTACAAGTCCACTAATTATCGAATCGAATGTTAAAAATTTAATAAAAGATCATGAGTCATTCGTTCTACTATCGCAAAATTTGGTTTGCGGAAATGGTATAGTATTTAATACATTTAAAAAATTTTCTAAAACGTTTTTGAGGTAAATTAAATCTAAACGAACTTTTTATGAAAGCTTTTTGAAACGTTTTAGAAATGTTTTGTGTTGATGTGTATAATAAGAATTATATTCTTATTTTAAAAATTAAATGACTTTACTTACTTTTATTTATTTTTTAGTCGACTATATCATGAGAGCTCTAAGAAAAATGTTAATGATAAAAAAAATCATAATTTTGGGATCTTTTACAAAAGAGTTCCATGCATCAATGCTGCATCTATTGATTCAGGATAAAGAACTGGGAGATCCTTTTTTACCAGTTGAGAGTTGGGTGATTGATAAATCTCCTATTTTATTAGATAAGTTTGAAATAATGATATTATTTGAAAGAAAAAAATTTAGCGAAATGCCAAATAGCAAAGAAATAGAAACCATTGCTAATTCCAATTCTAGTCAAACGAGTGAAATCCAAGATTCGGAAAGTAAAAAAATGAACCAAGATATTAAAAAAATCTGTTTAAATAAGCCTATAACTTCAAATGCTTTGGATCCTTTAAAAAATGCTAATGATGGACATTTTAATTTTAATTTATATAATCGATTGAAGGTCTTAGATGCAAGTGCAATCAATACCAAATTCATAAATAACAATAAAGAAAAAATAGTAGATAATGTAAATAAACGTAAAAGAAAAAATAAGAATAAAAAAAAAAACAAGAAACCAAGAGTTGAATTTCAAAATGATTCAAATATAAACAACACTCAATTTTTCCATTACGGTGTAAATGTCGATGTAAATAACCATCCGTTTTTTTAATTTAGATTAAGATTTAAATACTATAAAATGTTATCATAGGGTACTTATAATCATAAAAAAATTTATATTTTATTTAATTTTTATTTTTATATAAATTTTCTATAAATTTTGTAATAAAAATTTCTGTATGGGTAATTTAAAAATTTTAAATAAATATATACCTATTTACAAAAAAAAGTTTGGATAAAATGACCGTAAGCATTCTGCTTTAGTCTAAACTTTTATAAAGCTTGCATGGAACTCAATATTTTTAAACCATGTTCTTAATCTAACAATAAATATTATCAATAATTATTAAATGTACTAGTTTTTTTCCTCAACATGTTCTTTGATTCGATCAGTTTTTCATGTTACCTACATTAAAAATTTGTGATACTTACAATTTCTTGTTATAATGATTCAAGATTCGCCGAACCAATTGCCATGAAACCGGTGTCAAAATAACGAAAAAAAGTATGCGTGTGACATAGGCTATAGATTTTCTGCTCAGCTATCGTAGTTTTTGAGATATTTAATTTTTAGTGATTTTGAACTTGATAAAATTTTTTAAAATTTTAAATAAAAATTGAAATATTTCGAGACAATCGAAATTTTTTTTCATTGCACTTTGTAAAATTCGATTCAGCACCAATTTTTACGTATTCTCTGAAATTTTTATTCAAAACTGAGGTATATCTTTAAAATTTTATTAAAATATTTTTGAAGCTGGTAAAAAATTTTTTTCTTCGTTTTTTTATTTTTTAATTTTTATGGTATTTTTAATAATTTGTCTGTACCTTAATGACTCAAAATCCACCAAACTAAGTGACATGAAACCGGTGTCAAAATAAAGAAAAAAAATAGGCCATAGATTTTCTGCTCAGCTATCGTAATTTTTGAGATATTCAATTTTTAATATTTATGGAGAAATTAAAATTTTTGAAATATCTAAAAAATATGAAAAAATTTTACCATAAGATTTGGTATTACTTGATTCGGCATTATTTTATACGTACTTAGTTGAATTTTTGTTAGAAACGGAGGTATCTTTAAAAATTAGCAACCTTTTTTATATATCTTAATACCATACTAGCTGATTGGCCTCGCGATGCTTAGGCATAGCCTCTCCAATATCTTTTTAAATATGGTTCTGTAATCCAAAATTATAAATTTACTGGAGACTTCGCTGGAGACAGAACTAGGCTTCTCTGAAAACTCTGAATGTGTTTGCATAATTATAGGTAAATTTGCAGTGAAAAAGGTTTTTAGGTCAAATTTCGATTTTTGATTTTTTGGCATATGAGCAATTATTTTAAAAGTGATACTTAATTCGTGCCTGGAATCGTAAATTTTTTTTTTGAGAGCACATCGATATGACCCGTGTTTTCAGATAGTTTGAACCTTCAGAAAACCAAAAAAAATCGTGAACAAGAAATCGGCGATAGGTGCCAAAAGATTTTTTCACTTTTATGTCAAAAAACGTGTTTTTCGTATCTGAGCTACCCTAAATTTTTAAAATAACTTTTTAGGTAAAAAAATTTTTTAAAATAGATAAGGTTAGGTAATAGATACCTAAAAAGTTATTTTAAAAATTTAGGGTAGCTCAGATACGAAAAACACGTTTTTTGACATAAAAGTGAAATAATCTTTTTGGCACCTATCGCCGATTTCTTGTTCACGATTTTTTTCGGTTTTCTGAAGGTTCAAACTATCTGAAAACACGGGTCATATCGATGTGCCCTCAAAAAAAAATTTACGATTCCAGGCTCGAATTAAGTATCACTTTTAAAATAATTGCTCATATAAGCACATTTTGAGATCCCAGGAAGCTAAAAAACCGATTTTTAAAAAAAGTCTGTATGTGTGTGTGTGTGTGTGTGTGTATGTTATTTTTTTTCAAAAATTTTTTCATCAAAAAATCTCAAAATACTTTTTTTTTTTTTTAATTGGATGTAATACCTCATTTATTTCCACGAAAGTACTTATTTTGAAAGTACGATTTTTAATCGATATCTCGAATCTGATAATTAATTTGTTGAAATTTTTTTCCCAAAATTTTCGCCACAAAAAAATACAAAAAACACCAAATTTTTTTTCTCTGTGGACGTAGTACCTAATTTATTTCTATGAGAGTACTAGTTTTAGAAAGTTGGTTTATAGTAATTTTTTTGGATCTGATACGGAATTTTTTCAAAATTTTTTTCTCAAAATTAAAAAAACAAGAAAATTAAAAAAACTGCAATATTTCTTTTTTTTTGGTGTAATACTTCATTTAATTCCATGAAAGTACTGATATTTGAAAATATGGTTTTTACTAGGTATCTCGAATCTGATAAAATTTGTTCTAAAATTTTTGATCAATAAAAAAAACTTTTAAAAATTAATAGAAATGTATGCATGATTGCATGCTTGTTATCTGTGATATCTGTGGCAAATTGAAGTATTAAGCTCATTGTTTGAGGAACCTTAGTGCCAGCAAGTTGACAGGGTATTTTTATGAGCTATAAATGTTAACATTTATTACTGATTTTGATTAATTACCTCAAAAAGAGCATAAAATTTAACACAAATATCGTTGAAGCCACTAAAATTGATTATCCCAGAATCATCAACTACATTAAGGTGAATCATGTTCCTGCTCCTCGAGGATTATGATAATTTCTCAGGAGACTTCTCATGAACTCTAATTTTTATTGCTTATCTTAAATTATATACAAGATCATTAGGAACTAATTAAAACTATTGTCTTTTTTTAACCTACCTATTTTGGAAATTCTGAAAAATCAAAGTTTGTTTTCATAACTTAATGCAATGTTAATAGATCCAGCTAAATTTTCAAATACAATTGTACTGACAAAAGGCATTCGCTAAATATTGCTGATTTTTTAAGTTTCGAAGACTCGTGAAAAAATAGAACAAGTATATAATAAAGGTGTTTTTCGACTACTATTTACTATTTAGAGCCAAAACTTCAAAAAAATTTCAATAAGAAGGAAATTTTACATGAACCTTCCTATAGAAATATTTTTTTTCATACATTTGAGCGCAGTAAGTAAAATGTGCACAATGTATGATAAAATTTGATTCTATTATCAAATATACAGTAAAACGAAATAAGAAAAATTTTATACCTTCGAATTATAACAATTAATCCATTTCAGTACATTTCTTTGCGCTTACGCTGAAAATAAGGTATGTTTAGGAAGAAGGATGGTATAGAAAGCAAAAAATATTTTTTTCAGAATGTAACAGTAAAGCCACACTATAAAAATTTAGTAAAATGACTGATTTTGCGTTTTATTTATTTATTTTATTATTAAAATATTATTTTTGGCAATTTTTTTATAAAAAACAAAAATTGTTTAAATTTCGAGCTATCATAATTTTTATTTTTTGACATCGACGGATACTGTGGCTTTATATAAAAGAAAATTAAAATTTTTGTATCCATTCATTTAAAATATGCGTAAATGGGTAAGATTAAACAAAAAAATTTTTATTAATTTTCAACTTATTCGCAGTTGTTCGAGCAAGAAAAGAAATCCCGCGGAATTCGACTTTTAAGTTTCCTGTTTTAAATTTTAAAATTTGGCGCGGTATATATTTAAGTTGTTCACGGTGACCTGGAAGCGTTTTATTATGCGATCAAAATGACAAAAAAAACTGTATATTAGGGTCTTTTCTACAATAAAAAATGTCTACGAATTTTCTATCCGGACCTTCTATCCAGCTACTTTAAGCATTTGCTGTCAATATTTTCATAATCTGAATAATGATGATTTGAATTTTTTTATAAGACTGGCTTTTTTTTCGAAGTATCCGGGATTCCTAACGCACCTGCAGGACTCAAAAATATAAGTAAAAAAAATAAGTTTCTCGTTGGATTTAGACCAAAACAGCGATTTTTGAGCCCACGATAGCTCTCGAAAGTTTCTTTTTGGCCTCCTTAAAATTGGGATTTTCTTAAAACTTTCAGTTTTTCCAGTGGATTAAAATTACGTTTAAAATTATGTTCTAATTGATATACTTTAGTATTTTTTCCCCAGGAATCCGATGAAACCATTTATTTTATTTTTTGACCACGTTTTATAGGAGAAAAATCGATTTTCGTTGCCTTTTAGGGTCCAAATTTCAAGGGGACCAATTTTAAAAGTTTTGTAGTTTTTTGAATAAATTTTTCTGTATATTATTAATAAGAGGGACTGGTCTATTTTTTCCCAAAGAATTTGATGGAACTATTTATTTTAGCTTTTGACCACGTTTTATAGGAGTAAAATCGATTTTACTGGTTTTTAGGGTCCCAATTTTAAGGAAATCTATTATAAAAAGTTAGCAGTTTTCAAAATAAGTTTTTCTGAATATTATTGAAAAGAAGGTCCTGTATACTTTTTCCCCAGGAATCCGATGAAACCATTTATTTTAGCTTTTGACCACTTCTTATATGAGAAAAATCGACTTTTGTCGTGTTTTGTGGTCCCAATTTTAAGGAAATCAATCATAAAAGTATAATAGTTTACAAAATAAATTTTTCTGAATATTATTTACTAAAGGAACTTATATATTTTTTCCCCAGAAATCCGATGAAATCATTTATTTTAGCTTTTGACTACCTCTTATATGAGAAAAATCGATTTTTTTTCGTGTTTTAGGGTCCCAATTTTAAGGAAAACAATCAAAAAAGTTTATTAGTTTAAAAAATAAAATTTCCTAAATAATATTTACTTAAGATACTTATGTATTTTTTCCCCAGGAATCCGATGAAACCATTTATTTTTGCTTTTGATCACCTCTTATATGAGAAAAATCGATATTTCGTGTTTCAGGGTCTCAATTTTGAGAAAATCCATTATAAAAGGTTATCAGTTTTCAAAATATGTTTTTCTGAATATTATTTACAAGAGGATCTTGTATATTTTTTCCCCGGAAATTCGACCACGTCTTATATTAGAAAAATCGAAATTTGTCGTTTTTCGGGGTCATAATTTTAAGGAAATCCATTGTAAAAATCAAGAAAATATTGAAAATATGAAAATATTGACAGCAAACGCTTAAAGTAGCTGGATAGAAGGTCTGGATAGGAAATTCGTAGACATTTTTTAGTGTAGAAAACACCCCACCATACGGTTTTTTTTGTCATTTTGATCGAATAATAAAACGCTTCCAGGTCACCGTGTGTTATGATTCGTAAGGTATATGCGGGAAATTTAAAAACTTAAAAAGGTCGTTAATTTTTAAAAACTACTATTTTCGGTGCTCGGTTCTTGAGATTACTTGCACACATTAAATAGCCAAAGCTATCTTTAATTGTTTTAATAAAGTTAAACACATCGTAAAAATAATTTTGAAATTTTTGTAAAATATTAAAGATTTAACGGTACTAAATTTACAATTGGAAAGCCTTTTAAATTTGATAAAATTGGATCCTATTAAATTTTTGCATGTGCGTTACAATTTACATCAAGTTTTAAAATGAATAAAAAAAAATTTTTTATGAATAGAAAAAGCTCTTAAAACAAAAAATTTTAAATTTAGGTCTTTTTAATCTAAAAATTTTGTTAGGAATTTGATCTCGAATACAAAAGAAGCTCGATAAAATTTTCTGTACCAATTTACACAAAATTATAGAATTATAGATCAGTTTTCTCTGAAACTTTTTCAAGATTTTGAAACCTTTACTGAGCCTATTTGAATATTTCAAATGTGACATCTGAACCTCTCCGAATAATTAATATGAATTTTTTAAAACCTTTTTGTGAAGTTAGTAAATAATGCACCTGTATAAACTGAAAAACAAAACACTTAGCACACAAAAAAACAGAAAAATCTTTTTACTATATCATTAGCTATACTATAAACCATATACTATTAATGTTAACAGACCGGAAGATATCATGCAAAATAAAAATTTATGACAAATAAAATAGTCTCATATTTTGTAAATAAATTTGCAATAAAACATTCTCAATGCTATAAAAATTTATTTCCCTACCTAAAAATAAGGGTACATATTTAATAAAGCACACTTTTTACTATTTAAATCAGAAACAGTATAAATTCTTAAAAATGAAAACTCATTTCATTTTTTAGAATTTTTTTTGTTTTGATACGTGAAATTGCTTATTTTATTAACGTACGCGACATTATCTTATTATGCAAAAAGAATAATTTTAAAAATCCAACGTGGGAGATAAAAAATGTAGAGAAAAAAATTATAATTAAAATACGACGAGGTAATTTCAAAAAGTAATCTTGCTGTATAATTTCTCTGTCTCTTACAAAAATAACAGGAGATTATATACTTTAAATTATTTGAAATATAGATAAGAGTTTACAATAAAAGTTAGAATTGTGGGTTGAATAAATGAAGTACAGTTGTATCATGTCACTAGAGATGATATGTCTCTAGTTGAGTAAGGTATAAAATAAACTCAAATTTTCTTTAACTTCTTAACTACTACTTGATGAATTATTTATTCTTGACATCAAATTACAAAAATTAAATATAAAATTTTCATCTTTTTTGACTTTAAAAATAACTTATAACTTATATAGTTATAAATAACTTATAACTTATGTTTAACTATAAATTAAAATAAAATTGTTTATTAAAATAAAACAATTATTATTAAATATAAATTGTTTGTTAAAAATTTATTTAATTACCAATGCATGCTGCCAGTCATATGTGTCCATTATAAATCAGGTAAAAATTTTTCTTTTAATAGTAATATTGTAACACGAAAGTAGATTAACTACACTATCATTATTAAATATTCAAGTATTTAATTTTTACAAATAATTCAGAGCTTTTATATTGAAAATTCGTCGAAAACTTCAATATATTCATTTTAATTCTTAATAAAGCTTATTCTTTTTTTAATTTTAGTTTATGCCATTCTAACATGTAATTATACTGTTTTATTAACATCAGTAAAATCTCGGAAAAAATTGATGGATATTATTTAATGCATTTCTCGGTAAAATCGATATTTAATTAATATTAGAAAAAAATTATTATGGTTTTTTTATACAAAAAGCTACGTTAATAAAATTTGAAGTTTTTTCATTGATTATATTTTGCAAAATTTCTATACTTCTTAAGAAATTACGTAAAAAATAGAATGGAATAAATACAAACAAAAAACTCTAGTTTTATAATATTTAAGATAGTTATTACAAGCTCAGGATGTCTGTTATTATAAACTGAGAGCATCGATAATGTCTATTTAAGTTCTGGTTTAGCAAAATATTAGGGATAAGAATTTAAGTATGGCACATAACAAATGAAAAAATAATTCTTGGTACAATTTTCAAGAGCAATTAATAAACAGCTTGTTGTTCAATGTTTTTCTTATCCCGTCATATTAAAGTTTCTTGCAAAGTAAATTGTAAAGGGACTAAAAGACCCTCTTTAGAATCTACATAGAAGTTCATTTCTATAGAGAGTATAATATATAATGGTTATACCTACTCTATTGTGGCTTTTAAATTATCTTTTAATATTTAATAAAATATTACATCAGTGTCTACGTAAGAAAGCACATCTGTTTGGCTAGAACATAATATGTTTTGATGTATTTTTGATTGTATATGCATAAAAGCATATTTTTTAGTAATAATTTAAATTTAATATTTTACCTTTTTCTGATACTATAATTTCAAAATAATTTATTGATTAAACTATGCTGTGTTAAAATTTAATTAAAATTTTAAAATTAGTTAAATATTTTATTATTTACTTGTTACACATGTATATTAGCCTGGCAGTTATCTTAAAAAGTTGCTTGGATTTTTAATTATCAGGTTCAATTAGTTTCAATTTACCAAAAAATACAATTCCTAAATTAATTTAATCACTTCTAGAGGTTGCTATCAAATACATAGGCTGTTAGGGAGCAAATTTTTGGTTTCATAAGAAACAATATTATTTTCATGGGCTTTAAATGAATTGAACTAAGGAACATAATTTCATCCGGTAACCCAAAATCGAAACAATTTTTTGAAATATCTGTAAGGCTAATATAGTCTTAATACTCATATAAATTTAAAATAATGTATCTTTGCTTGTGTTTTTCCCTAAACTGACACTTTAGTAAAATTTTTATTTTTAATTTTTCTAAAAAAATTTTTTAATTTATTGTATGCAACTCAAAAATATGGAAATTTTGTACGGTCGCATATGCTTTTAATTGATTCAGGAATTTTTTTTGCGTGTCTAAATTTTCACGAAAATCGGTTACTTTTTTCAAAGTAGCAAGTATTATTTGGAAAAAAATTGAATTCTTAAATTCATGTATTTATCCTAAATTAAAAATCTGTTGGTTAGTTTGTCCTAGCATCACATGACAATTACATTTATGTGGTTTACGGAAAAAGAAGGAAAAAGATAGAAGTAACTTCAGGCCATAAACGATTTGGATTTATTGCAATGAAAATTTTTGGCTGTAAGAAAACTGATTAAGAAAACTAATTTTGTAGAAAAATTTCAATCCATTGCATAAAAGTATTTGTCAATAAAGAAAAACTCAAGAATACCCCTATTTCGTAGTTTTATTTTTTTATGATAAACCCATAAAATTTCCCAATGAGTATTATAGTTTCTATAGGTCCTTGAATACAAAAATAAAATCCATGGCCCAGGTAGAAATACATTAATATACCCACAACAGAAACTTTGAAGTTATATTTTGCGGGTTTTTTAACATTTTTATCGATTACTTACACTGTAAAAAGTAACTTTCTTATATTAACAAAAAAATTAGAACATTTTCGAAAAATTAGTATAAGTTTTCGAAAAAATTTGTAAATATTCGAAAAAAATCGTAAATTTACTAAATTCAGTATATTATCGAAAAATTCGAGTATTCTCGATTTTTTTTTTGTGAATTTGCAAGAAAAATTGATAATTTTCAATTTTTTTTCGAAAATTTAAATAAATAGTTGTAAATTTACGAAAAATAGTTGTGAATTTACAACTGTTTTCGTAAAATCACAAAAAAAAATCGAGAATTCTCGAATTTTTCGTTAATATAATACTAAATTTAGTAAATTTACGATTTTTATCGAATATTTACAAAATTTTTTAAAAATTCACTAATTTTTTGAAAAAATTCTATTATTTTTATAAATCTAAAAAAGTTACTTTTTACAGTGTATGTCTTTTGGGTCCCTGGAAACGAATATGGTATCTGTTTTTATTTAAAATTTTCTGTTACCCACAAAAGAATATAATTTTTAAAAAAACCCTAAAATTACTTATTTGGCTTAAATGAACAATTTTAGATAAGTACGCAGATATCATACTTGTATTCAATAGATAAAAATTTTTTCAAACAAAACGGATTTCATAATCGTATCCATCAACCCAAAAATCATAAATACTTGTTAAAAAATTTTATAAGAAAAACCGAAAGAGCAGTTTTAGTCGAGGACTTAAATTCATTTATCCTCGGTTATCTTCAGCATGGTGATCAATTCCTACTTAAGATTTGATTCAAGTCTGGAGCTCTTTCTCTCTTCGTGGCAAAAAGATCTGATTTCACGTGTTCTGTTTTTCATATGCATTTGTATGCATTTATTTATACTTGATTTAAAAATAAATATTTGTTTTAATTATTTTCAAAAGCTACGTTTGATCACTAATTAATTTCATAATCGATAAAAAGCAATGTTTTCAATATAAATTAATTACAAATGCATTAACATATTTTTTAATTAAAAAACAAAAACAATGAAACCTTTTTTTTTGAACTTATATATTTTTATTAATAAAGTTGAAGCTATATATGTTTGCCCTCACAAAAAATGTATTTATAAAAAATAAAATTCAAATTTTTATCAAAATATAAAATATAAATATATTATTTAATTTAGTATCAAAATTTATTGTAAAAGTTTTTTATAAATATGGTTTTCATTTTATTATACTGAATCTGAATTAGCATAAAAGTTTTAGAGATGCCAAAAGGGAATAGAACTGTACCGACCACGTTTTCATAATAAAATCCCGTATTATATTTACAATTCCACTTAGAGTTTTGAAATATCTAACTTCTATTTATTCGTATATTGAAATTGGAATCGAATATATCGAAACTTTTGTTATTAAGTCACGAATGTTATATCAAAACATTTAAATGTAAACCTACTTTTTTATATTCAAAATACAACGCATATGCGAATACTTTTGTAAATATAACTATTTTTTCAAAACACGAAAAAAATTCATATCAGTTAGTAATGCTTTACCTTCGAGCTAATTCTACAGGATACCTATATTCTATTTTCCACTGCTCGGTAATAATGCTCGAATTCGTCAGACAGTTGAAAAATCAGGGACTTGTAACAGTACCTTAATTTTAGTTTTCGATTTTTATTGGAAATTAAAAAACTTTTTCGAAAATTTAAATATTTTTTTGTGTATATTTACAGGATTTACTCTTAACAAAGTTTTATTTAAAAGAAAAAAATTATTTATTTTATTAAACAAATGAGTAAACTCTTACTTACACGTAGACAGATTTTCATAAACGGTTGGGCAGTAAAGCATGTTTTATTAATTAGGCGTTCGTAATAAAACCGATGATTAAAATATATTGATTGAGTTGCTATTTATAAAATTTAATAAAATATTATAAATACATTACAATAAAATATATATATGGGCACGTCCAGGATAGAACGACCAGCCGAAAAATAAAAAATAAAAATAAATTTTTTTTGTGTCACTTTTTATCTAGGATTTGTGAAACCACTCCTATTTTACACTTCCTGATGCTTAACTTTGAGATACAGCTGCTCCAAACTTGAATTTTTTCAATTTTTTGATTTCAGCTGCCCAGTTCAAACTGAAATAACTCAAAACCATAAAACTTATAACATATACATATGATTGGGGAAAAATTTTCTTTTTACCTGGCCTACCCGAAAAAAAATTTTATTTTTATTTTGGGTCACTTCCGGTTTCATTTTTAATGGTTTGAAATTTTCAAATTGATCGAAAGTCAAGTTCGCCATAATTATTTTTGCTCAAATTTTCCCAAAATATTGGCCTATGTGTCAGTTTTACCCAAAAAAATGTTGTTTTACTCAACAAAATTATGGATATGTGATACTCAAATGAGCGCCCACAATCATTATTTTAGTCTGTCAAAATCAGCCAAAATTAGCTCGAAATCAGCCAAAAATATCGTACAAATTAGTTATTGGTCTTTTTTGATCAATTTTACCGATAATTAATTATATTGATACCGATTTTAAGTTGATTCAAAAAAAAAAAACAAATTCCGCCCTCTGTTTTGGCTAATTTTGGCTGTTTTTGGCAGACTAAAATAATGATTGTAAGCGCTCGTTTGAGTATCACATATCCAACATTTTTTGGGTAAAACTGACACATAGGCCAACATTTTGGGAAAATTTGAGCAAAAATAATTATGGCAAACTTGACTTCCGGTCAAAAAAAAAGAAAATTTGAAAATTTGAAACCATCAAAAATGAAACCGGAAGTGGCCCAAAATAAAAAAAAAATTTTTCGGGTAGGCCAGTTAAAATAAATTTTTTTCCCAATCATATGTATATGTTAAAAGTTTCATGGTTTTGAGTTATTTCAGTTTGAACTGGGCAGCTGAAATCAAAAAATTGAAAAAGTCCAACTTTGGAGCAGCTGTATCTCAAAATTATGCATCAGGAAGTGTAAAGTATGGGTGATTTCACACAGGGATAGCAAATATTGTAATTTTCCATTACCCATTACAATTAATGAATTTGTAATGAGTAATGGAAAATAATAATAATACATTAATAATATTACTAACCATTACTTTTTGTAATGGTTAATGGCTAAAAGTCCATTACAATTACAAAAAATGTAATGGGATGTAATTACATGTAATATTACACAAAATTTGACTATTTCAATAAGAAAACAAGTTTTTCTGCATAATAGTATGAAATTGTTTATTATGATTCACGAGATGATTCAACTAATTGGTTATTTTTTAAGCTGAAACTGATTTGTAAAATTATGAGATTTATTTAATATAGAGAAATAAGCTTATACGTATCAATTCTTTAAAAATGTAATTTGTTATTAACAAATTATTGGCCAATTTTGCAATAATTTGTTTATAACAAAAAATTGACCACCAAATTCGCAAAATGGACCCCGGTTTCGTGTTCAGCGGGTCAAAAAAACATAAATACCACTTATTTTTATCCTCGGAAAAAGAAATTTAATTTTTTAATTTTTGGGCGTGATTAGTATGGCTGGCGCCTAGACTATTAGACTCAAGTTTCAAAATAAATTTTTTATGTTAATGAATGTTTTTCTCCTTATTGGGCATAAGAAATGCAAGTGTGGAAGACGTAATCTCTTACGCAATTTACGAGTTTTCACGTACTCAATAAAAAAACGCTGCCAAGTAATTGGGACTATGGTTACTCATTAGCAATAACAAAATGTTCTTAATGGTCTATTTTACTTAACAACGTATAACGTCATAAGAAAAACTAAAAATGATCTTTTCCTTGATATTGTCAGTTTAACACCTCTTAGAAAAAATTAGGATTTTTACATAAAAAATTAATACTTTCATAGAAAAAAATTATGTTCTACATCCGAATAGAAAAAAAAATTAGTGTTTTTTGTATTTTTTAAAGGGAAAAATTTATTTTTGATACAAAAATTTTCAAAATATTAAGTATAAGATTGGAAATATCAAGAAAAAACATTAATTCTGTGTATTAATACTTTTATAGAAATAAATTAGGTACTACGTCTAAAAAAAAAATAATAATTTTGTTTTTTTTATATTTTTTGAAAAATTATGAGAAAAAAATGTTTTTAAATTATTTATTAGATTTGGAGTTATGGAGTAAAATCATACTTTAAGATATTAGTACTTTCTTAGAAAAAAATTAGATACTACGTCCAAAAATAAAAAAAATAATAGTGTTTTTTTAATTTTTTTTATGCAAAAAATTTTCAAAAAATTGAGTATCAGATTCGAGAAATAGAGTAAAAACTATATTTTCAGCTATTGGTACTTTCATAGAAATAAATTATGTACTAAGTTCAAAAAGAAAAAAATATTGCTATTTTTATTTATTTATGTAAAAAATTTTAAAGAAAAAAAAATTTTTTAAAAAATTAAGTTTCAGATCTAAAAAATTGACTATAAAGGATATTTCTAGAGTTCCACGACATTTCGATATTTTATCGATATTTATGTCCTATTTTCGATACGATATCAAAATCCAAGGGCTCGATATGTCGATAATATCGATATCGGTCTTCAAAAAATTTTTTTTTGTATAACAAAAAATTTAATAAATTTGTATACTAATAATAATTTTTACTGATAAATATATAAAAGAAAATTAAATTTCGCATACAAATTCACATAATTTAGATCTTTCTCAAGAATTAATACACATTAATTTGAAATATTATATTTCAAAAACTAGTACTCCCAAAGAAAAAAATGAGATACAGCTTTCAAAAAGGAAAAAAATATTGTTTTTTTTTATTTTTGTAGGCAAAAGATTTTGAGAAGAAAAAGTTCAAAAATTTAATCTCAGATTGGAGATATCGAGTAATAATCATATTTACAGATATTGCTACTTTCATAAGAAAAAATTAGATATTACATCTAAAAAAAAATATAAACTACTAACTATAGGAATTTCATAGTTTTAAATTCAAAAATAGAATAAATGATAAAACTTAATAATTTATCTAAAAAATTGAATATAAAACATAAACTACACCTAAATAAACTAAGATAAATTTGAACTTTGCTTAAAATAAATGTGAAAACTAGTATTTTCAATAAAATAGGCAAATAATAGGTGATGCAACGTCTCATTACTTTTTGTAATGGTTAATGGTGTTTTGGCAATTACCCATTACTTTTTGTAATGGTTAATCATTGTTTGGCCATTAACCATTACAAAAAGTAATGGAGTAATTGAACAATGAATAATTACTATTAATGAAAAATGTAGTTAATTGGAGTAATATTACGAATGTAATGGAGATATGCTATCCCTGAATTTCACAAACCCCGGGTAAAAAAAAAATCCAAAAAAATATTTTTATTTTTTTTTATTTTTCATCCGGTCGTTCTACCTTGCACGTGCCCATATACACTGTCAAAATTTACAATTCAAAAATATATAAAAGTAAAACAACAGTAAAATTGCATTAAAACATTAACTCAGGAATGGTTTATCGAGCTATAATAACCAAAATCTGCCACAACAAATGCGTTAATAATCATTTCAATTATAACTATTATTTTTATAATAAATATTATTCCCTCAGCATTTTGATTGACGCAAAAAAAGTTAGTAAATTAACCTCAAGGAATTCAGTAAAAATAAATTATAATAAATGTTTGTAAAATCTGTTATATATGTCGTAGGATAATCGGTTTTATAGGCCAGCCCATAGAGGAAAAAGTGTTCAAGCAAACCTATTTCGCTATGAAACTGCGCGCTCTAGTTCTATATAGCCTACAGGCCGGCTTTTAGCGTATAAAACTGAAAGAGGTCAGCTTCATAGACAAATATCAAAGTTTCGAGACTCTTAATTTTAAATAATATAAATTTACCAATATTATGTCTAGAATTATTTATATTTATCTTATAGTTTTATTTATATTATTTAATTTATTTTAAATAATAATGTCTAACAATAATTATAATGAATATAATAATAATAATAATTTTTTATAATTTTATGTTTTACAAAATATAATAATATTGTTAATATTTTTAGTTTATCTTTATTTTGTTTGAAATTAGTATCAATAAAATGAATTGATAAATACACCAATTTTGTCAAGATTATTATCTAATATTTCTTTTATTTATTGCAGCATGATAAACTGTTATGTGGCAGTGAGAATTGCATAATAAGTTTTCCTTGAAACACGCACACCTTTTTGCTCGGCACTGATTTTTAGCTGGTTTACACTTACATTTCTTGAACCCTTGCCCACCTGATAAAAGTCAATGTAGAAAGATCAAAGGATGGTTTCCACGAACAGAAATACAAGTATGCGAAAGTCAAATTATTCAATTAAACGAAGTTCCTGAAGTTATATTAACTTAATAATGTAAATAAAACTATAAGATAATTATAAATAATTCACGACATAATATTACTAAATTTATATTATTTAAAACTAAGAGTCTCGAAATTTTGATATTTGTCTATGAAGCTGACCTCTTTCAGATTTATACACTAAAAACCGTCAGAAATAGAAACAAACGATTTTATGGCTAAGGAAAAATTGGTCTCTTTAAAATTGGGTAAGGGTTCTGATCAACACAAAATTATTCGACACATCAATGATTCTACACAAAAAAGTTTTACGGAATCAATCTACACCAAAAATCGTTGTGCTGAAAAGTTCAAGACAAATTTTTTTTAGCCAAAGTATTTATAGCCAATAAAACCGATTATCCTATGGGGCTACGACATATATAAGTTGGTGGGCTTCATGGAGGCCAACATCTTGACGACAGTTTGATCTTGAAGACATTTTTGAAAATAGTACCTCATTTTCTTTTGTGGGAGTACTAGTTTTAGAAATACTTTTTACTGTCAATTTTTGGATCTGAAACTTAATTTTTTGAAACTTTTTTTTTCCAAATATTTTACATAAAAAAATAAAAATAATAGCAATATTTTTTTTCTTTTGGGACATAGGTAGTACTTAATTTTATTTTATGAAAGTACTAATATCTAGAATTGTCTTTTTTACTAAGTAAAATAAACCATTAAGAATATTTTGTTATTGTTAATGAGGAACCATAGTGCTAATTATTTAGCACTATGGCAGCGTTTTTTATTTCAATAACGAGGCAATCAAGGAATAGCGTCAGAAAATGATCAAAATACCTTAAAATAACCATTTATTTTACAATTTACAGTTTTATTTAAATATTTCATTACTAACAATCAAGCTAAATGAGTAGAACAATTTAGTAGCAAAAAGTTTTTTGAAAGGTTTCCACAAGCTTTTTAAAGCGTTTTCAAAACATTTTTACTGATTTTTACCGATTTTCATTTGAAAATCGACACACTAAATTAAGCCATATGTAATAGCTACTTATAAAATAAGGGACAAAATATTGGTTTTGTCTTTGCATGTAAGCGAGTGCAGACAGCATGCAAAAGTCGAACCCCATATTTTGTCCTGTGATTTAAAATAGGAAATAAGAAACACCCTAATGAACAATTCTTAAAACCTATAATGAACACGGTTGATTTTAGTAATAAAAAATGGCAATAAATTTGGTAAAAATGAAATTCTGTATTGAAATAAAATAAAAATTGTATTTTCCTTATAAATATAATCAAATTTGATGTTCATATTTTAAAAGAAAATATTGCAATTTTATCTTTTTCGTAGTGAAAAATGTGGAACAAGAAATTGAAACGAAATTGATAAATACATCGGCACTTTAGCTATATAGTTTCATATCTCTCCGTGTCTAGTTGCTAAAAGTTATTGAGGGAAAGTATAGCCATTAATAATATTCGGCAGCTGATAGAAATTTTATATATGATAAATAGTATTCGATAATGAATGTATTCTAAAATATCTAGATGGAAAATACCTATAATGCTCAAATGTTGGTAATAAAAATGCACAACTAATAATAAATTGGCTTTTAATTTTAATTTTTAAATGTAAATTACTATCAGTATTTGGTAATTAAAAATGATTTAAACAATTTTTATTAAAATTACGGTAAATATATTATTTAATTGTAATCCCAATTAAATATAAAAGTTTATACAAAATATTGTTAATTTTAATATGTAATTTATTTTAAAATTAGCGATTTAAATAAACTTGTTGTAACTTTATGAAATAAAAAATTACACAGTAATTTATTATTACAATTATATTTATACAATTCTATAAAATATTTACTTTGAAAAATGCTAAAAAAAAGGAGAAATAGTAAAAATTAACTACTATAAATAACTTTTTACCTATAACTAACGAAAAATTTAGATAAGCATATTCATAAAATCGTAAATCCATGGAAATTTCCAATTCCAAACCGTAACTTCGGATTTGCTACGGATTTGTGCGAGAACTTGTGAAACTTTTCAGGTTTGTCTGGAAACCGACCTAACCCGCAGCGAAATACTCAAAACCACCCTGACCCGAAAAGTGGAATAATCGCACACCCCTAAAAGAAAATTTACGTATAAAATTTACTATTTTTTAAAATTATAATTATTTTGTTGACTAAGCTGATAAAATTTTTATTTGTCGTAATAATTCAAATGTAACTTAATTTAATTATATTATAAAACTCAGAAAAAGAAATATAATATACTTGGATTGTCTAAAGAATAAAAATCGATAAAAACCGTCGATGATTTATTGGAACTCTCACTGGCATAAATTTGATTCAAAGATCTATTGCAGACCTAGGATAAAAATTGCGATTTTAGTAACAGGGGATAACAAAAAATGCGTCGTCTAAAAAAAATATAAATTGAACCTGCAAAAATGTTTCTTGAAATTCATCTGTATTACTCGAAATTTCAAATTGCACATTTCATCGAAAAATTTAGAATCTGAAATACTTAGACTGAAACGGTAAAAAGTAACTTTTTTTATAAACATATATTATCTGCAGAACTAAGTGAAATAAACCTAAGTAATTCAGGTATTACCATAAAAGTAAATATAGCTGCATGAGAAAAAGAAGAAAACTACTGAAACCCCAATAGTTAAAATTTAGATTTGTATGAAGAGTACGAAATCGGATCTAAAGCATTGCGCAAGCTTAAATTTTATTTCCCTATCCCCTAAAACAGCTGGAGTAACATACCTACGAGCTATTGACTGTTGCACTGTTCACTAGAAAAATAACAGAGCTTTAGAAACCTTATGACTGCTATGTGGCTTAATTTAAATCAAACCGTCGGATCCTCAAATTGATCCCAAAGAATTTTTTCCCGAATGTAATACTAAAAATAAGCTTCCTAGTAATTTGTTAGCTCTTAAGGTTCAGTCCTCAATTTACGGCAGCCGTTTTTGTATATTAGCCTTTTATATAAAGAAAGTAAGATAAACGATAGATAACTTTTCTTATTTTTTTTGTAAAAAACTCGCATTAGCATGAAAAATTTTTTCCTCTTTTCAGATAAGAAATTTCGCTTAAACCTTTGCGTGTCCTCTAGGTCGATATCATCCACTAACTTATTATGACATAGCTGTAACTCAGACATGCACAATGACCGGTGGTTGTTTATTCCTCCTAAGAAAACCTTGACCCTTATTATGAACACCTGCGAAGACGCATTAGTTTTGGTTTAAAACTTATAACTGATTTGTGTTTTTCCACACAACCAACGATCATAGAACATGTTTACTTCTAATTATTATCAGTCCTAAAACCGAAATTACAATAAATGCCGAAATTTAAATTATCTTAATTCCATAAACCTAAAGTATTATTGATTTTTGGGTGAATTTCTAACTATTTATAGACATTTTGATAGAAAATAAAATCTAAACTTTATTTTTTTTAACTTAAAAATTTATTTTTTATTATTAATAGACATAACTTTTGTTTTTTCCAAAAGAAGTATTTTTATTTTTAGATTTTACATGATTTTTAGGCTAAAAATGTAAAAAAATCACATTTTATTTTTTCTATATTTTAATAAACCATTTTAATTAAATTGTCAAATTGAGATGTATCATTCAAAGGATACCAAAATTACTCTACCTTTGTAAAATTTCCCGCAGAATTCAAATTTTTGATCAGATTTTCATTTGGTCAAGTGACTTAGCGGGAAATCAGCAAAATAAGTAACAAGTCAAAATTGAAAAAAACGAAAATCGGTATTACTCGCTTAAAACAAAAATTACTCTCGGGAAATTTTTTTCAGGAAAATATATGCAATTTTTAAAGATTTTGAGAAAAAAATTTTTTTTTTTTAGCAGGGAACTTTTGAATTATTTTCACTTAAAGTTTAACACAAATTTGAATTTCCCGCGAATTGGCATAGAGTAGCAAAAATCTGACTTAAAATTCGAATTTTTTATCAAATTTTACATCGAAAACCTACTTTTTTTTCTTTCTTTAACGTTTTTTAGAGCTTTTTTATGGGATTTTCAAAAATGTTGGCTGAGGAGAGAAATTTGACCAAAAAACTTTAAATCAACATAGCACTCTTCAAAATTTATAGAAAACCTTTAAATTCGGGAAACCATCTATTTTTAAGTTGTTTTATCGAAAAAAACCAAATTTCCTATTTTTGAGACCTGGCATATCATTTTTTACATTTTATCCACGGAATTACCCTTTACGGTTTTTTAATTTATTTTACTTTTAGATTTATAAGATGTTATCCCTTTAAAATCCCATATTTCTGGTAGCGATTTTACTCTACACAAAAAAAATTAAAAAAACGTCACTTTTCAACAATTTCAACACAAAAAACTAAAATTTAATTAGTTTTCACGTGATTTGCATAAAAAATTTAATTTTGTGTCGAATAAAACGTGTAAAAAAATAATTTGATGAATTTAAATGGTGTGTAAAAAATAATGCGTGTTGAGTTTTGCGTGTTTTATTTTCGGTGTTTAAATAATATGGGTTAATTTTTTTTTGTTTTGAACAAGATCGCTACCATTGATATTTTGGGATATTACTCGTTTTTTTTCCCCATGCGCGATTCCTCGTTACCAAATTCCCTTACCCTACTGGTTTTTTGAAATTTTTTTGAAATTTAAAGTTTAGTCAAATATTCACCTAAAATCAAAATAATGATTTTTAGCACGAGTGCCATTTTATCAAAAGAAACTGTAGTAGAAAATAAAAAAGTGACGCAAGAATGCTGCAACAGGTTACTGCTATCTGATAATACTAAACACTATTTTATCTACCGTCGCAGAGGAAACTTTTTATAATAAGTATCAAATACATCAATATTCACTCTGAAAATTATTTTCCAAGTTCTTTTCTGGGTAATTCAAACTCAAAGGGGTAATTACTATCCAGATATAGTAATTACCCGGACAATACGGTTTTTCGATATTAAGGCAAAGTTTTCGGGAACGGGCTTAGAAATTCAAAGTTTAAACAACTTGTAATATGTTACTTACTACCTTCTTATTAAAGACATATATTTCTTTTGCGCATTTTTAATGTTAATTAAAAAACGTTACATCATCGATCGTATGAGGAAATGACAAACTGTTTTAAGTTTATATTATATTATTTCCTCATTTAACTTTATTATTCTCAGTGAATTAATTTTTTGCAGACGGTATCTTTAATATAAATAAATATCTTGCATATCATGTTAAGTGATAGTGTTGAGTTAATGAAATCTCATTATTTTTTAAAAATATAAAACAGGTGTTTGCAAATAATGCAAAAATTTATTCTTGTAATTTTTAAATCTTAAGAAGTAAAGTTATTAACATTTTAAAAATTTATATATATTTTGAGTAATTAAATAAAGCAAAAAGTCACCTAAATTTAAAAATGGATACGATAAGCGAATTTTTTTGTGAAATTTTAAGAAGCCCAATCAACGTAATATTAGTAGCAATAATTACTTTATTAGTTTACAAAATAATGAAAAATAAAAATAAAACGTATGAACCAATAAATGAAATAAAAGAATTGCCAAAATTAAGGAAAGATTTTACAGTCGAAGAATTAAAAGTTTATAATGGAACAGGATCAGATGGACGCATATTAGTTGCAGTTAATGGAAGTGTTTATGACGTAACAAAAGGAGCTAGGTTTTATGGGCCAGGTGGTCCTTATGCTGCCTTTGGAGGGCGGGATGCTAGTCGGGGTCTAGCAACATTTTCTGTCGCCCCTGGAAAGGAGGAATATGACGATTTGAGTGATTTAGATGCATCAGAAATTAATTCTGTGAAAGAATGGGAAGAGCAATTTAAATCTAAATATGAATATGTTGGAAAGTTGCTTAAGCCAGGAGAAGCACCTACAAACTATTCTGATGATGAAGATGCACCAAGTGTGCATAATACTGAAGTGAAAAATTGATGAGTGTGATGGTAACAGCTGCGGATGTCCAGCATGCGGATATTAAGAAATAATGTAAAGTGAAGTTGACTATATTTTATTCTCTTTAACTCCTAATCATGTGAAAATTATGTAAATATATAAATCTGCTTTTATATTTGCATTATAAATGGAGAAACAATTAAATTTAACAGTGCTGGGTTATAAAAAATTATCGTACGGGGGAAAAGGTTGACAATATGCCTTAGAAAAAATATGCCATGTATAACCAAATTACAGTGCACCAATTTAATAAAAAAATTTTTGAATTTGTAAATTTGTTATTAGTTTTAATTTTTTATCGTTTTCTGAGTCAATGAGTAACTATTTCAGCAAAGTAGCAGGTTAATTTTTTACTTAAAAAGTGTTAATACTTTTATGGAATATTTACTGATCAGTAAACAGATATAATAGTGTCAAAAAATAAGGGTTGTTTAATATTTGAAAATTGTTAAGAAATCTATAGCTATAAGTATAATATCTATGCATAAAAAACTGATAAAAGTATGCAGGTGTATATAAATGTGCATGTATGGCAATTTTCATTTTTAGATATGTTAATCTGGTTAATGGAAATTCATAAAATAATCAAAGAATGTTAAAAATATAACGGAATAATTAAAAATTGAAAAGTTTTTTTTTTATTTCATTTAATTTTTTGTCAATTTCATTTTAAATTTTGTAAATTTTTTAATTTTTTAGGTAAATTATAAAGTACTGAAGATCATTTAAATTATTATTAATAAATATGGTTTTAAAACACTGTAGTATATTCATTTGTTTATAGTATGCAATAGCTAGAAAGATATAGAATATCCCAAATCCCACGCAAATTAACATCATACATGTTTTCATGCAAACTTGAATAATAATTTCACCTTTTTTTAAAAAGTCTTATTGTTAATCAAAGCCTGATATTTTATAAATTCATTAATATTACTATTATTACCTATATTGATTATAAAAAACAAACATTATATAGATTTTAAATGATCTAAGCAATGGAAAATTTCACTAATAAAAGAAATAAATTTTTTTATCTTGATTAAATAATAATTTTTTGCAACAAAATTACACTCTGCATATAAATCAATTATTAAAATTTTTAGAAAAAAAGTAAGAAAAATTGTCGCTCTTTTTTTTAAATTAGCCAAAAAACAAAAATTGCCGCAAAAAAATGAGAACTAAATCTTGAGAGCTTAAAAATGACTTTGAGGCTTATTTTTAGTAGTACTTTTAGGAAAAAATAATTCAAGACCAATTTGAAGACCAAAGCATTAAGTTTAGTCCCATAACCAAATTTTAGACTGCCAAAATTTCAGACCAATATATCTACTCTCAAATCTGTCCAAGATTTTTGAAAAATTACTAAAAATAGGAATTGTAAATCTTCTTAAACAAAATGGAATATTAATTTTGATGAAGTTTATTAAAAATAAACAACGATCTATATGGAACAAATAAATATGATAACTTTTTTCATTATCTTTGTCTGTGTGTCTGAGGACTGAGCCTCTCTTTGTCACACAGAATAATTTTTCTTGAAGAAAGTTATATGATGTTAATTTTTAGATGGAAAAAATTTTTTTATTAAAAAATGAAAAATCTGAAAGTTCATTTCAGCTCTGCAAGAAAACAGGGCGAGCTTCATCAGTGTGAGACCCTGTTTTCTGCTTTTCACATATGAACAAACAGAAAACTTAATAATTTACAAAAAAAAAAACAAAAATGTAAAAAAAATTTTTTAAAAGAAAGAAAGAACTTACATTTTTTGACACGCCAGGAAGAGAGTTCTCTCCTTCTACGCACACACACACTTAAAGCTCCCACATCTGCGTTCAAATTATGTCGTCAAACTATGAAATATTTAAAACTAAGATAAAATGTAAAAATTATAAAAATATAAAAAATATAAAAAAAATTTTTTATTCAAATAGAATTTTTTCATTTTTTAAAAAAATATATATGTATGTCTAGATGGTAGACGACAATTATTATTTTTGTTTTTGTAGGCATTTTTTCGATCAATTGCCAATTAATATTCACAAAAAAACAGTAATAATTACTGTTTTACGTTCCAAATTAATTAAATTAATTTTGATGAAGTTTATTAAAAATAAACATCATGTTTATTTGTTCCATATAGATCGTTGTTTATTTTTAATAAACTTCATCAAAATTAATTTAATTAATTTGGAACGTAAAACAGTAATTATTACTGTTTTTTTGTGAATATAAAATGGAATATTGTCTACAAAACAGTTTGGGTTGAGAGAGGGACTGAACACAGGTTATTCCATTGATCATATTATAGAAAATATATATAGAAAATTATATAAGTCTAACATTGTAGTTGTAATATTCTTAGCTTTTTAAGAAATGTCTTTGACCTAGTTGATTATAAAATCTTTTTAAATAAATTAAAAAACCTAGGTATTCGTGGAAAATCTAAGGTTGTGCATGATGGATCATTTTTGATATATATTAAATCAACATCCGATATTTGTATGAACGTCACAGACGATATAGGATCTTGCAAGTGTATTTCCACCAACGCTAGTTTAGCGCAAAAGCAAAGGTCAGCAATGACGTAAATTAGGAATCCCACATCGCTGTTCTTAAAAATAATTAGACACCTTCTTTAATTGAACTAGAAGAGGCTGACGCTTTTTTGTATTGGACGTCTTCCCCAAAAATTTATGATATGGGCAGACACAATTCAGATTATACATCGCTTTTCAGGTGCCCGAAAGATTATTAGAGCTATCACTTAGAGTACTATCATTCAGTAGTATATTTATAGCTCGCGTCCAGAAAAGTAAAGATTGGCCCAAATCGCATGTAAATTACCTTCTGAGGTGATAACAAGGATGGTAAAATACGATTTGGGGCATTCTTTATTTATGGACAAGGGCCGTATAAAATTTTTCTGTGTTTGTGGCGAGAAAACACGACTTTGGAAATACGTGCTTTTGGGCCGCAGACCAGAAAAGTATATTTATTGAATTATAGTTACTACCCAATTTTTAGACAGTTATATTTTTATGATTATATTACAGAACAAGGTACTAAAAATGGGTTATAGCCGAGGTTATAGCCATCTTGCGCTCATCTCCCTTTTTTTGCTCACTTGCGCTATTACCGTGTGCCAATATTAACATGGAACATGTTTATAGGGAGGGGGTACTTCAGAACTTGAAAATTAAGGGGGGGGGGGGTAAAATTTGTCCTTTTTAAGGGGGGTGGGTAAAATTTGTCCTATTTAAGGGGGGGGGGTCAAATAAGACTTGAATAATTAGGTAAGTATATATAAATAAATAAAATACTTTTAAAAGACTTTGAAAAATCTGGGCTTAAGGACTTAGGATAATACAGGTTTATGGACTTAGAATAATATCGATTTAGGGACTTGGAATAATTCAGGTTCAGGGACTTATAATAATTCAGGTTTAGGGAATCAAAATAGTTTGGATTTAGAATCTTAACAACTAGTAAGGTGATAATTACAAATTATAAAAATACAAAATTGTATTGTAATGTTGAGTAACATTTGTATTATATCTAGTCCTCATTTGGAAGTAAACATGTTCCATGCATTTAGGTTGTGTTTAGACAAACCGGTTTTATAGATTATATTTTACTTATTTAAATATTCATAGAAAATTTTTAGCCTGGTTACAAGATTTTTCACTAATAGGCAATTGAGAAATCGACTTTTGAAAAAAAAACAGCCTATCTTAGCGATTCCTCGCGTATGCGCTACTCAAAAAAAATTTTTTGACCCCGGAATCGGATAGCTAGGGAAATTTCCTATCCGGACCTAAAAGGAAAAAATTTTTCATGCTAATGTGAGTTTTTTACAGCAATAATAAAAAAAATTATGACTCATTTTTCTTACATTTTTTACGACAGTCAAAAACACTAAAATGGCTGCCAAAAATCGAGATTTCGCTCTGGGAGGTTAAAAATTGGCCTGGTTACTTATTTTTTGTAGTACTTTTAGAAAAAAACACTTTGGGGCAGTTTTGAAGACCCGACCATACAAATCGCACTCACTTCATTTAAATTTACCCAATATAAAATTGCATATTTTATTGTAATATTGCTTTACATTTATTTACCTAATCAATTGTGTAAATTTTATTCAGTATTATTAAAAATCTTTCCGTAATTATTAATTTCAAATATCATTGTGATAATTTTTATTGTTTAGTTGGAAATCAGGTTCTACCTTTTATTTATTCTATATTAATAAATAACAAATTTATTTTTAATATGTTTTTTACGTAAATCCTACTTTAAAAAAAGGCTTTTACCCAATTTTTCACTGATGACTGTATTAGCTTTTTCTTTGGCGTTTTCGTGTAAAAATATGCATTACGCATGTATAAACACCTCATAACACCTGAAATTATGTCCACTATGTACACTATGCACACTGTTAGACTATGTAATACACTATAATACATGTTTTAACACCTGATACGCATATAGGTTATTTTTACATTACTTCATAATAAAAAACAAATTATCAACACCTGAACAATTAAATATAAAAATACAAGATAACTATAAAAATTAACTACAAAATCTATTTTCTATAAAAAACTCATATGACATAATTTTTCGTCTAATTTATTCGTGTTCTGATTGGTCGCGCTGATTTTGCCATGCGCATAATTCATATTTTTAAACAGATGCTCTGTGCTAGCAGTGTAAAATACTAGAAGTTCTTCGGTCACATACGCTCGTGCGATATTTAATTTTTATTATCTTTTAAAATACTTATTTATTAATCAAATTTTATTTATTTGTAATTATAATTACATGTATTAAAACATATTGAACTAAGAAATAAAATATTTTTTTTCATTTTATTATAAAGTATTCTAAAAATTACGTCATCGATTTTATCTATTCATTGATGAACAGCAGCACACTGTATAAAAATTTTTAAGACAATTTTTAATTTATTATAATATAATATAAACTGTAAAAATAATTAAATTTTTTAATAAAAAAAGTTAAAACTAATAGAATATTTTATCTGTAGATGCATTGCATCACATATGAAAATTCATTTGAGTATTCCGTCATTCTATTAAAAAATTTCGCCTTCCAGGACAAAAGATAAAGTAATCAATATTTGCATTCAGATGAAATATTAAGTATTTTTTTCTTGAAATAAATTTTGAAAATAAGAATAATAATTTTTTATCTTTATTACTGGTAAAAATACTTAAAAATAACCTCTTTATTATAATTTACAGCTTTATTAACATAGAACATGTTTATAGGGTAGGGATACCCTAGTAGTCAATATTTGATATTACCTTTGTTTTTTATATTTAATTTATCAATAAGTCAAGGTGAATTACCTGACATGTGGAAAAAAGGACTTATAGTCCCGTATATATTTAAAAATGGAGAAAACAATATAATAACAAATTATAGACCAGTCACATTACTCGGCACCTTCGCCAAACTGTTAGATCATATTATATATGACAAAATATCAATATTCTTCAATAAACAAATAATTTCTGAACAACATGGCTCAATGCCAAAAAAATCAACAATAACAAATTTAATTACATTTAAAGAATATGTTTTACAGGCATTTAATAAAGGTAACCCTGACCATGTACTTTACACAGATATCGCCAAAGCCTTCGATTAGGTGAATCATAAATTATTAAGAAAAAAATTAAATGAATATGGTATTACTGGTACTCTACTGGAATGGTTCGAGTAATATTTAACTAATAGAAAATTGTTTGTCAAAATTAATAATATTGGATCAAAAGAAATAGATTACATATCTGGTGTCCCACAGGGTTCTAAAGTAGGGCCACTGTTGTACATCATATTATATGTTAATGATTTAGTAAATAGTGTACAAAGCTCAAAATTTTTATTATACATTGATGATCTCAAACTGTTTAAGGAAATAGAAAATAATGCAGGCAAATATTTGTTTAATGAAAGTATTAAAAGGCTAAATAACTGCAAAACAAATAATGGTCTCTCGCTCAACTTAAATAAATGCAAAATTATGATTTTCAATAAAAAGAAAAAAATGATTAAAATAGGTGAAGAGATCAAATATAAAATTAATAATATAGAAATAGATACCATTTCAATTATAAAAGACCTAGGTGTACTTTGTGATGAAGCTCTTACTTTTGAATCACATGTTGATTTTGTTATAAATAAAGCAAAAAAAAGAATTTTCTTTCTAAAAAAAATTCTTAAAAATTTCTCTAATATTAATTCATTGAAATTATTTTATAATGCACTGATTTAAATTTGACTATTTCTCGCATGAATATACAGAAATAATGAATAAATTTGATATTAAAACATTAGAATCATCACGAAGTATGTCTGATTTTAAACTTCTGTACAAGCTGTTAAACAATAAAGTAGATTCAACTGAACTATTGCAAATAATAAGTTTTAATTTTCCCAACCCAAAATTGAGGAATAGAAATATATTGTTTTATCTTCCCTATGAATTTAAGATTAATAGAAATACATCCTCAATATTTAGAACACTTGAACTCTACAACGAGTACAACACAAATATTTATATATTTAACATTTCGGAATACAGTTTTTCTAAAAGTCTTAGAATCATGGTGGAGAAATATAACTAGCTAAAAAATCAAAAAGGATTGTTAACTAATTGTAAGATTAAAAATAAGATTGTTAATAATCACTTAAGCAAAATCCAAAATTAGAAATAAAATTTAATAAAATTATAATATAATTAAATAAAATTAAAAATTACACTTATTCATTATTTTATTCAAATAATATAAGAGAATATAAAAACTAATGTAAAATATATGTAATAATTATACTAAAAAAAAAAAAATAAATAAAAAATGAAAAAAAAATTTTTATCTTGTTTGAACAATAAATTGGAACTATGATTAAAATTTTTAGGATGAAAAAGCGGAGAAATAGTACGTAATTGATAATAAGAAACTAAAAAACATCATTTACCTATATTAAAAAAATTAATTATTTAATTTTTAAGTATTTATATTATAATAAATAAAAATTAATTTTTTAAATAAATTAAATGATTAAGAATTAGATTAATTATTTTTTTTTCAATGCGTAAGTTTGTATGTAGGGAAATTGCTTCTACATTTTCATCGAGCAACCTCATTATTTGGGATATATTATTAGTTTTTAATAAAATTTTTTTTATGGAATTGTAAAGCCAGGGAAATTTCAGATGAAAAAACTCTACCTTTAGCCCTCTGATACTTTTCGGGTATACCCGGAGACTGACCCGAAGCTCAGGTAACCGCACACTCCTAGCTAAAACAGTGTCTAGATAAGGTATATTAGGCATCTACTGATTGGAACAACCTAACATATTCTTGCGAAATACTCTGCACGTGCCAAATAATAGATAATAACGATTTCGTTGTAATTTACACTATTATACGTTGGTCTTAATTAATAAATTGTCTATATTTTTATACACATTTGCATATTATGAACACATATCGAGTAATAAATTTTACCAAAAAATTTACATATTTTTGTAAGCATCTAGGTCGATTATAAAGTTTTTATGTACGAACGTGATCATTATCAGATACGTTAAAATTTTCACTTACATAGATACCAATATTTTTTTCTGGTCTGCGTTTTTTTCTCGCTACTATTGCAGAAAAATGTTATTCGGCCCTTGTCCATAAATAAGGCATAAATAACCCAAATAGCAGTTTACTCGGCTTCGCCTCAGAAGGTAATTAACTTGCGATTTGTGCCATTCTTTATTTTTCTGGACTCGAGCCGTAAATATACTATTGCCTACTTAGGGCGTAAAGCAAATTCTGAAAATTCACTGTCTAGGTGATAAATAGATTTATTTTCTACTTAATATTTTTTTTTTTATTTCTGATGATTTTTAAGTAAATGTAAAGTTCAAAACTTTATCTTGGTATCGTGAATTTAATTAATTATTAGTTTCTTTAACCAACGAAATAAATGTAAATAATTTATTTTTTATTAATAAAATTTCTAGATAAAATAATAACTTTAATTATACATAAAAAAGTTTTGCAGATAATAATAATTTTAAAAAATAATTTAATTTTAGATTCTCATTTTAATAAGAATGTATTTATCACACATGGTAACGCTTAATAATTTAAAAATAATTAATTTGCAAAAAGATAATAAGTTCATACGTTTTTTGTCAATAATTTACAAAAGAAAATATTAATTAAAAACTTTTTCTTATAACTTAATTAAAATTAGCAAACTGTTCAAATAAATATCAATGACAAGATAACATATTTTTATTTAATTAAATTTAATTAAATATAAACATTATTTTAAAATGTGGAACTTAAAAATATTCAGGAAAGCTTTTCTCTTAAAATATCTAATATATATACATTGATTTCTCATGCATTACTATTAATAAAAGCAACAATTTTATTTAAAAATAAATTAATGATTTTAATAAATAGATAAAAAAGAATAGATTATTGCTAATATAGGCAGTTGAATGATTTAAATTTTACAAAACACGTGTTTTTAGAAATTTTTTTCTAAGTACCTCTTACAAAGGAAGTTCAATACATTTGGAACTCCATATTACACCAAATGGTTATGCTGGATGAGTTTATTATATTGAAAAAACATGCCGACTACCCTCCGTTCATTCCAATGGGCCTTCTGGGCCTAAAAATGCAGGGCTCAGTATTATGGAATAGGTTTTTTTTAGTAATTTTCAATGAAACGCTAAAACCTCACAAGTTAACCAAAACTCTTCTGGTTGGTCTCATTTTTTTGATGTAATTCTCACCTTTCAAACGCCCACAACCAAAATTTTTTATCATTAATTCTATCGTCACTATAGCCAATTAACAGAATGGTCATTTTTGGTTAAAATATGATAATTTGAAGTCGGAGTCCCAATTTTATGATTTTTTAAAAAAGCTCATTTTTAATGTTAACTTTGAAGAGCTATTTCTTAAAAACGACTCAACTTGGAGCTTGTAGAAATTTTTTGAGATATATAAAACCTTAAAAAATTGGTGATTTTTAACCAAAAATGACCCTTCAGTATATTAGCAATAGTGATGAGAAAATTAATGATAAAAAATTGCTGTTTAATATAAATAATTCCAATCGCTGCAACGTAGTCTATATAGATTTTACATAAAATAGATTGTATGATTTGGGATGTATCATATATTGTCGAAACTGAACGTATAGGGGCCACATCTAAGATATCAAAAATAATTTAGATAAACCTATACCTAATCATTGCAAAATATTTTATGTATATTAGAATAGATTTTAACAATGACGCGACATTAGAGACAGAACCGGATTTTAGAACCAGAAAAATTTCGGAACAATGTACATATCAATAAATTTAATAATACGATAAATGAAAATGAGAATGCCGGGTCGTTTAATTCTATATATATAAAAATGTTATAGTCCCAGGTTTATAAATATTCAAATTTACTTGATACGCATAAAAACATATGGCTTATAACACATGTATTTTAAATATATTTTTTTAATTTATATTAAAAATAAAATAAAAAGTAATTAGTCAAATACTGGCAGCACCCAGTCATGCGCGAGATTTTAGATAATTTTTTGGGGTGGCAAAACAGTATATTAAAATAAATTTACGAGCAATTTATATGGTAACCCAAAAATATTGGGGGAGGGGGCAAGTACCCCTCCGTGCCTCCCGTAATCTATGCACCCAACGTCACATAGCTCAAAAAATAAATATTTTTATGAAAGTTCAACACATTGTTAATATAAGTTGTAAAATTATTATATTGTTCAAAAAAATAAATGTGCATTAATAATTAAGAAAAAATTATATAATTTTTGTATTCAGATCACCTGACGAGGCCAAAGGATTTTTTGTTGAAATATTGTGAAATAAAAAAATTATTTTTTGTTTTATTTATTTTATTTGTTTTAAAGTTGAAACGCAATTTATTGCAAAAATAAAGAAAAAATTGTTAGCTCAAAAATCAAGTAATTTTATTTAAAAATAATAAAAAATTAAGTTCAGCTCCATAGTCGAGAAGCTGTATATGTTAGATGTATGTACTTTATTATTATAAGATGATTTAAACAGTATAAATCCTGTTGTCGTTCCAAATATTAAAAAGATTTTAGTAGGAATTTATTATGAATAATAAATGCGATCTTTTTGGAACAAGATATTTCTTTAATGTTTTTACATCGACGTTTCGGAGATTTGTGTCTCCCTTTTCAAGATCTAAAAAATACAATGCATACAATTTATATAAACAATTTTTTACAAAATTTTTTTATTACAGAAAAACTAAATTTTCAAATTAAATAAATATATAATAATTAACTTACGAAAATTTTAAAAAATATCTTTTTGAATTAGAAACATAATATTATACAATAAACATTATAAAATTTTTTTTAAAAATTTTTTATATATATAGAAAACAATAATAAACTGTAATTTTAGTTATAAGAGTTTCTGTTCTCACTGCTAATGAAGTACTAAAATCTATTAAATTGAAAAAGTTTAAAGGTTCACCGATTCATACGTTAACAAAAATTTTTTTATTATTAGACAAAGAGAAAAAAGTTTTTTTATATATATATTGAAAGAATTTGATTAAGATAAACAAAATTGATATTTTTTTTAATTACTTATGTATAGGAATCAAGGGTTAAGAGTTTATAGCTCAAGTACCTAGAAATTACATAAAGTATATAAATTTAAAGATCTTATGTCACAGCTGTAATTTTATGTAGCTCTAATGAGATTGAAATATTTTTTTTCTTTGATTTTTTTCTTTAACGTATTTTTAAACTATTTTTTATATAAAAAAAAAAAGAAAAAGAAAAAACGCGAAACAAAGTTTTAAAATCGTAATAAAAAAGCAAAACAGCAAAAACAAATTTTTTATTTAAAAATATTATTAATGTAGGAATCGGCTTAGTATTTTCAAATAATTAGCAAAAATTTTTATTTAATTTAAAAAGTAAAACAACACAACGTATTTATTTATACAGCAACATTAACTTTAAAGACTACATTTTTAACATTACTACTTTAAGTACTACATACTACACGCAACAGACTACATGCCACATACAGTACTACTGACGAACAACTGCCGAACAACTGACTCTCACGACCAAATTCCTGCAGCTTTTATACATTTTAATATTCTTTCTAGATCGTTCTATTCTCGAATTTTCTAGCTACTCAACATACATTCTTTCTATAAAAACTAACGACAGTTAAAACCTAGAAACTTCCATACATTAAAATATCATACGATACAGACACTACAGAAAACACACCATATGACACCGGAAACATCTTGACTTTAACGTACAACTACTTCTAGAAAGATTCTCATACAACATAAAAATACAATGTAAAATTAAATCAAAATCATTAATTAATTAATAATTATCTTCAGGTTGACCCGAATCCTACATTAATTTATTAAATCATTTATTCGTTTTATTGTCTAAATTTTTTATATATTATCTAATTAGGAAAGTTTTTTATTAATTAAATCTATAGTATTTTTGTAATAGTATTTCAGGTTTTGAGTGTCCTGCATACGGTTTAATGTTGACTTACAGTCGTGTATATGGAGCATTTCAGAAAACAGTCTCCGGTATAACTTTTTTTGTTGATCAAGTATTTTTATTGATTTTAAATTAAAATTTATTTTATGTTTTTTTGACTTCCTGTGGATATGAAATATTGAGTCTTTTTTTCGATTTTTATATGCTTTTTTGTGTTCATTAACACGTTTGTAAAGTTTTCTGCTAGTCTGGCCTATGTAGGCAAATTTACAATCTCTGCATTTAATTTTATAAACTACGTTATTTATTTCAGATTTACTTATTTTATCTTTGCCTAGAGTTATAAGTGTGTTGAACTTGTTAGGGATTTGGTTTACGACGGAGATATTTGAATTTTTTAGGCTCATTATAATATCATCGTTTAAATATTTATAAAAGGGGATCACTAAAATATTTTTGGGAATATTATCAGTAAGATTGACGTTCTTATTAGTATTACTTAAGTGGGCTAATCTTTTGTTTATATATTTATCAATAAATTTTGAAGGGTAGTCATTAGCAAATAAGAATGTTTTAGCTATGTTGATGTTATCTTGATGAAATTTTTTATCTGACAGTAAAATGCATTTGTCAATTATACTATAGATTATTGCAATTTTTTGTTTGATTGGGTGATGTGAGACAAAATTAATGTACCTTGCTGAAAATGTATCTTTTCTATACCAGTTTGTTTCTACCAAAGAATTTTTATTGCGAAATATTTTAATATCTAAGAAATTTATGCTATTGTCTGAAGTATTTTCATTTTCCATTGTAAACTGAATATTTGTATTGTAATTATTAAATATAGGGGTTAATTTGTCTAAATATTTTTTGTTGCAAATCAAAAGTATGTCATCTACATATCTTTTGTAAAAAATTATTGGAGATTTGCAGTCTTTTGGAGGATTCGTAAAATAATTTGAACTATTATTTAATACTATACTACTTTTTAATTTATCTAAAGATACTTTTTCAAGATGGTCCATAACTAGTTCACAAAAAAATGGGGAAGAACAGAAACCCATAGGAAGGCCTTTTTTTTGTTTATAGAATTTATTGTTGAATTTAATGTAAGTGGAACTGAGTAAGAAGTTTATACCATTTAAAAATTGTAGCTTATTAATAGGGATCTTCTTTTCGATACTTTCCCAATTTCTGTCTAAAGCTTCCAACACTAAACTATGTGGAATGCTGGGAAACATCGCCACGACATCTAATGAAACTAGCTCAAATTCTTTAGGAACTACGTTATTTGATAAAAAATTTTTTATTTCTGAACTGTTTTTAACTGAGGAGGAGGGTTTTTTTATATATTTTTGTAAAAACTTAGTAAGGCATTTGTTAAAATTATATAAAGGGCTGTTTATGAATGAAACAATAATTCTAATTGGGAAACCTTCTTTGTGAATTTTTATTAAACCATAAACTAAAGCTAAAACTGTATTTTTAACATTTAATTTAATGTAACGGAAATATTCATCACTATCGAAAACGTTCCAAAAATCCCATTTTGAAAGGAAATTTGTAACAAGATTTGTTAAAGAGACTATATGCTTAAGTTTTGTGCAAGACTGCTCGTATATGTGATAGGTAAGTTTTCGATACGTTGATTTCAAATTTTTAGGTCCTGACTACGAGAAAACAGCCCTAGTACCGAAAAAAAACTGTATTTTGATAATTATTTTGACATATTTAAAAATAATGAATAATATGTTTTTGAGGTCATGGAATAAGAATATTGAATTTTGAAAAACCGTATCTTTTGGCCAACTTTGAAGGTTATTTTGACTTATTTCATAAGAAGTATTTTTAATGATGGTTAATATGTTTTTGAGGCTAGGAAAAATACAGTTTTTTAATATTAGGGTTGTTTTCGGAGGGTCGGGACTTAAAAATTTGAAATAAGCGTAACGAAAAACTTAACTATTACATATTAGCCTTGCACAAAACTTATAAAAAAGTGCTATAGTATGAGCGGCTTGTCGACTATTAATTCTGGTCAATAAAATATTATTTTTACTTTTATTATGGTATTAAGACCTAATTTTTTTTTCAATTATTTTCTTATCAAAAAATCTCAAACAAGTTTTTTTTTTATTAATTTGGATGTAATACCTCATCTACGAAAGTACTAATATCTAGAAGTATCGTTTTCACTTGATATCTCGAATCTAATACTTAATTTTTTGAAAATTTTTGTTGTGTAAGAACAAAACTTACTATTATAGTGAATTGCGCTGTCTGTCAGCCGACAGTAGCAAAGAATAAATTATTATCTTTGAAGACAGGGTATGTACCATACTTTGGAGAGTAATTTATATTACATTATGAAGCGGCCTTGCGAATGCTAATATTTGCATATAATTTTCAATCTCTAAGAACTAACGTCCTTTAAGAAGGGATGCAAACATCAAATAGTGGAAAAAAATGCAACGAAGGTAGAGAGATTTTTTGCTACTTGCTTTCAGCACACCTTAACTTAAATTCTATTTTAAAAAATAAAGCACGACTTTACAAATATAATAAAAAACATATACGGCCTTATTTCTTGTTAAATTTAAAAAGTGTTCATACCAAAATATTCTAAATTTAATAAAAAAAGTTAGTGGGAAAACTTTTGTCTGATCGAAAAACCAATTCTAGGCCAAAAAAAAAATAAAAAAAACAAAATGGCAGATAGTCTGTATTGATAATTTGCCTAATATAACCTGAATTTAAATTAAATTACTTACTCTTGATTCAAATCGAATCTTCGTGCTTTTTAAAAGCATATTATATTATAGTAAAAATAGAGCAAAAATGATGTACTAACCTGAAAAAATATATATTTTAAAAAATATATTTTTAAATATTAAAATTACGTGAATTAATTTTTTCTTTCATCTTTCTTTAATTCCTCCTTTTGCATTGTTTTCTAATTATGTTAATTTTTAAAGATAATCTATATTTGAACATTATTATCAGTTAATATAAATATCAAAGAATATTTTCAATACATTTTAATTATTAATTACTCAATTAGCAGTATCAGTATCGTTTTAAAATTTTTAGCAGAAGAAAATTTTATTTTTTATTTGTGTAAATGAAATTCAATTAACTGATAACGAAAATGAGAAAACTTTTGCACTTTATAATTTTCATTATTTTTTTAATACAAATAGCTGAAAGTGGTAAATATACTGTTAATTATCATTATACTATTAACTTAAGTTAAAAATTAAACAGAAAAATTATTAAAATATAAGGGAGAAATTAATGAGTTATTCAGGAGTACTGAAGTATAATGTTGTTTTTGATAAAAATGTTTTTAGTTTTTATTACCTTAACGTTCCGCTACTCACGTACTCTTATCAAAATCTAAAGCAGATCTAGAGAATATAAAAAGCGTGCTGCCTTGCTTGCACGCCAACGCGAACGCCCGTAAAGAGTAAAAGATGTTAAATTTTTAATTTTTTTGTTGGCAGAATGTTGAATTTACATTCCAAATTCTATTAATTGGATTATATTATATCAATTTTCTCAAAATTTTATGCATTAAAAGATAAAAAATGAAGCATTATTTTATTTCTTTTTGGACAAATTACCTCATTTTTTTTCTATGAAAATGCTAATATCCAGAAATATCGTTGCAGGCCGATTTCTTGAATCTTATAACTAATTTTTTGAAAATATCGATCTCAAAACTTTTGCCGTTAAAATATACAAAAGACATCCTTATTTATTTTATTTTTAGACGTAATTTCTAATTATTTTATATGGAAGTATCAGTTTTAAAAATATCGTTTTTAATCAATTTTTCGGATTGGATTCCCGATTTTAAAAAAATCTTTTTCTCAAATTTTTTTGCATTAGAAAATAAAAAAAACACCATTAAATGTTTTCTTTTTGGACGCAGTAACTAATTTTTTTACATGGGAGTTCTAGTTTTTAGGAATTCATTATCATTTATTCCTCAATTTAAAAATAGTGAAAATTTTTATCTAATCATTATTTTTCCATCCAAAAATAATATCAGTTTTTATTATAGTAGTTCTTTTTACTTTTTGAATGTAATACCTAATTTTTTCCATGGAATTTAAAAATTGTTAAAATATTTTTTTATTTTAACTATTTAAATAAATGAATTCAATACACAAAAGTATACAAAAAATTTAACACATAATAGTTCAAGATGCCAGCAATGTTAAATGCATTTGAATGTTTTAAATGAATTAAAATGAATCCGCCCTTGGTAGAGGTACACGAGATTTTGATATTTTCTCGTCTTAAATTAGGAAATTTGTCCAACTGCAAGATTTTATAAAAATTTAATTTTTAAAATATGCTTAATCACTGTTACCTTTGGGATACCAAATCATAATATTTAATTGATACCCTCCGATTATTCTGATCGGCCTCCTGGGCCTAGAAAGTAAAAGCGCAGGGCTCAATATTACTAACAATAAATAGGATTTTTGGTATATTTTACTAGAACGTTGTAACTTCGCAAGTTAACTAAAAAATTTTTGGTTGTAAGACGGATTCAGCGGAGGCATAGAGGGCAATCACCCCCTCCTGAGAATCAATAATGAATATGTTTTTTTAATAAAAATTTGTATAATATTTATTTAATATTTACAATATTTAAAAATCGTATAAAAACCTTTGCTTAGTCTTGGAAAATGATATCCCAAATCGCAATTTACGTTCGATTTAGGCCGTTATTTATTTTTCTGACTATAGGTCGTTATATAATATTTTGTAAAGAATAATAGTACATTCTAAAACGAGTAACAGAAAAGTTTATTTTAACAAACGCGTCGGATAAAAGGGGAAGGACTGTAGTTTCATTTGGTATAATGAACATTTCTAACACTTGTTTAAGAATGTTATTTACATATCTAGGGCAAATAAATCCTATTTTCTACCCTAGGGAAACGGCTGTTTTTGTCCGTTATATGTTAAACTATGTTTTAAATCTCGAGAAAAAATATGGGGTTCGACTTTTGCATGCTATCTGCATATGCAAAGTCAAAACCAATATTTCGTCCTTTGTTTAAAAAATAGCTATTTTTTACTAAGGGCAATAATGACAGTCTCTAAAAATTGGGATGTAGTCATTATTGTCCTCTAGTGTAGAAAAAATTATTAATTAGTACTAATAAAATATATATTTCAGCTCGATCAACAAACAACAAAAATAAAGGATCAAGCATTAAATTTTTTGTTGCAAATAAATTGGGTATTTGGAAAACTAGGACAAATTCTGTTAAAAACAAGCTTATTATTGGAGCTCCAAATGTAACTGCATTTGATTATCACAATGAAAAAAATATTTTATTTTATAATAATGCAAAAACTAATGTTGTATATTCATTACACTTATCTGGAAAAGATTTAATTCCAAAATTAATAATCGAGCATAATCAAAAATGGACACCAAAATCAATAGCTGTTGATTTTATAAATCATAATTTATTTGTACTCGATAGCTATTCTCATAAAATAGATGTTTATGATTTAAATGGAAAAAATTATGGAATACCTGTAGCATTTGGTTTATCTAATCCAAGTGATTTAGTACTCGATCCATATAAAGGATATATGTTTGTTACAGATTTTGATAGGGTAATATAATTAAATTAATTAATTAAATTTATTTCTGAGCTTAATGTTTTACTTGATTAACCTTTAGATCATCCGCTACAATCTTGATGGGACTGCTCGAACCATTATTTATCAAGAAGATAATATTAATTTAGCATTTAGACCTTTATTCATAGGACTTGCAATTGATCGTGATTATCAACGAATATATTTTGGGAATAGAAATTTAACTGGTGTTATTAGTTTGGACTATGAAGGAAATTTCAAGAATTATTACTCCAAAAAAAATACGAAATTTTCTCCAAATCCATTAATTGTAGCAAGTAATAAAAAAGTTTACATACAAAAATTATCCTCAAATAAAAGAGACGGTTCTAGGAATCTTAATATTACAATATATGAAGATGATGCATGTATTGTCAAAGAAATACACGTATTTAAGCAAGATAAATTTGATAATCCATGTTTTAAAAGTAATAGCAGTTGCCAGGGGTTTTGTTTATTAAAGAGTCTGAATGAAACAAAAAATTTACAAAATAGTAATGATGTTCAACAACTTTCATACAGCTGTGCTTGTCAAGTAAAAAATTTATCATTATATACTGGCGGGCAATAATGGCTAGAATCCAACTTTGAGAGACCGTCATTATTGCCCTTTATAAATAATTGTATATTCTTAACTAGCTCGTAGATTTTTTTATTTTGCAAAACTTGAAGGTTTACTGTAAAAAATAAAAATTTTTACGAACCGGCCGGATTTAGTTTAATCCGGATTAGAATATACTATTCTTATAACACAATCACTTATTCACACACAGTTTGAAAAGTAGAAAAAAACGTAATTAAGTACAAATATAAAAATTAATAAAACAATTATAATAATTCGGAATATAACGTATTAATTTTTGATCTGAACACGTATGCACTTATTTTATTAAATAAATAATCAATTAATTTGTTTTTTAATTTCATAGGTTGGATATCAATTGTCTGAGTCTGATCCAAAAACGTGCATACCCACAAAAGACTTTTTAATCATTCCAGAAACTAAATACATAAAAACATATGTTTTGGATAAAGAATCGGAAAATTTTAATCAAGCAGCTACACCAATAGCTCCATTAGGTGATAATTGGATTGAATTTGCAGGTGTCGCTTGTGATTTTAAAGAACGGGAGATTTATTTTGCAACAAAAGTTAATAATTGTATTCATCGCTATCGATTAAATGACAGCGAAATAGAAACTGTAATGTGTGTCAAAGATAAAGTAGCAAAAGGCAACGTTCAAGAAATTGCTTTTGATTGGATGTCTAAAAATATATATTTTACTTCATATTATTGGCATTATGATGGAAGAGTTCAAGTAACAAACTCTAAAAATCCTGGTTTAACAAGAACTATTTTGGAAAATTTACATCGCCCTGAATCAATTGTTGTACATCCCATTAAAGGGTATATCTTTTTTAAAGAAAATTATGAGAGTTATAAACATAGTATTATTCGTGCAAACTTAGATGGATCAAATGTGATTAGATTTAATGGAACAGAAATAAGCCATATAGAAGATTTGGCTATTGATTTCGAAAATGACCGACTTTATTGGGCTGATGATGGTTATCATGAAGGTATTAAACACATGAATTTTGATGGAGAAGATATTAAAAGATTACACTCTCTTTACACTCAAATTCCATTCTTTTTGGATATTTACAAAAACAGTGTATTCCTGCGAAGCATGCATCCTAAATATTTAGGTATTTATCGTTTTGACAAAGAAAATGGAAAACTTCTAAAGGATTACAGAAACGAACTAGAATATGCAGGGACAGGTAATAAAGTATGTAGTAGTGATTCTCAAAAAATTGATTTAACGAACCCGTGTCTTGATAAAAATGGAGACTGTCAACAATTTTGTTTTTTGGTCCCAAATTCTACAGAAGACGCAAGATTAAATAAAATTTGCGCTTGTTCTGATCAACAAAATTTGAACGAAGATGGCATAAATTGTGAATAACATAAAATTATATCATTTTTAAATATTTATAAACTATGAAATTTTTTTGTTTTAGTTAAAGCGCCAACAATCTTAAATGCATCCAAAAATTGTAGATGGAGGAAGATGGATCCATCTCAGTGAATGAAACGTATTTTTGGTCACTAAAAACGGTTCTGAAAGTTTCATCTATTTATCGGCGACCAGTTAATTTGAGTTAAGTAATTATGTCGCCAAAAATTTGCAAAAAGGGTTTTCAAGATTGCTAAGCATACGATTCTAAAATAAGATTGCTTAAATAATAAAGCACTCAAGATGGCAAATTTCAAAGTTTTAAATCTCAAAATCGTTTTTAGTACCAAAAAAACATAGAATCTGTTGAGGCGGATCCATTCTAGTACATTTAAAATTATTGGATGCATTTAACATATGGCTGGTGCCTTAATTTTATGTTACTGATACTTAACTAAAGAAAATTAAAATTATTTTAGAATAATTTTTTTTTCTTTTGAATTTTAACAACACATTATTAATTATCACATTTCCACTGTTTGTTATTATAAATTATTAATTTTTAGAAAATAAGAATGTAAAATAAAAAAACACACAATCCTAATGGAACAGATTAAATCTTTATTTTATTTTTCTGATTGGTTGCTTTCATTAAAAGACATTAACTGATATTAATGTAAATAAATATATTTCACTCATAACCACCATATTTTTAATAGTTTGAAGAAATTTTGTCTATTTATTTCTGCTTATGCAAATAATAAAACCCACATGTTGAATCAAATAATGAATTTTTTTTTTAATTTTGAAAAGTAAAAGATTAATATATATACATTAGAGTGTGTCTTATTTTTTTTTTCGATATTTTTTGGCTCCCCCCATTTTTTTTCGAATATTTTGGCCATAAAAAACCCCCAGCTCCAAGGATTTTGATTTTCAATTTTTTTAACCCGTGCCATCGAGTACTTGAAGTTTCCCATTTAAATAACATGGGAATTTTGAGTTTTTAGCTATACAAATTTTTACAAAAGCCAAAAAGCGTTTTAAAAAGCTAATTTTTACTTAAAACATACTTTTATATGTTGTAAAGACATGCAAAAAGCCCTGCATTCATTCCAAAGGGAATTTTGGGGCTAGAAACGCAAATTTACATATTGGCTCAATCTTATAAAATAGGGTTTTTCGGTAATTTTTAATAAAACGCTACAACCTCAAAAATTAACCAAAACACTTCTAGTTGTTCTACTTTTTTTGGTGTAAGTGTCACCTTTCAAACGACGTAAGCCGTGTATTTTTATCACTGATTAATATTGTGTATTACAAACGTAAGTGAACTCCTAAAGCTTTATTTAGTCTTATCTGGCTGGAAAAAAAATAAATTTTTTTTACTACAAATTGTAGTAAAATGACTATTTTTGTAGCAATATTACTAAACTGTAGTAAAATTACTAAACGGTAGTAATATTGTGTTTATTATTTTTTAAAGTGTGGTTATAAACCGGAAACTGTACAAGACCAAAGTCATTTGGAAAAAAAAAGACATTGAATTTTTCAGAGTAACCATAGAACCACGTCAAAAATTGTTTTTTTATTCATACTTCTTTTTTTTTTAATTAGTTATATTTTTTTAACATAACCAAAAATAGTTTTAAATTTTATTTTAAGCCTCGTTTTAAGCCTAAAGCATTGAAAGAGATAATCATAGAAAAATATTTTTTAAAATTACAAAACCAATTTAAGTTATTGTGTACAATTTTCTGCTTCGGGGAAAAAAATAAGGTAAATTATTAATTTTTTCTATTTCACCTGTAGCCAAAAGTTTTAAACAAAATCATGCTATCTTTTTGGAAAAAATTAAAATTAACAAATTAGTTGTTGTACCATATCGAAAAATAAAACATTTTTCTTTGTTTTATTAAATTGCATACATTTTTAATTAGTTATTTGAATAAGGTAGTTTTTCTATAGATATGTTACGTGGTTATGCATTTAAATATCATACTACTATGAAACCTATTAAATGTTTAAAAACGGCATAAAAAATAAAAATTTTTTTTCTAACTTTTTTGATGCATTTATTGCTGTCCCTCTCCTCCTAATAAAGTTACAATGTAAAATTTTTTACAGAGATCGAAGGATAATTTGTCAACAGATTTTTTTTTCACCCAAACATTCTGGGACCATTTTTCTGGAAAATATTTCAAAAACTCGAGGAGTCCACATCTTTTTTTGATCGATAGTATAAGTAAATTCAAATCAGGATTTATAAATATATTTTTAGTAAAGGTTAATTGTTTAATACAAATATTTGTATTAGCGATTCCCTTGATGTAAGTCAGTAACTAGTTTGCTTCAAGTCCATATTTTTGAAAAGGATATACAGATATTAATTTCAAATAATTCTTTCATCGTGTTAATTGATCGGTAATATTTTTATATAATTAAATTTTGCTGATCTATTTCCTAAACCATACTTGATTTTATTAGGTTCATTGCGTTGGAAATTCTGTCTATTTGAGGCAAGTATTATATAGCAAGTCATTATTATGATCTAATTATTTTAATATGCAACATGTTTATAGCGAGGGGATACTTCAAAACTTGAAAATTAAGGAGGGGGGTCAAATGTGACTTAGAATAATATTAACATGAATTAATGAAACTTAGATAGAATAATATTAATTTAATTCTTTTATATATGCTTGAAATTAATTAAATAAAATTAAACTTTTAACTGGTTTGTGTAAGCATAACAAAAAAAAAATAAATAAAAATTAAAAAATTAAGTAATTTTGATTTAGGGATTAAGAATAATTCAGATTTAGGGACGCATTAAGGGACTTAATAGCTATATTTATTAAACAAGGGATGAAATATTGGTTTTGTCTTTGCAGACAGCATGCAAAAGTCGAACCCTATATTTTGTCCCGTGTTCTAAAACATAGTTTTACATATAATGGGCAAAAAAGCCGTATCCCTAGGACAGAAAATAGGTTTTTTTGCCCTAGATATGTAATATATTTTAAATTTAGGTACTCAGAATAGTTTGGGCTTAGAATCTTAATATCTAGTAAAAGTGAATTACAAGTTGTAAAAATAACAAATTGTACTTGTAATGTTGCTCAACATTTATGTATTAGCCCTCAGCTGCAAGGAAACATTTTCTATGAATTTAGGTTGTCTTTACACAAACCGGTTGTAACTAATATAAGTTTTGTAACTGCCTATGAGACTGAATTATAGAAAAAACTTGAGAAAACGATGACAACGTCAGTGTGATTTAGTCCAATTAAGGATTCCAACTATCGAAAGTAAAAGAAGAAAATTTTATGGGATGATGGGAAATTTTTGTTTTAGCCACACAGTGAAAAGAGTGCACTCAATATTTTACTATAGTAATTTTACTACAAATAGTAAAATTAGTAATAGTAATTTTACTACAAATTAGTAAAATTACTATTACAAGTATCCTTACATTTTGTAGTAAAATTATTAACTTCTAGTAATATTTAGTGCACTTTTTTTTACTCTGCATTAATAGTTAAAGTTTTCAAATGAGCTTTTTAAACAGCAAAATTTTTTTTTAAGGTTGATTAATCGTCACAAAAATTTGACGGTATACGGCCGGTCATTTATAGTTGAAATTGAAATTAAAAAAAAATTGCGACAACGTCGCAGAATGTTTGTAGGTCGTGTTTCTTATTTACATGATTATTATTATAATATTATGCGTGTATTTTAAACAGCGACGTTGTCGCCTTAAAATTTTTATCGCTATTTTATTTTTTCTAATTAAAATATCTTTTATACGAAAACCACAATTTATTTAAAAATCGAATACTAGTTTCTTCAATAATTAATTTACGTGGTGCTATTTTTTTTTTTAAATCCATCGTTTAGTTTTGATATTGACATAACATAAAAATCTCAAACCCCTGATTTTTGACTCAGCTCCTATGCTCGCAATGTATAAGGACTCAACTTTGGAGCTTTGTATTTCCTAAATGAAAACCACAATTTTCTTAAAAATTTTTTTTTATGTGTTTTATTATAATACGAAGCCCCTATAAAAATTATATCGATTTCTATCGTGATCAAAATACAGAGTAATCAACCTTAAATTTGAATTTAAAAACTGAGTTTTACGGAAGACCATATTTTTACGCTATATAATCTATAAAACGGATTAATTATTAAAAATAATTGTTTAAAAATGTTTGAAGTTTTTTATTGTTTTATAATTTATTTTAAAAAGTCGCAAAATAATATATAGATCACATTGTATTCCAAACACCGCTGCTATATTTTATGACGTAAAATTAATTACGTACAAATTATTTGACTCTTTTCTAAAATTTTATTTTAAAAGTTGCAATCCTAAAACGTATGTCCGCTTTCCTCCTGTACTTCGGTATACGGTTTAAAGTGAGCTATGCAACTCAAATTAAATATATTATTTCGTTAATTGACGTCATAAATGCACTTGATTTTGACGCTTTTCTATTAACTCAGCATTTATTAAATACTAGGTTTATTTTAAGTGGAAAAAGTCCTATTACCTTTTGTAATCCTATCATACTGTGCATATCAAGTAAAATAATTTGATATTTAGAAACGTACGATATCCTTATGACGCTATGAAAATTTTGTACTTCTTGAAATAAATGTGCAGTGTCAGTTAATTTTATGTCTACCAGTATTAGATGAACCAAGAAAAAATATAAATTTACCCTTCCTATTAGCAACTTGACATAGGATTGATCACTTGTTCAGTTTATAATACCGTATATTCGTTGATGATTTTTTAAGAATACGATCGACGACAATACGTAAGAAGCTTAAATATATTTATATATAACTCTATGAATTAACCTTTAGTGATTACATAGTGACCGACTGTGTTCATAATATTGGTGCACAAATATAGACGTAACAGCAGGTTAATAATACTGTAAAAAGTAACTTTCTTATATTAACAAAAGAATTAAAACATTTACGAAAAATTAGTAAATTTTCGAAAAAATTTGTAATTATTCGATACAAATCGTAAATTTACTAAATTTAGTATATTATCGAAAAATTCGAGTATTCTCGATTTTTTTTTGTGAATTTGCAAGAAAAATTGATAATTTACCATTTTTTTTCTCGAAAATTTACAAAAAATAGTTGTAAATTTACGAAAAATAGTTGTGAATTTACAACTTTTTTCGTAAATTCACAAAAAAATCATTCTATTTTTTTTGTTCAACTAAAAAAGTTACTTTTTACAGTGTACTTAATATTTGTCAATACACACTATTTTTTGTAAATTTTCGAAAATAAAATTGTAAATTATTAATTTTTCTTGCGAATTCACAAAAATAATCGAGAATACTCGAATTTATGGTTAATATACTAAATTTAGTAAATTTATGATATTTTTCGAAAATTTTTTTGTTTAAATATAAAGAAGCTGCTTTTTACATTGTAATTATATATAATAATAACATCGTGGTAGTTTTTTTTTTATTTTAACTTGCAACCCCAAGAATATTTAAACATTGTACATATTCTGAATAAAGAAAATAATTTTTTTTTATATGGCTGAAACTTTTATAATAAAATTTTTATAGTTTTTTTACCAATCGCACAAATTCTGCACATATGTACCATTAAGTAAATCAATTTATATTGACCTTTGATATTGACACGCGGCCCTTCGATAACTAAATTTCACCCTATGTAATTTCAAAGAGTATAACATAACAAAGAGTATAACAAAGAGTATAACTATACTAACTAGTATAATATATGTTACCGATGTACCCACGATAAAGTTAACTTTAACTGGTTAGGCAACAAAAAGGTAACCTAGGGTTAGGTTAAACTATTTTTTTTTTTAAAGGAATTTTCACAGTAAGGCATTTCCTAGAATTAGAGTAAGGGGGCTGAAGAACCCATGCGCAAGTTTGTAAGCAAACTTTAACCAGTTAAAGCTATAACTTTTCGGGAAAGCGGACTTTAACTGTAACATTTATATTCTTTGGTACGTTTTATGAAAAAATTGGGGGAGAAAAAAAATCTCGAAAACAAAAAAATAAAATACACTCTAATATATATGGGCGATTCTTTCTCAAGCGGACCATCCCCCCCCTGTGAAAAAATGGAGCAAATTAAAAGGATTTTAATTTTCTCAAATTTATGGAAAAAGTGTCTAGTTTTTTATTCTCATGGGCCTTTTCAACCTTTTAAATCTAGTGTGCCCATTTAAGGCGCTGAGCAGCGGCAAATCCAGATTTAAAAATCAGAAGAATTTAAATAAAAATTGATTAACGAAAAGTTAAAAAAAGAATTTTTTTTTTTCTAGTTGTTATAATTATTAAAACAGAGAAAACAAAGTCACCTGTGTGGTGATTCGTTGATTCCTTAAAAAGTTTTGTTGGTACTATAAAGTTTTTAAAAAGCAACAACTTTTACTGTTGTTTTCTCTGAACCTACAGATCTAAGATAAAAAAGTTTTAGAGCAAAATGGTAGTCTTTGGATACATAATGAGTATCAAATGAGTATCAAATGGCAGAGCATTTCATCGAGTAGTTTCGGATTTAGCAATTTTTGGGTAATAATTTTCTTTAAAAAATGGGCCAAACTTTATTTCAGAATCATTCTTTAAATTGCTAAATCTGAAACTACCCGATGAAATGCCCTGCCATTTGGAACACTTATTATTTGTTTATAAACAACAATATTGCGCTATAACTTTTTTATTTTAGATCTGTAGATTCAGAGAAAGCAACAGTCAAAGTTGACGCTTTTTTAAAACTTTATAGCACCAACAAAACTTTTTAAGGACTCAACGAATCATCACGAATATGGCTTTGTTTTCTTTTTTGAAATAAATAAGAGCTTTAAAAAAAAAAATCAATAAATTTACCGTTAACCTACATTTATTTCAATTTTTCTGATTTTTAAATTTGGACCTGCCGCCGCCCAGCGTCTAAAATGGGCACACTAGATTTATAGAGTTGAAAAGTTAATAAGAATAAGAAACTAGACCCCTTTTCCGTAAATTTGAGAAAACCAAAATCCTTTTAAGTTGTCTCCATTTTTGGACAGAGGGGGAAGGCCGGCTTGAGAAAGAATCGCCCATATATAATACATCTGCGTAATATTTACACGCGTTTTGTTTCTCCCTTCTTTCTTTGCATCAGTAGAGTAAGTCAGTTTGACCAAGATAGTTCTAAAATTCGTATTTATTGTAAAGGATATTTGTTATTTGCATCAATTTTTTTAAACCTCAAGAAGTGCAGATCCTTGTCATTTAAAGTATGTAAAAAGTTGTATATAAATTTTTAATTTATTTATGCGTGTTTGCTTATGTGTGTTAAAAATAAATCTTTAATTTTTAAATCAAAGTAAAACTGGCATTGTTTGACTTAAACACAAAGTATTTTATTAAAAACAAACAATTTAATTCATCCTTAAAAAATCTTAATTAATATACAAATTAAAAAATTCAATTGTTGCAACGGATAGATTATTAAAAAAATATTTCTTGCGTGTTTTCCATTCTGAACGTTGTTTGCGAATTGCTTCAAAAACTTTATGAATCAAATAAATATTTACATATTTTAATGACCTCTCATAATATTTGAAAAGAGTTAGAATAAAAAATTAATAAATATATTTTTGAGTGATCTAAAATAATTTTAAGTTTTTACAAAATCTGGCGATGCACCTAAATAATTTTTTGTAATTCAAAAATTCGTAAAAAAAATATGTAAATGATGCATAGAATCAAAAATCAAAAATAAGTTTGAATAAACTATTTAGGATATTGTTATGAAAACAAAATTTTTAAAGTTTATTTCTAAATAATGCTTATAGGCCAATAAATATTCCAATAATTAACAATAATTTTTAATCATGCGAGAACAAAATGACCGACTGAATTGGGAATAAGTATATAATATATTAAATATCTTAATTACATTATATATTATAACCAATTATGATTAAATCACTTGTGGATTCTAGCAAAGAAATAAGATATTTTTGTGTATATTTTAGAGTTTAAGATGTTTTAGTATTCAGTTATAAAAATAGCTATTTTTTAAACAAAGGACAAAATATTTATTTTGACGTTACAAACCGTTGTATGCACACCGAAAAAAAAGGAGTAATCTGCAATGCCAACGTCACTTCTGCTTTATCGAATTACGAGATTGTAGTTGTATTGTAAAACGAAACGCGTGAAGTCTTGGCTGGGACTGCGCTTTTCTCTATCTGGAGTTTCTGAAGCGCCGGCTTAGCAAAGAGACATACTTCGGGACGGCTGCTTCGCCCGATCGGAGTAGCTACAACCTCGAGTACAGCGCCACATCTAATGTGTCGGGTGGGAAGAATCAGAAGTGACCTTTTTTTTTCGGTGCACGAGCGGGTGCAGACAGCATGCAAAAGTTGAAACCCATTTTTCCCTCGTGATTTAAAACAAGGTCATAGTTTTACATATAAAAAGGCCGCCTCCCCAGGGTGAAAAATAATTTTTGATTTTTCTTTTTTTTTCTTTTAATATTATTTTTCTAAGTGTCATTTCAAGTATTTCGTTTTGATTTTTATTTTTACTTTACTGGTCCTTTTTAACACATAAAAGTTACATTTTGTTCTCATAATTAGAAATTCATATTTAAATAAAGCTATTAAATTTTGTATTAATTAGTATTTATTACATTTATTTACCGTTCATTTTAAAAAAAAAATTTTAATTAATTATTTTCGGAAAAGTCGTAAAATAGTAAAATTAGTCATAAAATCAAAACAACTATCAGCTTTCCAAAAAAAATCTCATCAAATAATAAAAAATTATTAGATATTCTTAATTCTGATAAATTAACAGTATAAATTAAATTCAGGGTTCAGTCGCGTTCAATAATGCCTTTACCATCAATCCAGCCATAAAAATACAAAAAAGAATTAAAAATTTAAAGTTTATGAGTTTATTTCAAGAACAAAAAAATTTGCATATTATAATATAATGATAATTATTAACTTTATATATTCTGTGATTTAACCTCATAAAAATGCATTTCGAATCGCAAAAATCAGCTGACATTTTTGGAGGAATGCAAACCATGTTAATATGTACGTTCAATCCCCTAGCAGGGTTTATGCTATAAGATTTTTAGGCTATATTGTAAATAACGCATCTACCTTGTAACTCAAAGAAAAACCTTCCGGTTGGTCCCTATTTTTTCCTGTAAGTATCCCTTTTTATCTCCGTAAACTGCATTTTTTTGTCAGTAAATCTCTTACCGTTATAGTCAGTAAACAAAGTGGCTATAATTATATTTTGCGAAAATGATCAATTTTTAAATTGCTGCCAAAATATTGACCCATTCTATATATATTTATATATCTTTCAACGCGTTATACCTATGTTTCCATCGGCTATCTCAAGAACCGACGGTGCGATTTTTTTCAGATCAAGCATATCCGAGTTTTTCATAACAAGGAATCCATGGGTATAGGTCACAGTTTCGTGAAAATTCGTTTTCTGCAAGTTTTCCTAAATCAGCCATCTCATATTCTTATACATAGGGGTTGTCGGTGTTTTCGTTAATTTTCGATGTATATGTATGAAACATCTGTTCCTTTTTTTTTTATCCCACTTAAAAAGACCTTTTTTTTATTGCTTTATTATTTTTTTTTTTTTTTTTAATGCATTTTTATATAATTTACATAATAGAATAAAAAATGTAAGTAAATAAATAAACGCAATTAATTAACTAAAAATTATAAAAAAAATGCTATTGTTGAAACAATGCTATTATCGAAAAATTTTTGATGCTGGGGAAAACAAATCTTGATTTTTAAAAATCGGTCAACTTTTTGCAATTATATAATAAAAAGTATATTATTAAAATATCGGTTTTTATAAAATAAATTTGTGAATCAAAATTTGTTTTTTAATTTTATTTTGAGATCGTTAGTCTTTCCAGAAAAAAGATTGGCACGCTAGATCTGACAAAAATTAAATTTATTAGAAAAATAGAATAGCCGGTGTTTTTTTAAATAAAAATATAAAAAATGACGTAATAACGAAAAATTATTTATTTTTTTCTATATAAGTCCTGGGCTACATTATGTTTTATCGGTCCTTCCTGGTACTACATATATAAATGTATAATATACACGGTATATATACATTTTTTATCATCAAAATTTTCCTAGAAAAGAGAAGCCAAATATGATTAAGATCGTACTTATTTCATTTTAAAATTTCTTATCAATTTAAAAAGTTTACATAATTTATCAAGAAAAAAAATATACAAAGAGAGCGATTTATTTTTTAAAATATAAAGACAAAAATATTTCTGTACTCTTTTTCTCTAGAATATTTTAAAAAAGTTTAAAAACTTATACTTCTATATTATTTAATGATTTCAAAGAGATAATCTAATACAATGTAGGTTACTCAATTGATTGATTATAATCTTCTTCAGCTGTATTTGTCTTTGGTTTGTTTAAATAAATAATTATAACTCAGTATATTTTGAAATTTTAATAATAAAATTTTGTTGCATTGCATTTATTTTTTGTTTATTAATCATTAAATTGTTTAAATAAGTACATTCAGCATTATTAATTGTTGGCCTAATTATTTTCAAGTATAATTTTCACAATAAGGCAAAATTATTCGTTTTATTTAACGATCAGCCGAATAAAAATTTCTAGCCATCGAGACTGTGTTCAAAGTTTACTCCCGTAAATATACAAAAAAAGTAAATGACTAAAACCAAAATTGCTGTAAAAAATAGAGAATTGTCATAAATTGTGGAAAATTATTTTTATTAAGTATATTTTCGAATTAAAATATTTTGTAGCACATTTTGAGACTTGAGAATCAAATTATCCCCATTTATAGAATTACAAAAGTTCTCATACTGCAATACTTTAATAAAATTTTTATTTAAATACGCTTTCAGTTATTTCTTGCATTTCTTTGTGTTACGTACAATGCATTTTTTATATAGTACGGTATTCAATCAATAATACTATTTTAAAAAGTAAAATTATTTTTATACTTTTTTGAATTTATAAATTAATTTATAATTAAATTTAGGTACGTACATGAAAAATAGTAATTTATCTGTATACTTAAAATAGGTTTTTTTAATTTTTATGATAATAATTTAAAATCTTGAATTTTATTGGAAAAAATTCAGCTTTACCCGTTTTTTAAACTCCCATTTAACAATATAGTATAAATATTACAGCAGCACTAAAATGCAAAGTGGTATTTGTACCTAACACTTTTTTTCAATTAATATTCAGCACAAAAAAAAACATTAGTATTTCAATATTTTCAATTTTTTTTACTATAGAATTATCTACTTTATGCAAATATATATTTTTACAAATTTCCTTCACTATAGTCTATTTTAAAAATAAATCAGCTGATTGACATTTTTTGGTTTTCCATAGAAAAAAATAAATATTTTAGTCAAAATCTAGTTCAAATGATTCTATGAATTAGTTATATCGAATAAGTAAAAAAAATTATAATTATTTTGCTTTCAATTATTCAAACAAAATGTTTTGATCATATATCACACTTTAACTCTTCAGATGTCAGAATTAAGTCACATTTATTTGCATCGAATAAGTTTTCAATAAAACATAATGTAGCCCAGGACTTAAAAAAAATAAATAATTTTTCGTTATTACGTCATTTTTTATGTTTTTATTTTAAAAAACACAGGCTATTCTATTTTTCTAATAAATTTCATTTTTGTCAGATCTAGCGTGTACTTCCAATCTTTTTTCTGGAAAGACTAACTATCTCAAAATAAAATTAAAAAACAAATTTTGATTCACAAATTTTTTTTATAAAAACCGATATTTTAATAATATATATATACTTTTTATTATAAATTGCAAAAAGTTGACCGATTTTTAAAAATCAAGTTTTGTTTTCCTCAGCATCAAAAATTTTTCAATAATAGCATTGTTTCAACAATAGCATTTTTTTTATAATTTTTAATTAATTAATTGCGTTTATTTATTTACTTACATTTTTTATTCTATTATGTAAATTATATAAAAATGCATTAAAAAAAAAAAAAAAAACTAATAAAGCAATAAAAAAAAGGTCTTTTCAAGTGGGATAATAAAAAAAAGGGAACAGATGTTTCATACATATACATCGAAAATTAACGAAAACACCGACAACCCCTATGTATAAGCATATGAGATGGCTGATTTAGGAAAACTCGCAGAAAACGAATTTTCACGAAATTGTGACCTATACCGATGGATTCCTTGTTATGAAAAACTCGGAAATGCTTGATCTGAAAAAAATCGCACCGTCGGTTCTTGAGATAGCCGATGGAAACATAGGTATAACGCGTTTAAAGATATAGATAAATTTGAAAAAATCTTTTCATTATAAAATTTGCATAATAAATTATTTGAAATCGATAAATTTATTGTTATGGTACTATAATATGCAAAGTTTTTTTTGGTAACAGTTCTTATGAGAAAAAAATCTTTAAAATTTTTTATCTTTTTTTTTCTTACAATTCTCGCTTCTTCTGCATTATTTCTAACGTTTCGAAAATTCTTACATAATAATATGTTAATTAACTTTAAAAAAAGGATGGCTCTTGGAATTACTATTTTTATAGCCTTTTTTTATAGCTTTTTTTGTAAAAATTTTTAAACGAATAGAAATAGAAATAATTACAGAAAGTAAAAATAAAACTATAAAATTATAATTTATTTTTTTGAGTCTATTATAAATCGTAACCTTGAAATTTTTTAAAAATAATAAATTGAATTTTTTCCTAAAGATAATTTTATCTAAGAATAAATTTATTTTTATAGGAATTTTGTAGAAGATATAAAATTACCCCACTTTTTTAACAAAAATTTTTGATTCAATAAACCAATCGTAGTACATTTATGCATTAAAATTTCTACTACAAATAGAGGCACCGCAATGAATCTCTCTCAGATCATAAACTATTTTCATTGAAGTAACTTTAAAATTTATCAAATTTTTAATTTCAGTATTACCAAGTCTTAGTTATCTATAAGATTTTATATTATTTCAAGTCTGTACAAATATAGCATTTTTATAGATTAAATTTGTAGTTAATATTTATTATAATTTCACAGAACATTGTCTAAGTTTTTATTTGTTTAAATTCAATTGTGCAATTTGGCAGTTTAGTAGATAAGTAGGTGAAACCGAATTATATAATATATTTTTATAAATTTTTAAATAAGAGTTTCTTAACAAATAACTGTTACTTGTTTTCAAAACATTAAATTGTATAGACAGGTTATACCTCTAAATCTGTAAATCACAAAAATAATCTTAATTTTAAAATTTTGCATTTCATTAATACTTTGCATTCAGCAGATATTAATTGTTCGTAAATTACCAAAGACGCAGTGTCAAAATCCCTTTCTAAACTAGAAAAAAATGTTAAATCCCATGAGCTTTTACTATAACAAAGAATATAGTGAAAGCTCACACGATTACGCAAAGACTAGACACATAAACTTCAATAAAGATACAAACACGTTCAATATTGCTTAGCTATTACCTCAATCGAATTACATGAAGTCTAGACGTATTTATTTCATAGATATAAGCCAAACACGTTTAAGCACACCTCTCATAAAGTAAATATATAAATTTATTCTTGAAGTTCTATTTATATTCATGAGGTTATTATTATAAGATTTACATAATGTAACTTCATAAATTTCAGTAGTCAACACCCTCTTCGATCATACGCGCCTTAGCAACACCAATAAAAATCTACATCTTAATATAAATTTCCTTAAACCCTCCTCCCAGAAACACTATAGAAAACAACTGCCTGATCGCGGATGGGGTACTTCGAGGTATCATACCACTAGACACCGGCGTCCGGGCAACTCTGTACTTCGGGTCATTTAAGTTTTATCGACCATCTAAAGGCTAAGTTTATTTAGATGTCACAAATAAATTCAACCTATCAGAATGTAAACGAGTATATTCTTGAACTTAAAGTAAATAAAAGTGTTATTGTAAAATCTGTGCAATCTTCATTTGAACTGGTAACTTAACCATTCCGCAAAACATCCTACGGGATACAGGGGTATCTGACATCTTCGAAAACAACAAATCAAGGGTGAAAGCAAATGACATCTACAACTACATTTAGTCAAACAGGTTTAATACATAACAGTATACAAATTATAATATATATTATATAATTATAAACTTTTGATTTCATCTTGGTAAAATAAAATAATGTTTTATAAGAAAAAATATTAAATTTGAATCATGTTAGAGTATAAAAACGAAAAATTCAAGTATTCGCAACTTTTTTCGTGATTTTATAAAAAAAGTGGAAACTCATAACTATTTTTCGTAAATTTACAACTATTCTTTGTAAATTCACAAAAAAAAATCAAGAATATTCGAATTTTTTGTTCATATACTTTTAAACTTATATGTTTAAATTTAAAATATACTTTTAAAAAAGATTTAATTAATCTGTAAGAGACTTACTTTTTGAAGTGTACCTAAATTTGTGTATATGTTACACCCAATTTGTGAAATTGACCATTTCGTGAATTGGTCAAGTAAAATGACCAATTCGTGAACTGGTCAAATTTAAGAGATCTGTTGACCAGTTCGTGAAATGGTTAATTTTTTTTGACCAATTCGTGAAATGGTCAAAAAAAATAAAATTTATTTCACAAATGGGTCAACGAAATTTTATTCTTTATTTTGAATACTTGTAAAAAATTATTAGGAACTATTTTTTTTTTTTTAACTGAAATCAACAAACTTTATTTATTTCTAAACCAATATAATTAATAATTATTATAATAAATAACAAAATCATTTTTTTTTAATTTTATCACATTTTTCAGAAATTTCACTTTTTAATCAAATTTTCAAAAAATTTTATTTTTCCCAAAAATAGTAAAAATTGAATATCTCCAAAAGTACGATAGCTGAGTCGCAAAACTATGGCCTATGTCACCCGCAAATATAATAACGCTATCTATTATTAACGCTATAATTAAGAGATTCTGACTGTAAAATGGATCGCTTGCAAATTTTTTTATTTCAAACTAATTTAAAGTAGCGCGGGTAAACGGCGGAACTTTGATGGCCGGATATACTCGTCAAGAACCCAAATACCGAAAAATCTCATAAATAAACTGAGTATGTTTTGGCCTAATCTAAAAATCTAGGCTATTCCGGGCTGCCATACTTTAACTTTTTTTTCCGAAAAATCGGCCAACTTTTTGACCTGTAACTTTTTCCTGAACCCGCGGCCAAAAAAACCGAAAGTGAGTATGTTTTGGTCTTGGCTATCTCTGAAAAGAAATTCAGCTGTCATACTCACACGCGCTGTTTACCATAGCGCATAATATTTTAACCAGCTTCAAAAATATTAAAAAAAATTTTTAAAACACCTCCATTTTGAAATAATATTAAAAATTTAATAGAGTACGCAAATCTTGGTGCCAAATCAAATACTACAAAGTGTGACAGTAAAATTTTTCGATAGTCTCAGTATATTTCAATTTTTGTTACAAATTTTTAAAAACGTTATCAAGTTCAAAAACAATAAAAATTGAATATCTCCAAAAGTACAATAGCTGAGACACAAAACTATGGCCTATGTCACCCGCGGACTTTTCTTTATTTTTTTCTTTATTTTCTTTATTATAAATTTTCAAATATATATAGTAGTAAGATAAATATATAAATAATTTTTTTTCCTAAAATTTATTTTAATATTTTCCTACTTTTGCAGCTTGCAATTTTCTTAAACCGTTGACGTTATAATGATCATAAACATTTAAAATTTCTTCTCTATATGAAAATTTGACGTTGACCAATTTGTGAAATAAATTTTATTTTTTTTGACCAATTCACGAACTGGTCAAATAATTTGACCATTTCACGAAATGGTCAGTTTAATTTTCATAGCATTGACCAGTTCACGAATTGGTCAATTCACTTGACCAGTTCGTGAATTGGTCAATTTCACAAATGGGGTGTAACATATATACTTTCGTTACAAAATTTTTTGCGTCAAAAAATAAAAAATTAATCATTATTTTTTTTCTTTTGGACGTAGTACCTAATTTTTTCCTGGAGTCCTAATTCAGAAAAATCTCTATTACTGGATTTTTTGGATCCAAATTTAGAAAAATGTTTGTCTGAAAATTTTTCGCATCAAAGCACCAAAAAAACAAAATGACTTATTCTTTCTTTTTCGAAGTGATAGGTAATTTTCTTACAGGGTACTCCAAGTATTAAAATTCATATTAAATTATTTTTCCAACTTTTAAGAAATTCGTATTAAATTATTTTTAGATATTATAAATCTATTTATAAAATTATAACCGGTTTGTGTACACACAACCTAAATGCATGGAACATGTTTACTTGATACTTAACCCGTATTATTCTAAGACCCTAAATCTTGAGTATTCTAAGTCCTTTAACCCGTGTTATTACAAGTTCGTAAACACGGATTATTCTAAGTCCCTAAACCTAATTATTCCCTAATTATTCCTAAGTCCCATTTTACCCTTCCTCTTAAATCGGACAAATTTGACCCCCCCACCTTCTAAATGGGACACATTTGACCTCCCCTCCTTGATTTTAAGATTTCCAGGGTACCCTCTCTCAATAAAGACGTTCCATGTTAATATTTATTTTCTGCTGTAGAAAAACACGATTTTTTCAATAATTGCAATAAATAGTGCTATTGATGCTCCAAACAGTAATATCAAGATTATTGAATATATTTGATCCATCTCAATTGCATCTGACTCATTGCTTTCTTTACTTAACTGACTTTCAGCCAACCAATAATTACTTAAAGCTTGCATAATTCCAGATTCTTTTAGTTTAATAATTCTGAAAATATAAAAATTTTGATTAATTTTAATAAATTTTAAGTGCGAAAAATTTCAATTTTTGGCAGGTGTTTCGACCGTTATTCAAAATCTCAAATTATAAACATTCCTTAATTACTTTAGTATTACGTTACAATTTACTTATTAATTCTTTAGTTTCACTAACAATTTATTTACACACCTAGAATTTTTTGTAATAAAATAAAACCCGCTATATTTCTCTGAATAAATATATATTGATTTAATAGAAAATAAAAATAAAAAATGAAGTTCAGAGCTGCATGTATAAATTATCAGTGACCTCCAAAATATAGAAATTAAACATTAGCATCTATAATTTAATTAATAGTTTAAAAATCTTACCCACAATCAAGAATCTTTCTATTTTTGAAATCATGTATAATCCCGGATGATAGATGTACTTTACGAAACTCAATTGGAAATTGAATTAAAGAACAATAATTATCACGAACATATTCATATTCATCATATGTTAAGTAAATAGCGTAATTTTCATTTTGGGAAAAACATATTTTTTCAAGCATAGATTCTAAACTTGAAAATGTTTTAAATCGATAATCTTCGTTTCTTTTGGAAAAGTATTCCTATAAATAAATTACATAGTTATAGTTCTTCAAACTTTACAGAATGAGCAAAAAATTAATCTATAAGCTGAGCAAGCAGGTCACTTGCGGGAAATGACGCTAGCGCTATGGAGACTTCAATTATTAGTTAGTATTTAAATTTAATAAGCCTAAATAATCAAAAACTTATAAATTATAAAATTTTAAACTTTGTTGTCTAAAAATAAGAAGATTTTTTAACATGGAACATGTCTAAAGGGAGGGGTACCCCAGAAGGTTTGGAAATCGAGGGGGTTGGTTGGTTTAAGTTACATGCAAGTTGTTTGTTTACATATAAAAACTCGGTCTAAGATTTATTTGCTATTTTCATTTTCCAGTTGAAAATTTTATGCGGTTTATTTTTTCATTATTAACATGAAACAAATAGGATACTCGGTGAAATTGAAAATCAAGTAAAGGTGGGTTAAAATTGCTTTTATGGGCCAAGTGTGTCTAAGTCATTCATGTGTTCGATTTTAGGCAGAGGGAGAAACTCAAACTAGACTTAAAATATTTTTATTTTAGGGTCATAAAATTATTCAGCTTTAGAATAATGGTAATAAATCATCTATAAGGATTTAGAGTAATTTAGATCTTGAGTGCTAAAAATGATATTATAGCTCCTAAGTGATAGTAATTTAATGGTTTTTTTTAAAGTTCGTAAATGCTTTACACGCACTACTTACAAGTAAACCCAAATGTTAAAAACCAATCTTGGTCTAACGTTGTGTGTGATAAGCACATCAAATATATTAGACACATATACTTTTATTTTGGTCACTACGCAATTTCAAGTGGTAAAACCCACTCCTAAATTTCACTCGGAAAAATCAATTTTTTCCTTTATATTGAACAATTATAGATGTTTTGAAATAAAACCAATGCTGACTTATTTTTTCTTTGAAGACAATCTGACGGGCACTATTTTGGATCCTGCAGGTTGTAACCCATAGTTAATTAAAAAAAAAATCAAATTTATAGCATATTTGAAGAAAAAAAATTTCACAGTTCCAAGAAAATACCAGTTGGAAAATTTGTCCACTATATTTGTTTCAAATTGTTAATTGTTACAGCTATGTTAAGTTTACTATCGGTAATTTTTCCCCTTTTGGGATTAAACAAATTTCCGTTTTATAAATGTTGCTACTTTAACAGTTGCAAAAAAAAATATTTAAAAATAAATTGCAGGAAGTTTAAAAAATTTTTTTTTTATGTCCAAGGGTAAAACATTTTGGGCACAAAAATTGTCAGTTTTACATTTGTCAAACAAATAGTTTGAAAAAAAGTATTAGTTAATTAGGGTTCATAATAACTGAATCCCAATATTTGTCTACTTTTTCTTCAAAAAATGCAATTTATTAAATAATTCTATCTATACTTCCGAAATTATGCACACAAAAACCCTTAAAAAGGGGTAAGTGCAAGTTTAAGGATTTTCCTCTGATTTCCAGCCGCATTTGATCCCAGATTTTGATTCTGCGACCCAAAAAACCTTTTTTAGACCTTTTTCCAATTAGTTACATGATATCAGACTCTGGCCAGAGGGCATATAGAGACGCACTATGACCCCTCTTCTTCCTACATTTTGACTGGGGTAACTTCAGAAGAGTATTTGTTAATATAAGAGGTTACATGAGGGTAGTTTTATACCCTAAAAAAATAAAAATAATGATTTTTGAAAGAAAACTATAAAATTAAAACTTGAAACAAAACATCCAACAATTAACAACTTGAAACAATTATAGTGTACAAATTTCCCAAATGTTATTTTTCTCTTCGGACAGTGAAAATTTTTTTTCTAATGAGCTATAGTATTTATTTTTTTAAAATTAATTATGTTTAGTAACCTCCAAGATCCAAATAATGCCCCTAAAACTGTTCTTGAACAAAAAGTAAGTTATAGCATTGATTTGTTTTGAAAATATCAATTTCTGTTCGAGCTAAGGGAAAAAATCGATTTTTGAGGGTTAACATTAAGGGTGATTTTACCCCTTTGAGTTTCACGGAAGCCGAAATACAAATATACGTGTCTAATATTATTTATGTACTAACCACCCAAAGTTTGAACATTTGGATAAGTTTACTTGTTAGTAATTGGACTGAATTCTTCAGGATGCACTTTTGTGCCTGAACTCATTTCAAGTAACTTTATATTATAATAAGTTATAAGATTTTTTCTACATTTTTTATTTTTCTTACCTTTAGTTCCATAGCATATATGTCATCACTCAATGATAATATAATATAATCCGTTTCATTAATGAGGCTATTCAAATTGTTTGAAGATAATGTATTGCGATAAACAGAGATAAAAGATCTTGCACGTGAACTAAAAGCTGTTAATATAAGAAATGAAAAAAGACTGGAAAGTACAAGGAAAAATCTAACTTTTTTTCTAAATCTCTGAGCTATTAAACCTAAATTAAAAAGTAAAACGAATATTCATTTTTAAAATTAAAAGATAATTTAAGTTTTACATCACTCTCATCTTTTAAAGAGCTCTAAGTGATTTCTTGAAAGAACTATGCTAGAAGAAACAATCAAACGGTAAATAAATTTCAGTTCATTCTTTTCTGAGTTAACGATTCTTAAAGAAACAGTGCAAATGTACTGAATACAAATAACAACCAACATAAAATTCGTTCAGTAACATTCAGTAATCACCCGTGCAGGAAGTGATATAGGAGTTTTAAAATAGCTATTTATTAAACAAGGGACAAAATATTGGTTTTGACTTTGCATGTAATTGCAGACGTAGAATCCTATATTTTTTCCCGTGATTTAAAATATAGTTTCACATATAACGGGCAAGAAAGCCGTCTCCCTAGGGGAAAAAATAGGCTTTTTCCCCTAGATATAGTTTTTAGGGGATATAGTTTTTTTATAGTTTTTTTATATAGTTTTTCATTAAAAGCGAAAAAAAGATCGCCCGAAAGTAAGAAAGTAGATCTCTTTTGCAGCGTATAATGAAGAAGATTAAATCAAACGCACGCGTATGAAACACTATTTTGTACTCTCCGAGAGCTCATTAAGAGTGTATGAATCAGAATTTGTTAGAAATACCCTATGTTGACTAACGATATTATGATTTTTAAGCACATTTACAACAGTTTCGTATTTTTACCATAGGCTATTTTTAACAGGCTATCTGAATCTTTTGATAATTACCTTGATAATTACACAAGACTTCTACAGAATAAAAAATGTAAGTAAGCAAGATAAAAAAAAATTGCTTAAACCAAATTTTCTTGTTTTTGCTTTTAAGTTGTATGGTTACAAATTCAGATAAGTTCATTAAAAATATGGTAAAAAATAATGCAAACCAAACATCTAATGAAAATCAAATTGCTAAATTTAATTTTAAAATATTTTTTGTAATATTACTTGCAAGTTATAAAAAGGGTTATTTATGCGGAATAAAAAAGTTTTCGAGACAAGAGCCGTAGCCCCAGAGAACCTTAATTGCATTCGTTCGAATAAACCTCTTTATAACAAGATTATTAAGATATTTTATATATAAAGGGCAAAATAAGCGTCCCAGAATGGGGTAGTCTTTTTCTGCTCTGCATATATGAAATATTTTTACAATATTCAAAAATTTAAATTGTTTTTACCTTACTGTTAAATAAGGCATCGTGTGATTCAATATTTCTAGGTCTAAAAATGTGTTACCTAATTTTGGAATTATTTGAATTTCTTTATTTTTTAATAAACCTCGTAATCCAGTCCAAGTACCATTTACTAATTTCACACCATGAAAATTATCGTGATAACTGGGAATAATTCTAAAATAAAATAATAATATTTAAAAAAAAGTATTGTAGTAAAATAAATATGAATAGTTACGTAAGATCGAGATACTCTGCTAGTATATTCCATGTTTCTCCAACAAATCCTGTGATTTTAGTGTTATTCTCAATAAATTTGACCATATTCAAATCCTAATCAAAAATATTATTTTTGAAATTAAAATTTATATTATTGGAGATTTTTTAATATTTGTACATTAAAATATCCAAGTTTTAAAGATTGATTTTGAAAATTTGTATTTTTAACTCCTCTGCTGTTATTTACATAGTTTTTGATATTTGCAAACCTGGGTAAACTTGAAATTGGAACAAAATCTTGCTTTTGTTTACCCCAAATTACTCCACTGATTCCATACGAAATTTGTAAAATATTGTACAAAAAAATGGCTAATGTTTTTAATTTGAACATGTTTAAAGAAAAAAATAAAAATATGTTACTGATTAAATATAATTTGTGAAATTTAGGTTGTTAAATAATTTTTTTTACATAGGTCTGGAAACATTGAATGATCAAAGTATAACTAGTAAAAGAAATACTTGTCAATCAACAGAATTACTTTTTCAAAATAAAATTAAATAAATAAATTGCTTTTTTGCACTAAAAATAAAATCAATACAAAAACTTTTTTAGTAATTGAAAATTTTTATAACTATTTTTTCCAAGAAAAATATAAATAATGTTCATAATATTTTAAAAGCTTCCTTATTTCTTATGTAAAATGTTGCTAATGAAAATTTATTTATAAAATTAATATTTCATATTCTAGTCTTACTGTTAGCAAAAAGATCTTAAATTAAAAAAATATAATAATATTTACCTAATTTTAGAATGTTATTTAAAATAATTTTGTTAGTTCAGGAATTCTAATTGCATCCCAATTAGGCCAGATTAATTTAAACTGCCTTATTGTACAGATCTTATTCTATATGAATAAATAAATTTATTTAGAAGTAAATAGAAGGACTTACATGTTTTGGCCTTCTTTAATTAATTGACTCAAAATATTCTTATTTTTCATGGCAAATACTTATTGGAAATTTCACTTAGAATTTGATTCCAAGGTTAAAAATTTGATTTGGACTACGCATGCGCGAGAAATAAAAAAGTAAACATTTTTAAGTTTTCTGATGGCCATATAGCCAAGTTCAAAAAAAATTTTTAACCGTAATTATTATCTATTTGAGTTTATTTTTTCCGGGTTCTATTTATCTTATCAAGACATGTAACGACTCATTGGATCCGGAATTTCACAAGCTTTATTTGACCCATAAGATTTTTTTTGCTATTATCAACGGTTCAAGAGATATTAAAAAAAAAAAAACAGAAAAAGTTGGCTTTTGGCCTTGATTTTCAGAAAATGCTACCACTCATGCCAGCAAAGTTGACGGTTATTTAACGTAGACAAAAAAACAAATAAATTATTAAAAAATTTTTTTTAATTTTTATTAATTGTAGGTTTAGGGTGTTTTGGACCGGTTTCCTGAATTATACAAGGTTTACACGAGTCCCGTATAAACTTATCCGTATGTATGGTTTTGAAAAATCGATTCCGTACATTTTTCGAACCGTATATACGGTATTTTATTTTATTTTACTTTATTTTATTTATTTTATTTTACCCTGTTCAAAAGTCAAGAAAGACTTTACGAATCACGATTTTTCTAATAAAGACTTATTAATTGATTTTTTTATGAAACATGCAGAAATTTAAAGTATTTTTTATCACAAAATCGTGAAAATTTATTATTATTATTTTAAAATTTATCTATAAATTAATATTTATTATTAAAAGTATAAATATTTCTTCATTCAAAAAAATATTATTCGTACTTTTTGTTCCGAACACAAGAAAATAAAAAAAAAAATTTTAATTACAGAAAACAATAAAATTATGAAAAAATATTATAAAAATTTAAAATTTCCTAAAAAATTATTTGTTTTTTTTTAAATTTGTAAGTATTGTTCTAATTAATCTAAATTGTTAAGACAATTAATATTTTTAATAATTTGACAAAATTTGCTTTGAAATGTAAATTAAAACAAAAAATATATGTCTTCTATTTGCTTTAATTAGTTAATATTATTATTTTTATTATTTTTTATAAACAGAATCTTAATTACATCCAGTCAAAATGATAATGTAGAACCATATGGTGCTCTTTTTGATGTAATAGATATCGTTCTTAAACATTCAAATTCATCAGATTTATGCGCTGCTGCTCAAGTATGCCAGTAAGAAATGCCTTTGAAATAATTATAAATGTAAACATAACAAAGAAATTTTTCTTTTATGCATTGAAAAAAAGAAGTTGATAAAGAATTTCTAAAAAGAACAAGTAATACCTGTTCAAGTATCAAGGAATCCAAATCTTGGCAAGTAATTTTCTGAAATAGCTAAATTCTAAAAATATTCAATTATCTCTATTAATATTGTACTCTTTTTTCAATTGTGAAAATGAAAATGTATAATTGTTTATATAATTTATAAAACTTTTTAAAAACACAAAATAATGTTTTTTAAAAAAAATTTTGTTCGTAAATAGTATTTCTATTCTTAACTTCTTTTTATACTCAATTATCAAAAAAACTTATAACTTATTGTTACAAATAAAAACAAAAAAGCATATAAATTCAAATCGATACATACACTAACGTATCTAATTTTAAGCTACTTATAATCCAAGTCCGGAATCCAACTTTGATTTTTTTTTTCCAATAATTTTTGGCTAAATATTCCAAAGCCAGATTGTAACAAAATCATGTTTTTTCTGATTTTAAATGACTCCAAAGAAGGCATGACTAAAGCTAATTACATCACAGAGACCAATAATCAAAGCTTAGAAATAAAACATTAAATTTGTTTCTATATTTTTGTTATTAGAATTTGGTTTATAATTATTTATTACTTTATAAGTCATTAATACACACTCAGCAACTATTGGTATTGTGGCAGCACCAACGTTCAAAAGAACAATAGGCTAGTCTATTGTATTTTGAACGTTGGTGCTGCCACAATACCAATAGTCGCTGAGTGCATATCAAAGCATCAAAACCTGATTTTGAAATTAATCGATTAATTATTAATTTTTTAATTTTTATTTATTCAATATTAATTTTTTTACAAATAAATTTACAAAACTTATAATTTTTATTTATCCACTTTAGCCCTGGAAAGCATACATTAAATGCACCTATACTATGCTGGAATAACTAAAATTATTAAAGCACTTTCATGCGTATGTCTGCGTGTGTCGATTTATACAAAATATGTGTATAACTATTGCTTACTGCTACTGCAAAATAATATCTCTATTATTCCATCTCTTGAATAAGACATAGTTAGCATACAACTTGACGTATACTAGTTTTTCTAACCACTGTTCATTGCGTTCGACATATAACCGCTAGATGGCAGGTGCTTCTACTATGTTTTCCAAGGGAGTCTAGTTTCCATGTAAAGTACTTTAAAAATTTTAGTTCTTCCAGCATGCAGGTGCATTTTGCATATTTTCCAAGGCTAAAAGTGGATAAAAAACATTAATACACACGAGACAGAATGTACCCCATCATCCGACACTTATTTATGTAGAGTTTTTTAAAGCCGGCGTAGCCAAAAAACTCTACATAAATAAGCGTCGAATAATGACGTACATTCTATCTCTTGTGTATTAATATATAATTCTCTTCTTGGTGAATTTATGAAAACTGCGCATTTATTTTCCAACTTTTGAATCTAGGGTTGAAAATGTTGTTTTATTTCATGATGTAAATATGCTTCCTTTTCTGCCCTGAAAACTATGCTTAAAACAAGCATTTTTTTTCCACTTTTTTTTTCTAGGGAAGAAAGTGACTACTTTTAAGCGGAGTATTTTTTTTTTTTATTTAAATTAAATTATTCTTTAAAAAAAAAATGGGACAATCCGGGACTCGACCCACCAACCATCGGTTTAATAGGCTTATACACACGCCTCTAGGCTGCCGCGCTATAGACAAAATTAAATCTAATTTCGATAAATTTAAACTGTGAATAAAAAGCGAGTGAGATAGAATATATAGTACCGTCGACTCCGGTTAATAGTATATACTTCGTTATTTAACCACGTATTTTTCATAAATGTATATATGTAAATTATTGATTTAATCTTATTATTTTTTCTTTTGCATGAAAAGGAAGCAATTTACATCTCCAAATAAAAAACTATGTCTTGTACACGAAGCTAAAAGTGGATCTTTAGACTCGTTACGGTATTGCGCCCTCGTTCGATTTTTTTAAAACTCTCGACCAATCACGTTAAACTCGTCTAAAAAGATCCACCTTTAGCCCTTGTATAAAAAATAGATATTTTTACTACTTATTTAAGGGCACTCTGTCCACCACTGGGTGTTTTTTGCGCAGTATATTTGTAACTAAAATATTTTAACCATGTATTTATTTATAATAATTTTTTAATGAAAGAATCAATGCTTTTCAGTATTTAGTAAAAGAATATAAAAAAAAAATTAAAATTGTTTATTTGTTTAAACAAATACGACCTGCTACATTTTTGAAATTTTCGGGTCATAAAAGCCTGAGTTCCCAGATCTGGGCTACTTGGATCAAAATTCTGCTTGGCTCATATTGAAGATCATTCAATTCTAGGTGGAGGTATCGTGAGAAATTTTTTGCTAAACCTCTTCAGTAATGAGTTACAGCTAATTGTTTATAAAAAAAAAGTTAAAAATTCTCTACAATTTATAAACAAATAGGTATAACTCATTACTGAAAAGGTTTAGCGAAAAATTTCCCACGATACCTCCACCTAGAATTGAATGATCTTCAATATGAGCTAAGCAGAATTTTGATTCAAGTAGCCCAGATCTGGGGACTCAGGCTTTTATGACCCGAAAATTTCAAAAATTTAACAGGTCGTATTTGTTTAAACAAATAAACATTTTTAATTTTTTTTTTATATTCTTGTACTAAATACTGAAAAGCATTGATTCTTTCATTAAAAAATTATTATAAATAAATACATGGTTAAAATATTTTAGCTACAAATATACTGCGCAAAAAACACCCAGTGGTGGACAGAGTGTCCTTAAAAGTTAAAAATCACAAAATTTTAAAATTAATTTAAAAAAATAGATAGCGTAAAATAGCAACATTTAATATCTGCAAAAAACTAAGTATTAGATTTTACTTTAATTTTATAATAATTATTATTGTATTAGCTTTTTATGTAGCAAGGAGATTTTGCGGTGTCCTCTAATTACTCAAAATTAAGTTCAAGGGTTTGTAAAGTTAGCCTTGGCCTAAATATAGTCAAAGATAGGATATAAAATCAGAAAGTGCCATTTATAAATGACATCTAGATCTTGATGACATCTAGATTTTGAAGATTTAATAATTTATGAGAATGAGGAAGTTACATTAATTTCAAAAAATACTAAAAATTTTAGAATATTTTCAAAATATATATCAATTTTGACTTTATTATTTAATGGAATAATTAATCAATGAAAAACCTTAAAATACTACTCACACTAGCATTACTTAATTTCAAACCTAAAATGAATATTTCTACCATGCTATATCATGCAAAATATTGAAATTTATTTATTTATTTAATTGTACATAAACACTAAACAGTCCTAAGGGACCAATACTTATAATGAATTTTTACACAAGTGAATATATAAAATTTATAAGATATATAATAATTAACTAGTACAAATTAGTACAGTAAATTTAAATTTAAGTAATAAAACACACACACATATATATATGTATAAGAGAATACTTCCAGTTACAATAATTCTGTGGCTGCAAGGCAAAAGGTCTTAACCCACAAGATTTGAACAATTGATTTTTTTCAAATTTGAGTTTTTTATAGATAAATCTTTCATAAAAATCAAGTTAGATATTTTTACAAGTAATAAAATATATGATATTTAATAGGATTTTAGGTATATTGATTTGAGTCTATAAGTTTTTGAATTTAGTGAACAATTTGTTAATCCATGTAAAATCTTGTGAGTAATCACTAAATCGTTAACTTTGTGATGATATTCAATAGTGCGGATGTTAAATCTTACAGAAGCATTATGATATTCATGATCAAAATAATGCATCGGTATTTTAGATTTTTTGAATAGATATCTTAAAAATATATGCTGTATTTTTTCTAATTTGTGAATTGATTTGGATAAAAACGGAGACCAAATTCCAGAAGCAAACGAGAGGTATGGAAAAACATAAGAATTGAACAGAACTTTTAAAGCTCCTATGCTGCTGAAACTATTAGTCTTCCATTTAATTCAACCAAGAGCTTTTTTGCTTTCAATTGATGATTTCTCAGAAGATCGTAAACAAATCAATAAAATAGAATATTCAAAAAAATATTTAACACGTATTTTTGTATTTTTATTAAAAATAAAATAAAAGGAAGGCTCCCAGCTAAGAAAATGGTCAGACCGATTTGATAATTCGAAAAGTAATGATCAAAAAGTAAACAAAAAACTTTTTACGGGTTTGCAAATGTACACTAACAATTTGCATGGAACATTTTTATGTTTACTAACTACTTATCTAATTGATACCGTTGACAACGGGTAGAGGGAAGCTGACCATATTAGAAAACAGTTTAAGTTAATTTTTTAATTTTGGGATTTCATAAGCTTTGATTAGATTAATATTTATTTGCTGAACAGATCTCGACCAAAATTTTTTTTGGAAAATCTTTGCTATTACGTTCTTTTTCCAGAACTCATCAAAAAAAATAATTTCGCTTAACTCTTTTAGATTTTCAAAAATTTTAATGACTTATTCTTCTAAGCTAGATTATGACCTACTTTTAACTGCTTCTGAGTTTTAATCATGTATCTTATCCTTTCGATAATTGAAATTATTAAGGATATTATTACTCCAAAACCAAAAATTATAATTATTGAATAAACTTGATTCAATTCAATGGCCATTAACTTGTTTGAATCTCTCAGTTGGTTCTTGGCAATCCCTTTATTCTTTAGGGCTTTTATTATTCCTACTTCTTTCAGTTTAATAATCCTGTAAAAACAATACAAAATATTAAGTATATTAAATTTTATTTTGTAAAATTTTAATAAAATTTTAAAAAGCATACAGATTATTAATATTTTTCTTGTACTTAAAGTTCTTTACTATGCCTGAAGATGTATACGTAGTCTTAAATAGCATTTGAGATTTCATTATTGGGCAATAATTTTCATTGATAATTGAATATGTTTCTAAAGTTAAAAAGGCTGCATAGTTTTTATTTTGAGAGAAACAAATTTTGTTCACCAACTCATTAAAGTTCGAAAATGTATCAATTCGTTCAGAGTCCGTTTTTTTCGGGAACATTCTCTATTAATAATAAATTGAATCAAAATTTTATGAAGGCTCAGATAAGTATAAGATCGTTACTCAGTGAACAGTATTCTATATTCTTTACTTAATATTTTTCAATAAGATATAATTTTTTATAAAATACTATAAATTATATCATTTTTGGCTTTGAAAATGAAAACTGAAAGTCTTCGAAAACAGTGAAATTTATTGTAAAAATAACGCAATAAATAAAAAACTGTTAGCTCAAAAATTACAAATTTTTATTGCATTATTTTTATATTTAAAAAATTTGTTTTCAAATACCTTTAAATCTGCTAAATAAATTGAGTCTTTAATTAATAAAAAGTTATAATCAGTTTTACTAATAAAATTGGCAAGGTTGGTAAAAGGAAATGGATTTCTGCGAACGAACATCTTAGACTTTGCTCGTGACCCAAAAGCTACTAGAATTATGTAAGAAAAGAAAGTATAAGTTACATACAAGACTTTCATTTTTTTACTAAACCTTCCAGAAATATTTCCTAATGGATATAATTTAATAATCAGTTTATGTTTCTTAACTGTGATTATAATTTTAATATTGTACCTTGATTAGTTATAATTCCTATAGAATTCAAAATATAATCTTGAAGAATGTAAAAGTAATTATTCTGCGCTCTTTTGCTTTTGCGCTTTAACAAAACCTTTGCTAAAAATCCTGCAATGTTTAATAATAATAAAGTAAGAGATAATCCTGCCCAAACCTCAATTGAAAATAATTTAAATATCCAATAATAGTCGAAGCTTAAGGTTTTCACAAAAACATAATCACTGCAACAAAAAATTGTTGTTATTAAATGTTTAAATTAGAATTTAACATATAATTATTTAAAGCCTACTCAATACGATAATAAGGCATTAAAGAATCCAGTATCTCTTGGTCAAAATTTGTATTATATCTCAATGGAATAATGTCAATTTTTTTTTGTTGTATTAGGCCACGAATTGCTGTCCAAGAACCATTTTTTAACTTGATTCCGCCTATTGCATCAGCATGCACTGGAACTAATCTAAAATAATGTTTTCTTTATTTTTAAAACAGGTTATTAGGCAAATTATTTAATTAATTATTTATTAATACGTGAAGTTTAAACATTCAGCAAGTATGTTCCAAATGGCTGTAGAAAAAATCATTTCCTCATTTGTATATATATCCAATCTTGTAATATTATCATCCTAAAAATTTATTAAAATGTAATAAATGAAATTATAAATTTAAAAAATTATTTTTAAACATAGCAGGAATGTAAGCCAAATTTTAATGCTATACCCTTAAAAAGTAAAATTAAGATTTTTACCAATTAGCATCAATAATTACACCTTTTCCCCATTTCGTGACCATTAACATTCTCTACTTTGCTTCAACACTAAAAAAATTCTTGTCTAGCTATTTTCTATCAGGAACATAAATATACTATTCAAAATAGCATAAATACCATTTGTTTTGAAAATCTTATAAATTATAATTAAGATCAAATTATTTGATATTTTTAAGAACTTTTTAATTTCATACACAATAACTTATTATCTTTTTGCTTTTAGAAAAAAAAATAAAACTTTCCATAATAATTTTATACATTGTTCGATTTAGTGAGATAATAAGACAAGACGCATTTAAAAAGCTTAAAAATATGCGCAAAAAGCACGTATAAATGGCAGTGCCAGAAAAGCACGATTAGGACTGCAGAATCGTGGATATTGATAAAAATCAGTAAAATATGCTTTTGCACTTTTGGCACAACAATAAACTGTTTAAAAAAAAAAAATTGCATAGCAGTTAATAAAGCGCGGATAAACGGCGGTATAGATTTTGTATTTGGTTATTAGAAAGTGGTTCTTCCTCCAGAAGATTTTCTAAGAACTTAAAAAATATGATTTATCAACCTACCAGGACTATAAAATAAAATTTAAGGATGGTATTTTTTTTTTGTGCATAAAACCGATTTTCAAAGAATTATATTTCGCTATCTTAAGGAGGCTTTAATGGCCACCAAAAAATTATTTTTTTAAAAGCGGTAAAATTTTAAGTTTTCCAGCCTAGGAACAGAGTATTATTTGTTTACGGGTCAGAAAAATTAAATAAAATCTTAAAAACCCCCCAAAAAAGTTTTTTTTTAGGTTTTCGGGGGCCTGTCATGGCCTGGAGGTCTGATTCTAATAGAAATCGGTGAGTTTTTTTGATAATTTTTCATATGTAAAATATACTTATTAAATATACAAAAATACTTATTATATCTTCAAAAAACACCAGTCCTTCGATAATATTAAATTTTTTTAGAACATCTTTTTGTTTTTTTGCTAATACTATGTATAGTATCATTTAAGATTATTATATATAATGAATGTTATATTAAATTACAAAATTAAATTTTATTTTAGTGTTATTAAATATTATAAGTTTTATTTTTTTTATTTTTATATTTTCTTTTTTTCAAATAATTATGTATGTACTATGTACCAATATTGCTATTTTTATACAATTTTGTAATAAATTGCGCATTGGCCACGTCTGCGCTAAATTTTTTCAAAATAAATAAATAAATAAATATGCCACTACTTAGGTTATGTTTAGTTCCGGGGGCCAAATTTTTTGAAATCCTTTATTTCTTGCGATGTTTTTAGTAAGATATAAAAAACTAGTAACTACAAATTAACTAAATTTGTAGTTCATAACATCATTACACAATATTTAGATGCAAAAAATTATTGAAAATTGATAAAAAAATTTTCAATAATTTTCTACAATAATATTTGATATTTACTACGTTGAGTATTTAAATGTATACCACGTTTAGTAGTAAAAATTAAAAATTATTAACATCATTTGTTCGTAAAGACCAATAATTTCATTTAATTAATATATCAAAATATGACGAACGATAAAAATTAAAATTTATAATTAACTAAATTTGTTTATTTAAGTTTTAATTAATATATTATTTAAAATTAACAAATTAAAAGTAATTACAAAAAAAAACTAGTAACTGCAAATAGTACACAACAAGAAAGTGGAAAAAATTATTATTTATTTCAATACATACACTAGTGTATCCAATTTTAAGAGATTTATAATCCAAGTCCGGAATCAGGTTTTGATTTTTTTTATCCAATAATTTTTGGCTAAAATTTGCAAATCCAGGTAAGCTTAAAATTTGAACAAAATCTTGTTTTTTCTGATTCCAAATAACTCCAGAGATGGAATTTGTTTTGCTAATTACATCAAAGAATGCAATAATCAAAATGTTAAAATAATACATATTTACTTCTGTTCTTGTTATCAATGAATTTTGTTTAAAATTGTTATTAAGTTATAAGTTATGAAAACAAGTTAAAGCATCAAAAGCTGATTTAATAATTAATCAATATTTTTTAATTTTTTTTAATTGTAATATTCTTATTAATTTAATATTAATTTTTACTTAATATTACAAGAACTGAACTTGTAGTTTATATTTCACTTCTTTATAAATGTATACAAATTGCGCATTTATTTTTCAACTATTTAATCTAATAATGAACATGGCTTTTTTACTACTTATTTAAAAAATTAAAAACCATAAAACTTAAGTTAAGTCTAAAATTATAGCAACATATAATATATGCAAAAACTAAATATTAGCTTTTACATTAATTTTACAATGACTATCCAATAATATAATTATTAGACTTATTGTAAAATAATAAAAACGAACTCAATAAATGTACAGTCAACCCTATAAGAACCAGATCTTGTACAAATGTTAACATTTAAGATTTGAGTGTTAAGATTTATTCAAGGAAGATTCGAGGAACATTTATGCAACAATGCCTATAACGTCCGTCACTTTCGCTTAAGAGAAAAATAAAATTGAGAGCAACATTTATTTGTATTTATTGTTTACCTCTTTTGCACGTGGGCACACCAAGATTGGCAGAGGCCTTCAACAATTACATATGTTGATTTATTTCTTATAAGGGTCAATGTACACATTTATGCATACATTGATGCACTTAAAGAAAATTGAAGGGGCAAGTGTTAGTATAAAGAAATAGTATAAAGTAGGGGATTCACATGCAAATGTTGAAGGAGGATGATTAGGAATTGGGAAGGTAATTGCGTTAGTAGAACGTCTTTGATATTGGGAACTGTGCTGGCATTCGCCGGTACTGAAGGAAACTACCAAAACTTCCGAGAGCACAGTCCATCACGCAGTATTCAAATTCTACTTTCACTTTTATTGAAAATAAATATTTAATAAATTAAATATTTATTTTTAAGAAAAATAAAAACAGAATGGGTGCTATGAGTCTCGAACTCGACCTGCCCGGACGACAGGCACGAGTGCTAGCTCTGAGCTACTGCGCTCACATTGTAAGAATATTGCAGTGAACAATTTTATAAAAAAAGATTTTTTAGCAAAATAATGTTTAATATTGCGTCGTTGAAAAATTTTTTAACGCAAAATAATTTTTAACAGGGAATTAATAACATTAAAATACATCAACTGTTAAAACATTCTTATACATTGTTAGGATAGGAAGATGTATGAAAATGCATTGAAATCCATCGTCTTTTTGTAAATGCTTCTAAGCGAGACGTCAGATGTGAACGAAAATTAATTTTAAAATTAATGAATAGTATTAGAATATTATTTTAAGATTTGAAAGGAATTTACTATTTTTTATTAGAAATATTAAACTCCAAAGTTGAAAAAAAAAATTTTTTTTTGTAAATTTATAATATTTTAAGTTTTTAGTAATTTTTATTAATTTTTATAAAAAAAATAAAGCATTCATCAATAAAAATAATCATAATTTTTCTTCTGAAATTCGTAATAAACAAATATTTTTATTTTTTTTTTACTTATTTTTGATTTTTTTGAACTTCGCGAAATAATCCGTTTGGTACCGCCACTTATACTGAACTACAACCTTAATATTCGGTGAATATTACAAAATAATTTTAAATATTGCGTGAATATTGTGTTATTAAATTTTTTTAAACAAAATAATGTTGAATATTCGGTGAATATCGCAAAATAATTTTTAATATTGCATGAATATTGCGTCTTTAAAAATTTTTTTCATGGAAAAAAATGTTGAATATTCCGTGAATATTGCAAAATAATTTTTAATATTGCGTAAATATTGCGTCCTTAAAAATTTTTTTCTCGCAAAATAATGTTGAATAATTCGTGAATATTTACATTTCAAAAATTCACTAAAATAAAATATTTAGTGTAAAAATGCTATGAATATTATCTTTTTATTGCTTTAAGGTTGTTCCCGAGAGAATTGATCGACTATAGATTTTGATAAAACTCTTTTTTTTTTTTTTTTTTGCGTAGCAAGTGGAGAAATGCATTACGCATACTGATCAGCATCCGAACTGACATTTATGTGGGACTCGACCTACCTTGCCTATACCCACTAAAACTCCACTCCCTTCCTACCTTATGCGAGCCTATCCCGGGACCGTTTTCACATTACTTCAGGACAGGTTCAAGGCCATTTAGTTCTATTCATGAACTCCATCTTTTGACTTGCATCCACTGACTCGCCAGTCTGGTTAAGAACTCCGTCATTCCATCTGGTTGAAATTTCGTCTTTATATACTGTCATCTTTAATAAAAAACTTATAACCGGTTTGTGTAAACACAACCTAAATGCAAGGAACATGTTTACTTCCAGCTGAGGACTAGGTATAATACAAATGTTTCTCAACATTACAATACAATTTTCTATTGTTGTAATTTGTAATTATCACCTTACTAGTTGTTAAGGTTCTAAACCCAAACAATTTTGATTCCTTAAACCTGAATTATTTTAAGTCCCTGAACCTGAATTATTCCAAGTCCCTAAATCGATATTATTCTAAGTCCATAAACCTGTATTATCCTAAGTCCTTAAGCCCAGATTTTTCAAAGTCTTTTAAAAGTATTTTATTTATTTATATATACTTACCTAATTATTTGTTTTATAGTCTTATTTGACCCCCCCCCCTTAAATAGGACAAATTTGACCCCCCCTTAAAAAGGACAAATTTGACCCCCCCCCTCAAAAAGGACAAATTTGACCCCCCCCCCCCTTAATTTTCAAGTTCTGAAGTACCCCCTCCCTATAAACATGTTCCATGTTAAAATGATTAATTTTTTTAGTAAATAAAATAAACAAAATGTGATAAAATCAAAAAGAAAATGTATATTGTAATTATTATATGGTATTTATAATTTCAAATTAACATTAAATTTAAAATTTCTTCTTAACATATCTTTTATAAAATGTTATAAAAGTTATATACAATTATTTATTAATGTGAAAAAAAGAGATCAAATTTAAAAGTAAAGCATGTTAAATAATAATTTGTTAATAAAATTATAAATATTCAGTACTTTCGCATTTAGCATTCACTAAGCAGGTCCTATTCCCTTGAAGTTATTTAAAACCTATAAAAAAATCAAATTTATCCATTAATAGCTTCCTTGACATTTTTTATTCATTTACCAGGACGCATAAAAAATTATCCTTTAACACCTTCGTTAATTGATTTTAAATGACATTTATAAATTTTTATAATTTTTTGTTTTCATTCTACAGATCTCTAAAGTTCTATTTAGACCTATTTTAATCACCAGAGATCTCCGGAGATCTAAAGAGATCTCGCCAATTTTTCGATCTATTTAGATCTGTTTACATCTCCGGAGATCTCTAGAGATCTCTAGAGATCAAAAAAGATCTGCGGAGATCTAAAGAGATCTATCGAAAATTCGTCAGGATTGTATTAAAAATTTTCAAACCATTTTTACACATTAATGTTTGCGTAAAAAAATTTATAGGAGCAAACGTTCTTTTCATTTTATTTTGGCAATATTTTTTAAAAATAGCTGAGATTTCATTCCCAGAATACAGAACAGTGCTTGCAAGTATATTTTAAACTTTTTTTTCAGTATTCAAGGCCAACAAAGCTCATAAAAAAATATTTTCGAGCAAAAGGAGTGAAATGAAAAAAACCTTAGTTTCATTTCTGTTGGGAATATTTTAAAAAAATAGCTCAAAAATCATTCCCAGAATACAGAAAAGTTCTTGAAAATAACATTTAAAACTTTTTTCTTAGTATTAAAAGCCAATGAAGCTCTTAAAAAAATACTGTAGATTTTTTTAATAAAATATTAACAAAATATTGCATAATACAATTCAATTTTTCTTATAAAATTTTTAGTGTTTAATTATTACATCTGTAAATCATTGATAAGTTTATAAATTAATTTAAATAAAAAGACATAAAAGTAAAAATTGCAATAATATAGTGATTTAAAATTTGAAAACTTTAATTATTTTGCGTATAAACCTCTGTCACAGGAGTATCATCTGTGACCGGGGAAATTCGAATAATTAAAATATTAAGTTAAAGACATAAGATCGTTAATTGGAGTAAAAGCTAAGTCAGCAATAATTAGAGATGGCCAGACATAAGCGCGTGAGAACTAGTAAAAGCGTGAGAAAGATTAGTTTTAGAATGACAGTAAAGTGGGATGAGCCTAATGGCTCTTGATTGGCGAGTACTCGTTGATCATACCTAAAAATTTGCATCTTAGCCAATTAGCAAAGACACCTTCACTCCTGATCGCGGGGGAGGAAAGCTTTAAATACAAAGGTAAATCGCCCATGCACTAGAGATCTTACATACTCGTTGTATTACACCAATGGTACAAAATAAACTACCAAGTAAACGATAAATTAGTTTGTCTTTTATTATTCTCACTAGTAAAAAGTTCTTAGGATATCAGGTTCTAAGACCGGGTAAGAATCCTCATATTATAAAGTTCACGTCCAAACCCAGCTGGACGGTACACCTCATTTTTATACTTATTATGAAAAATTCAAATTCAGTCAAAATCAGAAAAAAGGTATGGGCTAGTTTTTACTTGCTACAGGCTTCTAAGGGGCATAGATGACGATTTTATAAAGATAGGCAAAAAAAATTGATAAAAAAATGCTGGTCAAACATCGATCAGATGGCCATAAATTATGGTCCTATTGTAGTAAAAACTTTACTATGCTGATAAAAAATACTATTTTTTTTATTATTCTCAAATATTTTTACCTTCAAAATGCAATAATTATCTATTTTACCCCTTTTACGTTAATTTATTTATAAATCTATTTAATAAAATTTAATTTGTGCTGTTTTTTATTCTCGAAAGTTTTCATTATTTTTTTTGTTTTTTACTTCATTAGTGGAATAAATGATATATGTTTCCCCACCTATTTCAATTTTTAACAACATCTTGAATCGAATTTAAGGATTTTCAAAATTTGCTTTTAAATTATACTTTAAATCTACTTTAAATTTATTTTAAATCCATGTCTTCATTTATATTTTTATAAATGTCTCTCAATAAAAATTTAAAATTTTAAAGTTATCACAAAAAGCGTTTTTTTTTCTTCTTCTAATTGGCCTCAAAATTTTTGTTTTTCCATAAAATTTTTTTTGGTACCAGCAACTAGTACCCAGTTTTTGTGGCATATTTGCCTCTTAAGTACTGAAAAACTCAAAAAAAGAAATATTCATAACTTTTTATTTTCCGCAATTTTACATTTTCCGGATTTTCTTGTCTCCTAACCAAAAATCGAAAATTGGAAAATTCGTTTTTTGAGTTTTTAAATTCAAACATACCACAAAACTGCTTACCAATAGAAATTTAATGGGAAAATAAAAATTTTTTGGACAATTAAAAGAAAAAAAATAACTCTTTTTGAGAAATTCGCATTTGAAAATTCTCTTTAGCTTTCCCAACTTTCCGGGTTTCCTCGTAGCTTTTCTGAAAAACTGATGTCAAAATCATAATTATTATTCATGAGCGTAGAAAAATTAAAATAGCAAAATTAGTTCAAACTTTCTAACAAATTTGAAAAAATTTTAAAATTGAAAAACAGCTGCCAGTTAATCAAATCAACTGTAAGTATACTTTTATAAGAAATTACAAAAATTCTTGTAATCACTTCAGCAAAATATTATAAAATAAATTAAACTCATTAGAATCAACAAAAGTTTAATAATTTTTGTTGTGTGAATCCACTAGAAATTTTACAAAAAAATTATAGAGTTTAATCCTGTTACAAATAATAATTCATAATATCAAAACAACCACATTGATTAAAGATTATGACATTGTTTATAAAATTATTTCTTTTTATCACAAAAGTATAAATTGTTTGGTTCTTTAAAAAATACCTATGTAATGTCCGAATGTTCATTAAATAATTTTTAAATATTTTTTTATTTTATAAAGCTACAGCTCTATGATATTTTTTTTCGATGCTTAAAACTCGGCACAAAACCCCGAATAGAATCTGAAGTATGGGCTGATCCGGCCCAGATCTGGCCCGGATCTGGGCCGGATCGGTCCATACTTCAGATTCTATGCGGGACTTTTTTTTATTCTATTTTTAAAGCCTTTCGCGGTATTAAAATTTGTCGTTCGCGGAATTAACAATGATTAATGGACTAAATTATAATAAAAGCTCACCCGCGGGGTTCACTCAGTTCAGTGTTATTCTACGACTCTATTCTTTCGTTTATTCGTTTGTTCAAAGTTTCATCAAATTTTATTCTTTCTTTAATTGAATTCAGTAAATAAATTAAAGGTAAATAATTTAAACATTTAATCTTTCATTATTTTAATTTTCCTAAATAATTTTTCTATTTCTTTAATTTCTATTCATAATTAGTCTAGGCGCCAGCCATACAAATCACGCCCAAAAATTAAAAAATTAAATTTCTTTTTCCGAGGATAAAAATAGGTAGTATTTATGTTTTTCGACCCGCTAAACACGACTCTGAGGTACGTTTTGCGAATTTCGTGGTCAATTTTTTGTTATTAACAAGTATTTCAAAATTAGCCAATAATTTGTTAATAACAAAAAATTGACCACGAAATTTGCAAAACGGTAACTAGTAAAGTTAAAGAAAAATTGTTAAATATGTTTAAATAAATAATAAAAAAAACCAGAAATTCGCGATGAGCGACCCAAAAAACCTATAATCCAGAACCTACAAAGGGATAGTTTTAGCTAATTTAAGGGTGAAAAATTAATTTTTCACAAAAAATTTCCAAATCTGCAACCCAAAAAAATTACGTGGACCAAATCTTGCCACTCAAAATTCGAATACATCAAAAATACCCCTTTCGTAGGTATTTATTGCAAATTTAAAGGTGTTCCTCCAATTTTTCATAGAAAAAATTATTGTTCTGTGACCCAAAAATCTACAGTTGGCCAAATCTGGTGGAAGCCAGAAAACCCCCTTCCCCGCCCTCTTGTATATTGACTGGAGTAGATATGTTGGTCCAATATTTCGTACTACGTGAAAGCAAAATAAAATGAAAATTTATGCCCGAAAGTTATTTTACTGACCCAATAAACTTTTTGGTAAAGTCACTATACCATTTTCCAGTATCTTGACGTCGTTAATTTCCGGAAAATTTATTTTGGAGTGAGAACACATTATTTTGTTACGATATTTATTTTTACTAATCCCAAAAACCTCTAAGCAGAGTAAAAGTACTTGTTTATTACAAAAACTAATTCCGGATTATAAAATGATAATGTATAAAATTATTTATTCCAGCTATATCACCACAGATATATAAACAGCAGCACTTTGTGTACTAAATTAAGTGCTATTTATTTTGTCGCGACACTCACAGAAATGAAGAGTTCTTGGTGTCTATGTTTTCGTCAACAAATCGTGATTGGGCACATATTATGTATATGTGGGTGGTGACTAGTTGCTTATTGGTAGTTTATTATATCTAAGGTTGCTATGGAAATAGAATTACCTGGTCATATGTGAATTACATGTATGGTTGACTTTGAGAGAATAAAATTATATGCATGAGGAATTCAGAAACTAGTCAATTTGTTTGTGTAGCGCTAGTAGGATTGAGGATCATGGCATTTGCGAAAAAATATGGGGGTATAAAAATATGAAAAATGGATATATTTATATTTCAAAATAAGTAACAAACTTTCAATTTATTTTTATTTGGTGGCTTGGAAAATTTTTTTAAATAATTTTTAATACGTGTAAGTTAGATTAATTATGGGTCAATTCGATTCAGATGATAATTGGTAATTTTTAATACAGCAAATTTAGATAATAGGTATTTTTTAAACATATAAAACTTGCGTAAAGTTTTTCAGATCTAAAAACTTTAGCAGTAAAAAATTTCACAGCAAAAAATAAAGGCCAAAATACTGATAAAGATAAATATGTTGCCTTGGTTCCATACTTATTTAAAACTAATAATTATTTATAAGTGTTAATTATTAAAAGTGAAACCATCATTCAATAAGGGGTCATTCAAAAAAAAACGTAACGCTTATAAAGAGGGTGTTAAAGAAAAGGGTTAACACCCAAATAAAATTGAGGTGTGTAGGTTTTTTAAAAAAAAGCGTTACGTAACAAAAATGAACAAAAACAAGTGTAATGGAATTTCTGACAAGGTTTTCGATACTTCTTCAATCTTAAGCGGCGTTCAAAAAATACGTAACACCAATTTTACCAATTTTAAAAAATTTATTCAAAGATTTATTTATACATAAACTAGCATAGGTGATAAGGGGGGGCTCCCCCTGTGTCGTATTTACTTCTGTTTGTGTTGCTTAAAAAAATGACCAACACTTATTGGATCTGACCAACACTTATTCGACAATTTAATAATTCTACACAAAAAAGTTTTGCAGAATCATTAAATGCCAAAAATCGTTGTGCCGAAAAGTTCAACACAAATTTTTTTTATTCAAAGTATTTAACACAACATTTTAAATATTATATAACTAATTTCTTTCATATAATAGCATAAACAAATATCACTTAACATAGTTTTTTGAATATTTCAATTAGAAAAAGTTTGTGTTGATCTTTTTGGCACAGCGATAGACATTAAAATTTAATCTTTCAACAAAAATAGTAAACATTTTTTATTTTAATTTTATTTTAACATCGGTTTTATGTAATTTCGTTCATTACACACAGGCACACAAATAAATTATTAAAAATACCATAAAAAATAAAAAAATGAAAAAAAAATTTTTTCCCAGCTTCGAAAATATTTTATAATATTTTAAAGATACCTCCGTTTTAAATAAAAATTTAGGAGAATACGTAAAAATTAGTACTGAATCGAATACTTTAAACTTGTGACAATAAAATTTGTTGATAGTCTCCAGATATTTCAATTTTTTTTTAATTTTAAAAAATGTTATCAAGTTCAAAAATACTAAAAATTAAATATCGCAAAAACTACGATAGCTGAGTAGAAAATCTGTGGCCTATGTCACCCCCAGACTTTTTTTCTATACTTTGACACTGGTTTAATGTCAATTGGATTTGTGGTTCCTGAGTCATTAGGGTACAGACAGATACGCAGGCACACAAATAAATTATTAAAAATACCATAAAAAATAAAAAAATTATAAAAAATTTTTTTACCAACTTCAAAAATATTTTATAAAATTTTAAAGATACCTCCGTTTTGAATAAAAATTTAGGTGAATACGTCAAAATTGGTGCCGAATCGAATAGTACAAACTTGTGACAATAAAATTTGTCGATAGTCTCGAGATATTTTAATTTTTTTCAAAATTTTTAAAAATTTTATTAATTTCAAAAATACTAAAAGTTAAATATCTCAAAAACTACGAAAGCTGAGCAAAAAATATATAGGTTATGTCACCCGCGGACTTTTTTTCTTACGTTTTCTTATATTTTGTTACGTTTATGAACAAAATTTTAAGTCTTATGAATTTAATTAAAAATAGTTTATTTTTAAGTTTTAACAATTCAATCAAAAGTAGCTAACTTAAAATTTTATCAATTTTTCTTTATTGCAAAATTTATCTATTTAATCAAAAATTATTTTTTATTATTTTAAACTATTAATTCTTAGAATTTTGCATTTTCTTATCTATAATAATTTTTATTTCTTGTTTAATCTTTAATTAATATTTGAGAATTAGGCCAACTCTATTTTTTTTAATAATATTGATTGGCATATTATTTTTTATCAATTACGCAATAGGGTAAATCCCATAACTCAATAAATAAGAATTATCACCTGATGATCTTTACCTATTAAATTTTTGGGATATATAAACCCCTAATTTTAAAATTCAGTTCACTTTTTGGATTAGTCCAGTTAAGACTAATTCTTCTCAAATTTTAATTAGCCTTTTAAATCTAATTCGCTAATATTTTTTGGTCAGTTATACCTTTTTATCTAGTATTCATTCTCAAATTTTTAAAATTAATTTTTCTAATTCAAACTTGTAATTTTTCAATTTATAAATAAAAAACTGTAGCGGAATAATACCGTATAAAAAAATTTTTTCTTTTAGTCTCTCTCTCGTTTTCCTATAATAATTTTTAAGTCTTATCAATTTAATTAAAATTGTTGTTTTTAGTCAATCAAAGGTATTTATTCCGTCAAAGGATGTTTATTTTAAAAGTTCAATCAATTTAATCAAAAATTATTTTTATTATTTTAAATCTTTTAATTCTTAGAAACTTGCATTTTGTTATCTCAAAATAATATTCACTTCCTGTTCAACCTTTAATTAATATTGGAGAATTAGGCCAACTCTATTTTTTTAATAATATTGATTGACATATTATTTTAAGTATTATGCAATAGGGTCGATTCCATAACTTAGTAAATAAGAATTATCACCTGATGATCCTTATCTATTAATTTTTTTGGGATATATAAACCCCTAATTTTAAAAATTAGTTCAGTTCACTTTTTAGACTAGTCCAGTAAAGACTAGTTCTTCTCAAATTTTAATTAGCCTTTTAAAGCTTATTCGCTGCTAGTTTTTGGTCAGTTATACCTTTTTCTCCAATTTTAATGTTTTAAAGTTAAGTTAAAATATTTTTATTGTAAAAATCATTTTATTCTTAAATATTTTTATTCAACAAAATCAACTGTAAGTATACTTGTATAAGAATATACAAAAATTCTTACAATCACTATAGTAAAATATTATAAAATAAATTAAACTCATTAGAAATAACAAAAGTTTAATAACTTTTGTTGTGTGAATCCACGAGAGATTTTATAAAAGATTATAGAGATAAAGGCATACCTATGATTTTTTAAGTAAAAAAAACGCACTTTTATTTAAATTTTTTTTTTTTTAAATGAATATATAAGTTTTAATATACATTTTTTTTTAATTATTTTTTTTTTTATTGATCCGTCTTGGAATTATGGACCGGAAATTTGAAGGCTGTTATTTCGCGGTGACCAGCATATCTCTACTCCAGATACCCTGAAACAAAAAAATCGAACGAGGTTATTTTTAGAACCGTTATACCGAGTCGGTAAACCAACAAAATTTTAAAATTTCAAAAAAATAAAAATTTGGCCCGTAAAATAAAAAAACAATGGTTCCTCTTTGAGGAACCAAAATTCTATTATCGCGCACGGAATTGGACCTTATACGTTAAAAAAAAAGTACAAAAAGGGTAATTTTATAAATTTTTTTTGGTTTTTTTTGACTAGGTATTTAGTTAATAAAAAAAAAAAAAAAAAAATTTAGTCAATCCAACCAGTATTTTTTGAGCAATCGTGGTCAGCGATTTCAAAAAATGGTTTCGAGATAAACGCGTTTAAAGTTTTTTTTTCCCATTCACAAACCTGGTTTCCTGCTTACAATAACCATAATATCTTTCAAATGGTTATGAATATTTATTCAAAATTTTTTTCTCATATTCTTGAAATATTTTTACACGCAAAAAAAAATAAAAAAAAAAATGAAAAATTTTTTAAATTTTTCAGAGGTACGCCTTAATCTTGTCACAAAACTATTCAAATATCAGATTTCTACTTTTGTCTAAACCAAAATCAACTGTAAATATAAATACTTATATATGGCTCATTTTCAAAAAAATCATAAAAGATAACATTTCTATATTTTCATGTTTATACTGTAAGGTATATACATACTACAACTAAAAGCTTTAACACAATTTCTATCAAGTATAATGATATAAAAATGAATCTATTTTCTTAGAATAATAAAGCTATTTGTTTAATTTCTTAAAAATGTAAGTTTGACAGCGCGTGCAAAGCAGGGCAAAATGTATACTTGGAGAGGGCTGATTCCATGTGAAACGTACGTTGACCTCCAGATGGGGTCTTCCGATTGGGCTGTAACTTTGCACAAGTGATTATATATATAAAATGTCCTCACACCCCAAATTTTACATCGTAAAATCGTTTCTAGCCGCCTCTGTGAATTTTTGAAAATTGGGACCGATTTTAAAGCTCTCAGCCACCAACTTTTGCTTCATTATATAAAAGCATGAAGAAATGTTAAAAATATTATTAGTAAAACGGTTTCGATCGGAAATTTCCCTGGCTATCCGAATTTCTAAACCGTTTTTTAAAATTTTTACGTGGAAACCCGGAAAATTGGAAAATGTGAGCCGTACCGTCTGTAGCTCATAACTCAAAACCCGTCACTTCAAATAACTTCAAACTGGGAGTAGAGACAGGGTATTCCATATACTTTCACCTGATATTAATATGGGTATGGGTATTTTCACATACGGAAAAGTTATAACGATAATTAGTGAAATTTTCCGATTTTGAAAATGAAAATTTAGCGAAAAAAGCTATATTTATATGCAAATTTAGGCAGAACCGATTTCGTAAAATTTATCATAAAATAAAATATTTTTTAATGCCTTTAAACCTTTTCTATTGATATATATAGTCAATTCTACGAAATCAAACTTTTTATAAGAAGCTATTTAAGTAATTCTTAGTGAAAATGACCTAATACGAAAACGAATGTCAAAATTTTGAAAAATCAAATTCGGCTGGATTTAGTATGTTAAAATATGACCCCTTTTCTAATTTTTATGGTTCTGGATTAAAAAATTTTGAAATAGCAGCTGTTTTTTGAATTAAAAATATTTTCCAGTTTTTAAAGAAAATCTAAGTAAATTTTGTATTTTAATTTTTTTACACTCTGAACAGAGCTCAAAAACTATTTTCAACCTTAGGAAATAGCTGAAACTTCTTACTGAGAGTCATTTCGGCTGTCAGTTTTTGGAAAAACATCGAGAAAGCTGAATAAAACTAAAATTCTAAAGAAATTTTTTTTTTTAATGTGGATTTTTCAAACGCTGGGAACTCTTTTCTTTTTTGTTGCACTTAAAATTACTGTTTTTCAAAAAGAAAATTTTAATTCTTTTTTAAAATTTCTATTTCTGGGTATTTAAACTTTTTAGTTTTGAAAAAGTTAAAAAACAAATAATTATAAAATACAATAATTATAAATCCATATTAAAAAACAAATTTTCCTTTAGAATTTTAGTTTTATTCAGCTTTCCTCGATGTTTATCCAAAAAGTGACAGCCAAAATGACTTTCAGTAAGAAGTTTCAGCTATTTCCTATGGTTGAAAATAGTTTTTGAGCTCTGTTCAGAGTGTAAAAAAATTAAAATAAAAAATTTACTTAGATTTTCTTTAAAACTGGAAAATATTTTTAATTCAAAAAACAGCTGCTATTTCAAAATTTTTTAATCCAGAACCATAAAAATTAGAAAAGGGGTCATATTTTAACATACTAAATCCAGCCGAATTTGATTTTTCAAAATTTTGACATTCGTTTTCGTATTAGGTCATTTTCACTAAGAATTACTTGAATAGCTTCTTATAAAAAGTCTGATTTCGTAGAATTGACTATATATATCAATAGAAAAGGTTTAAAGGCATTAAAAAATATTTTATTTTATGATAAATTTTACGAAATCGGTTCTGCCTAAATTTGCATATAAATATAGCTTTTTTCGCTAAATTTTCATTTTCAAAATCGGAAAATTTCACTAATTATCGTTATAACTTTTCCGTATGTGAAAATACCCATACCCATATTAATATCAGGTGAAAGTATATGGAATACCCTGTCTCTACTCCCAGTTTGAAGTTATTTGAAGTGACGGGTTTTGAGTTATGAGCTACAGACGGTACGGCTCACATTTTCCAATTTTCCGGGTTTCCACGTAAAAATTTTAAAAAACGGTTTAGAAATTCGGATAGCCAGGGAAATTTCCGATCGAAACCGTTTTTCTAATAATATTTTTAACATTTCTTCATGCTTTTATATAATGAAGCAAAAGTTGGTGGCTGAGAGCTTTAAAATCGGTCCCAATTTTCAAAAATTCACAGAGGCGGCTAGAAACGATTTTACGATGTAAAATTTGGGGTGTGAGGACATTTTATATATATAATCACTTGTGCAAAGTTACAGCCCAATCGGAAGACCCCATCTGGAGGTCAACGTACGTTTCACATGGAATCAGTCAGAGGGGATTTAAATTTTTTTTTTTTACATGTCTTGAGACATATATGAAGTGATTTTTTTTTATTTTTTTTTTTTAATTAAACGAATTAACGAGATTCACCCTTTACTTTCAATTATATAATTATATTTTTATACATCTTACTTACTAAATAAAGTTATTACAGTATAATAAACTTTGTTTTTGATTGATTGATTTTTGCATACTTAACATAAAAAAAATCGTTTAAAAAAAGTACACTCCTGACCCGGTGGAGTACCCGGGTACTATATTACTTATATACGCTTTTTTATGTATTAAACGTTTGGAATGGTTAAATTTATCGTTGTTGGATATTCATAAGTACGTAAAAAAATTTTTAGTCAAAAATCTTGTCGTTAATAGGAAACATTAGCCTCAGGCTGAAGCTATAATGCATGCTCGTAAAATATTTAGCAGACAAAAGTAGTCATGTGAATTCTCTAATTTGGGAAGAGCTGCAGCAACCAGCCTAAGTAGGGATCATTTTTGGACCTTCATAAGTATGTAAAAAAATGTTTAGCCAAAAATTTTGTCGGAAATAGGAGATATTAGTCCTAGTCCATTTTAAAAGTACGCATGTACGCTTCAACAAAATGCTTATAACTTCCAAACCATATTATGTATGTTAATGGGTTTTAAAAGGTTTTTTAAAGGAAAGTATTAGACTGAATTAAGAAATAAAAAAGACGCTTTGTGAATTCCACTTGAAAATGATATTTATTTAATTTCAAAGAATCGAAATAAATAATGCAATAAAGGAGCACGTTTTGTATAAAAAGAATGATGTGGTTATGTAACGCACGATGTTTGCCGTTCGAGAGTTCGGCAGCGAGAGAGCAAGCGCGTGCGTGCCGTGAAACTCGAACTCGGTGGCCACGGGGCAGCTGGTGCGGTAAGTACATAAAACGTGGTCCTTTAGCGCATGTATTACACACACACACACACACTAATGAAAAGACATCATTCTCTCTCTTTACAGTACAGCAATTCATAAAAGTTTGAGTATGAATCCTTTTTTAAAAAGGACATGTTGATCGCAACAGTAACTATGTAAATTGTTATAGCTAAGGAGTCATTCTGATTGGCTCATATAAATTTCATTGTTAATAGGTTAAAATTAATTGTTTTATTGTTTATATTATATTTTTATTATTTTTGAGGTTAGTTATAATACGTCGAGTAGTTGATATGATTAAAATAATTAAAGTAAGAATAAATTTTGGTATTTAAGAAAATAATTAAGGTTGAAAGTTGGAAATCATTCTGCGCGCGACGCGCGCTTAATACTAGTACTGTAAAAAGAGAGTATTGTTTAAAAATGTCAAAAAACCATGTTTTCGCACAAACAATGTATGTACATGAAATTTGGAAGGAGACTAGCAGAATATAATTGTAACCATTATTAATTCGCCTATTTTATGTTTTTGCAGCTGTTTTTTTATTACAATGAAAACATCTGGCATCTTGGTAATTCAATTGATTTGTTCCTTGTTTTACTATTACTGTTAATATATTTTAATTTTAATTGAGAATAATCTTTTATAAATGATTTATGCAAAAATGTTTGTTGAATATTTATGAGAGGTTTTAAAACATTATTTGTATTTTCTTTATTACTAGAAATTTTTTGGCTAATTTTTTTTGTAAAGTATGAAGTATATCAATTGAATTGCCGTAAGCATCTCCCCATAATATGCCATATGTAGCAATACTATGAAAAAAGACATAATATACAGATATGAGATTGCTAAGACTTAGTATGTTATTTAATTTTGATATAATATAATATCATAGAATCAAAAATAAAGCGAATTTCAAAAAAAAATTTTTTTTCTATATTCTTGAAACATATACACACCAAACCTAAAAGAGTTTTTTGTTACGCAGAAAAGATTGAATGTTTATTTAATTCCTCTCTAAAGAATTAAATAAACATTCAATCTTTTCTGCGTAACAAAAAACTCTTTTAGGTTTGGTGTGTACGAATACATTAAAAGAAAAAAAAAATTTCGATTTCGGAAAAAAAATTACCCAATGATCCCCCTTAAAGTGGAAAAGAAATTTTAACTTTAAGAAAACAAAAGATTTATGAAAAATTATACAATAAAACGTAGATATTTTAATTAAATTTAGCAACAAATTTCTTTAAGCCTTTATAAAAGCCAATTTCACCGTTATTAGTGATATCATTCTTTTTTCTATACATATTATAAGTTTCTAGAATTCTATACAAGGACGAACTTTTTTTGCTATTTTTAAATTCTATAGGGAATGTAAGTCTGTCTCTTAGGCCTTCTCTTTTAGGAACAAAAAATTTATGACAGATATGATTTCATTACAAATACAAACTATTTTATTATTCATTAAATTATAAAGAAATTTAAGGTCAGTAATCTTTCTAGCTGACTCAAGATTATTAATTTTAAATTGGTATATAATTCTTTATAATCCTGATCAAAATAATCAAAATCAATGTTTTGTTCAAATACTAAAATTCTTAAGACTTGATGTGTTATTTTTTCTATTTCATAAATTTTTTCTTTTATGTATGGAGACCAAATTATTCATCCATACATAAGAATAGATTTAATATATGAGTTATAAAATAGTTTTAATGAATCAAAATTTTTAAATCTTTGTAAAATTTTCTTTAGAAAATATATACAATTTTTTGATTTAGATATAATATTATCTATATGAACATTAAAGTTTAAATTATCTTCAAAGAAGATTCCTAAATCTTTAATTACTGAAGTTTGTTTAATTTTATGTTTACCAATTTTATATTCTATGTTATATTATAATTATTTTTAGTTTTCCATCTATCATAAACCATAATATCACATTTATCAAAGTTCCATTTTAAACTATTTAGATAGTTCCAGTTATGTAGCCTCATAATATCAGTTTTAAATAATTTATTGTCTTTATCTGAAGTAATTTCTTTAAATTTTTTTAAGTCATCAACATATATTAAAAATTTTGAATTATTTATAACATTTTTTAGATCATATATATAATATAGATAATGGTCCAAGATTGGAGCCTTGAGGGACTCCAGATGGAGAAACAATCTCTTTTGATAATTTGTACTTAATTTTAACTATGAAAGAAATCTGCAAAATTATTTAATATTTCATGATCGTCTTCATATACTTTATACAAAAAAAAACTTTTGATCCTATCCTAAAAATGAGTTAGTCATCGATACGGTAACTATGCACATTGTTATCGCTAAAAAAGTCATTCTGATTGGTTCTCTCAATAATGTACACAATACATACATAACATACATGCAAATTTTAAAAACAATAACATTAACACAATTCTCAAAAAGTTAGGTTATTTTATTTTAGGTATCATACAAGTTATATAATAAACCAATAGCTAATTATTTAACTTATAAATGGTTATTGATAATTAAAAATTATTTATTTAATTCATTTAAAAAATTAACAGAAACCATAGATTTATTTAAAATTTAAATTATTGGTTAATATATCATTTTTTTTGCATATATTTCAAACCTCAAATCTTTGTTATGTAAATTATGTTTTTAAATTTTTAACTATTTTTTTAAATGCATAAGAGAAGTACTTGAATAATAATAATAGTAAATAATAGTATATTACGACCCATGGCCAGAAAAATAAAGCCCCAAATCGCAGTTTACCACCCTCGGCTTCGTCTCGGAAGGTAATTTACGTGCGATTTGAGCCATTCTTTTTTTATGGCTAAGGGTCGTATACGATTTCTCTGCGGCAGTGGCGAGAAAACACGTCTTTGAAGTGGCCAGGAAATACGTGCTTTCTGATCATTGTCCAGAAAAAATAATTCTGTCGTCTTTAAAAAAAAATTATATTCCAATAAATAAATAAGAAACATTCTGATACTTATAGGGATTCTTTAGTCTGTTTAACTTATAAAAAAGAAAACAAATAATTTTTTGAAAAAATAAAAATTTACGCGGTTTTTAATCCAAAGTCAGATACAACTTAGTAAAAATTTACAGAATCGTAAAAAAACTGATTATCCAAAAAATGCAAGAAAAAATTAGGCTTGAATATTGCTTGAATATTAACATGGAACATGTTTATAGGGGGGGGGGGGGAGTTACTCAGTAGCTCCAATAGTTAAGAGTGTCCGGGATGTGAAATGGGACTTTCTAAACTTTGATTTGGAGACTTAGAATAATTTCAGTTTCGGGACTTAAAATGATTTTAATTTAGAAACTTAAAATAATTCGAATTGAAGGACTTGATTTAGAAACTTTAATTTATTATTTCTTATTTTAGTTTAAGAATTAAAATAATTTCGTTTTAGGGCTTTCGAATCCAGGGCTACGGATAGAAAATAATTTAAAATAATTTGGTATTGACATAATTTTTAATAAAGGTTAATTGTAGGGGTGTGCGGTTACCCGACCCGAAGCTTCGGGCGGTCTTCGATTTTTTCGGGTCGGGTCGGGTCGGTCCTCGGTTATACCCGAAAAGCTTCAGGGGTTTGAAGGTACAGTTTTTAGGTGGGAAATTTCCCAGGGATTACGATCCTATCATCCTTTTTGCGAAAAATTTCCATTCGCTCTTAAAAATGAGAATAAAAAGGTCAAAAAAGGACTTTTTTATTAACTTTAAGTTATTATTTATTTTTTTTTGTAAATTAAATAAATAAATAAATAATTTTGCATTTTTTTTTAACATTAATACTTAGTATGCTATTTTTTTTAATGATAAAAAATAATAAAACCTAGCTATTCTCAAATTAATGCAGAAATTTAATAATAAAAAGTAAAACAATACTTAATTTACTTAAGGGGTATCACTGATTTCTTGAAAATTTTTTTTGAATTTTTTTTTCTTTTTTATTGTTTATAAACCTCTTCAGAATGCACACACAAAATTTTGGAAGAAAAAAAAATATGGTTTTTGAGATATTAAGATATTCATAATTTTATATTAATATTTTTTTATATATTTTTTTTTCAAATTTAATTTTTTTATATTATCTTATATGGATAATAATATAAATAAAAAAAGATATAAATAAATAAATAAAAAAATAAAAAAAAATTTAAAAAACGCTATCTCTAAACGTACTCGTCTAGCGAAAAACCAAGAAAAGCAGCTACAAAAGAGGCTCGTATGGGCAAAAAGCAGGCCTTTCCAGAACAGAAACAAACTTATTTGGATTTTAAAGAACTTTTATATTGTCCAAGGACTGATTAATAGTTATTTGCAAGTATTATAGACCTTAAAAATTAAAATATTTTATTTAAAACTAAAAAAAAAACTTTAAACGCATTTTTCTCAAAATGAATTTTTGAAAACGTTTCCCACGATATCTCTAAAACTAATTGAGCAATTGACACAAATCTTGGTGCATTTTCTTTAAAAAGTTACAGCTAGAGTTGGTACCTCGGATTAAGCTTTATATGCATCAAAAATCAGTTTATGACCGATTTTCGGGCCATTGTTGGCTCAAAAATCGTACTTTTTCTTAAAATGCCCATTAAATGGTCAATTTTAAAATTTTTTTCCTCATTCTGGTACCAACGCCAGAGAATATAATACTCTATAGAACATAATTCTATTCTGTTTTTTAGTTTCATCAGTTTTAGCGCAATCATGGGAACTTTTTTTAGACCAGATGTTTTAGACTATACTTTGACGCCCTCTATAATATGAACAAAATGGCAAATATAATTTTTTTGTCTTAATGTTTAACAATAATGTAAGAAATTAAAACAAACATTTGTTAATTTTAATAATAAAATGAGTGAAAAAAAATGAATTGAAAATTTTTTAAAAGTCGATAAAAATTAGCAAGTAGTATTTTCATAAAAACTCAGATTTCAAGGGTCGGTATCCCTCTCCCCCCTTTCACTTGCCAACCCGCATCAGTTTTTGGACTTAGAAATTATTATACGAAGAACGTGACTTTCGATCGGGATAAAAAAATTTTTTAGACAGGTTTGAACGCTAAAAATTAAAAAAAAAACGCATTATTTGACGTATTAACATGGAACATGTTCATTGGAAGGGGTATTTGAAAAAGTCTGGCTTGGCAGGGGGGGGGGGTGAAAAATTGACGCTTTTAGGGGGGGGGGGGGGGGGTTAAAAATGACGCTTTTAGGGGGGGTCAAAAATTGACGCTTTTAGGGGGGGGGGGTCAAAAATTGACGCTTTTAGGAGGGGGGTCAAAAATTGACGCTTTTAGGGGGGGGGGTGAAAAATGACGCTTTTAGGGGGGGGGTGAAAAATTGACGTTTTTAGGGGGGGGGGGGTCAAATGGTCTTAGAATATTTTTGATTCAGGGACTTTTGGTGCAGAAGTACCTAGGGACCTATGGTGCAGAAGTCCCTAAAGACCTTTGGTGCTGAAGTACCTAGGAACCTTTGGTGCAGAAGTACCTAGGGAGCGTTGGTGCAGAAGTACCTAGGGACCTTTGGTGCTGAAGTACCTAGGAACCTTTGGTGCAGAAGTCCCTAAAGACCATTGGTGCAGAAGTCCCTAAAGGCCTTTGGTGCAGAAGTACCTAGGGACCATTGGTGCAGAATTTTTAAAGAATTTATTGTAAAAATTAATAAAAAATAAATTCATATTATTTAAAAATCTATAATAATTTGAAAATTTAATTAATTTTATTCACTTTGATGTCTAAGCAGCATTAAAAATCTAAATATAAATATTTGCATATAAATATTTATATTATGAACACATTAGATACTTTATTATCCGTGTTATAAGTGAACATGTTCCATGCTCGTTGGTTGTGTAGTTACACAAACCGGTTATAAATTTTTCTTATGTCTAGACACTGTAATATCCCCAATAGCTCATTTTTTCATTGAACTCTCTAGTTTTCAATGTCTATTAGTACTTTTTTACTTTGAATATCACAGCTGCAAAATGGAAGCTGAACCATCGAGAGCTGAAATAAAAAAATCAGAAAATTCCAAGAAAAGATTAAACATAGTTTTTTTTTATAAAGTTAGTTTTCTCATAATTTCACGGAGAAAAATATTTTGTACATTTTGCAAGGTTAGTTTTTGTAAACCGGGGGTTAGTTTTTAGTACAAAAAGATTTTGTAAATTTTACAAATATCATGTTAGTCACAACTATCAAAAAATGAAAAGTTGGAAATATAACCTTGCAGTTTTTTATTTATTATGTATAAGTTTGTGAAAAATATTTTGTCAGAGTGGGAATTACAGAATTTAATTTCTGTGTTTCAAGGTAATCAAAAAAATTTTGATTAATTTTATTTTCTTGTTAGTGTCCAGAAAGTACGTGTTTTCTGGCCGCTGCGCTATTCGAAAAAACGCATTTTCTTGACGCTGAGCAAGAAGGAATAGTATATTACGGTCCTAGGCCAGAAAAATAAAGAATGGCCCAAATTGCACGTAAATTGCGAACTGCGATTTGGGTCATTCTTTGTTTATGGCCAAGGATTGTACAAAATTTTTTTGCGACTGTGCAAGAAAATACGTCTTTGCCGGACGCGCAGCGTCCGGGAAGTACGTACTTTTGGGCCGCAGTACAGAAAAATGAATTTTTTTTCTTTATGATAAAATTTGCAATATTAATTTTAATAATCATTACCATGCATACGCGGTAAGCATTCAAAAAAATCAAATGTTTATTAAAGCCAGCTATTTAATCGATTTACCGCCAAATTCTAGTACACAAAAAGAATACAATTTTTTTAGCTTCCAGACAATATATAAAATATTGTTTATTTAATATTTTTTTAATTCAATGAAATCTGTTTTAACCTGATTAATATTTATTTATTCACTTAGAGTAATGCAAAAAAAATATTTTTTTTAATTACAAAATTTTTTGTAAAATTTACAAAAAATGTTTGTTTTGTTTATAAATGAATTTTAGTAATATTGAAATTGGTTATATTTACTAAAATTTTTGAATATACAATAACCAAACACTATAATGTCAATAAAACTAGCATTTTTGGTTATATTTAACATTTTTTTTTCTCCGTGTTTGTATTTTTTGAAAACAAAAAAAAACAGACCACCGAGGTAATTATAATAAAACGATGATTTCTCTAAAAATGTTGCCACAGCTGAGAATTTGAACTTTGACTACTTATCAGAAACTAGAGGTCAAAAATATATAAGTAAAATTGCATAATTGGCTGCTTTTTAGTGTAGAATGAATGTTGAAAATTTAAAGAAATTTCATGACGAAGTTTTGAATTTAGTATTTTTTCAAAACCCGAAAATTGCTAAATTGGAAACTGCTTGGCGAATACTCTTAAAAAGTTTTCTACTTATTCTACACTAAAAAACAGCCAATTTTCCACTTTTACTTTTATATTTTTGAACTTTAGTTTCTAAATTATAAGCAGTCAAAGTTAAAACTCTCAGCTCTCGCAAACTTTTTAAAAGAATCGTCGTATTTTATTACTAAATTTTTTCGTTTCCAAAATAAAAATTATGAAAAAACTAACTTCATAAAAAAAATTTTTTTTTATCTTTTTTTAATTTCTTCTGGTTTTTTTATTTCAGCTCTCAATGGTTTAGCTGCCATTTTGTAGCTGGGTAATTCATAGTAAAAAAAGTACCATACGACATTGAAAACTAGAGGGTTCAACAAACTAGAGGGAAGTGGCTGATTTGAGAAAAAATGGCCCTTATATATTTTTCTTGTTTCATTTTTACCGTTTTATTAATCCCATGATAGGGAAATTAACTTGAGAAATTAACTTTTTACGTAAAATATGGCCTCTTAGATTTTCATGATATACATGTGACTCTAAAGCCCTTTCTACGTCAGATTCAAAGTCGATATTAAATCTGGTAATTTTTAAAAATATAGTGTAGTTGCGAATTTTTAATGATGAATCGTAATCAACTCCCGACTACATTATATAAATTTTAAAAATTTCAAGATTTAATATTGACTTTTAATTTAATGTAGAAAAAATAGACATACTAAGTATTAATGTGAAAAAAATGCAAATTTATTTATTTATTTATTTAATTTACATAAAAAAATAAATAATAACTTAAAGGTAATAAAAATTATCCTTTTTTTTAGCAAGTCCTTTTTTTACCCTTTTATTCTCATTTTTAAGAACAAATGGAAATTTTTCGCAAAAAGGATGATAGGATCGTAATCCCTGGGAAATTTCCCACCTAAAAACTGTACCTTCAGACCCCTGAAGCTTTTCGGGTATAACCGAAGACCGACCCGACCCGACCCGAAAAAAATAAGATCGGTCTTTCGGGCGGGTACCCGAATATTCGGGTAACCGCACACCCCTAGTTAATTGAATCTACATTTGAGTTTTTCAAAATTTTAGTTCCTTATAAAATTTACATGTCCATACATGGGCTCATATGTTAATTTATCTTGGATTGGTTAGAAAATACTTAATTATGAATTATCTAATGTAAATCAAAAGATTAAAAAATGAAATTTTTTATCGGCATATAAAATTTTTTATGCCTAATCCATTAATTATTCAATATAGTTAAAAATTCGTCCACGATGCAGTAAAGATAGTTTAGGAAGTAGTAAGAAAAATTTATAATACTCGGCATATGAAATTTTACCTCACCGGATTAATTTATGAACCCGATATAACCTAAAAAAATTAAATATTTATGTTTACGAAAAAATACATATGTTTTTGCGGAAAAAAAAGAAAATATCATTAATCTAAACTGGCCAAAAATGGAAATAGCTGCCAAAAGTCTAGAATGGGATCTAGGAAGATAAAATTTAAAGAAATAATGATTTTTTATAAGGGTAAAATCTAGAGAATAAGACGAAACGATTTTATTTTGGTACTTATTTGAAATGAAATGTACTACAATAACTAGATGGATTCTATAACGAGTTTAGATCCAAAAAAGCAATTGGATACAGGGTGTATACATGAATTATTAACATTAAAACCCATAAAATGCTAAGAAAATTATACAGCGTCCTAGGAATGACTTAGATTCTTCAACAGTGGCACTTTTTATTTTCAAAAATGTTTGGATTACAAAAAACATATGAGAAATATTATCAAAATAATAATAATTTACTTTGAAAATCTATTCCTACCAGATAAAATATTACTGTCACCGTGAATCAGAATAAAATGAGACATGGTTTTAATACCTTATATTTTAATTTTTATTTCGTTCTAGAAGAATTTGAATCATCTCAAGATTGCTGTATCATTTTTCCTCGGTATTATAAGAGTTCCATGTATACAGTTTTATTTATACGTGTATTGATTTGGTAAACCACAAAAATAGTGTTTTTCGAAACAAGTGATATAAAGTTGTATTACACCGAATGTGAAGGTTCACAGGCCCGAGGTGCGTAGCACTGAATATGCATTTATATAACGAATTTCGAAAATAGTTTTATTTAAAAAGTGCGGTAAAGTTTACCCATTTGTAACGAAAGTTCAACTTTACGCACGATGTTAAATAAGAGTATTTACTATGCGAAAAATTTAAAATAAAATAATGGTCCACTAAGTAAAAAAAGTTGCTTTTTTTAAGAATCTGAAGTCAGATTTTATATTTAGTCTTTTGGTAAGTTAATAATCCAAGTCAGATGGCCAGAATGATAAAAAAACGTTTTGTGAAATTTCTGAATTTTTATTATTGACCCTGTCGCTGCGCTGTAATGACTTCCTAAAAGGCTAAATAAAAAATCTGACTTTAGATTCTTATATAGCAATCAGGAGACTATTATTTTATTTTAAATTTCTCGCATATAAAATACTTTTTTGTTGCGGTTTACCAAATCAATAAGGTCTTCTTACTTAGAGGGTTTTCATCTTTAATGAATGATACAATTCAATTCGAATTGTTATAGAAGAATTAATACATAATTTAAATAAGTCATTCTCTGCGCGAAGCGCAGTTGGGTCTAGTTTTGTAAAAAAAATTTACCACAAATGTCCCTTAAGTAAATTTAGGATAAATTGGTTCTATATAATATATTACAATTACGTTTATTATTTAATTTTTATTTATTATACAAATTTTATACATATGACTTACTAAGTGCATTATTTATAGGCTAATCAATCAATTCCCAAAAATAAATCATTGACTTCTTAATTAATTTCCTCGTATGTGCTTAAGATGAATCGATCTGCATCTCCTTCAGCTTGCACACAGAATATACTATTTTCTATCAATCTTATTAAAAAAAATCTATTAACCTTGCTATATTTTTGCCGGTAAACCTCCACATTTGGCAAAAAACGATCTTTTTACAATAAGTGAGGAATATTATTTCTTAAGAAAAATAGTTTTAGCTTTATTTAGAGCATTAATGGACGTCAGGACTACACTGAGAAGAAAAATAAATTTTAATAAATTTTTTTTAGAATTTAGAGGTAGTTTTCACTCCCTGAGGGTGTTGGAGGGGGTACATTTATTTAAATTTTTCAGTAACAAAACAGAAATCTTTAAAAAAAAATGTAATAACCTTTTTTATAAATTTTTTCGATTTAGGGGTCACCTCCAAGGTTACAATACAGTTAAAAGATTTTAATTAAATTATTCAAAAATAAAAGTTAAGAAAAATACATTTTTTTTCTTCAATTTATTATTATTTAAGGGATAGTTTTATTAGCCCTGTTAACCCAATTTTGCATATAATTATTATTATTTTACTTTTTTCTTCAGTATGATTGAAAATGGCATTTCTAGATAATCTGAGCTTTAATTCCAAAATATTGCAAAAAATACCCTAAAAAGGGTAGTTTTTGTGGTTTTAAGAGTGTTCGAGAAATATCCAACATTAAAATAATAATCACCGATCCAAAAAATCCACAGCTACCTATTTTCATGAAATTTCATTCATTTTCTCCATAGATATATAAAACATTTTTTTATTTTGCCAAAAACCCAAAATTTGGCTACTTTTGCACAAAAAGCGCAAATCAGAAGTTGTTTAAATTACTTCTATACACCATTTTTAACAATTCACACAAGGTTTTAAGTTGATTTGAGCTCTTGCTGTTTTCTAACAGATTTTACAAGAAAATTTACTTCCTTTACTGTATTAATAACGTGTTAAATTACCCTACTTAATTTTTATATATTGGTTTCAGGATACAGTTTAAAGCCACCATTATAATATTAAAAACCAACAAATAACAAAAAGTAATGAAACTGTCAAAAACTTAATAAAAATTTATTTTATTACTTTGTTCTAGATTTCGACCGCAACGTAGCACATTTACATAATGGAACTTGATCAAAGTCAGGAAACAGAAATTTCCAAAGATGATACAGAAAATAACGATTGTTTTTTCTATAAAAATACTTTTAAAAATAAAGAAGAATTAAATTATGAAATTAACTATGATGCTGATTACAACCATCAAGCAAATCGTTTATTAAATGATCTTGTAGAAACTTTGGATTCAAATTTTTTGAAAAAAATTAAGTTCAAAATGACTTCGAATTATAATTCAAGCAAAAATTTTCAAAAGATCATTGTTCATAATTTAAATTTTGCTGACGATTTTGAATCAAAAGAAGTGTATCAAAGAATTAATTTTGATAAATTACCAAAATGGCATAAAAAAATGGTAATCATTTTAAACTTTGTAAAAAATTACCAAAATTCCTTAATGCGTTGCTTCAGGGTGTTGGCTAGAGATTAAAAATAGTAGGTGAAAATTAAGATTTATGTGTAAATGCTGCATAATTTACTAATGTTTAAACTAAGCTTCAAAGATATAGGCACATGCGATCCTTATATTATAACATAATTTACCATACTTCGAGATTTTGGTTTTTTGATAAATAAATAAGTATTCAATTAACTCCAATTTAATTCTATCAACTAGTCTTTGCCAACCTTATCAAAAAAAAAAAATTTTTTTTGAAATCGTATAATTAGTAGTCATATGATACTTTTCTGTTTTCCATAAGAGCGTGTACAAAATTTTATGTTTTGGGCCTAATAACTCAAAAACGAAGTGTTCAAAATACTTTATATTTAATAGGGCGATTTTTGATAGCATAATACTTAAATCTGGAGAATTTTCAGAAAGATCATATATTTTTTTTAATCTCTAGCCAACGTCCTTAAATTAATTTAAGTTTTTAATTTAATTTTTTAAAAAAATTTAAATTTTTAAAGTTTATTTTATTAAAATTTTTATTTTAAATTTTTCAGTTGAAACAAAAAACTGATATCGCAAAAACAAGACTCCAAATTATAAGTGATAGATCAGTTAAAATAAATGAACATTTAAAAGAATATTTAACCAGAATAGAGGAAGATCATAATTCACCATTTTGTAAACTTAATATTCCAAAGTATCACAAAACAGAAGAAGCTTCAACCAACGTTTTGAAATTTTTGTGTTAGTATTTGCTTGTTATTATTTTCTTGTCAGCGGCCAGAAAGCACGTATTTTCCAGCCATTGCGCGACCGGAAAAGACGCGTTTTCTCGTCACTGACGAAGTAAAATCGTATACGACCCTTGTCCATAAATAAAGAATGACCCAAATCTCAGTTTACCAACCTCGACTTTGCCTCGGATGGTAATTTACATGCGATTTGGACCATCCTTTGCTTTTCTGGACACGGGATCGTAATATACTATTAAATGCCTCATGCATTCTTCGAAGTTTTAGTGCAAAATAGTATATTTACGGCTCGTGTCCAGAAAAGTAAAGAATGCCACAAGTCGCAATTTTATGAAAATTTTGAACTTTAAGCCAAATTTGGGTTTCATTTATTTTATTTTAATTTATTAGATGAAAAAACAGTATAAATACTGTTATCGTTGCAAATATTAAAAAGATTTTAGTAGGAATTTATTATAAATAATAAATACAATATTTTTGAACAAGATATTTCATTAATGTTTTACATAAACGTTTCGGAGGTCTGTGCCTCCCTTATCAAGATCTGAATATACAATGCATACAATTTATACAACAATATTTACATATTATATACTTTTTTAATTTAAAAATTTAGTTTTTCTATAACAAAATTAAATTGTAAAAAATTATTTTCTATGTGAAAAACTGTTGTATAAATTGCATGCATTGTATTTTCAGATCTTGATAAGGGAGGAACAGACCTCCGAAACGTTTATGTAAAAACATTAAAGAAATATCTTGTTCCAAAAATATCGTATTTGTTATTTATAATAAATTCCTACCAAAATCAATTTTATTTTAATGTTTAAAAATAAATGGTACGAGCGATAAACGATAATTACCTTATTAGAAAATTTTTTCGATAGCAAATAATATCGTTATTTTTGAAATAATAATTTATGAAAATATACCCAATATGCCCATCCCCGGTTTTTATTTCTATTATCAAAATTAATATTTTTATTTGTTTTTAAAAAAATTAATATTTTTGTTGATAGGTAATGCCAAATGTAAATTTGACCATAATAATAACGACCATTATGATGGTTGCCAAGATCTAGTCGTAGAACTAGAAACTGACATCGCATCTAAAAATGAAATAACAAAAATATTAGATAAAGGTCTAACCGAATATGCTTTGGAAGTTGCTGAGGTATAAAAAAAATTAAATAAATTAATACTTTAAAATAAACGAATTGATATATCATTTTATTACTGATTTTTCTAGGAATTTCAAAACATCATTAACAAGATATCAGAAAAAGCAAAGTATGAAAAAAATAAACCACCAACTTGGAATTATTTAGAAATTAAAAGTAATTTTAAAAACGAATTCATGTTGGTGATTAATGGAGATAATATTTTACAATATAGAGAAGAACTTAAGACTTACTTCACACGTGAATCTTGTAGCCGTTTAAAAATTGCTTCAATTTATTGTACAGATAATAAAACGTATTTACTTGAATTATTATCCTTGCTAAATATTTTGACTAATTTCCTTAATTGGTTTTTTCAATTTATAGAAAAACGTATGCAGACATGGATGCTTCAAAGGATCTTTTGTTTGGAAAAAGTGTTTTAGATGTTCATTTACATTCAATAACTCTACAATACTCGTTTGACACTAATTTTAATGCTGTAGACTTGGGATTACTTGGGGAAACCATTTCTGAGTATTTACTATTGAACAAAAACGATGTTGTTTTAGATATCGGATGTGAACTAGGAATATTTACGAATATGCTAGCCCATGTAAGTATGAATTATTAAATTCTTCAAAAATTTTTTACTTCATATTCTAAGAATTAAAATTTAGGTTGAATCAGGTGGATAGAAATAGCATTTTTTAGGTAAAAACTTCTGGAGATTGAAACTTCTGGAATGTTTAATATTTTTAGCCATTGATCATGTTATGTGTCCCTTAAAATTAAAAAAAAATTTTGAAAATTTATTGACTACAGACGGAGATATTAGCGCTTGAAATTTCATTAATTTTTGAGGTACTTATTTAATCAAGACTTTTTTATAAATAATCTGATTTTAAAAATCTTTGAATATAATATTTAGGACATTATTTAGCATCGATTTACTAAAAAAAAATTTAATTTTCTACGTTTCGCCGCGAATAAATTGATTTTTTTAAAAATTTAGGTCAAGCCAAAAATCAAAAAACTTGAAATATATTTCACATTATTGTTAAAAATTGAGATTTTTTTTAGTAAATCGATGCTAAATAATGTCCTAAATATGATATTCAAAGACTTTTAAAATTAGATTATTTATAAAAAAGTCTTGATTAATTAAGTACCTCAAAAATTAGATAGATAGATATAGAACTTTATTTGCGTGAACAAAATAGTAAATATACATTCATGGATCATAACAGTCTTTACAAAATATATAATATAATGTTATAAATGTCTAAAGTAAATAATTTAAATTAAATAAATGTAATATTTAATGTATATAAATATATATAATATTAATTGTAGATTAAATTTGGTGTTGATAAAAATTTATCACAGTCATTTTAATGATTAAAGTATTATAGACTAGAAAGCAGAGTAACTTAGCTACTTATTTATTATAGTTATATCGTATTAAGGATCTAGTGTAAGTAAATAATTATATAGAGCAGTTTTAAAGCTATTTAGGGAATATTTAAATCGGATGTCAGAGGGTAGGGAGTTCCAAAATTTTGTACCTTGGAGTTGAAAAGAGTAAGATCCACAATTTTTTGATCTTAATTTAATGAAATTTCAAGTGCTAATATCTCCGTCTGTAGTCAATAAATTTTCAAAATTACTTTTTTAAATTTAAGAAACACGTAACATGATCAATGGCTAAAAATATTAAACATTCCAGAAGTTTCGATCTCCAGAAATTTTTACCCAAAAAATGCTATTTCTATCCACCTGATTCAACTTTAAGGGGTTACTTTGGCATTCTTTTAGCATTCATCTGTTTCGAAACTGAGATACTCTAACCGTACTTATTAAGTATGAATTCTTGCATTATAAAATCCGCAAATTTCAGATAGAGGCTATTTGCATTAAAATTCTGTTTGGGTCATGTGAAAGAACCTTCAATTTTAGAGTGAGGTGCCATTGGAAATTTTCGGATAAAATCTTTATTTTTGACTTATACAAATAACTATAATTATTTACTAAAGAGTTCCTCCCCCTAAATTGAATTCTTATTAACATAGGCCATGTTGAAATTTAATCCATATAGCACATATCTGGAACTTGTGGTAATTATGACACAAATCTTAATATGACATTTTTTTAAACAAGTAAACATTCTCAATTTTTTTTTTCGAGATTAAATCTGGTAAAACAATATTAACTCTTTTATTGCTTTATTATTAATACTTAAATATAGTTAACATATTTTAATTTTGGAATATGCCACACGACTATACACAGTAGAGTTGTTCACAAAACAAAGTGCCAAAAGAGCTACCCTGGGTTTGTGCAACCTAAATCGTTCTCAAATGGGCAAAAAATTGGTATGGAATCATTTGGTCACCTAAACTTAACACATCTCAGGAAGAAAATTTTTGGAGCACTTTTTTTTTCTTGTGAACAACCCTAATACACAGTAAATAAAGCCAAAGGACCTTCTTAAATTAACCTTATGCATAATAAATAATTTTTACTAATCATTTTTATTAACATGTTTAATTTAAACAGTCTTGCGAAAAAATCATTGGATTAACATCAGAAGATGATAAATTGCGATACGCTCGACAACTCAGTATTGATAATGAAATATTCAATGCAGAATTTATGAAATGTGACCCAACCATCTCAGATGAAAATATTTACTCTATTTTAAATTATCAAAACATAACAATAGCTATTATTAATCAAGATTCGGAATTTGGTAATGGTAAATGAAAACTTTCTTATTTATTATAATGAACAATATTTTGCAAATAGTAAAGTTATGAAAAATAAAATATATACTAATTTCTAAAGAAAATATTAAATTTTAGAACTATCCAAAATTTTTTAATTTACTTTTGAAGCCATTTTCCGGGCTGACAAAATCAAATTAAAACCGGAAAACAAAACTCAAAAACTAAAACAATTGTTGAAAATGTTCCATGATTTTCAAGTTTTTAAAAATCTTTATGCTTCCTGGACTAATTATAATAAATCTGGCATAAAACAAAAGTGATAATCTATAATTTTGAAAAAAACCTATTTGAAATTGTAAATATCCTTGCCACTTTTTAAGGCTCTAGATTCAATGGTTTTAAAATGACAGCTGGTTTTCCAATTTAAAATATTAAGTAAAATCTCAACTAAATTTTGTATTTTAATATTTCTTCGCTCTAAATGAAACTAAAAAAATAATGGAGATAATAGAGAATATAAAACAATTTTCGCTGAATTCAAACCTGCCATTAGGTTTTTGGGGAAACCAAGAAATCCATAAGGAAATTCACAACAGCGTAGAAACTAACAAAAAGTTTAAATTTTTTTATTGACTTAAGACTTGTGTTTTTCCATTAATTTCTTTTTTGTAAATCGTTTACAAGGGGTACTTGACTTTAATGTACTAAAAAACTGAAATCCATATTTTTATAGTTTTCAATGTTTTTTAATTTTATTTAAGGTTGATTGCTCTGTATTTTGATCACGATAGAAATTGATATAATTTTTATAGGGGCTTCGTTTTATAATAAAACACATTTAAAAAAAATTTTAAGAAAATTGTGGTTTTCATTTAGGAGATACAAAGCTCCAAAGTTGAGTCCTTATACATTGCAAGCATAGGAGCTGAGCCAAAAATCAGGAGTTTGAGATCTTTATGTTATGTTAATTTCAATTCTAAACAATGGATTAAAAAAAAAATAGCACCACGTAAATTAATTATTGAAAAACTAGTATAAAATAAAAAACGCGCACCTACAAACATTATGCGACGTTTTCGCAATTTTTTTTAATTTTACCTTCAACAAAAAATGACCGGCCGTATACCGTCAAATTTTCGTGACGATTAATCAACCTTAAACTTCACTCCTTAATATCAAGCGATAAATAAATTTTGAATAATTATTCAAATAAATTATATTTATAATTTTTTGCTTGAAAAAAACGCTGCTGTTTGAAATTAATTTTTAGTTCATTTTAAACGTAGAAAAATTAAAATAGGAAATTAGCTCGTAGAAAAATGATTTTGAAAAACAGTTGCCAATTTCTAAACCTTTGAATTCAGAATATTAAAAATCGGCAATGCATTATATTTTTACATAGTAAACCCAAGCAAATCGTTTTTTTCTTAAAAATTTGATAAAAAAATTTTTAAAAAATGTATAAAAGCACACTATGAGGTTTCTGCGCTTAAATTGCAAATCGCTTACATTTTCAAGCAATTAATAAGTGAAATTCAAGCACAGCCATCTCACAGTACAGTATATGTTTTCAGAATTTTCCGGAATTTCTCTTTTTCATGACTACATATAGTCAGTGGCCACATTCTGCTTTTTTAACTTACAATAATAAATGGGTTAAACGTATTGTATGGAAACCGAAAAACTGACTATTCTTAGCATGCTGCGAAGCCAAGTTTGGTTCACGATAATAAAGATATTATAATCTGGATAGTCTTGTTTTCTTTGTTTAGACTCATACCAATTTTATGAAAAAAAAAAAAAATATTCCTATGCACATTTTTATTTCAATTTTTCTGATTTTATTACTTGTCATCTTTGATTCATTTTCTCGATAATGATAAACCACACCCATCAACTTGGCTTGAATATTCAAATTTTACTTTTTTTTAGTTTTCCTCGTCATTTTTCAATTGATTAAATTGCAAAATTTTTCTGAATTATAAGTTATAAGTTTTATGATTAATTTTTAAATTAAAAAATTAATTTTTTTTCAGATAAAAACATAGCCGAATACTTAAAGAAGCTTTCATCAATTCAAAGAGTTTTGATACATGGTTCATTTAAAAACTGTTTGAATTTAATACTACCATTGATAAGTAGTAATGATCAATCAATTGCTTCATTTATACCTGCTTATGGTTGTTTAGTCGAAACGTATTCATTGTCAGAAGAAGATTTTAAAATTGTTGTCGTATTCCAAAGAAAATCAGTTATTAAAAAACCTCTTGAAACCTTTCCCAATGATTTAAAAGATAGTGAAGTACCCGTTGAAAAAAAATTATTATTTTCCTCATTTAAAAACACTAAATATGCTTTAACTTCTGATTTGATTAAAGAAGCAAATCCATCAAACCAAATTAGAAACCTTTTCACAGAAGAAGAAACATCCAATAATCGGATCAATAATTATTCAATGGGAAAAACGACATTATCAAATAAGAAAGTCAACAATGGCAAAAATGATAAAGGATCTAAAAATATTCAAAATGAACAATTCCAATCAAAGAAAAATCATGAAAATGTTAATATTTCAAGTATAAAATATCAAAGTTCAAAAAATTCAAGTTCTTTGACGAAACCCAAAGAACTGAAAAATAAGCTAGATAATAATTTGAATTCCAAAACAAACCCTAAAAAAATCGAATGTAAGAACAAATTGGAAACTACTGAAATACTTAATAGAAAATGTTTTGAAACACCTAAAGAAAATAAAGTGAAGTCAAAATTGAATAGTATTGTAAATAATGATAGTACTCCAATACAAATTCCAATTTCAAAACATGGTAATAAAAATTTTATATCAAAAGAACAGAATCAGAATTTTTTATTAAATCGCAACAGTAAAAGCTCTAAGGAATGCAATGGACAAAATTTGAAAAATTTTGAAGGCATCTCTGATACGGATAATACTACTAAAAATATACCAAAAAATGAGATTAAAAAAAGTGAAAAAGATTCCAAAAAAGTAAGTGATTCTAACTCAAAAAAGGAAGATGAATTATCTGCAAAAAAAACTAACCCATCTAGTAAATCATTACAATTCTTAAATGAAGGAAGATCGCTTTCGAAAGAACAATGTAAGGACAATTTGATGACTAAATCCCCCAAGGACAAAGATATTTCTAAAAGTTCTCAATTTCCTAAACAAATAAAAGAAAAATCAACATCAAAAGAAACAAATAAAAAAATTGTTGGTAATAATAATATCAGAGACAGTGAAAATATTGCGAGGAAATCGAATAAACCTATGAAATATGACGATAAATCAACACTTAAAAATATAACAAAAAATATCCCTCATAGTGTTTTAGAGAAAAATCGTGAAAATAAAGAGAAAATTTTTAAAGTTTCAAAAGATGTTAAAGAAAAATCATTTTTTAAAGAACAAAATGAAAATATTTTAGAAAAAAAAGGTTCATTGAATTCATCTTTACCGAGTTCAAATAATAATATTTCAGTATCAAAAGATATAAGTAAGAATATTTTAAAAAGCCATTTGAAGAATTTAGATAATTCAACAAATGGACATGAATCTGAAAGGTCAAAATCAAAAGACCAATATAAAAATATTTTAAGTCACGATAACATAAATAACAGTGAAAAAAGTAATAAAATTTCAAATCATTGTAAAGAATTTAAAAACAGCAAGCGTGAAGTAAATTCATTAAAAAATTCAGATAAATTAGAAAAAAATGCCAACAAACCAGAATTAAAAGAGCAACAAAAAAATGCTTCTAACATTAAAAATTTACAGATTTCAGAAATACAAAATTTTAAAATAGCTGAAACTCAATCAAGATCATCAGAAAATAAAAATAAAAAGCTCCCAACCCAAAATAATTTAAGTAAAAATCATGAAAATCCAAATAATTCAAGTGCAATCGAAGTCAATTCAAGACCCGTACATCTTAAGAGTTGTCTGAAGAATAAAAAATGCATTAATGATAAAAGTGCTTACGATGCAAATTTAAAAAACTCTAAGCAAGCTGAAGATATTTTAAAAACAAAAAAGTTGTCTAAAAAAGCATTAAATATCGACGATACCAGTAATATAAAAGATTTAGTCATTCATGAAGAAGCCAAAGATATAAGCAGAAAAGAAACACTCCAGGAAAAGACTATAGACTCTAAAATTAACAATATTGCAAAGTATTCTAATTACAAAAGTATCCAAAATACTGGAGAGGTGACAAAATCCGTTGGTTTAAAAGAAAATAAATCAAGTTTCGATAGCGAACCCAATCGTAAAGAATTCTCGAAAAATTTAGATGAAACAAAAAATATCAAAACTCCTTCTACAATAAAAAAACTATTTCAAGAAGAACCTAGTTATAATGAGTCTTGCGATACTGCAAAATATTCCAGTTCTGATACACAAAAAAACAAGATAACTAAAGATACAATAAGCTCCAAAATTTTAAATACAAATATATATAAAAATCGAAACTCTAAGGATTTTGAAAATTCACATAATTCAATAGATGTTGAAGATGTCTCCAATATTAAAAAGCAACAAAAAAATATGTCTAACAATGATAATAATAGCGTCAACACAAAAAATAGAAAAAATCTGGAAGAAGTCGAAGATAAAAAAATTCTTACAAAGTTTAAAAAACGTACAAACTCATTAAGTAATAATGAAAACAGTAAATGTGAAGAGGAGTATAAAAAGCCACTAAATTCCAAAAACTTTGATGAAAGCTCTAAATTGCAAAATCAAAGTGAAACAAAAAGTTCCAGTTCAGATGATTTGAAAAATTTAGAAAAGCTAGGAAGTAAGAAAGTAGCTAAGGATGAATCAGCAGCAGGAAATATATGCACAAATAATCCAACCATCGATTGTTCTCTCGTTCACAATAGTGAATCTGAAGTTAAAAATTTGCAAGATCCTAAAAAATTTGCTGTTTTAACTCGAAATTCTGAGGGTTCAAACTCAGTTCAAACAGACAGAGAACTAAAGATAAATCAAAAAGACTGTCTAAAAAAAGATATTAAAAAAACGGATTTATGTCAAGCAACTTCAACAAATAATAACACAATATCAGAAAATAATATTGAAAAAAAATTAAAGAGAAATAATGAAATTAATACCATCGACGAAAATGCTGAAAAAGAAAACAATATAATAGATTTTTCTAAAATAATTGATAAAGTTTCTATCACTGAATGTACAGCAGACACTTCTCAGAGTCTTAGGGCGATCGAGATAAAGCCTAGTACATTATTGAAGGAAACAGCAATAAAAGAAGAAAGAATAAATGAAGAACTTATTTCACTTATTGATGTTCCAAAACAAAAGTTAAGTTCGTTCATGGATAATTTAAATGACCACAGAGTAAAACCTGAACCCATATTTGAAAATAGCTTAATCAAATTTAATATAGAGAAAACATTAATAGAAAAAGAGTCTAATTCTAATTTAGATGCAATCAAAAATCTTACGAATATAAATTGCGACTCTCATTTAACTACTGAGACAAATGATTGTCTTGCATTAAAAAATATTGAACCGAAACAAAAATTAGAACCAGATTTTGAGATAATTGACTGTAAAATTGTGAAGACTAACGAGAAAAATTTTTCAGATAATGAATCAATAGTTACTATTTCATCAAGTATTGAACAACCAAAATTGATAAAAAAAATATTGCAATCGGAGAAAATTAAAGAAGTAGGCGAATTACGAATAGCAGACATTCGCAGAAAAAGATACGCTCATAAAATAAAGAATAACGAAAAATATTCAAGGAATGAAGATTGGAAAAAATCAGTTGTTTCTGTAAAATTAAATCAAGAAATCAACGATGATAAAAATAACTTTGAATTTAGAAGATCAAAATCTAATTCAGAATTTCGTTCAAGATCGAGATCAAGGTCACGATCACAAATACGAAAAAGACCTAGTCCTTTTATGTCTAACAGAAAATTTGTCGTTTTAAACGATAATAAAACTAATAGATCTTCGACTGAAAGTAATAAATATCCAAGAAATCAGAAAACAAGTGGGCTGAGAAATAATCCAAATTACAGTAGCTCATCTTCTTCTGAAAGTGATTATGATAGCAAATATGAAAAATATTTCAAATCAAAGGAATCAAATTCAAAATCCAACACCAAATTTAGATCGAGATCAAGGTCAAGGTCAAGGTCAAGAAAAAATAAATCTTCGAAACGTAATAAAAAACATTCAAAAAACAGAAAACGTAAAGAAATAAGAAATAATCATTATTTGAGTTCATCCTCTTCTGAAAGTTATTCGTCAGAAGAAAGCGATTACCATAAATCTAGATCTCGTAAAAGATCGCATTCACCTAGTACGAGTGAATGCTCCAAAAAAAGGAAATACATAATTCAAAACATCATTATCCAGCCTTTGATGGATTGGAAGGACGGAGGTAAAAAACATGAAAAAGAAATTAAAAAAATGATAAAAAAATTTAAACATTAAACATTTAAAAAACTTTTTAAAAATAAAATATACAATAGATTTTAATTACTTTTGTACTCGCTCTGCCCTACAGATTAAAAACCTCAATATAGGAATTTTAATGATTTCGAGATATTAAACGAAACGCGTTTCTATCGATTTAATGATGTTATTAGATAGTTTTTAAAAAAATTAAAAACTCACTATACTAATTAAAGCGCGCTCTTTTTAATGGTGAAAAAAAATTTCCCAATTTTCCACTCCTTGCACTCCAAGCTGTATATGTGCCATTTCGGAACTTCAATTCGACGGAAAATACAGATTAAAAACATCAATATAGCTATATGCCATTTATTCCCGTAAAGAGTGCTCTCCGCGAGGGTTCTTTACATAGGAAGAACCTCAACATAGAAAAAAATGATTATCATCCTTGTTTAAATTTTTTAAAATTTTATTATATATTTCCATTATTTTATTTAATTAATTATTTATTTTTAAATTTTTTATAATTTTAAACGTAAGCATTAGGTACAAATAATAAACATAATACTGATAATATTTTTAGTTTTTAAATATTTAATGAAATAATTGATTAGAAATTTAATAAACTAAAATTAATTTAATAAATTAATTTTCTGTACTGCGGCCCGAAAGTACGTATTTCCGAAAGACGTATTTTCTTATTGCCACAGTCGCAGAAAAATTTTGTACAATCTTCGGCCATTTATTTTTCTGGCCTAGGACTGTAATATACTATTAATATGTTCTGAATAGTTTTTTTTCTATTAAACTTAAAAAGTTTTAAGTTATTGATAAAAATGTACATTTTCATTGTAATTTAATAATAATAAGAACAAATGCTAACCAAATTGTATTAAAAAAAAGTTAATATTAATTAATTATAAATATTTTGAGTTAAAATAAATAAATTTAAAAAATAAAATAAAGTTTTCAAAAAAATATAATATTCATGTGCCATTTTATAAGAATTAAATCTCAAAAGACGCGCTGCATTACTTTAAAAAAACGGCACACACTCAGCGACTATTGGTATTGTGGCAGCACCAACGTTCAAAAGAACAATAGGCTAGGGGCGTATTCGAAAATGATTTTTAGTAACCAAACTTATGTTGGAACAAATTCTCTAGACTTTTTTTCTGGGGATAAAAGGGGGGGAGGTGAAAAAAAACTGTTCGTAAATGAAAGCGAGATTTGGTGGATTTGAAAAAACTAGGGGTCGCGAGCAGCTTAATTGCTTCGATTTCGTTATAAAAATAGTATAAACAAGGTGAATTATTATTACAGCTATTATTATTTTTCTTTTGACAATGCCCTTTTTACGAAAAAAAAATTTTTTTTGCCATTCGCATAAATGCACTCACAATATGGATTGAATTTCAATTGTCATTATCAAAAGAAAAATAATAATTCTCCATCTTTTTTACTTTTAATATTCTATAAATATGATAATTAAAACCAGAGGCTATCTCTATTCAAACCATTCAAATTTACTATGTCATACATAGTAGAAAAAAGTTTATGTTCGTACCTTAACGAAATCGAAGCAATTACGCTGCTCGCGACCCCTAGTTTGTTCAAATCCTCCAAAATCTCGCCTGTCATTTACGAACAGTTTTTTTTCACCTCCCCCCATTTTATCCCCAAAAAAATAGTCTAGAGAATTTGTTCCAACATAAATTTGTTACTAAAAATCATTTTCGAATACGCCCTAGTCTATTGTATTTTGAACATTGGTGCTGCCACAATACCAATAGTCGCTGAGTGCATATGCATATGCCATTTCTCAGGTATTGACGAGACAGCGCGCTATGGCAATACATAAGAAAAACCTCAATATAGACAAAAACATGCTTATGTGCCATTTTCTCCTGTATTTTTTTTTTATCTATACAAATTTTTTTTAATACCTAGAACCCTTCCTATGTGCCATCGTATATCGCTAATTATAAGAGATAAGAAAATAATTTTTGCACCATCGGTTAGAGAATTTGATAACGATTACGCCCATATAAAAAACTCATTTTTCATAAAAATTCCTATATTGAGGTTTTTAATCTGTAGGGCAGCGCTTTTGTACTATAAAACATATCCTAGTATAGTTTTTTATACATTTATAATAATTATTAAGTTTATGATAACAAATGTTAAACTGATTTGTATAATTATTATATTTTGCTTCTTCAAATAACAATAAAAGAAATAATTTTATCCTAAAAATTGCATTTTTTATCAAATGTGTATTAAGAAACTAGTATTTTTTAGTAATAAAGAAATTTTATTATTTAATTTAATTTACATAATTTAATTTACACTTTATTTTTTAACTTTTGTTTACCAAATAATTTAAAGAAAAAGACATCCAGCGCATCCTGAAAAGGTGATTAATGCAACCTAATAAGATGGAACTTTCATAATCTACTAGCAGGCAAGCCCCCTGCTTCTTCACTTCTTTTCTTTGGCCGTTTTTCAAAACGATTCTCTGATAAAGAATTAAGTTGGTACTATAGGGGGGAGGTATTATTTTTCATATTTTTAAACGAATTTGATTTGAGTATTCGATCAAACTAGGTGTCGCGTCATACGCAATTGTTCTATTGCAATTTATTAAAAAACAATTGCGTATGACGCGACACCTAGTTTGATCGAATACTCAAATTCGTTTAAAAATATGAAAAAAAATACCTCCCCCCCTATAGTACCAGCTTAATTCTTTATCAGAGAATCGTTTTGAAAAACGGACTTTGTAGATAAAAAGAACAGAACTTAAGGGTGGCTCCACACGGAGCGCTCTAAACACACAGTTAGCGGTTAAATCTGTTGTTATATTATGTATATGAGAAAATCCACCACAAGATTGCCCTTAAGTGTTCAACCTTTTGAAAAAAAAAATTTTCACGCACACCTTGCTAATACGTTTTTTTGTGTTCTTTAGATCATATATAGTCACGAAAAAGCGATGAACAGAAAAAATGTTGCGGGTACAATAGTTTTTTTTGAGTTGGAAGGCTCAAAATCACGTTTTTTCGATATTTGAAAAAAATCAAATTTTGAAAGTTTTTTTTAATCAACTAAAATCATTATAAACGATAAATTTATGTTTTTTCACTTGTATTGTACTCATAAATTACTAAAAAAAAGCTTTTTTCTAAAAAAAGGATACAAATTTTTAATTATTAGCGTCTTAAGGGGGCTCAAAAATTAAAAAAACTTGTTTAAAAATAAAGATTGCTTACTTAGCTTTTAAAACTTTTTTAAGTGGAATTATTATTAAAAAATAGTAATAAAAAATTAAATAAAATAAAATTCATTAATTATGAGCTTTAGAAATCACCTAAAACAGCTAAAAACAACTCCAAAGCTAAATTAACCAATTTTGGATCATTTTTAAAATAACAAAATCAGTCTTGTTTTTAATGATTTTCATTATTACTAATTTTTTTACAGGTTTTTTTATTATTTACTTTAATTTTACATATTTTGAAGTATTATATTTCTGTTGAAAATAATTTTTCTTTTAATTTTCAACGTCTTAGACCAGTTCAAATGTTAAATATTGGGTCTTTTTAAAATTCATAAAATTGGGATTTTTCTAGCAGATTCAAATGATGTTATAAACTGGACTAAAAGGTATATTCCCAAGTAATTTTTCCCGTAAAATTCGAAATCACTATTTATTTTAACATTTAACTACGATTTACTGGAGAAAAATTCATTGTTTTAGTTTTTTGGGGTACCAATTATGAGGGGACCAATTTTTAAAAGTTTCGCAGTCTTCAAGAAAAAATTTTCTGAATAGTATTTGCAAGAGTTATTTATATATTTTTTCTTCAGGAATTCGATGAAACAACCAGTTTTTTCATCTGGGGTTTTCCTTAGCCTTAAAATCTTATGTTTCTGTTTTTACTGATTTTGTCCATTCTTATATATTTTGCATTGGTAGCCCATTTGAGCCTAAAAGGTTTGAAATATTTAAAATTGTCTTTAATAAATAAATAGGCAGGAAAAAACTGCTTAGTGAAATCGTTTAGTTTTCTGATAAAAATTCACTGACTTGTCAAGTTTTTAAATTATTGGACTTCAAATTACGTGAAATTGAGATTATAGGAGAATTATTGCAAAATATTTAATTAGCGATAACTTGTTTATTAATTAAACAATAGGATTTAGCCTTTTTATCGAGTAGTTTTTCCCTGACTATTTATTTATTAAGGATAATTTTTAATATATCAAAACTTTTAAGCTTAAAAGAGCTATATTAATGCAAAATATATAAGAGTGGACAGAACCAGTAAAAACAGAAACATAAGATTTTAAGGCTAAGGAAAACCCCAGATGAAAAAACTGGTTGTTTCATCGAATTCCTGAGGAAAAAATATATAAGTAAAAATTGCAAATATTATTCAGAAAATTTTTTCTTGAAGACTGCGAAACTTTTAAAAATTGGTCCCCTCATAATTGGTACCCCAAAAAACTAAAACAATGAATTTTTCTCCAGTAAATCGTAGTTAAATGTTAAAATAAATAGTGATTTCGAATTTTACGGGAAAAATTACTTGGGAATATACCTTTTAGTCCAGTTTATAACATCATTTGAAACTGCTAGAAAAATCCCAATTTTATGAATTTTAAAAAGACCCAATATTTAACATTTGAACTGGTCTAAGACGTTGAAAATTAAAAGAAAAATTATTTTCAACAGAAAGATAACACTTTAAAATATGTAAAATTAAAGTAAATAAAAAAAAACCTGTAAAAAAATTAGTAATAATGAAAATCATTAAAAACAAGACTGATTTTGTTATTTTAAAAATGATCCAAAATTGGTTAATTTAGCTTTGGAGTTGTTTTTAGCTGATTTAGGTGATTTCTTAAGCTCATAATTAATGAATTTTATTTTATTTAATTTTTTATTACTATTTTTTAATAATAATTCCACTTAAAAAAGTTTTAAAAGCTAAGTAAGCAATCTTTATTTTTAAACAAGTTTTTTTAATTTTTGAGCCCCCTTAAGACGCTAATAATTAAAAATTTGTATCCTTTTTTTAGAAAAAAGCTTTTTTTTAGTAATTTATGAGTACAATACAAGTGAAAAAACATAAATTTATAATGATTTTAGTTGATTAAAAAAAACTTTCAAAATTTGGTTTTTTTCAAATATCGAAAAAACGTGATTTTGAGCCTTCCAACTCAAAAAAAACTATTGTACCCGCAACATTTTTTCTGTTCATCGCTTTTTCGTGACTATATATGATCTAAAGAACACAAAAAAACGTATTAGCAAGGTGTGCGTGAAAATTTTTTTTTTTCAAAAGGTTGAACACTTAAGGGCAATCTTTTGGTGGATTTTCTCATATACTACGCAATGTATTTTAAACACAGGTTTGAGATAACTTCGAAGTTAAGCGCTCCGTCTGGAATCAGCCTAAGGTATTTTACAGTTCGAATTCCTAAGGAAAAGAATTTCATAAATATTTTACAAAAATGATGTTAATAATTGTATAAATCTACTGATAAATTTTCAGAACCTTGGGTTGGTTATTTACCAAGATATAAAGAAAATAAAATTGCACGATTTTAGAAAAATAACATGTATATTTAGTTATTTGTATGGAGGCGGTATTTTTTTTAAACTAAAATTTAAAAAACTTCCGATGAAAAGATTTCTTTCTAATTAACACATTTGTTAAAAAATTAAATAAAAAATGCAAAAATATTTTTTTTACAATCCGAGGTTGGTTTTGAGCTACAATATTTATAAGAAATTAAGAAAAATAAGAGAAAATAATCATTCTTGACCGATTCATCATAATAATCATAATAATATACAGTAAACACATATCAAAATTATTTAGTTATTTTATAACAAAGATGATCTGCATATACAAGTTTATGAGTAATAATAAAATCGACAATAAATTTTAAATGTTAAAAAAAATGTATATTTTCAATGCTCTTTTCCATTGGAATTAACTAAATTTCCTTAAGCACAAACAATTATAAAAAAAAAATGAAATAAAATTTAAATAAAAATAAAATATTAATTAAATTTTTTATTTCATTTTTTTTCGATCTCCTTTCACTTTTCCAAACTGTGCATTATAACATAAATTTAAATTTAGCGCTCTGACTGTAAGAATCTCCGCGTAACTTGTAAGTGACGCGTCAGTACCGTAGTGCATGGCATGACTGTATCTAGAGATTAACATGAACGTTAATAATTAATAAACTATTAATTAACTAATATTAATTATTTATTAATAAATATTAATTAATTATTAATAAACTATTAATAATATAGGCGCCAGCCATACTAATCTCGCCCAAAAATTAAATTTCTTTTTCCGAGGATAAAAATAGGTGGTATTTGTGTTTTTTGGCCCGCTGAACACGAATTCGGGGTCCATTTTGCGAATTTCGTGGACAATTTTTTGTTATTAACAAATTATTGGCCAATTTTGCAATAATTTGTTAATAACAAAAAATTGACCACGAAATTCGCAAAACGGACCCCGGATTCGTGTTCAGCGGGTCGAAAACCATAAATACCACCTATTTTTATCCTCGGAAAATAGTACATTTTTAACCAAGGGAGCAAAAAAAAAGAATGGCCCAGATCGCACGTTAATTAGCATCCGAGGCGAAGCCGAGGATGGTAAACTGCGATCTGGGGTATTTTTTTTTTGTTCCCATGGACAAAACGAAATTTTTCTTTCTCAGTGGGGTGAAAACGCGTTTTTTTCGATTTCGTTGCGGGGCGAAAAAAGTGTTTTCGGCCCGCTAGGAAGAAAAGAAATTTAATTTCTTAATTTTTGGGCGAAATTAGTATGGCTGGCGCCTAGACTATAATCATTACTTAAATATTTTTGCATATTATCATTGCACAATTAAGTGTACAATTATTGCGCAAAAGTTTTTAATTGTGCAATTGTTAATATTCCAGAAAAGTTAATAATTAAACTGGGGGTCTAACTTTCCAGCCCCCCATCGTTTAATTGCATTTTTCTAAAAAGCACAATTTTGCACAAAAAAATAAATTCGATGTACATTTGGTAACAATTAAAAAGGAACAATTTGCGCTATAAAAAATAATAATTAATTTTTATGGAGGGCTATCTTCACCAAGGTGAAAAACTGTGTATATATATATAACGTAAATGTATAATATGATAAATGTATAACGTAAATAATATCCGGTGCCCTCAGTTTGGGTATAGATTTTGAGGTGTAAAGAACATTTATTATTTTTCAACTGTTTTTATATTTTTATTATTGTGATTTAGTATATTTCGATTTATATATTATTAAAAAGTGGTTTAAGATTATTTGCGTTTATCAACGTCATTATTATTAATATTATTGTAAGTAAAAAACAAATACATTTACCTAAATTTTACAAAATAGCTTAAATATTATAAAATTTAAAAATAATATTCGTGTTTTTCGTATAAAGTCTTTTAGTTCTACTCGCAAATACAGAAGACTCGATATCATTTTATTTACGAATAACCCAAGGAATAAACTCGGAAATAAATTTATTGAATTTCAAAAGTGTTATTGTCTCGGTTATTGTTTACATAAATAAAAATTCCTCCTGATGTATTTCAGTGCGGTTTGTTTTTAAAAAAATTCTTTTATTTTAATTTAAATTTAAATTTGTATTTTAAAAAATTGTCAGTTTTAAAAAATTTTAAATTTAAATTGATTAATTCAGTAAGGTATTTGGTATTGACATTTTTTTTCGAAAAAATTGCCGATCGTGGTGTTCAAAATATTAGATTTTTGTGATATTTGATAAAAAAATTTGTTAGTTCAAAATTTAAATTAATTTTTGAGGAATTAACATTTATAACATTTAGAAAGCAAACCATTTATAAAAAAAATTAATGACCTGACTCATTAATATTTTTTTACTAATTTTTAGGTTACAATATCTGATTGTTTATATCCAGCATTCCGCTATTTTTGTTTAAAAATTTTCAGTAGAAAATACCTTTCATTATCCTAATTATAAAATTCGCGTATAAAAATAAAATATTTAGACTTTGGTTTAAATTTTTATCTTTAAAAGATTGGAGTGTCTCTTAAATATTTCATGTCGCTTGTATCAACTCACTTTTCGATTTTAAATTTTATGCTTTAACCATTCTAATTCGTTTGATTTTAAAACTTCACACAGTATGGTGTCTTTAGTATAATACAATCGAATCAATTACAAAAAACAGCACATTTTTAACCAAGGGGACAAAAAAAAAGAATGTCCTAGATCACACCATGTAAATTACCATGTGAGACAAAGCCGAGGATATAGTAAACGGTGATCTGGGGCATTTTTTGTTTCTGCCATGGTCTAATAGCTATTTTTAAACAAGGGATAAAATATTGGTTTTGGCTTTGCGTGCAATTGTATGCACGAGCAAGCGTAGCGAGCAAGTTCACACAGCATGCAATAGTCGAACCCAATATTTTGTCCCGTGTTCTAAAACATACACTGTAAAAAGTAACTTTCTTATATTAACGAAAAAATTAGAACATTTTCGAAAAATTAGTAAATTTTTGAAAAAATTTGTAAGTATTCTAAAAAAGTCGTATATTTAGTAAATTTAGTATATTAACAAAAAATTCGAGTATTCTCGATTTTTTTTTATGAATTCGCAAGAAAAATTGATAATTTACAATTTTTTTTCGAAAATTTACAAAAAATAGCTGTAAATTTCCGAAAAATAGTTGCGAATTCACAAAAAATATAGATTATTTGCAAAATAATATAAATTTTCAGTAAAAATATCGCGTGATCATCCAAGTAGGTTCTCAAGCCCACTGCGCACTAAAGCGCGCCAAACCCCTCAAAATCATATTTCATGTTCACAGTAAAACTGGTTCAATTCATTAATAAATACAATAAAATGTAGATTACAACTCGGATTACAAATATTAAATTTCAGCATGGAACATGTTTATAGGGAGGGGGTAAAGAACTTGAAAATTAAGGAGGGGTCTAATTTGTCCGACTTAAGAGGTGGGGTCAAATTTGTCCGATTTAAGGGGGGGGGTTCAAATGAGATTTAGAATAATTTCAATTCAGGGGCTTTGGAAAATCTGGACTTAGGGACTTGCAATTAGAATAATATAGGTTTAAGGACTTAGAATAATTCAGGTTTAGGGACTTGGAATAATTTTGATTTAGGGACTTTAAATAATTCGGGTTTAGGAACTTAGAATAATTTTGATTTAGGGACCTAGAATAATACGTGTTTAGGGAATCAGAATAGTTTGGGTTTAGGATCTTTACATACGGTAGTGGTGATTATTACAAATTATAAAAGCAGCGAATTGTATTGTAAAATTGCGTAACATTTGTATTATAATAGGCTGTATACCTAGCCCTCAGCTAGAAGTAAACATGTTCCATGTATTTAGGTTAAAAAAAGGCTAAAACCCGCAGATAATGCTGAATTTCTTATTTATGTTTGTTTGTCCGCCATCTTGGAAAATTTAGAAAATACGTTAGTGTGAAAAATTGAAAATATTATAAAAAAGTATTTATTTTCTTTGTTAAGATATGAATTAATTTACTAATTATAAAGCAAGATTAACAACCTTATAAAAACAAAACTAAAATATATAAGTGAGAAAATCCACCAAAAGATTGCCCTTAAGTTTTCAACCTTTTGAAGAAAAAAAAATTTTCACGCACACCTTGCTATTACGTTTCTTTGTGTTCTTTAGATCATATATAGTCACGAAAAAGCGATGAACAGTAAAAATGTTGCGTGTACAATAGTTTTATTTGAGTTGGAAGGCTCTAAATCACGTTTTTTCGATATTTGAAACAAAGCAATTATTTAAAGTTTTTTTTAATCAACTAAAATCATTATAAACGATAAATTTATGTTTTTTCACTTGTATTGTACTCATAAATTACTAAAAAAAAGCATTTTTCTAAAAAAAGGATACAAATTTTTAATTATTAGCGTCTTAAGGGGGCTCAAAAGTTAAAAAAACGTTTTTAAAAATAAAGATTGCTTATTTAGCTTTTAAAACTTTTTTAAGTGGAATTACTATTAAAAGGTAATAATAAAAAGTTAAATAAAATAAAACTCATTAATTATGAGCTTTTGAAATCTCCTAAAACAGCTGAAAACAACTCCAAAGCTAAATTAACCAATTTTGGATCATTTATAAAATAACAAAATCAGTCTTGTTTTTAATGATTTTCTTTATTACTAATTTTTTTATAGGTTTTTTTATTATTTACTTTAATTTTACATATTTTAAAGTGTTATCTTTCTGTTGAAAATAAATTTTCTTTTAATTTTCAACGTCTTCGACCACTTCAATTGTTAAATATTGGGTTTTTTAAAAATTCATAAAATTGGGATTTTTCTAGCAGATTCAAATGATGTTATAAACTGGATTAAAAGACTAAAATTACTTAGTAATTTTTCCCGTAAAATTCTAACTCACTATTTATTTTAACATTTTACAACGATTTACAGGAGAAAAATGCATTTTATTAGTTTTTTAGGGTACCAATTATGAGGGGACCAATTTTTAAAGGTTTCGCAGTCTTCAAGAAAAAATTTTCTGAATAATATTTACAATTTTTACTTATATATTTTTCCTCAGGAATTCGATGAAACAACTATTTTTTTTATCTGGGGTTTTCCTTAGCCTTAAAATCTTATAAAAAATTTTGAAAATTTTCGATTTTTATGTTTTACGAAAATTTAATAAACTTACTAAATCAAAAATTTACTAATTTCTTGGAATTAAATTATTTTTTGACTATTTAACAGGAATTATCGAGGGAATTATTATTTTTAACAGTGAACCAATTGATACTAATGATGAAAATTAATGTTAGTTTAATATTAAAATTGCCCCGACGAATTTTCGAAATATCTCTTATGATCTCCGCTGATCTTTTTAGATCTCCGGAGATCACTTTTGATTTCTGGAGATCTCCGGAGATCTCCAGAAATCAGAAGTGATCGCAAATTTCAGGTGATTTCTGTAGTTCTCTGGAGATCTCCGGAGATCTCCGGAAATCACTTTTGATCTCTGGAGATTACTGGAGATTAAAATAGATCTAAAGTGATCTCCAGAGATCACTGAGTTAAAAAAAAAAGTTAGAAAAGTTTAGAAAGAATATTTAGAATCATTAAGCAAAGTTGTAAAATGATAAGCATAATAGATTTACCTTATTTTTTGACTTTATTTAAATTTAAAAAATGATACTATTAGTTATTTTACTAAAACCTTATGAAAATATCAAAAAGTACAGCAATAAGTTTACTAATTTTTATAATAAATATAATTATTGGAATCGTCTCAGTAAGAAATACAATTAATAGAAATACAAAAGGTAAATGATTAAAAAAAATTAGTTATTTGATCATTAATAATTTTAATAAATATTTATAAATAATTATTGTTATTATAAAAATGAATTATAATTATTTGTTTATAAAAATTGTTGACTAATTTAAAATATGTCTATTAATATATTGAATTAAAATTATAAATATTTATTAAAATTATTAATGATCAACTAACTATTGGTTCCTCATAGAGGAAACTTTGTGATAGGTGAAATTTTGATTTTCGATATTTTGGCATATAAGCACGTTTTGAGACCTCAGGAAGCTAAAAAACCGGTTTTTAAAAAAAGTCTGTGTGTGTGTGTGTATGTATGTATGTCGCACTGGTAGTAGTAGTAGTATAGTTTATTCTTGTTTATAATTAGTACATAATTGTTACAAGATATGGTAATTATTATATGATACTGTGTTTTAACAATATTTTACATCTTTCTTTCAGTTTATTAAATTCAATAAAAGATAAACGACTTTACTTTACAATGTGAATATTTGAAATTTAAACTTTAAATTAGTTTACTCACCCCCCTTATTTAGAAAAAATGTATGTCGCACTGTAACCGGTGATATTTCACAGCCAACACGACATTAAGACCTAATTTTTTTTTCAAAATTTTTTTCACCTAAAAAGCTCGAGGTACTTTTTTTTTTTTTAATTTGGATGTAATACCTCATTTATTTCCACGAAAGTACTTATATTTGAAAGTATGGTTTTTACTCGATATCTCGAATCTGATACTTAATTTTTTGAAAATTTTTTTCCCAAAATTTTTTTCATAAAAAAATACAAAAAACACCAATTTTTTTTTTTCTTTGAACGTAGTACATAATTTGCTTCCATGGAAGTACTAGTTCTAAGAATCTCTATAAAAGTAATTTTTTGGACCTGATACTTAATTTTTTGAAAATTTTTTTCTCAAAATTTTTGCCGCCAAAAAATATAAAAAATGCCAATTTAGAATTATCGTTTTTAAATGATTATTTCATATGATACGTAATTTTCCGATATTTTTTTTTTTCATTTTTTTAATAAAAAAATTAAAAAAACAATAATTTTTTTTCTTTTTGGACTTAGTACTTAATTTATTTTTATGAAAGTACTAATATCTAGAATTATTGTTTTTAAAGGATTTTTTCCATCTGATACGCAATTTTTCAAATTTTTGTGTGAATATTTTTCATATAAAAAAATTAAAAAATTTCATTTCATTTTTGTATTTCTATTAATTGTATTTCTTACTGAGACGATTCCAATAATTATATTTATTATAAAAATTAGTAAACTTATTGCTGTACTTTTTGATATTTTCATAAGGTTTTAGTAAAATAACTAATAGTATCATTTTTTAAATTTAAATAAAGTCAAAAAATAAGGTAAATCTATTATGCTTATCATTTTACAACTTTGCTTAATGATTCTAAATATTCTTTCTAAATTTTTCTAACTTTTTTTTTTTAACTCAGTGATCTCTGGAGATCACTTTAGATCTATTTTAATCTCCAGTAATCTCCAGAGATCAAAAGTGATTTCCGGAGATCTCCGGAGATCTCCAGAGAACTAAAGAAATCACCTGAAATTTGCGATCACTTCTGATTTCTGGAGATCTCCGGAGATCTCCAGAAATCAAAAGTGATCTCCGGAGATCTAAAAAGATCAGCGGAGATCATAAGAGATATTTCGAAAATTCGTCGGGTGAAATTAACTTTTAAAGTAAAACTTAACTTTTCAAGTTAATAAATCCGGTCCTTTTTTAAGAAAGATCTGTCCACGGGATTAAATTTGAATTCTATAGAGAGTTAAATCAAACCCAATTAATTATAGTTACACTCAAAAGTAATGTTATAACTGCTATAGAGTAATTACATAGTTAAGGTTAAAAAAGAACTCTTTAAAGACAATTTATTGGTTTTGACTTTGCAAGCAATGATATGTATACGAGATAGCGTAGCCAGCGAGTGCAGAAAATATGCAAAATTTGAACCCCATATTTTGTCCCGTGATTTAAAACATAGTTTTGCTTATAACTGGTAAAAAACCCCACGCATACAAAAAATTAGTAAATATTACTAAAATTATGATGTTGTTTGCTAAATTCAATTTGGTTAAAAGTCACTACAAATTATTAGTAAAATTTACTAATAAAATTTGTTTATAAAACTAAAACCTCAATTTTTTTAGTAAAATTTACTAATTTTTTGGTTATATTTACCAATCTATATTAATCTGTTTTTACTATATTTTTATAGGTTAATTTTACTATTCTTTTTTTTGCGTGCCATCTTCCTAAAATAGAAAATCAAAGACACTATAACAGTTATAAATTTCCTTTTTATAATAATGACGTCTAAGGTATAATATACAAATTTTAATCTGAATGTAAATTCGTCCTTTTTTTTATAGATAAAAAGTGTGCGTAAAGTTTCACTTTACGCGTACTTAGACCTCATAATTATAAAAAATACTTTTTAGAACACGCTTTTAAAGATTTTGAGATTTTATACAAGATACAGAAGAATAAATTAAGATAGCTCCAGCGGCCTACTGTAGCTTACGTTATCCTATTTGAAAAGGGCTCCAGTCAAAAGAATTTTTTATAATTTTCTGTCTTATTTTTTTATTCGGTTTTTTTATTTGATTTTAAAGAGGATTTTAGCAGGTTATTTTGTTTTTCTTTTTTTTACAGCGTCACAGAGGCCTCTAAATATTTACCCAGAAGAGTTTTCAAAGTAAAATTTTCCGAGAAACCCGAAAATCAAGTCCGAATTTTCATTTTCGGTCAGGAAAAGCGAGAAAATCGGAAAATTCAGAGAATGCATAATTTTCAAATTCTATTTTTTGAGCTTAAAACGGGTTTTTAACTGGTTTTTAAGTTAAATATCAAAACTTTTTTTATTTGTTTTAAATTTTGGGCTTTTAAGTACTTAAAAGGCAATGTGACAAAAAAGTAGTTTACCACCATGAAAAATATGGGAATAAAAAATAAATAAAAAAAATAAAAAAATTTTTAAAAAGTGACGCTTTTTGAGGTTCCAATTTTTAAAATTTTCTGAATAATATTTACAAGAGTTGCTTACATATTTTTTCCTTGGAAACTCGATGAAACCTCTGGTTTTTTCATCCAGAGTTTTCTTTATTGGTAAAATCTTTTCTTTCTATTTTTATTGGTTATCTTATAAATTTTGCATTAGCATAGCTAATTTGAGCTGAAAGTTTTTGAAATATTAAAAATTTTCTGTAACAAATAAATAGTCAGAGAAAAACTATCCAAAAAAATCCTAAAACTTTTTGTTTTCCGATAAGAAATAAATAAGTTATTATATTTATCGTTGATTAAAGGTTTTGCAATAATTCTCTTATAATATCAATTTCACGTTCCTTGAAGTCAAATAACTTAAAAATTAGATAAGTAAGTGAACTTTTATCATAAGATAAAAAGCTTTTCTATTTTCTTGAGTAGTTTCCCCTAATCATTTGTTAAAGAAAATTTTTAATAATTCAAATCCCTTAAGCTCAAATGGTCTACTAATGCAAAATATCTAAGACTGGACCAAACATTTTTCTAATAATATTAATCAGAAAATTTTTTCTTGAAAATTGCGAAACTTGGAACCCTAAAAATGAAACAAACATATTTTTTCAACAAAGCGTGGCACAATGATCTAGAACAAAAAGAGGAAATAAATTTGCTTCAATCAAGTTTCCATCCAATTTTAATGCAGACTGGTTTGTTTTACTCCAGAAGACCTGCATTTTACGAAAAGTATGACAAAAAAATTTTTTCCTACTTGTTTTTCACTTTTTTTCGGAAAAACCCATACACAAATTATAATTAACCCATTAAGTCCGAAGGCCTTTTTTACGTGTCGATTAGTAAACCGCTTCAAAAAATATATTAAATACTAGAAATTATAAATAAAATGATGGTCCCTTATGTAAAAAGAGTTGCTTTTTAAGAATCCGAGGTCAGATTTTCGAATTAGACTTCTGGAATGTCAGTGCAGCGGGTCAAAGTTGGCCAAAATTATAAAAAAAAAGTTTCGTAAAAGCCCTTATTATTATGTTACAAAACGCTGTAATTTTACTAAAAACCGCTACATTTTTATTTATTCAATGTTTAGAACTTATATTTTTAACGCTAGAAAAAATTTCCAAAATGGTGGATGTAAAATTTTGAGGAAAATTTGTTGGAAAAAGTTAATAATGCTAAAATTAAAGATAATATACGAGTGAGTATAAGATACTTTTATATGGACTCTGGATGCGAATGAAAAATTATTTTCACTTTCCAAAATTAAATTTTTTTCTTGTGTTGAAAATATAAGTTCTAAACATTAAATAAATGGAAATGTATCGGTTTTTTGTAAAATTACAGCGTTTTGTAACATAATAATCAGGGCTTTTACGAAACGTTTTTTTTTATAATTTTGGCCAACTTTGACCCGCTGCACTGACTTTCCAGAAGTCTAAATCGAAAATCTGACCTCGGATTCTTAAAAAGCAACTCTTTTTACTTAAGGGACCATCATTTTATTTATAATTTCTAGTATTTAATATATTTTTTGAAGTGGTTTACTAATCGACACGTAAAAAAGGCCTTCGGACTTAATGGGTTAAGCGAAAAAAATTTTCTAGTCTTTGAAAAATTATATATTTACTGAAATTTGATTGGAAAACAATAAAATTATGTTAAAAAAAAAAATTACCTTTATAAACTACCCTTACAGTTAATGGACTTGGTATTTTTTAAATCTTGCATTATTAACTTTAAGGGTAGTTTTTGAGGATTTAGGAGTAGAATAGGGGTAATTTTTTTTTAACATAAGTTTATTGTTTCCCGATCAAATTTAAGTAAATATATAATTTTTCAAAGTCTAGAAAATTTTTTTCGCTAAATTATAACTTTTGGATTTTTCTGAGAAAAGGATGAAAAACATGTGGATAAAAATTTTCTTGTCATACTTTTCGTAAAATACAGGTCTTCAGGAGTAAGACAAGCCAACCCGCATTAAAGTGGATGGAAACTCGATTGAAGCAAATATAGTAAATTTACTACAAATTGTTGTAATTTTACTAAGTTGTAGTAATAATACTAAACTGTAGTAATATTGTGTATATTTTTTTTACTGTGCAGGGAATAAGTCTTTTAGTCCAGTTCATAACATCATTTGAATCTGCTAGAAAAATCCCAATTCCATGAATTTTTAAAAAAAATTCAAGATTTAACGTTTGAGCTGCTCTATATAAGGCATTGAAAATTTAAAATATGTATTTTTTAGTCTTAAATATACTTTTTTTAGTAATTTATGCTTACAGAACTAGTGAACAAATATAAATCCATCATTAAGAATAATTTTAATTTATAAAAAAACAAAAAATTCAGAAATTGTTTTCTTTCAAATATCGAAAAAACGCTGCTCTAAACCTTCCGACTCAAAAAAAATTTTAAGGGCGAGAAAATGTTTTTCTGTTCCTCACTTGTAATTTATATGAACCAAGAAATTCGAAGCAACGTATCACAAGATTGACACTAATCCAAGAAAAACTAGAAAATCAGGGATTTTGGTTAAAATGCCTGGAAAAATATTAATTAAAAATGTTGGTTGATTTCTCTTCAGCAAAAAATGAACGAGGTTTCAAGAACAGGGGCAAAGTTGTAATATTATTTTCGGTCATTCTTTTTGTCACGTTTGATTGATTGATTGATTAATATTTATATACAAAAATTTGCAAAATGATTGATATATAAAATACAGTGGGGACAGAATGAATTTAAGCCAGCACTTGTATTTACGAAAATTTCGACTTCTTTTTCATAAATAATTAATATTTCACCACACAAAAGGAGTCCGAATTCTTGAATACCGACCCAAAAACCTATGTGGGCATATCCTGGACGCTTAAAGAGCAAAAGCTACCCCTAAACGGGGTATTTTTGTTATTTGAAGGGTGAAATATTGATTATTTGTGAAAAAAAAGTCGAAATTCTTGATCAGCGACCCCGTATGGTGCAAATATGAGCGCTCAAAGTGCAAATATATAAAAAAAAACCCCTTTATGGGGGTAGTTTTTGCAAAATTTAAGGGTGAAGCCCCCATTTGTTTACGAAATGACCCCGATTTTCGTATTCAGCGACCCAAAAAAACTACAGTAGAGCAAATTTCGTGTTTGCCAGTGAAAATACAACCCCCTCCCCCCCGTATTATGATAGGGGTATGATGAAAATTAATAAAATTAAGAAAGTGTGATAGAAATTAGTATTTAACTTAAAAATTATTAATTCCAAAGAAAATGAAAAATAAAAAACAGTTAATTAGTGAATATTCAATGATTCAAGTATTACTAAAGTCATATTTTATAAAATTTTATGACAGATTAGCCAAGTAATGTGCTAACGACAAAAAAAATTGGATCCTGAAACAAGAACTTACTAGTTATTTAATTTTCAGCACATTAGATACAAATAAAAAACATATTTTAATCTTCAAAACTTTATTTTTGTATTGTGACAATTTTTGTGTAGCTCAAAAATCTAAATTAAAAAATTAAAGATTATATCGATTAGTAAAACTTCATATCTTATTGCAGGTAAGCACAAAGTTTTTAACGTTTAGGTATTTGCCATGTAATTACATGTTTATGCATAACAGATGTGATTTCAAATACTTAACATAGAAATAATAAAAATCTTCATAGACAATATAGAAATATTCAAAATAGTTAGTTGTAAGACAGTTGTAACTTCAGTTAGTTGTAAGACAAATGTGAGTCTTAATGGACATAATTTTAAAGTCAAAAAAATATATTCAAATGTTTTAAATAAATTTAATTTAAGTATAATACAGACCTGATGATAGGAATTTATTCCTGAAATTAGTCGTTTAATTATTATGTTAAAAATAAAGTTGTAAAAAGAAGGATCAATAAATAAATTAAAATAAAAATTGTTTTAATTTAATTAATTAAAAATATCATTTAGGTATTTATTTTATAAAAAAGGTCTATAAATTTTATTTTTCACTTCAAATAAATGATTTACATCTTTGATAGGGTATTAACATGGAACATGTTCATTGGATGGGGTATTTGAAAAAGTCCGGCCCGGCAGGGGGGGGGGTGAAAAATTGACGTTTTCAGGGGAGGGGTGAAAAAGTGACGCTTTTAGGGGGGGGGGGGTCAAAAATTGACGTTTTTAGGGGGGGGGGGTGAAATGGACTTAGAATATTTTCGATTCAGGGACTTTTGGTGGAGAAGTACCTAGGGAGCATTGGTGTAGAAGTACAATTTTGTTCACTTTGATGTCTAAGCAGCATGATTTCTATAATAAAATCTAAATATAAATATTTGCATATAAATATTTATACATATTATGAACACAATAGATACGTTATTATCAATGTTATAAGTGAACATGTTCTATGCTCGTTGGTTGTGTAGTTACACAAACCGGTTATAAATTTTTTTAGTCTTCAGATCTATTTTTTGATGTATTTTTATGTGTAAGCTGAAGTAAGCTTAAATCTGAAAAAAATTATTTTCCAATGGGAAAAAATTATTGTATGCCTGATCAAAGATATAGACGATTTATTTAAAGTAAAAAATAAAATTTATAGAGCTTTTTTATTTAACATTTCCTGCAATAAGAAATAAAGTTTTACTGAACGGTACATCTTTTATTTTTTAAATTAAAAAAGCTAAATTAGCTTTTTGAGCTGAATAAAAATTTTCAGAATACAAAAATAAAGTTTTTAATGATCAAAAAACTTTTTTTCTTTGCATCTATTATCCTGAAAATTAAATAACTAGCAAATTTTTATATAGCTTTCAGGATTCAATTTTTTTTGTCGTTACCACATTACACAGCTAATCTGTCATAAACTTTTATAAAATATAACTTTAGTAATACTTGAATGATTAAATATTCACTAATAAACCGTTTTTTATTTATTATTTCCTTTAGAATTAATAATTTTTAAGTTTATTACTAATTTCTAAAATTATTTCCTTATATTTTCAAAGCTTTATGGCCAAATTTTTTTGAATAAAAGCACTAAGTATTTATTTTTTTATTTTTTCATTTCCTTTTTGCTTAATCATTTTTTAATAATACATTTTTGAATGGCTCTCATATAAACCCCATGTAAATAAACACACAATGTTTGGCAAAAAAAAATCGCTATCTTGAAAGTCACGTGGTTATGCAAATAGCCTTATACAATGGTCTGGTACCAAACCCAACATAATATGAATAAATTTTAAAATTATAATGCTAATTGTGCAGCATAAGAGCACTAATAAAAATAATTGATTGCTTTGAATAATATTAAAAAGTTTAATTAGTTCACTAAAAAAAAGATAACACTCGCTCGGCTAGACAAGTTTAATTCTGATTGGCAAAAAGGTGTGTTATCTCAGGTTATCTTTTCAAGTCAAGTCGATTTCAAATTATTATGGTTATTTTGCCCAAGAAATTAGTTTAGACTAATGTCTAAATTAATACCTTAAAATACTAATATTTAACAATGCTGTAAAAAACTCTATACACCCTTTTGGGTATATAATAGATTACGCATCAAGGGCACAAAAAGTTTTTCATTCGTGATAGGCTTACCCTATTAATTTCATAGCGTCAATTTTTACCCTAAATTCCACGAGCAGTGAGTACTGAAAACTCCGTGTCAAGTTTTCCGCCCGGACTCATAAATATTTGAAAAAAATTTACTTTGAAGATACTCTGTTTTAGAATGAGACTTTTGACGTAGAAATTTCTTGAGACAAAGTTTACTTATTTAGAGATTCATAATATCTGCTTTTATTTACAATATAAGATTTAAAATATTTTAAACTATAAAATAAAAATACATGTTTTAACTTTGGATATTGCATACAATAGAATGCATAAGAAAGTGGTGCATTCAGTATGTCGAGGTGAAACTTCTTTTTATTTTAGTTTTTAAATTTAGCATATGATTTTTTATTAAATGCGAAAACAATGAACGTTTGTCGGGTAGAAAATAAACCATACGAAATACGCTGCTTTAATTTACAAAAGTTCTTGAATAAGAGACTTTCTGCAATCATCCGCTGAGCTCCACACTTCAGTGGTGCCAATTGTAAATAAAATAAATAAATATGATTATTTTTATTTATCATTTATTTCAGTTGGCACCAATGCCTTACTGAGCTCTAGCAGCCTCCCGCAAGAGTTTACCGAATGATTTTAGAATGTCCCTAAATTAAAATCCGAACAGACCCATCATATACCCTTTAAATGAAGGTGCATATTAAGTTGGCCAATGTTACGTGCCACAAAATTCATCTGTTCGGGAGGATATTAATTTATGCGATTATAAACTTAAATTAAAAATAAAGTATCACCCAAAGAAATAATATTAAGTGTATTTTCATAATTATCAAAAGTTTATTTTTATTTTTTTAGGATTTAATCAAACGTGTTTCTTCAACTTATTGCCAATCTCATTATGGATCCTATTGAATTAAACATAAACAGTTTAATCGATGATTGCTTAGTAAACATCTTTGATTATCTGTCATTTGAAGACAAATTGAAAATTGATGCAGTCTGTAAAAGATGGCAGTGTTTGAATGAACTTTCTTGGAAAAATGTAAGACGACTAGATACTGGTGCATTTGAATTTCGAAACTCTAATTTAATCATTAAAGTGATTAAAAAATGTGGAAAATACGTAAACGATTTACATATAAGAATTCGTAAAGATTCTAATTATCTAGAAATATTTGAAGAAATTTCAAAAAATTGCATGAATATAACTATATTTAGTATTGAAGATTGGCTCAAAAATAATGCAGAAAGGCACTATACTGATTTTCATCTTGGATCATTGTTTAAGAAAAATCCGAAAATATACAGCATTACTTTGCTTGGATTGAAATTAAACGGATGTTGTTTCCTAGATTTAAATTCAGATTTAATTACAGAAGTAATGATTAATAATTGTTTGTTCGAAACATACAATTATACAAATTTTTTTTCTGAATTAAAAAACTTAAAAAAATTTCATTTGATTAGTGTTAATCCTGATGATGGTTCTAATGGTATAATAGATGCTCTTAATAATGGCAACTGTGAAAATATACAGGATATTTGCCTTAAAAATTTTAATCTGATATATTCAGATAAACTTATGTTGTTTCTACACAAGCAAAAAAAATTATTGAAACTTGAGTTTTATTCTTTATCTGTAAAGGTAGATAGACATTTTTTTCAAAATCTTTCATTAGATAATATTGTATACTTAAAAATACATTTTGATGAAGATGCGGCTAATTTTTCAAAAGCACTTAATAATTTAGAAAACCTTAATTTTGGCATTAAAAATTTAACTGATCAATTTTTAGATAATTTATCAATTAATTGTAAAAATTTGAAAACACTTAAAATTCATGTGCAAGAAAAATACTCTTTGACTGTAAATTGTGAAAATTATTTCTCAAGGTTCCATAAATTAGAGTCGTTTGAATTGTTTGATTTCTTAGAAACTAAACAATTAAATTCAAATTTTGATTGCTTATTAAAATCATTAAGTCATTGTCAGACTTTAAAAGTTTTGTTATTAGTAAGATCGGAAATTACTGATACCGGTGCAACACTTTTGTCGTCTCTTTTAAATTTGACAGATCTAGATTTTAATAGTTCTGAAATTACAGAATCACAATTAATTTTTATCCTAAATAATCTTCATAATTTAAAAAAACTCAAGTTAATTAATTGCGTAAATATAAAATCAAATTTAATTTTTAACTTGATTAATAACATGAAAACGCTTCGTCAAGACGAGCACATTTTAGAAATAATATTTAATCCTACAAATGGCTCTCGAAATGGCTTAATTTTTGATGATTTGCCATTATTAAAAATTATGTATTCTCTTTAAAACCTTTAGTTACAATTAAATAACATTATTAATTATAATTAATACGTAATTCTGAATATGGAGTAAATGTTGCTGGATCAGTATTTATTACCAGGCTTCCTTTCACTATATATTATGCATATTTCTGTATTATTATTTTTCAATAAAAAAAACTACAAACTTATGTAAAAAAAAAAGTTATTATTATTCTAAGCTGAAAAATATTGTAAACAAACAATTATGAGTAAAAATAAATATTTCATTTTGTATTCAAAATTTTTTATATTTTTTAAGTAATTTAATATTTGTTCTAAAACTTTTAAATTTAGATGAGAAGTTATTAGTTATAAAGCTCGGACCCCTTGCTAAAGAAGGGCAACAACATTTTGGTGGCTAAAACTTGACCTTCTAATTATCCCTTTATATAAAAATATGATGCCTTGAGAATAAATAGCCCTTGAAATTTACACTCCCCCAATACTCTAGCTATAACGCGGTTTTAAAATTATTATTTTTAATTTTGCAAAAGTATTTTCTACCATAGTTTTTTTGGATACTAAATTTCGAAATTTCGCTCCAAAATTAACAAGAAAATTAATTAAAATTAATTAATCCCTAAAATTAACTAAAACAACTCTTTGTAAGAATTTTTTTGCAATACTTAAAAATTTTAAGGTGAAAAGCTACTATTCATTTTTGGTCAAATTTTAAACGAATTTTGTTAACTTCAAGTTAGTCAAAAAAGTCGAATTATTTGGTTGCTTAAAATTACGATAAGAATATTGGTAAAATAAAATAAAACGCCCCTAAATAAGAATTTGTATTTTTTACTAATTTTATCTCATATTTCGGAATTTGTGAACATTGCAAAAATATAAGTATTTTTTGCTAATTGAAGGATGTTTGCATTTCTATGTTTGGTTAAAAATAGAATACTGCATCCCCAGATTCAAAAAGCCTATACAATAGAGAAAATGTCACCAAGGTCAGGAATATGACCATTTCCCCCCTTATAAATCCATTCTGTATGGCCACAGTAAATGTGAACAAGGTAAACAATTTTTAACTTTAAGTTATGGTTGCTTATAAAAAATTTACATAAATAAATGTTTGAAACTTCGAAGAAGTTTATAATCGTAAAAATAATTTATTTATCTAAAAGAAGATTTAATATTAAGATAATTTCTTACCTGAGATACAAAACACCAAGTTTGAAAATATTACCTTTATTTCGAACATTCTTGACAAAATTACATGGTTGCATTATGGTAGCGCCATCGTATTTTCTGAAATGCACAGTTTTTATAATACGAGTTATAATATTCCATCAGTTTTAGTCGCTTTTATGCATCTTTAAAGAATCATCAATTTTAAAAAGTGCGTTATTCAAAATTAGAATTTTACTAAATACTAGGTTTAAATTAATTTATTTTTATTTTATAAATTTTTGTCTAATATCAAAGAAATTAAGCTCTTAACCCAAAATCAAGTTTTACAAATATAAGTATTTCAGTGTTGTACTTTTACTAAGTATAATTAGTTATAAATTTAAGATTATAATTATTATGATAATCAAAAATTTCTATAAATGGTTATTGATATTTTTTATGAAAATAAAGTTTTCCAAGAATCTTTTTTTATATTTCCGAGATATTTTTTCCTATAATAAGAAAGTCAGGTAAAAATTGCTTTTTGGGCATCTTTAGTGTAATTGTGGATGGATAAATGATTCATTTTGTTTATAAGTAATTTAACCGGAAAAAACTGCAAGAAAATACTTTTTTTTAATCAATATTAATGTTCAGTGATCCGAAAAAACATAAAAACACGATTGAAAAATCCATCGATCTTTCAGGATAAAATTTGTCTACTAAAAGGTATCGATCCTATTTAATAATCAAAATTACAGTGATTTTTTTAACACGGAGTTCTAAGACCAAGTTTTTGTAATTATAAAATAATTAAAATTTTTTTGTGTGTATATATTATTTTAATCAAAGATAACAATTTCAAAGAGTTTTAATGATATTTACTATTGACAGAGAGCTTGTCTTTTATAAGGTATATATGAATATATTATCGTTTTTCTATGCACGCCCACACATGTTTAAATTCTCTAAATTCAAAGAGATCAATATCAATAAGTCTTTGGAAATTATATAATCTTTATTTTTGTTTATTAAAGTATCCACCGAGTATCTACATGCTTTTTCTTAAATATTTCGTATTTCAATTTTTATCATTTTAAAGATTTATGACTTTTGACCAATATAATTTAAAAAAAAGTACACGCCTTTTAAATATTTAAAGCCATTTAAACCACATATAGGTATTATATAAAACAATAGTAGTTATTTTTGAATTTTCCAAACAAATATTTAAAATATATACAATTAAAATTAATTCTAGTCTTACAAAAATTGTGAGAAAAGTAATTTTTTATTTTCATGATTAAAATTTATCCTTTAAAATAAGTAAACTTGAAATTTTGTTTACAATTTTAGGACAAAAATAATAATCTTTGGTTCAAAGCTGAACAAAACTGACATGCTTCTAACACATTTCTAAATTTTTTTAATAACGGACAAATTTTGGAAATTGCCGTTTTTGTTAAGTAAATTTTCGTTATTGGTAAAAGTGTTTAAAAATTGTTACAAAAGCTATTTCCGGATAAGTGTAGAGATTTGGACTCCGTAAACAAACCTAACCTAAGTAGTAGCATCCAAAAACTTATCAAAAAACTCACTGATTTCCGTTGAAATTAGACCTCTAGGCTACAAAAAGCCCCCGAAAACCTAAAGAACCAATTTTTTTTTTTAAATCTGTTTTTTGAAAAGCATAAAGCGCGGATAAACAACGGTAAAAGAATAGGAAGATTATAGTCAGGGGAAAAATGTTTTTCACTTCGAACGGCCTATGAAAGTACATGAATCGAGTTGAAACCTTTTCCATTCACTTCAGAAAAATAATGCCAACAAAGCTTTACAACGGAAAATTGTATAGTATGTCAGAGGGTGATTTTCCCACCCATTTTTCACCCCTTTCCCCCCAATATTGAAATGTAGTAAAAAAATGTTTCTTTACACCTTTTTATGATAATATAAAGTTATCAAGGCCACTAAATTAGAATTTGGGGTCAAAAATAACATTTAACAAGTTCCAAGAGGTGAATTTGACCTTTTTTCACTCTAGTCACCCCCAAAATCCACATAAATTTTTAAGATACTTTTTTTCAAAATTAAATTCACTCGTTAGGTTTTTAAGGTCGCTGATCTCAAAAATAATGTCAAAAATTACATTCAACAGACTATTAATGGAGAAATTGGCCATTTTTCACCCCTTTCACCCCTCAAAAATTCATTTTGTCAAAGGCACTTTTTTTTTTAAAAAAAGGTCTAGTAGCTCTTTTTGGGCACTGATAACAAAAATTGTGTCAGAAATAACATTCAACAGGTTCCAAAGGGAAAATTTAGCCATTTTTCACCCAGAGAAGCAGAATCCTACTGCGCAACTAATTTTAAACGACAAACAATATACATAGGAAACTAAAATTAGGGGAGTAGTCTTCAAAACGTGCTGTCGAAATTAAAAATTTGTGTGCACAATTATTATTATACAAAAAATTACTTTACAATATTTATGAATATATATTATAATGAGATTTGCAACCTAAAATACCTAATTATATAATTTAATTTTAGAAAAACTATTTCCAAGGTTTATGTAAATTTTGGGTTGAAAAAGACCAAATTCACTCTTTAGAAACTGTTGAATATAATTTTTGAAATTATTTTTAAAATCTGCGACCTAAAAAACCCAATTATTTAATTTAATTTTAAAAAAAAGTCTTTAAAAGGTTTATGTTAATTTTCGGGTGTTTGGGGTGAAAAATTACCAAATTCACCCTTTAGAACCTGTTGAATGTTATTTCTGACAGAATTTTTGTTATCAGCGCCCAAGAAAACCTACTAGACCCTTTGAAAATAAAAAAATAAGTTCTTTTGATAAAATGACTGTCCAAGGGTTGAAAAGGGTAAAAAATTGCCAAATTCACGATTTGGAACCAGCTAAATGAAATTTTTGACATCATTTTTGATATCAGCACCCAAAAAAACCTACTAGATCTTTCAAAAATAAAAAAAGAAAGTTCCTTTGATAAAATTTAAAGGGTGAAAGGGGTGAAAAATGGCCAAATTCACCCTTTGGAACCAACTAGATGTAATTTTCGAGATCATTTTTGAGATCAGCACCCAAAAAAACCTACTAGACCCTTTGAAAATAAAAAAATAAGTTCTTTTGATAAAATGACTGTCCAAGGGTTGAAAAGAGTAAAAAATGGCCAAATTCACCCTTTGGAACCAACTAGATGTAATTTTCGAGATCATTTTTGAGATCAGCACCCAAAAAAACCTACTAGATCTTTCAAAAATAAAAAAAAAAAGTTCCTTTGATAAAATTTAAAGGGTGAAAGGGGTGAAAAATGGCCAAATTCACCCTTTGGAACCAACTAGATGTAATTTTCGACATCCTTTTTTATATCAGCGACCAAAAAAACCTACTAGACCTTTTAAAAATAAAAAAAAATGCCTTTGATATTAAAAAGAGTTTTTAAGGGGTGAAAGGGGTGAAAATTGGCCAATTTCACCCACAAGAACCTGTTGAATGTAATTTTTGACATCATTTTTGAGATCAGTGACCTTAAAAACCTAAATAGTGAATTTAATTTAAAAAAAAAAAATTTAAAAATTTATGTGTATTTTGGGGGTGTCTGGGGTAAAAAAAAAGTCAAATTTACCCCTTGGAACCTGTTAAATGTTATTTTTGACCCCAAATTCTAATTTAGTGGCCTATATAACCACATAGCTTCATTAAAAGGTGTAAAAAAACATTTTTTTACTAGATTTCAATATTGGGGAGGGGAAGAGGTGAAAAATGGGTGGGAAAATCACCCCCTGACATACTATACAATTTTGCGTTGTAAAGCTTTGTTGGCATTATTTTTCTGAAGCGAATGCAAAAGGTTTGAACTCGATTCATGTACTTTCATAGGCAGTTTGAGATTTGAACTTTTTTTCACACTATACCCCTGACTATTAGACTAATGGTGGCTATTGATAAAAACATAACTATGCTTTTACATTTTTGGAACAATAATAAACTGTTTAAAATATAAAATTCATAGCATTTAAAAAAGCGCAGTTAAGCCATGGTAGAAGATATTGAATTTTCAGGTAACAGTGATTTCGCCTCCAGGTTGTTTTCTAAAATATTAAAAAATATGGTTTTTCGTCCCACCGGAAGGTATTTTTTTTATGCTTACAAAACTTATTTTTGAAAAATTCAAAATGGAAAATTTCTTTTTCCTGTAAGTATTATTTTTTTATTAAAGTAGGCCTAAAAATCATAAAAAAATTAATTTTACAAAAAATATTTTGGGCCATAACTTCTTTTGCTAATAATAGACCTGGCAAGCTGCTGTTCATCTAAGCACCTCGTGCAAAAATAAAATTTAAAATTTTGTGCCTTTCATTTCCATCCAATCAACCACATACTCTCATCACACAGGTGTTAATTTATATACTGTAAGAATGCACAAATAATAGCAATTAAAAATATTAACAATATTTGCACTTTTAGCATGCTTTTGAAATAATCTTCGAATTCCAATATTTTTTTCTTGTATTTGTCATCTTTACAAAATAATTTACTTTTAAATTTATAATTAAAATTTATAAAATTTTTTTAAATCCCACGATTATAATGCCAATGATAAATTTATTTGTTTGTATTTTACAGATTTCAATTTAGAATCACCAATTGCTGCACTTCTTCTGGCTTAGTAAAAAATAAATGTACATGTTTTTGTAATTGAGATCTTTTTTTAGAAGTTAAAAAAATATTTCTGTAAATAAATTGTACAAAGATCATTTTTTATAATATTTAAAATAAATTTTTTGTCATTAAAAAATTTTTTTTATTTAAAATAACTTGTTTCCCTCATTTTTTGCTTAAAATTTGAAATATGAATTCAGAGTTGTAAAAAGCCAATTTTAAGCGTTTTATTTATTTAGTTGGCCCATATATTATTCATGTATGGGAAATGATCTTTGGCGATATATGGGGAAAACTTTTTCCCATATATGGGAAACTTATTGGCCGCTATATGGAAAAATGCATTCCCCATATATGGCTAGTACAATCTAAATTTAAGCGGGCTATTTATAGCCGTAACTTTTTTTAAAAAATTTACATTTATAAGCTTCGTATATGGGAGTACATTTTATCCGGATTAATTATGACTATTTTAACCGAAATATTAACAATATACAGGTTCTATATTTTTTTAACCTATAGTATATCTTTTCTTTATTTATAAAAACATCATAAATTCTTTTCTCATTTTTTTATCTATTATATTATTTAAAAAGAATCCTGAATATTTAGAACAAATGAAACAAATTATTACTTAACCAACAATTCAGTATGGCTCAATTTAAACCAAACCAACACAAGTTCCAAAGTATTTTTTTCGAAAGTACTACTAAAAATAAGCCTCCATGCCAATTTTTAGCTTATAAGGTTCAGTCCTCAATTTTTGGTGACTTTTTTTTGTGTCTAGGACTCTCATAAAAGAAGTAAGAAAATTGAGGACTGAACATTATAAGCTAAAAATTGGCACGGAGGCTTATTTTTAGTAGTACTTTGGAAAAAAAATACTTTGTAACCGATTTGAAGACCCAACTATGCATCTTGTGTCGGTTTGGTTTAAATTTAGCCGTATAAGATTATGGAAAAGAGTTTTATTTAGTAAACGAATTTAGTTTTTAAATCTTTCTTTTCGAATCAGTCACAAAATTAAACACATTTGTTTTCTTAAGTCTTTGTAATGCTTTTATAAAAATATTTGGAATAAAAGATTATTTTTCAAAATCTATATTCAATATGAAATATTTGAATTCATATAATTAAATTTTATACAAAGAATAATGCATTCATGAACTATCGTTATCGAGAGTTTTAAAATGAGATCTTGTAATTCTGTATTATATTAGATTACAATAAAAAAAAACGAATTTTGAGGTCACTCGCTATAATGAATTTTATTTCAGCTGAGAGGATCTAAGCTAAGTAAAGAAAAATTGGTGTACAGGTTTACAAAAATAAAAATTAAAAGGATTAAAATAAAGACTTCTTGATTTATTCATCATGAATACAGATTAATATCTATTTTTGGGGTTCCCAATTCTTTGTTGTAACGGCTTCAAATATCTGAAATGACCCTCCCCCAAAAAATTTAAAATATATAATAATAAAAAATAATAATTTTATTTATTAAAATAATTAAATTTATTTTTTTTATAACTTACAAAATAAATATACTAACGCATATTATTAAAATATAAAAAAAATAATGATAGTTTTCACATTCTGGTTTCCACTTTTTTTTTATAATACAACAGAAAAAAGGTGATATTGGTAAACTATAAAAATTGTTTTTCCTTAATAGGTTCTTGAAATATTGGTCACATTTTATAAAATCCTGTACGTGAAAAATGCGTGAAACGCCCTTATATAAAAAACTCCAAAATCGGAGCCAAATTTAAAGGTTAAATCTGTTAAAATTAGTAAAATTAAGACATAAAAGGGCGTTACGTTACAAAAATATTCAATATCAAGCATCTTGTAATTTGGCCATTTTAAAACCAAACGTAATCAAACCCAATAGTCAGGTCTCCAAATCGGTTCTAAAGTATTTTCGCCAAAAGTATTACGAAAAATGAACCCTTTTTAACGAATTTATAGCTTCAAAGGTTTTATTCTCGAATTTGAGCAGCCTCTTTCGTTTATCGGAAATTAAAGAAAAAAAGCTTTTTTCTAATTTCGTTTCTTATTTTTCTTGAAAAATCAAAAATTGAACCTTAGGAGCTAAAAATCGACCTGGAGGCTTATTTTTACAACTACTTTTGGAAACCTACTTGAAAACTCAACTGTTAGGTTTGATCACGTTTGATTTAAAAAACCCGTGTTATTCAATTTAAAAATTATCCTTAAAAAATCCTGCTTGCCACAAGCAAAAAAAGGGGAATCCCCTAACCGCAAACGATATTAATTCCCCTTCAGGTGGATTATATTTCTTAGTGTATATAAAATGTAATGATAAAAAACGTTGCTCTTACTCTCGTAAAAAATATTCAAGAAAACATTAAAATTTTTTTATTAGTAACGCCTCTATGGGTGGGTAGGGGGTAGAAAAAATGGTGTAACAAAGGGTAGTCGGATACCTCAAAAACGAAAAAATTTGCTTGTTTTTTTCGAACGACCCCAAAAAAGTAAAATAGAGTTCTTATGCAATAAAAAAGCTTTTGAGGCTAAATTTTTTTTAGAATCATGAATTTAATAAAAGTATCTTAATAAGTTTATTCTATCAACGTAAAGCATAAAGAATGCGAATATCAGATCTGGACAGATTTGCGTGGCATCGTGAACCAACCTGAACTAACTCGAACAACTTTTGATTATATCCTCAACCTTAACAGGACCTTTTTGAAAAAACAAAACAAATTTATTTTCATTTTGCGTTACAGAATAATACATAATAATTTAATTAGTTAATATAATTTACATACTATAAATAATAAATTTTTTAAATTATAATTTAAATTATAAAATTTTAGAAATTCACTAATTGCAAGACATTTTCAGGTTAATAATAATTAAATACTATAAATAATTGTTTATTTTATCATTTTATCTCCGCATCTTTTTGGATCCCCAAGAAATACCTTCCTATAAACACGTTTCGTGTTAATAATCTTTGAGTAAATCATGTTAATAAAAAGATAATATTAATTAACGACGTTATTAATCGCCTGTTACAATAAAAAATAATCTTTGGATAAATCTTGTTAACCAAAAGATAACAGCTGATTATCATTTATGAACTTATAAATGCTGCTTGAATCACAGTGCGCATAAAGTTTTTTAAATTTTCAAGTTTAAGATAATAGGTAGTCAAATTTATTGATGCTTGTAGTAAAAAACTTTAAACTATTATTAAAAAAAATAGTAAAAACTTTTTTTTTAAATAAAAAAATTATTAATTAATAATTTATTCAAGAAGAATACTTATAATTTTATATTTTTTAAGAGTTCAATTTTGAATTTATGTATCAAAAAGAACTTGCAACACCAGCGACCTCATACGCGAGAAAAACTGTGTATATTACGTAAATGTATAAATGTAAATAATATCAGGTGCCGGCAGTTTGGGTATAGATTTTGAGGTGTAAAGAACATTTATATATTATTTTTCAACTGTTTTTATATTTTTATTATTGTGATTTAGTATATTTCGATTTATAAATTATTAAAAAGTGGTTTAAGATTATTTGCGTTTATCAACGTCATTATTATTAATATTATTGTAAGTAAAAAACAAATACATTTACCTAAATTTTACAAAATAGCTTAAATATTATAAAATTTAAAAATAATATTCGTGTTTTTCGTATAAAGTCTTTTAGTTCTACTCGCAAATATAGAAGACTCGATATCATTTTATTTACGAATAACCCAAGGAATAAACTCGGAAATAAATTTATTGAATTTCAAAAGTTTTATTGTCTTTGTTATTGTTTACATAAATAAAAATTCCTCCTGATGTATTTCAGTACGGTATGTTTTTAAAAAAATTCTTTTATTTTAATTTAAATTTAAATTTGTATTTTAAAAAATTGTCAGTTTTAAAAAATTTTAAATTTAAATTGATTAATTCAGTAAGGTATTTGGTATTGACATTTTTTTGGAAAAAATTACCGATCGTGGTGTTCAAAATATTAGATTTTTGTGGTATGTGATAAAAAAATTTGTTATTTTTTGTAATTAATGTTTGTAATTAATTTTTGAAGAATTAACATTTAGAAAGCAAACAATTTAAAAAAAAAAATTAATGATCTGGCTCATTAATATTTTTTTACTCATTTTTAGGTTACAAAATTGTTTATATCCAGCATTCCGCTATTTTTCTTTAAAAATTTTTAGTAGAAAATACCTTTCATTATCCTAATTATAAAATTCGCGTATAAAAATAAAATATTTAGACTTTGGTTTAAATTTTTATCTTTAAAAGATTGGAGTGTCTCTTAAATATTTCATGTCGCTTGTATCAACTCACTTTTCGATTTTAAATTTTATGCTTTAACCATTCTAATTCGTTTGATTTTAAAACTTCTCACATTATGGTGTCTTTAGTATAATTACAATCGAATCAATTACAAAAAATAGCACATTTTTAACCAAGGGGACAAAAAAAAAGAATGTCCTAGATCACACCATGTAAATTACCATGTGAGGCAAAGCCGAGGGTATAGTAAACGGCGATCTGGGGCATTTTTTTGTTACTGCCATGGTCTAATAGCTATTTTTAAACAAGGGATAAAATATTGGTTTTGGCTTTGCATGCAATTGTATGTACGAGCGAGCGTAGCGAGCGAGTTCAGACAGCATGCAAAAGTCGAACCCCATATTTTGTCCCGTGTTCTAAAACATACGCTGTAAAAAGTAACTTTCTTATATTAACGAAAAAATTAGAACATTTTCGAAAAATTAGTAAATTTTCGAAAAAAATCGTGTATTTACTAAATTTAGTATATTAACAAAAAATTCGAGTATTCTCGATTTTTTTTTATAAATTCGCAAGAAAAATTGATAATTTACAATTTTTTTCTCGAAAATTTACAAAAAATAGTTGCAAATTTCCGAAAAATAGTTGTGAATTTACAACTTTTTTCGTAAAATCACAAAAAAAAATCGAGGATTCTCGAATTTTTCTATAATATACTAAATTTAGTAAATTTACAATTTTTATCGAATATTTACAAAAATTTTTGAAGATTCACTAATTTTTCGAAAAAATTCTATTTTTTTTTTTAAATCTAAGAAAGTTACTTCTTACAGTGTAGTTTTCGTCTCCCTAGGGTAGTATAGCATATTAAGTATCAAGGGCGTAAAAGTTTTGGCACTAGCGTGAGCACTGGCACGAGTGCTCGGCGAAACCGGGCACGAGTGAATGTGTTCACGCTAGTGTCTAAAGTATTTCGCCCATGGTGCTTACAATATTTTATGCCTACTGGGCGTAGAACGAGTGTAGAAAATTCTTAACGCACGAGTTTTACGCCTGGGAGGGCAAAAACATAATTTTTCTTTCTCAGTTGGGAGAAAACTCCTTCCTTTAGATCACGCCATGGAGTTTTCAACCCGCAGGGAAGAAAAAAAATTGCTTTAAGCGCGACCCAGAAAAAATAACAGAAAAGCAACATCAATTCTTGAATCTGGGCAGATTTAGACCAAAATTTCAGGGACCCATTTTTCTGTTACCGGGTAAAAAGTTTGATTCGATTTATTGATTTTTCGGGAAATTTTTTCTAATTTCCCATTTTCATTAAAATTTTTAAAAATTCTGAAGTTCATTGAATAAAAAAAAATAAAATATAAATTAAAAACAATAAAATTTTTTTTAAAAATATTTATGAAATTTTATTTTCTTTTTTTTGTACAGCGTTTCAACAAAATCTGAAATTTTCTTGAAAAAGGGACTTTAATCATTATAATCGAATCAGAATTTTCAGGAAACAAGTAATACACTCACTGCTAAAAGTAACTTCCTTAAATATCAACAAAAAAATTAGAACATTTTCGATAAAATTTGTAAATATTCGAAAAAAATCGTAAATTTACTAAATTTAGTATATTAACAAAAAACTCGAGTACTCTCGATTTTTTTTGTGAATTCGCAAGAAAAATTGATAATTTCGATAAAGTTAGCTTTAACTGGTTAAAGTCCACGAAGACGATTAGAATGAATGAAAATATAACTTTAACGGCTTTATGGCAGTTAAAGTTAAATTTAACCAATCCTTGTTAGTTTAAGTCCATGAAAGTGGTTTTGAATATGTGTTCGAGTTTGTATTATATATGTCGTAGGGAAGTAGAGAAATCCGTGATTCGGCCAAATCCCTAGTGATTTGGCCAAATTGTAAGTACCAGACTAATGGAAGTTTCGATCGCCTACTTCCCTAAAATTTTTAGTGAAGTAGACGAAAATTATAGCTGTTGTCTACTACACCGATAGCCTTTAGGGAAGTAGACGAATCGTCTACTTCACTGATATAAGGCTGAGTCCAGACATAGCGCGTTTCGCATGCAATAATGAAAAAGCGTGCGATTTTAGTATAGGGATTCAATACATTTTATCGCACGCTTTTTATTGTCGCATGCGTATCGCACTATATCTGGACTAGCCTAAACTCAGTGGAGTAAACTAATTTATTTTATTTGTCTACTTCATGGATGGCTCTTAGGGAAGTAAAAAACAAAGAGAATTTGGTATTTATGCCTTATAAATTTTATTGCATAATAAAAAATTATTGCAAAAAAGAGAGTTACAATTTTTAATTAATATAAACATTCCTTTTTAAACATCATTCACGTAAAGGAATTAAAACATCTTTAGGAACTTCGGAAACTTGAATTAGCTTTGATTTACATTTATGCAAATCGATTCTCGAAAATATGCGTTTATTACACCGTTTAAAAATGCATTTCTTAGGACCAGTAGCCATTCCTAGTTATAAGGCATCCCTAGGGTTAGGTTAGGTTATTTTGTTTAAAAGGCATTGTCACAGTATAATGCAGCATTTGCTTACAAACTTGCGCATGGATTTTTCAGCCCAACTTGCCCTAATTCTAGGGAATGCCTTACTTTGACAATGCCTTTAAAAAAAAATAGCCTAACCTAACACTAGGGGCGTATTATAAATAAAATTGGTTACTCATCCCAAGAAATGCATTTTTAAAAGAGTAGCATACATTGTAAAAAACAACTCTGGTGTTTTACGACAAAATTGTTAAATTTACGAAAATTTACTAAATTTCCGAAAAAATTTGCAATTTTTTGACAAAAATCGGAAATTTATTAATATTTGTAAATTTGCAAAAAAATAGTAAATTAACGATTTATTTTTTTTTGTAAATTTTCGACAAAATCGTAAATTTACAACTATGTCGTAATTTTACGATTTTTGTAGAAAAATTCAAAATTTTAATCGAAAATTTGTGACAAACCGCTGTTGTGAAATTACAAGCCATATTTTTTGTACCTATATAAAAACACATAGCAAACCATTTAGAGTCATAAAATAATGTATTTTTATTTTACGTCATGAGAAAATATGAATACTTTTTTTTTCGCTAGAATTTTAGAATTTTTATTAGGACAGGTGATTTTTTTTAAATCTATAAAAATAGATTTTGTACTATATTTTTTATTTTTTTGAAATAATTTTACAACCGTAATATAAAAAAAGTATGCATAAATTAAAAGTTCACAATGGATCTATAAATTTGTATACACCACGGCGATATAACTTTCTTAGCAGTAAAATTTTTTTTTCATTTTACATTTTAAATACCATTTTGATTCTTTAAATTATTTTATGATTTAATATTAAATGAATCATTATTATTATTATATTATTATGACCCATTATTTTCTAAGTACATATGTTACCGTTAAAGTCCGCTCTCCCGATAAAGTTAACATTAACCAGTTAAAGTTAACTTTAGCGAAGCGTTGTCGTTAAAGTCCACGAAGACGATTAAAATGAATAAAAATACAACATTAACGGGTGTGTATACGATAAAGTTAACTTTAACCAATCCTTGTTACTTTCCATGAAAGCGGTTTCGCATACTAAAAAAAATTTGTTTATATATTAAAGGGATTAGGTTAGGCTATACTCTTTTAAAATGCATTTCTTGGGACTAGTAACCAATCCTAGTTATAACACACCCCTAGGGTTAGGTTAGGCTATTTTTTTTTTAAAGGCATTTTCACGCAGTAAGGCATTCCCTAGAATTAGGGCAAGGTGGACTTAAGAACCCATGCAAGTTTGTTGTAAGCAATACTGTGACAATGCCTTTTAAAAAAAATAGCCTAACCTAACCCTTGGGGTGCCTTATAACTAGGATTGGTTACTGGTCCTAAGAAATGCATTTTTAAAAGACTAGCCTAACCGTAGAGATATTTCACAATATCTCTATGAGCCTAACCTAAGCCCTGAGAGTACCTTATAGCGAGAGTCGTATATAATATATGATACAAACTCGAACTCTTATATGAAACCGCTTTCATGGACTTTAACTAACAAGGATTGGTTAAAGTTAACTTTGACTGACATAAAGCCGTTAGAGTTATATTTTTATTCATTTTAATCGTCTTCGTGGACTTTAACGAAAATGCTTCGATAAAGTTAACTTTAACTGGTTAATGTTAACTTTATCGGGAGAGCGGACTCTAACGGTAACACATGTTCATATACCAAATAAAATAATATAACTATTATATATTTTATGTATATATTTTTTTTTTAAGTTTGATCCTTTTACCGTATTTATGTAATATTTATATAAGTTTATCTATTTGGACAAAAAATTTTTTATATGATGCTTGTTTTACAACTGAGGGGGTTGATTCTGTAAGCGTTTCGATGTATATCGCGTGATATGCGTGCCTTCTATCATAAATTTAGACGCAAAGCGCATGCGCGGACTGATGTTTTTAGGAATGAGAATATGTTTTTCGATAAAATATTCATGACCATAACCTTAAAATCAGTTGATACGCCAGCAAAGTAGGGTAAGTCTTTGAAATGGCGTGATAAAGCCCTTATGGTAGTTAGGATTTTTTTTCACCTCCTAGAAAAATAACCATATCGAACAACGCGCGTGCATTTAATAAGTAGCGACAATCTTAATTAAAAAATAATTATAACTATTTTATAAATAATAATTAAAAAATAATGACAAATATTTTAAGTTAACTTTTTTAAATAATAAATTTAGAAGAAATTTAAAAATCATTATTTAAAAAAAAGTTATATGCAAACCCTATTAAGAAAAAAAATACTACACACCAAACCTAAAAGAGTTTTTTGTTACGCAGAAGAGATTAAATGTTCATTTAATTCTTTAGAGAGGAATTATTTTGAGGTTAATTCTTTTAAAAAAATTTATTTTTGTTTTTATTATTTTTGAACAGAATAAATACAAAAATAAATCGTTTTAAAAGAATTAACCTCAAAATAATTCCTCTCTAAAGAATTAAATAAACATTCAATCTCTTCTGCGTAACAAAAAACTCTTTTAGGTTTGGTGTGTATAAAATAACTATTGAATTTTGTTAATTATAATTATAGAAAAAACGTTGTCAAAATTATTGTCACTTCCTCAAGCAATAACAAAATATTTTTAATGGTCTATTTCATCTAATAAAGTATAAAATAACAAAAAAACTAAAAATTATCTTTTTCTTGATATTGTCATTTTAAATTCCCATAAAAAAATTAGGTACTACTCCAGAAAAAAAAAAAAAAAAAAAAAAAAAAAAAAAAAGCTGTCAAATCATTGGCACTACGGTTGTTTAAGCAATAACAAAATATTCTTAATCGTCATTTTTCCTAAGAAAGTATAATGGCATGGCATAAGAAAAACTAAAAATTATCTTTCCCTTTGATATTGCCATTTTAAAATTAGATATTACACCCACGAGTACACCCATAAAGAAAAGAAATTAATATAATAAAAAATAATTTACTTTGGACGGAAAAAATAATGAGAAATTTTTTTTAAATTATTCAGATATAAAAGTGACGCCAAATTTCTAGTTTTCTATTTTTATATGCAAAAAGTTTTGACACTAAAGTCTTCAAAAAATAAAGGATTAGATCCAAGAAATCGAGTAAAAATGATATTTATAAAACTATAGTACTTTCAAATGAGGTATTACATCCAAAAAGAAAAAAAATAATGGTATTTTTAAAAATTTTTTAAGGGGCTAAAGGTCACGTTTTAAATATAGAGAATCATGGCAATTTTTTCGCTCCATTGGTCCTGAGGAACTATAGAACCAAGCTGGTAGAGGGTAGGCCTATTTGTAAGCTAAAAATTGGTGTAATTGCGTGATTATAAGATTTTTCTAAAATTTTTACTTAAAAAAGGCTAATATTGCAAATACTATTTTTTCGTTTTTTAATATGCTTATTTTTTGTTGCAAAACAAAAACAATTGATTTCCAACATAATCATACAAATTCAGAGAATATTTTGTAAAAAAAATTATTTCAAGCGAATAAATTAGGAAATATTTATAACCACGCAATTCTACGGGTTCTTAGTTTTCAAATAAGTCCAACTACTACCAGCTTGGATCGCTGGTTCCTTAGACCAATAGCGCGAAAAATGCTTATGATTCCCTATATTCAACGTGTGACCTTTGTTTTGGATGCAGATTAAAAAAAAAATTAGGTATCAGATACGAGGGATTGAATAAAAGCGATATTTCTAAAATTAATATTATCATACAGAAAAATTAGATGTACTACTTACGTTAAAAAAAAAAATAAAATAAACATTGCTGTTTTTTGTATTTTTTGAAGACAAAAATTTTCAAAAAATTAATTATCAGATTCGACATATATGAAGTAAAAATGATATTTCTAAATCCTAGATATTAGAACTTTCATAGAAAAAAATGAGGTTTTACGTCCAAAAAGAAAAAAGATAACGGTGTTTTTTATTTATTTTATTATGTAAAAAATTTTGAGAAAAAAATTTTCAAAAAATTAAATATCGGATACGTATTAAATATGAGAAGTCATGTAAAAACGATGTATCTAAAATTAATACTTTCACAGATAAAAATTAAGTATTACGTCCCAAAAGAGAAAAAATGTAGGTATTTTTTGTATTTTTTGGTAGCAAAAGTTTTGAGACAAAAATTTCCAAAAATTATAAAAATAATTAGATCCGAGATATCGAGTAAGAACAAAATAGGTATCTAGATATTAGTACTTTCCCAGAAAAAATGAGGTATTACATGGGTAGATTTAAATGAAATGTGTTTGAAATGTATGGTCGGGTCTTCAAAACTGCCCCAAATTGTTTTTTTCCCAGAGCGAAATCTCGATTTTTGACAGCCATTTTTGTGTTTTGGACTCTTATAAAAATACCCTGCCAACTAGCTGGCACTAAGGTTCCTCAAACAATAAGCTTAATACATTAATATGCCACTGATATCAACGATTACAACCATGCAATCATACATACATTTCTCTCTTAATTCCATAATAGTTGTGAAATATCACCGGTTACAATATTTTCAGATATTAGTACTTTCATGGAATTATATGAGGTATTACAATACAAAAAAAAAATATTGCAGGTTTTTTATTTTTTTTTGTTTTTTAAATTTGGGAAAAAATTTTTGAAAAAATTCGGTATCATCTCCAAAAAATGACTATAAACAAACTTTCTAAAACTAGTGCTTTCATACAAATAAATTAGGTACTACGTCCAAAAAGAAAAAAAAATTGGTGTTTTTTGTATTTTTTCGTAAAAAAAATTTTCAAAAAATTTAGTATCAGATTCGAGATATAGAGTAAAAACCATACTTTCAAATATAAGTACTTTCGTGGAAATAAATGAGGTATTACATGCAAATTAAAAAAAAAAAAGTACCTCGAGCTTTTTTCGTTTTTTAGCTTCCTGGGTCTCAAAACTTGCTTATATGCCAAAAAATCAAAAATCGAAATTTGACCTATCACAATGGTTCCTCATTGAGGAACCAAAAGTAAGCAAAATGAAGGATAATTTTTCTTATTTTTTCTGTTAAAAACTCTCATTAACATAAAAAATTTTTTCCTCTGATTCTGAAGTGAACAATTTTTTTTTAGCAGTGCATGCGCGAGAAATCGCTAAAATAGGCTGTTTTTTTTCAAAAGTCGAATTCTCAAATGCCTATTCGATAAAAATCTTCTAACCAGGCTTCAATTTTTCCTTGAACTATATATTTTTTGAAGAAAAAAAATTTCGACGGAAAATTGCTTTTAGAGAGCTTTAGATCAAAAAATATCAGCTTTTAAAAGTTCATTTTTTACAAATTTCGAATTTTTCGCCAAGCCACGTGACCAATTAAAAATATGACCAAAAATTTGGATTCCGCGTAAAATTATATCTTTTCATGTTTTTACGAAATTTTAAATTGAAAGATTAAATTAATTTTAGGTAATAAAAATAATCCCGGCACGGATCTGCCGCCGTAATTTTTCCCATTCCGGTGGCAGTGCAATAACAGGTCATGGCCGGAACTTTAAATCCCGGCACCAGACTTGGGCCGCAATTTACCATTAGTTTTGCTTCTGTTCGGTTGGGTAAATATAATTAAGAGTTCTGCCTGGACGCCATTTTATTTTTCAAATTTTTTATTTCTTTTTCGTTTTTTTATTAAATTAGAAATTTTTTTTGCATCTTATCAGAGTTGTCCCGCATTCTTTATTCAATTTAGAAAAGTTTGGCATAAACACTTTTTTAATTTAATCAAAAATAAGGACATGATTTGGTGAGAAAAATTTTGAGCAAACTTTTTTCGACAATAAATTTTTCTCACCAAATCATGTCCTTATTTTTGATTAAATTAAAAAAGTGTTTATGCCAAACTTTTCTAAATTGAAAAAAGAATGCGGGACAACTCTGATAAGATGCAGAAAAAATTTCTAATTTAATAAAAAAACGAAAAAGAAATAAAAAATTTGAAAAACAAAATGGCGTCCAGGCAGAACTCTTAAGAGAAAATATAAGTTAGGACCGAGGTTAACTCAAATTTAACTACTTGATTATTATAACAAAAATCATTTTTATTTACTCAATAAATACATTAAATAATACTAAATATTATAATTATTAAATTTTTTACGCACATATATTTAACTATTTTTAATATTAATTTAAAATTTTTAAACTTATTAAATATTAATTAATAAAATAATTAAAAATTAAAATATTAATTAAAAATATCAATTATTGGCAATTTCAAATATGAATGTTAGTTTAAATACTCCTACGTCCAACTTTAAAATAAAAAAAAAGAATTATTTAGTTAGTGTAAGTTGTCAGCACTGCGAAAAAATTACATGTTTTCTGAAAAGTTAATACTTTTTTAAATTACCGGCGCGGTAAATGTCTATCGTATTTATCAGTATAACGTATATCGGACGAAAAGCTTACAGAATCAGCCCCCTGATTTTATAGATTATAATATCGGTTTTATTTTATCATTATTATAATAAATTGTATTACTAACACATAGGTATAGGTATATAAATATGTTCTTATATTTTAATTCTGACCCCTAAATTTTATTACTGTTTATCTGTTAATTTTTGTGTATAGAAATTTCACAACATTTCGTTTTTTATACAAAATTTACAACACATTCAAAAATATTAAATTTTTTTAAAGTTTTAAATTTAGTATCGTGTTTGAGTTGAGGCTCATAACATCATTTAAAATAGTGTTGTTTATAAAAATTATTATTCATTTAAGCTTTAAAAATTTTATTAAAAGTATTTTTTTTTGAAACAGGTAAAATATTTTTTTTTAATTTTTAGGCTTCAATTTATTTTTTTTTATTTTATATTATAAACTATTATTGAAATTAAGTATTTTATTATTGTAATTATCATTATAAATAAATAAAAATAATTAATAACTATGATAATAATAATAATAATAATATTAAAATCGCCCCCCCCCCCCCATGACCAAAGTCTGGATCCGCCGCTCAAAAGAAAAGTCTTAATTCAAAAACTCAAAATAAAATTATTTTTAATGATTAAACTATTTTTAATGATAAATTTTTTTTTTTTTTTTTAGGAAGGACGTTAATACTCAAACTTTTTATTAACGTTTTTAGCGAAAACTCTGGCATATTATATGCTTATGCATACATACTCCAGTCAAATCGCAGAGGGGGAGGGGGTGTACTTTCACTGTCCAACATGAGATATGTTCTACTCTATGTTTTTTGGATCGCTGATCATGAAAATCGGGGTCTTTTCCGGGAGATATTTTTGGAACACCCTTAAATTTGCAAAAACTACCCCCAAAGAGGTTTTTTTGATATATTAGCAAGCTGAGCTTCTAGATTTAGCCAAAATTTAATCTAGGAGGGTTTTTTGAGAGGGGAACGCTAATCAAGAATTTAAGGTAATTTTTTATGAATAATTAATATTTCTCTTAAATTAGCAAAAACAACCCCTAATAAGGGTGCATGTAAAATTTTTGCACTTTGAGCGATCAAATTAGGTCCGTTTTTTGGGTCACTGATCAAGAATTCGGGGGATTTTTTGTGAATAATTAATATTTCACCCTTCAATTAGCATAAACAACCCCTAAAACGGGTGCATTTATAGCAGAGACTCCTTTAAGGGGTTGTTTTTGCTAATTTAAGGGTGAAATATTAATTATTCACAAAAAATTCTCCCGGATTCTTGATTAGCGACCCAAAAAACCCGTATGGACTTAATTTGGATGCTCAAAGTGCAAAAATAGCACCCCTAAAAGAGGTGTTTTTGCTAATTTAAGGGTGACATATCAAATGTTCATAAAAAATTCCCCCAAGTTCTTGATTAGCGTATAGAAAAACACGTATGGACCTAATCTTATCTCACAAAGTGCGAAAATAGCAAAAACACCCCTTTTCAGGAGTAATTTTTGCTAATTTAAGGGTGAAATATTAATTATTCATAAAAAATTACCTCAAATTCTTGATCAGCGACCCAAAAAACCTAGGCTAAATCTTGGCTAAATCTAGAAACTCAGCTTGCTAATATATCGAAAAAATCCCTTTTTGGGGGTATTTTTTGCAAATTTAAGGGTGTTCTGAAAATATCTCCCGGAAAAGACCCCGATTTTCGTGATCATTGACCCAAAAAACATATAGTATAGCAAATCTCGTGTTGGCCAGTGAAAATACACCCTAAACCGCGAATTGACTGGAGTCACAAGAGTTTGCACAGTTTTTACTAGGTAATAGCGGCGATAGAATTTGATGCACATTTATGCATGCTATATTTTTTTTTTTAAATACCTTTATAATATTAAATTTTTAAATATGAAATAATCCCTAGAATTATTCGGCTTAGAATTATCAACTTTTTAACGAAAAAAATTTAAGGCACACTCATATCTGAGCACGCTTTGCTGATACTTCTTACAATCCAAATTCACTATTCATTTAACATTTTACCACGCTTATAAATTCCCAATTTTTAAAATTTTCTGAATAATAATTACAAGAGTTGCTTACATATTTTTTCCTTGGAAACTCGATGAAACCTCTAGTTTTTTCATCCAGAGTTTTCTTTATTGGTAAAATCTTTTCTTTCTATTTTTATTGGTTATCTTATAAATTTTGCATTAGCATAGCTAATTTGAGCTGAAAGTTTTTGAAATATTAAAAATTTTCTGTAACAAATAAATAGTCAGAGAAAAACTATTCAAAAAAATCCTAAAACTTTGTTTTCCGATGAGAAATCCTTCAGGTCAAATAACTTAAAAATTAGATAAGTAAGTGAACTTTTATCATAAGATAAAAAGCTTTTCTATTTTCTTGAGTAGTTTCCCCTAATAATTTGTTTTGAATTTTTAATAATTCAAATCCTTTAGGCTCAAATGGTCTACTAATGCAAAATATCTAAGACTGGACCAAACATTTTTCAAATAATATTAATCAGAAAATTTTTTCTTGAAAATTGCGAAACTTGGAACCCTAAAAATGAAACAAACGTATTTTTTCAACAAACCGTGGCACAATGATCTCGAACAAAAAGAGGAAATAAATTTGCTTCAATCGAGTTTCCATCCAATTTTAATGCGGACTCGTTTGTTTTATTCCAGAAGACCTGTATTTTACGAAAAGTATGCCAAGAAAATTTTTTTCTACTTGTTTTTCACTTTTTTTTCGGAAAAACCCATACACAAATTATAATTAAGCGAAAAAAATTTTCTAGCCTTTGAAAAATTATATATTTACTGAAATTTGATTGGAAAACAATAAAATTATGTTAAAAAAAAAATTACCTTTATAAACTACCCTTACAGTTAATGGACTTGGTATTTTTTAAATCTTGCATTATTAACTTTAAGGGTAGTTTTTGAGGATTTAGGAGTAGAAATAGGGGTAATTTTTTTTTAACATAAGTTTATTGTTTCCCGATCAAATTTAAGTAAAAATATAATTTTTCAAAGTCTAGAAAATTTTTTTCGCTAAATTATAACTTTTGGATTTTTCTGAAAAAAGGGTGTGAAAAACAAGTGGAAAAAAATTTTCTTGTCATACTTTTCGTAAAATACAGGTCTTCAGGAGTAAGACAAGCCAACCCGCATTAAAGTGGATGGAAACTCGATTGAAAAAAATTTATTTCCGTGGTTAAATGTTAGGTAAATTCGGATTTTAAGGGAAATATTGCTACACAGTTAAAAAGATGTACACAATATTACTACACTATAGCATTTTTACTACAACTTAGTAATATTACTACAAAAATAGTAAATTTACTATACAAATTGTTGTAATTTTACTAAGTTGCAGTAAAAATACTAAACTGTAGTAATATTGTGTATATTTTTTTTACCGTGCAGGAAATAAGTCTTTTAGTCCAGTTCATAACATCATTTGAATCTGCTAGAAAAATCCCAATTCCATGAATAAAAAAAAAAAATTCAAGATTTAACGTTTGAGCTGCTCTATATAAGCCATTGAAAATTGAAAATATGTGTATTTTTTAGTCTGAAATATAGTTTTTTAGTAATTGATGCTTACAGAACTAGTGAACAAATATAAATCCATCATTAAGAATAAATTTAATTTATAAAAAAACAAAAAATTCAGAAATTTTTTTCTTTCAAATATCGAAAAAACGCTGCTCTGAACCTTCCGACTCAAAAAAAATTGAAAGGGCTAGAAAATGTTTTTCTGTTCCTCACTTGTACTCTAAATGAACCAAGAAATTCGAAGCAATGTATCACAAGATTGACACTAATCCAAGAAAAACTAGAAAATCAGGGATTTTGGTTAAAATGCCTGGAAAAATATTAATTAAAAATGTTGGTTGATTTCTCTTCAGCAAAAACTGAACGAGGTTGCAAGAACAGGGGCAAAGTTAGAATATTATTTTCGGTCATTCTTTTTGTCACGTTTGATTGATTGATTGATTAAGGGGCCTGTCTCAAAATTGAAATTTTTATTTTCATTTTTTTTTTATTTCATTATCTTATGTTAAAACATTTGAAGAATCTATAAAACAAATTTCAAGCAAAAAAAAAAATATGTTTTTTAGATATTTTGATTTTTATGGGCCGTAGTCATATGAAAACATAAGCATTTAAAAACTTTAAACGCGTTTTTCTCAAAACTACTTTTTAAAATCGGTTCCCACGCTAGCTCAAAAACGAATTGAGCTATCAACATGAATTTTGTTTCATTTTTTTTATTATTGCAACACCTAGTGTGTGAACCAACAATATCAGCTTATTATGCATCAAAAAAAATTTTATTGTCCGTTTTAGGTGAATTTTTCAACGTCAAAAACTGCATTTTTTGTTTTTGGTTCACCAAATGGTCAATTTTTTGTATTTTTTGCTAAATGTTGGTTCACACACTAGAGGACACTTTTGAGATTAATATACCTTTTTATTTTTTTGTTTTGATGCCTACAATAGGCGCTATGATGGGAACCGTTTTTTAATTTTTTTTTCGAGCCTCTACTTTCACGCCATCTACAAAATGTAAAAAAAAAGCAAATGAAACAAAAATTTTTTTATGTTATCTAGAATAGTTTTGTAATTATTTAAAACAAAATTTGTAAACTTTTATAATAAAACAGCCGAGAAAAAAAATGTTGAAAATCCTTTAAAAATCGACACAATTTTGAGACAGGCCCCTTAATATTTTTATACAAAATTTTGCAAAATTATTGATATATAAAATACAGTATGGACAGAATGAAATTAAGCCAGCACTTTTATTTACGAAAAGTCTATAAAAAGATTTTCAAAAAAATGTACGTAAAGTCTATAAAATAAGATCTTTTTGAGATTACTTTACTTTATCTTTAATTTCATAAAGATTGTGCAGTCTTTAAATAAAATTGTCTTTTGTCCAATTTTGTCTATATTTGATATTATGAATAGCCCAACTTTAAGAGTCTATTTTTCACATCAGGTAAAAAAATTCGAAAATCTGACCCAAGAATCTGAAAGAGCATCTTTTTTTACAAAGGAAAATATTTTTATCTGAAATAAATTTTCTTTTTTTACATAAATATTAAATTTTCTATACGTAAATCCAATCAATTATTTACGTCTGTTTGGAAAAGTCTGTTTTTTACCAAAATATTTTAAATTAAATAATGAGCGTGGGAAAATTTTCTTTTACTTCCAAAAAATGATTGAAACCCATAAAAATAAGTAAAAAGTAATGGCAAGCACCCAGTACTCTTAATTGCAAAATTATAATAATATTATACCATTAACCTATTAGTGCCGAAGCGGAAGATTACGGAAATTATAAACTAAAATCGATTTCTATATGTAAAATGTCAAAATGTTTTCAAATCTACCGTAAGCTTTAAACTACCACCCCTTTTTATACCCGAAAAATAGGGTTGAAAAAGGGTAAAATGGAAGTTTTGAGAAAATTGCGAATCTTTTTTGGGCGTAAAATTAATATTATGTATGAAAAAATTTGACCATAACTCATAGGGTAAGATATCAATCCTTATTTGGTGAATATTTTTTTATCTTTCAATCAAAAACGTATAAAGAAGATTAAAAAAAATAATATTCTCACTTAAAATTAAAGCACCGAGACATTATGAGAGTTAAAAAAAATTTTTTTCCCGCGAAATTTGATTCCATGATCAATAAAATTTGAACTGCGCATGTCAGAGAAATACTATTTCTGTAAAATACGTTTTTTTTAAAGTTGATTGCTTAACTTAAAGGCGTCTGCAGATAAACATTCTTCTAAAAGACTAAACTTACTTCTAAAACTTCAAATTTCACAATGAAAAAAAAAAATTGGGTTATTAGAGCTCTGGATCCAGAATTAACAGCTTTTAAAAATTAACTTTTTATAAATTTCAAATTTCGCGCTAAAGCTTCTAAAAATTAATTCTTAATTTGAATTTCCCGCTAAGTCACTTGAATAATCTCAAAAATATCCGAAAATATCCTCGAAACAAAAATTTTGATTCCTTGAAAAATAGAATGTAACTTTTTGGGTTTTTAGAATTAAAGCAAAAGATTATAAATTTACAATTACAATAAATACAATTACAATTATGGTACAAAATGAAACAAAACAAAAAATTATAATCTTACTTAATAAACTAATTTTTTATTCTTATTAAACAGATCTTATTAAACACTGTGAGAGGTATTTTAATTTAAGGACGCTCTGATCAATGAATTCCCCAAATAAGACATATACTGGTTATTAGAGAAAAGCCTCAGGAATCGACTGGTATGGGTCTTATAGTCTATTGTCGTGCAAAAATTTGGGATTTTAGTGTACAAAGATAAATAAATATTGCATTAGTCTTACGAGGAGAATTCAGGAAGTAAATTATTTTTCCCATCAAATCGCGAATTCCCCAGTGTGCAGATAGTGATAAATTGAAAGTTCAAAGTTTAAAGAATTTATTGGTACTTTCCGAATATGAGGTATACGTGGGAAATTTTGAGTAACTAAACGAATAAAATTTTATAACGCAGTTTTAGCAGCAAGTACGCCATATTGTTTGTTTATTATACAAAGCGGGCGTACTAATTATTGCCCTAATTATTGCACTAATTATTGCATTTTATAAGGTTATAGTAAATAAAAACACAAATTTAATATTATTCTTTTATTTGTAATTTCATATTTATTTATTAAGTATTAATTTATTATTTTAAAATAATTTTTTTTTCATAAAATAATTTTTAAACTGCAATTAATAAAAAATATTAATACTTATTTGATAAAATAAAATAAATATATACACGGAAGTTTAAATTTCAATTTTGAATTTGTTCTTTTTGCAGAAATACTGCGTGTTTAAAAAGTAATAACACATTAAATGTAAATTAGTAAATTTGTGAATATTATTTAAAAAATTAATTTTTTGAATTTATAAGAAAAGAATTTCATAATATTTGGCAAAAATGATGTTTATAATTGTATAAATCTACTGATAAATTTTCAGAGCCTTGGATTGGTTATTTACAAAGATATAAAGAAAATAAAATTGCTCGATTTGAAGAAAAATAACATGTATTTTTAGCGATTCTAATGGAGGTCTTTTTTTAAATAGCAGTTTAAAATGCTTCTGAGGAAAAGTTTTTTTTCTAATTAACACATTTATATTAAAAAATCAAATAAAAAATGCAAAAATATTTTTTTTACAATTCGAGGTTGGTTTTGAGCTACAATATTTATAAGAATTTAAGAAAAATGAGAGAAAATAATAATCTTTACCGGAACACATATGTAATACAAGTTGGTTAGTCATAATAATAATCATACTTAGTATATATGAGCAATTATTTTAAAAGTGCTACTTAATTTGAGCCTGAAATCGTAATTTTTTTTTTTGAGGGCACATCGATATGACTCTTGTTTTCAGTTAGTTGGAACCTTCAGAAAACCGAAAAAAATCATGAACAAGAAATCGGCGATAGGTGTCGAAAAGATTTTTTCACTTTTATGTCAAAAACCGTGTTTTTCGTATCTGAGCTACCCTAAATTTTTAAAATAACTTTTTAGGTAAATAAAATTTTAAAAAATTTGCTCAAATTCGTCTTAAAAAAGATTAAAATTTTATTGAGAAAAGCCTGTTTCTAAACTTTAAACATGCATTTTTCGCTTGATTTTCATTATCAAATAATAATTTTGGTTGCGATAGGTCAAATTTCGATTTTTGATTTTTTGGCATATAAGCACGTTTTGAGACCCCAGGAAGCTAAAAAACCGGTTTTTAAAAAAAGTATGTATGTGTGTGTGTGTGTGTGTGTGTATGTATGTAATTGGTGATATTTCACAAACATTATGGAGTTAAGACCTAATTTTTTTTTCAAAAATTTTTTCACCAAAAAAGCTCGAAGTATTTTTTTTTTTTAATTTGGATGTAACACCTCATTTATTTCCACGAAAGTACTTATATTTGAACACACCGTGCTTGAACGTACCGGAAAGTTGACCTAAAATGACGACAAAATCGGCTTGGGCAGAATTTTAATATATATTTTTTTACGTCGATTCCTTCCTACTAGAAAATCCGAGCTGCTCGTCTGCCCGACTTTCATGGGACCTATAATTGCATATTTTAAGTTTTTTTAAATTAATGCTTTAAATGGCCGCCAAAATTTTATTTCTTCATAAAAATAACTTCTATTGGTCTCAAAAATTTTTTACAGGCCTCACGCTTCCAACAATTGCTTACTCGTCTCTTTTCATTGATCTGTTTTCAAAATATGATAATTTAAGGTCAGAGTCCCAATTTAAGAATTTTGTAAAAAAGTAATTTTTATCATTATCTTTGAAAAACTATATCTCGGAAACTATTCAATGAAAAGAGTTTAGTAAAAATTTTTTAAAAAATTTAAGCTTATAGAAAATTTTTGAGACCTATAAAACAAATTTTCATGAATAATTATAATTTTAGCAATAATTTAAAAATTGGTCATTTTAGGCTAAAAATGGGCCTTTAGTTTATTTACTATAACAATAAAAGAATATTAGTGTTAAAAAATTGCGGTTTACGGGGCTTGAAAAGTTACACTTACAGGAAAAAAAATAAAACTAACCAGAAGTTTTTTTTGCCGTTGAACCAATGAAAGCCCTTGTGTAATAATGTTCTACTTGCAATGACTTCAAATATGAGAATAGGTTTTCCATAAATAAAATATTAATTTATTGTAATATATAATTTCATTTAGAAAAATTTATTATTATTAATACAATAAAAATTTTATTTGCGTTTTTGATTATATATAAAATAAATTTGTCTTTATAAAAAATAGTAATAATTTAAAGTATTTTAGTACCCTTTGTAAAATATTATGTAAAATAATTGAAGCGTCTATAATACTTTTTCCATATTAAATATATTTTTAGAAAAATAAAAAAACTTTTAAAAAACATATGTATAGGTATAAACCATTATAAACTGCACAAAAATCTTACAAGTTTAGTGAATAATAAATTTAATAAAAGATAAAATAAAATGTAATATTTTTTTGTTAATAAAATTAAAAATTACTTTTATTTGTAAAGACGAAATTATTTTATATATAATAAAAGGCAAATAAAATTTTTACTATATTAATAATAATAAATTTTTCTAAATGAAATTATATATTACAATAAATTAATATTTTATTTATGGAAAACCTATTCTAATATTTGAAGTCATTGCAAGTAGAACATTATTACACAGGGGCTTTCATTGGTTCAACAGCAAAAAAAACTTCTGTTTAGTTTTATTTTTTTCGCGTGAGTGTAACTTTTCAAGCCCCGTAAACCGCAATTTTCTAACACTAATTCTTTCATCGTTATAGTAAATAAACTAAAGGCCCATTTTTAGCCTAAAATGACCAATTTTTAAATTATTGCTAAAATTATAATTATCCATAAAAATTTGTTTTATAGGTCTCAAAAATTTTCTATAAGCTTAAATCTCTTAAAAAATTTTTACTCGTCTCTTTTCATTGAATAGTTTCCGAGATATAGTTTTTCAAAGATAATGATAAAAATTACTTTTTTACAAAATTCTTAAATTGGGACTCTGACTTTAAATTATCATATTTTGAAAACAGATCAATGAAAAGAGACGAGTAAGGAATTGTTGGAAGCGTGAGGCTTGTAAAAAATTTTCGAGACCTAAAGTTATTTTTATGAAGAAATAAAATTTTTGCTGCAATTTAAGTCATTAATTTAAAAAAACTTAAAATACGCAATTATAGGTCCCATGAAAGTCGGACAGACGAGCAGCTTGGATTTTCTAGTAAGAAGGAATCGACGTAAAAAAATATATATTAAAACTCTGCCCAAGCCGATTTTGTCGTCATTTTAGGTCAACTTTCCGGTAGGTTCAAGCACGGTGTGTGAAAGTATAGTTTTTACTCGATATCTCGAATCTGATACTTAACTTTTTGAAAATTTTTTTCCCAAAATTTTTTTCACCAAAAAATACAAAAAACACCAATTTTTTTTTTCTTTGGACGTAGTACCTAATTTATTTCCATGATAGTACTATCTTGAACAATTATTATCCAATAAATTACGTTAGATTTTATTTGAAAAAAATAGATTTAGTTAAATTCAATACATAAATTTTCTTTTAACTTTTAAACGTTAATAGAAATGAGTGTATGATTGATGGTTGTAATCGGTAATATCTGTGGCATATTGAAGTATTTAGCTCATTGTTTGAGGAACCTTAGTGCCAGCTAGTTGGCAGGGTATTTTTTTTAAAATCGATTAATTTTTCCCTGGAAATTCATTTCTTTAAGAAAAAATCATTTTTATTGACCAAATTTCAATGTTTAGGTCAAAAACTGTGTTAAGTAAATTTCGCTACTTACAGTTTTCAAAGGCTTTTGACCTAAAAATTGAAATTTGATCGATAAAAATAATTTGTTTTCTTGAAAAAATGAATAGCCAGGGAAAAATTAATCGATTTAAAAAAAAAAAATTATTATTATTATTAAAATCAAGCGAGTAATGCATGTTTAAAGTTTAGAAACAGGCGTTTTTCAATAAAATTTCAATCTTTTTTAAGACGAAATTGAACAAAATCTTAAATTGTCGATAACTTGGCTAAATTTCATCGTAAAAAGATAAGTTTTTTTTTCTTCTGGAGTGGTTTTTCGGTTTTCTGAAGGTTCAAACTAACTGAAAACACGGGTCATATCGATGTGCCCTCAAAAAAATTACGACTTCAGGCTCAAATTAAGCGGCACTTTTAAAATAATTGCTCATATATAGTAAACAAACCTCACAAATCACTTAACTCCTTCTCAGCCTGTCACTTCAATTCCAGTTCCCTCTGTAAGCCAAAACGCCTCGACTTTTGCAGATCTTACTTCTCCTCTTTGAAATCCCACGTGATAGCAGTCACTGAAACCTGGCTCAACCCAGCTTTCACTGACAGAATGGCTCAAATCCCAGGCTACACTTTAATTCGCAATGACAGAGAAGGTCGTGGCTCTGGGGGTATTGCTCTATATATTCGTGAAAATTTAAAACATAAAATCATTGAAAAGAGTCACGACACGGGTAAATCTAAACTGCCTGAATACCTCATTTGCGAAATTTCGTTTGCATCTTCTCTCATTATGATAGCAGTAGTTTATAGGCCCCCCGATTCTCCTTTCCACAGAGGCATTCAATTCTTAGATGTGTTAGCTAAAGCTGCATCAAATTATAGCAGCAAATTAATCCTTGGCGATTTCAACGCAAATATGTGCTACTTCAATCATAAATCAAACCTCATTTTCGACTTCATCTTTAAAAACAGGCTATACTTAGTTCCCCATGGAGATACTCATATAGGTCCATCAAACGATTCAGCTATAGATCTCTGCATCGTAGATGAAAATGATCGTATTCTCTCTTTCAATAAACTTCTTTTCATAAATAGCCACTACCTCACACAAGTAACCCTAGACATTTTCATACCCAAATCTCCACTCACTAAAATTAGTTACAGAAATATTGACAGTATTAGCCAAAGCGAATTCACTCTAAGACTCCTCAAATATAACTGGTCATTCGCGTTCAAAAGCAGGGACCTAGACCTCATTTGGAACACAACAGCCTCAAATATAACAAAAGTTTTGGACTCTATAGCTCCCATAAAAGAGTTTACCATCGACAAAAAATCTTCTCCCTGGCTTACCCCTGAATTAAAAAGCGATACCACTAAACTTGATAAGTTATATAGACGCTACCAAAAAAAAAGAAGTGATCCAAACCTAGCCAATTATAGGAACTTCAAGGAAACATTACTTGAGAAAATTTCTGTCTCAAAGATAAATTTCTACTCTGACAAACTTTCTACCAAAAATTCTCCAGCCACAATCTGGAAAGACCTTGAGCACCTTGGCTTAACAAATTCCCCACCAAACAACAAAAATTTTCTTTCTGCGGACTCGATAAACAGCTATTTCATATCCACGCAAAATGCTACAACTTCAGACAGCACAATTTTCTCTCCACAAGGAAATTCACCCAGACCAAATTTCAAAATCAAAAATATAACCTTAAATGACTTAGAATGGGCTTTCAAGCAGTTCAACACTAAATCCGTTGGTCCTGATGGAATTTCACTCAAAGTTCTAAAACTTTGTCTTCCGGCTTTATCCAAGGTATTTCTCTCTCTCTTTAACAAATCCATAATTTTAAATAAAATCCCAACAATCTGGAAACACAGTAACATCCTCCCAGTACAAAAGACTTTAAACCCCTCCTCTCCCTCTGATTATAGACCAATCTCTCTTTTATGTATCATCTCCAAAATTTTGGAAAAAATTCTCCACAAACAAATAGTTGATTATATCATCCAGTACAATATTCTAGATCCCTTTCAGTCAGGATTTCTAAAACACCACAGTACCAACTTCTTACTTACAAACTTAACCGATGATATCTGCCAGGGCTTCCACTCAGACTACATTACCATCCTACTAATGCTTGACCTTTCTAAAGCTTTCGACAGAGTATCACATGAGATACTTCTGGATAAACTGATAGCTATAGGTTTCTCAATCCAAGTTCTTGAATGGTTCTCAGAGTACCTTTCCAACCGTACCCAATCCGTCTTGATAGAAAATAAGCCATCTTCTTCCCTAAAGGTCATTAGCGGAGTACCCCAAGGCTCGGTTCTCGGCCCTCTACTTTTCCTAATTTATATGAACGACTTGGGCCGAAAAATCTCATACTCAAAAAGACTGATGTTTGCAGATGACCTCCAAATATATCTTCAGGTTCCCTACAAAAGTCTAAATCTGGGTGTAACCCTACTTCAAAATGACCTCCATCAAATTAAAAATTGGTGCGAAGCAAACAACTTCAAAATAAATATTGAAAAAACAAATTTCATAATTTTCGGCAAAAATGTTTCAAACTTATATGACACCAATACCTCCTTCTACTTCGATGGAGCCCAAATTCAACTGTCAAAAACTGTAAAAAATCTCGGCCTTTTTATCGACTATGATATGAAATGGCGGTCACAAATAAACCACATCATCAAATCAGTTAATTACGTCCTCTATAGATTGAGATACTTTAAACATCTAATAAACTCTAATCTCCGCAAGCAGCTCGTCACAGCCCTCATCTTTCCACTACTTGACTCAAACGTTTTCCCAATGGGTAATTTACCTGAACACCAATACTCACGACTCCAAAAACTATTAAACTCATCTGTTAGATACGTGTGTGGTATTAGTTATCCCTCTAGAACATCCCCTGATAGGATAAAGCTTGGTTGGCTGAATGTCAAACTACGCGCCAAATACCTTAGCGCAGTTCATATATATAATATCTTGAATATTGGCAAACCAAGCTATCTTAAAGATAAAGTGAAAATTCACATCCCCACCAGAGAACTTCGTCCGAAAAACCGTCCGCACTTAGTTGTTAACACATCCACAAATCACACCTATAACAACTCCTCTCTTGTATTTATGCTATCCTTCTGGAATACTCTCCCCGAAGAAATACGTTTGTCGAGCACAATTGATGTATTTAAGTGCAATCTTCACCACTATCTTCTCGAGATCGACAAACGTAGTTCTAATGTTCCTTAATTTCAACCCCCCATAAATTCTAAAAATAAATTTCCCAAAGCACCTCGTTTCCTCATCTGTCTACTAACTCCATAAAATCCAATATCTTTTCACGCAGATTTAATTAGTAAATAATTGTTAAAAATCAATTTTTTATGTAATTGTTAAAAATTTAAATTTTTATATTTTTTTTTTTTTCTCTTATATTCATGTGTAAGCAACTAAATATACTATCAAATGTAATTTCAAATTTTGTACAACCTTGTACGATAATCTTTATAATAAAAAAAAAAAAAAAAAAAAAAAACACATATCAAAATTAAAATATAATATGAAAGAATTACATAATCAAAATATTATCGACTGCTCAAGTCAAATCAGCTTAACTATGAAATACTTTAAATAGTTAAATGTGTATATTATTTTTTTTTATCACTCAACGACTTGGGATTCAAGGGCAGAGCGACGTTAACAAAAAAATTTAAATTTATCCTTGTAGGGGGAAACCGCGCTTTTTAAAATTTATTTATTTGCGTAGTAATAATTAATTAAAATTAGTAATTTATTAATTAATCACGTAATTTTTAGTTAATTAAGTCATTTATTTTAATTATATATCATCTTTATTTCCTTTTTTTAATCTTGTTTTGTATTATCTTTGTTTTGTACAATTAGCTTAGTTTTGCAAAGATGGAACTTTGTGAAAAAATTAATCCTGAAACTTTAGAAAATAATGCCACCATCTGTCTTCCCAAAAATTTAAACTTCAGTAACTCAAAAACTGCAGATTTTAGCTACAATATTAATTTTGATGCTGAATATGATACTCAAATAAACTGTTTATTGGATGAAATAGAGGAGAGTCTAAACTCAAAATTTTTTGAAATCTTATCTAATGAAGTGAAACCAAATGATTCTCAATACAAGAATGAATTTTCTGAAGATAATGAGAATTATGATTTAGATTTTAAAGAAAACATTGAGGATATAAGTGAAAGAATCGATTTTCACAATTTACCTGAATGGTATAAAAATACGGTAATATACTTTATTAATTCTTATGTAAAGATTCGCAGACCGCATAAAACGTTCTGAAACGTTTCATACAATTTGCGTGTAGAAAGTATCATAAAAAATAATAATTATTAATCAATATCAAATCTTACAGCTGGAATCTAAAACTAGTGTAGTGAAATCAAAGTTAAAAATTTTAAGTGAAATGGCAAGTCAAAAATATGAGGATTTAAAAAAGTATTTAATAAGAATAGAAGAAGATCATAATTCACCGTTTTGTAAACTAAATGCACCAAAGTATCATAAATTAGGACTATTATCAACAAATATATGGAAATTTGTTTGTTAGTATTTTTTTTGTTCAATTTTAAAATATGTATTTTAATAGCCAAAATAAGATTTTAAACCTGTTTTACTCTAGAACACACACCATGTTTTTGACAAAAGACATTAGCCAATAGCATATCAAATAAAGTATAATTCAAAATTTTGTAAGTATTTATATAGTATATTACGGTCCTAGGCCAGAAAAATAAAGAATGGCCCAAATCGCACGCAAATTAACTGCGATTTGGGTCATTCTTTGTTTATGCCCGAGGATTGTACAAAATTTTTCTGCGACCAATCTGCGACTGTAGCGAGAAAATACGTACTTTCGGGACGCATTACAGAGAAATATTTTACAAATATTTCAAAATTTAGCCTTTTTTAAATTCAATGGATGTGTAAGTTCGAACGAAAATAAGAAATATATTTAATACATTTTTCATAAAAATTTATAAACATTAACACAAAAAATTATTTTCTATAATTTCTCGTGGGGACTAAAGCCCCCTCACTAGCTACAGTTTGTATTTAGTCTAATTAAAAGTTTCATGGATGGGAAATTACTGGTTTGTTTAAAAAAAAAAAATACAGTATAAAATATTCTCAAAATCTTTCAAAAGGGGTAGATCAACGAGTTATAGCCATGTCTATAACTCGTTGGTGTAGATGAAAATCTTAGGGAGCAAGAGAAAAAGTTTTTGACCCCCACCTTGGATATTTACCCTCTTTCGTCTCATTCTTGCATGTTAAATAATAAAAAGTGGGAGTAAATTTTGTAAATCTTTGTTAAAACTTTTTTCTCGTCTGAACGCTCCCTTATTTTCAGAGATGGGCAAGTATGACAGATATGGATTTTTTTTTCCACATCCATATTTCACATTTTTTCATATACAAAATCCATGTATGATCAACTTTTTTCCATATAAAAATAGAATCCATATTATGGCACTCATATTAATATGGAAAAAAAATGATTTTATTTAGATTTCATATAAATATGATATGGATTTCATATATGAAAAAGTATATAATATGGATATGGAAAAAAATCCATATTTGTCATATTTGTCTGCTGATTTTATCTTACAAAGGAGGAAGGGGGAGGGAACAAAACACCAAAAAATGTCTTACGTTATTTATGGATAGCCCCACAATTTGTATTTGCCTCTAGCTGTACTATCGAAAGAGACGTGTTTCAATAGCAAAGAAATAGTATTTTTCTTCCCCGTGGGTCGAAAACACTTTTTTTTGTCTCGCGGCGTGATCGAAAAGAAGACGTTTTCTCCCAGCTGAAAAAGAATTAGTATATTTTAACTAAGGGAGGAAAAAAAAGAATGGCCCAGATCGCACGTTAATTAACATCCGGGGAGAAGCCGAGGATGGTAAACTGCGACCTGGGTTATTCTTTTTTTGTTCCCATGGACAAAACAAAATTTTTCTTTCTCAGTGAGGAGAAAACGCGTTTTTTTCGATCTCGTTGCCGTATACCAATTGGTAATTTACGTGCGATCTGGGCCATTCTTTTTTTTGCTCTCTTGGTTAAAAAATTTTTTTTATATCCAAAGGCGTAAAAATAAAGAATATCCCAGATCGCAGTATACCACTAGTTAATTTACATGCGATCTGAGACATTCTGTATTTTTACGCACTCGCAAGGAGAGTTCACGAGATTCGGAATGCCAATTTGTATTTCATTGATTGGAATCAGTTTATTATGTTGAAAAAACCTTGGAAAAAAGATACCCGATACCCTAATTTTGTCTGAACGGGCCTTCCGATCCTAAAAAACGCAGGGTTTAGTGTTATTAAATAGAGCTTAATTTTCAATAGAACTCTGCAACATTGTAGGTTACCTAAATCATTTCTGGTTGGTCTCTTACTGTTATAATCAATAAACTAAATCCCTATTTTTAACCTAAAATGAACAATTTTTAAACTGCTGACAAAATTGCAAATGAATATTGTTTTTATGGGGTTCAATTTTATTCAATATCATGAAAAATCGATATCTTACACTGAAAAAAAATTCCGGTTGCCGCAAAAATAGTTATTTATGTTAAAAGCTAATTTATATGATTGATAATATTTTTGATGTAAAAAATGTAAAAAATGGATTAAAAGTAGTAAAAACTAGTGGAAAATGTTTAATTATGATAGAATAGAAGATTATTACAATGACAACTTTATTGATCGAATGATTTTCCCAAGAATTCTACTTCTTTCAGAGTTTATTTTAGGTATTTTCAACAATTTATTATTTTGCTTATAATATCTCTGAAGTGTGTGCATAATAATTTGACTAATTTTAATTTATTAAAAGATTTTATTTTATTTTTATTAATTAATTAATTGACTGTGTAAAAACAAGAGTAAAAACTATATTTTTGCTCAGACAAAATAAATGCTATAATAATAATAATAATAATAGTGTCAATATACTATTATAATTTTAAAATTTTTTTAGTCAAATAATAGCTTAAATAAATAATGTGTAATAAACAATATAAATTTAAACAACTTTTAAAAAGTAGGTATACAAAATTTAAATTATTCTTCTTGAAACATATATTTTTATGGATAGAATTGTTTACGGAGGTAGAAGGGAGAATTGAAAAATACGGTGCTGCTCGCGGTGGAGAAATATACCGATCGGGGGGGCCGTTTTACACACTTTAGTATGGGATTTTTTGGTAAATCTAAAAAATAAAAAAGAAAACACTATAAAAAGATAAAAATAATGTTATAGGATAATAGTTAATCTTATTATTTACAATAATTAAAACGATTTACAGATAAATTTTTACTTATAAAAAAAATATAAGCAATTCAAATGAAGATTCCCATTGAAAGAAATAAAAAATATAGTGTAAAGCGGGTTGCATATATGTTACTTATAACCTTCTTAACATGAAAAAACTTTATTTTTGACAAAATATTTTAAAAGTACACCAAGTATTTTATAAAAATTAGTTTCTAAAAACAATTTTGCATAAGTAGAAAAAAAAAATTTGCAAAAATCGAACAGAAATTACTTTAAAAAACTGAAATACCAAATTTTCATGTACATTTCATATGAATAGCGGCCCCCCAAAGATTAAAAATACCACGTGATAACGTAAGCCCCGCCTAGTGTCCCAAGCGAATATTATGTCTTTTACGTAAAAAAAAATCCATTTTTCAAAGCTGGAATTCCGGTTGCCGCAACCGGAATTCCGGTTACCGCAACTGGAAAATCCGGTTGCCGCAACCGGAATTTTCAGTGTAGAAACTATGTAAAAAAAAGGTGTGTAAAAATTTTTTGGAAACTTGAAGCTTGTAGAAAATTTTTGAAACCTATTAAACTCATTTTCATTTAAAATTGCACTTCTGACAGTAATTTAAAAATTGGTCATTTTGGACCAAAAATGACCGTTTGCTTTATTTAGAACAGAAATTGAATTAATAATAAAAAATTGAAAAATTGCAATTTACGGAGCTTGAAAGGTGCTGATTGCACCAAGCCATAATGCAGCGTTATATTGAAGATTTTTTTCAACATTATAAATTGATTCCAATATTTCTAATTAATAAAGTAAAAATTGGTGTTCCATTCAAAGGTCGTGACCTCTTCTTAACCAAAATTTTAATTAAAAAATTAATACTATAAAATGTCTTAAAATAGACAAGGTGTGTATTCTAGGGTTGAAAATTAAAAAAAAAACTTTTAAAAAATGATTACAACTTGAAAAACAATAACGGCTTCAGATAGTTTGGATCTTCATACACTTCATCTCAAACTAATGCATATTTTTTTCAGGTAGTGTTAAATGTAACGTTCATTCTGATTCTGAAAATCACGTTCATTCTAATGAATGCCAAGTAATTGTAGTTGAAACAGAAACTAAAAATAACAGCTTAGAAAAAGATAGTGAAGTGGAAATCACTTTGGATTATGAAATTCCAGACTTTATCTTAAGAGTCGTTGAGGTATTTTTTTATAAAAATAAATAAAAATATAAATACCTAAAAAACTTTTTTTTTTAATTTTATTCCAGGAATTCGAAAACCTTATTAATACTGTTTCAAAATATGTTAAATATGAAAGAGAAGAATCACCGATTTGGAGCTATCTAGAAATTAAGAGTAATTTCAAAACTGAGCTAATGTTAGTTATAAGTGGGTGTAATATCTCACAATTTAGAGAAGTGCTTAAAAATTACTTTGAATTTGGACCGGGCAGACTTTTAAATATTTCAACAATTTACTTCAATGATAACAAAATGTACTTATATAATAACATTTTTTTTTTTTAAATTGCGTATTAAGTACTTAAACATTTTGTATCTGTTTCAGCAAATTTGAGCCGGGTTCAGATATGTCCCATAACCTTTTACTTGGGAAAAGTGAATTAGATATTAAATTAGGTTCAATAAATATTCAGTACTCGTTAGAAACCAATTTTAATATATTTGACTTGAAATTACTTGAGGAAACGGTCTCTGAATATTTAACTTTAGATGAAGAAGTCATTCTTCTAGACGTTGGTTGTGAACTTGGTATACTAAGCAACATGCTGGCTCATGTAAGTTACAATATTTTCTTTGAATTTTTATTAATTTAGTTTGTTTTTACTGATGAATAAAAAAAAAGTTTGCCCTTTTATTGATTTAATGAAATATTATTGTAAAATTTTATAAAATACATAAAGGTGATTCTTTTCTCAAACTAGAACCCCCCTTCCCCCAACGGAGACAACATAAAAGGAATTAGACTGTTTCAAATTGACAGAAAAATGGTATAATTTTGTTATCTCATTGGTTTTTAATGTTTAATTATAGTAAAGTTTATATTTTAAAAGCCCAAAGGGTCATTAGACGAAAATCAAAAATAAAATAAAATAAATAATGTGTTGATACGTTTATTTACCGAAAAGTTTTATGGTTACGTATTTCTTACAAAATTTTAATTGCTGATTGGTATTTCTAAATCTACAAAGGTACTAAATAAAAAACTTATAGCGCGAAATTATTATAATATGTATGCGAAATAGGAGAGATTCCTTAGAAATAATAATTTAAAATAACACCCTTTTACCGTCAATTTGAGATTCTCACTTTTATATTCTTCTAGTGCGTGGCATTAAATTTTTTACAAGAGTAGGGAGTGGCTAAGTTGGAAAAGAACCGCCCATAAAAATCAACCAAGACTTCAGTCAAAATACGGGGGGGAGGATGTATTGTTTCTTACCACCATCAGATTTGGTCTAGTAGATTTTTTGAGTCGCTGATCACGAAAATCAGGGTATTTTCTATGAGAAATTGGGACTTCACCCTTAAATTAGCAAAAACTACCCCTTAAAAGGGTATTTTTGATACATTCACTCTAGCCCTTTGAAATTTGGTATACGGGGTTTTTTGGGTCGCTAATCACGAATATTCAGGTACTTCTAATTAAAAATTAGACCTCCACCCTCAAATTAGCCAAAACTACCCATAATAAGGGTATTTTCGCTTTATTTACTATAAGCTCAGGGAAGCCGTTTATGTCAGGATAGAATTAAGTGGCCAGACATGAATCAGTTGGTACTAGTATCATTTTTGTACTGTTATCCCCATATTTACCTCTGGATTTGCCCAAAGTTATTTTATTCTTTATGTTTTTCTAATAGCCTTTTAAATTATTATTCCTAAATCAATTAAATAGTAGCTAGTTCGCAATCATTCTATGAATGTGCGTCAGGAATTGGTTAATTCGAAGCAAATATTTTTATGATCTGACGTCCATAAAACTTCTATCCAAACAAAGCAATAATGGTGTAAAATATAAAAAAAAAAACTAAACTGTAAAATTTCCAATTAGCTATACACTATGTAAAATTGCAATTTCATTTAACTTACAATCTTTTGTCTACAGGAGTGCAGTGAAATAATTGGCTTAACAACGTCCGAATATAATTTACATCATGCTCAAAAATTGAGTATTGAGAATAACATATCCAACACAAAATTTATGGTATGCAACCCAACCAACATAGACGCAAAAATTTTTTCTAATTTAAAAAATAAAAACTTATCAATGGCGTTAATTAATCAAGATTCGGAATTCGGCAATGGTAAGTAAATTGGAATAAAATTTTGTATTATGCATAACCAATTAATGAAATACGTCTTGAATTTACTGTTTTAGAATCAAGCATTGGTGAAATGTTACTATTTCTTCCGGAACTATACAAAATAGTTATTTATGGTTCATTTGAAAATTCGTCAAATATGCTGCTTTCACTTTTAAGTATAAATGAAAGTACTGGTAGTAATTTCATTGATCCATTTTTACCAGTTTACGGTTGTTTTGTGGATAAATATTCTTCGATCGGAGACGAATGTAATATTGTCATAGTATTAGAAAGAAAATCTATAATTGAAAATCCATTTCAAAAGCCTTGCAATGTAAAAAAAGGTAAAAAATTTACTACGAGTTCTTCACCAACTGTAGTAAACGAAAGTATTAAACCGATTTTACCTATTGATATCGTAACAAAAACTGAAGATCATGCTTACGAGTTTCCAGTAAAAAAAGAAATCATAAACGGTAATAACGAAATTCATTTTGCATCAAAACTTAATACTATAAAAAAAATTAACGTAAGCAATAATACGTATCTTTCTTTGTTTCGACAAATTACAGCATCCAAAAAAATTAAAAATAAATTACATAATAAAGTCATAAAGATTGAAAAACGTGAAACACAACCAGTAAGTGGTGAATACGGAATCTTGAATGATATTGGACCACCGTCAGAAATATCAACAAATAATAATGATCTGGAACCAGAAAATCAATTAATATGTAATGCAGAAATCAAAAAAGAAAGTACGCTTATAAATGAATCATCAAAAGGAAATGATAACACTGAAATACCATATTTTGAAAACACTAATAATGATGTAATTCAAACTCAGAATTGTAAATTTTCAGACACTGGAATTCTTAGTAAAAAATGTTTAGAAAATAATTTTGAATGTAAGAGAGAAGTAGATTCCTCGAATGAAATTTTAAGTAAACGGCCAACCTCAAATAATGTTTCTCAAGAAAAATCAAACTTTTCTCAAGAGAGTACGAGTAATATTATTAGTCAATCAGAGCTAGATAATTTCTTAAATAGTATTATAAAATTAGATAAAACAAAACATTTAAATGAAAATGTATCTACTGATGGTTTCGAAACTAGTAATGTTTCCTGTAAAGTAATAGAAGAAGTACTTGAACAAAAACAGGAAAACTCCAACGAAGATGCATTGAAAATTCAAATGGTTAGTAATTCTAAAACCAGCAACAATTTAGAAAATAACAATAGTTTAGAAATTTTGAAAGTCCAATATGATCAAGATTCGGAATCCGATAGTGATATTACCATAATCAAAAGCAATATTGCAATAACTTCGTCAAATGCTAAAAAATCTGATTCCATAAAAAAGAATTTAAAAAACATTCATAAAGGAATTAAAACTAAAAAAAAAAGAAAAAAAGAAAAAGACTCAGATAATAAGGAAAAAGACTATTGGAACGAAAACCTTTGGAGTAAAACAATAAAAATTATAAACCTGGAAAATACTACTTCACTTAATGACAAAATTTCAAAAATTAATTTTAATAATACTGATTCTTCAAGAACCAGTATAAGAACCCAAAATAATGTATCAAGGGAAGAGGCTGCATATGACAAAAGTGAATCAAAATTTTATCATACAAGTTCAAGCTCAAATTCACTTACGCGCACTAGAAACTCGAACCCATTTAATTATAATAGAAAAATTAGTCTTGTATCCAATGAATCATCATCTTCTTCTCAAAAGAAAAGAAAATTCAATGATTTTAATTTTTATTCATCGGAACGTTATAAAAACCCTTATTATAAAAGCTTGAATAGCTCAGTAAGTTCTGGTAACCGTTCAAGAATGAAAAACTTAGAAATTAAAAATAAAGTTAAAAATTATTATTCTTCAGAAAGTTCCACATCAGAAACTGAGTGTGAAAAAAGTCATAAAAATGTTCATTTATCTCGCCCTCGTAAAAGATTATTTTCTACATCATCCGATTCTAGTGACTATTCAAAAAGAATAAAAAAGAAAAAAACTAGTAAAACTAGTAGAGAAAAGTCTATTTATGATTGTGAAGAATACAAGGAAAATAATAAGCATGATGAATTAGCTAGGTTTCGCAATAGATCCAATAATAGGTCACCTATTCCTAGCTGGTCAAGAAAAGAATATAAACTCAAAAATTATGATAAAAATTTTTATAAATCATCTGATATGTATTTTCCTGAAATTAAAAAAGTTGGAGAAAATAGTCATAAAAATCTATCTAGATCTCGTAAAAGGTCAAGCTGCAGGTCTTCCAGCTCAAATGATTCTTCAAGGATAAAAATACGAAGTAAAAAAACAACTAGTAAAAATTATAATAGATATTCTTCTTCGGAAAGTTCATCATCAGGTACTGATTATAAAAAAAATCGTAAAAGGTCGAAATCGGAATCGTCCAGTTCACGTTCATCAAGTGATTGTTCAAAACATGAGAAGAAAATAGTAAAAAAATCTGATACTGATAAAAATTACAAAAATAAACATAAATGCCATTTATCGAGATATCGTAAAAGGTCGATTTCTAATTCATCTAACACCAGCTCATCTAGCACAAACTCATCAAGCTCCAGTGATTCTTCAAGAGACAGAAAGCGAAGTAAAGGAAAAACAAATAAAAATTATTATACGTCCTCAAGTACGTCTTCCTCTGACAGTTCCACTTCAGATAATGATAAAGATTATAAAAAAAGTCATAAAAGGTCAAATTCTAAATCATCTAGTTCAAGTGATTATTTAAAAAGAAAAAAGAAAAAGGTGAAATAAACCTGTAAAAAAGAAAAACTTAGCATTGTATTCTAATATTATTGTTTAAATTAAATAAATTTTTATTGAATGGCATATTACTTTTATACTGAATATTAATTTATTATTATGTAGAATGTACACATGATAATTATGTCTTCTCATTTAATTTTTTAATGAAAAAAAAAACAATTAAATTTAGCAACATTAATTATTTAGATTTATGAACTTAATATTAAAAATGAGATTTTTTGTTAATAATTTAATTTTGTAAAAGTATAATCTTATATACTAATATTTTATTTAAATTAGATTTTGTTTATGTGAATAAGCAGGGTGTCAATTTTGAAAAATTAAAAAAAGTTCTGGTATAAATATTATTAAATATTATATATTGTAGAAATTAAAATATGTATACCTATATACCAATACGGATACGTTATATATTGTAAAATAATATTTATAAATATATAAATTAGTTCAACTAAGAAATAATTTTAAATAATTTATTTAACAATTTCGTTGAAAAAAAAATACTGCATCAACCCCAAAAACCATGCATGTATATTTTTTTTGTGAGGATCATTCATGTTTTAACTACTAGTTACTATTTTTGAATAAAAATTAATTTTTCTCAGAGAAAAAGTCTTACTTACAAGATATTTTTTTTTTTTTTTTTTTAGTCATTTGAAAATTATGGAAATTTTCGGGAAATGTATTTATTTTAACATTTTCACTTGATTTTTGTATTTAAAAATTAAGTTTTTAGGTATTTTATTTTATTCCAATGCTACAGAAAGATTTAACTTTAAGAAATTAAAAAAATCAGAAATTTTTGAAAATTTAGTAAAATTTAAATAATTTTTAGTCTAGTAAATCTTTAAAAAGAAAGTAAAAATTTAAAAAGAAACCCGGACTTAAAATGAAACCGAAAGTGGCCCAAAATGAAAACGAAATTTTTTTCGGGTAGTCCAGGTGAAAAGGAAACTTTTTCCTAATTACATATTTTTATCAAAAGTGCTTCAGTTTTGAGATAATTAAGCCTTTTTAAAGCCCTAAAAATCGAAAATCTAAAAAAACAATTTTTGGTCTAAATTAATATTATTTAAAAATTCCGGTGAAAATACAAATCCAAAACTTAAAATAACCCTTTAAGAAACAAATTTTGTAGAAAAAAGAAATTTCGGTCCGGTGATTTAAGCTAGATCTGAATATATAAACCATATTGAAGATTTTTTTAACATAAAAAAAAAATTGTAAAAAAAATAATAAGTTTTTCTTGTCAGTGGCCAGAAAGCACGTATTTCCCGGCCACAGCACGATTCGAAAATACGTGTTTTCTGGTCAGCGGCCAGAAAGCGCGTATTTCCCGGCCGCTGCGCGTCCGGCAAAGACGTGTTTTCTCGCCACTGATGCAGAAAAATCGTATACGACCCTGGGCCATAAAAAAAGAATGCCCCAAATCGCAGTTTACCATCCTCGGCTTCGCCTCGGAAGGTAATTTGCGTGCGATTTGGTCCATTCTTTATTTTTCTGGCCATGGGTCGTAATATACTATTTCTAGACACTGACGAAGAAAAATTATGTTTTGGCCTCGGCCGTAAAAAAAGAATGTCCCAGATCACAGTTTGCCATCCTCGGCTTCGCCTCGGATTGCAATTTACGTACGATCTGGGCCATTCTTTATTTTTGCGGCCTAGGATAAAAATATACTATTATCAAAAAATATTTCTCATGTTTCAAATTTTTTTTTATACACGATTCATCAAATAAGAAATTTTCACAGGAAATAATAAAGTCATATTATATGTACATACCAATTGATACCTTATGAAATATTATACATAATTATAAAAATTTAAAAAAAAAATAGATCGTAAAATATTTATTAGTTTTGGGACTGAATTTAATACTTTATTAAATAACTAACAATTAAAAAAAGAAAATATATACACCGACTTTTTATACTTATTCTTAGAACGCCGTTGTTTTATTATGTTACAACTTTTTTTAAAAAATAAATATTTTTATTTCAATTAAAATTTAACTATATTTATTATTATAACTTACGATATTACTGTGGGGTACGAGGGGTTAAAAAAATCTTAAGAATTGTCTTGCATAATTTATGAACGACCCCTTAAAGATATACAATATATACACATGCCGCCTTTGTTAGCAAAATATAAACAATTGTAATAAGAAATATTAACCGCCGTATTTTATTTTTGTCTTAATTCTGTTGTTTATTATTAATTATCTAATTATTGTAATTAATAGTTTGCTAAACTAATTTACGTATAATAAGGTAGGTAGTTTTAGTTTTATAAATATACGCTAAATTGTATAAAAATACATAATAAATGTAATTATTAGAAATTGTACCTTTATTTATACATATAACAGCGCAGACACGGATTTTAATTTGTGAAATAAATATTAAAAGCATATTTTCTTTATTTTCAGTAAACAAATTATTTACTTGTGAATCTAGAAGTATGAATTTAAAAACAAAAAATGTAATTATATTTTACAATATGATTGTGTTTACTTTAAAATATCACATAAGTAATAACGAATGACATCAAGTGTAGTTAGGTATAATAAAAAATAAAAATATTGCACAAACATTAATTTTTTTTAAAGGATGAATCGATATTTGATTGATCATGTCAAAATGATTTGTAATAAAAATAATATTTCTTGCTAAGCCAGTTTTTCATCGAATGCTTTTTATTTTTTTCATTTATATACCTTAATTTTATTCAATATTTTTGGTGAAATTCACAAAGAAATTCAATAATAAAATGTTCAAGAAAAAACATTATAATGGAAGAATCATATAGTGATTTTAACTTTGGTTATATTAAAAATACTAATGTGTATAATAGTGCGACTAATTATGATAACCAAATCTTAAATCAGGAAAATACAAAATTGATAAAAGATTATGAATCAGATGAACTTGAATCTGAATATGATCAAGAAATCAATAGCATATTGGATGAAATAGAAGACTCAATTTCAAATAACTGTTTTTATGATATAAAGAAGGCAGAAAACAAATTTTTTAATGATTATCAACACAAAAATGTTTTAACTCAAATAAAAACTGAAGATTCAAATCATGCCGAGTCAACTATCATGCAAAAAAATGATTATTTTGAATTTGAAGACATCCCAGATTGGTACAAAAATATGGTACTATCTAATTATTACATTAACTAAATTATATAATTGTACTAATAATTTACATAAAATATCTTTTGTATTTCAGTTGCAAATTAAAATTGATATTGTCAAAAATAGATTAAAAAATTTAGCTGAAGCTGTAAGTGTTTCAAGTATAGAGAACCAAATATATTTTAAAAAAATTGAACAAAATTGCTTCACACCATTTTGTAAATTTGATAGACCCAAATATCAATCTTTGGATAAATTATGGACAAACTCGTGGAAATTTAACTGTTGGTAACTTTAAATCCAAGCTTATATTTTATTTTTAAGAAATTTCAAATTTTAGGCATAATAAAATGTGATAAATTGCTGGTCGATAATAATCACAATCATAACGAATACTGCCAAATAATTTTTGAACCGGATTCTCTAAATGAAGAATGTAAAATAAAACATGTAAATCCAGCTTTTATTAAAAATAACATCCCAGAACACGTTTTAGAAGTGGTAGAGGTAGGCTTTTGATAGTTAATATATTAAAAATATAAATAATAAGTAGTTTCAGAATTTTTCTTTTATTTTTTACAGGAAGTAGAAATTTTTATAAACACAATATTTAAATACCAAATAAAAAATTTGCATAAAAAGTTGGCAATATGGGATTGCTTAGAAATAAAAAGTAATTTTAAAAATGAATTAATGTTAATTGTCTCAGGGCAATATATATCATCTTTTCAAGAAACTTCAAAACAGTATTTTGAATTTGGTCCTGGAAGTTGCTTAAAAATTTCATCTTTTTTCTTTAAAAATTTAGAATGGTACAAATTTGTCATCTTAACTCCAATTAAATTTATGTGAATTATTAATTTGTGTTAATTTTTTTTTTATAAGGACATCAAAAAACAACGATTCCACCCTATCTCTTTTAAAAGGAAGTTCTGAGTTACTTGACAAAATATCTACTATTAACATAAATTATTTACCAGATTCTAATTTTAATTCTTTAGAAATTGATTTATTAGAAAAAACAATTTCTGAATATTTATTGCTTAACAAAGAAACCGTTCTTTTAGATATAGGTTTTGAAAATGGAATTCTAAGTAACATGCTAGCAAATGTAAATTTTATTAATTTTTTGTTACTGTATTCTGTATTAGCAATATTAAGTTGTAACTAACATATTATACTTTATAGCAATGTCAAATGGTTGTAGGATGTACATCAAGTGATTATAGTTTATACTATGCACAAAATTTAAGCAGTATGAATAAAATTTCTAATACAAAATTTATAAAGTATAATTTTATGGAAATAAATGAAGATTTTTTTTCATTGGTAAAAAATAAAACAGTTGCTGTTGTTAATCAAGATTCTGCTTTTGGAAATGGTATGATATTCTATAATTTTAAATTCTTTCTTATAAAAACGTAATTTTTATTTTTAGATGAAAATTTAGCAAAAACTTTACGTAATAAATTGAATATATGGAAGGTTGTTATTTATGGCTCTTTTACAAATTGCTTAAATTTTTTACTCGAGTTAATAGGAAACAATGATGATATAGGTTGTCCATTTTTGCCTGTACAAGGTTGTATTGTTGACAAAAATCCAATAATAGACCATGACTTTTATTTGGTAATTTTATTTGAAAGAAGAAATCAACTTAAAAACCCATTAAATACATTCATCAATGAAAGTAAAAACTTGAACTTTGCAGAATGTAAAATAGAAAATAGAATGGAAAAACAAAAAGGTTCAAGCAAAGGCATTTTTTTTAAATCTGATTCAAATAGCAGGAAAAATAAAAAAGAAGAATTAATATCAAGCTTATTTGGCGATGAAGAAGAAAATGTCGATCAAAAAAAATATTTGAAAAAAAAATTGAAGAAAAAAAATAAAACCCATGAAAACATAAAAGCTAAAAAAGAAGTATCAATTGTAAAAAAGCCTACAATAAAAATTAAATTAAATTTTGATAAAATTAGTGGGCAATACAAAATTACTAAATCAGAAAATTGTGATGAAAATATTGAGGATATTGACATAAAAAAAGAAATTAAGTGTAAAAAACAACAAGCGGAAATTAATCATCAAATTCAAGATAGCAATGTTTCTAAAAATATGAAAATGAAAGAATTTGATAACTGTAACAATGAAAAAATGATAAATGAGAGTCCAAATAAGGAAGATTCTTCAGAAAACTCAAGAAGAAAAATTAAAGAAAAACTTAATTTCATAAAATGTGAAAAACTGGATTTCAAATCAAATTTAGATGCATTAAAAAAAGAAAAATTAATCTCTAATAATTTAAGTACTGAAATCAAAAAAGAACGGGAAAATTCAGAAGATGAAACAAATATTTCTTCTCCAATAAAATTACTCAAACCAGTGGATAAAAAAAGAGTTAAAGAAAATTTAAAAGAAAAATTGAAAACTTTAATAGCAATGGATGATAAATCATATCATGAAAGTTCAATGTCATCGCCAGAAGATGAAAAAGAATTAATATTTTCACCAAATGATATAAATATAAAATGTGAATCTTCTCAAACTACATGTTATACTGGTGAAGCAGATTTGAAAGAAAATAAATTCTCTGAGATAAATACTACAGATGAACAACCACAACAAAATATAAGCGATGAAAACATTGAATTGGAGCTAACTCTTAGAATATTGAAAATATTAAATTCTAAATGGGGTGCATATTCAAAGCCTGTTACAAAAACACAGGATTCCACGAGCAGTGTTTGTTCTATAATTAATAAAATTTTCAGCAGTCCTTCGATAACAAATACTGTTTTGTTTTCGAATTGTAAAATTCAACCATTAGAGGCTAATTCAAATAAAAATAGATTAATCAATGAAAGATTGTCAAATATTTGTAACTCTGAGTTCGAATTAACATCCGATGGAATGAAAAAAGAAGTAGTTGATAATAAATACCAAATTAGCAAAGACGAATGTCTAGAAGACTTAAAAAAGAGAGTTATAGATAATGAAACTGCTTTAATAATAACAGAGATAGTAAATAATTATTCAAAAACTAAAAATTTAAAAGATAATAAAATAATTTCAAAATATAACAGAAAACAATATAAAAATAAAAAAATAGTATGCAATAATTTTTTTATTAATAATAAAAGATGTACTTCATCATATAATTTTTTTAATAGGCAGGCTTATTACAAAGATTATAAAAATAAATTTTCTTTCAAAAGATCCAAACCAAAATTAAAAAATTTACCTCAAAGAAAATACCCTAGACCCTCATCAAGTAGTTCAAGCTATAAATTAAACACTGAACCAAAAATAAAATCAGCATCACCATCTTCAGAGTATAAAAATAAAAATTTGCATGAAAGTAAAGATTATAAAAAATCAGCATCTCCTAAAAGATCAATGAAAGAAAAAAAAAGTCATAAATTGAAAACAAGTCGAAGAAGATCATTTTCAGATTCTTCTTCATTGTCATCTCCTGAAAGAGTATTAAAACAAAAAAAAAATCATGAGTTTGAAACAAGTCCAAGAAGATTATTTTCAGATTCTTCTTCATTGGTGTCTCCTGAAAGAGCAATGAAAGAAAAAAAAAATCGCAATTTAAAAAATAGTAGAAGCAGATCATTATCAGATTCTTCTTCATTGTCGTCACCTGAAAGAGCATCAAAAGAAAAAGAAAGTTATAAATTTAAAAAAAGTCCAAGAAAATCATTTTCAGATTCTTCTTCATCGGTATCTCCTGAAAGAGCAATGAAAGAAAAAAAGAGTCATTTTTCGAGAAGAAGTCAAAAAAGTTCATTTTCAGACTCATCTTCTTCATCAACTTATTCAAAAAGATCTGCATGAAAATCAAGGTGCTTAAATAACTTGTTAGATTTAATAATAAATGATCCTAAAATTTTTAAAAATTAAAAAATTTCCATGCACGCAATACACATTATAAATTAACTTTAACTTTTATATTATTAAAATAATATGTTTTTATAAACATCCCAGTTGGCACAATTTTTATTTTGAATTCAATTTGATTCCAATATGAATTTAAAAGAATTAAGAATGAACTCAAAATAAATACAAACATTAAGGGTCCTTTTACAGCATTTATAGATGTCATTCTGGATTTATTTTGATCATTTTAAATTATTTGTGCCAACTAGGCATGTTATAAAATTATTATTTTATTATTATTATTATTATTATTATTATTATTAAAATTAATCTATATTAAGTATCTAATAGTTTAAATACTTAAACTTAAAGAATAGGGAATGTACGATTTCAGCGAAATAATATTTAAATTTTATTTAAATTCATTGTTAAAAAAAATTGTAGTAAAAATTCAAAAGCAAGATTATATTTTAAAATTTTGTAAATATTTTTTAATAAAAGAAGTTAATATTATAGATTGAAAAAGGTGCTATAAATTTTTTTTTTATTAATTAAATACGGTGATTATCTAATTGTTATTCTGAAACACAAATTCCAAAATATTAAACCAAATAATAGTATTACACCCCATTAAAACATATTTCATATAAGTAATATTAATATACTGTCTGCTGAAGGATATATTGATGGAGGTGAATAAATAAGCTAATTTATAAATATTTCTTTTGTTTCAGACTTATTTATGTACATTGCTAGTCCTTATTTTCTGTAAGGATAACTTTGCGAGTGTTATTTTTAACTTTTAACTTACAATGAAATTATATTACGGAAAAAGGAATCAATATAGCGCATAGACCCAGGACTCATCTCTACAAATCAAATCATTGAGGGTTTTTAAAATGTTTCACGGGTGCCTTTAAATGGTTATAAATCTTTTGACCTCACATATGAAAACAATTAAATTCAAGTTTTAAGTACACTTTTTACAGTTTTTCAATCCAAAAAATTTTTACATCGGTTGGACGCACTTTTTGCGCAAATACGAATAGAATTTTTTCGCAAGTCATTTTTGGGTTTTAGTTTCTCGATATCACAAGACTCACAATACTTAAAATGACTTTTAAGTACTGAATTAAGGTCTCAAATTTCCCTGGCTATGATATTAAATAAATTTGCATGATTCGCAAAAATCATTAAAAAATTGGGGAAAAATTAGCAAATTCGTAAGTTGCAAAAATAAAAATTGATGTCATAATTGAATATCCAAGGAAATTTGAGTCTATAAAATGGTACTTGAAAGTTTTTTTAAGCGTTACAGGTCCTTACCCACCCAGCCAGTTTCGTTTCTGAAACGTTTCAAATTCGTTTCTAGCTCGTTTCTGAAACGTGAAAATGCGGTCTATAGAATTTCAAAAATTCCTAAATTTAGAAACGAGTTTGAAACGTTTTGAAAACGTGCTAAAAACGTAAACGTGATTGAAAATTTGCAAGGATGGAAAAATTAGGATTTTTTGAAACGAGATTGAAACGTTTCTGGAACGAGTTAGCACACTTAAATTTCTCTGGTTAGTCAATCACTACATCAATTTTTATTTTTGCGACTTACGAATTTGCTAATATTTTCCAAATTTTTTATCAATTTTTTCGAAACATGCAAAATTAAAAATTAACTATTTAATATTATAGCCAGGTAAATTTGAGACCTTAATTTAGTACTTAAAAGTCATTTTACAGTTTTTTTCTGTCTGAAATTTTCCTGACATTACAAATCCATGAATATTTTTCCGGGAATTTTCCGTTCACGCTTAAAAAAGAAAAAAAATAGTTAAAATAGCGTACAAGAAAAAAAATTATAATTGTTATTAGGGTCGAGAAGGTAGTTTTTGACACAGTTAAGAAATTAATGACTTTAAACCGGTATATAATTAAACAAGCGTTTTTAGACATACAAAACCGTTTATAATACCTAAATTAATAATTAATATTGCCGGAAAAAAAACTATTTACGAATTTCAAATACTGTTTTAAATATGTATGTTTTAACCCATTTATGCCCAAGCGGACGTAAACGGAGTAAAAAAAAAAAATAGGTTCCCGTATAGATAGAGACTTTTAAATTACATGTCTATAGTAAAATTTCATGCTCTTACCGAATCTGAAGTCAGATTTTACTTACAACCCTTTCAAATGACCCAAAAAGAGGGGTAATTGGGGTGAAAAAGGGACTAAAATAAAAATGACGGAAAAATCAATATAAAAATAAAAAAATGATACCAAAAAACATTTAAGGAGTTACGAGGGTAAATAGAAAATTTGAGTCAATATCCACATTACCGACGCTATTTTTTTTCATAATTTGCAGTTTAAAATAAAATTAGTCTAAAAAATATTAAAAAATGTGTTTATTATGTAATATTATTGCAAAAAAATGGCAAAAAAATTATTTTAATTTTATAAATAATGAATAAGTGAATAAATTATGAAAAAACATTATTATTTTAGGTTATGGTACTTGCTAAAACTTGGTTTTTACCGAATAATTAATGATTGAATGTGGTAACCTAGATACAATAAATTGGAAATATAATCTTTGACAATTTATTTATCATATTTAATTAGTTTCATTTCCCTGGGTCATCATTATCATACTTTTTGTAAGCTCCAAATATGAATTTCCATAAGAGCAATGTTAAACTGCCGATTTTTAATTTGCAATAAAATGAAAATTAATGTGGTGACAAAGGTAAAACCAAGTTCTAGGTATTCAACTTTAAAAATGTTTAAATTTAATAATTTTCCTGCTTCATTCAGTTCTGTCATCATTTCTATTTACCCTCGTAACTCCTTAAAATTACTTATTTGTGCAAAAAACTTACATTTTTTAGGTTTATGGGATATTTAATTGGATTTTAACCCTTACATTTCAACTAGGGGTAGTTATCCCAAAAACTTCAAATATTGTTTTTTTAGTTACAAATCAGTTCTAATCGGTAAATTTTACTCCTAATTCCATTTTTGAATTTGTTTTGAGCTAAAACGCTTCTGTAAGTGTAAAATTTTAAAATTTAGTTTCCTATATAAAAATAATAAATTCTATAGGTTCCATTTAGCCCTGATTACCCCTATTTTTACGCTTATAGAAGCGTTTTAGCTCAAAACAAATTCAAAAAATGAAATTAGGAGTAAAATTTACATATTACAACCAATTTGGAACTAAAAAAACAATATTTGAAGTTTTTGGGATAACTACCCCTAGTTGCAATATAAAGGGTTGAAATCCAATTAAATATCCCATAAACCTAAAAAATGTAAGTTTTTTGCACAAATAAGTAATTTTGAATGTTTTTTGGTATCAATTTTTTATTTTTATATTGATTTTTCCGTCATTTTTATTTTAGCCCCTTTTTCACCCCCATTACCCCTATTTTTGGGGTATTTGAAAGGGTCGTAAGTAAAATCTGACTTCAGATTCGATAAGAGAATGAAATTTTACTATAGACATGCAATTTAAAAGCCTCTATCTATACGGGAACCTATTTTTTTTTTTACTTTCCGTTTACGCATTAATGTTAACCACTCCATCCTTGACCCTACCTATAAGTAATTATTTACTTTTTCATGTAAATTAAACAAGTAAATAAATGAATTTGTACTCTTTCTAACATTTATACTTATTAGTATTATATTAGTATACACTTAATTTACCCAATTTATAATTTATATATTTTATTTACAAAAATAATAATAAAAAATTAATATTAATTTGTATTCAAAAATATTGAAGAAACTATGTTTCTAAGTACTAATACTTGAGTTACCTTCGAGGTTACCTTAAAAAAAATTATACAAAAGGTATGTCAATTTTTTAAATGTTTTAAAAATTATTAGTTTAAAGGTCTCGCTACGCTCGGCAAATTATAACAATAATTCTGGACAATATGTTATTGGTGTGCAGAGTCCCTGGCGGAGTCTCATTTTGACTATTTTTTATCTTTTTCAAGCGTGAACGGAAAATTCCCGAAAAAAATATTCATGGATTCGTAATGCCAGGGAAATTTCAGATGAAAAAACTGTACTTTTGGACCTTTGAAGCTCAGCTACCTGAAAATTCGGGTAACCGCACACTCCTAGTAATTTCCAACTAAATAAAAATTATGGGATAAGTAAAATATTTTCTGTTCCTCATTTGTTCGTCACCTTAGATGGTCTAAGGAATCCAGAGAAACGTATCAACGAGGTGTGGCTTTAATTTTTTTTTTTTAAGTTGACCGTTCTAAGCGCAATCTTTTTGTGGATTTTCTTATATACCTATTCTTTGGTTGTATATCGTCACCTAATAACACACTAACGCGCTTACATAATAAAATATCCTTTATCAGACATTAATTAGTAATTCATTAAACCATTAACTAACCCACTTTCACTACCCATTTTTACATCTTTACAAAAAAATTAACTATTAACAGACAAATAATGATAATTTATTAATAAGAAAATATTTTTCAAAATTTTGAAAAATATTTGTATGGAATCGTAAAGCCAAAGAAATTCCCGATTCAAAACTATACCTGCGGACCTTTGAAGTTTCTCATGAGAAGGTATACCTGAAGACCGATCTTACACCCCTATAATGAACTATATACCTAGATATAACTTAAAATACATAAAAAACATTCATTCATTTGAAAATTTGGTTAATTAAATGATTTTAGGTCTGTTATTTTTGTTACAGAGTTAATTTCTCTTTTCCTTTTATGCAATTTATATTAAACCGGGGTTGACTTTTTATGTGTAAAGAAAAAAGTATAGTTCACTCTCGGACAAAAAGAACAGATGATTTATTAACAAATAAAGACCACACTTAACCCTGGGTTTTTTTGTGTGAATTGTTAAGATTTTATTAATATACAATAATCAATATGCAATATTGATAATACAACCGCCGAAGATTATTTAAAATTACAAAAATTTTGCGATTGCCAGGGATATTTTTGGTTATATTTTTTATTTATGAAGTTTAATAAAAAATATTAAATGAATATGCGTTTCAGTTAGAAATCACTGGTTTTATACATACGTAACCACATACAGATTCTGTCTTAAAATCGATAAAAATCAAAAACCAAAATTTTATTACAAAGGGTTTTTCTTTGAGGAACCAAAATTTTTTGGACTTAAGACTGAAGTATTGTAAAAAAAGAACGAAAGCTATCAGAAAGAGTTTCAATTTTAAATATCAATTTTAAATTTCAACTTCAAAACATTGATATTGCAGTTGGGGCTTCTAAAAATATCTAAAACTTATTTTCTATTTTATTGCATACACACTGCTTCCAAATTAATTTTACTATATTGTAAATAGTTTACTTCAGGTAAGAACAATCCTCGAACCAAATAATGCATGCAAATTAAGATGGTGATTTCTAAATAATATTTAAATAAAACATGAATTTACTTTTATTAAATTTTATTTAAAAATTTGATGACTTTGGTGCAATAACTATTATCAAATTTTGATAATAAGATTTAACCAAAAGTTTTTTTAAATCTATTGACAAAAATTTATTTTATTAAGATTGCTTTAATCTTTTCCATTCCTATTATTATAATGATTATAATATAATATATAGTTATTTTTTATTTCTAATTTTATTATTATATAACTATTATTTGAATCATTCGCTCTTTATGTTGCACACTATCACGTTTTTTTTTTTTTTTTTAAATTTTTTTTCTATTATAGTAGTTGTTCAGGTCACTTGATTCTTGTTTTCATTATAGAAAATTTTCTACAAAAACAGAGATAAATTAAATTTTTACAATGATTAAAGGAAAAAAATATGGAACATTATTTATAATCAAATTTTGAACATAGTGCATGTATTTATAATAGACATAATAAATACTAAATACACTTGCTTTCAATATTAATATAACTAATTGCATTTTTGTTTTACTTTGTTTTTAAAATTTATATGCTTAAAAAAAAATTCCTATGCAATGTCTTCAAAGTTTTAAAATATTTTATTTGTGGGTACATTCATATATATACATATTATCTACACTGCAAAAAATACTGTCTTCTAAAATTCTTTTAAAACTGGAGACTTTAGAAATTTCGGAAAAAATTTTCAAACGCTAGAAAAAGTTGATCAATCAAAAATATTTTATAACTGTAGTTATTATAATTTAAAAATTAAAAATAAAGGTCCAAAAAAAAATTTGTAGAGGGCAGAATATTTAACAGTGGCAAAACAGAATATTTCAAATCCAAATCGTTTGAATTTATTAATTTTTGGAAACACTTTACTAAAATTTTTTAATTTTAAAAATCTAAACAATAATGAAAATTTTCAAAGACAGTTATAAAAGTAAATATTTTTCGTGTCAGCAAATTTCAATTTCAGAAAATTAAAGTCAAATATTATCAAACTATTGATTACTCAAGCTCTCTTTAATTAAAATTTATTCAAAATAGTCATTTATGAAAATAAAAAGCTGAAAATTTTCAAAAAACTACTGAAGTTTTGATATGGATTTGATTTATAACTATTTATATATAATATATATATAAATGTACCTTCAAACTTTAGTTTGATCTTTCTTATTTATTTCTTGCTGCTTTTTAGTATAATTTTTAGGCACATTTAAAAATTTTTTTAAAGTAAATATCGAATATTATTTTTAGTAGGTGAAAAAACTGCGAAAATACATATTTATCTGCTCACTGATTTTTTTATTTTTTCTTCTGCTTGCTGTTTTTTTTTTTAGGAAAACAAACTTTGAATTCATATTAATAATTTAAAAATAATTCCACTAAATACTTGTAAATCAAAATGGGTATATGTAAAGTAATTTTTTTGTTCAATGACTAAAAATTATCTTAAGCTGCTTTTTTTTCAAATATATATAGTACAAAATCTAATTTTAAAAAATTTTCTAAAGCTTAATTCTGAAAGTTCTAGTAAAAATTTATATAATTACATAATATATAATATTTTCAATGTAATAACAACAAACCAATTTTCACTTTATTAAAATAAATACTAATCCCTTTTTTAATAGTTTCTCTTTTTTTTTTTAATTTTCTTCTCTTTTATAATCTGAGTTAACTGAATTCACAATTATGAACAGATTAGATGAAATTTGACTCAAATTCAGCAATATAAAAATAGTTGAAACTATTATTGTAAAAGATATTTTCTTATGTGTCAATTATTCTATTTAAGTCAAATTTCATTTTTCTGGTATTTCTCACTTGTTTATTTTTGCACGTTATATGCATTCTTTTCACTTTTTTTCATTTTTACATTTGTTGCCTTTTAAAATTTTATTCATATGATCACTTTAAATAAAAAATATTACTTTGGCAATTTTCAAATAAAACAGTGCAAAATAATAAAACATTATTAGTATAGGATAAAACAAAATAAATTTGCAGAAAAAAAAAACAAAATTCCAAAAAGTTAATCAGATTTCTTCAAAAATAGCGAAACAGAAATTTAATGATCATCTGCATCTTGAACTCGTTGACGCTTTATTTGATTTAATTGTTGATTTTGGTGTAGGTGATGTTCTGCAGGTTCTGGGCTTTCCACAATTGCTAAAGGTGCTGGTGAACCAGGGGAACTATCAGACTCTTCGTAAATTCTTTTATTTATTATTGAGGCAGTTTCAGTGCCATAATTCCCACTAAAAATATTAAGTAAAATATATTTATTTTGTTCACTTTTATTTTAAGTTTATTATAAATTACCTGTAATTGTAACTTGTTTGTACAATAACAGGGGCAGGGCTATATTGTCCAGCTGGAGATAATGAGTGTTCCTCTATGACACTTCCAGGTAGTAAATATTTTTCTGAGAACACAGTTTTCATATAAAAATGTATAATATTCACCTATTTTTTTTTTTATGCTGATTAATTCATAAGTATAAAATTTTTTTTTTTACTTGTATGTTAATTGTTTTTTAAGATTGCGTCTACATATATGACATTAATATTAAAAATTAAAATTGTTGTTTTTGATAAAATGTTTTAACATAACCTCTTAAATGCATTAACTATAACCATGACTATAACAGTTAACTACTTGATTAACAAGCATAATATAAAATTTTAAGTTTAATTATAAAAACAAGATATAATATGATTTTTCAGGGAAAACCTGACTGGAAAATACGGCACATTTTAATAATATAAAAACCGTTGTTTTTATAATAAAAAACTTGCTAAAATTTCAGAAAAATTAACTGTTATTCTCATCAATTAAGCCTTAATAATTGTTTACAACAAAACATTTTAAGCTTTATTTTAACCTAAAATATTGTTTCTTACAATCACAATGCATTATCATAAAATAAAAAAGCACCATGTAAAACTGCATTATTATAAACTAAATAATATAAATTGCTAGTTACCATCTCTACAAAGGTCATTATTGATTCCATTTGTCACTACTGATGTTTGTTGCATCAAACGAGGCTTATGAGACTGTAATGGAGGTGGTGCATATGGATGACCAGGTGATCCTGGAGCTGATTGACTTGATAACTGACCTGCAGGGGAAGGTACACAACTATCCTGATAAGATTCTGGTCCTGGAGATCCTTCTCTGCTTAGAGATTCTGGAGTCATTATACCACTGATACCAACATGAGATGGTGATGCTGGAGCACTTCTAAAGAAATTTAACACGTATTAATAATTAATAATATTTGAAGAAAAGTATCTTTTAAAAAAACAAGGTCACCTTGATGACAATCCAAAAGGAGCCCGAAAACATGGCACACCTCGTTGTCTTCGTCTTCTAAACGCTTGTTCGATAAGTTTAGCTTCTGATTGTGGATCTATTCTCCAAAAAGAACCTTTTCCTGGTTCTTCTTGACTTCTTGGAACTTTGATAAAGTAACGATTCAAAGATAAGTTATGCCTAATTGAGTTTTGCCAACCTTTGTCAGCTGTTCTATAATATGGATAATTTTTTGTAATATACGAATATATTCCAGATAATGTTAATTGTTTATCACTAGCTGATGCTATCGCTTGTACAATAAGTTGAGCATACGAATACGGAGGTTTGGAGTCATCTTTTGGTGGACTATAATTATTTCCTGAATTCCCATTAGCTGTAAAAAAAATTGTTTTATATCTGAAATGCTATGATACATTGTTTTGTAAATAAACAAATGCTCTACCTCCAGTAGAACCCCCTCCTCCACCACCACCCCCACCACCACCTCCACCACTTCTATAGCGAGGTTCTGTTCCAGGTTCAGGACTTATTTGTCTACTTGTACTTTGTCCAACAGTTTCATGTCTTTCAATTCCAGGATTTTGTGGGTCATGTACAACTTGGGCAGCATAAGCAGCTACTGCTTGTAATTCTGCTGATATATTTCTTCTGTGTTGACCTGAACGAGGACTTGCAGGACAAGAATTAGCAGCGCTTATTGTTCCTGTAGGAGACGGAAAAGGACTGCTATATAATGTATCTGGTATATTTATACGAAGAGGAGGTAACGCTCCTCTTTGTTTTGGTGGAGATGGAATCCTAACATTGATTTGTTCTTGCTCATCAATCAATGATTGAAACACTAGCCTTATTGTGGTACTGGGAAATCTGAATGTACATCTGCAAAAGCATAAAAGTAGATTTAAGCATTAAACAACAGAGGCTTAATAGTAACTTACGTCTTTGGCAGTTGAAATGCAGGTGCTCCTTTTCGCTGGAAAACACCATCAACAAAAACGCCATTTTTTCCATTGCATGTTAAAAGGAAGTAAGGATGCTCATAATGTATCTCTAAATGTTTTCTTGATATAAAACTGGAGTGTCCCATATTAACATCAACTTCGCCTTTACTACTATTTCTGCCGATGATAATTCTTCTTTGCCTTACCATGTACTCAAATTCTCTTCCTTCAAGACGTGCTATAGGAGCACCCTTAGTTTCTAAATTCCATTGCATTTTTGAGGGACTAGCTGGTGCAGACTTTAAAGCTAATAGCGCCCAAGCATCGCTCTCTTGAGTCTTTGTATAAGTAGTCATTTTTGAATATCTACTTAAAGGTATGCGTAATTTTATATAAATAAATATATAAATCTCAATTAAAATTTTAATATATCTTTATATATATTTTTTTTTCTTGTATAATTCACATATTTTCTAAAATAGAAAATAAAAGTCTAATATAGTTTGTTTATCAGTCAGAAAAATGAAACATCTCGTGCAGTTTTAGATCACAAGCTCTGAACTTTATTTTTTATATTAATTTTTTTCATCTAGTGTTGATGTTTTTTATTTATGTAAACGTGTGCGTGTAATATGGCCGGCCTCCTCCTCCTCCCTCTGCCGCCTCTTGGAGCTCCGTCTTTTCGTCACCCTGGAATAACAACAATCATTGTAAATATATAGATACTATAATATTTGCATTATTAAATCAAACGTACAAAGTAGTTGCGAAAAAATTGTTATAAAAAATTGTCTATCTCCTTTTTTCTTGTTTCTAAAAAAATCCTCGCGGCATGCTCACGATTAAAGAAAACCACGAAAGATTTGATTCTTATAAAAAGTATATATCTTAATTTTTATAATACTTTTTGAAATTTGTAAATATTTCCAAAAGATATGAAAAATTTATAGAAATAACATGTGTAACACAATAACAATAACAATAAATAATTAAATAAAATGAGATCGCGCACCTTCGATCGCCACCAACACGAGGACGTGAGTGTCAACGAATATATGTGTGTAACAACAGTATATATGGGGGTATACATACATGTGTAATATATTTATATAAAAATATATTATTATTATTCTCTTTTACTTTCTTTATTCTCTTCCCTTGTTTATAATATTCTTCTTGTTAACGTAATCGAAAGAAAAATGTTATTAATAAATTAAGAATATTGATATTTTTAAAAATCTAGGTATACATGCTTTGAAATAGTAAAACATTAATTATCAATAAACGTATTTTTATTTGAATTTATATTTTTATTTACTATCTAATGAAGTAATAATTATTAAAGTCATCAATTGTTGATGCTTCGTGTTATCTAAATAAAATATAAATAATATGTGTATATACTTATTATTTGTTTTTCTTATAACGTTCTGTTTACCCGTAAAATATTATATGAAATCACTTGCACAAAAGAAATATATATTTATTATTATTATTATTGTTTTAGACTAAAAAAACGTGGGTGGTTACCACGTGATTAAACGACAATAAATATAAACTATCTGAAACAATGAATATATATATTATTTATATATATATATTTTTTTAGGTATAAACTGACGAAAACAAAACTTACTAATACACCAAAAGTACTTATACCAAAATATGAATAATACCCATGAATAACTATAATTAATTTTTATTATTTTTTATTATGTTTGGGTACCTATTTTGAAGCGCGTAAAACCCGTGAATTCAAAAAAGGATTAGAAAAAATTGTCAAGTTGCTCTTTCTATAAACGAGATTAATTTTTTTTAACTCTGTGTGACTTTGACTATATAATCTTTGCTATAATAGTAAAAGCACATGCCGGGATTTAAAAAAATTAATCTAATATAGAAAGGGCTTAATGGTAAAATTTAAATTAAAATAGAATTATATCGTTTGAAAAGTAAATATGCTGCATACAGATTGTATATAATGTGAAAATGGACGAACTCAATAAAATCATATAAGATTAAATTTGAAATTTACGTTTTGTAATAGTTATTATATACAGGTAAACAATAATATTTACTTATCCAAGCATTGGAATGCACAATTCAAAAAATATTATTATGGATATATTATAATAGATGCATCGATGTGTGTTTTAGTTTTGTGTTGTCAACGATATTCTAATTACCTTATACTATGCTAATTATTGTTAATAATTAATATATGAATAAAAACATTATTTTTTGACATGTATAACATATAAAGTAAGTTTTACGAAAGAAAAATCTTTTTTCCTAATATTTATATTTATTCTAATATATACCGTCTATTACACACATACTCGACACATGTCTATATTATTTTTATAATAAAAACAAGAGAAGGGATAAATGTAATGTTTTGCAATATATAAATAGCACAGAGTCATTATAGAAACAAAATAAAAAATAATGTGGTTGAAGATGAATTATAGTTAGTAAAGAATAAATTTTAAATTAGAACACTGAACAAAAAGAGTTCACTCAATGATTATGGGAAAAACCAAAGTAATTATGTTCTAATCTCAATAATTGAGCGTCATTTACTGCGGTCATAATTGTCGTTGTCCATTCGGGGCAGTTTTCCGTATCCCGGAACCTAAAAAAACGCACTTTATGAAAAGACCCAAACCCACAGTTTTGAATCCCTCAAACCCTTGGCAATGTCACCATTTTCTTAGATTTTGAATTTTATGCTAACATTTTCTGAAAATTAGGTTTTTTCAAAAAAATCGGATTTTAACCTGCACTGCCCCTTAATATTTATTTTTAAAAAAATTTTTTTAAATGAATATATAAGTCTTAATATATATATTTTTTGTATTAATTTTTTTTTTATTGTCCCATCTTGTAAATATGGACCGGAAATTTGAAGGTTGTTTTTTTGCGATAACCAGGAAATCTCCACTCCAGGTACCCTGAAAAAAAAAATTCGACGAGGTTATTTTTAGAACCCTTATACCTAGTGCGGAAACCAACAAAATCTTGAAATTTTAAACAAATAAAAAATTGGACCGTAAAAGAAAAAAAAAATCAATTTTCGCGCACGAAATTGGACCTTCCCTGACGGAACTTTACTATAGAAAACTATAGACGTGGTATACGATAGAAAACCATAGACCATTGAATACTATAGAAATTTGAAAAATTACAAACGAACTGATAAATTTATTGATTAAAAATTAAAAAAATAAAAATTCGCGGATTTTAACTTTTTTTTTTTGGCTATTGATAAAAAAATATATTTTGGTCGTGATAGCGAAATCAAAAATAAAAAAAAAAAAATTCCTCTAATTGTTATTAACAAATTACAAATTATTTTTCCAATTTTCGAAACCGCCCAATTTAAGAAAATTTCTCGCTCTATCTCAACTAATCTAAATCAGTTTTTAACTTTTTTGAAAAATTTTTGGCTATAATTTTTTTCAAACATTACTTTAAAACATAGGCAAAAAAAAAATTAATTAAAAAAAAGTTTGGGGCTAATATATATTAATTAGCAAATTTTTTCGGAAATATTTTTACTATAACCAAAACTTTAACTTCAAATCAAAAAAGTATCGAGGGAATTTTGAGTAGGAAAAAACTTGAAGTGAGGGAAAAATCGAGAAAGACCTTAAGATTATTTTTACATAAAAATTTTTTTAATTGAAACAATAACAAACAATATACAATTAAAATAAACAATGCGTAAATTAACCGCGCGCGTCAAAGAAACACATAAAGTAGGCACCTTTATTACTCCAGTCAAATCACGGGGGGGGGGGGGAGCGGTATTGTTTGTGGCCGCCACCAGATGTGGTCTACTATAGGTTTTTTGGGTCTCTGAACACGAAAATCGGGGTCTTTTCTATGAGAAATTGGGGCTTGACCCATAAATTAGCCCTCCAAGATTTGGTCTAATAAGGGTTTTTGGGATTGCTGATCACGAATATTGAAGTTATAAATATGAAAAATTACCCCTTCACCCTTAAATTGTCCAAAACTAACCCTAAAAAGGGTATTTTCGCTACTTTTGCTCTAGCCCTCCAAGATTCGATCTAATAGGGTTTTTTGGGTCACTAATCACAAAAATTGATGTCTTTTCAATTAAAGCTTAACTCTTCACCCTCAAATTAGCCAAAACTACCCCTGAAAAAGGTCTTTTTGCAACTTTCACTCTAGCCCTCCAAGATTTGGTCTAATAGGATTTTTCGGGTCCCTGATCACAAAAATCGATTTATATTAAATTAAAACTTAACTCTTCACCCTTAAATTAGCCAAAACTACACCTAAATGGGGTGTTTTGGCTACTTTCGTTCTAGCCCTCTAAGATTTGGTCTAATAAGGTTTTTTGGGTCGCTGATCACAAAAATCGATGTCTTTTTAATTAAAATGTAACTCTTCAAGCTTAAATTAGCCAAAACTACTCCTAAAAAGGGCACTTTCGCTATATTCGTTCTAGCCTTCTAAGATTTGGTCTAATAGGGTTTTTTAGGTCGCTGATCATAATAAACAGCCCTTGAAGGGTTATATTGAAGCATAATAAAAATTTTTGTGTATACTGTATTTATGACGATAACTATTATAATATAGACGATACAACTGAAGTGCACTCGGTCCAGAGTATGGAGTATGATTAATCGTATGTATTGTATAAATTTTGAAAAATGTTTAAAAAATTATTTTTTTTTGTACGTTTTTGTACTTTTTTTAAAAGAATTTGTAATGTTTAATAGAAAATATAAAATATAATTACTTAAAAATTTATGATTCATTTATTTATACCTTTCAAAACTTTTAGAAGTAGTTTTAGCAAATTTAAGGGTAAAGAACTAATTTTTAATTGATAAAACCGTGTTTTTCGTGATCAGCGATCTAAAAAACCCTTTTAGACCAAATCTTGGAGAGATAGAGCGAAAGTTGCAAAAGCACCCCTTTTAGGTGTAGTTTTGGCTAATTTAAGGGTGAAGAGTTAAGTTTTAATTTAATATACATCGATTTTTGTGATCAGCGACCCAAAAAACCCTATTAGACCAAATCCTGGAGGGCTAGAGTGAAAGTTGCAAAAAGACCCCTTTCAGGGGTAGTTTTGGCTAATTTAAGGGTGAAGAGTTATAAGCTTTAATTGAAAAGACATCAATTTTTGTGATTAGTGACCCAAAAAAACCCTATTAGATCGAATCTTGGAGGGCTAGAGCGAAAGTAGCGAAAACACAACTTTTAGGGGTAGTTTTGTCTAATTTATGGGTCAAGCCCCAATTTCTCATAGAAAAGACCCCGATTTTCGTGTTCAGAGACCCAAAAAACCTATAGTAGACCACATCTGGTGGCGGCCACAAACAATACCGCTCCCCCCCCCCCCCGTGATTTGACTGGAGTAATAAAGGTGCCTACTTTATGTGTTTCTTTGACGCGCGCGGTTAATTTACGCATTGTTTATTGTAATTGTATATTGTTTGTTATTGTTTCAATTAAAAAAATTTTTATGTAAAAATAATCTTAAGGTCTTTCTCGATGTTTCCCTCACTTCAAGTTTTTTCCTACTCAAAATTCCCTCGATACTTTTTTGATTTGAAGTTAAAGTTTTGGTTATAGTAAAAATATTTCCGAAAAAATTTGCTAATTAAAATATTTTACGTAATATTTTAGCCCCAAACTTTTTTTTAATTAATTTTTTTTTTGCCTATGTTTTAAAGTAATGTTTGAAAAAAATTATAGCCAAAAATTTTAAAAAAAAATTAAAAACTGATTTAGATTAGTTGAGATAGAGCGAGAAATTTTCTTAAATTGTGCGGTTTCGAAAATTGGAAAAATAATTTGTAATTTGTTAATAACAATTAGGGAATTTTTTTTTTTTTATTTTTGATTCCGCTATCACGACCAAAATATATTTTTCTATCAATAGCCAAAAAAAAAAAATTTAAATCCGCGAATTTTAATTTTTTTAATTTTTAATCAATAAATTTATCAGTTCGTTTGTAATGTTTCAAATTTCTATAGTATTCAATGGTCTATGGTTTTCTATCGTATACCACGTCTATAGTTTTCTATAGTATAGTTCCGTCAGGGTTTTACGTTAAAAAAAAAGTACAAAAAAGGCAATTTTATATATTTTTGTTGGTTTCCGCACTGGGTATTTAGTTTATAAAAAAAATTTTAAAAAAAGTCTAGTCAATCCAACCAGTATTTTTAGAGCAATCCTGGTTACCGATTTCAAAAAATGGTTTCGAGAAAAACACGTTTAAAGTTTTTTTTTCCCATTCACAAACCTGATTTCCTGCTTAAAAAAAACCTTAATATTCTTTTAAAGGTAACGGATTTTTGTACACAAATTTTTTTTCATATTCTTGAAACATTTTTACAGACAAAAAAAATAAAAAAAAATATCAAAAATTTAAAAAAATTTTTCAGAATCGTGCCTTAATGCAGAATAAGAAAAACTAGAAGGACGGTGTAAGGCAGAGAAATCAAAATTCCAAAAAATCAGTGCATATTTGATAAAATATTAGATGTTATTTGTAAAAAGCAAAAACTTACCATAAAATACAAGGTTTAATAAAATGAATTTCGGAATTTATTCTATTATTTACTTTGATGCATTCTGATTTTACGAATCTGGGAATGAATTTCTGCTAAGCTTTTTTCATAAAAAATAATGAACTACCTAAATCTAAAAGAGGGATTCAAAAGCTCCCATTATTTTCAAAATAAAGAATGGCCCAAATCGCACGTAAATTACCTTCCGAGGCGAAGCCGAGGATGGTAAACTGCGATTTGGTTCATTCTTTGTTTATGGCCGAGGATTATACAAAATTTTTCTGCGACTGTGGCGAGAAAATACGTCTTTGCCGTATTTTGCCAGAAATACGTACTTCCGGGCCGCAGTACAGAAAATGCGTTTTTTTGTTTTATAAATAAAAATTGGCTCAATCACCCCCCCCCCCCTTTTTGAAACTTTTTTGAATCAAGTAGTGAACTTCCCTTGTTATTCTATCTTCGGATAAAATTCAAATTTTGTTTCCGCGGCGCGATTCGAAAATATGCGTTTTTTTGCCACTGACGAAGAAAAATGTTTTGCCCTCGGCCTTAAAAAAAGAGTGCTCCAGATCGCAGTTTGTCATCTTCGGCTTCACCTCGAATTGCGCAATTTACGTGCGCTCTTGGCCATTCTTTGCTTTAGCGGCCTAGGATAGATAAAAATATAACTAATTAAACTATATACAACCAAAAGTAAAATATGGCCCCCCAATTATAGTAATTTATAACTTTGGAAGTTACCATTTTGTTTTAAAGAATAGGGTTACAGGAATCCTCCGCTATACGCGGTTAATGCGTTCCACGAAAGTGATACCGAAATCGCGAATTACCGGGACCTTAGTCTTATAAGATTAGAATTAGGGGGTTACGTTCCAAGAGAAAAATTAGACACAATTTTTAATTTATTTATTACCTCCTCTATTTATTTTACGAAATTTTGCTTCTGAGCCTAAATTTGAAACGCTTTTTCCCAATATCCATCTCGTTAGCACGTATTGATCTGATTGTTGACTCATTCACCTTAAATTTTTTCGCGGCTGTTGCTACTTTTTCTGTCTTTAAAAATCGAGTATTTTAAGTTTTTGACCAAGATCCATAACAATTTTATTTCGTTTTTGACCAAGGCCCGTAACATTTTTATTTTGTTTTTGAATTTTATTTTTTGGTGCCATAATATTATCTACTTTTAATTTTGTATTGTCAAAAAATTTATTCTAATATAACTAATATAAAGTCCCATTAACAGATCTATATCCAAAAGTATCAAGAATTTTTCATCTATTTTCTTCTGAATCAAGACCAACAAACTACTCCTATGAATTTAAATCCTTATTATTCTCTCCAAATGTTTCCTTCGAAGAAGGCCTTCAGATCCAAAAAGCAAAGAATTGCAAAAAAAGTATGAATTAATTTTTGCTAACGAACTTAAAAATACAGTGTGTTTCTATACAGATAGGTCTAAGACAGGAGAGGAATTTGGTGGAATTGGAATTTATATTAGCAACAATGAAAAATGTCAGCATCGTTCTCTAAAATATGCATCTATCTTTTCACTTAAAGCTATGACTATCATAGAAACACTAGATAAAATTAAACACGAAAAGAAAAAAGTTTTTCAATCTTCAGCGACTCTATGAGTGTCCTAAAGGCTCTAGTTCATTGCGCTAAGATAACTAAATTATTGGCATCAAGCAAAAAATCAGGCATATGACAATTACTGGAAATAAAGACATTAATCTCTTCTGGATCCCATCACATTGTAATATACCTGGTAACGTGGAAGCTGATAAGATTGCTAAAAACTCAATTAGACATGGAAGAGACTCCCAGTTATCTATACCTGTAAAAGATACCTTTTCAATCCTTCTGGAGAGAAAGTATGCTTCAGTCTTTCAACTTATGGTGTATAATTTCTTTTGCAATCAAAAGAAAGTATTACTATCAAAATTTCTATTCAGATAATAAAAAACCATGGTTTGACAAGATAGAAGCCAACAGAAAATCTTTAGTATTGATAAACAGAATCAGATCTGGTCATACCCACACAGCACAAAACCTTTTCAAAACGTTTCTAAAACGTTTCAAATGTCCGCTTGGTTTTTGGCCAATTGCTAGCAAACTAAGGAAGCTATGATACCCTGCCTTTTGATAAAATATAGCTCAATATTTAAGGAAGGTGTACAACTTGGTTAGAGCACTTAGCTTATCCAAGTTTTCGTGTAATCGAATTTTGAACGAAAATGCATTTTTTTTTTTGTAAATTCGATTACACAAAAACTTGAAAAAGCTAACTGCTCTATCCAAGTTGTACACCTTCCTTAAAGATTGAGCTACATTTTATCAAAAGGCAGGGTATCATAGCTCTCTTAGTTTGCTAGCAATTGGCCAAAAACCAAGCGGACATTTGAAACGTTTTAGAAACGTTTTGAAAAGGTTTTGTGCTGTGTGGGTACTTCAACAAAACAACATCTATTTAGGTTCAACATTGTTAATGATCTCAATTGTGTTTGTGGTGAAGAAGAATCAGTTGAACATATTATATGGCAGTGTGAAAGATTCGACGAGCAGAGAAAATACTTATAAAGACTATAAATGAGTTCTTAGGATTAGGACCTTATAATCTAGAATATTAAATCTAAGAATATAAATGTATATGGAATATTAAATAATTCTTAAAATAAATTTTAAAGATCTAGGTATATTCGTTGTAAAAATTGATGAGAGAATGTAACAAAACGTGAACAATATAAAAGTTTAAACATTTTAAAATTAAAATCAACTTTTTTTGACTTTTTTCACTGACTTAATTAATTTTTAATGAATAAAATAAAACTGGTATTTTAATTAGACTGTGCGAAGCACAGTCTATACCCGCGACAAAATCTCACTTTTGTTCGCGCTCGTTAAGGTCACAGTGATCTCCGATTAAGTTCAAAATTTATATATAAGTTAGATATAAGACAAACATGAACTGTATTGATTTTGAGCCAAATCGATAATATAGTATCGATATTATAGCCGATTAATGGGAATGAAAGGGTTAAAAACACAAAATGTCGAATATAAGACATATTTCAGGATAAAAATAATCATTCCAGATTGCAGCAGATACCCTGGAGGTATAATTTTTCATTTTCCGCACGAATATATTTTCCGATTTTCCAAGATGGCGGCCCGATAAATTTGAAAAACTGAACTTTTAACTTTACAGAGGGGTTTTATGAAGTTCAAAATTTATATATAAGTTAGATATAAGACAAACATGAACTGTATTGATTTTCAGCCAAATCGATAATATAGTACCGACATTATAGCCGATTTACGGGAATGAAAGGGTTAAAAACACAAAATGTCGAATATAAGACATATTTCAGGATAAAAATAATCATTCCAGGTTGCGGCAGATACCCTGCAGGTATAATTTTTCATTTTCCGCACGAATACATTTTCCGATTTTCCAAGATGGAGGCCCGATAAATTTGAAAAACTGAACTTTTAAATTTACAGAGGGGTTTTTTAAGATAAAAAAAGCGAATATTCGGTAGAAAATATTCATTTTTTTAACTTACAAAATTTTCCGATTTTCCGATATAGCGAACCCGATTTTCCAAGATAACAGACCAATAAAATTGAAAAAATTAACTTTTAATTTTACAAAGGGGTTTTTTAGGACAAAAAATAAAATATTCAGTGGAAAATATTCATTTTTTTAACCTAAAAAATTTTCCGATTTTCGAAGATAGCGGGCCGAAAAAATTAGAAAAAATAAACTTTTTTAACTTTACAAGGGGATTTTTTAAAGCAGAAAAAACGAATATTCGACAGAAAATATCCAGTTTTTTAACCTAAAAAATTTTCTAATTTTCCGATATAGCGGACCCGATTTTCCAAGATAGCGGACCAAGAAAATTGAAAAAATGAACTTTTAACTTTACAAAGAAGTTTTTTAGAACAAAAAAAACGAATAATCGATAAAAAATATTCAGTTTTTTAACTTACGAAATTTTCAAATTTTCCGAAATAGCGGACCCGATTTTCCAAAATAGCGGACGAATAAAATTGAAAAAATTTACTTTTAACTTTACAAAAGGGTTTTTTAGGACAAAAAAAACGAATATTCGGTGGAAAGTATTCATTTTTTTAACCTGAAAAATTTTCCGATTTTACAAGATAGCGAACTAAAAAACTTGAAATAATGAACTTTTAACTTTACAAGGGGGTTTTTTAGAACAAAAAAAACGAATATTCGGTTGAAAATATTCATTTTTTTAACCTAATAAATTTTCGGATTTTCCAAAATAGCTGGCTGAAAAAATTTGAAAAAATAAACTTCTTTAACTTTACAATGGGATTTTTTAAAGCAAAAAAAAACGAATATTCGGCAGAAAATATCCAGTTTTTTAACCTAAAAAATTTTCCAATTTTCCGATATAGCGGACCTGATTTTCCAAGATAGCGGACCAATAAAATTGAAAAAATGAACTTTTAAATTTACAAAAAGGTTTTTTAGAAGAAAAAAAACGAATAATCGATAAAAAATATTCAATTTTTTAACTTACACAATTTTCCGATTTTCCGATACAGCGGACCCGATTTTCCAAGATAGCGGACTAATAAAATTGAAAAAATTAACTTTTAACTTTACAAAAGGGTTTTTTAGGACAAAAAAAATGAATATTCGGTGGAAAATATTCATTTTTTTAACCAGAAAAATTTTCAGATTTTACAAGATAGCGGATCAAAAAACTTGAAATAATGAACTTTCAACTTTACAAGGGGATTTTTTAGAACAAAAGAAACGAATATTCGGTGAAAAATATAAATAAATGGAAGCAAATTTACGAAACATTAAATATAAATGAAAATGAAAACATAGATTTAAATGAATTCACTGATAAAGATGGAATTCCAGAAGAAATAAATGATGACAACATAAAAAATGCATTTGAATTTCTATCAGGATACCATAATGACAATTTAGAAAGAGATTTAGGAAAAAGAGCAATAGATTTATGTTATAACTGGAATATGCCTATTGAAAACAAACCAACTGAATCAGAAATACATTCTTTTCTGAATACCTACAAATCTCAACAAAAAAAGAAATTATATAAAGAAAATACAGAATCTAAAATATCTTTTACAGATGACCAACAACAAATATTAAACTTGTTAGATAGTCAAATAACCAATATACAAAACAATACTATGACAGCAAATAGTATAAAAAGAGTTATAATACAAGGCAAAGCTGGTTCTGGTAAAAGCACAATAATCAAAGAAATGGTTAAGAGGATTACATCAATTTTCGGAGATGATTCAGTTAAAGTAGCGGCATCAACAGGTATGGCAGCAGTTAACATATATGGACTAACATTACATTATTTGCTACGATTACCTTTAAACTACAAGTTATTTTCTAAATTAGAAAATCAAAATGCAAAAAAATTTCAAACGGATTTGAAAGATTTGAAATTTTTAATAATAGATGAGATGTCTTTGATCGGGTTAAGAACTTTATTTCAGATAGAATCACGATGTCGAGAAATACATGCTAATGAAATCGATGAACCTTTTGGCGGAATCATAATTTACTTACTTGGAGATTACAATCAGTTGACACCGGTTGGAGACACAGCAGTATTTAGTGATAAAAAACTAACAGACAATTTACAAACACAAGGAAGAATAATTTTTAAACAATTTCAAAAGTATTATTGTCTCCAAAACGCACACAGACAAAAGGGTAATCATACCCCTTACTCACAATTGCTTGATGAAATAGCAAATGCAGAGTTATCTCAACATAATTATAACTTGTTATATAACCGAAGAGAGACAGTTATCCCCAAAGAAGAATTAGACAATTTCCAAAACGCAATTCATTTGTTTCCAACGTGTGCACAAGTTGAAAAACATAATGAAACATTTTTGAAAAATACGGGACACCCAGTTGCACGAATAATTTCTACAAACACACCAAATATTGCCATGCGTTGCTCAGACGAAAAAGCAACAGGATTACAAAGTATATTATACTTGTCAAAAAATTGTAGAATAATGTTACGTACGAATTTATGGGTAGAAGGTGGATTAACAAATGGGAGCTTAGGATACATACGGGAAATAATATATGCTGATAATGAATCACCACCACAATTACCTCAAGTATTAATGGTTGAATTTGACAATTACAAGGGACCTTTTTTGTATAAAAATTATTTCCCAATTATTCCTGTAGAAAGAACTTGGAAACATAACAATATTCTATGCAGTCGCACGCAATTTCCAATTATGTTATCATATGCTCTAACTATTCATAAATCTCAAGGACAAACATTAGATAAAATTTTCTTACACATAGGAGACACGGAAAGACAATTAGGTATCACGTATGTCGGTTTAAGTCGAGTTAAGTCAATTAATGATGTAATTCTAATAAAAGGTTACAATAAATATCGTTTTGACTCGATACGACTTTCTTCATCTTTTAAAGTGAAACAAGCTTTCATGCAATCATTAAACAAAATTAATAAACCAATTGAAGAATAAAATATTGATTAAAAAATTTTTCAAAAATAAATCATATTTAATCAAAAATTAATTAATTAAAGTTATTATTTTGAATATACATTTAATTAATTACTTTTATGTAAATAAACATGCTAATACTGTAAATATACACATACAATATTTTGTACATTAAATATTTATTGTTTATAACAAAATAAGTTTGATTCTTTACTTCACCTAATATACCCAATTAATAATATTTCAAATAATAATAATCGCCTGTATTTAGGAAAAAATTTAGTGGGTTGTTATGCTTCGCACGGTCTATAATTGTTAGCAATTATCTAGTATTGCTCTTATGGGAAAATTAGCTTGTCTTTAAAAAATACAGTTTACATACATTTTACATCCTTTCTCGACTTGTTTTCAAAAAGGATCTTCACAAATCATATAGAAATTGGATCTCGGTCAAATTATCTAAAAATTTAGTATAATATTCGTAAAGTCATTCCGAGCAATAGTCCTAATAGGTAAAGAACCATAAAAAGCTAGTTTTTGTATCACACCCTAAAGGCGTAAATATCGTACTCAAAAAATATTTTTATTTTAAAAGTATTACTCCAATAAAATACGAAGGCGGGGCTGTATTACTCGTAAACACGTGATTTGATCTTGTATATGTTTTATGAATTGATGATCACGAATTTTGGAGAAGATATGACTTAGGCCACCGTAAAACTACGTCACCGGAGATTTTGCCACAAAGAGTTCGCTACAAAAGTATGACCACCAAAAAATATTGACACATAAAAATTCCATACAGAGTTTAATATAAAAACATTTTTTGGATATGTTTTATATCTTATCTATTTTTTACCTCTTTTGCACGTGGGCACACCAAGATTGGCAGAGGCCTTCAAAAATTAGATATGTTGTTTTATTTTTTATAAGCAGTCAATGTACACGTTTATGCATACATTGATGCACTTAAAGAAAATTGAAGGGGCAAGTTTTAGTATAAAGAAATAGTATGTATAAAATAGGGGATTCATTAATTGCGTTAGTAGAACGTCTTGGATATTGGGAACTGTGCTGGCATTCGCCGGTACTGAAGAAAACCACAAAAACTTCCGAGAGCACAGTCGATCACGCAGTATTCAAATTCTACTAATAAATTAAATATTTATTTTTAAGAAAAATAAAAACAGAATGGGTTCTATGAGTTTCGAACTTGACCTGCCCGGACGACAGGCACGAGTCCTAGCTCTGAGCTACTGTATATTATATTAAATATGAGATTCTCGAAGCGTCTACGAATCAATATAATTAAAAAAAAAACATGGAAAGAAAAAACAAATCAACTAACTACTAACCGATACCCTTCGTACACGCAAAAGCCACCGAGCGTTTCGTCCAGATACTTTCGAATCGCATGGCTCAAGGACCCGTAACCATACATCATGGGACATATCCCGGACGTTTCTGGCTAGTGGAGCCTGTAAAACAAAAATAAAAAAAATATAAAGTAAGAGTCAAGAGTGAGAGTAGTCAAGAAAGCACAAAGTAGCAAAATGGAGATCGCTTACCTCACCGAAACATGCATCTGGAAAAAGCACTCCTTGTACAGATCCACCTTGCGATTCGGTTTGCAAACGGCCTCGAGTCCAAGTATTAATTTAGGACCAAATATACCTCATATTTTTTGCCAAATGTATACAACAATATCTTCACAAACATTATCTTTTATGATAACTATGTCTAAACACATATTATTGAACCAACCTGGTTTAAACCCTCCTCCGAGAAAGACTATAAAAACCGCTGCTTGAGGGCATATCAGTCAGTTCGGGGTATCATACCAATAGGTACGGGCATGCGAGCAAGTCTGTTTATCTGGTCATTCATAAAGTCTATCTATTTAGTGTGTAATAAAGTCTTATCTTGAACTTTGACTAAATAAAAGTGTATTAGTGAAAACACTGTTATTTAATTGAACTGCTTCTTAAACCTTTCCGAAAAACATCCCACGGAAATCCGGGAGTATCCTGAATCGCCACAAAGTTTTTAGAATCCGGCGTTATCCGGAAGACATTCTTTACGAAATTTTCTACGGATAACTTTACGAAACTGCACGACGCTGAAACTAAAATAGTTTTCTTTTTCAAGGGTAAGGCTCTCTCTCTCTCTCTCGAATATTTTATTTACAGGACACAACCATCAGCAACAGCAATTTAATAATAAGAATTTTTACGACGAACGTCGGTTCGAGGCTCTGGTGAGGGGAAGAAAGATCCGCTTTCTGGACCTTGGAGACGACTCGGGTGCATGGCGACATTGCATCCTTCGTCCTTTAGCCGACGACCCCGCCGCAAAATATATACGACGATCCGATGAAGACGTCGAGTTAGTAGAGGTCAGTCGTCAAGCGGTGGTGGAGGAATCAACCGAAGTAAACCTACCTGTAAACCTTTTCCCTGTGGATTTGGACTTTAAATTTTACGTCTCACCGTTTATATATAAAATTTTTATCATTCCACAATATGCTGGGCTCTATCTGCCTATTTTGTATAAATACTAGCAGATACCCAAGCAGGAGTGGCCTCAAGACAGTGTAAGAAGAATGGACGTTGTCCATGGAGGTATGGCAAGATCTCTAACATTTTATGCAGCAGCTAGTTTTGACGGCCGCTTTCATCCTGACGAAGCCTTTAAAACTCGATCAATTAGGGAAAAATTGAACGATAGAGAAAATGCGAGACGTCACGGTGGACTAAGGGCAACATTAGTAGACGCCCACGTGATGGCATGAGACGTGAGCGAACGCCTGCGTTCACAGACAAGTGTCCTCGGCTGTATTTCGGCTTCGGCCTTCGGATTATTATTTGGAAAGTGGTAACACTAGTGGATGTCGAAACGAAAGTGGCAGACTAAGAAGAACTAGAAATCTTAGACAATTTGAACCTCTTACATCGGGTACGGCGGCGGCGGCGGTGGTGGCCGAAGATCAGTCGATGGACGACGACGATGGCGGTGGCACAACGATAATTTCTGTAAGTATACAGACACTCTTGCAACGCTTGAGCGATCGCCGAAATAATTGTCTGCTACTAACTCGGATTTTCTTTTTTCTTTTCAGGAGCAGGAGCAGCAGAGGCAGAGGAAAAGAGCCCTCAAAAGGGGCAAATCCTCGGAACGCACCAAGAGCAAGTACAACTGGCCGCGTTTGACATGTTATTTATATCAGACATTATTATTAATATTATTATTTTGTTTTTTCTTTATATATATACAGTCTCTTAATATAACGAAATTTGTTCTTTATATAAAATTTTATCTTTTATTTATTTTTATTCATGCATTTATTTTAAATTATTTAATGCATTTATTTACATTACATTCAGGTGTTAATTTAACTTTATTTACATGATATTTGTTTAGAAAAATATGATATAAACTTAATAAGCTGAGGGAAAAAATCATTTATATGTTTCTGAAAAAACACACCTGTTTCATCTAAATTAAAAATATCTCTTGGACTAAATTTTGATTTAAGACTATCAAAATATGTTAAAAAATCATAAATATCTGTTTCCTTCACTTTTTCTAATTCACCACAAATAACATGTTGACTAATATGAAACCGGGTCTGTAACCAGCAATCAGACGCTTTAAAACCATCATAGTCCAACTTCCTGTGCGATTCTAAAAGCCTTATCATTAATAATTTTTCCATCAAGTGGAACTTTAGATTGTCGGACTTCTTTAAACAATACAAATAACAATTCTTCTAAATCTTCAAATTTAGCTGTACACATTTTCTTTTTTTTCGAAGTATGATTTTCCTCAGCTAAAGCTTCATCAATCTTTTCTCTGTCTTTAATTATTGTTGATAATGAAGATTTTGGTAAATAAAAAGAAGCTTGCGATTTCAGTTTCTGTTTTTAAATTTTTATCAACTTCTTCGAGAATTTTTAATTTAATATTAAGATCTAAACACTTTCTTTTAGGCATATTTAAAGATATATTGTAAATAAATTGTAAAATAAAAGATACTTTATAGGCAATAGTTTTTTTAATACTGTTATTTTACTCAAAATTTAAATAAATATGAATAAAGAGTTCGCTATATAAAATAAATTTTTCGTGGTGGGGTCAAAAACCAGTTCGCAATTCGTTATATCGAAAATTCGTTATACGGTTTAAAAATCCCATAAGACCTTTTAGAAATCTGCCGGGACCGGCTGATTGGTTCGGTATATCGAGCAATTCGTTATATAGTTGTTCGTTATATCGTGAGTTAACTGTATATTGTAATTTTTTATTTCCTTTTTTTGTAATCTCTATCAATGTGTATTGTATAATTATTTACGACACCTTAAATTAGACAACATTTTTTTGTAAGTATTATTTTTTGTATATATTTTGTATAAATTAATAATTAGTTATTTTTTTACGTATTATTATTATTATTGCTTTTATTCTGTATTGTTTGTTTTTAATAATAAATAAAATTTTTTGTTTTTTGTATCGTAACTTGATTTTAATTTTTATTCCCTACTCCTGTATCCTAAATCTAAAAAAGTTGAGAAAAGAAACCAAAAAAAAACTTTAACGTAAGTCTTGAACCTATCTTCCCTTCCCACCCTTCCCCTTTTGGTACGCACCTAAACAACTAATCACAACTAGCGAGCATAGTCTCTGTTAATTTATCCATATTTATAAGAGAAAGAAAGAATTATATTAATTTAAAGCTTCTTTCATATTACAAAAAAGTCATAGCACAGTTAAGAATGTACAATTCATACGCACCTAGAATACTTTTAAAAAAATATTTACTAGTTTCCAAAGACCCCAGACAAGGTTAATCAAGGTTAATCCTCCATTTGAGCACATTTATAGCTCGAAAAGAGCTCCAAAACTTATGAATATTTTACTCAATTTTTTTCATCTAAATCAACTCTATTTGAGCTCCATAAATGTCAAAAGTAACACAAAAATAGCTCAATTAGAGCTCAAATTTGAAAATTAAGCAAAAAAAAAAATTTTTTTTTAAATAATTATTATTAATATTTAATAACATTTTTAAAATTAATTTATTTTTTTAAAAGTAAACATCTATTGAAAAATTTTGTCTCCTACCGGGATTCGACCTCTGAACCCCTAACATCTGAGGCAGCGGCGTTAGAAAATTTTGAAGACTATATGTTACATATAATAATTTTCCCACTCTTTTTTTAATATTCAGAGTAATTTATGCATATTTAGCGAAATGCACATTTAAAAATAATAATTAAAACTATCATAAATAATTTTCAGGAAATTCCATTTCTTTATTATACTAATAGTGAATATTCTCCAGTCAAAATACGGAGGGGGGGGGAGTTGTATTGTTTCTGGCCACCACCAGATTTGGTCTAGTATAGGTTTTTTGGGTTGCTGATCACGAAAATCAGGATCTTTTCTATGAGCAATTGGGGCTTCACCCTTAAATTGGCCAAAACTACTCCAAAAAATGCCATTTTCGCTACATTCACTCTAGCCTTCTAAAATTTGGTATGCGGTGGTTTTTTGGGACGCTGATCACGAAAGTTGAAGTAGTTTTCATAAAAAACTAGAAATCCACCGATAAATTTGTCAAAAATAGGTTTAAATATAAAGCGTGGTTCAGTTTAACATCGTGCTATTACGATCGGCCTACGACTTATTTAGTATTGTCTCTTAAACCCAGTAGTGTGTAATAGTCTTCCTCGATATCTATTATCGAGATTAAAAGTATAATACCAATAATACTTGTTAATTCATTTCGCTGCTTACCTTTCCTTTCCGAAAAATACCAATAAAGGTCCAAGAGTAACTTGTAATCGCCAATAAAAGTGAAAGCCGAACTACATCAAGATATCAAGGATATACCATATGTTTTCGATATTTTGGCCCACTACCAAGATTCGTAACAAAATCCACCTTAAAATTGCCCAAAACTACCCCTAAAGGGAATTTTCGCTGTATTTATTTAAGCCTTTGAAATTTGGTATAGGGGGGTTTTTTGGGTCAATAATTACGAATATTGCGGTATTTTTTATTTCTTATACTTATCACCTTTAATATTGATGATACGCCTGAATTTTATTCGGTTCACAGTATGGAATATGATTGATCACCTGTAGATATAATAAGATTTGAAAACATTTTTTTCTTGTGATTATTTGTTAATTTTTCGAAAATCCTGTAATGTTTTAATAAGAATAAAATAATTTTTTTGGATAAAAATTAATGAGTTATTTATTTACAATATTAATAACCTAATAATGATTTTTAACATTTTCAGTAGTAGTTTTGGCTAATTTAAGGTTTAACCCATTAACGCCTGAAATCGACTTTTGCCGTATCTGCACTTTGGCTATGCGTATCTCGGCGATTTTTTTCTAATTAACATAAAAATTGGTGTACCACTATTTTTGAGTATGCTCTTTCAGAATCTGCCAAAAAAATTTTGAAAAATTATGTTTTTCATGCAGATTTCTAAGAAATAAAAAAAAAAATGACGTTTTTTTTAAAGACTTTTTTTAAAAAACATGAGTTTTCGTCCAGAAAAAATTTTCGTAGATTATTGCAATAGTAAAAAAGAGTGCAATTTTTGTTCAATCTTTTCGTCTACAACCTGCAGAAAAAAAAATTTTACCGTTTTCGGGCAAAAATTGGGTCCCAAAAAAGTGTATTTTTCCAAAAAGTGAAAGTTACTCTGGTAAATATACGGGTTTGGTTTTATTGTAACTAGGCCTCTCAAAATTCGGTTCAGTATGGTTTTTTGGGTCGCTGATCACGAATATTGAGGTATTTTTTATAAAAAATCCGGGTTTCACCCTTAAATAAGCAAAAACTACCCCTAAAAAGGGGTATTTTTGCTACATTTTCTCTGACTGTCATCAAATTTCATCTAGTATGGTTTTTGGATCGCTGATCACGAATTTTGGGGTCCATTATTTAAGAAATCGGGGGTTCACCCTTAAATTAGCAAAAACTACCCCCAAAAAAGGGTATTTTTGCTACTTTTGCTCTGGCTCTTATCAGATTTGGTCTAGAGGGATTTTTTGGGTCGCTGATCACGAATATTGAGATAATGTTCATAAAATCTTGTAGCGTCACCCTTAAATCAGCAAAAACTACCCCTGAAGCAGGATTTGGTACAGTCTGGTTTTTTGGGTCGCTGATCACGAATATTGAGGTATTATTATGAGAAATCGGAGCTTCACCCTTATAAAAAAAAAAAAACTAGATGATTCTTGATAAACGTCTACCTCCTCGTGGTAAGAAAGTTTTTATGAACATTATCTCAATATTCGTGATCAAAAAACCCCTCTAGACCAAATCTGTTAAGAGCCAGAGCAAAAGTATAAAAACTACCCCTTTGTAGGGGTAGTTTTTGCTTATTAAAGGGTAAGGACTGATTTTTTATAAAAGTTATCTCAATATTCGTGATCAGCGACCCAAAAAACCCCTCTAGACCAAATCTGATAAGAGCCAGAGTTAAACTAGCAAAAATACCCCTTTTTGGGGGTAGTTTTTGCTAATTTAAGGGTGAACCCCCGATTTCTTAAATAAAGGACCCCAAAATTCGTGATCAGCGATCCAAAAACCATACTAGATGAAATTTGATGACAGTCAGAGAAAATATGTAGCAATAATACCCCTTTTTAGGGGTAGTTTTTGCTTATTTAAGGGTGAAACCCGGATTTTTTATAAAAAATACCTCAATATTCGTGATCAGCGACCCAAAAAACCATACTAAACAGAATCTTGAGAGGCCTAGTTACAATAAAACCAAACCCGTATATTGACCAGAGTAACTTTCACTTTTTGGAAAAATGCACTTTTTTGGGACCAAATTTTTGTCCGAAAACGGTAAAATTTTTTTTTCTGCAGGTTGTAGACGAAAAGATTGAACAAAAATTGCACTCTTTTTTACCATTGCAATAATCTACGAAAATGTTTTCAGGACGAAAACTCATGTTTTTTAAAAAAGTCTGTAAAAAAAACGTCATTTTTTTTTTATTTCTTGGAAATCTGCATGAAAAACATAATTTTTCGAAATTTTTTTGGCAGAATCTGAAAGAGCATACTCAAAAATAGTGGTACACCAATTTTTATGTTAATTAGAAAAATTCGCCGAGATACGCGTAGCCAAAGTACAGATACGGCAAAAGTCGATTCAGGCGTTAATGGGTTAAAGAAAAATATTTTATCGATGAGACCTCCATATTAAGGGTGATAAGTGAGAAATAAAAAATACCTCAATATTCGTGATCATTGACCCAAAAAACCCCCCTATACCAAATTTAAAAAGCTTAGAGTGAATACAGCGAAAATTCTCATTTTAGGGGTAGTTTTGGTTAATTTTATTGTATGAACAGAAGGCCCTCTTGAAACCAGGTTAGATATTAATACTCGAATCTCATCATCATAAAAGACTACAGCTAAATGGATATTATGGATAAACTGTCCTGAGCCCCATAATACGGCCGTAATTTAAGTCACCTGGGTGAACCTCTTGAAACCAGACTAAACTTTTACATTTTACACTACAGAGCTTTTTGATAAAGTACCCAAAGTTTATCCTATGCCTCATTGGGAGGATACAGCTCCAAAAAATTTAAGTCACCCAGGTGTCCCAAATGAATCCAGAAAAAATTTTACACACGTTTTTTTTTCACCATAACAAACGTATATTTCGAATATGGTCAATGCCAACCTGTCAAAATGGTCGAAGTTGACGGAATTATGCTTTGAAAATTGCCCAAAATTTCTTATGTTTTTCACCCAATTTCTTGCACATTCAGCTAAAATGAGGCAAGGGTCTTAATAATAAAAAAAAATATAACCAATCTTTTTAATATTTTATTTCTATTGTATAATTTATGATAGAAAATTAATACTACCCCTCAATAAATAAAAATTATATATTTTATTAACATTAAATTCGACCTCAAATTTCGAAATTCAAAATAGCGGACTCATAGACCAAAACCTAACGAACTAGTTTATTTATATTTAAAAAAAGACAGACCAAGTCTTCCTCTACACTGAAAAAAAATTATAGACCCAACGCCTTGAATTTGACAGGATGAAGGCATCGACTCTAAGTCTAGGGGCGGTATCTAGTTTAATTACTCAAGACGTTTGCAGAGGAATAAACGCGCGTTTTGACTCAATTAGAAGCAGTGTCCGCGTCTCTTTCGAACTCGGGGAACGCGCGTTCGCATCGAGGCCCAATATATATGCGTCCAACATGTATTTGTCACGTGTCTATTGGGGCCTCGAAGCGAATGCACATTTCGCAAATTCTTATAGCGGCCCCGCCCCTAGTCCCAGTTTCTTTTGAAGGTATTGAGAGTCTATTATAAGGGGCGATTTCAATGTTTTCATAACTCTCTTGAGGTATGCATATCGATTCTAGGCGTCGTGTCTATATTAAAAAACGACACTTTTAGCCTTACACTAGCGTAACGTAAAGAAAGTAGGCTATTATAAAAAAACGAAATGTCATGCCTTACACTAGTATAACCTAAGCAAGTAGTCTATATTAAAAAATAGACACGTCAAGCCTTACACTAGCGTAACCTAAGAAAGTAGGTATAATAAAAAAACGACACGTCAAGCCTTACATTAGCGTAACCTAAGGAAGTAGAAAATATTAAAAAAATGACGCGTCAAGCCTTAAGCTAGCCTAACCTAAGGAAGTAGTCTATATTTAAAAAAAAAAACGTCAAGCCTTATACTAGCGTAAGCTAAGGAAATTGTCTATAATAAAAAAACGACACGTCAAGCCTTACACTAGCGTAACCTAAAGAAGTAGCCTATATTAAAAAAACGACACGTCAAGCCTTACACTAGCGTAACCTGAGGAAGTATTCTATTATAAAAAAACGACATGTCAAGCCTTACACTAGCGTAACCTAAGAAAGTAGGTATAATAAAAAAACGACACGTCAAGCCTTACATTAGCGTAACCTAAGCAAGTAGTCTATATTAAAAAATCGACACGTCAAGCCTTGCACTAGCCTAACCTAAGGAAGTAGTCTATATTAAAAAAACGACACGTCAAGCCTTAGACTAGCGTAAGCTAAGGAAGTTGTCTATAATAAAAAAACGACACGTAAGCCTTAGACTAGCATAAGCTAAGGAAGTTGTCTATAATAAAAAAACGACACGTGAAGCCTTAAACAAGCCTAACCTAAGGAAGTAGTCTATATTAAAAAAACGACACGTGAAGCCTTAGACTAGCGTAACCTAAGGAAGTAGGGTATAATAAAAAATGACACGTCAAGCCTAAAAGTAACATAACCTAAGGAAGTAGGCTATAATAAAAAACGACACGTCAAGCCTTACACTAGCCTAACCTAAGGAAGTAGTCTATATTAAAAAAACGACACGTCAAGCCTTACACTAGCGTAACCTGAGGAAGTAGTCTATTATAAAAAAACTTATAACCGGTTTGTGTAAACACGATCTAAATGCATGGAACATGTTTACTTCCAAATGAGGACTAGATATAATACAAATGTTTCTCAACATTACAATACAATTTTCTATTGTAGTAATTTGTAATTATCACCTTACTAGTTGTTAAGATTCTAAACCCAAACTATTTTGATACCCTAAACCTGAATTATTATAAGTCCCTGAACCTGAATTATTACAAGTCCCTAAATCGATATTATTTTAAGTCCATAAACCTGTATTTTCCGAAGTCCTTAAGCCCAGATTTTTCAAAGTCTTTTAAAAGTATTTTATTTATTTATATATACTTCTCTAATTATTCTAAGTCTTATTTGACCCCCGCCCCCTTAAAAAGGACAAATTCGACCCCCCCCCCTTAATTTTCAAGTTCTGAAGTACCCCCTCCCTATAAACATGTTCCATGTTAAAACGACATGTCAAGCCTTACACTAGCGTAAGCTAAGGAAATTGTCTATAATAAAAAAACGACACTTCAAGCCTTACACTAGCGTAACCTAAGGAAGTAGTCTATATTAAAAAAATGACACTTCAAGCCTTACACTAGCGTAACCTGAGGAAGTAGGCTATTATAAAAAAACGACATATCAAGCCTTACACTAGCGTAAGCTAAGGAAGTTGTCTATAATAAAAAAACGACACGTCAAGCCTTACACTAGCGTAACCTAAGGAAGTAGTCTATATTAAAAAAACGACACGTCAAGCCTTACACTAGCGTAACCTAAGGAAGTAGTCTATATTAAAAAAAAACGATACGTCAAGCCTTACACTAGCGTAAGCTAAGGAAGTTGTCTAAAATTAAAAAACGACACGTCAAGCCTTACACTAGCGTAACCTAAGGAAGTAGTCTATAATAAAAAAACGACACGTCAAGCCTACAGCTCGTGTAACCTAAGGAAATAGGCTATAATAAAAAAACGACTCATCAATTCTTACACTAGCATAACCTAAGGAAGTATTCTATAATAAAAAAACGACACGTCAAGCTCTTTACTAGCGTAACCTAATTTTTTTTATTTTAAATTTCTCCCTTAGGTTATTATGTGGCTACTTCCTTAGGTTACGCTAGTGTAAGACTTGACGTGTCTTTTTTTTATTCTAGACAACTTCCTTTGGTTATCCTAGTGTAAGGCTTGACATGTCATTTTTTTATTATAGCCTACTTTCTTTAGGTTACGCTAGCGTAAGGCTTGAAGTGTCGTTTTTTTAATATAGACTACTTTTTTTGTTTACGCTAGTAGAAGGCTTGACGTGTCGTTTTTGTATTATAGACTACTTCCTTAGATTATGCTAGTGTAAGGCTTGGTCTGTCTTTTTTTTAATATAGATAGACTAGTTCGTCCGATTTTGGTCAATGAGTCCACTTTTTTGAATTTTGAAATATGAGGCCATGTTTAATATTAATAAAAATATATAATTTTTATTTATTGAGGGGTAGTGTTAATTTTACAATAAATTATACAATAGTAATAAAATATTAAAAAGATTGGTTAAAAAGCAAAAATTATAGTCTTAAACCATTGTTGGATGATTATGTTGGTCCAACTTTTTTAAAATGTGGAGGCAATTTTCCAGAGCTGGGCGTGCACGGCATTTTGGCCACGGAAAACTAACAGCCGTATATACGGCCAAGCAGTATAATGATCCGTGCACAGTCTGTCCATACTTTGTTTTTATAAGTATACGGATCAGTTATTAGTATGTTAAAGTTTGAATGCATACTGCCCACGGACCCGTCAGCATTATGAAAAACCCAAGTCTCATACGCATACGGACCCGTGTGCATATAGGACCTGGGTATTTTCATAATGCCCACGGACCCGTATGCTTATAGGAGAGGATATTTTCATAATGCCCACGGGTCAGTATACGTATGAGACCTAGGTATTTTCATAATGCTGACGGGTCCGTGAACATTATGAAAATACCCAGGACCTATATGCATACGGGTCCGTATGCGTATAGGACTTGGGTATTTTCATACTGTGTACGTATCCGTGGGCATTATGAAAACACCCAAGTCTCATACGCATACGGACCCATGGGCATTATGAAAATACCCTCTTTTATACGCATACGGACCCGTCGGCATTACGAAAATACCCTCTACTATATGCATACGGGTCCGTGGGCATTATAAAATTACCCAGGTCCTATATACATACGGGCCCGTATTAGAAAAATATGGAGCCGTATATTCTTATGCCATACAAATAGGTGATTTTCGGGTGATTTTGTACTGATTTTTGTCGTACGATTTTTCATACAGCATAAATAAATACGGGAGCCGTAGGTAATATGCCGTATTAATGGACTATTTTATACGGCTCCCGTATTGGATTTTGCCATATGGATTTTCATACGGCAAAAATCAATACGGGGGCCGTATAAAATGGTCCATTATTACGGCATATTTTATACGGTTCCCGTATTGTATTTTGCCGTATGGATTTTCATACGGCAAAAGTCAATACGGGAGCCGTATAAATTGGTCCATTAATATGGCATATTTTGTACGGTTCCCGTATTGACTTTTGCCGTATGAAAATCTATACGGCAAAATCTAATACGGGAGCCGTATAAAATAGTCCATTAATACGGCATATTTTGTACGGTTCCCGTATTGGATTTTGCCGTACGGATTTTCATACGGCAAAAGTCAATACGGGACCCGTATAAAATAGTCCATTAATACGGCATATTCTGTACGGCTCCCGTATTGACTTTTCCCGTATAGACTTTTATACGGCTGAAGTATATACGGGATCCGTTTGAAATTTGCCGTATTAATGGGCTAATTTATACGGCTACCGTATGCAGTTTGCCGTATATACGGCTGATTACATCTAGTACCCGTTTACCGTATGCCGTATATACGGATAACAGCGTGTCACAGTATCCCAGCTCTGCAATTTTCACCCCTTATAATTATCCGTTGTAGCCTAATTTGGATCTATAATAAAAAATCTTAATTTTTATTAATCTTATCTTCACAAAATTTAGCTTATTATAATCGATAATTTAAATGATTTTAAAGATTTTAAGACTTTATAATTTACCGATTTTGGGTTAGCAATTTGTCACTTTAGGTCCCTCATTTTTAATTTTAAGAATATGATTTCGGAATCGTGATCAGCATCCCTGAAAACTACGTAAATAACTTGAAATCGCTTAAATTATCGAGTTTTAGGTTAATAATCGACAATATCGAGTCCGCTATTTTGTATTTTGAAATTCTAATTTCAGAATCGTGATCACCGACCTCAAAAACATAACTGGTGTGCTAAAATTTGGGTAAACAAGCAATATATTTTAAGTTTTTCAAAATTTTTGCCTAATTTGGGCAATTACGAAAAACTGTCCATTGGAAAATGGATGAAACCTTTAAAATCGTTTTTAGCAACTACAAATATATAAGAATCACTTGGTTAGATCTATTGTTTCGATTTAATATTTGTATGGTGGATTTATCGCTGCTGCCGCCTTAACTATTGTGATGCAGAGTCATGCAGAGTGTTATAGTCACTCCATTATGTTTTCTGAGTACTCATGAACATAATTCAGAGAAAAAAAATTTTCGCATCGCTTGCATGGATGCTGCATCGCGTCGCCGGCCCGTTGACCTATTGCCTATCAATCCTAATATTAATATTGGAATGAAAATTTTACTTTTTTTTTTCATTTTTTTTTTTTCATTTATGAGATATTATCCCATTATATCCCATAATATCCCGTAATACCCCATATTATGTTCTAAAAAATGGAGATATTATGGGATATTATGTTCTATTTTTCCACGTGGGATCATCCAGGTGACTTTCCGAAACTAGCAGGTTTTCCGTTCGTACAATGGAGCTTTGGCCAAAAGTCTAGAATTTCGCTATGTCTGTGGCAAGTAGTGCATTTGAAGCCGTCCAAGTGGTTTCAAATAAATCACCCTAATTCTTATGGGTGTCCTACCTATAAAATCAATGTCTATCGATTGAATGTTTTTTAACGTTAAATTAAAATATTAAAAACAATTAGTTTGATAATATGCCCACTATTAATTCAATCTTATATTCTCATTTATTTTGACGAAAATTTACATCAAAAGAATGACTGCCGTATTCAATAACGAGCGGCTATTCCTTTAATAGCGGCGTCGTCAAATCAATGATATTTTCTATTGGCATATTTCAATGTCGAAAAAGCTATTGAATCGATGTAGCCCGGGATCACAGTGCATATAATGAAAATAACTGAAGCAAAAGAAACGATTAATAAACTTTTAAAAAACTAGGAGCTTGTACAAAATTTTTGAGGCCTATAAAAATCATTTTAGTCGTAAATTTCAATTTTGGAAGCAATTTAAATATTGGTCATTTTTTGCCAAAAATATTCATTATAACGGTAACAGTATTACTGACAAAAAAATTCCGTTTACGGGGATTAATAGCTGACACTTACACAAAGAACATGGAACAAGTTAGGTCAAAACGGACTTCGGATTTGGAATCAGCCACCCCTAAAACTAAAATGACCGTCGAAAAATTCCATGGACATGCTTTAAAAAAAAATCGCAAATAAAACCATGCTCCAGGCCTATACTATATGTTCATTATTGCTGAGAGTTATTACCTTAAAAAATACTATATTTTTTATTTTTATTCGTTAGTAAAGTCACTAATTTTCTTAAAGTGTTCAAAACCTCATCCTTGATCCTGAATACATATCGTAAAATCATTTCAAAATAGAAAATTCTCACAGAAAATTTAAATTTTCTAATTAAAATAAGAAAGTGTAATTAAAATAAACAGTTTTAATTTAAGATTTAAAAAATAAAAGATTAGATATTTTGCAATTTTTGTTTAGCTATTTAGTTTAACTTTTATAAAGATCTTGACCAAAAAGTATTACTATAAAAGATTATTTATTAACAAAAAACTTTTTTCGTTACAATACAAGCTTAAAAAGTAAATCACATTACTAAATAAAAATATTTTCTAAAAATTATCTAAAATATTTTCTTCACATTGAAATTCATGTTTAATTTTCACAAAAAGCTTTTGTTGATGATCTTTTTCTTTACAAAATTTTCAATCCTCTTTTTAATCATCTAATTGACATAAACAGGCAACTCCTCGGTCAATCCAATGTGATTCATTTGTTTTACTTGGTATTAGAATAAACATAACGAAATTGGACGAATGTCCTGTTGTCGCAAGTACTCCACGTCTCTCGCTAGTTTTATAAAGTGGTGAATAGTAAATATCTTTAATTGTAATATTAGCTTTTAATCCTGGTTTTAGCCAAATTATAGGTACAGTATCAAACAAAATTTTCGGGTAAGATTCATCTAATTGTTTCGTTGTACGATTCCACCTTGCGCCTTCTAAAAATAAACCTGATATGTAAACACCGAATTCTGGAGCCTTTGAGACTTCGTTTGATTTTTCAAAGTGTGTTACATCAAATTCAAAGTCTAAGTGGTCTATAGGTATTTTATGTTTTCGCGCGTAATTTTGAAGAACTCCAGTAAGAAATGATTGAGTAAAAAAGAATCCAGACAGCCAAAAGACTTTTGGGGTGTTATGATCGATCCAATTTTGGAGAAAATTAATTCTCTGAATTAAATCATTAATATAACTGTTTAGAGGCTTTAATGTAGGATATGATTTTTTACTCCAAGAAGCAGGGACTTTACCAATACTCATACTGTAGTAAACTTCTTCTAAACTAGATGACATGACAATTAAGCCTTTAACAGCTTTTTTTACGTTTTTTAAACTATTTTTTATCTCGTCTGTGAGTCTATTAAATCTTATTAGCTCTTGTCTCAAAACAGTATTCATACTATTTTCGTACAAAACTGGGTATTTTTCAGATACTTCTTCTAAATTAAATTGTTCAGGCATCCTATCTAGAATTTCGGTTGCTAAATCAAAAACTATCATTTCGGGAGTTTTTGCCGATTCTGTACTTCCACTTGTTAATTGAGACTGTGTTAATATAACTCCAGAAAGTAATAACATAGTTTCTTGATTATCTTTAGTTATATCAGCATTTTCATGTAGTCCAAAAACTTCTGGTAATTGAGTCATTGGTAAACTTTTTATGTAATCGATACATTGCTCGAATCCAGTATTTTCCGGTAAATGGTAAATGCCACTTGGAGAATAACTGTAATTATGATTTGCAATTATTTCTGGATTTAAGTATTTCAAAAGCAATGAATTTAGTAATCTTCTATCTTTATCGTCTGTAACGCGTCCACCGTAATTACATTCGCCTATTAAATAAACTAATGCTTGAAAGGGAACTTCTTCATATTCGTTCAAAAACATTTGTAACTGCATTAAACTGATTCGTAAATCTGATTCATTAAATTCGTAAGGAATATTCCAACCAAGGGGACCAAATTTTCTTCTTTCTTGAACAACTGCATGAAACATGCATAGGGAAAATAATAAGCTTCTCCATTGTACAATTTTATTACAACCTTTAAAGAATTTAGGATCAGATATCGGATCGCTGGCATAGTTACGCATTAAATTGTTTCTTAATCCTTTTGGAGGTTCATTTGTAATTTTTACTGCATTTTGTAGGACTGAAACGGGAAAAACTTTTGAAGGGTAACTAGTTAACCATAGTCTAAATTTAGAATGTGTTTTTCCAGGAACAATCACTTCGTCACAAATACGGTCGAGTTCGCGCATCCAAGATTCTGCTAAATGACAATTTTGTAATACAATCCAATCACCATTCTTAATTCCTTTATTGATACAATCAAAAGCAATGGGTCCTTGCCCTTGACCAAGTGAAATAGTTATTAAAGATTTTTTTGGGATTCCCTTATCATCTGCAAATTTGATGAGACTTGTCATAGGATCTGAACCAGGGGATAAAACGAAAACTAACGGAGTAACGTTATTAGAATCATTGTAAGAATCTTGAAGCTCGAAGGATGGAGGTTCTACAAATTTAACTCCCATTTTATTTATAACATAATTACGAATAGCTGGCACTAATTTATCTGGACGAATACACCTAATTATTACTAATTTGATTAAACTACCATCCAATTCATTTTCAAAAGGATAAGGTAAGGGCATTTCATGTGGATTACTAGAATCATAGTAAGTCTTCCAAAAATTTATATTTTGTTCTAAGGATTTTTTGAATTCTTCTAATCCGTTTAAATTACTAGCTCTAACCACTTCAGACCACGATTTATCTGTTAACCAGGTTGGGTCTGGGTTTTTATATGGATTATCAAGTGCAATACCTCCAGTGAGTAAAAAAATCCATAAATCTTCTCTAAGAAGACTCTTACTTCTTTCAATACCTGTGCAAAGTAATAAAGAAAATAAAAGCTTATCTTTTTCAAATAATGAGCGACAAACGTTTCGATAAACACTTGACGTAGTTCGACTGTTAAGACTTTCAATTCGAGCTTCAAGATTTGTTTTAATATTTTCAGGCTCATCGGCTTCAATGACCATGGTATAAAGTCTCACAAACCATGGCAGTGAATATTGATACATAGGATCAATATTTGCCATTTCAGAAATACAAAAGAAAAGTGTTGAAACGTGATGTGATACTGGCTTATAACCATTACGAGCATCTTCTATATCCTTGGCAGTTTCATCTGCTATCTCTTGTTTTGATCTTATATCTTCTGATAAAATTTTAGATGAAGACAGAATTTTGATGGCAGTCTCGTCTTCAAGAATATTACCTTCAGAGCTTGAAAGCACTTCTAAAATTTTATCTTCTAACTCTTTTAAAATTCGTTTGTTATTGGCACTTTCAACAATCAACTGATTTTTCTTTTCTTCTAAGGCAGGAAGCTTTTTAGCTACAACGATTCCTAAAAGTTGATCCTGAAGTCCTTGTGGTGTTATCATGAAATTTAATAATGTAACTTTTACAGCCAGCTCCGGTAAATAATGAGGATTCCTTAATCTAGTCGTAATGTAAAAACGAAAATCATTATTATACTCTAAAACATTTTCTCCAAATTTTATTGAAGGAATTCCGCGTTGCAAGAATATATTTTTAACTAATATTGGTTCCAAAGCTGCATCTATTTCTTCCAAAATATTTTCTAAAAGCACAGGTAAACCAAACTGAATAGCTGACTCAAGAATTCTAATATAATTCGAGTCACTTAATTTTATAATTGATAATCTATTTTCTTTTTCTAAGCTTTTTATCCATTTATTTGCTTGTCCTTGAGGATCTATCATTAATGGCCAGCGATCAGAAGCAAATACAATTATGCCGTTTTCGACGGAAAATTTATCAGCTGGTAAGCCATGGATCAACCAATTTCTGATTAAAACAGGTTCACCTAAAGTGGATACCAAGTTAAAAGGTGGAGGACTACAAGGAACTTCCATTTTTTGACATTGTTCGAGCCAGTTTTCTACTAAATCATTTCTATACTCAAGTGTAAATGGGCCAACGTATGCTACAATACCAGACGCAATTAAAATATCACCGATTACATTTTTTAAACTTGCTCCTAAGGCAGCAGCAGTTTCACTCCATCTCGTTTTTTCTCCACCTAATCCGCCGAGAAGTTTTTCAGCTCTATCCAATTTTTGTATGCATAACTCAATTTGATCCTCAAGTCTTTTCTTTTCTCGCATACACTCAGCGAATTCATCATTTAGCTCTTGAAGTTTATCAGTAACTTCTTGAAGCAGCGCTCTTTTACCATTTAAGGTTTCCATTTGAACAGCTAGCTCCGCTTCAGCTTCTTCCAGCATGGCTTTTTTTGGAGCCACAACTTTAATTACTCTATCGTATACTTCCATTGCTCTAACCCATTTACATAAACCTTCACACGCAGTAGAAACTTTTTTTATAACATCCGGGTGAAAATCACGATCTTTCATAAATTTGTCTCTAATTTTTTTCATATTCGTTTGAGGAATGTTATCTTTATCAAAATTTTTTAAGCTTTCTAAGAACTTAATATCTCCTAGTAATCTTACAGAGGGTGGCCAATAATCATCCATCAAACCTCCAGCTTTCGGATCTGGCACGCGATCGGGTTTTATTCCTTTTAAAACGCACACTGCTTCTAAAACAAGGCGTACGCCTGCTGGTGGATTTTTCATTGCTTTTACAATAGTAATATCTGCAGGCTTTAAAGTATCTAAAGCTGCCAAAGCTGCTTCCAATGCTGGAGTTGCTTGCGCCAAATCACTTTCACAGTCGTCCTTTATTGCTTGAGCAGCAGCTGCTGCTTCATTTGCCAAAGCTTCATCAGCAGCTACAACTTCTTTTTTAGCTTCTACATTTACAGTGTCTTGTTCAATTTTAATCATTAATTTATCGCTGAGTTGAGACTGCGCTACTAGCTTAGGTTGAAGAGCAGTTAGTTCTTCTTGCATTACACTGACCTGACCAGCAGCAAAATCAAGTTTGCTTAAGCCGACTTCATATCTGTTTTGTTGGTTTAAAATATCCATGACTTTTTTACCATGAAAATTATGTAGACATTTAATTAAACCCAAATAACTTGTAGGCGTAACATAATTACGTCTTCCGTGGCTCTTGAAATAATCCTCGCTAGCTTTTATAACAGTGTTATGAAAGTGTTGGCACAAAATAACACATTTCAATCGTATTTCTGATTCCACGTTCACATCTTCAAGAAATTTTTTAGCTACCCTTTCCAAAGCTTCATCTGGCCAAGAAGTAAACCAATCAATTGTGCAGCAATTAATTAATGATGGAAACATTCGTAATCTAATCCTGAAAGCTTCACCAATTGGAGACATACCGAAAACAACGTGCAAGTTTTTTCTAACTCGTTCTGTAAATAGACCATACAGGGCCATAGGCGTTGTTTCAAGTACTTTTCCTAAAATAAAAATTGTTAATTAATTTTTTTTTTAATTTTATAATTAAATATTACATTTTTAACAAAGGGCGTAATAGTACATAAACAAGGCACAAAATATTGGTTTTGACTTTACATGCAGCTGTGTGCACGGGCAAGTGAAGCGAGCGAGTGCAGATAGTATGCAAAAGTAGAATCCCATATTTTTTCCCGTGATTTAAAAAATAGTTTATTTTCTTAGCAACGAAATCGAAAAAACGCGTTTTCACCCCACTGAGAAAGAAAAATTTCGTTTTGTCTTTTTGTTTCTCGGCTTCACCGTCCTCGGATGCTAATTAACGTGCGATCTGGGCTATTCTTTTTTTTTTTGCTCCCTTGGTTAAAAATGTACTATTACATATAATGAGCAAAAAAACCGTCTCTCTACACTGAAAAAAAATTCCGATTGCGGCAACCGGAATTCCAGCTTTGAAAAATGGATTTTTTTTTACGTAAAAGACATAATATAAAACAATTCTATCCATAAAAATATATGTTTCAAGAAGAATAATTTAAATTTTGTATACCTACTTTTTAAAAGTTGTTTAAATTTATATTGTTTATTACACGTTATTTATAATTAAACTATTATTTGACTAAAAAATTTTAAAAATTATAATAGTATATTGACACTGTTATTATTATTATTATTATTATAGCATTTATTTTGTCTGAGCAAAAATATAGTTTTTACTCTTGTTTTTACATAGTCAATTAATTAATTTAATATTTAAATAAAAATAAAATAAAATCTTATAATAAATTAACTATTTGTAAAAAAGGTTTTTGAAAACCAATAGTCACTATTCTAAGAAGAAAAAGAAAAAGCGTCTAATTATACTTATTCATATAATAATAATGTAAAGATTGTACTATGGGTTCGTCCCGTATATTTTTTTAATTAAAAAAAAAAAATAAAAAAAATAAAAAATTAAAATTAGTCAAATTATAATGCACACACTTCTGAGATATCATAAATAAAATAATAAATTGCTGAAAACACCTAAAATAAACTCCGAAAGAAGTAGAATTCTTGGGAAAATCATTCGATCAATAAAGTTGTCATTGTAATAATCTTCTATTCTATCATAATTAAACATTTTCCACTAGTTTTTACTACTTTGAATCCATTTTTTACATTTTTTACATCAAAAATATTATCAATCATATAAATTAGCTTTTAACATAAATAACTATTTTTTTCCTGACTAATTTAAATTTATTATATTTAAGTCTTGAACCTCTCTTGAACCAAAGTAAAATATATTATTTCAACATTAAAAATTGATTCAGACCCTTAGTTATTATCTTTAGTTAATTTAAACTGACGTATTTTCGCTTCTATTAAAGGATTTAAGAGTTATTATGAGTATCTTTTTCTGAACCATAAAGTTTCTTAAAATATTTGAATTTCTTAAAATTTGTTTTTGTCTCAGAAAAAATTGCTTAAAAATACTCAAAAGTTCAGTATCATTTAATAGGTCTTTTAGGGGAAATAGGAAATAGGTTAGTTTAACTTATTTCTGGGCTATCACAAGGTTTTAAACAATTTTTTGTGTTCAAATAATATATTTTAGTGTGGCTCAAGACTTAAATGTTAAATATTAAACTTATATACAGAAAAAAATTATTCAAATTAAAAATTCCATGGAAATTTAGAAGACCCTGGTATAAATTAAATTACAAAATTTCTGATGTTCTTAAGGTGGATTAAGTAGGATATTTATCTATACAATATTTGCTGACAATCGGATTTAAATAAAAATAGTCAAATATTAGTTTAAAGAAATAATGCGTAATAAATATTATTAACATTAATAATTAATTAATAACTTTTAAAAAGTATACAAAATTTAATTCATTCTTCTTAAAACATCTATTTTTACAGATAGAATTGTTTTATATTAAGTCTTTGACGTAAAAAAAATTTATTTTTAAAGCTGGAATTCCGGTTCCCGCAACCGGAATTTTTTTCAGTGTAGGGTAGAAAATAGGATTTCTTACCCTAGATATGTAAATTATAGTTAGGGCAAAAAAGCCTATTATCGGCCCTAGGTCTCCGGATTTTTTGCTCATTTATTTGAAAATATGTTTTAAATCACGTGACAAAATATGAGGCTCGACTTTTGCACGCGGTCTGCATACATCTGCATGCATAGTCAAAACCAATATTTTATCAGTGGCGACTTTTCCAGTAGCACTACGAGAAGGAAATATCCTACCGCTGGGAAAAAAAATAATTGAGTGAAACTGATGGTTGTGCACGGTGACCTGGACGCGTTTTATTATTCGATCAAAATGACAAAAAAAACCGTATGGTGGGGTGTTTTCGACACTAAAAAATGTCTACGAATTTCCTATCCGGACCTTCTATACAGCTACTTTAAGCGTTTGCTGTCAATATTTTCATATTTTCAATATTTTCTTGATTTTTACAATGGATTTCCTTAAAATTATGACCCCGAAAAACGACAAATTTCGATTTTTCTAATATAAGACGTGGTCGAATTTCTGGGGAAAAAATATACAAGATCCTCTTATAAATAATATTCAGAAAAACATATTTTAAAAAGTAATAACCTTTTATAATGGATTTCCTTAAAATTGGGACCCTGAAACACGACAAAAATCGATTTTTCTCATATAAGAGGTAGTCAAAAGCTAAATAAATGGTTACATCGGATTCCTGGAAAAAAATACATAAGTCACTTTTAGTAGGTAATATTCAGAAAATTTTATTTTGTAAACTAATAAACTTTTCTGATTGGTTTCCTTAAAATTGAGACCCTGAAACACGACAAAAATCGATTTCTCTCATATAAGACATGTTCAAAAGCTAAAATAAATAGTTTGATCGAATTACTGAGGGAAAAATATACAAGATCCTTTTGTAAATAATATTCAAAAATACTTATTTTGAAAACTGCTAACCTTTTTTAATAGATTTCCTTAAAATTAAGACCCTAAAAACAAACAAAATCGATTTTTCCACTATACAACGTGGTCAGAAGCTAAAATAAATGGTTTCATCGGATTCCTGGGGAAAAAATAAACAAGTCCCTCTTGTAAATATTATACATAAAAGTTTATTCAGAAAACTACATAACTTTTAAAATTGTTCCCCTTGAATTTCAGACCCTAAAAAGTAACGAAAATCGATTTTCATCCTATAAAACGTGGTCAGAAGCTAAAATAAATGGTTTTATCGGATTACTGGGGGAAAAATACTACGGGATATCAATTTGAACATAATCTAAAACAGTATTTAAATCTACTAAAAAAACTGAAAGCTTTAAGAAAATCCCAATTTTGAGGAGACCAAAAAAAAACTTTCGAGAGCTATCGTGGGCTCAAAAATCGATGTTTTGGTCTAAATCCAACGAGAAACTTATTTTTTTTACTTATATTTTCGAGTTCTGCAGGCGCGTTAGGAATCCCGGATACTCTGAAAAAAAACCAGTCTTATAAAAAAATTCAAATCATCATTATTCAAATTATAAAAATATTGACAATAAACGCTTAAAGTAGCTGGATAGAAGGTCCGGATAGAAAATTAGTAGACATTTTTTAGTGTAGAGAAGACCCCAACATATACAGTTTTTTTTGTCATTATGATCGCATAATAAAACGCTTCCAGGTCACCGTGTGTGTCTTCGAAACTGCTAGAAAGTATTTTTCCGCGAAACTACTACGAAAAATAGGTCACCAGCCCGTTTTTTAACCTCTTAGAAAAAAATCTCAATTTTTAGGAGCAATTTTTGTGTTTTGCCCTATTATAAGAAAAATGAGAATTAATGTTTCTTATTTTTTTTCTGTAAAAAACTTATGAAAAGTTTTTTCCAGATAGAAAATTTCCCTTAGAATCCGATTCTGGGGACAAAATTTTTTTTTGAGTAATGCGTGTACGAGAAATCGCTAAAATACATTTTTTTCAATTTCTCAAATGTCTATTAATGAGAAATCTTCTAACTAGGCTTAAATTTTTTCTTAAACTTCATATTTTTTGGCGAAAAAAAATTCGATGACTATTGAAAGCTAAAAAATAGCTAAAAATATATATATTCAAAGAACTTTTAAATCGAAATGAGTTTCGGCAATTAGTTCCATCAGTTCCATAAGTGAATGTAAGGGATGGAAAGGCACCACCATGGGACAAACTCAATAACTTCTAATCAAAACAGGGCCTTTTTAATAGGATCGAATTATAAAAATAATTATAAAAAAAAAAAAAAAAAAGGGTGAATAACTGGAACAAACCACGAAGTTTTGAAGACAATGCTGGAATAAGTTTTCTTTTACAAGAGGTTATCAAATCTCGTTGTAAAATAAAAATTTTTCAATAGTATATTACGATACCGTGTCCAGAAACTAAATTGCATGTAAATTACCATCCGAGGCGAAGCCGAGGTTGGTAAACTGAGATTTGGGTCACTCTTTATTTATGGTTAAAGGTCGTATATGATTTTTCTTTGTCAGTGGCGAGAAAACACAACTTTTCCAGTCGCGCAGTGGCCAGGAAATACTTGCTTTATGGCCGCTGACAAGACAAAATTTTTTAATTTTAATCATTAAAACCTGATAAAGTTAACTAAAAACGATTTAAATTTTTGGATTCAAAATCATACCAGGAGTTTTAGATTTTTCTTGGATTTCTCGAGCAATATTTTGCATTTTCTCTAATATTTCAGCCTTTTCTTCAGAAGCATATAGATTTGGAACATCTCCTGTATTCAATAACATGCTTGCATCTTCTAAAAATGATTCATCTTTAATTTGAGTATCACTCAATAAAAATACAGATGGTTTCCCTTCTGATCCAGCTTGTAGTAAAAGTTTTTTTAAATCATCTCTCCATTCAGATTTGCTGTAATTTTTCGTCATTTCTATAGTAAAAAGATTATATTCGCTTATGCTAGTTGATAATTTAGTACAAGAGTTTCTTCCAGAACCACCCATTCCTATAAGAAGAGCATGACCATTATCTTGAAGAAGCACACGAGAAATTCTCGATATGTGCTCAATAGCGTAGCGAAATAAAACTAGAGACATAGGGGTTTTGGATAGGGCATTGAATTCCGATAAATAAAAATCCATTTTTTCCTGAAAAAAAATATATAATTTTTAATACCTTCATTTTGCAAATAAGAATTTAATAAAAAGCATTTTGTAATACTTGTAAATTTTTGAGATCAGTTACTTCATCGTAAACTTTTGGATCAGCATCCGGTTCCATATAGTTTCCAAATAATAAATTTCCAATATGTTTTGGTTCTAAAATATTTTCACCCTCATTTAATAAATGTCCTAAGACTTTATCGATCGGTTGACGCAAGCTTTCATAAGTAGCTTCTTTTACCATGTCAAATAACATCGAACGATCATCCGAATCCACGAGTCGATCGTGAAATACTCGATAAATTTCATGAATCCATAATCTTATTAATTTTTCTGGTTCTTGTAATTTGTTAGCAGGTACTAAAAGAATACCGGCCATAACTTTACTAAAATCTCTTAGATTAAAAGTGTAATGACTTTTCATTGGAGTTGGCAGAAATGATGCTATAGCATTACGATACACACTTGTTGTCGCCGTAAGTAACGATTTTCCTAAAACATACATTTAATGCTTTATTATAATTATATTTTCAACTTTATAGCTTTTTTTTAATATTCAAGGGTTTAAAACGGTAAAGTTTTTTAGGCTTTAATTGAATATCATCACGATTCTATAAATTGTTAAATCGCTTGACAAGGACAACAAATCAGTTGATGAAACGTGGCTTTAACAATTAAAAAATTTGTAATCTATATATATAAATTTTTTTAACATTTTATTCAATTTGGTCAATAAAGTCAAAATATTCTATATACTGTAATTGTAAATATAATTTTTACCAAGATTTTTACTAATACTGTGTAGAAAAATAATGGCAAAATTATAATAATTACAAGTTATATCTATGAATTTTCTTTCATATAACTAGAATTTAATTTTAAAAACTTTTATTTTTTAACCTGCATTAGCTAGAGAAGGATTTTTACAAAATAAAAGTCTTGAAATCTAAAATAAAATTTTAATTCTTCATTCATTTAGGATCTTAAATAAATATTACATTTCGTATTATTAACAATGCAGTAATCTTTTGAACACCGGATTAATTTAAAGGAAAGAAAAGCAAGAAAAAAATTAATAATTATTTTAAAAAAAGGGAAATAATTGTTAAAAATTGAGAATTGAACCTAAAAACCTTTAAAAGTAGAACATTATTTTTTGTAAGTATTGATGAATTGTTTTTCAGGTAATTATAACACGATTTTTTTAGAATTTATTATAAAAAAAATATATCTTACCCATTCTAGATACATTTCCATCAAATCCTCTTTGAAAATGCCAATCTAAAATGGTACCAAAAATTTTACCCATCGTATTATCATCAAATGAATCAATTCCAAAAATATGCAAATGTCTCAATAATCTCGGTGTGATTCGATTCGATGAGCCTCCTGGTGGTAACATTGCCGCTACTAAAAGAACATCAACTAATTTCATTATGGTTGTATCTCGTGGATCAAACCAATAACCATGATCTATCCATTGTCTGAGTAACTCTATTGGAGGCTGTGCTCCATAAATTTCTACTTGAGGTACGCTTAAATCATCTACGAATAATGCGCAGCGCTTTCCCATAGCAGGCCCGTAAACACCTTTTCTACGTCTATCTAAACGTGACATTACGATTTCTTGTGTTTGGGCTGCTGTAGTTCTAGCACTAAAATTCAAAACGTTTTGAATGAATTTTTCTTTTTTTAAGCCCAATAAATGATTAAGAATAATTGTAGATTTTCCGGTTCCTGTTGGACCCACAAACATTAGTGGGATATTTTTTTCCAAATAAATTGACAAAAAATAATGCTGCATTGCAGTTTCAGTAGTTTGTACAAGTATTTCACTGAGTTTCGCATCCGCTGGTAAGGAAACCTGCAAGCATTAAGTAAAAGATTTAATTAGTATTATTTGAGTTAAAATTTGCGCATTTTTTGAATACTTGAGCTAAAGTATCCATCCACATTATCCAAGAACCATTATTTCTTTTATCGTATGCCCAGTCAAAAACAGTTGCTCGATCTGGAAATATTTGTTGCTTCGTCAATTTGAATCCTTTTGGTTTTGGGTATTCTTCATTGTTACCATTCAATATATCTCTGAAATAAACGTCGAATGCTTTTCTACTATCATTCACCAATACTGAACACAATCCCCAAACAATACTAAACAAGAGAATACATTGAATGAAAAGTGTACTGACTTGAGAATCTCCGTTAAGAAGAGCCAAAAACAATCTTGTAAAAGACTAAAATATTAAATTTTTATTAACTGATTTGAAAAATGACTTATTTTTATGAACTATTATAAAATATACTACTGACAACAAACAAATGTAATTCTGAAATGTCTAAGAAACTTCTGCAATGTTTTCTAATGAATGAAAAAATTGGATCAAATAACCACTCGATGATCTCGTTAACAACTTCCAGTTGCTCAAGAAGCAATTTTTCTTTAAGAATATTTTTAAAGGATTCATAAAAAGCTTTCCATCCAAGTTGACTTGGTTCCATATAAATCATACCACATCTACTGACAGTAGCAGGGGAAGCTTGCTCTAAATCAGCTGGTTCAAACATCATATTCATTTTGTTAGACATTGCGATTATTTCACCAGACATCAAACATAATTTTTTATTATCATCTAATACTGTGTTCATGTTTTCAATCCAGACCGCATCGACAGGCCCATCAAAAACTATCCATTTTCTTTCTTGGCTAATAGATTGAGCGAATTCTCGAAAAGTATTCGCTAAAACTCCATCACTCCATTCGTGGGAAACTGGATCAAAACTTCCATAAAGTTGACCCAAAGTTATTGCTTTTGGATTTATAATTCTATAAAGTTATTTAATATTTCTATCATATTGTTTTATTTCAAGATTCAGTAAAGAGCTTGCATAATCCAAACTTAAACGATTTACAATATATGTAATTCACAATACCTCGTTAGTTTGGTTCTTTTATTTAAGGGTGACATTACCTAAATATATCGAAATGTTTTTTTTGCATAAATCACTTCATATAAATATTTCTCAAGAATATGTAAAAAAAAAATTTATTTCAAAATCCCTTCTTTAAGTATACTTTTGGGCCTATTTTGCGTGCACCGTCTAATATGTTTTACATCAGAAAGCGTTTTTTTGGAAACGATTTTATAAAATCGGTGTGCAAGATTGTGCTATAAACTTTTCACCGATTTACTTCCACTTTGTTGAGTAGTTAAAAGTACTTTTGAGGGACTGACTTTAAATGTTTTTAAAAAGAAAGTCCTGAAAAAGTTTTTACAGATTATTTAGTCCTAAAAATTTAGGCCTTTTTTGCACTTTATCATCGCACAGCCACCATTTTGATTGTAATTAATTTTTTTTTTTTAATTTTTAATCAGTCCCTCACATTAGATTTAAACTCTTGACAAAAATCCTGCACACCGTTTTTTTATACTGCCTTATTTACCCAAGTGTAACGTGGAAGTGAAGTCATAAAAAAAAAATTTTGTTATTAATTTTAATACTTATTAGACCTGACGTGGAGCCCCGTTTCGTAGACAAATTTTATCCTTGATAGGTCGATGGAATTTTCCAACGGGTATTTATGTTTTTTGGGTCGCTGAACCCGAATATGGTATCAGTTGTTACCGAAAATGGTCCAGTTGCCCGCAATAGGCAACTTTCGGTTAATTTTCGGAGATTTTCTTATTTTCGCAAGGGTTACTTATGTTTTTCGGGTCGCTGAACACGAATATGATATCGATTTTTACCGAAAATGGTCCAGTTGCCCGCAATAGGCAACTTTTGGTTAATTTTTGGAGATATTTTTATTTTCGCAAGGGTTACTTATGTTTTTTGGGTCGCTGAATACGAGTATGATATAGGTTTTTACCAAAAATGGTACAGTTGCCCACAATAAGCAACTTTAGGTTAATTTTCGGGGATGTTTTTATTTACGCGAGGGTTACTTATGTTTTTCGGGTTGCTGAACATGGATATTATATCGGTTTTCACAGAATATGGTTCAGTTTCCCACAATAGGAATTTTGAGGGTTTTTTTTGCGGGTTTTTTAATATTTTCGTCCTTTACTTATGCTTTTCGGGTCGCTGAACACGAATATGATATCGGGTTTTACCGAAAATGGTCCAGTTGCCCGCAATAGGCAACTTTTGGTTAATTTTCGGGGATTTTTTTATTTACGCGAGGGTTACTTATGTTTTTCGGGTTGCTGAACACGAATATTATATCGGTTTTTATCGAAAATGGTTCATGTACCCACAATAGGTAATTTTAGGCTATTTTTTTTAGATTTTCTAAACATTTTTTAGTATTATTTATGTTTTTTATCTAATATGAACATGAAAAAGATATTTGTTTTTACCGAATTTGGTCGAATGTGTTAATATAATTAACAAAAATGTTAAAAAACCCGCAAAATAAAAACCTCAAAATTCCTATTTTGGGCAACTGAACCATTTTCGGTAAAAACTGATATCATATTCGGATTCAGCGACCCAAAAAACATAAATACCCGTTGGAAAATTCCATCGACCTATCAAGGATAAAATTTGTCTACGAAACGGGACTCCACGTCAGGTCTATATGTAAACCAAAATAAAAAAACATTTACTCAAAATCTCTAACCGTTTTTAACACCCTACACGGCCAAGCTGCTTTGCTTGAAACTTTTTTGTTGCTTTAATTTTCAAGCAAAGCAGCCTGGCCGTGTATATTTAGGTAATATCACCCATAAATAATTTTTAAAAAATTGTATGATTTGGGGTACTGGGTAACCGCTATTTTTTTTTTTTTAATTTTAATTTAGATTTTATTTTCTTGGGCAGGGAAATTTTTAAAATTTATAAAAATTAAAAATAAATAAATTAAAAAAGAGAAAAAAATGGCGTATACCGTGTACTCAGTACTACTCAGTACCTACTCTTAAAGGAAAATTTAAATTTGAAATCTCAGAAGCCTTCGAATAAAGCAAATCTTTTTGAATAATGCAAATTCTTTCTTCAGATTTATAAGCTGTGCTGCACAAAAAGCAAAAATTTTAACTAATTTTTCAGAAAAATAAGAGTAGCTAATATAAAATTTTAATAAAATAGAAACTAGCAATTTTTAGGAATCCTAATTTGTAAATCATTTCTTTTCGACACACCTAAAATCGAAAACATTAACGTTTGAACGCACGTATGATATATAAGAACTTTATTTATTATAATATTTTTTTATTTTTTTATTTTGATTTAATTATCCGTAACTTGACAAGAAAGCGTCCGTTTATGGGATTTGCTTATATACATAATATATGAGGGGTGCTTTTTTGGACTACGTACCATTACTGATTCCGAACTTTACAAGCAAATTAGCTACTTAAAATGTTAAATGACCCCGCACAAAAGTATAGGATTCTGCCTTTCGGTCGAATTGGCCGAATTTTGGATATGTTGTAGATTTTATCATTCTGAACAAAAGTCTCAACTTTGGCGGCTACGGAGCTTGAAAGCTCCAAAGCTCCACCATGGCAAGATCGCTTCAAAACCTTTTTTCTTTTATTTTCAAAGTATAACTTTATGTTTTTGAGGTCGCTAATTCCAAATCTGATGTCAAATTGACATTATTGACAGTTGGAAGCTGTCAACTAGCTGTCTAAATGACCACAGAATACAAAAATATTAAAATAGTGATTTCACAATATGTTTTCGAGGTTGCTGAGTTCAAATCTGATGTCATAATGACAAAGTTGACAGTTGGGAGCTGTGAATTGGCTGTAAAATTGACAACAGAATACAAAAAACTTAAAATAAAGATTTCACAATATGTTTTCGAGGTTGCTGAGTTCAAATCTGATGTCATTATGACAAAGTTTTTTAAATTTTTTGTATTCTGCTGTCAATTTGACAGCTAGTTAACAGCTGCCAACTATCAACTTTGTCATTTTGATATCAGATTTGAACTTAACAACCTCTAAAAAACGTCTGGTGGAATCATTATTTTAATATTTTTGTATTCTGTTGTCAATTTTACAGCTAGTGGACAGCTGCCAACTGTCAATAATATCAATATGACATCAAATTTGGAATTAACGACCTCAAAAACAAAGAAAAAAAGGTTTTGAAGCAATCTTGCCATGGTGGAGCTTTTGAGCTTTCAAGCTCCGTAGCCGCCAAAGTTGAGACTTTTGAGCTTTGAGCTCATTGAGACTTTTGTTCACAATGATAAAATCTACAACATATCCAAAATTCGGCCAATTCGACCGAAAGGCATAATCCTATACTTTTGTGCGGGGTCCTTTTCCTTCAACAGTTTCAAAATTTCAGTAAATAGTATTTAGGTGTAAAAAAGATAAATAAAACAAAATATTTTCAAAAGATAATATCTTAAATATCTTTTAGTATTTAAAAGCTGATTTTCATTGTAATTCAAGGTAAATTATTTATTTTATAATACCTGTAAATAGCTCGCATTTCTTTTATTTCTGCGCCTTTTTTTGCTGACAAATCAGTCAACGATTCAGCAAGTGTTTGATAAGCTTGAGTTTTTCCACCCAAAGTTTCTCCAACGATCATTAAGCCATGACGTACAAGAATCATTTCATAAATTTGAATTATTTTATCTATATACCAATCCGTACCTTGTAAATTTTTTCTATTCAAATTTTCTTTTATTAATTCTACCAATTCGACTCTATCGGGACTTGGTAATTTAACTCCTGGGAATAGATCACCATATATACCCTCAAATAAAGGCAAATCTTGAGACAAAAATTTTGGTAGATTAACGTCTACTATTGCTCTTAAAACTAATACTGCTTCATCTTCGTTGTTGTACTTTAACTTTAGATTTCCAGCAGCCACGAGAACTGTTTTTACAGCTCTCATTCCATAATCATAATGACTTTGAGAGCTTAATTGTTCAGAGCAAAGCTTATAAGTATGAACGATTTTTTCTGCAAGTGGTCTTGCATTTATAAATCCATATGAGTAAAGTGTGATTTCTCCAATCATTGCATAATCTGGAACCATCATAGCACAAGTACGAAAAAGTACTTTTAAATTATCTGGTAGTTCTTGTCTTCCAGCATAACCAGGGTTCATAGTTATAATAACGTTGCAAGAAGGATTTAATTTTATTTCTGTCCCTTCAAATACAAACTTTTCTAGTTTTTGACCTATTGCTAGTTGAATCGTTAAAATTTGTTGAGCTATAACTGATAGTACTTCGAGCTCAATTCGATTGAATTCATCAAAGCAAGCCCAGGCACCAGCTTGAGCAATGCCTTTAAAAAATTTTCCCATCGCAGCATAATCAAGACCTTCCGAGCAGTTAAATACTACACATTGTTTAGCTAATGCTTTTGCTAAGTCTTTTGAAGTTTCAGTTTTTCCTGTTCCAGCGGGGCCTTCAGGTGCACCTCCAAGATGTAATTTTAACGCTCCCATTAGCGTAATGTAACATCGATCTGTTAAAGGTGTTATCACTAACCTTGGACTATTTCCTAAATATTCGAATCCATAATCTACATCCGTCGTTATCATCGATACTGTGATACCTCCTTCTAGCCAATAGTATCGTAATTGAGAGATCCAATTGAAGTCCATTACCGATTTAACTTTTTTTTCTAACAATAACTTCACAACATCTCTAGCATGTACATCAATTACAATAAGTGCATTAAGAGTAATACGACTTCCAGGATCTAATTTTCCGCGAACCAAGGCGAGTGTTTTTTCGATTTGAGCATTGCATTTCGCTAAATATTTGTCGGTTGAATTATCATTAAAAGATTCAGATACTTCGCTGGTCCAATGGATTTGACTAGCACATAAAACAATTTGTCCAGGCCATGATAGTATCCATTCTTCTCTCTGTGCTGTAAAATAGGCTATTACCGCCTCTTCTGCCGTATCTCGTAAGGAAACTTTCATTAACTCCTCAACCAATGAAAGCCATTTTTCAACCAATCCTTTTGCATCAGCTGGATTAATTTTACCACTAAATGGCACATATTCATTTTCCTCAGAAATCATTCCAATTATTTCAGTCTCATTTAAAAATTTAAGACTTTTAATCCCTTCGAAACATTTTTTCAAATGCGGTTGTACTCTTTGAGCATCTTTAGTTTCCGAAAGTATTTCTAATAATTCATCATTGGATAAAAAGAAAAACCTTGGAAAAAATAATCTTTTCTTCTCTAAATAATCATTTAAACCTTTTTGAATTTGTTCAAGTAATTCGTTACACTTTTTAAAATCTTTAAGCATATTGGGCATTGATGTTGCTTGTAATACTTGAGGATTTTGAACAACAAAAGTCATCATATTTCTCCACAATTTATCAACCTTTCTAAAATTTTTAGCTTCCATAGGCATTTGCCTCATTATGTCTTCACTGCTAAAGATAGGTTCTAAATACATCCAAGTAGCTTGACATCTCAAACACTGATCAATAATATCTTGCATGCTTATCAATTTATCTTCCCATGCTTGCATGTCACTTTCAAAGGCTTTAACGAATGGCGAACCACGCATTGTTTGAGCTTTAAGAATATGATCATCTAAAAGACTTTGAATATCATCTACGCTAGAAAGAACGCTCACGCCAGTTTCGCGATAAACAATTAAGTCAAAAGATACATCATTCCACTCCTCCTGCATTTTATACAAATTTTTTTCCAGAGCATGTTCTTTTGATGCGTTTGATGAAATTTCCTCAAGTTTTTGTGCATGAGTTATTAATCCATGCTCAATCATTTCAGCAAGATTGCTATTAGAAGTAGGAATAATTTCAACCCCAGCTTCTTTACTTATTAATTCCCAATGATGAGCTTTTAAACCAGGGTTACAAATAGACTGAAGAAGAGGCAAATATTGTTTGAATTTTTCTACTTTTCCTCGAACCATCTCAGCGATTCTTCTTGATCCAGGGACGTCGTTTAAAGATCTTGAAAGCTTATATAGAATTCGCCAGTAGCCTTCAACAGTTTCACGAACTTCTTCTGCATCTAAATTCTGGAAAGGATCATACATCCAATGTTCATAATTTTTATGAAATTTTAAAGTTGTAGACCATAATTGATAAAACGTATTCACAGTTGCTACCATAACCGGAATGGTTAGATATGGGCTTATCTCTAAATCTAACAAAGTTTCTTCAAAATTTATTTCTTCTGATTCTTTAACAATTTGGTTTACTTCTGCAATCAAAAAATAATTTATTGATGTTATTTTTTCAAAAAATAATTTATGTGATCAATAAAAAAACTACCATCTAAAATTATCTGAATTTCCTTAGCAGACCTTTCCATTTCATCCATCGTAAGTACAGGAGGATCTTTTTTCTTGAAAACTTCAATTTTTTCCATAACTGATGATATTTTTGTTTCAAAAGTGATTCTACGATTTTTCAAAAGACCTTCGACAAAGTCTTTTCTTCCGCCAATTATACTACTTGCAACTTCCATTAATTTATCCATCTCTCTAGGCCACGTAATAGCGCGTGAATTTAATTTTAAATCATCATCACTAAAATTAGCTTGTTCTTCGAAAAGAAATATTAAAAGTTCAGAACTTCTTATTAAACGATTTTTCAAATCTATCATTGTTGAATCTCTACTTTCAACTAAATAATTATAAAGTTCAACAACTTCTCGAGTTCCTTCGGGCATTTCAGATAATCTATTAGCGATTTCTTCGCAATTACTACAAACATCACGATTTATTTCACGCAATTCATTAAGGAACCCTACACAAATGGAATCTCGTAAATTGTAAAGAATTGATCGAAATTTTTCGTTTGCTCTTGAGCAATCCATTTCTATCATATTTAAAGGAATCTACGAAAAATAAGCAAAAAATGAGGTTTTTAGCAAAATATTGCATCTTTAATTTCTTACCTTATTTCTGAAAGAAAATATTTTTTCTCTAAGATCATCATATTCCAAAATTTTTCTTGAATAATCTCTTAGCATTGGAGGTGGATCAGTTTTATAAAAATCATTTAATTCTTTTTCAGCAATACCGTTCATTAGGTAATAATATTTTTCGTATTCTTTTAAATAAACTTCAGGGCCTGGCTCATTAATTGTTATATAACTTAATCCTTCTTCCACAATAGCTTCCACCTATGATTTACAGTATAATAGTTTAAATAACTTTTTTTTACTCTTACATAGAATCAGGGGTTTTATATTATCGTAAATAGCTAAAATAATTTCATTGTAAGATGGGATAATAAAAATGGGTAAACCCATAAAAATATTGAAGTAGTAAAAAACAAATTTGGTCATACTTTAGAAGTAAAAATACCCTTCTTTCTATATAATACAGTTAGTAATAATCTGATATTTGATTAAAATATTAGTTATGAATTAGAGCAACCATTATGATAGGTAAAATTTTTATTTTTTATTTTATTGCATACACACTGTAAAAATATTTTGTGATTTAAAAAAATTTTGTATATTAAAATCACACAATTACTTTTGTGAAAATACAAAGTTATGTTTGTGATTTTACAAATCTATTGTTTTGTAAATTTTGCAAAACTTTTGCTCGTGAAATTTATTTCCATTTCTTTTTTTGTGATTTAACAATAAAAAACTTTTAGTGCAAGCTCAAAAACAAGAAGCTAGAAATTTAAAAAAACTTATAACTGGTTTTGTTTTCACACAACCAACGATTATGTTCACTCATAACAGTAATAAATCCAAAAACCAAAATTACAATAAATCCCGAAATATAAATTATCCTGATTCCATAAACTTAATGTATTTTAAGTTCTTGTTCTCGATCATCATTGTCTATTTCACCCCCCCCCCCCCCCCACCCTCTGCCGAGCAGGACTTTTTCAAATACCCCATCAAGTGAACATATTATGGAATCAACGATTGTGGAATATGTTCATTCATAACAGTAATAAATCCAAACACCGAAATTATAATAAATCCCGAAAGATAAATTATCCTAATTCCATAAACCTAATGTATTTTAAGTTGGATACCGGCGATATTTCCGAAGTATAATAATTGCGGTATTAAGAACTAGATTTTTTTCAAAACTACTTTTTTTTAAATTTAAATATAATACCTCATTTTTTTTATTAGACAATATTAGTTTTACTTGTGGACCGAGAACCAACCAACCCATAAATTTGGGAATTATAAAATTTATTCAAAGTGTTTATGGTGATCAAGATGCTGGCTATTTTAAGGACTTTATGAGCATACAAAAAGAATTGGCAATTTCTCTTGCTCATCGGCGTTATTTATTAAATTGCCGTACATACGATGAGGTTCCGAAACATATCTCAAACATTGAAAATTAACTTATGAAAATTTTTGAAAAAAATACCGCAAATTTTTGTAAAAATTTATTAAATACGGAAATCACGGATATTTGTTTGGATATAAAATACTTGAATAAAGTGTCAGATTCGATAAAAAATTTTATAAAAAATGCTAACATTAATAATAATTAAAAAAATAAATTCTTTGCATCTCAAACTGACAGATCTGAAAGCATTAGTCGTAGGCATAACAATCTATTTCTAACAAATTTAATAGAAATTCAAATGCCTTATGCACTAATGACACAGACATTGATCGCGAAGTAATTAAATTAAAAGATAAATGGTTTAAAAACCTTACAGACATCGAAGTACCACAGGAAGTCGTAGAGGTGCTGTCATTGGGCCCTAAATTTGGGTTTAATGCTGACATTAAAAAGTATGACATAGTCGATATTTTTAAAGATGTAGAACATACTTTGCAGTACGTAGAATATTGTAATAATACTAGAATCGCGAATAACAATGTAAATAATAGAAATAATAATAACAGTAATAATAGAAATAATAATACGAATTTGATGGATAATAATACAATTAATGAATTTCGTGGCAAATTTGCTAATGCTTTAAATAATGCAATTAAAAATAATGCAATTAAAAATTTTCAAAAATAAATTTAATATTACAAAAAAATTTTTTAGAGATAATCCGAATTTAACAGTGGTCAATTCTGATACAGGCAGTACATCTATTTTAATGTTTGAAACCGATTATGATGGCAAAGTTTATGAGTTATAGTCAGTTGTTAGGATTTATATAGGTACATACGGTAATGGTACATAAGTAATAAGTGTGTTAAATTTTTAGAAAATTTACAGAAAGTATGTAGTTCTATACTACATTATTGGAACGATTTGGGCATATTAGGGAAAAAATATCATTATAGAGAGCTCACGCAAACCAACACTGTACTAGCCAGATTTTATGCGGTTATTAAATTACAGAAATTAGGATATCCGGGCAGACCTAGATGTGGATAGCGTAGTCTACCTTGTAGCCAAATTTCTTCATCAATTTTTTACCCGATTCCTGCGCGTTACCGAAATTTCATGTAAAAAACAGCAATGATTTACGAAATAAGTTAAAAAACATTAATATATCGGATGATTACATCTTAGTTTCATTAGATGTACAATCACTTTTTACTAAGTTGTTTCAAACACGTTTTTCAGCGTTTTTATACAGATGAGCATACAGAAAATGTTAACCGATTTCGTTGAAACTTGCACGTAAAAAAAATATAAGACAAACTAAACGTATTACGTAACTGAAATATGATTAGTATTGTAAGTTTGTTGAATGGAAAGATTAAACGTTGAATTGTCAAATAAAAACATTAAACCAACAAATACTTTGTTGATTCAAGCAAAATTAAAATTGTTAAATTAACCACTTAAATCTTTGTTGAATCAACATAGTGTTAGATAAACCAACAACCTACAACATTAATATGATTAATTTTAATAGTTAGGTCAATGCTTTTTCTTTTATATTAAAATATTTATTCATTCTTTCTCTTTCTATCCTTTTATGTATTTAACACCGCGGCCGGCGACAAGTCGAAACCTGTTCTTCAGCAGCGCGCTTTTGTTTATATTATTATTCATTATTATTATAATAAAGAAATGGGATTTCCTAAAAATTATTTATGATAGTTTTAACTATTATTTTTAAATATGCATTTCGCTGGGTATGTATAATTTACTCTGCATATAATTTCGAAAATTATTATCTGTAACATATAGTACTTAAAATTTTTTTATTAAATACAACTGTCCTGTTAGCAGAATGGATAATCACGCAGTCTCGGAAGCCGCAATACTCAGTTCGATCCCAGTAGCAGTCAAAATTTTTCTTCGGTTTTTTTTAACAGATTTAAAATTAATAAATATTAAATAAATATAAAAAAATAATTAAAAAAAAAAAATAATTAATTTAAAAAAAAAAAAAAATAAAAAAAAAAAAAAATAATTTTTTTTAAATAAAATTTTCACTCTGTTTGAATCAACTAAGTAACTATGACAATTCAACAAATACTTTGTTGGCATATTTCAACAAAGTTATTTGTCAATACAACTTAGAATTTTTTTCCGTGTGGCACAGTTCATTTTTTTACCATCTCAAATACTTTAGGCTATCAGGGATGCAAATATAAGAATGCAGGCTTACCCTGGAATGGGCTAACATTTTCTGTGTGCACATCGCGATTTTCTGCTTAAAAACGCTAAAAAACGCGTTTGAAACTACCTAGATGAAGGAACTAGTAAAAATATTTTATTTTATCAAAAGTGGAGCTCACAAGGTATATTTTGTCTCTAACATGCTCCCAGAATCCTAAAAACGCTAAACATAACCTCAAAAAAATTAAGAATTAGAAAATACGTTATTTAATAGCTTGAATAAGCTTAACCAACTTGTTAGGGATAAATATTTTAGATTTTAATAAAAGTATGACCAGTGCAAAATTTCAGCGTTATCCGTTGGGTTTCAGGCTATCCGTATAGCTTTTTTCACTGAAAAATTACTTAAAAATGCGATTCAATTAACCTTAGTCAAGGAATCTCAAAGTGATCTAGGAAAAAAAAGAAGCGGAAATAAGTTTGCTTTGATCGAGTTTCCATCCAATTTTAATGCGGGTTGGCTTGTTTTACTTCTGAAGACCTGTATTTTACAAAAATAATGACAAGAAAATATTTTTCCACATGATTTTCACCTCTTTATCAGAAGAAAGTTCACTTTATCATTGCCACTCCTAAAAATAACTTTATAGAAAAATTATAATTTATCGAAAAAAATTTTCTAGGTCTTAAAAAATAATGTACATATATGCTTAAATTTGATAGAAAAACAATAAAATTATGTTTAAAAAAAAATTACCCCTATTCTACCCCCCTTTTTTTTTGCGTAGTAAGTTGAGAAATGCGTTACGCATACTGTTCAGCATCCGGACTGCCAGTTATGTGGGACTCGACTTAGTTTGCCTTTGCCCACTAAAATTCCACTTCCTTCCTACCTTATGTGAGCCTATCCCGGGACTGTTTTCACATTACTTCAGGACAGGTTTAAGGCCGTTTAGTTCTAGTCGTGAACTCCATCTTTTGACTTGCGTCCAATGACACGCCAGTCTGGTTAAGCACTCCGTCGTTCCATCTGATTAAAATTCCATTCTTTGTGCTGTCATCTTCAATAAAATATATGTTAGTTGAAATATAAGTCATTTCCTCGTCAAAAGAGAAGGTAATAAATAAATATATGAATAATTAAATAAATTATTAATTATTATCCTACCATCTTCGAGTGATTGCGGTATTAAAAGTAAGTGCAGGAATTATTGCATGTTAGTGCAATACCAGCAGTCATCTGGATAACCGCAGGAAGTCTCAATATTAGCCTATACCTTGGACTTCGGGTTTTTTGGTGCGGAGTATGTACTCCACATACTGGCTGATTTCAAACCATACTTCTCCATTTTGAAGCATCAGGCCAACCACATTTTCAGGTGTGATTTGACCGATGTTAGCTTCTAATTAAAACTTTTTAGCAGCCCACCTATCGCATTTGAAGAAATCCGGCGTGTCGTCTTTGCCAGGACAGTATATACATTCAGCACTATTCATCTTCTGGATCCGAAAGAGGTAGGAGCAAAAAAGTCCATGTCCGCTTAGGAATTGGGTCAAAAAATAATTAATGTCCCCATGCCCTCTATTTATCCAAGGTGATATCTCTTCTATCAATCTCTTGGTCCATTTGCTCTCCAAGTAGTCGGTCCAACGTTTCTGCCATTTGCTTCGGCTGATCTGGCGCGAAGTAGCCTTTGCGCGGACAATGCCTTCCCTCTCTTTTTTCAGATAGATATACTGTCTCTCAAGAGCCAGCAGATCTATAGGGATTACCCCGGCGATAACTAGAGCTGCCTCCAAGGACACAGTGCGATAGGCACAGGAGATTCGTAGAGCTCCTTGCCTCTGGACGCTCGTAAGCTTAGACACATAGCTGACCTTCTTTATGCGATCAGCCCATACTTCTGCACCATACAGGAGTATTGAGGGGTAACCGACATAAGAAGCCTGCGCTTTCCAGTTTTAGGTCCACATGTATTTCTCATGAGCCTGCTTAGCGCAGCAGTGAGCCTGGCAGCCTTCTCCGTGCTTCTCAGAATCTGTGCCATAAACGTCAGCTTCGTGTCCAGCAGCACACCCAAGTACTTTAAGTAATCCTTCGTTTCTATCCTATCCTCCCCAATACATATTAGGATGATGGTCTCAATATGTTTACAGGTGAATAGGACAATCTGAGTTTTCGCCGTCGCAAGATTTAGACCGTGGTCTTCCATCCAGTAGTTGACTCCGTGCATTGCCTGGTTCACTTTCTCCTCGGCAGTTTGTACATCTTTTGCCTGAATAACTATAACCAGATCGTCAGCATACCCGACGGTAAAAGTATCCTCCGGTATTGGGAGCCTAAGTACTTGTTCCTTACTATGTTCCTTAGATCCGGCCCGAGGACCGATCCTTGGACTGCTCCTGCAGTTACTCTCCTCAATCTTGTTCCTTGCGCAGTTTCAAATATTATTTCTCGATGGCTCAGGTAACTGCTGATGATTCTTCGCAGATATTTTGGCACCTGTAAGTTCCTTAGCCCCTCCATAAAATCACACCATCTAGCTGAATTAAAGACATTCTTTACATCTAAGGTCACTAGTAGCGTGATTTTTCTAGAGTAGTGATTGCCTGTATTTTCATTCTTAATGACACGGGTGATGCTGCTTATGGCTTCGATAGTTGACTTCCTTCGGCGAAACCCGTATTGTCGGGGAGAAAGGTCTCCTGCAGTTTCTACAGCCCTCAGTATCCGTGGTTGCAGCATCTTTTCGTAATTTTTCCCGGCTGTGTCCAGTAATCCTAGAGGACGCCAATAGTTTGGTAACCTAGGTCCCCTTTACCCTTGCTGATTAGGACTAGTCTGGCTCTTTTCCAGAGTTTGCTGAAGACGCCCGCTCGTGCACAGGTATTGTACATGCACAGAATAAGCTGTGGATTCTCGTGTACGGCATTCTTCAGAATCTCAGTGGTTATTCCATCAGACCCAGGTGCCTTTCCGTTTGGTGTTATAAGCTCCTCCACGGTAAATACGGGTATATCCTCCTCGTCATACTCCTCTAAGTCATCCTCTTTCTCCCTCTCAGGGTGGGTAGGAAAAAGTCCGTCAACTATACGGCCAACCTCTTCTTCTTTCATAATGCCACTTGCGGAAAGAGCCCCAATTCTCTTAGTGACTATTTTGTAACCAAGACCCCATGGGTCATTGTCCACCTCATTACACAAAGCTATCTCGCATGTTCTCTTGCTTCTCCTAACAGCCAGCCTCAGGCTTTTGTTAACCTGCTTATGCTCTGCCATAAGCTCAGCAGCGTCCGTTCTGGTCCTGTGGCACGTGTGGCTTTCCTTCTTGTCGTTAAGCTCGCACTTCTTAGACGGGCTATTTCAGCGTTCCACCAGTAGGCTGGTGGTCTATCTTCGCAGGTTCTTTTTTTGGGCATGGATTTGTTACATGCCTTTTCCAACAAAGTCATGATTTCATTGACTAATATCTCTGCGTCGTCAATATTTCCTGGCCTTATTGCTTTTCCCAGGATAGCAGTCTCTCCTCTTTTAAACATGTTCACAAATATTTCGCGGTTTAGCCACTTGATGTTCCATCCACAACATTTCCGTGCTTCGTCTCTTCGTATCTGTCGACGTAAGAGATATATTGGTGGTCACTCGCTGAGAAGTCCTCCAGAACTTGCGAATCTATAATTCTAGCAGCTAAATCTTCTGATGCTAGGGATATATCCGGGATGGTCTGTCTGTAGCCAGATCTTCTAAAAGTTGTAGTGTTACCTACATTTAGCACCGCTAAGTTGAGCCTGGCACACAGGTCAAGTATATCCTCTCCTCTGTCATCCGTTTCGGGCATACCCCACTCAGGAGCCCTTGCGTTGAAATCGCCTCCTATGACAATTTCGCCGGTCATGTACCTTACTGCATCTTCCAGACTGTTAAGTTTGGTCAGAGTGTCCTCTCTGGACTCGTTTGGTGTTAAGTACACACTTATGTATTCCTAATCATCCTCCTTCAACAATTGCATGTGAATCCCCTACTTTGTACTATTTCTTTATACTAACACTTGTGCCTTCAATTTTCTTTAAGTGCATGAGTGTATGGATAAATGTGTACATTGACCCTTATAAGAAATAAATCAGCATATGTAATTGTTGAAGGCCTCTGCCAATCTTGGTGTGCCTACGTGCAAAAGAGGTAAACAATAAATACAAAATACAAATTTAGCTCATCATAATGCTGTAGGATTCTTGCTCTGGATAATGCTGCAGGATTTAGCTCAGCATAATGATGGAGGATTAAGCTCAGCATAATGCTGGAGAATTTTAACTCTGGATAATGCTGCAGGATTTAGCTCCGCTTAATGCTAGAGGACTATGATTCTGGATAATGCTAGAGGATTATTAATTTGAATAATGCTCGAGGATTTAGCTCAGCATAAGGCTTGAGGATTCTTGCTCTAGATAATGCTGCAGAATTGAGCACAGCATAATACTGGAGGTTTTAGTCTGCATAATGCTGGAGGATTTAGCTCACCATAATGCTAAAGATTTTAGCTCTGGATAATGCTGCAGGATTTAGCTCAGCTCAAAGCTAGAGGACTATGATTCTGGATAATGCTGGAGGATTATTAATTTGAATAATGATGGTGGATTTAGCTCAGCATAATGCTGGAAGATTCTTGCTCTAGATAATGCTGCCAGATTTAGCACAGCATAATGCTTGCGGTTTTAGTCTGCATAATGCTGGAGGTTTTTAGCTCTGGATAATGCTGCAGGATTTAGCTCAGCTTAATGCTATAGGAACATGATTCTGGATAATACTGGAAGATTTAGCGCAGCTTAATGCTGTAGGATTCTTGCTCTGGATAATGCTGCAGGATTTAGCTCAGCATTATGCTGGAGGTTTTAGTCTGCATAATGATGGAGGTTTTTAGCTCAGCTTAATGCTATAGGAACATGATTCTGGATAATACTGGAAGATTTAGCGCAGCTTAATGCTGTAGGATTTATGACGTTCGTCAATATTTGCCCATAAAATACACCTATAAGGATTCACCCATATATCAAAATCAATTTCAAAACACCCTTACTTCTTTTACGCATAAAATCTATCTTAAATAAGAATAATAAAATTCCCCATGGTAGATCAATATCTTATTAAAAACGCTCGACCTTCCGTAGACAGTCATAAAATGAGTAATAAAATAGAACCCTCCGCTTCCAGTCATAAACTGAGTAATAAAACTCAATATCTTATTAAACTCACCCTCTGTAGACAGTCGTAAACTGAATAATAAAATAGAATTCTCCGTTTCCAGTCATAATAAATTAAAAAGCTCACCCTCCTAAACGGAGTAATAAAAATACTGTCCAATAATGCCTTAGCAACGCCTACGCATCAACCAATTGAAAGTTTTCGACTAGGCGGAGAATTTGAACCACCCCTAAACAAATATTGCCACTCCTATCATTGTGGGTATATAAAGTATGACTTAAAACTACATCGCTCTCTTACGATCGGGCCACAGTTCATATTGTATCGGTTCTTAAACTAGTTATATCCTCGTATTGTGTAAAAGTCTTCCTCGGTATTCATTAAACGGTATTAAAGTAACATCTTAACAATATTAGTGTTATTTTATTTCGCTACAATCCTATCTTTCCACAAAATACCATATTAAGGTCCGGGAGATACCTTATCGCCGAAAATAGTGAAAGCCAACCAACATCAAGAAATCAACGTAAAGATCTCGAGTGTGATATTTTGGGTCACTACCCAGATACATAACAGATTCTTGCTCTGGATAATGCTGCAGGATTTAGCTCAGCATAATACTGGAGGTTTTAGTCTGCATAATGCTGGAGGATTTAGCTGAGCATAATGATGGAGGATTTTAGCTCTGGATAATGCTGCAGGATTTAGCTCAGCATAATGCTAAAGGATTATGATTCTGGATAATGCTGGAGGATTATTAATTTTAATAATGCTGTAGGTTTTAGCTCAGCAAAATGCTGGAGGATTTTTGTTTTGGATAATGCTGCAGGATTTAGTTCAGCATAATGCTGGAGTAGTTTAGCTCTGAATAATGCCGCAGTATTTATCTCAGCTTAATGCTAGAGGACTATGATTCTGGATAATGTTGGAGGATTATTAATTTGAATAATGCTGGAGGATTTAGCTCAGAGTAATGCTGTTTTTTTGCTCGTCACTCAAGCAAAAAAAAACTCAACTCTAAAACGACCCTCCTTGATACTTAGGGAATATAATTTTTAATTTTTCAACCTAAGATATTTTCAGATTTTTCAAGATTGCGGTCAAAAAACATCAAAAAAATGAATTTTTATCTTTACAAGGGAGTCTCTAGGGCAAGAAAAATTAATTTTTGGTGGAAAATATTCAATTTTACATTCAAACATTTTTTCTGATTTTCCAAGATGGTGGACCGAAAAACTTAAACAGTGAATTATTAACTTTCCAACGGGGTTTTTTAAGGACAAAAAAAAAGAATTTTCGGCGGAAAATGTTTAATTTTTCAACCCAACATTTTTTCCGATTTTTCCAGACAGCGGCCCATAAAACTTGAAAAAATAAACTTTTAACTTTACTTTGGTTAACTAGATACTATGCGCGAGCTTAATGCCAGAGGTTTCTACTTCTGAGGAGGTCTACGATTCTGAATAATGCTGTAGGATTTAGCTCAGCATAATGATGGAAGTCTGCGATTCTGGAGGTCTATATTTCTGGATAATGCTGGAGGATTTAGCTCAGCGTGATGGTGGAGGACTATGATTCAGGATTATGCCGGAGGACTTAGCTTAGCACAATGGAGGATTCTTGCTCTGGATAATGCTGCAGGATTTAGCTCAGCAGAATTCTGGAGGTTTTAGCATAATGCAGGAGGACTATGATTCGGGTTAATTCTGGAGGACTTAGCTTAGCATAATGGTGGAGGAATCTTGCTCTGGATAATGCTGCAGAATTTAGCACAGCATTATGCTGGAGGTTTTAGTCTGCATAATGCTAGAGGACTATGATTCTAGATTATGTTAGAGGATTTAGCTTAGCATAATGCTGGAGGACTATGATTCTAGATAATATTGGCGGATTTAACTCAGCATAATACTGGAGGATTATTATTTTGAATAATGCTGGAGGATTTAGCCCTGTTCCTTGACTAAGGTTAATTGAATCACGTTTTTAAGTGATTTTTCAGTGTAGAAAGCTATGCGGACCACCTGATACCCAGCTGACATCGCTGAAATTTTGCTTATTAAATTATTAAAATCTAAAATATTTATCCCTAACAATTTGGTTAAGCTTATTTAAGCTAATAAATAACGTATTTTCTCATTTTTTTTGAGGTTATGTTTAGCGTTTTTAGGATTCTGGGATCATGTTTGAGACAAAACATACCTTGTAAGCTCCACTTTTGCTAAAATAAAATATTTTTACTAGTTCCATCTAAGTTGTTTCAAACGCATTTTTTAGCGTTTTTAAGCAGAAAATCGCGATGTGCACGCAGAAAATGTTAACCGATTTCGCTCAAACAGTTCATTTTTTTACCATCACAAACACTTTAGGCTATCAGGTATGCAAATCTAAAATTTTCCACCTAGGCTTATATATATATCTCTATATATTATAAAGTTATAACCGCTGCCGCCTCTGTCGAATGACACCTTTGGGCCATTCTGACACTTTTGGGCCAATCTGACACTTCTGGGCCACGCAATATGATACTTTTGGACCACTCTGACATTTTTGGGCCACGCAATATGGTACTTTTGAGCCAGTCTGACACTTTTGGGCCACTCTGACACTTTTGGGCCATTCTGTAACTTTTGGGCCATTCTGTCACTTTTGGGCCAATCTGACACTTTTGGGCCATTCTGATACTTTTGGACCATTCTGACACTTTTGGGCCAATCTGACACTTTTGGGCCATTCTGACTACAATATGGTACTATTGGGCAAAACCAGACCTTGTTGGTGTAAGTGAACCTTATGGGGTATAATAAAATTTTCCATTTTCTTAGTTATTGACACTTTTGGGCTCATTTGATACTTTTGGGCCAATAAGGTACTACTGGGCAAAACCGGCCCTTGTGGGTCTAGGTGATTTTATTTTTTTTTATTTTTAAGTCGATAAATCAATTAATTATAAAATTATTAACGAATTTTAAAATAAAAGAAAAACAATATATTCAATATTTTTAATTGAAAGTAATTATTAAAATTGTATTTAAAATTTTAGATTTGTTGTTCTCATGACTAACCCACTTTTTCAATCAGTCTACGGAAGCGCGCAGGGGACGGAGCCCCCTAGTATATATATATATATATATCTATATATTATAAAGTTATAACCGCTGCCGCCGCTGTCGAATGACACTTTTGGGCCACTATGGTACTTTTAGGCCAATATGGTATATGCTAAGATAATGTTAACATTGTCTACACTACAATTCTACATTTAAGCAATTATTACAAAGTTATATTACGATGCCAAATCTACAACCACTGACACGAAAATCAATTGATTCAAAATGAATAAGGTTCACCTTGCAGGTAAATAAAAATATACTATCACAATACTTCAATCACTCTGCGGCGGTTGGCGAAGCGCGCAGGGGGTGGAGCCCCCTAGTATATGTTATATATATACACACACACATTGTATGTTTTAACTTTAAATTTTAGACTTTAATAAAAAAATAAAATAACAATAGTCTCAGTTTTACATCAGACTCAGTAATATGAGTGTATAAATATTCTACACACAAAAATTGTTAAATTGGTAAATGAACAAACATATATAATAAATTTTTAATATTGTAAGAAAAAAATTTTTTAATTTTTATTAATTATGTAATTTTAGCTTGATAAGGTCGACAAATCAGTTGACGAAACGTCGCTTTAACAACAGCAATAAAAAAATTTTTGAAAACTATTATACATAAATTTTTTTCATTTTATTCCATTTGGTCAATAAATTCAAAAAATATTCTATAAAATCTTTATTACTCGATTTTTTGTATCTGGCGCTTAATTTGTTCCATCAAAAAATAAGAATACCCTATTCATTATTTATATTAATTTTTGTCGTTTTACTTAATTTTTTTATACGGAAGTTTTAGTTTTAAGAAATTTTTTATATTACATACACTGTAAAAAGTAACTTTCTTAGATTTACAAAAAAATAGAATTTTTTGGAAAAATTAGTAACTTTTCAAAAAATTTTTAAAAATTTAAATATAAAATTTAATTTTTAAATATTCGATAAAAATCGTAAATTTACTAAATTTAGTATATTAACAAAAAATTCGAGAATTTTCGATTTTTTTTGTGAATTTGCGAAAAAAGTTGTAAATTCACAACTATTTTTCGTAAATTTACAACTATTTTTTAAAAATTTTCAAAAAAAATTGTAAGTTATCAATTTTTTTTGTGAATTAAAAAAAAAAATCGAGAATATTCGAATTTTTTTGTTAATATACTAAATTTAGTAATTATAAGATTTTTTTCGAATATTTACAAATTTTTTCGAAATGTTCTAATTTTTGCGCGTTGGAATAAACGGAGGGTATCTTGGGTGTTTTTTCAAAATATTAAAATCATCCATAACAATAGATTGTAATTTGGCGACCCAAAGTTTCCGGTCTCCCCGGTTTAGATGAAATACCGCTGCAATCAAGGAAATTTTAACACTGCTCCAGGAAATGTAGTACCAATAGTTTGGAAGCAATTTTTTTTAATAAAAAATAAAAATTTTAATTTTGAAAGGCTAATAATTTATCTTACGTCTTCTTCGTATCTGAAAACTGAAGCAAGATATTCTAAATCTTGTATTTCAGGAAATAAAATATTTTCGATTGATGGAATTCCAGTTGAAACTTGAAGAATCGTGTCAAAACAATTGGATAAAACATCGTACATATATGAGACAGTTGGTTTAATTTCTAAATTTTTCTTTTCTTCTATAGGATAAACATTAATCTTTATTAATGGCGTACTAAAAATGAAAAATTTTCATTTTGGTTAATTGATTAATAAAGTTTACTATATTGTTAAAAATATTTGTAAAAATTTAACGAATTACAAAAAAAGAAATAAAATTTCAAATTTCCCTATAGAAGTTTGCCATTCTGTTTATCTTTTTCTAGTATAATTATGTTCTATGATTGAATATATACCAAAACTTACTTTATGAACATTAAATCTTCGTACTCATTTTCAAACCAATTTCCATCTTTATAAACTTTTAAAACATCGCGTAAATGTTCAAGCGTTTGAATAATTAATAAACGTAATTGACTTGAAAGAAGTGCATTTATAGAAGAAAAAAATTTTTCAACTATGAGAGTCGATGAATCTGGTTTTTTATCAAAATACCCTGACCACTCTTCTTTTAGATCAAAAAATAGCTCAGCTACATCAGCTAACCACACATTTATAAGAAAATTGCGAGATTTGTTACATAAATCAGAAATTAAATCAAAAATTGCTTCAGCGGATACTGGAAGATCGCCAAAATCTTGGATATTAACAATTAAATAATTGCTATACCTAATTATTTAAAATAAATTTATTTGGTATCTTTTTTTTTTTAAATAGAAACTTACTTGTTATGCCACATTTTTCTTATTAAAATTTCAATTTTATTGAGTACAAATAAATTTTTATCCATGAAATGATAAGACAACAACTTTGATTGATGCCATGGGACTGGTGCTCGAATTTTAAAACTTGTTTCTGTAACTGGTAATGTTTCTATTCCCAATAATTTCCTTTGCTGGGGATCTTGTAAAATACGATTAATTATAAATAGCTTAATGCTATACTCATAAGCTTCTATTATCTCTTTTTCAATTTGCTTAACTTTCTCTTTAAATCTAAGAATAAAAATCATAAATATTTATAATTAAATTAATTTTTTAAGACTTAATTAGTTTTTAAGACTTTAACGATGATTTACGAACAATGAAATCAATTTTTGATTTATTTAACTCAAACATTAAAAAATTATTTCATTCAATTCGAACATTAAATTCACAAAAATAAAAAATATTTTTAATTAAAGTTGATTTCATATTTTTTTAGTGCCATTTAAAGTCTAGAACCGTACTTGCACATTATATAAAATTTGCTTATAAATAAAAATTTCATAATTATAATTTATATATTTGCTACACAAAGGACCCCGCGCATTTTATATGTAAAAAGGTCTTTCGGTGAAATTCACTAAAAATTTGGGAAATTGTTCGTTTTGTACTCCTGATCAAAAGTCTCAATGGGTTCGAAGCTCGAGATGCTCATCTTTAGGCTATACGGCAATTTTTGGGGGACAAAAACGGCAAAAATTCATTTTTTTTAAATATTATGTTTAATGCTGGGAAATTGTTCGTTTTGTATTCCTGATCAAAAGTCTCAATGGGGTCGAAGCCCATCTTTCTCCATGAACTCGGAACTTTTATGCATTTTTTAAAAAAGTTCCCAAAAGTTGCTAAAGAGTTGCCAAAGTTTTTCAAATAGTTGCCGATTGAACGATTAAAAAATCTTTTTTAATTTTTGCCGTTTTTGTCCACTAAGAATTTCCGTAGAGCCTATAGATGGGCATTTTGAGCTTCGACCCCATTGAGACATTTGATCAGGGGTACAAAATGAATAATTTCCCAAATTTTTAGCGAATCTCACCGGGATACCGTTTTTCATATAAAATGTGCGGGGTCCTTTATGTAATTAGGAAATTTCCTGAGAAACAACCTTTAAAATTTCAGAATTTTATAATAATTGATAATAATTATTATTTATAAAATCCTTTTTCCAAATACGTGTTAACATGATTTTTTGAATATTGTAAATTATAATTGGTAATTCGATGGTAATTGCAAATAAGAATTCTGTGCATTCTAATATCCTATAAAGACGCCCTTAAGTTATCATAAGATCGTGCTTTTTATGGGTGATTTTTCTATTCGATAATTATAGGAAATTTTACACCTAGTACTTTTTTCGGGTCACTAATCTCAAATTTTGTAGCCATTTACGTGACAAATTTTCAAAAAAACACTCTTAAATTTGAAAAAAAAAACATTCCTTTTAGGGGTGATTTTTCTATGATTCAAAAATCATAGGAAAAGTTTGCCTTTTGATACAATAGAAGAAGTAGAAGAGAAAATAGATAGAAAATGTTTGCATCAAAACAGCGCAAGAAGATGAATTAATAAATAATTTATAGCAAAAATTATTTTTTCATTACTTATTTTCTATTACCCTTTTAACTTATTGTATTACTAAATTTTTCTGTAAAAATAAAGTGTTGAAAACAAATAACTTGCGAACTAGAAGGCGGGGTTGTTATAATGCGGCCATTCATTGTTCATAACTGTTGATGGCAAACGAAATCCAAGGTTCAATGTTATGGTTTGTGTAAACACAACCTAAATGCATGGAACATGTTTACTTCCAGATGAGGACTAGGTATAATACAAATGTTACTCAACATTATAATTCAATTTTCTATTTTTATAATTTGTAATTATCACCTCACTAGCTGTTAAGATTCTAAACCTAAACTATTTTGATTCCCTAAACCTGAATTATTTTAAGTCCCTTAATCGATATTATTCCAAATCCCTAAACCTGAATTATTCCAAATCCCTGAAACTGAATTATTCCAAGTCCATAAATCGATATTATTCTAAGTCCCTAACCCCAGATTTTTCAAAGACTTTTAAAAGTATTTTATTTATTTATGGGTGTATCCATTACTTTTCATACAAAAGTGGGCGCACGCATGTCAATTGGGCTCAAATTTTTAGATTATATTTGGGGTTATAAAAAACTCACCTAGCCAAATTTTTAGCCCTCTAGAACAATATGGGGCCAAGTTATGACCTCCAAAAGGTCCAAAAAATGACCTATTTTAGCCTATTTTCAAAATTTCGCCATTCCCTTATTTTTCAGTCAAATTACTTCCAGTTGGTCGCATTTTTTTGGTATAAGCTTCAGAATTTACCAAAAAAATTTATAGACACTTTTATCACGTAGATTTTATTTGGCGATAAAAATGTTAGATGACTGAAACGAAAAAAAACAGGAATTTCAAATTGGTGCCAAATCTGGAATTCTTTATATAACTACTTCCGGTTAGTCGCAAAATTTTGTACTACTCAAGACCTTTTGGATGCGACCTACAAAATTAAAAACGGCTTATTTTATCCGGAGTTATGCGTATTTTAGTTTGGTCGTTTTTCGGAAATTTTGATTTTTTTGCGTTTTCAAATTACTATAACTTTTTTATATCATAACCAAAATGGCCAAAAATTTCAGAGAATATTCTTCAAAAATTAATAAGTAATCTCTGAAATTGGTGGATGATATTGGCTTCTATCCGTTTTTATACATTCCCAAAAAAGCCTTATTCTTCACGTATTTTGTGTATTAAAGTGGACCTATTTTTGGACTTTGTGGAAAAACTTTACTCCCCGGGTTTTTTTGTGAAGTTTTGGTCATAAAAAGTTCCCAGTTCCAAGGATTTTGCTTTTGCGTTGCAAAAACACGTGCTTGTAAGCACCTCAATTTTCCCATTTAAATAACATAGGAATTTTGACTTTTCAGCTTTCTAATTTTTTACAAAGCTTGCAGAATGTTTTGAAAAGCTACTAATCGATGGAAAGTACTATTTAAATATATAAAAAATGATATCCAACCTCAAGTAGCCAAAAAAAATATTTTTAAAACGATTTTACCGGTAATAAACGAAAAAAAAGTACTCCATTTAAATTACATGAAGCCATGGAGTACTTTTTTTTTGTTTATTACCGGTAAAATCGTTTTAAAAATATTTTTTTTGGCTACTTGAGGTTGGATATCATTTTTTATATATTTAAATAGTACTTTCCATCGATTAGTAGCTTTTCAAAACATTCTGCAAGCTTTGTAAAAAATTAGAAAGCTGAAAAGTCAAAATTCCTATGTTATTTAAATGGGAAAATTGAGGTGCTTACAAGCACGTGTTTTTGCAACGCAAAAGCAAAATCCTTGGAACTGGGAACTTTTTATGACCAAAACTTCACAAAAAACCCGGGGAGTAAAGTTTTTCCACAAAGTCCAAAAATAGGTCCACTTTAATACACAAAATACGTGAAGAATAAGGCTTTTTTGGGAATGTATAAAAACGGATAGAAGCCAATATCATCCACCAATTTCAGAGATTATTTATTAATGTTTGAAAAATATTCTCTGAAATTTTTGGCCATTTTGGTTATGATAGAAAAAAGTTATAGTAATTTGAAAACGCAAAAAAATCAAAATTTCCGAAAAACGACCAAACTAAAATACGCATAACTCCGGATAAAATAAGCCGTTTTTAATTTTGTAGGTCGCATTCGAAAGGTCTTGAGTAATACAAAATTTTGCGACTAACCGGAAGTAGTTATATAAAGATTTCCAGATTTGGCACCAATTTGATATTCCTGTTTTTTTTTCGTTTCAGTCATCTAACATTTTTTATCGCCAAATAAAATCTACGTGATAAAAAAGTCTATAAATTTTTTTGGTAAATTTTGAAGCTTATACCAAAAAAATGCGATCAACCGGAAGTAATTTGACTGAAAAATAAGGGAATGGAGAAATTTTGAAAATAGGCTAAATTATATTCAATTAAAAAATATTATAATTTTAAGAAATTACAATACTCCAGTCAAAATACAAGTTTGGATGGACTTACGGTTGCGAATACGAGATTTGCTCTAGTATAGGCTTTTTGGGTCGCTGAACACGTAAATCGGGGTCATTTGGTAAGAAAAGAAAATGGGGTTCACCCTTAAATTTGCAAAAACTACCCCCAAAAGGGGGTATTTTTGAAATATTCGCGTTCTGAGTCGATAGATTTGTCTAAGGATTGGCTTCTAAGGGTTTTTTGAGTCGCTAATTAAGAATCTTAATGATTTTTTAAATTAGCTAAAACTACCCCTCAAAAGGGGTGTTTTCGCTATTTTCGCACTTTTTGCGACCAGATTAGGTCCACAAGAGTTTTTTGGGTCACTGAAAACGAATTTCATGGATTTTTGATATTTTCTTTACTAAATGACCCCGATTTTCGTGTTCAGCGATCCAAAAAACCTATACTAGAGCAAATCTCGCATGCACAACCGTAAGTCCATCCCTTCACCTGTATTTTTACTGGAGTAAAAGCCCAGAATTTAATTTTTCAGAATTTGAAGTTGTCCCTTTCAATTAAAACTATGAAATATTAAGCTTTGTACGAATTCGGCAAAATGAATTTAAGGCCACTGTCTCTTTATTGAGGCGTTTTTTAAAGGATTTTCAACATTTTTTTTCTCAACTGTTTTATTATAAAAGTTTACAATTTTTTTTTTGCTAATTACAAAACTATTCTAGATAACATAAAAAAATTTTTGTTCCATTTGCTTTTTTTTTACACTTTGTAGATGGCGTGAAAGTAGAGGCTCGAAAAAAAAATTGGAAAACGGTTGCCATCATAGAGCCTATTGTAGGCATTTGAAACAAAAAAATAAAAAGGAATATTAATCTCTATAGTATTATTTAGTGCCTGAAGCGGCGATTAGGAAAAATATTAAAAATTGACCATTTGGTGAACAAAAAACAAAAAAAACAGTTTTTGACGTAAAAAATGCGCCTAAAACGGACAATAAAATTTTTTCTGATGTATAAAAAGCTGATATTGTCGGTTTAGGCACTAGATATTTCAATAACAAAAACAATGAAACAAGATTCACGTCGATAGCTTAATTAGTTTTTGAGCTACCGTGGCAACCGATTTCAAAGAAGTAGTTCTGAGATAAACGCGTTTAAAGTTTTTAAATGCTTATGTTTTCATATGACTACGGCCCATAAAAATCGAAATATCTAAAAAACATATTTTTTTTTTTTCTTGAAATTTGTTTTATAGATTCTTGAAATGTTTTAACATAGGATAATGAAATAAAAAAAAAATGAAAAAAAAAATTCCAATTTTGAGACAGTGGCCTTAAAAAACTAAAATTTTTCATTTGGTACTCGTTCTTTTTGCGAAATAATTTACTTACTCTAATTTGTACAGATTTCTTAAAAATATTTAAAAAATTCTCGAATATATAATAATGGGTTTGAAAATAGTATATTAAGTATCAAGGGCGTAAAAGTTTCGGCACTAGCGTGAGCACTAGCACGAGTGCTCGGCTAAGTCGGGCACTTTTGTCATGATTTGTGAATACTGCAAAAATTCCTTAAATCCACCCTAATAATGTATATGGGCGATTATTTCTCAAACCGGCGCGGCCACCCCCCTCTGTCCAAAAATGGTGACAACTTAAAAAGATTTTGGTTTTCTCAAATTGACTGGAAAAGGGTCTAGTTTTTTATTCTCATTGGCCTTTTTAACTCTGTAAATCTACTGTGCCCATTTTAGGCACTGAGCTGCGGCAGGTCGGCATTTTAAAAACAGAAAAATTGAAATAAAAATAGATTAACGGTAAATTTTTTGAAATTTTTTTCTCTTAAAAGTTATTTATTAAAACAAAGAAAATGAGACCACTTGCGTGGTAATTGGTTGATTTCCTAAAAAGTTTTGTGGGTCCTATGTAGTTTTTAAAAATGGATAAAAAACGGCTACTTTGACTGGTGATATCTCTGAACCTACATGTCCAAAATAAAAAAGTTTTAGTGCAGAATGGTAGTCTTTTGATACATAATAATTGTGCCAAATATCAGAAGATTTGATCGAATTGTTTCGGATTTAGCAATTTTAAGGGTAATTCTGAAACAAATTTTGACCCATTTTTTTAAGAGAATTAATACCCGAACCTTGGACCCTAAGACCAAATCTTAGAGGGCTTGAGCAAAATTTGAAAAAACACCCCTTTTAGGGATAGTTTTGGCTAATTTAAGGGACAAGTCCCAATTGCACATAGAAAAGACCTCGATTTTCGTGTTCAGCGACCCAAAAAACCTATAGTAGACCAAATCTGGTAGCGGCCACAAACAATACCAACAAAACCGTGATTTGACTGGAGGTATTATGGGAGTTGATAGTTTTACTTCGTACTAATTTAATAACGAATCTTTTTAGATAAAATTGTACACACGTGTTATTTAACAAAAGTAGAAATTTCGCCAAGAAAATAATAGAATAGTTGCCGATCAAATTATAAACAGATAATTTTAGTCGTGGGCCTTTTTTAATACAATGTTTTGTATTTAAAAAATTTTAATTACACCACACTCATTATATAAGACAATGCATTATTATTAATAATAAATTCTAAATATTCACGTATCTATAAAACAAATAATAAAATTTAATTAATTACTTATGCCCCCCTCTGATGTCACCCTAAAATATATAGAACTAAAACCGTGAGCCACCTTAACATGAACACAATATTGCTACAATTTAGTAATAAATAACTACAAAAATATTAAATTAATTCTAATTGTAGAAGAGTTATACAAAATGTTAAATTTTAAAAAAATCTTGTTTGAATGTTAACTCGAATATTTTTCAACCAAAAGAGAAGTTTTTTTTTGATTACGCGATTAATTTTTTACTGGCTATTCAAATATTTAAAAAAAGCAAATTTTCACCCTCACTCCTTTTTTCTATAGCCATTAGAAATGGCCAAAATTACCTATTATTAAAAAGAGCTTAAAAAGCTAAAATACTAAAATTTTTTGTTAGGGCATCCAAAAGCATATTTTTTGAATATACTTCAGTTCTAGTTAGAGCGCAGGAAACATTGGAAAAAATAATTTTTGAATATTTTGTTTTCATTGGTTTTTCTGATTTTCTGGGGGTTCTCGAGGTTTTTCCGAAAAACTAACATCAGGAATGGCTTCAGCGGGAATGTTTAGGACATGTTAGAACCTTTACCGAAAAAATGTTTTTAAAAATTTTATGCGTGTTTCCCAGAGATTTCTTTAAAAAATAACTAAAAAAATTGAAAAACACCGAAGAGGTTTGATTGGGTATAACTCGGTCAGATTGAGACCTGAACTGAAATTTGGTGAAAGTTCATATTTTAGATGTGTGAACCCTCCCGAAAACTCGTGGATAAATTTTGAGAGGTCAAACGGGCAAGAGGTGACCGTTTCACGTTCTACCTCAGATCTTTTCTTGCAAATTCACGAAAAAATCGATATATTTCGATGTTAATGTATCTATTTTTTTTTTAAAATAATTACAAATTATGTTTAATAACTGATTTATTATGGTAAGTTAATGGCACATTGTAAGATTTTAAGAATACAAAAAATAATTTTGTTGTTTATAATAGAAAAATTAAAATACAAGTATGTACTTTGTAAAATATAAGAATATATGGGCAAGTCCAGGGAGAACAACCAGCTGAAAAATAAAAAAAAAACAAAAAATATTTTTTTTGATCATTTTTTACCTGGGATTTGTGAATTCACTCTTACTTTACACTTCCTGATGCATAATTTTGAGATACAGCTGCCCCAAAGTTGGATTTTTTCAATTTTTTAATTTCAGCTGCCCAGTTCAAACTGAAATAACTCAAAACCATGAAACTTTTAACATATACATATGATTGGGAAAAAATTTTCTTTTTACCTGGCCTACCCAAAAAAAAAAATTTTCTTCAAATTTTCCCAGAATATTGTCCTATGTGTCAGTTTTACCAAAAAAAATGTTGGATATGTGATACTCAAATGAGCGCCCACAATCATTATTTTAGTCTGCCAAAATCAGCCAAAATTAGCTCGAAATCAGCCAAAAATATCGTACAAATTAATTATTGGTCTTTTTTGGTCAATTTTACCGATAATTAATTATATTGATACCGATTTTAAGTTGATTCAAAAAAAAAAAAATTCCGCTCTTTGTTTTGGCTAATTTTGGCTGTTTTTGGCAGACTAAAATAATGATTGTGGGCGCTCATTTGAATATCACATCCAAAATTTTTTTTGGGTAAAACTGACACATAGTACAACATTCTGGGAAAATTTGAACAAAAATAATTATGGCGAACTTGACTTCTGGTCAATTTAAAAATTTCAAACCCTTAAAAATGAAACCGGAAGTGGCCCAAAATAAAAAAAAATTTTTTCGGGTAGGCCAGGTAAAAAGAAAATTTTTTCCCAATCATATTTATGTTAAAAGTTTCATGGTTTTGAGTTATTTTAGTTTGAACTGGGCAGCTGAAATCAAAAAATTTTTTAAATCCAACTTTGGAGCAGCTGTATCTCAAAATTATGCATCAGGAAGTTTAAAGTATGAGTGATTTCACAAATCCCAGGTAAAAAATGACCCAAAAAAAATATTTTTATTTTTTTAATTTTTAAGCTGGTCTTTCTTCCTTGGATGTGCCCATATATATTTTTTGGGAATAATTAAAAAATATTACAATTCCTGAACATAAAATTGATAGTTTCGGAATATCGAATTATCAACTATAAAAAACATTCCTTTATATTTTCGAAAAAATAATTATTTTTAAATCGCGTAAAATTCAATCTTTTTAACAACGTCCTCTGCCAGAAATCATTTTTCTCTTAGGTTACATGAAAGTTTGACTATAGTGTTCAGAACTTTAAATGGCAACCCTAAAATAGAAAATATTATTCCCAATGAAATTTAATTAAAATGATTGCGGGTTTATGTCGATTGAAACAAAATGCTAAAATGGTTCAGAAAAAATATTTTTTGAAGAACATATAATTATAAGACTTTAGAAAATATACTTTTAAGAAAGCAAGTAAAATTGTTCAAAAAAGTAATTGATAGCTCAAAAAATCAAGAATTTTATATAATTTTAAAAAATTATAACTATTAATAGAAAAACATAATTATTAAATTAAAAAATTTATAGGAAAATGACGAATATTAAAAGTAAAATTTGACATTTTTCAAGAACGGAAAATAAAAAATGAAAGATACTTTATCTATACTATTATAAGTATTTACTTTTTAAATTGTCTTGGCCTTCCAATGATTCTATTCTCAACAGCTTTTGTCAAATTAATATCATAAGGTATAATATCAAATTTGCAATGAGATTTCATATTTTCAATTTTCTGTAAATCTTCTAATCTAATAAAACGACTTTGTTCAATATTTTCTAACTCTTTCATTTCTGCCAACTGACTTTCAATACTTCTTGGCAAATCTGCTTCTCTTTTTTTCAAAATCTATAATTTAATTTAAAGCTTAATTAATTTAACAGTAAGAAAAACTTATTATTCATTCAGTTATAAATATTACAGAAGTTTGTTTTACAACTTACATCTTCTAAAAATTGTCTATCATCAGGTCTTGGTACATAAACTTTAATTTTTTTTTTTTGCGATTTAATGGTAACATTGTCGCATTTCCTTTTTAATTCGCGTAAAGTTATTATATTTTCTGTGAGTTTTTTAAAAATTTCTTTTTTTTCTATTTCTTTCAATTTATCCTGTTCTTTGTGTGCCAAAGTTAATGAAATAGGAGGAAAATCTAAATTTTCATTTGAGCCAAATATGCTGCATTTTCTTTTAATTTTGCAACTATTTTTTTGCTTACATCGATATTTATTAAATAAATCCATGATTTTAACAAAATGCAAAAAAGCTTTAAATTTAAATTTTTTATTTTTTTGATCATTTAAAAGTATTTAAAAATAAAATAAACATAAAACAGTTTGTATTATTTTATAAACAATCAGAGAGAAGAAATCAAGTATCTGTATATGTTACCATGGAAACGTTCCACCTGATGTAATTTTTAATTGATAATATGATTACGAAAATGTTTTTAAATAAAGCAGGACAAAATAAAAAAAATCAGATTTAACTTTTAATACATAAATTATAAATTTATTGTAATCAATATTTTATGACAATTCATAAATATACTCAATATAAATGTATACATTCTTAATTGCTACTTACAAGTATATATATTTTTCATATAATTATAGTGTTTTAAGCAATTAAATTTCAAAATATTCATTAAATTAATTGTTTTCACTTATCACAAATTTAAAAAACTGATTATATCAAAATATCTGTTAGATATCAACAAACAGTATGTTATTTGTACATATATTGTAAAACATACAACTTTAAATATAAGATACAAAAAACTTTCTCACACACAAACAGTGCATCTACTACATGTTTTTTTTTTTAAATTTAGTTTGTGAACATAAACTTTATAATATTACGACTAATAAAAAAGCGTAGTCGTCAGTCATTCCATGTCACATGGATGTACATATATATTAATAAAAGTCAAATTTCTTAATTTACAAAATATGTTTAGAATACACATTACTTTACTTACCATAACAAATAAGTACATTACCACATACTATAATCAGAATCTTCGTTATCAAAAGCTAAAAAGAATCCAATTATAGTTAGGTAAACTACAACATTACCAGCTAGGGTTAGGTAACATGCTCCTAGTTCAATAACTGGGTGCCCCACTGGAGATCTGGCCAATACAATAGGAAGAGCAAATGAAGATACAACACAACCCATTGTTAAAAATATAGCAAGCTCTAAATAAGGATTACTTGGACTTCCTGAGTCTTGTGAATAACGTCTTGCAAGCAATGTTGGAATCGGAGAAAGTAAATAAAATAAGACTACAATAAATGGCCACCAATTTCTAGTAAAATCAAAATAAATTAGTTTCCAACATTAGTTTTTAAAATTAACATATTTTAATTATAATTACTTATAATCCGGAAGCGTACATCCAAGTATAATAAATGTCATACCAATCGACCCAGCAAAAGCCAAGGTAAGGAGCGTAAAATATTGCTTTTTTTAGTATTTTACATAAGTGGAATATTATTAAAAATTATTTTACTTACGCTGTAATAATAATCATCATCATAATCAGAAACAGAGTAAAAAATTAACATGAAATAAAAAAAATTAAATTAAATTTTTTATAACTTTAAAATAAAAAATTTATAAAGAAGAAATGAATCTTGTTCTTATTTATTGAATGATCAATTGATAATTTAGTAAATAGATAAAGATAATTAAGAAATCATTTCAACTTTGTTATTAATTTTGAAATAGCCTTTTTGTTACTTATAAAATACTTGAATTTAAAAATCAAAATATTAACCTTTAATTCCAGCCATTGATCAACAAGTTTGGAAAATCTGCACAGAATTATAAATAATCTTATTATCTTATACCTGCGTTTATCGTTCAGATTCCTCTGATAAAATAATATTTTTACGTAAGTAAACTTGATTAACTGGTCTTTATTCTAACATTATTTTATTTTAATTAATAATTAACAACTATGCAAAAAACCAAACACCAGGTTAAGGTGAATTGCATCAACTGAGTTGAGTCAGGTTGAGTCTTTGAACTTTGAGTCAGTCAGCAGTCTGATTATTATTGTTATTATATTTATTTCTTTCGTTTGCATACTAATCCTTAAGGCTCATTCTCAACAAACTTTGAAATTATTTTAAATTGTTTATTTTTTTCTAATTACATATTTCCTTATTTATAAATTTGTAAAATATTGATTTTACTTATGCAAAAATGAATAATTTCATCAAAAACAAAAAAAAAAAACAAAAAATTAAGGAACAAGTGAGAACGAAAATTTATATTTTTATGTAAATCAGCCTTTCCAATAACTGCTTCGACGTTCCGACCAGAATAAGTGAAACAGTCCACCAGTCAGCTTTTGATAGAGGACATTGTGCAAAAAAAATTGTTCGTTATTATTCAACACCATTGAAATTTTTTCCCAAGTTATTTTTACAAAATTAATAAAATAACATAATAAAAATGAGTGACCCAAAAAGGTAAATATAATTTTTATTGATAATTTTAAACTTTTGATGAAATTAGTTAGAAAATTGAGTTTTAGTCATACTTATAAACTTTTAATATATACCGCTATAAAAGGCTTGTCGCTCAACCACCATCAATTTCACATTGTCATCATGTCGAGAAAAATAATTTTGACAAACATTTTTTGGATCTATTATTTAATTTAGATCTATTTTAATAAATAAATTCATCTTACATCCTTCTTATTTTTTTTTTTTAATCAAGAATCATAACCTTTTTAATTAGTTGGCAAAATAATTTAATTTTTCGAAGTAGAAAAAATAAATGCTTACGTTGAGCATCCAAATATTTAACCGTCTTAAATTTTAAAAATTTATAATTTTTGTAATTAAAATATGACTTTACAAAAGTAAAAAATTTCATATGATATTTATTTAAATTTATATTGTTTAAATAATTCTATTTGTACTTTTAAGAATGTATGACGTGTACATTATTTACGACTATTGTTTTAGAATGGCTCAAGTTGTAGCTCGAATTTCATCAAATTACGGCCTCAAAAAATAATTTTAGATTATTAAATGTTTAATTAATCCTTATAATATCTTGTTCAATCATAATTAAAAAATTACTTTATTTTTTTATTTTTACAGTGGAGAATACTTAGCCACAGCAATTTTACGTAAAAAAGATAAACCAAATAGACTTTTAGTAGCAGAAGCTTCTAATGACGATAATTCAGTTGTCGTGCTTTCTCAAGCCAAAATGGATGAATTACAACTATTTCGAGGAGACACAGTCTTACTTAAAGGAAAGCGCCGCAAAGAAACAGTTTGTATTGTTCTATCGGATCCTAACTGTCCTGATGAAAAAATTTTAATGAACAGAGTTGTTAGGAATAATTTAAGAGTACGTCTGAGTGATGTTGTTTCGATACAACCATGTTTAGATATTAAATATGGTAAAAGGATTCATGTGTTACCAATAGACGATACTGTAGAAGGGCTTACAGGGTAAGAAAGCTTTAATTTTCAGCTATTTCACAGAAATGTAATTTATATCTTTTTTTAGGAATCTTTTTGAAGTTTATTTGAAACCATACTTTTTAGAAGCATATCGACCAGTTCATAAAGATGACAATTTTATTGTTCGAGGTGGTATGAGAGCAGTAGAATTTAAAGTTGTAGAAACAGATCCAGGTCCATATTGCATTGTTGCTCCAGAAACAGTTATACATTGTGAAGGTGATCCTGTGAAAAGAGAAGTATGTTTTTCATTTGAAAAAAAAATAATAATAATAATTCTGAACTATTATAATGTTTAGGAAGAAGAAGAAGCATTAAATGCTGTAGGTTATGATGATATTGGAGGAGTAAGAAAACAATTAGCTCAAATTAAAGAGATGGTAGAACTTCCATTGAGACATCCATCATTGTTTAAAGCGATTGGTGTTAAGCCACCTCGTGGTATTTTACTGTATGGACCACCAGGAACTGGTAAAACCCTAATTGCCAGAGCTGTAGCAAATGAAACAGGAGCATTCTTCTTCCTAATAAATGGGCCTGAAATCATGAGTAAACTGGCTGGAGAATCAGAAAGTAATTTGCGTAAAGCTTTTGAAGAAGCTGAAAAGAATTCTCCTGCTATAATATTTATAGATGAATTAGATGCTATTGCTCCAAAACGTGAAAAGGTATACAAAATTTTAGGCAATATTTTTACGTCATATTCATGCTTTATATAACTTTAGACTCATGGAGAAGTTGAAAGGAGAATTGTATCTCAATTATTAACCCTTATGGATGGAATGAAACAAAGCTCTCATGTTATTGTAATGGCAGCCACAAATCGTCCTAATAGTATTGATGGTGCATTACGTCGTTTTGGTAGATTTGATAGAGAAATTGATATTGGTATTCCTGATGCTACAGGTCGTTTAGAAATTTTACGTATTCATACAAAAAATATGAAACTTGCTGAAGATGTGGAGTTAGAAGAAGTAAGTGTATTAATATTATTGTTAATAGTTTAATCTTTTAATTGTTATATATTTGGGCAAATATTCACTTTATTAATTATTTTTATTGCTTCTTAGATTGCTGCTGAAACTCACGGACATGTAGGAGCTGATTTAGCATCCCTGTGCTCTGAAGCAGCTTTGCAACAAATTAGGGAAAAAATGGACTTAATTGATCTTGACGATGATCAAATAGATGCTGAGGTTTTATCATCTCTTGCTGTATCAATGGAAAATTTTAAGGTAAAACTTATTTAAATAATTTATATTTATAATTGAGAAATAATATTTATGCAATACATAATTTATAGTATGCTATGAGCAAGAGCAGTCCAAGTGCATTAAGGGAAACAATTGTAGAAGTTCCTACAGTAACATGGGAAGATATTGGTGGATTACAGAATGTCAAATTGGAGTTACAAGAATTGGTTCAGGTAAACAATTATTTTTATCACATTTAATGCATAAGAATGTCAATACTTAAAATATCTTTATATGTATTTAGTATCCTGTAGAACATCCAGAAAAGTTTTTGAAATTTGGAATGCAACCATCTCGAGGTGTACTATTTTATGGACCACCAGGTTGTGGTAAAACTTTACTTGCCAAAGCAATAGCAAATGAATGTCAAGCAAACTTTATATCAGTAAAAGGCCCTGAACTTTTGACAATGTGGTTTGGTGAATCTGAAGCTAATGTCAGAGATGTTTTTGATAAAGCTAGATCAGCAGCGCCATGCGTTTTATTCTTTGACGAGCTGGACTCGATCGCTAAGTCACGTGGTGGTTCTGTTGGTGATGCTGGTGGAGCAGCTGATCGTGTTATTAATCAAATTTTAACAGAAATGGATGGTATGGGAGCTAAAAAAAATGTTTTCATTATTGGAGCAACAAATAGACCAGACATTATCGATCCAGCAATTTTAAGACCAGGACGATTAGATCAACTTATTTATATTCCATTGCCAGATGATAAATCCAGAGAGGCTATTTTCAAAGCAAACTTAAGAAAATCACCTGTTGCCAAAGTAAGCTGTTATTATTAATTTATTTTTCTCATAACCCATATTTTGTAACTCATATTCATTTTACTTGTAATTTATTTTCGAATTTACCCTAATTGCTATTTCATATCTGCTATTTTAAAAACGTCATAAAACAATTTAATGTAAGTATCATTATAAAATCTGGTATTTTATGGCCAAAAAAAAAACGCCATCAATTGAAAGTTGAGCTAAAAACTTGAAATTAGTCACAAAGGTCCTTTTTAGCTAAAAAATAAGCCCTATAAATTTTCAGAACTTTTGGTCAACTTTAAGGTTAGTTTTGGGTAATTTTTTACAGAAAAAATTCAAATAAAAAAAAAGTGGTCAATGTAATTTTGATGAATATTCTTGGTCCTAAAGAACAATGGTGACTTTCAGTTTGTGATACTGTAAATTTTATTTAAAAGAACCGTTTGTATCACTAAAGTTGTTCGTTTTTTGAATTTTAATAAAAAATACTGTATTATTCCAAATTTTTTTAAATAAAAATTTAAAAAATATTAAGCTTTGGGGATACAAACGGTTCTCCAAAATAAAATTTACAAAGCGAGGGTAAACAGCGGTGCACGTTTATGTCTCCATAATTAACACCCTAAAGTTACGTAGTGATCTGCAGGTTTGCAAGTTGAGTTACATTTTGCACTTTAGGCCCAAGAATTTTCACCATAAACCCATTGACCAATTTTTTTTATTCGTATTTTTTTGTAAAAAATTACTTTTATACTATTAATGTAGGACCCTTGTGGACTAAAAGAAAAATATATTTCTTTTCGAACCTCTTTCTTTCTCTCGCGAGTTTTGTATAAGAAACTCTAAAATGTTTTTGTTTATATTTCTGTAAATGAACATTTAGGAGCTCTGAAATTTTTTGTGTTTTATAATAATAAATTATGTTTACCAAATATTATCAAAATCTATTCTGTAAACTTTTTGTTTGGAAAAAATGTATCTTTCTTTATCAAAATTTTCGGACCTCTTGCCTCCTCACGCGTATTCACCGTTAAAGATTTTAAAATGTTTTTGTTTATATTTCTGTAAATAAACACCTAAGAGCTTTAAAACTTTGGCTATGAGTTTATCATGATAATAAAATATATTTTTACTAAATGTTATTAAAATTTGTTCTGTAAATGTTTTACGAGGGTGATAATATAATAATGTAATAATATCTTAATTAAAACAGCTGAAACCCCCCTTAGATTTGAGCAAAAGTTCTGAAAATTTATGGGGTTTATTTTTTGTGCCTAATTTCAAGTCTTAAGCTCAACTTTCAATTTTTGGATTTCGGCCATAACGCGGAATCCAGGATGGTTAGAAGGTCCCCCACGGGGTCTTAAAAATCCCATATGTTCTGTATCTACAGTTTTCTAATTTAGTGTATACTAAAAAAGTCAACCGTCTAATTGCTGTATCTGAAGATACTTTCAACTTTCTTTAATTTACGTGCGATTTGGGCCATTCTTTATTTTTCTCGCCATGTATTGTAATATACTATTTTTTAAACATGATTTAATTTTTGTATTTTAGGATGTTGACATGAGTTATATTTCAAAAGTAACGCACGGTTTTTCTGGTGCCGACATCACAGAAATCTGTCAACGAGCATGTAAGTTAGCAATCAGGCAGTGTATTGAATCAGAAATTCGTAGGGAAAAAGAAAAAGCAGCTAACCCAGCTGCATCCATGGACGTAAGTGCTATTAAGTCTAACCTAATATTCAAATTTTTGATTATTTTTATTTAAATTAATAGACTGATGAAGATGATCCTGTCCCTGAGATAACAAGAGCTCATTTTGAAGAAGCTATGAGGTTTGCCAGAAGATCTGTGTCTGATAATGACATCCGAAAATATGAAATGTTTGCTCAAACCCTTCAACAATCAAGAGGATTTGGTACTAATTTTAGGTATGTTATTTAATTTCAACAAAAAAATATATGGGCGATTCTTTCTCAATCCGGCCACCCCTCCCCTCCCTCCTATGTCCAAAAATTCAGGCAACTTAAAAGGATTTTGGTTTTCTCAAATTTACGGCAAGAGGGTCTAGTTTTAACTCTCATTGGCCTTTTTAACTCTGGAAATCTATTGTTTCCATTTTAGGCGCTGAGCAGCAGCATGTAGAAATTTAAAAATCAGAAAAATTGAAATAAAAGTAGGTTAACGTTAAATTTTTTGAAAATTTTTCTTTTAAAATTTGTTATTTATTAAGGTATTTCACAGTTCAAATTTCTAATGAAAAGAATTTGATAATACTTGGCAAAAATGATTTTAATAACTGTATAAATCTACTGATAAATTTTCAGAACCTTGTGTTGGTTATTTACCATGATATAAAGAAAATAAAATTGCTCGATTTGAAGAAAAATAACATGTATTTTTAGCGATTCTTATGGAGGTCTTTTTTTTAAATAGCAGTTTAAAATCTTCCGGAGGAAAAGTTTTTTTTCTAATTAACGCATTTATTAAAAAATTAAATAAAAAATGCAAAAATATTTTTTTTTACAATTCGAGGTTGGTTTTCAGCTACAATATTTATAAGAAATTAAGAAAAATGAGAAAAAATAATAATCTTTACCAGAACACATATGTAATACAAGTTGGTTAGTCATAATAATAATCATAATAGTACATAGTAAACACATATCAAAATTCAAATATAATATGAAAGAATAACATAATCAAAATATTATCGACTGCTCAAGTCAAATCAGCTTAACTGTGAAATACCTTAAAACAAAGAAAATATTCGGGTGGTATAATAATTCATTAATTCCTTAAAAACTTTTGTGGAAGCTATGTAGTTTTTAAATAACTTTACTTTGACTGTTGATATCTCAGAACCTACAGATCCAAAATAAAAAAATTTTAGTGCAAAATGGAAATCTTTGATGGATTTCAGTTTCAAACTATAATTCATAGTTTTAATATTGTCTTTCAAGCTTTGACATAATTCATTTTTACTACTTATTTTTTCTTGTAGAGCTAATATTTCATTTTTAGAAACACTATTGTCATTTTTTTTATCCATTAATTTCTTACTTCATAGAGTAGTTTCAGATTTCGCAATTTAAGGGATCATTCTGAAACAAAGACCTATTTTATTAAGAGATTTAATACCCGAAAATTACTAAATCCGAAACTACTCAATAAAATCCCCTGCCATTTGGCACAATTAATAATTATCAAAAAACTTCGAGGATGGTGGTCAATGAGAATAAAAAACTAGACCCTTTTCCCGTAAATTTTAGAAAATCAAAATCCTTTTAAGTTGCCTCCTTTTTTGAACAGAGTGGGGCTGGATTGAGAAAGAATTGTCCATATATAGATAATATAGATGTACTATTACATGTAAATTTTGTGCGTTTGGTTTACGGGTTAACTGATTAAAATGCAAAATTATTTAATTTCTTTAATCTAATTTATTAACAAGTTTAATAAAATACAATTCATGGTTACATTCAGGACAATAAAAATTAAATTCTCTTTCAGATAAATAGTAAATTTTTAAACAAGGGAGCAAAAAAATAAGAATAGCCCAGATCGCACGTTAATTAGCATCCGAAGCGAAGCTGAGGATGGTAAACTACGATCTGGGATATTATTTTTTTGCTCCTATGGATAAAACACAATTTTTCTTACTCAATGGGGAGAAAACACGTTTTTTTCGATCGCGTCGTGGGACGAAAAAATTGTTTTCGATTCCCTAGTAAGAAAATTAATTCTTTTCACATAATCTTCTTGTAGTCTTTAAACTATTGACGTAAAATTTTACATGTTGTAGTATATCTATATGCTATATATATATTGGCTCTCGGCCCCTTAATTTGGAATTTATTAATTAAAAAAATAAAACTCATTTAATTTAAATAGATTCCCTCAAAGTGGATCAAGCAATGCCCAAGACACAACACAAAATGACCAACCGTTCCAAGATGATGCTGATGATGATCTCTACAGTTAATTTTTTAATTTTTTTTTTCTTAAGAGGAAATTTTTTATTTCGTTAAGAATGATTAATAAAAACAAAAGGGCCTGTCGTAATTTTCAACTTGTAAACAAAGGAAATTTTTAATGATTGAATAAAATTCTATCATTCAATTAAATAAATTTAGTTCAGTGAAGAATTTTATATAGTTTGTAATGTGTGTAATTGTTTAGTGGTAAGACTGTTAATATTATATAAGATGATTGCCTTTAAAAAAAAAATTAAATAGCACCCATAGAAATTTATAAGCCAATTACTGGTGCTCAATTAAAATATTTAAAAAAAGAAAAAAAAAGTAAAAAATGTAGTCTTATTTTTAGTTTTAATAATTTTAAGTGTAAGTGATTGAGAAAACCTATTGGTTCTATATTATCTTGAAATTTTTTTGTGATATATTATACATTAGTATGAGTGTGAATATATAATTAATATGATCAGTCACAACAACAAAATACTTTGTATATGAAACCTTCAAAATTACTGAGATAAAGCAATGTTAACTTTACTTTAACTTCATTTTCATAAAATGCACTCATTCTGATCATAAAGAATAAGAAAAAATTTATTTAAATGATGGACCCTTTTGCTTTAGAAAATAATGTCCCCATTAATCTAATGATTTTTGGGTGTTATGTGAAAGAATAGAACTGAATATAAAAGTAATTAAATAAATCGTTTTTTTATTGTATATTAAGTAGGTAATTTATTAATAAAAACACTATCCTCTCTAATTTCATATTTTAAACATATATACAATTTTATTTCTAAACTTATCGTTTTTCTTACAAAATTTATCATAAATATCAAGGAAAATTATATATTATATTCATTGATAAATATCACTATTGTATACACTTATATTCAATTTTCTACTTAATTAATATTTTTTCTTCCTAGCAGGTCGAAAACACTTTTTTCCCCCTAAAAATGTGTTTTCTCCATGAAAAATTTTGTTTTGTCCATAGGAGCCAAAAAAGAATGCCTCAGATCGCAGTTTACCAGCTAATTGCCATGCGATCTGGGCCATTCTTTTTTTTTGCTCCTTTGGTTAAAAATGTACTATTAAAAATTTTTTATCAAACAGTCATAGGTATATACATTCTATTAATTTTAAGCTATTAAATTCGGTTTTAACATTAAAAAATCTGTGAAGAGCCACAAGAACTTTCAATGTCAATTTCAAAGAGCTTTTTTAAAAATATTAATAACCCATGGATTTAAATCTGAAGTCGATTACTTAATTACTTAATTTTGAAAATTGTCAAATACAATTTAAAACAATACTCAGTAGCCCTGGGCCAGATCTGGGCCAGATCTGGGCCAGATCAGCCCATACTTCCGATTCTATTCGGGTAGTGTAAAAATATTTCTTCAAATTGTTTGAGTCTTGGATTTGGGTGCCTCAAATATTAGTAAACTTTTTTTAAGTGTGTTAGACAGCTGTCAAATAAACCAATTGCGAAATTCATTTTAAATAGCTTAGAACTTAATGGTAACTTTACAGCTAGTTGATGAATTGGCTAACTGACTAAATTTAAATTATTTATGGCAAGATCAAAAGTCAATTTGAAATTAAAACTGAATGCACTACCAAAACAAAAAATTATAAAAAAAAGATTTTTAAACAAGAACAAATTTTTAAAGTTTTTAACAGATTTATATGTACTTTAGTCGAATCTAATGGCAAAGTAGCCTTCTTTTAAAAATTTTTTAAACTTTAATTTACCTGGATTGAAAAATTGGTTAAATAGATTTGAATTAGATTATATCAATTATAGATAATCTATTTATTCAGCAAGCAAAATAAATTTTTAAAATAAAAAATATTCACTAAAAATTTTAAAATACATTTTAAAAAAATATTTGAAGATTATTTTATTACTATAAATATATACAAATACGCAATTATTCATAAATGTTTAATACGCATAAGTAAAAGTAGCTAATTATATTTTATATTTATTAGAACTGCTCAAATGATTGAAAATTAAATAATTTAAGGATCCTTAAATAAAAATGAGAAATTTAATGAATATTTTATTTAGGAGTACTAGGTTGCGCGCCATTTTGCTTTTACTTATTTTTTATTTTTAAGGGTTTTGAAAATTTTTTTGGGAGCAGAGGAAAATTTTTCCATTTTTTTTATTTAATTTAAAATATTTTAGCATAAAAACTTTTTAAATTTAACAGAAAGTTTGTACACCAAAATAATCCAAATTAAAGAAAGAATGTAGGAAAACTTTCTCCAGATCCTCAAAAAATTTTCAAAACCCATAAAAATATAAAATAAATAAATTTTTTTTAAAAACAAAATGGCGTGAGCCCAGTACTCTTTGAGATCAAACTTCAATATTCAAACAGTTCTAAAATTTCTATTTCTATTTATATTGTATTAATAATATTTATTTATTGTAATAAAATTTAGACACATTAAAGACAAAATATAAAGTAATATTATTTAACTTTTATAAGGGATTTAAATATATAAAACATTTATAATTTATAATTTTTATTTTTCAAGAATCTATAAAAAATTTTGAACACTTATTGCTTTTGTTTATTGGTTTGGACAGTCTCGTTATTGTAGCTTCAGAATACCTATTTTGTTTTATTTTTTTTTTTTATTTGTGTAAAAATAGATCACAATAATTGCACGTAAGTGTTTTCGTTACAATAAAATTTAAATTAAAATTTCTTTTTCTTTATCTTCTAACAATCAAGCACTATTAAAAAGTACTTATAAATAATTTTTTTTTCTTTTTTTTTTTTTTTCTTATAAAATAATGAGTTTTTTAGTTTTTTTTTTGTTTTAAACATTTTTACATTTGTCTTAAATTTATAATTTATACTATAATTAAATAAAAATTGTATATTTTTATAATACAAAAAATTAAATATTTACTGAGATAAAGAAAAATATACCTAAAATAGGTATATTTGTCTTTTACAAGTTAATTTTACTAAAAATTGGCAAGTATTTAATTTACTTGAATATTTTATCGATGAAATTTGAATCTCAGCCTTCGTAATATTGATATGTTATTCAATCGGTTCTCTGAGTTACTGGTGGAAAATCAGCATCATCATCTAATCGAAAAGCACCACTGGCCTTCGGAGGACTTTCTGTTGCTGCCAGCATCTCATGATACTTTTCTGATTCTGCTTTACCAAAAAATTTTTTTAAATTATCATTAGTGGTTTCAAGTTGCAATTTAAAATTTTTAAAAAATGTGCACTAATTCTTTAGAATGATAGAAATAATTGAATACGATATATTAATTTTAATAAGAAAATGAATGAAAAACGTTGAGATAACTATACATTTAAAAAAATCATTGATTAGTAGTAGTTATGAAAATTTAAAATTGCACATTTGCTTAAAGTAACATTTTTAAAATGTTTTAATCGTTAATCAAATTTTTTTCATTTTTGTATAATTAGAAACATTCATATTTTTATAAATAGTATTCGATATATCACCCATATTTAGTTTAATATTAAAAAGATATTGTCGCATCAATTGACCAGTACTGGGTTGAAATAAATTTATTTAATTAAAAATAAATAAAAATATAAATTATAAACGTATAACTAGATAATAAAAAAACATCACATTTTTTAAAGATTAGTTAAATAAATTTATTTCAAACCAGTACTGGTCAATTGATTATTTTTGTTTTTATATTAACCCATTAACGCCCAACCGACAATTCCTGGACACTCGCATATTTTTATATGAAAAAATTGAAATTTTGGGCCAAAAATGTTATCTAATAGGTATTTAGGGCTGCTCTTTCCGAATCTGAAGTCCGTTTTCACGTACCACCCCTCGGGGGTGCGATATTAACCCCCAAAGTGGGGTATGTTTTAAATGAATTTTTGAACTTTCTTTATAATGTTATTTAGCTAATAAAAACAGTTGATTATTATAAAAAATTATTGCTAGAACCTTTAAAAACCTCAAAAAATAAAAGAAAAATATTTTTACTTGTTTTACCCCATTGGGGGGCAAATTATGGGGGTGTGGGGGATGGACTTTTTAGGTACTTGAATAAATTGAAATTTTTACCTAGAAATGGTATCTAGTAGGTATTTAGGGCTGCTCTTTCCGAATCTAAAGTCCGTTTTCACGTACCACCCCTCGGGGGTGCGATAACAACCCCCAAAGTGGGGTATGTTTTAAATGAATTTTTGAACTTTCTTTATAATGTTATTTAGCCAATAAAAACATTTGACTAATAGAAAAAATTATTGCTAGTAATTTTAAAAACCTCAGAAAATAAAAGAAAAATATTGTTAACTGTTTTACCCCATGGGGGGGGCACATTATGGGGGTGTGGGGGATAGACTTTTTAGGCACTTGAATAATTTGAAATTTTTACCTAAAAATGTTATTTAGTAGGTATTTTAGGCTGCTCTTTCCGAATCTGAAGTCTATTTTCATGTTCCACCCCTCGGGATTACGATATCAACCCCCCAAATGGGGTAAATTGTAAATATACTGTTAAATATTTTTTAACTATTCAACATTTGGAAAAGTGGTTGCTCTTTAAAAAAAAATAATTACACGAATTGTAAAAAATGTCAAAAAATTACGTGCATATCTTAAATACCCCATTTCAACCCCTTAGAGGGGTGGTAATAGGGTGAACTTTATATAAATAAACGAAATTATGATTTTTAGGTCTAAAAATGGTGTCTAGTAGGTACTTTTGGCTGCTTTTTCCGAATCTGAAGTCCATTTTCACATAAAATCCCTCGGGGGCGCGATATCAACCCCTAAATTGGGATAAATTATAAATATGCTCGCAAAAATATTTAAACGATTCAACACTTGAAACAATGGTTTTTCTTTAGAAAAAATAACTAGACAGCAATCAATAAAAAATTTCAAAAAATCACGTGCGTATATAATTATTTAATACCTAGCAAGCTATTTTTTTGCGTAATTTTAATAATTTTAAAACATTAAACGTAAATTTACAATTTACCCCATTATAGGGGTTGACATCGCATCCCCGAGGGGTTGTATGTAAAAATGGACTTCAGATTTGGAAAAATCAGCCAAAAATACCTACTAGACACCATATTTAAACCTAAAAATTATAATCTTGTTTATTTATAAAGTTTGCCCCATTACCACCCCTCTAAGGGGTTGAAATGAGGTATTTCGATATGCACGTGATTTTTTGACATTTTTTACAGTTCGTGTAAATATTTTTTTTAAAGAGAAACCTTGGAAAAGTGGTTACTTTTCCAAGTGTTGAATCGTTAAAAAATCTTTAAAAGTATATTTACAATTTACCCCATTTTAGGGGTTGATATCGTAATCCTGAGGAGTGGTACGTGAAAATAGACTTCAGATTCGCAAAGAGCAGCCTAAAATACCTACTAGATAATATTTTTAGGTAAATATTTCAATTTATTCAAGTACCTAAAAAGTCCATCCCCCACACCCCCATAATTTGCCCCCCAATGGGTTAAAACAGGTAAAAATATTTTTCTTTTATTTTTTGAGGTTTTTAAAGGTTCAAGCAATAATTTTTTATAATAATCAACTGTTTTTATTAGCTAAATAACATTATAAAGAAAGTTCAAAAATTCATTTAAAACATACCCCACTTTGGGGGTTAATATCGCACCCCCGAGGGGTGGTACGTGAAAACGGACTTCAGATTCGGAAAGAGCAGCCCTAAATACCTACTAGGTACCATTTTTGGCCCAAAATTTCAATTTTTTCATATAAAAATACGCGAGTGTCCAGGAATTGTCGGTTGGGCGTTAATGGGTTAAGAGGAGTATAAATTGGATCTCTTACTCCTTAGTCGCTTAACACCAAATTAAAAAAAAAAAGAAGATATATATAGCTATTACCAGTTAACACTACGTTTAAGTACATTAAAAATTAAAAAACAAGCTACGAATATACTGGAACATTAAGGGCCTGTGTCCATAAATAAAGAATGTTCCAAATCGCAGTTTACCATCTAATTTAAGTAATTTACGTGTGGTTTGGGCCATTCTTTGCTTTTCTGGACATGGGCTCGTAATATATTATTTACTATGAGAATGGCAAATATCCAAACAAAATTTTCAATTACTTTTTTTCTGAATAATGTGAACATGTATAACTGAAAAATATCAAAAGTATTTATAATATCTTATTCATTTTAACTAAAAAAAAAATAAATAAATACCGAATATAAAATTGTAGTTAATTAAATAATGCAAACTGCAAAAATAAAATATAGAAATAAAAACTAAAAAGCATTATAGGTGTAGTTATTAATCTTAAAAATAAAACTCAATTAGATTTTTTCAAGTTAGTATTCGTGCTTACTTAAGAGGCCCCTACGTTTTTCCAATAGCTTCTTAAATTATTTTTAATTATTTTTTTACACATAAGTGCTTAAGCTCGTAAAATTCTCAAAATTTTAGCACATTTACCATACATGTATTGAGTATTAAAAATTAATGATACAGTTTTCCCTTAAAATTTTTAGGTAGCAATGTGAAAAACAATGTTCCATTCAATGAAACGAAATATTTCATGTAAAAATCATTTATTTGTTAAACTAGGTCTTTTATTTAATTCAATTCAATGAATATTATTTTTTATTGTATGCAATAAGCGAGTTTACTAAAGTTAAAACAAGAAAGTGAAGTTGAAAGTAAAATAATTAACGCTAAATGTTTAAAAAACCTACTAGCTGAAAATGATCGTGGTCAACTACCAAATTATTTGAAAGCTTTATTAACTACTTGATAAATCTGAATCTTTTTTTAGTTGAAGATAAATTTAGTTGGATCAGTTTAGTCAATATTTATCCCTGTTACCTACGTTGTTTTTGACCTCAAATCAATTTATTTTTTTTTTTGCCAATAAAATAAATCAAAATATTAACTCACAACTGTAAATAGTTTAAAAAGCAAATACTAGACCATTATTCGACCTTCAAGAATTTCCTCAGATTTTTGATATCATACATTTGGAATTTAATAAAGCTCATAATTGTGCATTTTAATTTATTTAAAATTCAGTTAAATATACCGAAAATTTAAAGACGTCGGTTTTATTTTTTAATTCTGCATTTCTTAGACAAATTAATAAAAATAAAATGTTTCCTGTTGCATAGGACAAAATAAGTCGGCTATAAAGAATTAATAATTCTTGTTCAATGCTGCCCATACCTTTATAATTTAAAAACTTTTCTACATTTCAGTCAGAAATTTTATTGCGAATATTCACTTTAAGAATATTTTTTAAGTTTTTATCTAAATTTTATAGGTTTTTTCAAAATTCGTTTTTAGAAATTAAGAAATTTCTGGATTATATAAGTTTTAAAAAGTCTAATACTTATAATGTATAATGTATATGCTAATTTTTTATTTTTAAAACTCATCTTTTGAATAATTTTATAAAAATCTAAATTGTTTCAAATATACCTATGTTTTAAATCATTTTTTCCCAATTTTAATTCACAACCAGTTATTTATAAACAATAAATATTTTAGAACTAATTCGCTTACAGGTTAGCCAATTCTCGTTTTAGTCAGCCCGAAAATTAATAATCATATAATTTAAAAATGTTAAATTAAAAAAACTAAGCTATAAATTTAATATGGGACATAAAAAGACCTATATTGACAATGGCATAATTTTTTACATAAAATGAATTGTAATTTAAAAATGAAATTTACAGAAGTTAAGTATTAATAAATGAAAAAATTGTTAATGAATATTAAAAGTGATTTTTAACATAAGTGAATGAATGATTAAATTTGCTTTTAATAAGTAATTTTAATTGAAAAAAAAAAATTATAAATGTATTGATTAAAAAAAAAAAAAAAAATTAAGCAAACAAAAATAGTGAGAAATTAAGATAAGAGGGCTTTTATACCAGTACCTGACATAGAATCTGGTGAACGGCCGCGCAATGCACCCGCGTAGCTATTTATGCAGGCTTTGACGGAAAATAAAAAGATAAAAAATATACATCAAGTAAAATTTAGATTTTTGATAATCACTTTTCTAATTTATTTTTATTATTATTATAATTTCACATTTCTGGTGGCAGTAAATTAAGATGATAATAAGAAATTAAAATATTTTTTTTTTAAATTGATTGGCTCTCGATTCAAACTTTTATTAATTATTTATTTAAAAAATATTTATCAAAATAAGCGTAAAAAAGCAACGAGAGGCCTCTAAATGCATTCATTATTTTAGCGCAAACACACATGCCCACACATGTTCGCGAAAATGTAGAAGAGTAAGTCACAATTACCAAAAAATAAATTATAACTTTAGCCAATTAATTTTTTATTTTATTTGAAGAGAAAAAAACTTAACTTAAAGTCTATCTTTAATTTAATCTATTTCTTATATTAAAATTATAGAACATTTAATAAAAAATCAAAAATAGAAAAAATAAAAAGCAACAAACATGCAATTAATGTATATAGTAATAAGAGCTAAAATACCTGTTTAAAAAGTTTTTAGCAAAAGTAGGAGAAAAAAATAAATCTTAAGATTTTGGTGTTTTATGTGTGTTTGACTTTTTGGCATGGCTTTATAAGAAATAGTTTATTTAAAAACCACTATCTCTTTGTTTGTTTAAAAAAAGAAATTTAAAAAAAAATTATTTTTACTTAAATAATGTGAACGTGTTGAATAATTTTTACTTTTTGCTTGCCACTATTAAAATTATAAATTAAAATAAAATTATGAATTTTGTATCGTTTAAAAAAAATAAATTTGTAAAAAAAAATTTGAATAAATTTTTTTGAAATACCTGTCGGTACTGGCTGGGCAGCTGAAGTTCCAGAAGAATCACCCAAATTACCCGATCCAGTTGAAACACCACTTACTCCGTCTACTTCATCCTGTTTACCATCTAACCTGTAAGTAATATTTTATGCTTATTGATATGCAAATAAAAAATTGCAATAAAATTTTATACCTGTGCTGTTTTAAAAGAGTGCAATCTCCTCCTTCTACTGAATCTAGATTGTACACATATAGATAACCATCTGCACTTGCTACTAAAAGCCTAAGAACTTTTTGAATTCTAAAAATTTATTTAAATTTAAATAGTTTAAAGAATTATTAAAATTTACATAATTTAAAAAGAATGAAGAAGACACTCACGTTGTAATGGCACACACATTTTTAAGCCCTTGGAAAGGTAAGTGAACTGTAGCAAATGCTCGTCCTTGATTAAAAACATCTGTTACCTGAGATGGTAAGTAATTTGCAGATGCTGAAACAGCTTTTGTTATATAACCCATCCAACTTTGTGCTTCTTCTGGTATCTGTTGAGGTCTAAAAATTTATTGCAATAAATTATTTCCAAATATTTTTTCATTATATATGCTTACATTTCTTTTGGTTCTTCTAGTTTAAATATGTGAACAGTTTCTGTATTACTGGAACAACACAGGAACATAGAGTCTACGCTAAAAGCAAGACTACTTATGGACACACACCTTTTTACACCGCGACGAAATTCAAACTGCTTTGTTCCATCTTGCACCTATACAAAGAAAAAATAAATAATAAGTCAATATAAGAAACAATAAATTATATCAATATCTCTTACAAAGACAACTTTTTTGTAATAAAAAACATGCCTTGTAGAAGAAGTCAATATAATCTACATAAACAAAAATATAAAATTAATATTAATAAACAAACATTAAAGACTCTGATGACAGTGCCTTTTTCTGAAGCGGTAGCTACTTTTGTGCCATTAGGATTGAATGCAAGGGCTGCTAATGGACTATCATGTGCTGGTATCATAATTTTTGCTTGCTGCAAATAAATAATTCATTGTATTAACTATAAATATTTAAATTCATTGTAAAATAGAATATTAGAACGTACAAGATTTATGGCATCAAATATTTGGACTTCTCCAACAGTATTTGAACCAGGATAAGCTAAATAACAATTATCGCTATTTATAGAAAGTGTACATAGCCCGGCTACATTAGGTGGTGTATCTCTTATTGTATGTAAAACTTTCATATCTCTTATATTGTGTATATATAATGATTCTTCTAAGCATACTACTAACCTCTGAGAAAAAGATTTTAAAATTTTGTATGAAAAAATTAATGAATCAAACAGTTTATATTTTAAATCTTACAGCTCGATTAAGTTTTACAGCTAATATGGTATTTGAGTAACTGTAATTGCAGATCTCCGTTCCCTTTCTGAAGTGACAAACTTTAAGTTTACGGGGGGATGATTGACTGACCATCGCCATGAGACTGCTGTTGAAAAGCCTCTCCACGATACAAACATCTTCCGAGTCTGAAATAGCAATAATAACGCTAAATAAACGAATTATAATTTAAAAATTTTTATTAAAATAAAATATTTCAATAATACCATTTTCAAAAATTTTTTCTAAATGATCAATTGAATTCAAAGAAAAGATTTTGTATCCAGTTTTTGAACCAACGGCTAAAGACCTGTCAATTTTAAATATAACATTATTGTATTATCTTAGGTACTTATATTTTATTTCATGTACAGCTGTTAAATAGGAGACACTGGCCTCTCTATTATGTCCTTGCTTTACGTCATAAACAAACATTATTTCAGGGTCATCAAAAACATAACGTTATATTAATTCGTGTTATACTTGAAGATTTATAATAATTTAATCATTTTTTTTTACATTCCATTAAAATATAATTATTACTATTGATAAGTCAAAGAAATTTATAAGTAGGTTGCTAATTATTTGTTCAATTAATACCATTTATTATCATTACCTCGATTTTATTTATTTTCCATAAAAATTTGCAAGTATATAGTGTCAATAAAATATAAAATTAAATTAATAATATGCAAATGTTTCGCAAAGAATATTTTTTATTCGTGTGCATGCATGTATTTATTTTATAATAAAACACTATCATATAATATGATCGTGCACGTAGATGTACTTGTGTGTACATATACATATTTCTGGAAAACAAAGAAAAATATTATCACGTATTACCTATATGAATTTAATTATTCATTTTATAAAATTAAATAATAAATACATAAATATATTTTCAATTAAAAGAGGAGCAAAAAAAAATTTATCGTATCTTGACTCATTTTGCGTTGGAGCATACTATTTTTTTAAAATAAATATATTTTTTTCCTTATCATCTAGGTAATTTTTTATTTAAGTATGCGATACGATTATGTCAATTAATTAAAGAATATGCGCTTTTAATTGTAAAATAATACTTTAATCTGTAAAAATAATAAAACTGTAATATATGGCACGTGCGTTTTTGAAAAAAAAAATTTTTAATCAAAAGAGACGATCATAAAATCCGCGATAACATACCATTCATTTTGCAAAATATTTAAGGTTAGGTCTAGTAAATGTAAATCTGTAAATGTAAATATACAAACGATGTTTGTTTACTTTTTAAATTTTTAAATGGACAAAAAGATTAAACTCTTACGACTCCATTTTTTTACAACGCAAATATATGGACTCCATAATATTACATATTTTTTAGGTTATACGCGTAATTATAAGAAAAACAAGGATAAATTAAAAGACGTAATTGTTTGGAAAAAAAAACATGAAATAAATAGTTTCTTGTATTCTTACGTGCAATCTTGATTAAAATTAACGAAGAAAATGGGGCTCTGGGGCTCGACAGTCGCAATTGCGAGGTTCATTAGTCCTGATATGCTGTACCTCACAAAATCCTGCAAACTCTGCATATACCAATAAAAATCACAATTAAATAAAAACCAGAAGAAAATATTGCCAACGTTTTATTGCAATTATTATAGGGTACTGAATAAATTAACGATTCCACTTTCTTATTTATGTGTAAATAATGATCGAGTTGTTTTTGCACTTTGCTGTTGCAGTTCTTTGTTATACAATTTATATTCCAAATTAAAAGTTAATTTACTTTTAGATTTATTTAACAATAATAAGTATTAACTAAACACACAATAGAATAAATATTTATACATATGTACATTTACATATATTTATTTATGTATATTTTATGAAACCAGACGATGATTTTTTTTGAGTATTTGGTATTTTTTTATGTTTCTTTATTCTGTATCTCTTCTTTTTTTCCTTTCTTTTCTCACTGTACTCGCGATACATACATTTTCTTTTAGTTTGCTTGTGTTTTGTATACAATATAGTAGATTTCACTTTTTCAGATGCTTTTCATGCGCGCGCTTCACTGTTTACCTTCTCCTACTTCCTTTCCTACCTGTATACTGGATTGGATTACATACACGGTCTTTGGTTGCTGGACGTGGTATTTTCAAAGATATATGACAAAATTAAATTCATATAGGTTGGTATCAATGAGACATTTCCGTATTTCGCCTTCACTTATACTACGAGATATAGTGTTGGTGTATGCTAATGCCAACCAATATTTTTTTTTGTCATTTGACTTCGAAAATACCACATCCAGTATACCCATATACCGAGTATGTATATAGTGTATACTATATATATGTTACACCCCATTTGTGAAATTGACCAATTCACGAACTGGTCAAGTGAATTGACCAATTCGTGAACTGGTCAGTGCTAAAAAAATTAAACCGACCAGTTCGTGAAACGGTCAAATTATTTGACCAGTTCGTGAATTGGTAAAAAAAAATAAAATTTATTTCACAAATAGGTCAACATCAAATTTTCATATAGAGAAGAAATTTCAAATGCTTATGATCATTATTGCGTCAACTGTTTGTTTACGTTAAGTGTATTTAGCAAGTTGCAAAAGCAGAAAAATATTCAAATAAATTTTAGGGAAAAAAAATTATTTATATATTTATGTTACTACTATATATATTTGAAAATTTATAATAAAGAAAATAAGGAAAAAAATATAGAAAAAAAGTTCGCGGGTGACATAGGCCATATTTTATTCAAAATGGGGGGGTATTTTTAAAATTTTATAATATTTTTGAAGGTTGAAAAAATTTTTTTATTTTTTTTATTTTTTATGGTATTTTTAATCATTTATTTGTGTCTGTGTGTATGTGTTTCATAGTCTAAATGTGTTTCATCATCAGGACCGAACCAATGAACAGTCAAAACGAAGTACACGGAAAAAAATTTACGGGGATGGCTATGGTAAACAGCGCGTATGAGTATGACAGCTGAGTTTCTTTTCAGAGATAGCCAAGATCAAAACATTATCCTCACTATCGTATCCTGGTTTTTTTGGCCGCGGGTTCTGGAAAAAGTTACAGGTCCACAAAATTGGCCAATTTTTCGGAAAAAAAGTGAAAGTATGACAGCCCGGAATAGCCTAGATTTTTAGATTAGGCCAAAACATATTCAGTTTATTTATGAGATTTTTTGGTATCTGGGTTCTGGTCAAGTATGTCGGGCCATCAAAGTTCGGCCGTTTACCCGCGCTATTTTAAATTAGTTTGAAATAAAAAAATTTACAAGCGATCAATTTTACAGTCAGAATATCTTAATTAGCATTATAGGCCATAGTTTTGCGATTCAGCTATCGTACTTTTGGAGATATTCTATTTTTACTACTTTTGGGAAAAATAAAATTTTTTGAAAATTTGATTAAAAAGTGAAATATCTTCTAAATATGATAAAATTAAAAAAAAATTATTTTATTATTTATTATAATAATTATTAATTATATTGGTTTAGAAATAAATAAAGTTTGTTGATTAAAGTTATAAAAAAAAAAAAAAATAGTTCCTAATAATTTTTTACAAGTATTCAAAATAAATAATAAAATGTCGTTGACCCATTTGTGAAATAAATTTTATTTTTTTTTTACCATTTCACGAATTGGTCATTTTACTTGACCAATTCACGAAATGGTCAATTTCACAAATAGGGTGTAAGATATATATATGTTACACCTCATTTGTGAAATCGCCAAAGTTCTTGAAATGGTAAAAAAAATAAAATTGTCCAGAAATCACGTCCAGGAAAATGTTATACGATCCTTATCCATAAATAAAGAATGCCCCAACTCGGCTTAGCCTCGCGAAGGTAATTGACGTGCGATTACGTCGATAAATATACTATTTCCCAAATGTATATAATATCAACGTTTCTGCATTCTTTTTTTTTCGCGTTTTTAAATTTTAAGGTAAAAATACTTGTTAAGGATTCAGGAAATATTTTTTATGTATATCAATAAAAACCAAAAATAAAATAAATATTAATTAAATTTGATTTCAAGATAACTTTATTTGACCATAACTTAATAGATATAATTAGAATTTAAGTTTTAAACAAATTATTCTTATTATTTGATGTCCTTGTTAATTTCAAGTACTCTTTTAAAATGCAAAGAATATAGAATTTCAGATTTAATTTCTATTTTAATTAAATCTCTATATATTATAAAGTTATAAACGCTGCCGCCGCTGCCGTTGACGTCGCCGCTGTCGCCTGAGCCCTTTGGACCAAAATGGACCTTTTGGGCCAATGTGGTCCTTTTGGGCCAATGTGGTCCTTTTGGGCCAAAATGGTCCTTTTGGGCCAATGTGGTCCTTTTGGGCCAAAATGGTCCTTTTGGGAAAATGTGATCCTTTTGGGCCAAAATGAACCTATTGGATTAAAATACACCTTTTGAGCCAAAATGGTCCTTTTGGGCCAAAATGGTCCTTTTGGGCCAAAGTGGACCTATTTGAGCTAAAGTGGTCCTTTTGGGCCAATGAGGTCCTTTTGGGGCAATGTGGAACTCTCTATATAAATATTATAATGCTAAAAACGCTGTCGCCTGCGATCATAGGGTCAAGATGATCCTTTTTTTATTTTTAAGCCTATAAATCATTAATCAATTTTAAAATAAAAGAGGGACAAAATAATCAGTATCTTTGATCCAAAATAATTATTAAAATTGCATTTATAACCTTACATTTGTTGTTCTTATGACTAACCCACTTTTTCAATCACTCTACGGGGGTTGGCGCGCGAAGCGCGCAGGGGGCGGAGCCCCCTAGTATATATATATTTTTAAAGAAAAAAAACGCTGCATACATTTACCTTTTGATATCGAAAATTTTGAGACAAGAATTTTCACAAATTTAGGTATAAGATCTCGAAAATCTCAAGGTAACCAAACCGTCGTAAGATGCATGATCAGGTCTTAAAATCAGTTCTAAAGTATTTTTTCCCAAAAATACTAATAAAAATAAGCCTCCACGTCATTTTTTAGCTGATAAGGTTCAATCCTCGATTTTTGGTGGCCATTTTTGTGTTTTGGCCTTTTATAGAAAAAGAACGAAAAATGAGAGATAATTCGTCTTATTTTTTCTGTAAAAAACTCACATTAACATAAAAAGTTTTTCCTCATTGTTCCGGATAGAAAATTTCCCGTAGAATCTGATTCTGGGGTCAAAATTTTTTTTAAGCTGCGCATGCGCGAGAAATCTATGAAATACGCCGTTTTTTTTTTTTTTTGAAAAGTCGATTTATCAAAATATGATAAATCCTTTAGCAGGACTCAAAATACCTCTGATGCTTCAAATTTTTTGATGAAAAAGACAAACCGCAGGGTTATTACGTTTTAAGAGCTATGGATAAAAAAATACCAAATTTAAAACTTTATTATTTTATAAATATCAAATTTCTTGCCAAATTACTTAACCATTTAAAAATCTGACCAAAAATATTTTGAAACCGATTTGAAGACCCAACTATGCATCTTACGACACGGTTTAGTATAAATTGAGCCATGCACAATAATCATGGAAAAAATGAGGTATTTTTAGAACAAAAATATTTTCAGAATAGGACTGAAGAAAATTCTAGTTACATGTAACGTTTTTTAGCAACCCTTAACCATCCAAAAACTCAACATGGAGTTGCACTGATTTTTGCAATTTTTTTTGTGAAAAATCTTAATCTCCTTGCAACTATACTGCAGCTCTATTGAAATAATATAAATAATATTATGATATAAATTTTATTTTTTTAGCTTCAATTTCACAAATGGGATGTAACATATAGATTTTAAATTTCCATTTTAATCATCAAAATATCAAATCATTATTTCTTTGTAAAATTCATCCTCATTTTTCGTATTAGGATTATCTACGTTACAACTTTGTATGCTGTAAAAATATGTATTGCTTGAATTTCTAACTAATCGCAATTATTATACTATCAAGATTTCTGCCCCTGGATTTCGTTTTCATTCAAACAACTATTCGTAATTTGAACCATAAAGAAATTCGTTTTCTGCAGCAAATGTTTTTCAACTTGCAATATTTAATAGGTGCAGATATATTTTTTAAAAATATTTTAAAAATTTGAGAAGGTTGTAATGAATAGGGAAATTTTATATTGAAATTGATACCATAAAAAAATTACTATTGACTTAAGTTGTATGATAAAAATAATAGGAATATTCATTTATAAGAACAAAGAAGCTTCCCGACTAATTTTCGAAATATCTCTTATGATCTCCGCTGATCTTTTCAGATTTCCTGATAAAGGAATTAGTGGAACGTTTGAATCCGTTACTATAACAACAATTGTATATACAGAATTTAAAATTTTTTATTGATTACCTTTTACTTTATAAAACAATAACAAAACTACTTGCTTAAAGATAGTTTTATAAAATAATCAAAAAAATAGTTATACAAAATTTATAATATCATTAAAAAATGGTAGGTTTATTTTAACAATTCATTTTATTTTTACTGTTTATTTCCTTATGAAATAATTTTAATTTTAAGATTCTTTCAAGATCAAAATCCATATCGAGTGAAGGGGCTCGAAAATCTTCTGCAAAACAAGAATTTCCAAGCCTCGATGAATTTTTAAATAAAAGGGATTACGTCGGTGCATTAACTCTTCTAGAATTTAACGAGGAAGCCAGTAATGATAAAAAAAATTCCAGTGGTATCAGTGAAATTGATAATCAATTATGGAAAGCCTATTGCACTTATCATCTTGGCGATTATAAAAAAGCTGCAGAAATCTACAATAATCTTTTGAAATCTTCAGATAAACCGTCTAAGGAATATATCACATTTATTTGCTGTTGCTATTTTTATTTAGGAATGTATTCAGAAGCAGATAAACTGATAGCAGATGCACCTGCAAGTGCTCTTAAAAATAGGCTCAAATTACATTTGGCTTACAAACTTGGATACACGGTAAGCATAAAAAATTTATAGATCATTAAAAAATAAACTTACCTTTTCTAATTTATTCAGGATCAATTAAAAGAATACGAAACCAAGTTACTTGGTGGCAGTATCGAAGATCAGTTGTGCTTAGCATCATTGCAATATTTACGTGCTAATTATCAAGAGGCAATAGATATTTATAAAAAAATATTATCAGCAAATAGGTATGACCCTTTTAGGTGATATTTAAAGGTGATCTCAATTGAGGAAATCAGGATTGTCTAATGTGTAAACTAATAATAAAGAAAATTTTTAATTATTTTAACAAAAAAAAAAAAAAAAGCTTTTTAAAATTTAAATGTTGTTTGTTCGCACGTTTATACACATAATTTTCGCGTATAATTTATCTAAAATAATAAATTAAGATAAAAATAAAGTTTTTTTAAAAAGTTAGCCTTTTGACTGGCTAATTTTTTTTTAGTCAAGGAGCAGCTCATCAAAACACTAACTTTGCAGTTGCCTCAACACTAGTTTGATAAACTCATAAGTATATATATTTCAAAATATCTCTTATGATCAAATTTCTTTACATTTTGTTGCGTTAAAATTAAATTAAATAATTAGTTATAGTCAAAAACATTCCAGTCAAGAACTAAGTCTTTAAAAAATGCTTTCAGCCCTCTTAGGCCCAAATGAGCAAAATTTCATACTTCGATTTCTGATTCGGAAAAAGAAACAATATTTAAAATTTTAAATTATTTATGACCTCGAATTTTACTGGCCGAAAAAAATTCTGATTTATTTGTTTTTTTCTTGCGAAATAAAATTCTAAAATTTGCAATTTTAGTACTTCTTCAAATAGTTTCAAAAAGTATCAAATTTTTCTAACAAATAGTGGACAATTAAGTAGCCCGTATGTAAAATTAACAAAATAGAAACTATAAATTTAAATAGTATTAAAAAATTTTGAACCAAAACAAAAAATAAAATAAAAAGAAATTGTAATAATAACCAAATTATATTTTTAGTAAATTTCAACAATTTAATTTTAAAAAAATTTTATTTTTTTAGTGACTTTTTGGCCATAAATGTTTATATGGCCTATTGTTATTATAAATTAGACTACTTTGACGTTGCTCAAGAAGTTCTTCAAATTTATCTTCAAAAGTATCCGGACAGCTTAACTGCTAATAATATTAAATTATGCAATCAATATCGATTTAACAAAGGGACGAATGAAGTGGTTGAGATAAAAAAATTAATGAACAAAGTTTCAAACCAGAAAAATATTTTACGTGATTTAATTCAGCATAATTCAGTTGTAAGGCTTCTCTAATCAAGTTTTAAATTGATATATACTTTTGCAAAAAATTATTAATTCAAATATTATTTTAAAAAATTAATTTACCCTATTCAGGTTTTTCGAAATGGCGAGGGTGCTTTACAAACTTTACCAAAACTAGTAGACGTAATACCTGAGGCAAGGTCAAATCTTGTTATATATTATTTAAACCAAAACAATATAGATGAAGCTTTCGAGCTTATAAAAGAATTAGATCCAAGTACAACGCAAGAATACATTTTAAAAGCCACAGTATATGCGATTCTTGGACAAGATAGAAAATCTGTAAGTGAAAATTTTTACCAAAACACACCATATTTTAAATTACATATTTAATAAAAATAATTTATAAACTTTTAGCATCAGTACTTAAAAGTAGCCCAACAGTATTTTCAATTGGTTGGGACTTCAGCTTCAGAATGTGATACTATTCCTGGTAGACAAAGTATGGCCTCTTTTTATTTTCTTCAAAATCAATTTAAAGACGTTCTAGTATACCTCAACTCGATTAAAACTTATTTTTCAAATGTTGATAGTTTTAATTTTAATTATGCCCAAGCTCAAGCAGCGACGGGGCATTATAAGGAAGCAGAAGAAGCTTTTCTTTCCATAAGAAACGAAAAATACCGAAATGATTTTGCCTACATAAGTACTTTATCCTATTGCTGTACGTTGTTTATCCTCAAAAATAAACAATTTCTATTATTTAATAAGATATCTTTTTAATTCCTTGATTCGTAGATGTAATAAATAATAAAAGCGAATTAGCTTGGGAACTTTACATGAAGACTGAACCATCACAAGATTCGTTTAATTTATTACAGCTCATTGCAAATACTTGCTATACTGTTGGTGATTTTTGGTATGCTGCTCAAGCATTTGATATATTAGAAAGGCATGATCCAAGTCCTGAAAATTGGGAAGGTAAAAGAGGAGCTTGTTGTGGAACATTCCAGTATATTGTGGCTAATAAAAAACCAAAGTAAGGCATTATAAATAAGGTGGGAGTCAAATGATTTCAGACTTGATAGCTTTGGATTTTGAAAGGAGTTAGAAAAAACCATCCTCTTAGATTAAGTTTCATAAGCTATAATTAGCCTTTTTTTTACAATAAAGTGTATAAAAATATTAAGAATGCCAAGGATGGTTTTTTGGTAACTATTAATTTACCTGAAAGTCTGAAGATATTTGACCTCCCAACAATTATTGACATACCCCTTGAAAATGATATACTTTTAAAATTTTAATAAAAATGCTTTGTTTATAGGGAACTTTTACCAGAAGTCATAAGGATTCTTAAAAATACTTCGAATTCACAAGTTGAACAAATTGTTAGGGTAATGAGGAAATGGGGTAAAGAAAATCGTATAGCCTGTTAACTCCATTTTATGTGTTCTATATGTTTTCCAAAAATGTGTGCAATAATAAAAAATTTTTTTTTTAATAAATGGCTTTTAAGTTGTAAATAAATAAACGTTTTTCATGTAAAATATATTTATATATTCAAATTGTGATACATTAATTTTCAATTGAATTTGATAATATAATCATTTACTATCATAATCACACTGGCTCATAAAAGTAATAAATAATTTTTAAAAAATTGAATAAAAAAAATTTTATAAGAAAAAGTTTTAATTTTTATCATATTTTAATTTAAGTTACTAAATAAATTAAAAAAAAAAAGAAATTCAAACAATTCTTTATACAATTACGTTACATTGAGAATGCAATGCTAAATAATGAGTCTACAAGTATAGTAGAACAATTTATTTAATTTATTTTTCTATCAAAGTTGACTTATCAACTTTTCATAGCCAGAGAACAATGAGTGAACTTTATTTAGATAAAGATTTTTTTTTACTACATCACTAAGATTTTTTAAATAACTAGCAACAGAGCGAAAATATAAAGTATTCCATGCATTAGCAGAATGTACACAGCCTAAATATATTTGATATAAATTAGCACCTTTTTATAGTTTTTTAAAATTTACTTTTGCTTGATAAAAATTAGCACATTAACATTTTAAATGTAATAAAATGTTCTAGTTTTTATCCAAAGGTGAGCAACTATTATTTATTAAATAGAAATTTTATTTTTAATTTTTTGATCATTACATTCTGCCACTACTCTGTTTACTCGAATTTTCGCTCTTTTTGTAACTTTACATCTTACCAGAATATTTCCACACATTATAATACAATTTATAGACCTTATATTTCATTCACCACGCATTTCAAATAATACAACATTTCAGCTTTTTATAAAATCCAGTACTTCTGACTTTGTATGATTACCTATTTTTATACATTTTTATGGAATTCATTATCTTATATTTAGATATTTCATTACTATTTATAGTTTAAACATTTAAATGCAATAATAATATAGTGGAATATTTGAGATTATTCCATGTTTAAAAACAATTTTATCGAATCTTTAAAAGTTGCTTTTTTTTAGGAGCCCTGCAAATTCTCTTGTATTTACAGTTGTTTTCCAGAATGCGGGAATATTCAATTAAAATGCAAGTATTTGTTTTGAATGTATCATAAAACGAATGTAAATCTAGTGAACGATTGGTGTTGAAATGAACATAAAAAATCATTCATTTATGATACTGACTTGCAAAACAAACGTATATATATATTTTTTTTTGCAGAATGCTTAAAAATTAATTGTTTGTTAAAATTTGATTTCTTAATTATTAAAACTCGATCTTACAATTTTCCGATCAATTAAAATGAACTAATTTTGTGCTGTAAATTAAATTAATAATTGGCAAATTTTTGGCTTAATTGTATTAAAAAAAAATTAAATTACAAAATACCGAGAATCATTACAACTGGTTTTAAAAAAGCGGTTTAATGAAAATTTAATGAATTGTCATGGTAGCATTGTGAATTTTTTATTGCTGATAAAGTAAAATTTAATGAATCATCATCGAATTATTTGACAACGACTAATATCTGAAGCTTCAGAAATATTCTTATCTATTTTTCAACATTATTACATTAAAATTATCATACATCAATTATTATTATCGTATTAATACTAACAATTATATTATAAAACTATAGAGATAAACCATTTATGAACAGAGTATTTATAGAGCCTTGTCTTAACTATATTTGATGTACACTTTCATTTTAAGCCTTTTTTTCTGATAAATAAACGCAACTAAATAAGAAAATGCAATATGAGAATTCCCTGACTTGCATAATAGCTGAATTCATTAAAATTTGGCAATTAAAAATATGGCGATAGTTTTTTTTTTTAATTTTTTTTTTCAAAAAGAATCATACAAAAAAGTCTTAAATCTTAATTGTTTATTGTAATTTTATGATTTTTTGTACGTCAGTTGTTTTCAATAAAGTCAGAGAAATTTGTATAGTATTGCACTATAAAATTATCACGATTTTTTATAAACTATTTTAAATATCACTAATCTCAAATTCTTATACAATAATTAATGTCGACCATTATTAAAATTTAAAAATGGTCCTGCAATTGGCAGTATAGATTATTATCAAACTTAAGAGTTTTTTTTTTACAGTAACAAAAAAAAATATCAAGTTTATTTCATTAGGCTGAATATATTTTTTAAAAGATATGCCAGACAAAAGAAATTAAAAAAATTTATTTCCTATAAACTTTAATTAGAAATAAACTATGTCGATGTTATGAAATATTTTAAATACCTTATTTGAAATCCTTTTTAGCTATTAGAAATAATTTTTAATTGTATTTATAGTTTGTCAAAAGTCAATACATAGACTAGACTTGCACAGTCCGAAAAAGCAGTCTTTAATGAATTCTAAATCTGCTCATCGGAGCTATCTGCATTAACAGAATGTTGGTCTTAAATTTTAATTAAAATACAAAGATGAAGTTAGTTTAAAACTAAAAAATCGATCCGTGGCATGCAATTAAAAAAAAAAAAAAGAAGCAATACTAAACATGGTCTTGCTTGCTTCTTCTTTTCCTTCCTAAAGTTCTTCTATAACTTAAAATTGGCATGATTCTATTATCAAAAGCAGTCCTACATGTTGATGTTGCTTTTGTACATACCACGGTACTTAATTTCTAATTTCTATCCCTGAAAAATATTTAAAAATTATTAATTCCTTATTTAGCACATTTCTTTTAATTTTGAGTAGCGAAAAAATTCTTACACAGGTCCAGGGTAGTAGTAAGGGGGAGGTCTTTCATATTCAGTACTTAAAGGAGGAGCCACGGCAGCAGGTTGGTATCTCGGTGGTCCTCCGTTTGGAAAATCCCAGTTTCTGAAAAAACACCAAAATTTGTTACTATTTCTCCTTAAAAAACTAACAATTAAATATTACAAAGAAAACAAATATTCTTTTTAAATTTACATAGCATTAAGTGATTACACTACAATTTATTATTTACAAATAAACTAATCTTTTATAATGAGGCGATTTCAAGCAAATGGTTTTAATGAGATTATTAATTATAATTTGATTAAGATTCAATTTACAATGATACCAGTGAATTTTTAATGATTTTTGAAAAAATTAAATTCTATTCAAAAAATCAATGTAAAATCAGTTTGATAAATTAAACTAAATAATTTTTTTACATTGACTTTATTTATTTGAATTAAAAAAAAAAAAAAAACAGAAAAGTAAACTAGAAAAAAAAATGTTAATTTTTATAATTTTTCCTGGCATAAAAACTTACGTGGCTCGGCGTTTTGACTGACGCGAGAAGTCGCCCCCCCGCAAGGTTCCCACTCACCTGTAAATAATGGGGAGAGAACAATTTGACCAAAGGTGTGGACACATCACGTGTTTATAATTTTTCATCATCAAGAGAAAAAATCAGTTCTTTTTTATTTAATATTTTACTACTACTTTTTTATTTTCCTTCTTTCAAATCTAAACACTGCCCTTCTTTCTTTGTAAAACAAAAATTTAGCAGAAAAAAATTTTACAGATACAAATAATAACAATTATCGTATTATGATTGATAAATTTTTTAATGACAAAAAAATGTTCTTAATGACATTAACTGATGATTTTAAATGAAAAAATTTTGTGAATACATTAAGGCTTGTGGTTCTCTAAAATTCAGGGATAATTACATTGATACATATTTTTTATCGAAATGAAACTGATTCTTGATGAATGATTATGTACATTAGTGTTATTTATTTGGTTACTTATTTCCCAAAATGGCTAAAGAGAAAAATGGAAATCTGAAAATTAAACTATATTCTGAAAAAGCATTCTCGTATCAGACTGATTTCAGAAATTTAAAATTCATTGACACGTTGAACTAGATCTGAATTGAAAAAAAATTCGGGATTTCGGTTGTGGCACCCAATTTTTTTCAGTTCAAACTATTGCAAATGGCTTGAAACATAAAGAAAATTTAAAAAAATGATTTTTATTAACTTCAAATGCGAACAACACGTTCAAAGCATGCTTGAGCATTGTGCTAAACTGACGACAAAATCGGGCTTGGTAAACTTTAAAAATTTTCTTTCACTTGGATATTTTTCTGTCCCTAAAATGCTCATCTATACCCGACTTTTACCGGGCCTCCAATAGTGTATTTTTCAAGGTATTTTTAGTTTTTTTAACAAATTACAAATATAACGCCAAGTCACGTGATCACACGGCCAGAATTTGAATTCTTCAAGAAATGTTTTACATAAGTACGTAAATTTTGGTGCCTTTTTAAAGGATATATTTTAAATTCATAAAATTTTAAAATTAAAGGTCATAATTTTACATTTGTTGAATAAAAAATAATAAAACATTTTTTTTTTTATATAAACTTTGGAATTTTAACTTTAAAATTGTACCATTTTTGAAAAAATCTTTCAAAATACATATAGTAAAATGTACATCATATAATGTCATCATGTAAAATTTCCCAGAGAATTCGAATTTTGGTCGAATGTTTATTTGGTCACGTGATTTGGCGGTATATTTGTAATTTTTGAAAAAAAAACTAAAACACAATTGGAGGTCTGGTAAAAGTTGGGTAATTGAACAACTTAGTCTTTCGGGCAGGTAGGAATCGATGTTTAAAAATATTTTAAAGAAGTAAACCAAGCATGATTTTCGTCATCAGCTTAGCTTGAATTTTCGGTACATTCAAGCACGTGTCATGGTGAAACTTAAAAAAAAAAATTCTTAACATCATAACCGGAATTTCGGTAGCTGCTACCTGAATTTAGCGGTAACCAGATTTTTTTCCAAATGTAATAAGAAAATCTTTCTTTTAAGACACGTTTTTACAAAATCTGTTTTTATATTTCATTATATCCGTGTAATTTTCTCTGTGCTCATTCGCATGCATTATTACAAATTATCATTAAGTTCTGATAACGGTTGAACACAAATAAGAACTATCTATGATAAATTGCACAATTTATTGCATAGTATAAAACGAAGCAAGGGAAATGAAAATTTATTCATAAAAGTATGTTTAAAGATAATTTTATTGCATTTTGGGAAATAAGTGACAGTCTAACGCACGTAGGGTAATTTGTTGATAAAATTTTTTTTTTCTATAATTTGATCTCGAATTTGATATAAGTATGAAAACTAGAGGCTGAATATTGAAATGTATTAAGGAAAAAGAATGGGCTGGTAGTTAATATTACAAATGTAAACTGATAAAAATAAAAATAAAATTCAGCCGATGAGTGGGAACCCTGCAATCGAATGATAAATAGTGATATAAATGACAACTTCATATGTCCATTTAATTATAAATGAGCCATGATAGTGTTAGAAATACAAAAAAAAAAATAAATAGGTACAATTTTTCACAATGAAAAGCGGCCAAGAAATACGTTTGAGGCCAAACTGCAAAAGCAAACACAAATAAATAATACCCAAAATAAATATTTAAAAAAAATGATAAAAATAAAAAATGAAGCCTTGCTGAAATCTCACTCTCATATAGTGTCCATTTGCGAAAAATTAAGTGTTAAAAATATTAATTTTAATATTAAGAGTAGTAGTTTATAATATGTTAAAATAATTTCAGTTCGCTTTGACTTTCACACGTCTATGTATAAAAATAGCTTCTAAGGTACTGTAAGGTTTTTAATGCATTTTCAATATTTTCTTTAAATACAAATAATTTAATTATTTTTTATTTAAATAAAATAATATATTATATATACAAAATTTTTTAATTAACATAATTATAAAATATATAAATATATTATATGTCATAAATTTAAATAAGACGTAAATCAAACTGTACAAAAATATTAATAACAATTTTTAAATCATTTCTTTTAAAACTTATAAAAGCAAATATTTAAAAATTATAATCAGCCGTGTGATATCTTTTGCGATCTACACAATTTGGTTATTTACAAATTATTTTTAATTAGTTATTATTAATTAATTAATTAATTAATTAATTAATCTTTTGTTATCAATTGAAACTCACTTTGGTGCATAGTCGGAGTAACGGGATTCGGGATGATGATGTGAGCTGCCTTGATGATGATGATCTATCCTTTCTCTTTCGTTGTACCCATGCACTGGACCTTCGTAACTATCTGAATACATTCCAGGATGATGCCTACTATGAGCAGCATATTTTTTGTCATGAACACTGATTAACAGAAAAAAATACATTTTTTTATCACCTTCTTTGCAGGATCTTATTTATATTTATCACAAACAAAACTTTTAATTATTTCAATTCAGTTATTTTAAAAAAGCAAAACACATGAAATTTTCAAAGGGGCCCTTATTCTATGAGTGTCGACTCATGTTCAATATATGAAGAACTCAAAAGTTTAGCACTTTAGACTTTAAATTAAATAAATTATAAGTAAAATTTTTTTAAAATCATAAAAACAGTAGGCTTTAAATCTCATTCATTAAAAATTTTCCTACCCTACACACGTTCATTTTTATTACCGTTGATAAAAAACCTATGTTTTAAATTAATTAAGACAAATTAGGGAACTGGGGGGTTAATCAAAATGTAACGCTATCTTACAAAGTTGGAAGATCAGAGTAATTTTTAAAGAAAATTTGTAGAGTTGCAGTTTTACTTTATTTTTAAATTTTGAATTATAAATCGAAAATTTTTGATTTTTTTGTTAATTTAAATATTTTGAGGTCAGTTTTGAGGCCGAAATTTTAGATTCATCTTATTTTAAATATTCCAGGATGCCTCTTCTACGTGTCTGGCAATTTCATGTGCTTTATTTAACTAAAATTATTTATAATATTTATAACACAAAATCAAGAAAATAAGTCCTTTTTTTTAAAAATATATAAAATTTCGAATTTACTATTATTAGACTAGTTTTCTTTATTACAGTGATGGTGCAAAAAATATAAAGTGAAAAATACAAGCCTCATACCATTTATAAAAAATAATTGAAATAAAACTTGATACAACTTGACAAATAAAAAAAAAAACATCAAACTTTTTTTCAAATAAAGCTCAAGCTATAAAGCTATATACTACCTATTGCTGCTAATATTGTTTTTAAGCGTGCCTTACTGCGTTTATCTTACTTGTAAATGTATTAACATAATATTAGTATTACGTTATATAAAATATTATTTGAAAATATTGTGTAATTTTCTTATGTAAGTTTTTTTACAAAAATATTTAAGGGTTATAAAACTATGAAATATTAAATCAGTGCTTTTTGTGTAACATGTATAAAAAAATATACAATATAAAATTTTCACTAGCATGCTATGCTGTACGTTTTTTCATTTCTTTTTTTTTTGTTTTTTTTGACAATGAGTACTTACTGAGCAAGGGGTACGTTATCCCTGTCCCTGTCAGCATATGCGTCATACAAATATTCACTGGAAGTGGAGTTGTGTTAGCAATCAAAAATTCAAATTTTTAAAATAATATCCCAAAAATTATATTGATTTATTTAAATTAATTAATATTTATATTTTGTTTTACTTTATTGTATCGATTAATAATGAATTAACATTAAGTTGTAAATTAAACACATTTAATCGACTCAATCAGATATACTATATTACGAGTAGTTTTTATAAGGCAGCAGTGTATATTGTTTTAAAATAATAAATGATTAGGCATGCTGCTGACTAAATCAACCATCATTGTAATGCACATGTTACACTAATGTAGTCAGGTTTAAACTACTAATTGATCATAATGAATTTTACTATTAAGTTTAGTTACTCTTGTGATTTTATGTATTTAATTTGTTTTTTCATTTTCTTTACTTGGTATGTAACAATAAAGCAGACAGAAAATGCAAAAGAAAATATCAATAAATATTCTACGTAATAATAGTAAAACTTTCAATTTTTTAAAAAGCATATAATAAGTAATTTTTAATATTTTAGATCAAAATAATTTTTTTTTTTTTCTAAACATTTAATTTTAATGAATACAATTATTTTTAATACTCACGCGTCAACAAGTGGTCCAGGGTAAGGGTCAGATTTTTGATAAAGTCCACTTAACTTAACACAAAGGATTATTGTTGGAATGAATAATAACAAACAGAATCCGGTACTAGCCCAAAATCCATTCTAAATTAAAACGAAAATAATGTTTATCATTGAAAAAAAAATAAGTCATTTTTAAATATTACTTACAAATGGATAGATTATTCTGTTGCAAGTGTCAACTACTGTAGCATTAAATGCATTAGACAATGGACCACATTTTCCAATATGATTTTGAGTATTATTTATCACATGTTCTAAGAAACTATAAATTTGAGAAATAAAAGCATCTCCGAATTTCGTTGCAAGCTGAAATAAAAAAGGTTTCAAATTTAAAGGTTTCCATTTTGTTCTAATTTTCAAATTTCATTAAAAATAATAAAAGCTTACAAGTTGCACGTATCTAGGACCATCTTTATTTAGGAAGTTTTGAGCAGCAGTGACCTCCTTAACTAATTCGTGAATGGCTGCAGCCATTGAAGTATGGTTGAATTTTATATGCTCTTGCAGTTTAATGGCACTCTCACTGAGTTTTTGACTTTGTTCTATCATAGGCAAAACGAGAATTTTATGGTATTGTAGAAGATCGAACGCATTTTTATCTAAGCTGCCTTTGATGTCTTGTTGACTATTTGGCAATTTTGAAGAAACTTCATATAACTTAGCTGATAAATGTTCTAGGTTTATATTTGTTATATTATCTCTAAGATTTTCTGTATACTGATAAAATTTAATATCACTAAGTCCACTCTCTGCTAACTCCCTTAATTTTTGTCTTGCTGAATCACTGAAAATTATTACTCCTGGTGATAAACTAATTTTTTGGCGTAGTTGATGTATGGTTTTATTGATGTCATAACGATCTATGTAACTTCTTAAAGTATTTAAATCAACCATATTGTCTAACTTTAGTACCCTGAAAAATGTTTGGTTGGCATGGCAAGATCTAAAATAGAAATATGTGGTATTAATAATATAGATCATTTTCATTGTACATTTCGCATACAACATGTGTTTGAAAAACGTTTTAAAAACTAATAAAAAAATTCATGTTTTCATACAAATTTCAAGCATTATTATTTTACTTCCGTTTTGCTAGGTTTGCAACCAGTCTAATATAAGATACAAATGTATTAAATAATATCATTAAAAAAAGTCCTGAAAATGCCTTTGGCTTCTAAAACGTTTCGCAATGTACATATTCTTATTTATTTGAAAAAGTAACCAAAAGTAACTTACGTAAATATGTGTTTCAGACTTATGTTTGCATTCGGGTTTCTGGGATAAATTTTTTGTTTTATGTTGATGTATTCATCAACCAAATCAAATGCATTATTGTCCACAGGATTTTTCAATGGTTGGCAGATACCTCGGTCAGCTGTCAAACCTATCAGCATATGACCAACGACTAACACCAACATGACACTAGTCAATAAAAATATTAACCAAACAGCCCTAAAAAAATAATTATTATGCATTTTTTTTTCGGTTGAATATTTTAATTTATAAATAACAAAAAAAAATATCTTTGAAACTTACATCATGAGAAAACGAGCTCCGTTGCCTTTATCACAGCAGTCATCATCATAACCATCTGGTCTTTTACCACATATTCCACAAAGTAAACCAAAAGTTACACAAGTTAATACTGACAATAATACTCCAGACATCGCAAGTCCAACATAGTGCCTAAATTATAAAAGTATTAGTGTTATTATTATTTTTTGAAGTCTCGTAAAAAAAAAATAACGTTCTTCTATTTGATTTGTTAGTTTAATGAAATGCTAAATATATAAGGTTTTGCTTTTGAATTTGATTTGATTTTCACACCCTATTACATGAAGCCATATTATTTTAATCTGATTTTAATGGGGATTTTTTTTACGTTTATTACCGGTAAAATCGCTTTAAAAATATTTTTTTTGGTTACTTGAGGATAAGTATCGTTTTTAAATAGTACTTTCCATTAATTAGCAGCTTTTCAAAACATTTTGCAAGCTTTGTAAAAAATTAGAAAGCTGAAAAGTCAAAATTCCTATGTTGTTTAATAATGGGAAAATTGAGGTGCTTACAGGCACGCGTTTTTGAAAAGCAAAAGCAAAATTCTTGGAGCTGGGGGCTTTTTATGACCAAAATTTCACGAAAAAACCCGGGGAGCAAAGTTTTTCTTAAAACTCCAATTTTAGGTCCACTCTAATTTGTATGCAAATCAGGTGTAAGCTTATCAGTGTTCAATTTTCCCGTTTATAAGACTTTTTTCTCAATTTTTTCAAAACAATCGTCATTAAACACTGTAGGTTCAATTCTGAATAATTTTTTTTTACGGCCTACGCTTACGGTTTGAATTTAAATCTAGTATTGCGTATTGCTCTGCACGCGTTTCTTTGTTATGAAGAAGAAATAGTATATTTACGTACCTATAAGGGGAAAATTCATCAATATGTATCTGCGAAAGATCAAGTTGACGCATCCAATTTCTATCTACATGAAACTCTGCTTGTTCTAAAGTAGCAGTCAAATTATTAGCTATAACTGCAAGAGAGTCTCCTGCTCTTCGAATACTAGCACTAACAACCGGTATTGTTTGGTTGACAGCATTTTGTATATCTCTTTGAATCTTCATAAAAGAATCTTTTCCTTTGCTAACTTCGGCTACTATATTATCTTCCATTAGCAGTGTGATATTTCTTAAAACTGATGTAACGTCAGGCAGCTTAAAAATTTTAAATTGTCAATTAATATTGTAATTAAATATTAAATATTATTAAAATGATATGATGCAACGTGAAATAATGTAAAGCATTGTGTGATTACAAGCGAACCAATAAATTTATCAAAATATATTGAATTCAAATATTCATGCTACAGTAATTAATTAAATGCACCTTTTCCCATTCTAAAAAACTAATAAAAATTAGAGCAACAGAAAAATAGCAAACTTTTGATAAATAAAAATAAAATTTTAAAGAAACGGCTTTGAATGTGCTTTTAATGAAAATAAATAACCATAGCCAATTTGAATGAATTAAGAATATAAAATAATATAATAAATATCCATTTAAATAGATTTTAATGAATTGTAATATTAACAATCAGAAGAATATGCAGTATGAAAAACAGAAAGTGAATTTTCATATTATAAGTAAATTATCGGATTGACATTAATTTTAATTAACTAAACGAATATAACTATATAAATCTTTTAATTAAAAATTATTTTTCAATCAAGCCATAATAAAAATAAAGAAATATCGAAATGCAATAAAAACAAAATAGAAATCAATATTATACTACGATAGACCTGGCTTGGACTCCTGTTTCGCAGTCACTTTTTATAATCGTTTGTTGCTATCCGTTTTTATCTAAATTGGGTCAATTGCCCATAATAGCTAACTTAATGTTATATTTTTCAGTTTTTTCGACGTTTCCATGTTATTTATGTTTTTGTGCTCTCTGAATCTCTGTAGATTATGATAGCCATAATAAAATATATCAATAAACCCCAATAAATAAACTGTGGTTGCCTATTATTCGGCCAGTTCCAAAAATAATCCATATCTTATTTGTTTTCAGCGAACCAAAAACATAAATAACACATGAAAAATCAAAGAAGTAGAAATAAGTTAAAGTTGCCTATTGTGGACAATTGGGTTTTGTTTCGGTAAAATATTTATGTTTCAGAAACTAAAAAAATGTATCAACTCGGTGGAAAATTCTTTTAATTTAACCTCGAAAAAAAGAAAAAGTGTCTGCGAAACACGGGCCTGACCTTGGTCAAAGAAAATCAAAAGACTTGACTAGGTTCTAAAATGTTGGTAAAATTTTGAAAACGTAGCATTTTAATTTCGAAATACATATTTAAACGACATTGAACGATTATACTTATGGATATTGATGAAAGTGCATATCTACCTTCGGAAAGTATCGATCCAGGTACTGCGTAAAAAGCAAGAAATTTAAATTCGTTTTTGTTTTGATTTTACTTGCAATAATTATTTAATTATTTATAAACAACAAGAATCGAACTCTTAATTTAATTTTTGTTGTTTATACAATATAATTAATGTTAATGAATATGACAAATGAATATGATTTATTAAAGTAATTGGTTGACTTACTTTGTCAAAGTCCACCTGAACAGACATTTGATTAACTTTATAATTTTTCTTAAGTCTATCACATTCTTTAGAGTTACAGGAATTCAGAGTATGAAGTAGGCTATTTCTTACACCTCGAATAACTGAAATTGAATAAAAGCGTGTTAGAAAAGAAGAATCAAAGTGATTCCGTGGTTCTTACCATTATCTAATTGTCCAGCATTAGTTCGTAATTTCAATGTAAGTTCGTTCATACTTTTCAAATCCGATCTAATATCATTAAGTCCAGCAACGATATCGTTCAAATTCATCAGAGATACAGCATGGGAATATTCGGCCAATTGTTCGGTTACGATTTTACCACTCGCTTGCAAAATATTGTTCAACGTAACTTCCAGTTCCTCAAAATTAATTTTCAACAATACATCGATTTCTTTCCTCGTAGTTGCCAAATATAAAGATGCATCCTTCAAATTATGTTTTATGTTACTAGGAAGTTCTCGTGTTGCATCCTGTACCCTTTCGTTCGTTACGAATACACAAACGACAGTAAGTAACATAACCGTGGCAACGACAATGAGCAATGAATTTAGTAAAACTTTTTTGCAGTGATCGTGTTTTTTATCGAATGGTTCGCTCCTGGCTCCACAATTTCCAGCACATCTACAGCAGCAAAAGAATAATCCGACGAATGGCAATATCGCGGCTAACAATAATGCTGCTATTACAACGCAACCTAATAGCCCATAATGCTTGACGTACATTTTCCATTCCTTCATTACGTCGGCATACTTTAGGGTATTTTGTGGGTAGCGCAATGGATCCCTTGAAGTAGTATTAAGTGGTGCCAATCTTAATAAACCTGAAAAATTATTGATAAGTTCGAATTAGTCACAGGTGTTAATTTTAAAAATGTACTAATTTTAAAAATGTACTCTTTGAGAAGTGTGGAAATTAAAATTTTTATCATATCTGTTACTTTGCAATTAAAATTTCATTATAGTTATTAAAAATTATTTTTTAGAAATAAGCGTATAATTTTAACGGTCTGAAAATGGTGTATTTTAATCCTAGGCCCAGTTTGCACGTAAATTGCGATTTTTATGACCGAGAGCAAAACATAATTTTTCTTCATGAGTGGCAAGAAAAGACGTATTTTCGAATCGATGTTTACATTATTTAATAATATAAAGACGATTATGATTATATAAAAAAGCGTTAGTTTGCATAAGAAGAGTTATTGATTTTTCATCAGTCATTGCCCTCTCTCGTATGCTAGAATCAGAATAATAAACGATCGAGTTTATTATAGTACTCTTGTTAATAATTATTATGATTATATAATTTTTTTTTTCTTTCAACTTGTACACAATAAAAATAAAAGTTTCGTGACATAAGAATATTACAGCGAGAATGCATTTTTCACGCTTCCGAAGCGATAATGCCTAAGAAATAAACGAAAGGGCGTTTTTATTTAAATATTTTTAAATAACAAATGTTGAATAATTATTATAACAAAAAATAAATAAATAATACGGGACAAAAAGTTTTAATGCAAACTGCGATATCTATTATTTAGAATAATTAAAAACTTTCCAACTAAATATTTACTTGAACAAAAGAATAGCACAGGATTTTTAAATACACAAATTAAAAAAGTTTAATTTATTTTTTTTTCTTAATTATATATGAATAATCCAATAATCGTCCGTCTAATAATAATTTGATAATAGTAGCTTTTGCTGTTCACGGTATAAAATGTGTTACGAATTATTATTTTTTTTTTTTTAATACGTCTTATTTTTTTAATCAAAATAAATATTGTTTCTTTTGTTTAAAAATTTTTAAGATTCAGGGACTTGGGGAATATTGGTGAATTATTTTAAATGGATGTAGTTTAAAAAGCTTTAACAAAGCTCACTTCAAATTCCAGTTACGAGAAATACTTTTATTATTGATGGATGTCAGAAATGCAGTAAAAATAAAAATAGCTCTTGCCAGATCAGATGACTCTTAACATTTTTCAAAAAAATGCAATTTTTATCGCTGATGCTTACAATAATAAGATTAAAATATTTTTTCAACTTTTTTTTTAGGTTTTATGTCATTTGCGTCCATTTTTACTCCAGTCAAATCGCGGTTTAGGGTGTATTTTCACTGGCCAACATAAGCTTTGCTATACTATATGTTTTTTGGGACACTGATCACGAAAATCGGGGTTTTTTCGGGAGATATTTTCGGAACACCCTTAAATTTGCATAAACTACCTTAAAACATAAAAGGGGTTTTTTTGAAATGTTAGCAAGCTGAGTTTCTAGATTTAGCCAAGAATTGGTTTAAGAAGATTTTTTGGATCGCCCTTCAAGAATTTGAGATAATTATTTATGAATTATTAATATGTCACCCTTAAATTAACAAAAACAACCCCTAATAAGGGTGCATTTGCAATTTTTGCATTTTAAGCGATCAAATTAGATTCTTAAAAGTTTTTTGGGTCACTGATCTAGATTTTGGGGAAATTTTTCATGAATAATTAATATTTCATTCTTAAATTAGCAAAAAATACCCCTAAACGGGGTGTATTTATAGCAAATACTCCTTTTAGGGGTTATTTTTGATAATTGAAGGGCAAAATATTAATTATTCACAAAAAATTCCCCCAAATTCTTGATTAGCGTATAGAAAAACACATTTATGGACCTAATCTGATCTCACAAAGTGCAAAAATAGCAAAAACACTCCCTTTTAGGGGTAATTTTTGCTAATTTGAAGGTGAAATATTAATTATTCATAACAAAACTACCTCAAATTCTTGATCAGCGACCCAAGAAACCCTCTTAGACCAATTCTTGGCTAAATCTAGAAACTCAGCTTGCTAACATTTCAAAAAAAAACCCTTTTGGGGGTAGTTTTTGCAAATTTAAGGGTGTTCCGAAAAAACATATAGTATAGCAAATCTCATGTTGGCCAGTTAAAATACACCCTAAACCGCGATTTGACTGGAGTATTTGAATAAGGAAAAAATTCTATGGTTGCCGTATCCGAATTTATTCTTTCAGTGTAAGAAATTTTTGAGACCTGTGAAACCAATCAGAAAATAACTATTTCATCATCCTGAATAATTAAAATTGAAAAGCATAATTTTGGTAGCAATTTGGTAAAAAATATTGGTTCTTTTTGGATTAAAAAAATGTGCACCTTGGTTTATTGATTACCATTGTCAAAGTAATTAAAAATTGAAAATAATGGGACTTAAAAAATGAGTCTATCTCAAGAACATAACAAACCAGAAGGCATTATATGCAAATTAGTTTTTCTAGGTTCAGAAGGCCCATTGGAATAAATAGAGGGTATTAAGAATGTTTTGGTTTTCAAAATCTAGCAAATTCATTTTGTCTTTAAAGATGGTTAGTTTAAAAATTTGTTAGTCAATACGTTTAGCAATTGCAGAAGAAAAATGAAAAAACGTAATAAAAAGAAATTTTTTTTGGGGGATTTAAAAATAAATAAAAATACATAATAGAATGTTATAATTAGAATGATAAATATTATTTAATCACGAAATTATAATGAAAGGTTGTTGACCCAATGTATGAAGACATTGTAGATATTTGGCTTAAAATCAAAATGTCGAGTAAGACTTTTTCTAACATTGATATATTTATCTCTAATAGATCTGCTATAATATGGTTCATAGACTTTTTCTACATGCTCCATTTGTTTTGTCTTGGTTTTGGTTTTATGCTATTTTATTGCTTTTAATAAATATTTTATTTTTCTAATCATTTCTTCTTCGGGGATTCAATTATCATAAAAATTATATTTTTATTATCTAACTTGAATATTTATAGCAGTTTCTTATCGTGTAATAAGATAGCTTTACATGGGGGCATAGAACTATACTCAGATAATATGATCTCCGTTTCCTTTAATAAAAAAAATATCATTTTATGATTATATTTCGTATTTAATATTAAAAATGAATTACGTTCCTTTTTGTTTTAATTTAGACGATGCAATTTCTGGTAGAAATTTTTGGAAATAATTTTAATTTAATAATTTAATGTATTACTTGGCTGATCGTTGATCAACAGAAAAAATAAAATTTTTCGATCAAACTTTTCAACAATTTTTAAATAAAGACAATAATGCAGAGTAAAGTAATAAAATATTCGTGTCATTATTTGAATTTTATTAAAGAACGCCTTTTGCGCCTCTTGTTAGTGCTTTTTTAGGAAGTAATGAATTGTAGTTAAAGTATATTTAAGTCAGATGGAGGCTATTATTATACCAAGAATTCTTAATGTTTTGGTTGTGTTTTGGAATACAATTATTTGATGATTCACATTGCTTGCCACCGACGACTACCGAGCATTGAAATTTGGAAATCCCACTTGACATTAATCATAAAGATACAGTTATACTATTCGAGTCGTTGTTTTCCGTTTACTCAATAAACCTATAAGAATTTTTCAATGATCCAGTTTTTATCAGGTTTTTATCCAGATATAATTCTCTGCAAAATTTTTTTAGTCTTTTTAAAAATTGTTTAAAAAAATCAACAAATTTTAGAAACTCATATTTTTTAATGGATTAAATCCATAAATAGAATGTGCATTTCAAATGTTGAAATTAATGAAATTTAACGTCAACAACACGAAAATACCAAAAAAGCAAGCAAAGATATCAGAAAAAATGTCGCTCAAAATAACATATTGAACAAAAAAAAAAAAAAATTTTATGTTTACCCCCCGTTGTGTCGCTGAACTAGAAAAGCTTTTTTATCAATGTCTGCAATGGAATAACCCACTATTTACAAGTAAAAAGTTAATTACTTGCTAAATTTAATATTTTTGATTAATTATTTACGATTCTTACATAAATATAAGAGTTAAATTTTTTGTTTCAAAAAATGTCAAATGCATTTTAGAACAGTTTGCTGAATAAAATTATTCCTAATGCACTTGGTACTAAACGCTTTCGAAACATTTGTTTACATTTTGTGTTTGAATGAAAAGTTTTTGACGCGGTGGTTTATGTTCGTTACAGTCCATTACCGAATGCAATTTTCCTACAATGTAAGTGGGTAGTTCATTTTCTACTTAATTTAAAAAGTAAAATTTAGTTTACAAATTTGTTTATTCTAGTTTGTTTTAAATTACATTTTACAAACTTTTTTTTTATTTCGATGTTTTTTCGCGTAACCGCATTGAAGACGTTCGTTAATACGACTACGAAAAATGGATCCTGAATCGAATAAGCTTTATTAAAAAATTAATTTTTCATAAGGTCACTAGTAGCGTAATATTCAATTATAATAATATAAAATCCCATAAATTTCCGTTAAAGTTTAAAAAAGTCGTGCTTTTTTTAACGTGACCCAATTGAAAAACATGATTGCTGAGGTCAAAAACGTATATATATGTACATTAAACTCTTACACATTAAAAACTTTAACTTTTTCCCCAACACAGAGAGTAGGAGATGCATCTAAAAAGTAGAACAAGCTGCTGATATGCACAAGGTCTTGGCGCTTGCGCTTCCCCCTTATTAGAAAAAGGATTGGATGCTGCTACTCTAATAATATTTAATGATATCATAGGCACTGGAACCTCAATTCAAAAGCTCGATCTTTTAAATGACTTTTATTTTTGCTTTGTAGGAAATAATGATAAATAATTTCATTTTTAAAAAAGCCACACGATTGTCCAGCAATTTTTATGATTTTTTTAAAATATCGATTTAACCCCTTTATAATTAAAATGTTTTTAAAAATATGCACAAGGGAGATGGATAGAGAATATGAGTTATCCTTAAATAGGTCAGGAAACGGAGAAACTAGTGCATCGATGTCAAAACGCTGTTTGCTATATATAGATTTACTGCAGCAGAGATCTTTGCCTTTTTCTCTCTTAATTTATTATTTTTATTAGAGTAATTATCCGAGATTTTTAACCTAAATAAATAATTCATAAATTTTTAATTAATTGCTTTGTTGAAGAAAAATCACTAGCCTCGACGATATTTATTACAAGTCATTGCTGTTTCAAGCAGACGCAAACAAAGTAATTGTTTCCGTTTTGCGCATCGTTGAAAATGCTTTTTTTTCTGCTACAGCCAGAGAGAAAACGAAAGGATTTAATAATTATTGTTGTGTGTTGCATAAACACGTCATCTCTACTATTTGACACTTTATTCAAATGTTATTTCATTTACGAATTTAGATTTTCATTGATACTCATTTTTTTCTGGGTTAAAAAAATTTCATGAAAATATAGAAGAGTGAAATTTTGTTTTAACAATGCGCGTTATTATTCATTGTATTTCGATCCCCCTCCTGTGAATAAAATAATATTATTGCAAAAATATTTTTTTTTCTAAACATGTACGAGATTTTATTTTGTTTTTATGCATAAATTACAGCAAAGGAAATGAAAATCCGGGACAAGAAAAACTTTTGTTCGTTATTTCTAGGTCAAATATTCAAAACTTGTTAAAAACCTACTTGATATTGAGAACAAATTTTAAGTTTAAAAACTTTTTCTTTTCTCGTGCTATTTTTTTGGTTGTAAACAAAATTTTTACTACAAAGATTAGATAATTTTGATCTTTTAAGAGAATAAATTAAATAATAACTGTAAACTCAGCTGTGTCTTCTTCTGCGCGTATTCAATTTAATTCTATAAAGAAATTGTCATCTTTACAAAAGAAGGCATAATTTATTATCATTTCTAATGTTTAACGAAGGCTTAGTTTATTGAACCTGAATAGCTAACAATGAAAGTTAACGAATATTTTAATTTTTTTTTATCTATTTGGATAATCTGAGCTACTTATGATTCGAAATCCCGATAAGCTTTCTGTTATTTTTTTAACTGTCGAAAAGAGAGTCGATGTATAAACTTTACCAATAAACAATCTATCATTTTAAATTGATTTTAAATAATGCTAGCTAAAAGTATTTTTTACTCCTTTTTCTTTGTATTTGAATAAATATTTTATTCAACTTTCGTTTCAAATTCTTTGAGTAGTTTATCTCACTAAATAAATATGAGCTGCTAAAGTAAACAAAAACTTTGTTTCTGAGTGACTTTGGATACAGTATATTGAAGCCTGAGGGTTCGTTTTCATGATAAATTGGTTACAAACTCACAAAATTTGTCTGAAAATTTTCTATAAAAAAATTTTAATTAATAAATAACAAACGCATTTGAGATTCAAATACAATATATTTTTATATATACTTTCTGGTCATCACCAGGTCTATTGTAGGATTTTTGGGTCTTTGTTCACGTAATTGACTTTTTCATAATTTTCTCTATGCGCTTTATTTTTGTTTATAAATTGCTACTAAAAATAATAAAATCATTTAATGATAAGATACTTCGAGAGATATCTTAAATTTAATATTTTCTTTCTCAAAAATAAACTTTAGAGAATTTACTTGTGCTAAATTTAAATAACAATTTTAAATACGCACAGATAATGATTATGATCTTGAACAGTTATCTTTTTCTACGTAAATTACAATAATGAGGATAGCCAATTAATTTCTAAAGCAAATTTGATTTCATCCGAAAAAATATTGCCTATTGTTTTCTTCGTGGATCGTTCTGATCAGAAAAAATATTTCAAAATGGTATAGATTATGCAACGAGATCGTGAACTTTGAGAATTAGCATGCAGAGACTGGCGAAACATAGCGAGAAAATGTTCGTGATCAAGCCAGTTTTATCATAAAGCTATTATTTAGGATTATGCAGACGAGTTACATAAGTTTTCTTTCGCAGTGAATGTAGAAATTTTAGAAAATGATTTTTCTTTAAAACAAAAGAAAAACTGCAAATAATTTAAAAACAAAACCTTGACCAAAATTTCACGCACAAAGTAATCATCATTTGAATAAAATACAACTCAACAGAGTGTAATACAAAAAATTTGTTAATGTAGATTACAGGTGAAGGTTCGTTGCAGTCAATGAAGAAAGCAAAAAAATGAGAAAGGCTACAACATAATCGTGACAATAGTAAGTAAAAGACGGAAATAATATTATAACTGCAATGTTGATAGTTGTAAAGAAGAAAATCTGCGCGGGGTCATTAAGCTCGACACGTTTTTCAATTGAAGATTTAATCTTTTTCAAAGAAGTAGTAGGTGGTGTACATAACGTTTTTGTTTGCCTATATCTCGCTAAAGTAGCCAGACGACACTGGCGATAGTATGTGTGTCGTGCAAATTATTATGTAGGTGTTTGATGAATCAAAAAAGTATGTAATAATAATTTATTTAAAACAAAAAGGCGTATCATTAATAAATGCTCTGATACGACATTGAATTATTATATAGTTTTTTAAAAAATACATAAAAATATAAAAGTTGATTGTATTCGCGTGAGCTTAAGTATAAAATTTTATTATGTTATTTTAAGTGTATTTATGTCAATGATTGTTAAAATTAACAAAAGTATACATAATTATATTTTTACGAGTATTTTTATTAGAAAAATTTTTTTTCTTTACTCATTGAGATAATTTTAGAAAATCATTTAAGTAGGGCATAATTATTAATTCCATGAATTTTAATGACGTATTGCAATAATAACAAGTGAAATTTATTTTAGAGATTAAAATAATAACGTTTATTTCACTCGAAAAACTAAAATCATTATTGAAACTGATTTGGTAGATTTTTTGCTCGTGACTCTGGAAAAATTTTAGTTAAATGAAAGGTGAGAGCAAGATGACCTGTTAAAGACAGGTCATTGATGCCTATTAGCAAGAGGAAAATATTTATACACATATCTGGCGAATGCTTTAGATTGCTCGAATCGCAGCCTTGGATGTCCTTAAAGAGTTATAAAGAAACGAGACTCGCTTCTTTGCGGCTTTTGCACAAAGGATCTTTTAATTTAAAATACTTTAGTTCAGTTTAAATAAATCCTTATTATTGTAAATAAAGGAAATAACAGAGCCAAACCAGATGAAGAAAGGAACTTACTAGCTTTGGAACATAATTCTAGGATTTATTTCTTTGTTTCATCTCATAGATTCAGTGTCTTTACGTTTTTACAAGCCTTTTCGAAATTAAAAAAAAAATTTAAAAAACACATTGAATTCGAAGAAAATGCACACGCGATATTTATAGTGTCCAGAAGACTTACACGAATGATGAGATAATTTCCCTGAATTTCAAGGATAATTTATAAATTTAGCTGCTTTAATTGGAATAATTCAGTAAGTTTTTGTTAAAATTCGAGTTATAATGCGTGAACATTATTATCTACTGAAACCGAGTTGTGCATAACACACAGTGAGTTCATTTAAACGAGCTTAAGCATAAACTTTTGAAAATCCTTTGCTCTTTCCACTGTTTGTCACCATAATGTAGCTTGGTAACTCTAAATTTTCTTCGCTGCAACTCATCAATATAAAATTTCAAGAAAATTTTGAATTATAAAATGAATTTAAGTAGATCGAATTAGAAATGAATATAAAGAATCTACAAATTATCTTAAATGTTAACATTTTTTTTTGGATCAGTATAGGATTTTTAGACGCTTAAATTTTTTGCAAATTTAATTTTAAAACATTTTGAGATTTCTATGGATGAAGAATGGCTAACTTATCATTTTTCGTCCTTTCTTTATTTTAGCTACAATTTTAGATTTCTTATAATAAAAGTTTGGCACTACTTTTACATGGACAGTGAACCTTATGTAGAAAAATTAAAGAAAGCATTTTACATTGACGAATGCGTCACCAGTGTTTAATAGTCCTGTCGCCAGCAATGTTATTTAATGCCATAAAATGCGATAAAAGCTCCATGGAAAAAAATGGGTGGTATTTATGTTTTTTGACCCGCTAAACACGAATCCGAGGTCTATTTTGCGAAATTCGTGGTCAATTTTTTGTTGTTAATAAATTATTGGCCAATTTTGCAATAATTTGTTAATAAAAAAAAATTGACCACGAATTTCGCAAAATAGACCTCGGATTCGTGTTTAGCGGGTCAAAAAACATAAATACCACCCATATTTTTCCACGGAACTTTTATGCTATTTTAGGATTTTCTGGCATTAAATAGCATTGCTGGCGACAGGACTATTAACTCCAACCGTAACTCCAACGATGAGTTTGGTTATTTCCGAGTTATTTCACATGCAGCATAAAATGTTTCTGTAACGTTTCAATAAATAAAAAATTGTTTACGTTTAAGACTAAAGATTCTACAAGTGATTCTTTATATATTAACTTCTAATTCGATCAATTAAGCCTGTCTTATTCTTCAAAATTTTATATTGCTTGTTTAAATGTCCCCTTTTTCTTGGAACTTGAAACGTCTCTGACGAAAAGACCAATTTTATTAGTCACGAGTAATATGGTTCAATAAGATTTACATGTCCTGATTCAATGCAACAAAAATTTTTACTTTCTGAATTATGGGAAAAAAAATTGCAAGAAAAAAATGCTAATTAAAAAATCTTTTCAAATTCAATTTCTTATTCCATTATAATAACATAGAATAGTTTTCATTTAATTTTATTAAAATTGCAAATTATTGGTGATATTAACTAAAAAGTAATTAAATACCACTCCTTGATTGTTTTTTAGTTTTTTTACCTCTCAGAACTTTTGCATTATAAAAATTATCGCGTAGTCTTGTATAGTATTAAAAATAAAGCACCCCAAAGGAGACATACATATCTGTCAACGTTTACGTCGTTGAGCAAAGCAAAAAGTATAAAAATACATAACATTTTAACTTTCGTTATCTACGACTTTTTCATCAAAAATTTATTTCATAAAAACCTATTCAAAAATATACTGAAAAAAGTAGGCGTGTTTAAAATATGACTAGAAATTTTCATATTTTTCCTTATCTTAAGAAGACAAGAAGGGTATAATTAATTAAGTCAAATTATAATTAAATAAACGTATAATGTTCAAGTATTTGATTTAATCATCTCTTCATAAAAATGGTATTTCAAAACTGTCTAGCTATTAAAAACCTGATTAAAAACCTTTATCGAATAATGTTAATAGAAAGCACTGAAATTTATAATAAAATTCAGTCGACGATGAAGCTTATCTACATAGCAGCAAGCCAGAAAATGCAGAATACGCACATTTTCAAACCATAAACTATTATTAAAACAGGTATTGAATTTTTTAAATGCTAGAGTTTCTGATACTTCTCATTATTTTTATTCCTATTCATCTGCTTATTTTTAGACATACTCCTCAGAAATAGTTAGTTAAAAAAAAATTTGATATCCAATACAGTTTGAACAGCATGACACATTTTGACGGGTTTATCATAAATTGTTGGAGGTTTAATTTACCCAAAAAATAACCAGTTTATCGTTTTACAAACTCCATTAAATTCGAATTCTTAAAACGAAATAAAGCTAGATATATTAGCTGATAATGTCATCTTTTTTGATAAATGCAACATTGGAGTATTAATATTATTATGAACATAAATTTTTGATCGATCTTCAAAATAAACTAAATTCAGACGTATGTCAGTAATTTGCTACTCGAAGTAGTGATAAATGAATTATTGCAAACGATTATATAACGGTATCAATCAAGGTGTCAATAATAAATGAAGATACACATTCAACATTCTTTTATAAATGACTCGTTCAAAAAATTTTTTAAATTTCTAATGTTCCCAACGACCAACGCGTATTTTTTATCCAACATATGGTTATGAGCTCTAATAGTGCACTTGTGGTTTTATATGCAAAACAAAACATACGCTTAACAGTTGTTACATTTATTTGACTAACGTGCATCGGGAAAAAAATAAATTCAATGAATTTTTTGAATACTTTTTTTATTACTTGCAAAAAACTAACATGTGCATAATATTTTTTATACTAAATTCAATTGTCTATGTAGGATTTATAATATTGATAAACAGAGTCTGTTACCAGGTGCAATTAATATTTGAAAGTGCGCATGACTGGAGCATCGTATTAAAAGTTCAAATATCACATTTTAATAAACTTCTTTAATTTTACCGCATTCAAAAATTAATAATAATGAATTTTTTCAATTCAAATCGACAGTTCAAAGCAGCAAAGTATTTAATTAAAATTTTAATTTTTGCGAATATTCTCAGATAATTAATTATTTTTCATTTTTATTAATGATAAGCAATTAAAAAATGTATTTTTATTTTAAAAAAATTCTAATAATAACATGTCGAACCTGGATTTCCGGGATTCTCCACACTACTCTCTTTCTCTCTCGCTTTCAAAAAGGGCATTTACTTTTGTTCCACTTATTTTATTTAGCCTAGTTTCCGGTTTACATTGTATAAATATACAAAAATTATATTCTTTTTTTTGTTACACTATAAATTATTCTAAAAATAAACAATATAAATTTTTTTATTTTCAGAGAAATGAAAAAAAAATAATAATTTACTTTCAAATCGAAAACCTATAAAATTTTTGTCTTCTTCGCCTCTACAATAACATTAATTATAGGATATTTTTTATCGTTTCAAAGAATTTTAAAATAAAAAAAAAATTTTTTTTTACATTGTTACGTAACCCTTAATTTTGTTTTTTCTATAGAATATTAAATTTTCATAAACCAAGTTTTCGTTGTTCTACTTTCAAAAAAAATTTTAGACTTGATTTACATAATTTTGTATGTTAAAAATTATAATATCTTGAGTTTTAAATTAGTTTTTATTTACTGTACATAAACTTATCAAAACATCTTTTGTTTCTTCAAAATTTATGACGTTCAGTAAATAAAAAGGATTAAAAAACGTATAGAATTTATTTTCTAATTAAATCTTTTACTTCCAGAAAAAAGCAAAGAAAGTAGAGCTTTTTATGTAAGTAAAAAGAATTTAATGTGAAAATGAGTAATTTTCCAAAAAATTCTTTAAATACTTTTTTAATACTCGGCGATGCACTTGTGCATTAAAGATCATTAGAAAGATATAGAATTTTTTATGGCTAAAAACCTGTCTTTCGTAATACGTGTGTGCGATGGTGTGTGCCCCTTTGAAAGCAGGTCAGAGAACCTTTTTTTTATGTGCGAGTATTTATTTTTTTGTACACCTCGATCATAGAGAAGTACGTGTAGTGCTTCTTGTATGAATCACATCAACATCAACAAGCGACAACAAAAAGTCGTTATAATATTCGGATGAAATAAAAAATACGCTGCTCTGAATGGCAGAGCTATAAAAAGAGGAGAGAAAAAATATAATTTCATGTTCTTTTTTTTTCCAAGAAAACAACCAAGTGTTAGTTAAATTGGTTTGAAACTGCGTCTTGAATTTGCTCTGCTTTATATCGATACTCTTGCAGAAATATTAATATTTAAACGGAGAAAAAAAAGAAAATTACATGCATGGAAAATAACTGTTTATCAAAAACGTAACCAAGGTTATACAACCCCTTCTATCGAATAAATCGAATAAATAAAAGGCAATGCATATTTTCCTTAACCTTCAATATTGCAACAACAACGAGTTCGTTACACTTTGTTAATAAAATAATAATAATAACAATTTTGCCAGTAATTTATAGAGGCTAAAACGTTTTTTTATAACACAGTCTTGGCTCTTGCACTGGCATTATAAAAGAAAAAAGAAAACCTACTTCTGCTGTATTCAAACAATAATGATAATGATGATGATGATAATATGGATACGTATGGATAGAAAAAAAATCCTTACTTGCCTTTTACGAATCTTCGTGCATAAAGAAAAGTGCGTGTTTTTATATTATTAATAATACATAATGTTTTCTGTTTATCGTCGATGTCTTCTCGTCTGCAGTGTACAGCGTAAAAAACTTGTATTTATACTTTTTTAAACTATTTGTTTATTACGAACATTAATTTATTTTTCCTTTTAATGCACGAGTGTTGCTCTTTTATTTTATGTTCATTGTATAAGTAAATTAATTTTAACAAGTTTTGGTATTGTTTAAAAAATAGAGAAAAGAGTTTTTATGATTCAGCTATATATTGTATCTTATTTTAGGAGCAGTCAATTTATTTTCTTAAAAAATTATCTAGTTTGCAATGTAAACTGAAAAAATAATATTTTCTTACTAGCTACGTTAACTAATGAAATAAAAAATTGTTAATATTGCCTGGGCCCATAACCTGTTGATACTTTGATTTTTCGATGGATCGTTAAGGTTGACCCTGAACTAAATGTCATTGATGCTCGAAAAACCTTCACTCAATTAAGTCAACGTACTTAAAATTAGCGTTAAAATGCTTTTGATTAAAGTTTTTAACGAATACTAATTCGATATTCTTTACCCATATCATCTCAATTTAATAAATTCCATAATAAACTAATAAAAAATTCAAGATTAATCATTTATTTTCCAGATAATTAATAAATAAAATACAATCAATTAGTAATTAAAATTAATCTACTTAGTATAGAATAAAAAACTACATCAACTTAATTTTATGATTTTTTATAACGCACACGAAGCATACATGAATTATCTAATAGCGAAAATTTTATTATCCTAGTAAATATTAAATAAAAAATTTCCATTTCACTATGCATTTTACGAGGCATTTTATAACATACTAGGGGGAAGGCCTCTGCGCGCTGAAGCACGCATACCCTCTCAAAAATCATATTTCGTGTTTAATCCTATCCTAAAAAATAGATGGCTCATCGCAACGGTTGCTAGGTGTAATCGGAATAAAGTCATTCTGATTGGTTCTCACAATAATGTACACAAACAAACATATACAAAATTTTAAATTCAAAATAACATAAACATTATTAATTTAAATCGAGAGGTTATGGGTGAATTTAATGAATTTAATAAACTTTGTTAATTTAATGATTATTATATCTATTTGTATATGATAAATTAATTTAATAATGTTTGGAATAAGTAATAAAAATTTTCTAACCTCAATATTGAATATGTTTATTGTTTATGTTTTTATAATGGGTAAAGTAAAGTGAATTATTTAAATTATTTATTTTGCAGGTATATAAGTATGCGTTCTTTGAAAGTTATTATGACTGTGAATGTTATTTTGCCAAATTGATTTATTTTTATAGAAACTAAAACATTGCAGTTAATTATTGGTAATTCTTTACCAAAAAAAAAAAATTTTTTAATTATAAAATGTAAAAAAGAAGGAAAAAAGATGATTTTCTTTAATAAAACGTAAATAGTATATTACGATCCTAGGCCAGAAAAATAAAGGATGACCCAAATCGCACTAAACTGCGATTTGGGTCATTCTTTGTTAATGGCCAAGGGTCGTATAAAATTTTTCTGCGACAGAAAAATATATTTGTTAAAGATAAAATTGATAAACTTTCTTTATTTATTGAATAGCTCCTTTGTGATTAAATTAATAAAAAATAATAGTAAAAAATAAAAAATACCCTATTTTTTTGAAAATTTTTATGATTGCATATTTTCAATTATTGTCTCTTTTTTCTCAAGTTATACTAAAATTTACAAACATACGCAAAATTTCGCATAAAATGCAAGTAAATAAAGTCAGAATTTTTTTGATCAGGTATCGAGTGGCTGGGCAGATAATTACCAAATTGAATAAAATAATTGAATAAAATAAAAGCCATTATTTTCGATGAAGAGTTCTGTTAAAAAAAATTCCAAGAGATAAAATAATCAACTTTCGATTTCTATGCTAAAAAAATAATTTTTAAATGTATACGATGAACAGTATACTTTTATTCTAGGCCGCAAAAATAAAGAATGGCCCAGATCACACGCAAATTGCAATCTGAGGCGAAGCCGAGGTTGACAAACTGCGATCTGGGACATTCTTTTTTTTACGGCCGAGGGCAAAACATAATTTTTCTTTGTCAGTGGCAAAAAAACACGTATTTTTTAATAGCGCCGCGACCGGGAAATATGTGCTTTCTGGCCGCTGACAAGAAAAAAAATGGAAGATATGTATGACTTGAGCCACCGAAAAACTACGTCACCGGAGATTTTGCCACAGACAGTTCGCCACAAAAGTTAACTACCAAAAAATGTTGATGCATAAAAATTGCATACAGAGTAAGATATAAAAACGTTTTTTTAGATACGATTCTATTTTACCACCAGTGATTTTTACACGGATATTTATAATTTTGATTTTTGATATAAAAAATCTAAACACCTACAAGATTTGCACTAAAAAGTTGACGAAAAGAACATTTTAATCTTTGCTGCAAAATTTTTTGTAAAAATCAATCTCTATGTTTAATTTAACTTTTCAAGAGTTTTAAAAATTAACAAGGAAAAAAAATGGACCACATAAGGATAATTTCTTTTTTTTTTTAGGTCAATTTTTTTGTGTCAAATTATATAGGGTGGTTAAATTTTTCGTGTTTTCGTGTCAAATTGATATTAAAAATATACGTGTAAAAATCACTGATGGTCATATAGATGCCTATTCAAAAAATATGTTTATATTTTATTTTGTACGCAGTTTTCATGGGTCAAAATTCTTTGGTGGTAACTGTTGTGATGAACTTTCTGTGGCAACATCTAAGGTGACGCAGTTTTTTGAAACTTGAAAAAAATTCTAAATTTTTATTTTCACGTGCATTTATATCAAAACATTTGATTTCCGGAATCGAATCCTACGAAAATTTACGATAAGAAATTACGCCTTTTGACTTCTTTAAAAGTCCAAAGACTATATTTTAAAAAACCAAAGATGAAACAAATTTTTAAGTGCTGTAAAAAAGAGAAAATCAAATCTGTAAAATTCTAAAATTTTTGGGTTTGGACAAATGTAGCCATGGGCGTAATTCTCTATACTTTTTTGGTTCAGTGTGCGTCAGTGGACCCAAAAAGTTTTATTCCTGAATATTTATTAACAATATATATGGAAAATTCAATTAAACAAGTATATAAAAGAGGTGATTAAAATTTCTAAAGAATTGTAAACAAGTTTATTTTTGTTAAATGCGAAGGCTTATCGGAGCGTATAGTTCTGAGGGTCAGTAATTACATTCGACATAATGCACTTTGAATATGGAATATGTCTATAGAGAGAGGTACTTTAGGAATTGGAAAATTACCTATTTTGATTTAGGGATTCATAATAATAGTGTTATTACGTAATATTTTTGTACTATACTCAGCACTTAGCAATGCATTTAGGATGAATAGTCATAAACCGGTCTTACGTTTTTATAATAAGTTTAGAACAATATTTTACAACAAAAGGGAAAAAAAGGCAAAAAGGTGGGTCGTACAAGTCAGAAAATATTACTTTTTAACTAGGTTATGTAAAGGTGTTTCGGCACTGATCAAGGCACTGATGATACATAGAACTCGCCCATGTTGCTATTCCGCATAATATATATGAGTTATTCTTAGTGTAACTAACATAAAAGGCAGGTCAAAATCTGGGATCTTAAAAAAACCCATTGGACTGGATTTACTATGTGAAAATACGATACCATGCTAATTTTTAAGGTGCTAGATTCAATGGTTTCAAAATGGCAGCTGTTTTTCGATTTTTTTTTTGTTCAAATTTGCTGCAAAAATCTGAAAAAATTGTTCGATTTTAATTTTTTACTACTCTACATACAGCTAAAAAATAATGTTCAACTACGGGGGGTATGTAAAATTTTTCGCAGAATCCGAAACTACCATTAGTTTTTCGGAAAAGTCTCAAGAAAAGTCGGAAAGTCGGAAAAACTAAAAGGAATCTTCAAATATGAATTTCTCAAAAACCGTGTTTTTTTTTCATACATAATTGGCCTTAAAATTTGTCTTTTCACATGTACTTTTTGTTGGTAAATAGTTTTTCAGGATTTCGACCTTTAAATAAAGTAATTAAAAATTCAAAACACGAATTTTCATAACCTTCCATTATTCAAAATTTTCCGGATTTTCCTGTAATCGAATAAAAATTCTGACTCAATTTTTAGATCCCTCGGGAAATTTTACCATAGGCCCACTTTTTTGAGAAATTTTTAATATTTTTGTAATATTGAATAAAATAAAGAAGAAACAGTTTGCATAAAAATAAAAAAAAATAAAATTTTGCTCATTTTTTGAATTTTTTATTTATTGTCAATTTTACGAATTATTATTGTTTTTTATTTATACAGCATTACTGTAAGGTTCAAAATGCCTCAAAAAAGAGGGTTCATAGTGAAATTTTCCGAGGAATCCAAAAATTGAGTCAGAATTTTCATGCGATGAGAGAGAAACCCGAAAAATGGAAGATTATTTAAGTTCGTTTTTTTAAAGACCGACATCCCTCAAAATATTTTTATCAACAAAAAGTACATAGGAAAACTTAGGCCAATCGCAGGCCAATTAGAAAAAAAAATTCCGCTTTTTAAAAAATTCATATTTGAAAGTTCCTTTTATTTTTTCCGATTTTTCTGGTTTTCTTGAGGTTTTTCCGAAAAACTAATGGTAGTTTCGTATTCTACGAAAAATTTCACATACCCTTTGAGTTGAAAATTATTTTTTAACTGTATGCAGAGTGGTGAAAAATTAAAATGACTAATTTTTTCAGATTTTGGCAGCAAATTTGAACCAAAAAAAAAATCGAAAAACAGCTGCCATTTCGAAAATATTGAACTTAAAAATTTGCATAGTGTCAGATTTTCACATACTAAACCCAGTCCAATCAGTTTTTTTAAGATTCTAGACTTTGACCTGCCTTTTATATTAGTTACACTGAGAATTAACCCTCCGTGGTGCAGCTGTGTTTTTGCCTACGCGCAGGTGCAGGTGTAACGATATCGACAATAACAATTTTTGGCTCCTTTAAAAATAATTTTTAGACAAATTTTTTTTTTAAGGTTTTAGATAAACATTTCAGTTGTAGGAAAAAAAACTGTTTTGGCCAAAATGTCTACTCAGCTTTGCGCAAAAAATTTCAGAACAGCGGAAAACGAGCATTTTTTAAATTTTTGGTCCAAAGGCCATATCTCTGGCCCAAATTGTTTTTAAGAAAAAATATTGTAGGGTTTCAAGGTTCATATATAATACTTTTAAAAAAAATGCCAAAATTTGGCTCCGTTCCAAAAACCATAATTATTTTGCAATATGAAAATTGCCTTTATTCGAATACAAATTTTTTTTTTAATTTAAGGTTTTTTGGGTTATACACCCCCCCCTAGGGGCATTTATTGTCCAAAAAAGTTATTTGGGGATGAAGTTTAACCTTTTAGTAGGTAATTAAAAAAAAATTTGCAAAAAAAAATTAAGGTTGTTGAAAAATTAAAATAGTAAAAAAAGTTACGTCCTGGTGCAGCAGTAACGATATCGTACATAGGCCAACTTTGCACCCGCAGTACGAAAAAACGGCTAAACCAAAACTGATGCACCTTGGTAGGCGTTCATAAGATGGTCCCAAGTTTTTTTAGGAAGGGTCACCAACCATGGCCTATTGCGCATGTCTGAGATACAGCTATGTCGTAAAAAGTAGAGGAACGATATCGTTACACCTGCACCACGGAGGGTTAATCATGTATAAATATAGATAACTAAAAAAAATTCAGAAAAAAATTTCCTTCTTATAATGGAATAAAAATAAATTTGTAAATAAAAGTTAAAACGTATCAAGGAATAACAACTGCAAAATTATCTAAACGTAGAGATCGCATTAAGACAAAATTTGAACTATTTGCTATAAATAATGCTATCTTCTGGGATTTACAAATATTACAATTTAGACTGATCCCATTATCTCCTCGCCTTAAATCGCACACGTTTGACCCCCCCCCTTAAATTTCGAAATCCCAGGGTACCCCGTCCTATAAACATGTTCCAAAATGGGTCAGAGATCCATCAGACATGTGGGTGAGAGATACTTTAGAGGAAAGTGCAAATGAAAGAATGTGTCGGCAGTGAAGAAACTTTTGAGTACGCAGATGGGGATTCAGATTAATTAAGGTGAAGGTGAGGGTGAAAAATGTACGTTTAAAAGGCTTAAATTGGGATTAGAGCTAGATGACAGAAAAATCATAACATTGACTGTTAGAAATAAATTTGAGAAGAGAAGTTAGTTAAAAATTTAAGAAAAAAATAGAAATAGAAACAATAAGCAAGGTCATGGTTACGTTTCCTTAAGGGAATGACAAAATAATATTTAAAGTAGCCAGTAATGCGCCTGTAAGAATTTCTACAAATGATTTCTCTTCATACTCCTAGGTGTTCTGTTTTTCATTTCCTTGAATTTTCAAGCATTGATTTAAATTTTCATGCAAAATTTAAGCAGAGCAACCTCTCAGAAAAAATCTATACAAATTTCTAATTGTATATCCCTACTAAATCAAATGGGCAGATTGTTACCATAAGTCACGCGGCCCGATGGAGGCCCACCTTAGGACTGCCGGTGGGCCGCGTGTCGTTGTTTGTTTTAGTAGGGAGTATAAACTACTAAGATAGATAAATCGCTAATAGCTTAAAAATCAGATAATTTCTATTTTCATTTTAAAACATTTTTTTCATTATAAAAATTAAATAATAACAACATAATTTGGTCTCTGTGTAAACTGAATTTGAATCTATAAAAAAAAAAAAATTCAAGAAGTTCATGGTGGGAAAAACTGTTAATTCTTAAATAATCAAATAAAATTAAGATAATAAATGAAATATTTATCATAAATTGCTTAATTAACTAATAAATACGTGAATAATTAATAAATTATGAATTATAATTAATTATTAATACGCAAATAAATAAATTTTAAAGAGCGCGGTTTCCCTTTCCATAGATAATTTTTAAACATTTTTTTAAATTTTAACTTTTCTCATAGTATGGACGATCTGTCCTCCTATTCTAAAAATAAATATTTTTTACTCATCTAAGTAGTTTACACTAAATCCCAACTGAATATAACAAGAAATCTTTTTTTTTTCTTCATAAATTACAAACGTATCCTAACTCAATTCATCAATCTGTGCGCGAAGCGCAGTTGAATCTAGTCAAACTAAAATTGGCTCAATTCAATAAAAAAATAACAGTTATACAGTAAGATGTCAATTTCAAATAATGAACTTATTTCATAATTTTAATAAATCATTATTTATTATTCTAATTTTCAAAATTTATCTCAAGAAAAAAATATTTAATATTACATCTGAATGCAAATATTTAATAATAAAACCTGATTGAATAATAATAATAATAATAATAATTCTTTATTTTTGAAATCAAAAAATAGTACACTCTTTCAATATAATACAATTTGATTTGAATTTATATAAAAGTAAATATGATTAGTTCAATTTGGTTAGTTAACAATGAAGTCAATAGGTGAGTTTCTCAATGTATAAGTAAAAAAATGAGAGTTAATTATTTATGTTCATTCAAATTCAGTTAATTTTGTTCTTTCAACTATTGGTTATTTATGTCTAGTCTGTAAATGTATTTTCTTATTGCCTTCTTAAATCGTGAATATGAAGGTGAATCCCGTATACAGGGAGTAATTTATTCCAATAGTTTGCATATTTAACTTGGAAATAATCGAGCCCCCAATCTGTGGTTACAGTTAAGGGATCTAAATCTATTCTGGGACCGCGAGTGGGCTTGTCTGATTTATACAGTTTGAGTAGAGGTAGGAGGAATGGGGACTCTTTCATTCTTACCAGCCTGTACATTAGTAAGCATGCAAAATAATCAACACGAGCCAAAATGGTCATCCAATGCAATTTTCTCCTGTATTGGGTGATATGCTCATGTCTGCCTATGCCATATATATATCTGATTCAGGATTTAGCAAGTCTTTGAAGTTGGGCAACTAGTTTTTTTGGAGATATCAGAGTATATAACATTGCAATAATCTAAATGTGGAATGGCAAGGGCTTCAATTAGTCTCTTGCGAAGAGGTTGACAGGTGCAAGGTCTGATGGTCTTAAGACAGTAGAGAACTTTATTGACTTTCTTAATTACTTGGAGAACACTAGGTTTCCAGGATAGTGTACTGTCAAGTATAACACCAAGGCTAGTCACCTCATCAACAAAAGGAACATTGTCACCACCAGAGCTGACCTTAATGCTCGGTATATTTAGATTTTTAAATGCGTTTATAGTATGAGTGGAACCAAATACTATTGCTTGAGTCTTTTTAGTTTTTAGCGATAGCCCATTGGTTTTTGTCCATTTGGCTACAATTTTAGCAGACTGTGAAAGATGGAAAATGACATTTGCAATTGCACTGGAAGGGATTTGAACATAAATTTGCAATAAATAATTGTTGTTTTGTGTATCGCCCATTTTTTGATGAATAAATTCTTGTTTTATCTTTTTTAATGACCAGAACTGGGATACTCCAACCTTATAGCCAAAACCCTACATTATCATTTCAGTGCTTGTATACACAAACCTATAAATCATATGTTAAAAATAGTTTTGATCTCATCATGGATCTCATCAACAAAATTAAGGGTAAAAAAGTTCCTTATGACCACAACTATGACTAATATCTTTGGACGTTAAATCGTTATTCACTAACGTTCCATTAGACTTGGTTATACAGAGTCTTGATAAAAGATACATCATCAACACCAACTGTAAGATGCCATACAATGAAATTATTGATACTATCAAGTTTTTATACAATAATACTTACTGCACATTCAACTATGTTATATACAAACAATTACAAGGTACCCCTATGGGTTCAGCTATATCAGGACTTTTAGCTGTTATTGTAATGGATGATTTGGAAACTGAGTGCTTTAAACAGTTAGATTACACTCCTATGATTTATATACGTTATGTTGATGATATTTTCTTAGTCATTCCACAAGACAAAATTGAATATACATTAAACATATTTAATAAACATCACCCAAAACTTCAATTCACCATTGAAAAGAGTTAAACAAAACAATCAAGTTCTTAGATGTCAGTATAATTAAAAATGAAGAGAACATCATAATTACAAACTGGTATCAGAAAAAAACTTTTTCAGGCAGAATATTACATTTTGAATCCAATCATCCTACTCATCAGAAGATAGCCATGGTATACAACCTAACAGATAGGGTCTTGATTCTTTCTGATAAGACATTTTATAAAAACAACTTGAAATTAGTTAGATTGATCCTATGTGCTAATAAATAACCAATACATTTTATCTTGAAATATATCAACAAAAGAAAAAATCTACTAATAAACTGTGATTTCAACACACAAAACATACAAAAGGCCAAACTGAATGTCCACAGAAATAAAATCTTTATAAAAGTCTCATATAAATATGGACTTTACAATAAAATAAAAAAAGTTATGGACAAAAATAAATATCAAAATAGCCCAGTTCTGGTCATTAAAAAAGATAAAACAAGAATAAATTTGCAAGTCATCAGCATCTACAAGTCGAAAAATACGATTATCTGTCAAGTGGTTTTTAAGGTAATTCATCAATGAAGGAAGATGTTGATGACTTGGTTGAAACACATAAAGCTCGACCACTGAGATATGACTAAAACCAGTTTAGAGATGATTTTAAAAATCCGGCATCCTTTAGTTTTTTAAGCAATTTCGATGGAGATACATTGTCAAAGGCCTTCGAGAAGTCAAACTGCAGTAACAGTGTAGCCTGCTGATTTTCTTTACCCATTTGAATATCATTTACAAGTTTTATCATAAATTATACGAAAGATTATGTGTTTTTTAGAGATAGGTAGATAATTTTAAAAGTGGAAATTTCTTCTTTTCTTGCTCATTTTAGTAAATTTTTTCGAATAATCGAAAGTTAATTATGAAAATTCTATTTAAAAATATTAATAATAAAATAAAACCATCAATGTAAATGGAACCATAAATTTAAGTCTAACGATAAAACATTTTAATTAAATAAGAAAGATAAGATAATTCTCTTAAGAACAACATAAAAAAGTATAAAGTTTTTTTATTTAATAACGTTCCATTCAGTAACTAACGACGACAAAATATTAAGAAAAATAATAACATTATGGCTCTATTCACTGTTGCAGCTGTTGAACACAGTTGTCTCTCGATCCATGGAGTGAATCTTATTTTTACTTTTTAAAACTTTGTTTAGAAAATATCGAGATGTTAAATTTTTCTTCATAACAATACATCTTATTATTCTGGCTACATAATTTTATAAAACTTGTACTTTATATAGTTACTTCAATGACAGAGAAATTTTATTTAACTTACATGAACTTATTATATAACTTGAACAATACAATTACGCCAGTTTTTCAAACTAATCATTTTTTATTTTTTCTTCCTTATATTCTAACTTAAGTTTTTACCCTAATTTTTAGTTTTCAAAGTTTTTAAAATTATTAAAATAAGATAAAAAACTTAATATTAAATTATACGTAAGCTTTTTCAGTTTTCTTCGACAAAAATTAGCCTTTCATTGTAACAATAAACGCCTGAATGATTTTCCTTGTAATTGCTCGAGTTATTGCTTTAAAGGTCAATCCACTGAGACTTACAATTTCCTAAAGCTATAATTTTTCTTTACGGTTTATGTAGCAACTTGATTAAGTATCACTTTATTTATGCGTTACATCTCGGTTCAAATAATTAAAAAAATAAATAAAAAAGATTTTATCAACAAAGTACTTTTGAGTAATAATTTTATTTTGATCAAAAAAAGTGATACAGAGACTTATAATTTAATCAACATTTAGGCCAATCAAGAACATAGAAAAATAGCTGCATATTTTTAATGAGCAGAGTTGTTCTTATTTCCGACATTTGAACTTCAGTAATACTTTTAGATTTTCGGATAAGAAACGCATTATTTTAGGTATGGATCGTAAAAATAACAAAACGGATGACAGTTTGATTGATAAATTGTAGCTGGATAATCAGCAGAAGATGCATGTGACTTGACGTTGTCATATTTATGCACAGCAATCTTCTTTATATTCTGGTTTGTCTTCTTTTGCGAACATTTCATGGCCTTAGCTGTCAGCATCTGTATCAATAACCTTTTTTTAATCACAATTCATAATAAATTCAATTTGTTGTAAGATTTGCTGCATGTTTTAATGAATTTTAAATGTCTTCGTTTAACTTTTAAATCCACCTTATTTGTGTGACCCATCGATCTAGACCGAAAAGTCCTGATTAAAATTTCCACGAAAAATGTACTGCAGTACCATAGTTACCATGCTGCAGTACAACATATTCAAAAATCCAAATATCATTATACACAATACTTTCCAATTAATCTAGTCCATTTTCTTCATCAACACAATGCTTGAAAATTACTAACTATATTAGCAGTTATATCTTCAAAATTCTGCTGTTTAATCGAAATAAATTTTTTTACTTGCCAAAGATAAAATAGGCAAAACCTTACATAGATTGTCAACAGTTAAAAATCAACTGACACCAAAAAAAAAACAGTCAGAACCTTCAAAGCAACACTCGAAGCAACAGAAGCTAGATTTGATCACATTCACCTGGACATAGTCGGGCAGATGCCTAGTTCTAATGGATATCAGTATTGTTTAACTGTAATAGATCGTTTTTCAAGGTGACCTGAAGCATTTCCAAATGTAGACATCAATGCTAACACGGTGGCTAAAACACTATACAGCAGTTGGATCTGTTGTTATATGACACCATTTATTTGTACTATACAGATCAAGGTTCCCAATTTGAAGCCTTATTATTTAAAGCATTATTACAATTTGCAGGTTTCCAAAGAGTCCGGAAAACAGCTTATTATTTAGCAGCGAACGGAATGGTAGAACGTCTACACTGAGAAAACACGATGTGTATTTTTTACTGTATTTTATAGTAGTGCGGCACCCACTCTTCAATTCAGGGAAAAAAAAATATAATATATAAGAAATATTACTGCGCGAGCCTTTGTTTTTACTATAAAATATAGTAAAAATTATGTTTATAAAAATTCCAGTACGCGTATAGGAATTTTTAATACATAGATAAAGTAATTTTTCTTACATAGATAAAGTAATTTTTCTCTCTTCTTGTTACCCCCCCTTTTTTAATAAATTTTAGCACACGTGCAGGCACATTTATCCGTATTTCGGTATTTTAAAACAAAAATATTCATAAAAAATAAACACGTATTAATAAAAATAGAACAAATAAATAAAATAAAAAAGTTTAATAAAGGTGTAGATGTGAATTAAATAAAGAAAGAAAAAAGTGAGAATAAAATATCTATTTATTAAACAGGGGGCGTAAGTGAGTAATATCCAAAACATATAGTTTTCAAACTTCGATTCTTACACGCGTAAGCAACTGTAGCCTAGTGGACGAAGTGATAAGCCGGCAACTCAAGGGACTCGCGATCGAAAACCCCTCACTGACTTAAAAAAAAAAAAAAAAATAAAATAAAATAAAAAATATAAAATAAAAAAAAAATAATAATAAATAAATAAAAAATAATAAATATATCAAAAAAAAAAAAAAAAAAAAAAAAAAATGATTTTTTAATGTTTTTAATTTGCATAAAAATACTGAAATAAAAATTATATTCCTCGTATAGTAAAAATTCTAAATTAATCCAGTAATTATTAATTTATATTATAGTTATATTTCTTTAAAGTACAAGCAATTTTTACTGTATTTAAATAATAAATATTACAATAAACTTAGTAAGGGTGCCCAATTACTAGAAAATACAGTAATTTTTACTAGAACATATAGTAATATTTATATGTTAGTTTTCTCAGTGTATAACGTGTCATGGAAGCAGCGCTAATGTGTATTGGTAAAAAGGAAAATTGGGTAGAACTTCTACTAACAGTCATGTGGAATAGATTTAAATGTTCGTATTTTTCAATACAAAAATTTTTGGAAAATGTGAAAAAGACAAAATTATAATAGTGCTATCAAAATGAACATGCAATACTAACAATGGATGACCCATAATCCATCATAATAATTTCAGGATGAATTTTCCCTGCATTTTCCAGTTCTGCGTATGTAAATTTAACTTTGAAAAGTATATAAATCTGATAATTTCTATAATAGACTTTGAACGTTATACAGTCAGGAATTTTCGTTTTAGACTTTTGCCTGAATGTCGAATGTGATTCAAAGTGAATATACTATTTTATAAAGTATAGCTAAATATAAGTTACATTAGAATAAGTAGCCCTCTAAATTCAAAATTTTTTCGTAAACCTGTAACTTGTACTTCTTGAGATAATCGAAATACATATACTAACAATAATAATAATAATAATAAATCTTTTATTTACTTTGCCAAACACTTTTTACTTGACGTCACCTGCAACTGTCACCTGCAAAATGCCTAAAGCTTCTTTATAGTGACCACCATCTACGTAATCTCCATATTCTTTGGTTACGGTAATTACCACCTTTAAAAACCAAAACTTTTCTTTTGAAAATGTCACCTATAAAATACCCAAAGCTTTTTTATGGGAACCACCACCTACGTAGCCTCCATTTCCTTTTTTATAGTCATCACCAACTGTAATAACTAATTTTTATGAGAATTGCCACCTACGCAATACACAAAGAACTTTTATGGAAACTATCATCTGCATAGCTTCTGTCTATCAGAACACCGTTTCTGCAATGCTAACTCCTGTGGTTGCGTCTTTGATTAGGACCATCAACGCTCTAATTTGCCTTAACTTTCTTCTTAATGACATTTTTATAATTATTATTTTCTGAAAATTTTCTTTGATTCCTGTCACTGCCTGCCAGCTTATAACTTAAACTTGACCAGCGACTCCTATCTGCAACCTTCAGTTACTCCTTTTGGTATCATCAGGAACTACTTGATGTCCTCACCTATCAGAGCACCATTCTGAGACTGGAAACACCTACAATTTTGCTTTCTCCTTGGGATCACTAGCGTCTAAGATAAAAAATGCACATACTTCAAGGCATCACTGCATCACAGTTAGCAATAAGACTTTCGCATTCTTGGAGTCTTATGCACACCATAAACTTATGAAGAGGGGGCAGTTTAATAGGTATAACTGTGTTTTACTTATTTTTTAAAGTAAATTAGCCCATTATTCCAATAGTTTAAAAAAATTTTTCAAAATTTCTTCAATTAATTAATAAGTAATTTTTTAGTATAATTATAGAATAAAAAAGAGAAGTTAAGAAATAAAAATATGTTTGCACAAACAAGTGAACAAAAATTGTCATAAATGCAGGTATCAAATTACTTTTGAAGTTACTGCGATTTAATATCAGCAAGAATTTTGCATCATGTTACATATTTACGAACAACCTTGAATGTTTTCATGAATGTCACAAAAAATAATACTTTGGAACAATTAAAAGGCTGATGATAATTTAAATCGGAGCTGCAGCTGTATTGATATGAAAATAGAAGCGTCAAGCGACTACGATAATAATAAAATCGAGTAAATTGTTTGATACGCATATAAAAAAGCTTGGTCAAACAGCACTTGAATATACTTGAAGTGCCTCTATATCCGTTTTACAGACAGCAAGGCAGACAAACTGGCACACCTTCTTTCTCAATAGATGATAATTATTTAACACTTTTTTTTATTTTACAGTTATTTGCTCATTGATCTCCTTTACGTACTTGAATAAATTTTATGTAACAATAGCGAATAATAATTTTAAAGCTCGAATAAAATAGATCGATTATTCAAAGTTTAATGAAAATTTCGTTGTTTTTTTAAAAGGTGGAGAACACGTCATTCATACGTTAAAAGTGTCTTGTAAATACATTTAATACTTTTTATAGTTTCAGTGATCTCAAAAGTGCACGTGTTGATTATAATATACATTTTACATTTTTTCTAAGTATATATCACTCTTAAAATACAACTCTTTAAGCAATTTCTTTGTCTTTATTTAAATACAATGTTACATTTCGGAAAAGTATTTGTATCGAATATCATAGAAGTATTAAATAATTACATTTATTATTATTCTCATTGTTTTTCATAACTATTTATAAGCGCAGTTAATATTTATTGACGTATTATGTTCAATATTTATTATCAATTTGACTTTCAATACAGAGTCTCTAGAAATATAAATGTCTTTTCAATTTATATAGTATTTTTATCAAATCTCCTTAACCGAATATTTTTTATGAATTTTCTGTTTTTTTAATTTTTAATCTGATCTCGTTATCTTTTTTAACCATTTTATCAAATATTTACCTTTCTTACAAAACAGATAAATAAACTAAAAAAACAGTCTTTTAATATTTAGCTTTACCTTAATCATTTTGACACCATAAATAACGGCATTATTTTAAGGAACTTTGGTTGCCAATTCATGCAATGATAAAAATTAATTAAGCCTGGAGATACAATAGAAGAAAAATATTTCAAGCGTTAAATAGTCATAAAAGTGTGTCGAAGGAATAGGATTCAGTAGTTGATTGAAGAAATTAATAGATTTAATTATTACGAAAAAAAAAAGTCAGATTAAAAATCTAAAAATATGACTCATTTATTAAAGTCAATTAAATTAGTATAAAAATTAAATTAATTCAAAGCTACGATCAGATTTTTGGAAGAATATTAGTAAAAAAGATTTTAGGTAAACATCGAAAAAAAATAAGCTGTAATATCTGTTAATTTGGTTAAAAATATTTTATACTCGAGGATATTTCGTCAGATAAACTTATTTTTGTACTAATATTATATGTATCAAAAAGTTTTATATATTTTTCTAAGTTATTTTCTCGTATTTTTCGAGATAAGATATTTCCAGGGATATTTCATTATTATTAATGCTTTAGTTTTTATTTATTTAAAAAAACACTTGAATTTTTGATAAAAAATTTTATTTGGAAATATACCAATAAAAACAACAATAAATTATGAAATAATACTTTAATTTTTCTTATCAATGACTAATCATTTTTATCATTATTTTCAACCAAAATGAAGTAACTCATATTTTCATGGTATTTAAAAAAATTAAAATAAACGATCAAGATTATTTAACGGTACCATTTTTTATCTCACGCGATTCAAAAAAAAATTCTCTTTTTATAATATAGTAAAAATTTCTTCTCGTGTTTTTTCAACAGTGAATGGTAAGTTTATACAGAGGCGAAAGGTTTTATTCTATTGATTAAAAAATGAATAAAAATCTAGTTCACTATGCGTTACCTTTTCTCTCATTGTTGATAATAAATTCATTGGCAATAATCTCGATGTACTATAAATAAAAAGTAGTTCTGTATTTTATTGTATTTGGTTATTTATCGTGACTCATTTTTCTTTAGATTTTTTTAATATTCATAAAATTATAAATTTTTTATTATAAATATATGTCATAGCAACAGCGGTTTGTGGGATACCACTATGAAATCCAATAAGTGCTGAGTCAGCAGGCTAAGTAGTGGTTTTTTCATCAAACGGAAAGACTATTAATGACTGATCATTTTAGAAAATACACCTTTAGATCTAACTCTAACAGTTTCTATGTAAAATAAATAAAACCTTTCATTGCTAGTTCTAGATTCATTTTTTAAAATTCCATGTGCTTTGGCTATATAGGATAGGATAGTCAAATTTCCCAATCGAACTGAGATTATAAAAATGAGGATTGTCAGCATTAGCATAAAAACATAAAATTATCGACTATAACTTTATATAACAGTAGCCCATAGTAAACGTTTGGGTCATTTTAGGGAATCACTCGGGCAGCTTAAATTGCACTTCTAGCCACTCAGATTTCTAGACATTTTCCACTTCCCAACAAATTTCTAGACCTTTGGCCAAAGATACACTATATCAAAGGAAAACCTGCTGGTTTGTGAAAGACACTTTTGAAACAAGGTTAAATATTTTGAGAAATTTTTACAACCTTACTCTACAAAGCTTTTTGATAACGTACCTACACATTATTAAATAAACTTATTTATAATTAAATTAAATTTTTAAAATTATTAAAAGTTCAACCTCATTTCGCAGATAAAAATTCTGTTAAAAAATATTAATTACAGTAAAATTTTTATGTGCGCTCATTAACAACGAAATAGCATCGATACGGTTCTGTAGCAAAGAGAAGGCCGATCAATTTTTTTTTCTTTAATTACTGTTTTATTCGGATCAATGATCGGTCAAAATAAAAAAAAAAGTAGAATGATCTTCTAATTCTTCAAGTCACTTTGAAATAAACAAAAATAACTATCTTTCTTATTTCGTGCACTTAAATATTTTTATCATAATAAAATAAAATAATACTGGTAAAGAAAATATATTTTCTCTTGTAAAATGAAAAAGAACAAAAAAATTTCCTTTTTAAAAAATATAAAAAATTCTGCGCTTTTATTCATTTGAACTTTTTTCATATTATATCAGTATATTTAATAGTCAAAATGTACGATACACACACACAAACAGATCGTTTTTTTTCTGTATTATCCAGAAAATTCTGACCTACTTTTGGTTTACTTGGCTGAAATCTTGCAGAGTACAAATGAAAAAAGGGGTCAAAACGTTTTCAGTTTCAATGAAATGACGTATTTCGGATAAAAATAATTGATTCTTTTAAACTCAATTCCTTTAAAAAAACTACTGATACAATAAAGCACTATGATGAAATAAATCCCAAAAAGACAAAAAAAATTTTAATGTATTTTTTTTAAAACCACGTCAAAGCTTTTACGAGAAAAAGTTTTAATGTAAAATTTAAGGGCATAATATTTAGCTGACGCCTACAATTTTACAAAAAGAATGAAAAAAAGGAACCCTTCGTAGCTTCTTTAAAAAGATTCTCAGTGATTTATTAACATACACACATTAATAGGGGGATCTCGATATAGGAAAGAAGGTTTTTATTTAACGTGCTTATTCAATATGAATGTTTGAACGATTCGTGCGTTTAGATCTTGGGTTACTGATGTACTTGTCTTCAGGGAAAGTCACTCATGTCGAAGTTCACATGCACTTGTAAGGAGTACCAGCAGTGTATTATGAATCATTTTTGTACTTTATTCATTGAAGGAAGAACATTTAAGTGGATTATTTATTAGTATCTTATCATTTTTTACAATCTTATTAGCATCCGAAAAATCCCTTTTATTTATTTTATGCATTTTACTTTGTAAAAAGCTAGCATAAAAACAAGTGTCTGTGGCGAATAGAAAAATAATAACGTAAAACATTAATGCAAGTAAATGTATGAAAAATTTTTTTTTTAAGCGAGCGGAGTTGATACATAGCAGAAAGAACCCTTGTGTAAACAGAAACTTCTTTGTGAATTCACTTCGTCATAATGTATAAACTCCCTTCATTTTTGTTCATTTCTCAGAGACACGCTGTTCTGCATGAAAAAAAATATAATGATTTTTATGTGCAGCGACTAAAATAATATGAAATTTTTATTTTTCCTCAAATTGAAACGAAACTAGGATTATTATCATTTGAATATTTGTGTCAATTGAAAATAAAGGAAAATTTTCTATTAAGATAATGGGAAGTGCATAAAAGAGGATATTGATCGATTCTATAATACGATGATGATGCAGATTAGCTCATCCAATTCCCTTTTATAAAGTTACGTAAACTTCAATCGTTCATGTGATTATATTGTTTCGTTTCACTTGAAAATCTTTTTATTACTCCCTGTTCTAGTTAACCTTATTCTTTGACCTTCTACTATCCGAAGGATCCTTTTGGCTAAAAATCTTCCTTCTCGTTTTATAAATTTTTAAAAGTTTTTCCTTTTTATTTTATGTCTTTATCAAAATAATTCTCAAAACCGAGTGACCTCGTTTCCAAAGATTCAAAATTATGTAACATTTAGCTAATATTTCTGTTGTTACATAATTTTCAAAAATAATAAATATCGTCTAGAAAATCAGAGTTATCGACAAAATAATTGCACATCTTTAAACACCTCTTTTGTTAAAAATTATCTGAACTTCCTGTTTAATTGAAGAACAATTTAAAAAGAAAAAAAAAGTCAAGGATAATTTAATTAAATATTACTAAAGCGCAGCGTAATATATAATTTTTTTTTACGACTATTTTATATTTTACAACAATCACTGTATTTTATGATAAATAACATATTTTTAGTTTCTTTTATCTTGTAAAATTTGCATATTTACATAAATAATAAACTTTAAAAAATATAATAATTTCAACTACATTTTCAATTTACATTATTGAATCTATCGAATACTACTAAAAGAAATAAATGACATTTGTTGACAAACGTTAAAAAAAAGAAAAAGTCATAGTTTTTGCATTGTTAATTTACGCTCCTGGCCAGTAACCATGAACATTTAAATGATAACAATAAAAATAGTAATAAAAAAAAGAGCTTCATTCACGCCATTAATCAACTTCCGGCCATCGTTATAAAGCAAAAAATAATCACGGATACGGATGACGATTGCAATTGTATCAGTAATTTCAAATTTTTAATTTGCAGACCATCTTCTTAGAATAAAAATGTCTTCTGATATGATAACTCGATGATAACTTGTTTGATAATAATTACGTTTTCCAATTCATCATTTTATTATCGTATTATGCAATTTATTATATCAGTTAAGTTTATTCATGCCGATTCATGCGTTAAAAAATTGTATAAACTCGTCAACAACAAAATTTTGTTTTTAATTAGATTGCAATATCCAAATAATTGATATATCGATTCAGAACTTGACTAATATTTTTTTCAGTTAAAGGTTAGTGACTTATTTATTTCTACACACTTTTTGCACCTAATGAAAAATTTAAAGTCCAATTGCGATCCAAGAACTGACATAGATGGCAATTGTTAACTACCATTAAAACCGCTGCCGCAAGTTATATTTCGACTACTTGGTCCATAAATATGAGTCAAGCTCAAAACATCAAATCCAAACTGCCTAAGTATGGTTTTCTTTTTAAAATTTTTGCCATACTAATTTAGTTCGAATTGAAATTTTTATCCAGAAAATGAAAATTAACACAAAAAATAAAATACGTATGATTAATTAAGCGTTGAAACTAACAAAACTGGTACGCTAAAATCTCAGCTAAAATTGATTGACTTTCAATCTCTCGATAAGATGTGGTAGGCGGCATTCGTCAAGACATTAAACGCCTCGACAGATGCAGTAAGTTACATAGGTGCGTTCATGGATTTTAACCAATAAGGCACATTCTACAATCATCCGGCAAACTCTTGCGGTCGTCCGCTAGCAGTCCGCAAGTCAGTGGTGCCAACTTGACATAAAATAAATACACATGTTTATTTTAATTTATCAGTTAGTTTCGGTTGGCGCCACTACCTTGCGGACTTCTAGCGGACGACCGCACGAGTTTACCGGATGATTGTAGAATGTGCCTAAGAGATGTAAAACAAGTTTTTGGACAACCAGGAGCGTATATCATTCGGTATACCGTTCTAAACTGTTCTAAACTTTAGTACAAGTACCGAATGATTTACGCCCCCTGACTGGCCGAGAACTCGATTTACAACTCTTATTTTATAGTTAAAAGAAATGAACGAAGCTATTAACTCACCGATATAACGTACTGCATCTGTCGAGACCTTAAGACAGTGGTTACCATTATAGCCTCACCTGATCCTAACTGACGAGTTCAGATGGTAACCGGACGAAATGGCATATCGTGCGCCACCGAGTGCGCCACCTAGAGTTCAATAGTCTGCATCAGCATATTTTATTTTTATAATATTTTAAAAATAAAAGTTTACCGAGACCAGCTCTATGAAACCACTTTCCAAATAACAGGTAGGCATCTTATCCACCATTCCTAAAGCCATTTCTGCTTTAAGTTAGTGGTTTTCTTAATTTTTTTTTTCCAAATAAGAATTTTCCTGAAAGGTAAGTTTTCCAAAAATGATAAATCTTAATAATTGTAACTATGTTATGATTGTGATTTAATTTATGCAAATAATTTATTCACAAATTGACTCCTGTCGGCACTACTATATGCTCGTTAAACTAGTTTTGGCACTCTTGAACACAAATGCAACATAATAAGATTTTTCTTTGTTGAAGTTAGCTGGGATTTTATTCTACAAACAATGATTTTCTATTAGCATCTAACTGGTCAAACCAGGATTCTTTTTTATGAAAATTATTGATAAAAGCATTTAACCACAAACTGAAATTTTGAATACTTCCTGTCCAAAGGGATTTAAAGTTGTTAATTAGTCTGGACAACTCCATAGAATCTCTGTAAGTTTTCTAATTGCTAAGTACATGTTAGAATGCAATATTTATAAAACCTTCTTGATTTTAAAACCAAATGTTGAACCACTCGTATTTCAAATGTCTGTCATACATTTTGATTTGGAGGGACAAATGAAGCGACTGGTCGACAAGCTGCACCATAAAACCCTAATTTCGCAACTTGTTATGAAAGATACTATAAACTGCTTATTACTTTCGCAATGTCATTTGCAAGAGAGAAAATAATTTTGTGCAATATTGTCTGAATGGAAATAAAAAAATGCGTTACAAGTTAACTGTAAAAATTATAATTTTAATAATACTTTGATATATAAAAGGAATAATAATTGTTAATTATTCTTGGAACCAGTTAAAAGAAATTACTTTTATAATAATATAAAAAAAGGAAATGCTTTTTTTTTATTATTGCGGTTCTTTGACACAATCCCGCTATATAATCTCAAGTAATAATTAAAAAAATTTATTTCTTTATTTTAATTTTTTTAAGTGTAGATGAAAAAGATGAAAAAGGGCGATAATCAATAATACTTTTTCTGAAAAATAGACAAGAGCTTTTCTATTTATTTATTATAGAAAATATCGATAAGAGAATATAAAGTTTAGAGCAATGACCCAGTATTTTTAAAAAATTTATACCGCAGGATGATTAATAAAATAAAATATTAAACTTTTAGGCTTATTATAACACTCAGCTAGTCAAATGAAACTAGGTACTACTATAAGTATGATAGGGGAGAAAAATTAACGATAAGCTACTGTCGGTTATAAATTGATGACCTAAAAATATAATAAAAATAGTGAAAAATAGGGATTAAAGAACTACTTTATTCGATTTATTTTTAAATCTTGAAAGTTTATGTTTTTCCTATTTTGCAAAATAAATTTATTTCTAGATCGATAATAACGTGTATTTAATCTGTTTACAATTAAAATTTACTCCTACTTTCTCGAACAATATTAACAACTACATCGTCGACTTAGAAAAAGTAGAACATTTAAAAATTGGTTACGCAAATAGAAGATCGATAAATCTTTTTTAGGAGAATAATTTTTTATTTGAACGAGAGATTTTTTTTTTTAATAATATGCGAAATTTCCTTGAAAATAAAAAAATAACTTTGAATAACAAAAGATTATTATTTACCGAGGCTGAATTCTTCATTCATGTGATGTGTTATTAAAAATATTAAATTTTTGTCATGCGGGTCAAGGAATCTTTAAAATCAATTTATCAGGAAATGAAATCACTCAGGTTTATTAAAAATTATTTTAATTAGTCAGCGATATTATCAATTAAATTTTTCGTTATTTTTCAATTCAAAAATAATAATTTTATGTGTTTAAAGTTATTGTATTTTTTTATTTTTTTCCACTAAAAATGATCATTATTTTTAATAATTCTATACCAAGAAAATGTGTCAATAAAATTTTATTTTTCTAATACTTTTTATTACCCTTTGGTAGTAATAAATTTCTTCCTTTTTAAAACCGTGCAATTATTATTATGACTTGTAAAAAATATTAAACTTTTATTTTTTAATTAGAAATTATATAGTAAAAAAACAAAATTATTATTAATTAAATTTTAGTATGAAGCCTGTCTACGTGTCTTTCTCTCTTTGCAAAGCAAACATTTAATTTGTACTGCTGTATAATCTTGAATTAAAGTATTAACAATTTTTAATTATCTACGTTTTACTCAAAAAATTTGTTTTTTACATCCTTGTAATTTATAAAATTTATATTATTTTACTGAATCAAGAAGAAAAAGTGTAAGAAACGCAAATAAAATGAAATTTTCTCTTTATTTTCACCATAAAAATTTTTTAAAAATACAGGTGAATGTATAACTACATGTTCCCCAAAGAAACGACCTAAAATAAAAAAACTAACTATACACTATCAAACTTTCAATATTTACAAGGTGCACTTACTCAGAAGATTAACCATTCTCTTTGACTTTTTTATATATTATATAGTTCAATACCGTTATGAGTCTTTTAAAAAAGGATAATTGCCAGCAAGATTTTCCTATTAGAAAAACTCTATTTTCTATTCGCTTTATGGAAGGAGTATATAATATCAGTTTTTCATTTAGTCGAGGAAAGAGAGAGATCCTTTCTCTGAAGATCAAATCTTTATTCATTATTTTTTTTTACTTTGATAATTTTCAGTTGATTCATAATAAAAATAATAAACTTTCTTTTAAAAATTTTATAACTCCACTTATACTTTCTTGTAATTTAATTATTTTATTTTTGTTGATGATTCATTATTATTATCATACATGACATATATGCTAAAAAGCTTACTGCTGATTATTATTATACTTTTTTATAATTCTTTTTATAAATTAACTATATCTTTCTTTTTTATTTTAAGATTAAGACATTGAAAAATATTAAATACAAAGTTAAATACTCAGTTTTCGAATAGAAAAAAGAAAAAAACCTACAAGTTTTAAAAACTTTTTTTAAGCGTACTTAGGAAATTCATTAAAATTAATTTATACATCTTTATAATATGAACTTTAATTAAATTAGCCAAAAATCCTAAGGAATAAAAACTTTTCTTTAGTTTTATGACAAAAAATTATAACTTTCCACTGAAAAAGGCTTAGAGCGAATATTCCAGCAAGAATAATTTATTAAAAACTAATCCTTTTGGAAAAATAAATCTTTCAAAACAATAAACTTATTGTTTTATAATCAATTAACATTATTTATAACAATGAACAATTCATTAGAATTAATAAATGTATATCAATGCTTATTCAAAAATACTTTTATTCATATTTCATTTATACTATATTGGATTGGTCCATTTTCTAACAAAAAGAAAAACGTTTGCAGAATGTTTACATATTTTATTAAATGAAGCAACTAAAATGTTCAACTAAAAACTTCCCTTTAATCTGATTCAATTATAATAAAACGTTTTACTTTTATAATATAACAAGAACTTAAAAAACATTTAAATTTTAAATGAACTCCTCTCGCACAGTGCTTATACATATACTTTTTGCAAAAATCGACTAAATAAATTAAAGAATATTTTATTCAAGTGTAAATATAGCTGTACATTGTGAGAAAAAAATGTCATTAACCTTTTTTTCCCTCTGTTCATTTGATTACACAGCCAGCTCAAATGTACACAAAATGTATAAATATATGCTTTGGTGTATTTAAGTCTAAAATAATAACGTTTTCCACACTTCTCTAGCAAACATATTATAGAAATCATTTTAGCTTACCTTTGGGATACAGTTGCTTGCTGAAAATTAAATCGATGAAAATATTGGTAAAATTATAAAGCTCTCCCATTCCACGAGGATAGAATTTTGTGGATGCATTGTACGGTAATTTTGTTGTGTTAACAAAGCTGTATCTAACAGCATGACTTTTCATCATCCCCTGCAGGTTGTTTTCGAGATTTTTTGTTATTTCTCGCATTCTGCCAGAGAATCCAGCACTATCTTGGGCAAAACCCACCGAGACAAGGAAAAGACTCAGGATGAGTCCCACCGTCAACGGGGGCACTCTGGATCTTAAGAGTCCCCTCATTTTTTTAATTTTTATTTTACTTGATTTCTAAGTAAATAATCCTTTCCGATCTCTAATTTTTTACACGCATACATGTGCAATAAAAACTAAATACTTTTTTTAAAATTAAAATTAAAAAAAGAAACAAGTAAATAATTAAACATTTCGCTATTTAAATACTATACACATGTTTCTTGACTGTATTTTCTTCACTAATAAAAATTCTCAAATTCTGATAATAAACTCCCCTCTCGTCTCCAATGACGCTTTTCTCTTGTTTCTTATCCCGTTTTCTTTCTTCCTGTTCTGCTTTTGTATAATATTCCTGCGTCTCTCCTGTATGTGTATATTATGTACTTTTCAAAGAACTAAAGGTTTTTCTATAGCGTTGTCTAGAGCCAGCGCAGGCGCGGCTTTACACTCGGGGGCACAAATACACCATGCAATATTTTTTTTTATTTATAACTTACACTAATATTCATTAATGATAATTAAAGGGCAAAATATTAAAAATTTTCACTTACGTTTATTTTATGGAAAGAGGGGGGAGCAAAGAAAAAATTTTGAATGTATAATAATTTATTTTTTGAACGGTGAATGAATGTTTTTTTTATGGAGTAGTATATTTAAAAACCCGCGGCCGCACTTACCGCGTCCAAGACGCGCCTCTAGCGACTGACGACAACTGAAATCATTTCTTGATGTTGAATATGAGAAATATACCTTCCATAGTGTATGTGTGGTAGATGGTGTGGGTACGATGGTGTGGGTTCACGTACATGCATGGGAGAATGGGTGATGAGATGGGTGAGGGAAAAACAAGTTAGCCGTATTATCTGAAATGATTCTAAACAACGGGTTGAAAAAAATAATAAGCAATGCGCATGACCAGCAATATTTTTATCGCAAATTTAATTTATACCTGAGGTAGAACTAGCTGTATTTTGTTGATTTTTTGCACTTCTTACAGCTTTTATGATAATTTAAAAAAATACCATGTTTCCTTTTTCTGAATTAATATTCTTAGAGATTTAAATTAACATATAATCAATTTCATGAATTTTTGGCTTATTTTAAATTGTTTTTGCAAATCAAAAACCCTTGTTTTATACTTTTGAATTACCCTCCAAGATACCAAAGGCTTAGGGAATTAAATAGGGATATCCATTAATTATAATCAAGTTCGAAACAGAGTCCATATACATCGGAATTGGACTATTCATTTTATTGAATTAATTAAATTAAATTTTTCTGTTTTGTATGCATTTTTGTATGATGGTCAGTGACAGTGAGTCTGGTTTTGTATGAGTAGCGCCATCTTCCGAATGCGAAGTGTTAACGAAAAATCAAAACAAATACCTGAAATACCGTGTCAAACAGTCATCAAACTCAAAAAATCAACAAACACAGAGTGGTTGCCTTGGTACCACAGATACATTTACCTATTTTATCTGTTTTTCTTTTTTAAGCATATAAAAAACAAATAATTTTTATTTTAGTAAATATACATATATTATTTAACAATATAATGACTGGTGGAATATTTTACATAAACAGATGTATTTGTTAAAGTTGTTTATAGCTAATGTAAAGGTGTTTCATTTTTAATGTTTTAAAATTTTTAAAAAAAACCGTGCAATCAAATATAGCTAAAGGATCAGAAGTATCAGTTACAAATGTAATTTTTAAAAGAAAAAGACGACAATACCAAGATCAAGATCTTGATGAAATGTCGTCTGACAAGGTAAAAATTTAATTACCTAGAAAAATTAACTATACGGCTTTTAATTAATAAAATAATTTTAACAGGTATTGTATCGCTTAAACCAACCTCATGGCTTGGGATCAGTATTCATTTCATGGCGCCCGGGTAACAGTACCCACCTTGCGACAACTGGATGTGATTCAACTGTAACTATTATAGATAGAAGAGGAGAACTTCAAGAAACAATACAACTCCCTAGCCTTTGTTCTGGATTTGGTTGGGATTGCGATGGAGATGTTTTGGCCATAATAACATTGAATGCTCCTTTTATTATTTTATGGAATGCAGCAACAAATAAAAAATCTCAGATTGATACAGGAGTTAGAGATGGTTTGACATGCTTAATATGGGCAAAAAAGATTAGTCTACTTGCTGTTGGTACTCAAAAAGGAAATTTAATCATCTACGATCATTCTAATGCAAAGTAAAGTTTTTAATTAAAGTGACATAGTTTCTATTTCTTAATTTTTTTATTTTTTAGGAGAAACATTATTTTAGGTAAGCATAAGAAATGCATTACTTGTGGGGCTTGGTCAATGGAAGGCCTATTGGCTTTAGCTAGCGAAGATCGAATTTTAACTTTAAGTACAAAAGATGGTGATACTAGAAGGGAAATAGCACTTCAAGGTGAACCAGCAGATTTGCAGTTTAGTGAAATGAAAATGGATCAGCGTTATGGTGGAGAAAATACAGTAAATATACTAAGAAATTACCAAAAATTAAAAATTAAATTAAATTTTAATATATTCATCTGTTTTTATAGATTTCCATGGTTATTTCAAAATTTACATTGTTTCTTTATAATATCTCAGATCCAGATAATCCAATTGAATTAACATTTCAAAAACGCTATGGGCCTATAGTTACTTATAAATGGTATGGTGATGGTTACATATTGATTGGCTTTGAAACAGGCTATTTAATTTCAATTTCTACACACATAAAAGAAGTTGGACAAGAATTATTTCAGATAAAAAATCACAAAGACTCTTTAAATGATATTTCTTTGAACCTTGTTACTAATAAAATTGTCACATGTGGTGATAATAATTTAAAAATACACGATTTGCAAAGCTTAGAAGAAACGGAAAAAGTAATATCAGTCTCAGGAGAAGCAGGTGTCAGTAAAGTTTCTTGGTCGGATGATGGATCCATGTTAGCTGCTGCTACGCACAGTGGAAACGTTTTGATTTATTTAGCTCAAGTTCCAAAACTTACCAGTGTTTGCGGCAATAAAATAGCAATTTTAACAAGTTTAAATGAAGTTGCTGTTTATTATTACACTTTAGATAAAGTTTGTTTTTAAAATTTATTATTTAATTTATTATAAAACAAATTTTTTTAAATTTTAATTTATTTCAGGCAAAGCTTCCTCCAGTTTCAATAAATACTATTATTGAACCATCTATTATAACTGTAGGTCCAATGCACTTAGCTGTAGGTTTAAATAATAGATCATTATTTTGGAATTTAGGAAGTAAGGTAAATAATTCTTCAAGTAATCATTTCGAAAGAGATTATTCGGCAACAATAGATTCCATGTGCCTTAATGAAATATATGCTTCTGTTCTTTTTGATGGCAAGCTTCAATTACATAGTGTATTTATTATGTATTTTATGAATTAAAATTAAAAAAAGAAAAATATTTTATTAAATTATAAATTTTTATTTTGCTTTAGATTAAAAATGATTCGAATCTGGTTAATGAAAGGAAGGACATTAAAATGTTACCAGAACAAAATACATTAAGTAGCAGAATTACTTGCCATGCACTTTCTGTAGATTTTTTAGTTTATGGTGATGATGTAAGTTAAATGTACTATACAAAGAAGAAATTAGATTAAAAAAAAATATTTTATCTTGCAAACTGCCAGGAAATTAGTACAACCCGTGGGTTTAAAAAAGAGTACCTTGGATCACTATTTGCTATTTTCAAGGCTTCCACTGACATGTCATTTTGCCCTTTTCTTTATTTTTCTCACCATAAATTAAATTTTCTTATTTTGAAATTTCTTAAGATTTGTAAAATAATATATATAAGTTTTTATGATTAAATACTGACTTGTAATATTGACAACATAATTTTTTTTGCAATATGAAAATTGAAAAATTAATTTTAATTTTTTTTTCAGATGGGTAATATAATATATTTTTTCTTAGAAGAGTTTCGACAAGCCATTAAATATTCTCATTCAAATGAAATTAAAAATTTATATTTGAATGCAAATGGATCTTTATTATGTTTCTTAGATAACAAATTGGATATTTACATTTATGACCCAATAAAAGACTCGGCTTTAAAAGCTCCTGAATGTCTTAATGCTATTGAAGGTATAATTTGGGATCAAAATATAAAATACTCTTTATTTATAGCTTTCAATTCTACTTTAATTACGACCTATATTTTTGTAAGATATAATATTGAAGGTATTCTACATTTTTTGGTAAATTTTTAATACATTTTAAACTAAAACAAAATTTTTAATTATATTATAATTACGACAGGTTCAAAAATAGTTAAAGTTAGTGATACTAGATTACCACCTGATTTGGTGCCATTATTGATGCATTCTGGAGAATTGACTTTAACTTCATCTGGTGGAAAATTAATACAAATCACATTGTCATCTCATGAAAATCAAGGAAATATTGTTGAAACAAATAAACTAAATGAAATATTAGATAAACAAGTCCTGTGTACTAGGTAAGCGTTTCTGGGAATAAAATTAGATTACAATGGGGAGTATTAATATAAAATATTTTTGTATTTTAGATTCGAAGAAGCTTTTGAAACTTGCAAAACTCTTAATAGTAAAGATCATTGGTTAAAATTAGCAAAAAGTGCCCTAATAAACTTGGATCTTAATTTAGGTAAATAAATTTTTGATAATTACGTTTTTAAGTTAATTTATTTCATCTTTAAAAACTTACAGCTATAAGAGTATATCGACACATAGGATGTGCGTCTATGGTTTGGGCAATAAAAAAATTAGAAAATATTGATGAACTTGCAGTGTTAACTGGGCATGTATGCATCTTATTAAACAAATACGATGAAGCTGAGAAATATTTTCTACAATCTTCTCAACCTGTAGAAGCATTATATCTTAGACGAGACTTAATGAATTGGGTTCAAGCTTTAAATTTGGCACAAACTTTAAAACCTGATGAAATACCTTACATTGCAAAAGAATATGCTCAACAGCTTGAATTTGTGTATGAGATTTATAACTTTTTAATATAAATATATTCTATGTAAACTAAAAATTGTAAACAGATACGTTTCTGAAAAATTTCCAAAACAGTTCAGGAAAGTATCTGCGTGTACCTTAAAAAACGTTTCAAGTTGTTTACTTTCCCGAAAATTTGTTGCGCATTTTATGCTTTTTTATGCAATATTAAACAAAAAGCGTTTTTTTGCAAAAAAAACTTATAAAAAATTTTGGAAAAGTAAACAACTTGAAACGTTTCTGAAAAGTTTTTAAGGCCCACATAGAAACGCTTTTAAAATGTTTCGGAAATGTTTCAGAAACGTTTCTGTGTACAATTTTTAGTTTACATAGAAACGTTTCAGAAAGGTTTCGTGCTGTCTGTGATGTTATTTAATTTGATGCTTAAAAATATAATATACTAATAGTTTTAAAAAAATAACTAAAAGTTTAAAAAAGTAAAGAGGCTGACTATAAAAAAAAAATATCAGAATCATACTCAATTTTCTTAACATAAAATAAAGTCTACGTATCCAGAAAATTCGTTAATTATCAAATTATTAGATCTGGAAAGCTAAAAGATTAAGGAAACTCAAGGTTTCCATTTTTGGTCATGGAATGTTAAGTAGGGTCTCATTTTTTACTGATGTTTATGAATAAGAATAATAAAAAAAAAATTCAATCACCTTTGAATAGAATCAGGAATAGTTTTAGTAGCAACTAAAATCTGAAACAGTGAAAAATTTGCAAAAAAAATAAAATAAAATTTAAAATTAAAAGAATTTTTCAAACAATTTTATTTAGCTTGGGTTATTGATATATTATGCTAAAAAATATATCTAAATTTTTTTTACACTTCCAATAAATTTTTTCCGTTTTTATTTGCAGATGCCTCTTTGTTCTCGAAGACAATTTATAATAAATAAAAAAAATTTATTTTATACACTGTTAAAAATATCCTAATAGATTAATAATTTATTACAAACTTGCTGCAAAATTTTTAGAAATTTTACTATTACGAAAAATTAAGGGCAGTTTTTTACAATTTATGGAATTTTTTTGGGGTCTGAATTGGTGACGTAAAACTGAAAATAATTTATTTGAATAATTATTCAAATTTTATTTATCGCTCGATATTAAGGAGTGAAGTTTAAATTAATAATTTAGAACGTGACTTTTACGAGCATAAAAATATTTGTTTGAACTCTTAAGTATAGAGTCCAAAAATTGTGAAATAGAATTGAAAGCAGATGTTTCACTTAGGGCATCATTCAGTCCAGGCCCCATACTAATAATTTATTTGAATAATTATTTAAATTTTATTTATCGCTCGATATTAAGGAGTGAAGTTTAAATTAATAATTTAGAACGTGACTTTTACGAGCATAAATGCTTTTATGCTCGTAAAAGTCACGTTCTAAATTATTAATGTAAAACTGAAAATTTTGGAATTATGTTTAGAAACTTGAGAGAAGAATATTTTTTTTCTGTGCTGAACATGACGGTGTTAAATTTCTTTACCTTTTTTCTCTGAACATTCAACCAGAATTTTCAAGGTTGTCAAGATAAATTACTGATTTGGACCCTGGGATAATACTGTTTTATTTATAAAAATGAATTCAAACTAAAAAAAAATTAAAAATTAATTTTATGATTTATTATTTTTAGTGGAAATTATCCACAAGCATTAGTGAATTTCAAACGTGGCCTTGCAGAAAGTTCTGAAGCATTTAATTTACAAAATCCAAACCATCGGTTGCAATGTTTAGCAGGGATAGCAAGAACATCAATAAGATGTGGAGATAGTAGGAAAGGTGTCGAAATTGCTTTGGAAAATGAAAGTTCTAGATCCTTGAGAAAAGAATGTGCAGAAATTTTGGAAAATATGAAGGTAATCTGTTAGAATTTTATTTTTTATTTGTATAACTGTATATAAATAAATAATTATTCAGTTATCAAGTTACGTGAATTTTGTAAACTATTATAAATATTAACCTGTTAGTTATTTTAAAAATTTGCTTGAATTATGGGTTATCGGAGGAATTAGTTAAAATAGCAAAAAAATAAGATTTTCAAAATTACAGCTCATTTAATCATTCCTAAGTGTTGACTTTCAACATAGTTTCTTATGAGACAGAAAATTCGCTGCATATCTTGTATTTGGTAGCAATACTTAGGAGTGGTTAAATGAGCTTAAATGAAATTTAAATATAAGGTAAAAATTGAAATTTCTTAATTTGACTATATCTTGGCCGTGCTTCATCCAAAACACATGATTTTTTTTTTAAACAAGGTAATTTTTACCTGGGAATCCGCTTCTTATTATTTTTTCAAAACTAATACATAGTCGGTTTTTATTGACTAAAAGCAGAAAGAGAAATTTTTTAAAATCATCATTTTGTTGTAAACTGAAAAAAATCTGTTTCTCGTAAGTATAATTATTTCGCTTGTGGAATTTTTTTGGCTTGAACCAGGCTCAAACAATTACAAATTACTTGAAACGCAAAGAAATTTGAAGAAAAAAAATTTATTTCTTCTAAGCAAGTGGGTTTTTTTTACCAGTGTCATAACTTTTTGCTATGTTAATATGTGCAAGCAGAAATCATCAACTTAAACTGAGAACTTTCAAAAGGCTCTTGTTCCAATCCCACAAAGATTTGAAATTGAATTAGCGGACAATTAAATTAAATTAACGAACGAATTTTTCATTTTCTGGCATCTTAATGCATTATAGGCCAAAACCGACACAAACGCTGCCAAATTATTGGCTTTACGGTTCCTCAAATAAATAATTAAAAGTATTCATATGGATTGAACATTTTTATCATTTTATGTATCGTATATTGTAAAATTTCAAGCGAATTACTTGAAAATTTGGCCAAAAATTAATTAAAATAAAAAAAAAAGCAAATTATCTTCAAATTTCATGATTTAACAACAGTACAAAGAATTTATTTCACAATAATATACGTCGTATAGTATGTAAGATTTATTTTAAAATATAAAAAATTTCTGGAATATTCAAACAACTGTTTGGATTTTCAAGCAATATATTTTAACAAGTATCAAAGTGACCCCAAATGTTTTAAACTAGAAATCCCTGCAAAAAGTAAGGTAACAACAAAAAATTAATGAAGTTTTTTATTTTCATTATTTTTTGAAGCAAAAAATTTTGAGATAAAAAATGTCCAAGAATTTAATTATCAAGTTTGGAAAATCTAGTAACAACAAATTTTTTTTATTTTTTTGATACAAAAAATTTTAAAACAAAATTTTTCAATTCAGGAAGTAATAGCGATTTTCCGAAATACTTCCATTGAAAAAATTTAAGTATTGCATCAAAATAAAAAAACAAAAAAAATACAATTTTTTGGAAATACCACCGGTTACATCCATACTTACATACACAAATACACAAACACATTCATAACTTTTTTTCCGAATCCATGGTCCAAACCCACGGACCGAATCCGAATCCACGGTCCAAAGTTGATGTAAATTAGAGAAACGCCCTTAAATTAGCAAAAACTACTCTTTTTAAGGGTTTTTTTCAATATTTTGTAACTGGTCAAACAAATGCCATTTTTTGAAGGGTATTTAACCTTATAGCGTTTACTAGATAATGCGACAAATACAGGTTACTGGGGCAAATTTTAAGGGGTGAAAACTATCAGGGGGTAAACATGTTTTAAAACTACCCCTAAATGTTGAATAATTAAAAAACTTTTCGATTTGTAACTGAAAAAATGTAAAATTGCTACTCCACGCGTTTATTCAATTTTTTCTTATTATCGGGATAATTTTCATCCCTTAAAATTTTTTAGCAAACTCTATAATTTGTTAAATAATCTTAAAAAAATGGTATTTGTTGAGTATTTTAGCCGTGATTACAGAATATTGAAAAACACTCCTAAAAAGTGTAGTTTTTTCTAAATTAAGGGCGTTCCCTAATTTCCAGCCACCATGGACCGCAGATTCGAATTCAGCAAGCTAAACAACCTATAGCAGACCTTTTCTCAAGTCAGTAAGCAATTTCGCACCAATTACCGCATTATTACTGGAGTCAATCGAGGATAACCGAAAATTGGATTTAGCAAAAAATTTTACATACAGTGATACCTTTTGGTTTTATAAATACTAAAAAATGTCGAAAAAACTTATCCCAAAAACTTCAAATGGATTTAATTTGGGCAATTTCGCATCTAGAAGATTAGGAGAAATATTATTTTATGTTTACAAAAATATGTGCAAAATTTGCACCTTTTAGATATTTTCTTATTTTATCAATTTAAATGTATAATTCTATGTATTGAAAATGGCAATGAAAAAGTTGCAAGAGTCGTTAAATTTTTCCTTTTTGAAAAATATTATAAACAAAAATCATATTTTAGCAATTTCACGAAGCCGCCATGTTATATGAAAAGGCTGAATATTTTGATAAGGCAGCGTCTGCTTTCATAAAATTGAAAAATTGGAACAAAGTTGGTCAGTTATTGCCGAAAATTTCTTCACCAAAGATTAATATACAATATGCAAAAGCAAAAGAATCAGAGGGCAAATATGAAGAAGCTGCAAAAGCTTACGAGACTGCCAAAGATTATGATAATATTATTAGAATCAATTTGGAGCACTTAAATAATCCAGGTTACAAATTTTATATCTTTAATCATTTTCGTGGTGTGTTTTTCATCATTTCTGATTGAATTACTTTTTCTCTCGAATAGCTCGAAGTGTAGAGATAGTACAGCAAACCAAAAGCATTGAAGGTGCTAAGATGGTAGCAAGATTTTTTCAAAAAATGAATGATTTTAATTCTGCTATAAAGTTTTTAATCTTATCAAATTGTCATGATGAAGCTTTTCAACTAGCAAATCAGCATGGTAAGATGGAACTTTATGGAGAAATTTTAATTAATACTGCTGGAACAGTTAACATTAAGAAAGAAGATTTTAAAAGTTTAGCAATATATTTCGAATCTCAAAAAAATAGCCTATTAGCAGGGAAATATTATTTTTTTGCCAAAGAATATTATAAAGTAAATTTCATATTTAGTTTAATAAAATTTATATATAAAGAGCATTTTAATAATTACTTTTTTTTCAGTCTTTAAAGCATTTATTAAATGCTGCTCAAATTGCAGCCGATGATAATGAAGCCTTGAGTTTAGCTATTGATACAGTTGTTTCTTCTAAAGATGAAAAATTAAATAGTCAATTTATCGATTATCTTTTAGGAGGAGATGGTTTGCCAAAGGTACAGACTCTACAGACAAATTTTCATGATTTTTTTTTTTTTTTTTAATTTTAATTCCTGTTCTAATTTTAAAATTAATTTGTATAATGTTGTTATACAAAAAAAGTACAAGAAATGATAAAAAATAAAGGGTTTGATAAAATTCGTTTATCGATCTATGACATTTCGCAGTAATTTTTTTGTAAACGTAAGCATTCAAGAAAAAAAATTAAGTCGACCGTATTTTGACGATAAGGGGGTTCGATTAGATTTTCAAAAGTCCGAAAAATGGTATTTCGGCAATAGTAAAAAAGGGTAAACTTTTAAAATACTTCAAACTCAAATTAAAACTAATAAATTGTAGATCATAAAAATACTTTAAAAGTCTAAAAAACCTCGGGAAAAACTCAATTTGTTAAAAAAAAAAAAAATGGGTCTTAGGAACTTAAATTGCAAAGCATCACTTTTAGTTTTCGACTTTGGAGTTTGGACGTTGCTTTTGGGATTTTGGAAGAAGAAAAATTGGATTTAAGTTCACATAATTTATTCTCATAAGTTTTAAAAATTTATGGGCGTTATTTTTGCTAAACAAATTTTTGGGACCTAATTTAAATTTTTTAGTCCAACTTTTAAATTTTGCTTAATTTTTAAAGATTTAAATAAAAATTATCATAAAAATTGTCAATGTTGGGTCCAAAAATTAAATCTTGAAAATTTAAAAATTTTTCGATTCGTTTTACTGAATCCGAATTTTTTTAAAGGAAATTTTTAATGAAATTTCATGTAACGAGGGAAACAATAAACGTTCAGAATTTGAAATTATTAACCCAAAATTCTTAAAAATTATAACTATTAACTTTTACACATTCTATATTACATAGATGTAATTATGCAATAACTAAATTATCTTTAATAAATCTTTTAGGATCCAAAGTATTTATTTAAGTATTATATGGCTTGTAAGATGTATCAAGAAGCAGCTAAAACAGCTGTTATCATTGCTAATGAAGAGCAACTAAATGGTGATCTGAATAATTTTATAAATTTATTAATAAAAACATTTGTGTATTTACTTAGCTAATTTTTAAACTATGAAACTTTTAATTTTCAGGTAATTATAGAAATGCTCATGATGTTTTATTTAGTATGTATCAAGAATTGAAAAGGAATAAAATAAATGCTCCGTTAGAAATTCAAGCCAATATGTTATTATTGCACACTTATATTTTAGTAAGGTTTCATATAAAGCGCGTTGATCATTTGAAAGCAGCTAGGTTACTTATGAGAGTTGCTAATAATATATCAAAATTTGCTGCTCGTAAGTCAAAAATAAATTTCTATAAGTTTATATCAATATTTTATAAAATTATAAAATCAAGTATAATTGTTAAATTAATTTATTTAGATACCGTACCTATTTTGACTTCAACTGTAATTGAATGCTACAGGGCAAATTTAAGAGTAGCTGCGTTTAATTATGCAGTCATGCTGATGCGACCTGAATACAGATCTCAAATAGATTCAAAATACAGTAAAAAAATTGAAGCAATTGTTAGAAAACCACCAAAATTAAATGAAAAGGACGAAGATGAATTTTTAAGTCCTTGTCCATATTGTAAAAATAATTTATCTGAATATGAAGTTAATTGTGACAAATGCAAAAATACAATACCTTTTTGTATAGCAACAGTTAGTTTAAACATACTTTTTCATGTTACTAATTAAATTTTAGAAGATAAAATAAATTTTTTGTTTTAGGGAAAACATATAGTTGAAAATGATTTTTGTGTATGTCCACAATGTGATTTTCCTGCTGTTAGGAGCGATTTTATAAAGTATTTGGCATTATTATTTTTAATTTTTAAAAACCATTACACTTACTATTTTTTTCTTTTTTTACAGATTAGTAGAATTGTTTGGAGCTTGTCCACTTTGTTCAGAACAGGTTAATGTTCAAAGCGTTTCATCTAACGCAAATATCCGTCCATATCTTTATGTCAATGAATAAAATACGTTTTATTCATTATAGTGCAAATAATGAGAAAAATAGTTAAAATATTTTAAAAAGTAGTTTTTAACACAGAGTTAATATTTTTAGCAATTGACTTTTTATTGATAAATTCAAAAAATAAATTGTTAGATAATTTTTAATTTATTTCTATTGATTAAATAATAATTTTTTTTATATTTTACATTCTCATTTACAAAAATATAGTTTAATTCTCAACAGTATTAATTTTATGTATAAGATATATAAAATGAAATTTGTTTTGAAAAGAAGCAGTTAAATCAAAATGGCATTACTTGTACCTGCAAAAAATGTACTTAAAAAAACTATTAGGTGCTCTCTTGAATTTTCATGCATATTACATTAAAAGAAATGTATAAAAATTCAATCGAATCAACCTGACAGTGTGTGAAAATTGTATTAATTTATTTATTACATATTTTATAATTTTTGCTTTAAATTATTTTGAATTGTACCAAAAATTTTTTTCCAAATAAGATTTATATTCATTATTTATTTTGCTTATTTATACTACTAAAAATTTTGCATTGACATTATTTAATATTTTATGATCTTAGCAAATTTTAAAATAAAATCAAAATTTGTTCATAATTAACCAGCCTTTTTCTAACTAGTACTATTAAATATAGTGGATGCAAATTTTTTAGTGAAAATTTTTATAAAATTTGAATTTCTGTTCTTATTTTTTATTTCAAATTTAATAAAGTAATTTTTCACAGTTTACAAAAAGTTTTTTTCTTTGTTTTTGAGTTTTTTTTTAAATGTAACCAGGGAAGTGTACGAATTACAGATAACCTAGATTTTTAGAATGTTAGTTAAAAATTTAATTATGGAATTGGAGTTTTATATGGGAACCGCGAATTTTGTGAAACTTTGGGGTCCTCTTTTTGCAACATCGGGTTTCCCATTTTAAAATAGGAGTGGACTTTTTGTTAACATGAAAAATCGTAACTCAAATATTGGGAAAGAAATTGCAAACAAATTAAAACTTCAGATTCAATATAATTGTATAAAATGTAAGGTATTGTTAAATAACTATAAAGATGAAAACAAATCATATAATATTAGAAATCTTAATGAAAATAATGTAAATAAATATTTGAAGTCTGAAGAATTAACAGCAGTAAGAACTTTTTGTAAAATAGATGGGTTTTTAACAACTTAAGGTAATTCGTGACTTTATTAACGAATAAAAATAAAAAATTTAATATTTTTTAGCGTACTAACTTTTTAAATAGCAAAACTGAACAGAATTCTTGAAGAATAGACGGTTATTAGCCAGATATGGTCAATTTTTTAATTTTAAATATAAATTAGAGCTTCAATAGAGAAAACCTATAGTACCAGGGTTTTGGACACCATTCATAAAACTAACTACATGTCAAATAGTAAGAAATTAGTTACGAAATTATAAAATGATTAATTTCTTTAGTAAATAAAATAAAGAAAATGTGATAAAATCAAAAAGAAAATGTAAATTGTAATGTTTATATTGTTTATAAAAATTATATACAATTATTTATTAATGTGAAAAAAAGAGATGAAATTTAAAAGTAAAGCATGTTAAATAATGAGTTGTTAATAAAATTGTAAATATTTAAGTACTTTGACATTTTTCATTCATTAAGCAGGTACTATTTCCTTGAAGGAAAACTGCAAATTTGTATGTATACACTTATAACTCAAGATTTTGACTCAACTATCGTACTTTTTTAGATATTCAATTTATTTTTTGCGCTTTTTAGAAACAAAATTTTTTATTGTTTATTTTTGTTGTGAAGAATTGCAATATCTAAAAAATATAGGGAAATTTAATAATCGCAATTCGTATTCTTTTATTTTGCACTAATTTTTACGTATCCACAGTTAAATTTTTATTAAACCGTTTTTAGCAAAGTTATAGGGAGATTTAGCCTCCCTGTTCTGTTCATGGTATTCCTAATAATAACGATGTTCTATCGCTGCCAAATTTACCATACATTATTTGTAAAATCAAGTTTTTCTCTTTCTTAAATTAGTTAAAAGCTTTAAAATGGACTAGCGACCGCCACATTCCTCGGAACTGGTTGATAATAGGAAAAAAATTTTTTTAAAATAAAGTTAAATTTATTTTCTTTTTATAAAAAGTCGTTACAATTTACAACTAACCACCTAGTAAGAAGGAATGAGGAAAAGAAAGAAAAGCAATACAATGTAATGGAATTCGTCTAAATTACTTGCTTAAACTTTTTTGGTTTTCTGTGTTACTTATATTTAAATTTTGTATCCAGGTATTACAAACGCAAGAAAAAATATTCATTGGTTATTTAGTTATTTTAAACCCTTTTGTAAAATCACAACTGAAAAAATATAGAAAAAGACCTAATTTAGAATTATTTTTATTTGAATGAATTTTTTATGACAACCGGATTTTTTTTTAATGGTTTTAAAAGCAAATAACATAAAACCTGTAAAAAAAAGATCAAAAAAAAATTTTTTTTTTTAAGATCCACAGTTTGCAATTTATTAAAATAAAAATATCTATTTGTTCAACAAGGGAAAAAAAATAGGATTTGGCTTTCAATGAAGTTTGCACGAGTGAGCGTAGCGAACGAGTGCAGACAGCATTGAAAGTAAAATTTCCTATATTTTTTCCCGTGTTCAACACATAGTTTTTCATTAAAAGCGAAAAAAAGATCGCCCGAAAGTAAGAAAGTAGATCTTTTTTGCAGCGTGTAATAAAAAAAATTTGGTTTCTGAATTTTTTTTTCAGTCTAGTAAAATTTGCAATTTTAATTTCAAGAAAAAGAAATTAAACTAACTCAGAAAAAATCTTATGTATAAAAAATAATAAAAAAAAAAAAAAAAATTAAGAAATAATTTATTATCATTTATAATCGCTTACATAAATTTATATTTTTTTTGTATAAATATTCTAAAAAAATAAATAAAGTCAATAAATAAAATTTATGTTAAATTATTAGGTTCCTGGTTTAAGTAACATTGGCCTTGGTAATTCCTTATCAATAGATGAATAATTTTTGCTATTACTAGATATACTTTTGTTCGTTGAGGCCTCTGTAGCTAGTGGAATAGAAATTTTATTTTGTGATATTCTGAAAAACAATAAAAATAATTTTAGCATCTGAAATTTTGCAAAATATTTATTAACTGATAATATAGGTGATTCTACCTTTCAAAATGATTCGTTTTTTTATGACTTGTAGTGGAATTTGAAAATTTATTTGATAGAGTATCATTTTTTTTAGATTTATCTAATAATATTGTGTAATTATTTTTTTTATTTTGTGACTCAGGGCGTTTCGTTGATGTTGCGATATTTTTCATTGAGACGTTATTAAACGCTGCATCCTTTTTTTCCAAATTAGCTGAAGGATTAGGTACTTCGATTTTCAATTGAGTCTTATGAATATGCGTGGTCATTGGATTTTGCTTTGATAAAAATACAGTGCTCGTTGAATTGTTAATAGTTTTTTGTTGTGTATTATTGTTATTTTTTTTAAATAATTCACTATCAAAATTATACATTTGATGATAAAAAACTGGTGAGATTGGTTGTGGGTTTTCAACATCATCGTCTGATTCAGTTGTTTGCTCGGCTTTGAATATATTTTCAGTTGCAGTTCGCAAACCCTCGGGTGGATCGGTATTTTTATTTTCATTCTTCACTTGAAAACCTAGATTTTGATTAAAGTATGCAACATTTGGCGGCCTCCAAGTGGGGTAACGCGAATTAGAACTTCCAGATGGTCGTGGAGTCTTATTTACAAGAGGTTTTTCTGTTGCTTCTTTATTCGGTTCGAAATTAGGATAAAGCATTGGCCTATGAAACAAATGAAAAAGTATATTATTAAAAAAAATTTACATTAGTAAAATTGTACATTTTTTTTACTATGTTGCTTATTACCTATTGTCATTATAACCAGAATTTGGATTTGGAAAAGAAGATTCTACTTCTTGCTGAAACTCAACATACGCTGGTTTCGGGTTAAAATTAGGAATGTATGAACTTTGTGGTTTAGGGAAATTTAATGTAAAAAAATCATTATTTGGAAAAAAATTATTTGAAGGTTTTGGACTAAATCCAAAGAAAGGTGGATTTGGGTTGCTGGGATCTTCAAAATTATGGGGGTAATAAGGAGAGTTTAGCTCGGATGATTGCGGAAATCTTATTGGTTTTATTTGAAATCCATATTTAGATGATTTATTATGTTGATCATCACTTTGGGAGTTCACAATAGGACTAACAGTTGATGGCTTATTGTAGTTAACATTTGATCCATATATAGCATCATTTACAAATACAGGAGAATTAACGGCATTATTATTTACAACTATTGTTACATTGTCACTTGGACCAAGAGGACGCGTTACTGTTATAATATTATGTTGATTAATCTTATTTTTTATTGGCTTCCTAGAAGGAAGTTTAGGTGCTGGTTTTCGATTATATGTGGTTCTAGATTCAACGTTTTCTGATTTTGTCTTATTACTTTTTCTGCCGTCTTCAACAGTTTTATCATTTTCGTTAAGTTTATCGGTATTTAATTTTTTTGGCGGCCTTTCTATCCAAGATTCTAAATTGATGCCTTCATACATGGGGTCAGTGCAGAGAATTCTTTTGTTTTTAATATTGTCGACGGTTAACATTACAAAAGGTTGTATATCATCAATATTATCCATGGTTCGGCATAATATCTGAGCTAGAGTTATTTTTCTAATTTCTTGAAGTTGAGGTAAGGTAAAACCACTTTCGACAAATGGATTCTCGTACCAGAATCTGTCACCTTTACGAAGATTTCGGAATTGTTGGGCAATTATACACGCAAAAGTTGGACCGACTAATCCACCAGATAATGGTTTTTCTGCTAATCCCGCAGGAAATAGATCTATGTCTTCAATTGAAGCGTATAAGTCTTTAAATTTTTGAGTCGTGGCCGGTGTTAAAACCCTGTCAAGATCTTTCCAGTCTTTTATGGGCCTTAATCCACAAGGAATTCTCCATTGTACGTATGGAGGGATACCATGATCTCTACCACGTTGTATGTTCATTGATGCAAGGTCCATCCCAAAGGAAAATCCTGGTGTTTGAAAGAGATGATTTGTTAACTCGTCTGTAATAAATTCATCTCTCTTTTGTGATGGTTGATTTACTAATCCTAACAATATCCGATCAATGGATCCAACTGATTCAAGGTTAGCAGGGTTGCTAAATTCTTCGTGGATGGTAACATCTGGAATTGATTTATTAAAATTTAATTTGCAAATAGGAAATATGTTAAATGGATTGTTTTATTATTAACTATTGTATATTGGCTGATGATTCCTATTGAATCTAACAAAACTACGCTGAACTAAAGAATGTCCAAAACGATAAGCCGCTGTTGAAAAATCATTTGCGATGTTGGGATTCACTGTAGCGTCGTACCCTTTATAATACCCAGTTTTTAAAAGCTCCAGGTCAAAAATTTTCATTACTTCATGACCTAAAAAGAAAAAAGTAATAAATGTTGAGCAAATTTTTAAAAAACTTTTTCATTTAGCCTTACCAAGTACAATGGGTAAGAATTCGCGATAAGTAATTTGCTGAATGAGTGCGCCAATTATTTTTCTGGATTCCTGAAATATTCTTTCATCTGCCCAGTGTTTATTTATAGCTGATAGTTGAGTAGCGAGTCGATTATGCAATCTCAAGAAAATAACATGAAGGGATATAAGAGCAGGTTGTTCACTTAATCTGCCATCTCCAGCCTTAAAGCAGCTCGTTGAAATAGAACCTCTACGGCACAAATCTGAATCTTCTCTTGGGAGTAATGGTCTTAATGATTGTATCTTACCATATTGAAGCAACCCTAGAAATTAATTCAAAATTTTTAATTATAATGATTCTTTTCATTTTGAATAATTACGTTAGCATTCGAAAATCAAATTTTATTACAGATTTGATGCAATAATTTGAAAAATTATCCTAAAATATCGGTTTCGTTTCAATGCTTCGGAAACTGTTCAAAAACCTAAATTTTAGATTTTTCAATTAATTATAATTAGTAATACAAAAAAAATCCTATTCCAAAATTAAATATTTATTTTTATTTAAATTCAAATTTCTAAGATCACAAAATCATCCTCACTTTTCAAAGAAATCTAAAGAATTTAAAAAGGGAAAGATTTTTCTAGTTTTTAAGTTTCGCTAATAAACATAGTTTAAAATATTAGCAAAAATTACAAAAATATCATTATAAAACTGTATTTTATTCATGATTTTGATTTTCTTTTATTAAGAAATTGTAATTCCTAAATACAGTTTGGCATATAGTTTTCGGTCACTCCCAGATTTAACCTAGTAGGCTCTTTAGGACGGTGATTACTAATTTTGGGATCTTTTCATGAAAAATTAATGCAAATTCACGCTTACCTATATCAGCACAGACTACCCCTGAAAAGGGATATTTTTGCTATTTTCGAACTTTGGACGTTTTTCATGTCCAAAAAATTTGTTTTATCATTACTTTAAGAATTAAATGATATTTTATAAAAAAATTCAACTTTCAAGTTAATGAAAAGGGAGAAACCAGGGATTAAATAAAGGGGGTTAAAACTACCCCTAAGTATGAATTTCGTTCTATATTTATAATCAATAAAATTTTCTGCTTTTTAGATTTTTTGGGGGGAAAGGACATTGATATTTTTATCATCGGCACAAAAAACCTATATGTAGTACGTAAAGTATCTATGAATTGGCTCAAAATTTAACTAATACCATATTTTGGGAGTAGTTTTAATCCAATAAAATCAACCTCATATCATAATAGCAAAGAAATATCAATAAATTCATTAATTGCCCTTTCATCAAAAGTCTAGTAAAATTTTGTTATAAATAATTTAAAGCTGAAAGATATTGCAAAAACTAAAAAAAAACTTTGGTAATATTTTGTTAACCTAGGGAGAATTTTCTAAATTTAAGGAAGAGTTACTAACTTTTTACAAAATAAAACCCAGTAATTCGTATATCTAAAGATTCAAAAACCAATAAGGACCAAACCTTGACACTCAAAATGTCAAAATAGCAAAAACACCCCCTTTAGGGGTAATGCTAATTTAAGGGTAAAACATTAATTTTTTATTTAAAAAAGTCTCAAAAATTCTTGGTTAATGACCCAAAAAAAGCATTTGAAACAAATCTCGGTACTCAAAGCACAAAAATAGAAACCAACCCCTTCTCAGGGGTGGTTTTTCTGATTTCAGCGTAAAATATTAATGTTTCATAAAAAAGACTTCCAAATTCGTGATTTGTGACCCAAGAACCCCATATGGACCAAATCTCGGCACTCGAATAATTTACGTCAAATGAACTTGAATCACGTAGTATGACCAAGGATGGGTTTTTGGGATGTTTAAATCAATATATTTTCAAAGTCTTTACAGAAATTTACTTTAGAAATTGAATGGGGTCTAAAAGCCAATTGCGTAATAACTGGATAATTTGCTTCGTTTTAATTTGAACTCACCATTACGGAAAATTCGGAGACTATCACTATGACGTGCATTACTACTGTAGACTGTTGAAGCATCGAGGTAGCTCGTAACTTGAGATAGCTGCTCTCTCGGACCAAATTCGCAATCTTCTCGTGGCGCTGGACCACTTCTAACAAATTCTAAGCATCGAACTCCTTGATTACCGAAAAAACTGTCTTTTGAACTTACTGATATCGGTAAACATTCTGGATGCTAGCAACGCATAATTCATTAAAATCTTTAAAAGTCTTTTTTTATTTAAACAAATGAAAAAATTGTGTTATTCCAGCAAACTTACTATTTATTTCGATTTATTTGCTGGAATAACATCTTTGTTTCATTTATTCTACCAATATATGCATCGTAAACACATTTTATATTTTGTTAGGGGAAAAGATAAATAGAGAGATAGGAGGGTATTATTTTCTGCAATAAAGTTTATATTAACTAATTACCAAATATTCTTTCGGCTGAAATGCTGTGTTTCCTGGTAAGCAGCATCTAGGAACAGATCCATTAAAAGCCCTACTCTGAGCAGTAGCTGAAATGTAAAATTAATTAATCTTGTTGAAGTTATTTTGCGAGGTTATCAGTGTATATGAAAGATTAAGGAAGATTTTGTTCAAATTACCAGTTATGTCATGATCGACGAATTGGCCCCACTGCATTAGCATGTGCGAGACTGAGGCAAGAGGAACATCTTTGTCCTGATGGATTGCATCTGTTATGGCTCTAGCACTTGGCAAAGGATTTCCCGTGATTGATTGACGCGGGGTTTCAATACCATCTTCGTATACAGAAGGTAAAAATCTGAAAGATTAGAGCAATTAAAATTTAATAATATTTAACTGACTTTGCTATGACTCATCGTTTGATTGTTACCTTTGCATTACGGACATTGCTGAACCCCACCAAAGTTCATTTAAATTGTTACAACTTCCATCTGATGTTCTGTAACGCAAACTTGCAGGTGTACATTGGGGTATTCCTTTTTTAGGGCATTGTTGTCGAAGAAAGCTAGACTTAGCCTTTTCTGTTATTGAAGCATGTCTCATTATATTTGGATACCTATTAAAATATAAGAAAAACTAAGTATTCAAGATAAGTTGCTCTTTAAAACTTTTTATGATCGAAACAAGGATCAATATTCAAAATTTTGTTTTAGCAAGTAGATTCGTACTTGCTGATTACTGAATGAACCGATTTTTAGATTTAAAAAAAAGTAATTTATATTTATAATAAGTAGTAACGGAAAGATCCCGTTTTAATTTTATTTAATTTTACGTCGAGATTGCTATTAAATTTTCTTTGTTATATTTATATTTACTTTTTAATTTTTTACTATTAGTTCAAAAAATTGAATTCTTATTTATTGTTTATTATGACAATAGTATACTTTGAAATAACTGCCGCTTGTAGTTAGAAGAATTTTTTTCTTACCCAAACGATTGCAAATGACCCGAAACATAAAGAAAACCGAAAAAAATGTATACGATGAAAAAAATTTTTTTTAAAAGAATGACCATTTTTTTTTAGTCATCTAGTCGACCAATTTTCGAATTTGTGCAGTTCTAAAAATTTCTTTAAGACACCACTGTTCAGCACCTCAAAAAATAATGCATTGAAATTTTTTATTCCACGATCTCACTGTAGCAATATTTTAGGAACTATCCAATTTTGAATTTATGTTTTCGACAATAAATTCGTCTTTATATTAAGTGTATGAAATATGTTATTTATAATTTTGGTCCAAAAATAAGTTTTAGGAACAAGTTATTTAACAGTATTAATGTGTGCATGAACTAAAAGTTTTAAATATTCTTACTTGCTTTGAAACTTTTTAGCACCCTTAAGTGCTGCGTAACCATATTTCGCCAACTGTTTAGCTTCTTCACTTTGGTCATTAAACGCTGCAACAAATTGTGCCGGATTTCCACGTTCAATAAAAAGACCTGTTGAACTTTCCATAATTATATAGGTAAATCAACTATAATTAATGCTAATTAATTAATTGGAAGTAATTAAAAATCATATCTGTTTCATTTTCTGAAAAGTTTTAACGTTGTTAAATACTCAAACACTCACCCATGGAATAAAGTTTTGGTTCTAAAGAAGAATAAAGTTCATTCATTTCCTTGATTCCAAAGTTCGCAGCTTCAATGACGTCCTCATCTTTGAGGTCAGTTATTACCGTATTTACGCGGCTTTCAGTGGAATCAGAACTCGAATTTTTTTTGAAAATTGTTTCGTTGAATTTTGGAACTTCGTTTTTATTAGCGTTTGAATTTGAAATCTTAGTGACTTTTGGACTATCCTCATTTCTGCGCTTAGACGTATTGAACTTTCCTAAATGTCTACCCGTGAAATCATTTTCGATTGCTCCATTTTTTGCGATCTCAAATAACATTGTCTCTTGCGTACTAAGAGGAGGCTGGATAAATTTTGAAACTGGTTTTGTAGAAGTATTTTCTTCCGATCGATCTGTGCTTACTTGAGTTTTTGAATTTTTTTCATTTTTAGAAGATAGTTTAGAAGTCGAGGTAACATTTTTTTGAGCAAGCGTTATCGTAGCGAATGAAAATATAAAGAATCTGTTAGGAAAAACGAAAAATAAGTTGTTTAGAAGAAAAATTCGTTTGAAAATTTATCGCGAAAATCGAGACTCACATGTAATTAAATTTCAAAACTTTAATTTTCATGTCTAATTGACTGAATGATCACTTTTAATTTAGAACTCTCGTTATTATCATTTAAAATTTTGAAAGATATGAAAATAGTTTAATTTCCGAGCGAATAAAATAATAACCGCGAGCAAGCGTTTGTACTGAGTTTTATTAACAGGAAAGTTCTTTTTATATCTCAAGTTTTCTACCTATACTCGCCACTCTTATCGAGGATACTTAATTTTTTTATTTCATCTTCTTTCTTATACCATCTTCTCTTTTCCTTGGTTTTTATGCATGTTTTATATACGATTCATGCAATTTCCATAATGATCTGGCATTTGAGAAAGACGGAAAAAGGCAAGGATGAAATAATACTGGTAAACATTGTAGGTGTGTGTTAGAGGATAAGCAGTGCCAGTGTAAGTACAGGATATACATATTTATATACATGCAGAAGATCACTGATGGTCGACGACCCGAAATTATACATTGCTTGCATTTATAGATGAATACTCTCATCCCATCTGCTGTGGATTTAATAATTTCTACTAAAATCATAGTTACGATTTATCCGAGCAGGGAGGTCAACTGTAAAGAAACTTTCAATGTGTCGGAAGTGTACTTACAGATTTTACGCTATTATTTCGTTTCTTTTGTCATTCTCAATATTGTCGTTGAAAATTAATTTACGTTTTAAGCAAATTTCTCAATTGAATATTTTAATATTTTCATTTTAAAACTTATTGATAATTTATGATATTTCAATAATTTTAGTTTTATGATACGATAACAAAAAAGTTTTTACATATCTAGGACAAAAAAAAGCATATTTTCGGCCCTAGGACGACGACTTTTTTTGTCATTTACTGTCTTACAATTGCATGAAAAAAAAAAGTAGCCAATATCTACACATTAAAAAGTTACGGAATTATAATATTACAATTGTAGGAGATAAATTAACATAATTGTTGACTCTTCAAAATTAGTAAACAATATTATTGTATTTGTTATTTCGTACTTCAAATCGTATAAAATATAAAATAAATAACAAGTTATTTGTTCTTTTTTTTTTAATGGTTGCAAATGACTCAAAAACTGAAGAAAAGTTTTAAACAAATTTTTTCTTTTAGGTCCAAAAATTTTTCTTTAATTTTTTTTGTTTGAGTGAGAAAGAAAATCCTGCTGCCACAGTCGGAATTTTGTTTAGAGGTACTAAATGGGAAAAAAAGTATTAGTGAATTTCACCAGAAAACTGATTTTTTATAATAACTAGGGGGCAAGTTCCACAGGTCATATTTCATGTTTAATCGAAATAAAACTGTGGTTTAATTCATACATAAAAACTTATAACTGGTTTGTGTTTTTTTACAACCAACGATAATGGAACATGTCGACTTATAACAGTTTTATCGAATACTCCCTAATTATTATAAGTCCTAAAACCGAAATTACAATTAATCCCGAAATATAAATGATCCTAAGTCCATAAACCTAAAGTATTCTATGTTCTTGTATTTATCAGGCCCTGACTCCCATTTCACATTATTCTAAGTCCCTGCATCGATTTCATTTCACCCTCCCCCTAAAACATCAATTTCCCCCCCTGCCTAGCCGGACTTTTTCAAATACCCAATTCAATGAACATGTCTTATGTTATACAGTAAAAAATAATTAACACAATATTACTACCGTTTAGTAATTTTACTACTAGTAGTAATTTTACGATTTCGTAGTAATATTACTGCAATTCTAGTAATTTTACTACAAATTGTAGTAATTTTACTACACTGTAAAAAGTAACTTTCTTAGATTTAAAAAAAAATAGAATTTTTTCGAAAAATTAGTAAATTTTAAAAAATTTTTGTAAATAATCAATGAAAATCATAAATTTACTAAATTTAGAGTATTATCGAAAAATTCGAAAATTATCGATTTTTTTTGTGATTTTACGAAAAAAGTTGTAAATTCACAACTATTTTTCGGAAATTTACAATTATTTTTGGTAAATTTTCGAAAATGGTCAATTTTTCTTGGGAATTCACAAAAAAAAATCGAGAATACTCGAATTTTTTGTTAATACTATACTAAATTTACAAATTTTTTTGAAAATTTACTAATTTTTCGAAAATGTTCCAATTTTTTTGTTAATGAAAGTTACTTTTTACAGTGTTACAAGAGGGGGGTTAAAGTAAATTTTAAATAAAAAATGTAAAGATAAAGTTTTTATTTTACTTGTTAAATTGTTGAAATTTTTAGTCGTACTAAAGATTAAAGTGTTTTATTGAAAGATTTCATCATAGTTATGAAATGTGATAAAATCTCGAACAAAATTTTTAAGATTTCTAATTGATTGGATAAATAATTAATTTTATTTATAAAAATAGAATTTTTATACTGTATGTGTACCAAAAATGGTTCAGTCGCACATGATATAATACTTAATGTTATTTTTTGCGTTTTTACATTACAGAAACAAAATATAAGCTATTTTTTGTAAATACGTAAATGTTTAAAATTTTTGGGCTCGAAAGAAAAGAATTTATAATTTTATTCAAAATTTAGTTTTCTTGTTAGCGGCAAAATAAAGTATTTCTGAGAAAGAAAAATCGTACACAACTCTTAGCCATTAAAAAATGCCCCAGATTGCAGACTTTTCTTAGGATGGTAATTTACGTGCAATTTGGACCATTCTTTACTTTTCTCTATAAAAAAGAATCTTTTTAACCATATAGAATTTTATACGGTTACTTGATCTGTTAACATGGAACATGTTTATAGGGAGGGGGTACTTCAGAACTTGAAAATTAAGGGGGGGGGGTCAAATTTGTCCTATTTAAGGGGGGTGGTCAAATATGTCCTATTTAACGGGGGTGGTCAAATTTGTCCTATTTAAGGGGGGTGGTCAAATTTGTCCTATTTAAGGGGGGTGGTCAAATTTGTCCTATTTAAGGGGGGTGGTCAAATATGTCCTATTTAAGGGGGGTGGTCAAATGAAACTTAGAATAATTAGAAGACTTTAAAAAATCTGAGCTTAAGGACTTAAGATAATACAGGTTTATAGACTTAAAATAATATCGATTTAGGGACTTGGAATAAAATTGATTAAGGGACTTAGAATAATTCAAGTTTAGGGAATCAAAATAGTTTGGGTTTAGAATCTTAACAGCTAGTAAGGTGATAATTACAAATTATAAAATTAGAAAATTGCATTGTAATGTTGAGTAACATTTGTATTATACCTAGTCCTCAGCTGGAAGTAAACATGTTCCATGCATTTAGGTTGTGTTTACACAAACCGGTTATAAGTTTTTTAAGAGTTTGAGGAGGGAAAATATAGGGTGAAATCCTACCATTATAAAACAATTATGAAAGTAAAAGTTAACTTAAAATTGTCTAGAATAAAAAGTTTTGCTAGGATTTCTGATGAAGGATTAAGGGGATTTAAGTCCATGCATTAAAAAATATAATTAGAAGTCAACGTGATTCAATTTTTAAAGTTTAACATTTAGATTATTTTTAAAATAATTCTACATCAATGAGTTGTTCATTTAATTCAAGTCTCCTACTTAAAATTAGTAAAAAACGCATTTTTTAGTAATTATAATCTCTACGAGCAGAGACGAGTCTTGTAAATAAAAGAGCAATAAAATGTAGATAAACGAATACATGCCTGTTATTGTCAGTGTCTTGCAGCTTTTTCTTTAGCCTGTAGGTTAGCAATAGCTTTTCCAGAACCGTAAAGAACTTTGGCACGCACTTGAACGCGTCTTTGAGTTGCACATGTACCAGATGCCGAATTACAATTAGTATTTCCTCCTCCGGTACTCGAATTAGCAGCGTTAGTTCCTATTTGCAAGCAACCACTTCCGTAATTTGCACCACGACAGCTAGTGCAACCCTCCGACATTGCTTAAAATGATGAATAATTTTAGTATTGCGAATGGTATCTAATTATTTACATTAGAAACTAAATATAGTAAGAAGTAAGAAGTTTGTTCTTTTGAAAAGTGAAATAATTATGAAAATGACAAGATAAAGTATAGCAATTACCCGTATAATAGACTTCTGAATACCATAAAATATTGCAATACTATGATTGTATGCAATTATTTATTTATTTATTTTTCCAGCAGAAATATTTCATATTTACAGACGTTGAGAAAAGGATATCATGTTGTATTATTTTATAATAATGCGCGCATGTTATTCTACACTCCATTCACCACAATCTTAATTATACGAAATCCGGGAAAAATCTGGGTTAATTAAGAGTTCGCGCGCGAATATATTAAATCAACTGTAGTATTGACCTTACACGTTTTAATATTCCAATCAAATTTCATTCATTTTTATTCAATGTTATGTCAGCTATAACAAATTCTGCCGATTGTAATTTCATACTCTACACTGTTGGATCGGTTTTTTTCAATTTTTTATGCAAACATTTTTTCTAACTTATTTACTCCTACAAGAATGCGCTGTAAAATTATACCGCCTGAATTTTCAACTGAGACTAATGTAAAATGAATAAATAATGAAATTTAATAATAATTAATTGCTCACAAAATAGCTAGGAAGAATTTTTATTTATTTGAAAATCCAAGCATAACAATTCAACAGTCAGTGTTTCTCATATAATATCAAATTTCTCGAACAACAAATAAAACATGGCTTAAATTTTATTCATTTGGTCACGGCAATAATTATGCATTAAAAAAGGGCAAAAGAAAAGGTAAAAAAAAACGGTACCTTGTTCCATTTCTGAAATTGATAGCGTGCAATGACCAAAACGGTCGTGTCACGCGCTTTGATGAGGGGCGCGACAACATTGATTAAAAATGAATATTAAATAATTTAATCTGATTTATTTTAAATTTTATTTTTTATAAAATTGCTTTTCATATGAAATTAATAATTCTAGTACTAAGGAATTTTAAATTTAAGGAAGGTAATCAAAAGTTTGTATTTGAATTTAAGAAATAATTGCATAATAAATTAAATATTTTTATAATACACATAAATTATGAAATTTTAAAATTTACCGTTAAAATAAAGTATAATAATTTCTCTGACGTTGTAATAATAAAATAAGATTGAAAACTATTTAAAAGAAAATTTATGCATTTTATTTTAATAGAAAACCGTTAATTTTAATAGTTTTATTCTGATACTTACTTTTCTTTATGTCTTTATATCCAATTTACGATGTAATTCAGGAAAGTAGAGGCACTATTTTTCCGAAGTTTACACTGTTCAGAAAGCACAAAGCATTCTTATCGAAGAATGTGCCAAAAGAAGTAAAGAAATATCGGCAGAGATGATCTTCTTTCTGTATTAAAAGCAAATCGACAAATAGAAAGACAGTTTTGATGTTGTGTTGTTGTTAGTGGCAAATGGTGGTAAAAAGGAGTCACTCAATCAGAATCCAGTGGGGAGCAAAAACGTTGGCACTGGGTCAAACGCCGGTTTTTTTTCAAGGAGGTCAGGCCAATCTCGGCCTCCTCTCCTTTCTTTTATATTAAATATTATTACGTTTATTTTTATTTTATCAAGCAGAAAAATTTAACTGTAGAAAAAAAGTCCCAATTTGCAAGAGAGATGTTATGTATAATTGAATTTTTTTCATAAACGCTCTATAACAGTTTATTTTCTTCACAAAACCTGCCTACCGTTATTATTTTTTGCTTACTTTTTTAATTCTACCTTTAATAATAGCTCTCAGCTCTCAGCTCTCAGCTCTCAGCTATTATTAAATTAACAATTTACAGGTGCAACAAAAAAAGGTGTAAATCTAAATGATCTTGTATTTACTAGAACAGGTGTTAAAATTACGATGTATCTCGTGCAGACTGCATAAAATCAGATTCTTTCCTATGTACATTCATACATCTGGGTTACCAGGACTTTCGGTCGTCAAAGTCCGGGTTCATATCGCATTATTCTTTTTCTTACGTTCATTCTTCTTGTTACAAAGGTTAACTTTTTTTTTCTTTTAAATTATGTAATAAGAGCAATATCATTTGCATTATCATAACGGTAGCATTCTTTTTTTTTAAATATTTTATTTTTATTTACAATTCTGCTCTATGTCTGAAAAATATGCAGGACAAAAGATTCTAAATTTATTTCAGTAGAAAATCATTTTTTCTTGGATCTTTTTATCTGAGACCTAAAAAAATTAACGAATTTTTGAAATTGAGTTTCAGATCGAATTCCCCGGTATGGCTCATTGTAAACACGTTATTCAATAAAAATATGAACCGTCTCATTTTTTTAGCCCTCTAGGTGCAAATCCACCCAATTAAGGCCCGAATTACGTTTCTTGGAAATTTTTTGAACTATAAAATTTCTCGTTTAGCAGTTACAAGTGTTTTAAAAATAGTTTCTATTTATAGATTGCAACAAAATTTCAATAAAAAGGTAATATGTACTTTATAGATTAAGCTTCATAAACAATCATTTTTCATGTTTATATGGCATATAAGCATGTTTTAAGACCTCAGTACAAATAAACAATATTTCACACCCATTATGGTATTAAGACCTAATTTTTTTTCCATCAAAAAATTTTAAACTACTTTTTATTTTTTAATTAGGATGTAATAACTCATTTTTTTTCTACGAAAGTACTAATATCCAGAAATATGGTTTTTACACGATAATTCGAGTCTGATAATTAATTTTTTGAAAATTATTTTCTCAAAATTTTTGTCCCCAAAAAATACAAAAAATATCAAATTTTTTTTCCTTTTTGCATGTAGTACCTAATTTTTGTCTATGGTAGTATTAGTTTTAGAAATATCGTTTACAGTCAAATAATAGATCTGATAAGTAATTTTTTTTGAAAAATTTTTTGCATTAAAAAATAAAATAAACAGCAATAATTTTATTATTTTGGACGTAGCACTTCAATTTTTCCCATGAAAATAATAATATCTAAAATTATCTCCAAGCTGATAATACCAATTTTTTTTTTCTTTTTGGACGTAGTACCTAACTTATTTCCTTTAAAGTACTTATATTTAGAAATGTACTAGAAAAAATTTTTAACCCATAAGTAATTATTTACTTTTTCATGTAAATTAAACAAGGAAATAAATAAATTTGAACTCATTTTAACATACTTAATATACTTATTATTTTAAGTTTGTGATTTTCTTAAAAAATATTAATGTAACCCAATAAAAATGGTTCTAAAACAATGTTCTAAACAACTCTAAAACAATTTCTCTTTGAGCAACCAAAATTTTGACATACCTTTTGTATAATTATTTTTTAAGATAAGTCAAGTTATAGTACTTAGGAAAATAGTATTTTCAAAATTTTTTATACAAGTTAATTAATTTTTCAAAATTATTTTTGTAAAAATATAAATTGGAATACATTACTATTTTTTAAGAAAATCACAAATTTAAAACCGTAAGTATACTAAGTATAAATGTTAAAAACTTTCAAAATTTAATTATTTCCTTGTTTAATTTACATGAAAAAGTAAATAATTACTTATTACTCCAGTCAAAATACAGGGGGGGGGGAGGGTTGTATTTTCACTGGCGAACACGAGATTTGCTCTACTATAGGTTTTTTGGGTCGCTGGACACGAAAATCGGGATCAAGAATTTCGACTTCTTTTTCATAAATAATCAATATTTCACCCCTAAATTGGCTACAACTCCCCCCCCCAAGGGGGTGTTTTGCTATTTTACCACTTTGAGCATCCAGGATATATCCATATAGGTTTTTTGGGTCGCTAATCAAGAATTTCGACTCCATTTTCACAAATAATCAATATTTCACCCCTAAATTGACTAAAACTCCCCCCCCAAGGGGGTGTTTTGCTATTTTACCACTTTGAGCATCCAGGATATGTTCATATAGGTTTTTTGGGTCGTTAATCAAGAATTTCGACTCCTTTTTCACAAATAATCAATATTTCACCCCTAAATTGGCTAAAAACCCGCCCCCAAGGGGGTGTTTTGCTATTTTACCACTTTGAGCATCCAGCAGGCGCGCACACACGCTATAGGCTACTTAGGCTGTAGCCTACCCTTTCAAGGCATCTTTTTCACAAATATTTTAATTTTTTTCATATATTTTAAAAAATTTATCATTATTAGCCTACCCCAGCGCAACTTTCTGTGTGCGCGCCTGATCCAGGATATGTTCATATAGGTTTTTTGGGTCGCTAATCATGAATTTCGAATCCTTTTTCACAAATAATCAATATTTCACCCTTAAAATAGCTACAAATACCCCAAAATGTAAAAAATAAACTTTATAATAATTTAATATTTATAATTAAATTTAATATAGACATTTTTTTTAATTGAATAGGGTGAAGATGGTCAAAGTGCGAAAATAGTAAAAACCCCCTTGGGGGGGGGGGTGAGTTTTAGCCAATTTAGGGGTGAAATATTGATTATTTGTGAAAAAGGAGTCGAAATTCTTGATTAGCGACCCAAAAAACCCATATGGATATATCCTGGATGCTCAAAGTGGTAAAATAGCAAAACACCCCCTTGGGGGGGGGGGGAGTTTTAGCCAATTTAGGGGTGAAATATTGATTATTTGTGAAAAAGGAGTCGAAATTCTTGATTAGCGACCCAAAAAACCCATATGGATATATCCTGGATGCTCAAAGTGGTAAAATAGCAAAACACCCCCTTGGGGGGGGGGTTTTAGCCAATTTAGGGGTGAAATATTGATTATTTGTGAAAAAGGAGTCGAAATTCTTGATTAGCGACCCAAAAAACCTATATGGATATATCCTGGATGCTCAAAGTGGTAAAATAGCAAAACACCCCCTTGGGGGGGGGGGAGTTGTAGCCAATTTAGGGGTGAAATATTGATTATTTATGAAAAAGAAGTCGAAATTCTTGATCAGCGACCCAAAGAACCCGTATGGTGCCAATCTGAGCGCTCAAATTGCAAATATGTAAAAAAAACCCCTTTTTGGGGGTAGTTTTTGCAAATTTAAGGGTGAAGCCCCAATTTCTCACTCAAATGACCCCGATTTTCGTGTTCAGCGACGCAAAAAACCTATAGTAGAGCAAATCTCGTGTTCGCCAGTGAAAATACAACCAAACCCGTATTTTGACTGTAGTATATGGGTTAAAAATAATTTTTTTTTCTAGTACGCTTTTTTTGACTATTTTCCCTCATTTTTGAGCGTCAAATGAAAATTTCCGGAAAAATAATGCAAGGGAAATTTCATATGAAAAAACTGTACCTTCGGACCTCTGAAACTTTTCGGGTATACACGAAGACCGACCCGACCTGACCCGAAGCTTCGGGTCGGGTAACCGTGTATCCCTAGCTGCAACCTCATCAGTTAACCAAAACACTTTTTTATAGCTTACTTTTTTTGGTACCTTTGAAACGCTGTAAACCGTGTTTTTTTATCAATGATCCTCTTTTCACTATAGCCAATTAACCTAACGGTAATTTTCGATTAAAAATGACCAATTTTTAAATTTGTTTAAATTACTGCCAAAAGTGTAATTTTTGACGAAATTGAGTTTTATAGGCCTTAAAAATTTTTTACAAGCTTCAATTATTTAAAAATTTTTTACTCGTCTCTTTTCTTTTCAAAGATAATGATATAAATTGACTTATAACATGGAACATGTTCATTGGATGGGGTATTTGAAAAAGTTTATCTCGGCAGGGGTGGGGGGTGAAAAAGTGACACTTTTAGGGGGAGGGGGGTGAAATGGACTTATAATATTTTCAATTTAGAGACTTAGAATTTAATTTAAAGTGGGAGTCAGGGCCTGATCAGGCCCTGATAATTACAAGAACTTAGAATACTTTAAGTTTATGGATTTAGGATAATTTATATTTCAAGATTTATTGTAATTTCGGTTTTTGGATTTATTATTGTTATGAGTGAACATGTTCCATGCTCGTTGGTTGTGTAATTACACAAACAGGTTATAAATTTTTTTTTAAATCCTGAAATTGAGACTCTGACTATAAATTATCATCTCTGGTTAACTTTTTATTGAAAAGCGGTGAGTAAAGAATTTTTCTGTACATTAGCCACGAAAGTACGACTCCTGGCCGCTGCGTGGCCGAGGAAATCGAAATTTCTTGCTACCTACTGTCGCAAAAAAATTTTATACGGCCCTTGTCCATAAATAAAGAAAGGCTTCGCCTTGAAGGGTAATTTACGTGCGATTTGGGCCATTCTTTACTTTTCTGAACACGAGCTGTAAATATACTATTTGAAAATTTGAAGCTTGTAGAAAATTTTTAAGACCTATAAAGCTCAATAATACTTTTTACCACCAATTATACTTTTATTATTTATTTAATGAAGAAAGTCATTTTTAGATAACTGTTTTAGTTTCAATACTAGGATTCTAAGAATTTTAAATTCTTAATCAGAACGTTATTATTATAATTATAATAAGGCACATAATTATACTTTCAGGAAATCTATATGGTACGTAATGTAACACTGTAAAATGTAACTTTCTTATATTAACAAAAAAATTAAAGCATTTTCGAAAAGTTAGTAAATTTTCAAAAAAATTTGTAAATATTCGAAAAAAATCGTATATAATTACTAAATTTAGTATATTAAAAAAAAATTCGAGTAGGTATTTTCGATTTTTTTTAGGGATTCGCAAGAAAAATTGATAATTTACCATTTTTTTTCGAAAATTTACAAAAAATAGTTGTAAATTTCCGAAAAATAGTTGTGAATTTACAACTTTTTTCGTAAAATCACAAAAAAAAATCGAGAATTCTCGAATTTTTCGACAATATACTAAATTTAGTTAATTTACGATTTTTATCGAATATTTACAAAAATTTTTGAAAATTCACTAATTTTTCGAAAAAGTTCTATTTTTTTTGTAAATCTAAGAAAGTTACTTTTTACAGTGTATAACATTAAATTTGCTGTCTTGGAGTCACTGGATAATCTCAATTATCTCCTAAATATATTTATAAAATCTATTTAGCACTATACTATTGGGCAAGAGACTCGGCACCACATTTCTTGTCACTGTACATTGAAAAAAAATTCCAGTTGCCACCTTTGGAGTTCCGGTCGTGACAGCTGGTTTTTTTTTAATGATTGCAAATGACTTTAAACTTGAAGAAAATTAAAAAATTATAAGGTTCACCTCGATTTTCACTCATTTAAAATGCTTAGCGGTAACCAAAAAAGTTTTTAATACTCTGCTAACTGGTGTTTTGTTAACAAATTACTAAAAAATTGTTACAAAAAATAAATAATGCCCAAAAAACGGGATATTAGTCCCATTGGGACAGATTGAGTTTTAAATGGTTTACTATTGGAGGGATTTGATAATTTATACAGACAAAAAAGTGTATAAATATAGAATCTTAAATTCAGAAATTAATGTTTATTTTTAGGAAATTTGTTCATTATAAATATTATTTGAAAATAAGTCATGCTTGAACTCTCAAAAGAAGAATAGTAAAATTAATCTTTACGATATTAATAAACAGAGTCAGTAGATTGAAAAATATTGATAAATATATAATCAAAAAATTAGTTAATTTTCTAAAAAAATTGAAGTTTTACTTAATAATACTTAATAAATTAAAATATTAAAATATTAATTAATATTTATATTTATTAAAATAATTTATGTCACTCTGGTACGTTATAATAAAAAAGGGGAGACTATGTAAAAGCTTCCACGTACAACAGAGAAAGAGACAAAAATTGTTTAAATACAATTAATTTGTTCAGTATTCGTCGCTATATATAATCCATGATTAATTAATAAATTAAGTTATTAAATCATAATTAATTTAGAAATTTTTTTTATTTGTTTAACTCAACACTGATTCCTTTCCCCGATGTATGATAGCCCCAACTTCAGGAACCGTAGTTCGTTGTGCGGTTGCAGCCAACTTATGATAAAAGTACTAGCATTTGCTCGGACATTTTTGTGTCCATGAGTAGAGAAAAACTGCCAAAACGAAAATACCACTCGAGTATTACCGGTTACTCTTAAGTTCGATTATCAAAACAATTTTTTAGTAAGCAAGTCAGAACATCAAATTATCTTTTAAATCATCCTGTATTTGATATCTCGAGATTTTTTGATAAAATAGATCCAATAGCCAAAAATTATACTTTTCGTTTTACGAGTGTAATAATTGTTAAAAGTTTGCGATTATTTAGGGGTTAAATTTCTTTGAACTAGAACGAATGGCGTTTATTGACCAAAATTGACATTTCGCGCTTAAGTAAAAAAAATTGTTTTCAAATTTTAATTTTAATAAGTAAATGCACTTGGTACTAGTTCAAACGTTTAGAAAGATTTTGCAATTCTATTAATTTTTTTGGCCGTAAAGCGAAAAGTACGAAATTCTTGGTATTGAAGCCCCGGTAGGATTCCATATTGAGCAGGAAATTGAAAAAACAGTCTTCAGCCCAACCAAAGCCCAACCTAAAGACCTGGTTTGGAAGGTTTGGATGATTTCACTCAGAAGGGCTCTTCATTGATTTAAGGGTCTTAAATATTTAATAAATAAAGAATAATATAAGAGGAAAAAAATAAATACAGCAAAAAAATAATTTTCTAGTGAGTATTTTTATTGATGGCTGACCCTTTTTCTGTCATTTAATTGTATTTTCTACATTTATGTACATTTAATTTATTTTCTTTTTTAAAATCTTACTTGTATTTAAATTTATAGTAAAAATAATATTGACATTTTCACTTAGAAAAATTATATGTACTTACTTGCTTATCTTTTAATAATTATACAAATATAATAAATTTAAATTTTGTTTAAATTCATACTCATAAAAAATAAAATCAATAGTTTATAAAAAATATTTTATATTCTTTTTATTAGACTTTTTTTGTATGCTCTTTAAGAAAATTAAATTTTTTTATATTTATATTTACAAATTATCCACTTTACAGAACATAAAGTATTTAAATGTTTAAAAGAAGAACAAAGGAGATTGAATTGATTTTCAAAAAGTTGAATATTATGAGAATTTCTAGTGAGTTTAAAATATGATTAGGTAGTCATGCAGAATACTATTTTTATTGAATTATTTACCCGTAAAATGGTCCCGCATGCGTGGTTAAAAGATAATAAAAAATCTCTTTTGTCCTTCTTTCATTTTGAGAGAAAAAAATTTCTTACTTTCGTTGTCTAAAATTTAAAATAAATAATTTTCAACATTTAGGAATAAATGACTTTTTATATTGGCTATCAATACGATTAAATTTTCAAGCTTGTATCATTTTAAAATATAATGCAATTCCAAATTCAGTACGTGTGCTTACTGTATAGTTGGTGTCACAATTAATTTTTTTTTTTTTTTAGTTAAACTTAAGTTACTCTAGGACTATACACAACATTTAGCATTATGGAAACATTCAAGTTAAAAATATCACCTATAACTTTTTTTTTTAGTTTTAAAAAAATATAATAAATCTATATTCTTACTTTAAATATTTTATAAAATAATTAATAAATATATTATCTCACATTTTAAATGAAGTTATACATCAACAAAGTATACATTTAATGTTATTACAATCAAACCATTTTTTTTTCTTCATTCAGTATAATCATCTACGACATATACAAAAGTTTTGAAGAATCGTTTGAAATCTGCATGTAGTCTACAGAATTTCAAAAAATACTTCCTTATAATCACAATATTTTCTTTTAATTTTCCTTAAAAATTATAATACATTGAGATCAGAATTTTTTTTAAACATTTTATTATTTGACAAAGACTCAACGCATATTTAACAGTCCATAACATTATTTTTTTGTTCATTAGTATTTTATTATTTATATGACACGTATCACCTATATAATTATTCAAAATATTAAAAATCGCTTTAAACTTAACTTTTGATAAGTTTTAATAGCTCGTGGCATATTTTCCTTTTAAGATATCGAGCAAGTTTCGATTTCTTCCTCAATTTTTATATCTATCGATTCAGGAATGATTCTTTTTAATACTTATAAATATTTTGTTCCTTTTAAAAATTTAACAAACGACGTCAAACAATTAATAACTATTATTATTATTTTTTTTTTATTTTAATGTTCTTCCACAGCACATTTTTTTTTTATTTTTAAATCTAAAACTTTTTTTAAAAAAATTATTTTAACTACAAATAGGCCGTATGTTTGCTACTGTGTTCAAGAGCCGCCAAAACATCTTGCTTTTGCCTAACATATAACCGACCCTTTTTCCATGGATTTTGTAATTGAAGTGGTTTGAAGTCATCCCTGAGACACCGTTCCCTAGCACCTATCACAGCAACCAGACAAAAATTCTGAAGCTCTTCTGGCGCATAAACCGGACCATTTAATCCTTTTAACACTACAGCCATATTTAATTGTTTAACTACTAGATCAACAACTTCGCGGGCAGTTGTACGTGGTGTTACGTGAAGTTTTAAACTCGTGCCTGATGCTAATCCAGTTTCATATGCCGCGTATACCTAAGCAAAATAAATTCATTACATTTTAAGTTTCATCTCAATATTCGAATAATTAAATGAAGATCAAGAAATTTAAATGTTTACCTGTAATATACCAGGTAAGGGAGCAGGCATTAGCGTCGCATCATCTTTTTCATAACCATGAGTATCCGTTGATGAAGTAGCTATCGCAGCAACGCTTGCCGTGGGTTTAACATGTTTACTTTTAGAATACGGTTTTGAAGGTACATTAGAATTCGGAGTGGAATTTTCGTCACTACTAATGGAATGTAAACTATCTGAAACAGTATTGCTAACACTTAACAAGCTTGCAGTATTTGGCATTGGAGCTGATCCTCCTAACTGTACTCCGCTTGACATGATTGGTTTGATACTTAACAGCGGACTGGTAGTTGCTGAAACTGAAGTTACAGTAGAAGGCCTATGCCTCGGACTTTGCTTGTATTTACTTAAAAGTAACGTATCTTCTGATTTCGAAGGAGGAAGTCTTGGTGGTGGTTGAGGAGCCAAATGACTACGGGAATTTGATACGGTTCCAGAATAATTTCCTCCACTACTTCCTTCACAGCTGACTGATTTATTAGGTTCTGAGGACGTTGAACAGTTCGAAACGTTGCTACCTTTCCGAACATACTGCCCGCAGGGCAATTGTTGTTCACTTTTGCTGAATTCTGTCGACAAGAGATTCGTTGAACAAGATGCTGAATTGGCAACATTTGGACCTGGCCAACTTCCTCGCCCAGGACTAGATTTAACAAGTTTGGGATCTCGCGGTGGAAGAAGAAGTAAGCTGCGTTTCAGGCTATTACCTGATGATTTGTTTCTATCCAAGTTTAAAAGATGTCGGATGCTGATTCCTGCAGGTTGACTGGCTGCAAGCATCTGAATAAAAATAAATAATAAAATGTTTAATACATATGTTATAGTTTTTATGAAATAAATTATTTTTATTTTCATACTAACACTTGTTTGATAGGTAGTTCCACGATCTCTTGCAAAGGTAATAACGTCTATGAGCCACCTAGCACCTTTCCATACAACGTTCACTTGAGATTGAATATCTTGTAGTTTATTTAATTTATCTTTGGCGATAGATACTTCAGTGGTACTAAAGGCTTCACGATGATTATGTTGAGCTTGAGCTGTATCAAGCTCTAAAATACAGCTAAGCCTTGAATACTTATTGATAACACTTTTTTGATAAGTATTTAGATGTACCATTTCAAAAACTTGTACTGGAAGGGATAATAAATCACCGCGTTGTAATAAAATTTCACGCGTACCAGGTACTGAGCATGCAGTTTCTGGTGGTGGTACAACAATTAAAAATGAAACATCTGGGGTTAAGTCTATTACTTCAGCGTCATATAATCGATGAACTGCTATTTCTTCTTGACTGATATCCATAAAACTTAACAGACGCCTTGCAGCACTCGCTACTGAATCAATAAATACTTTCTGCTGTTCGGTACCTTGCAATTCATTTGATACATTTTCTTTTTCTTCGCTTTCCTGGTAAATATTTGGATCAGAGCTTTGCAACCGCGATATACGTTTAAAAAATTCCCATTCGTCACTGAAAATGTTATATATTAATTTGCTTGGATTTTCAATAACCAGATGAAATAAGTAATGTTTTATATCAAAATAGTAAGATTAGTGTCACTAAATAGCAGGAATAATATATATAAAGCATATTTGCGTGCTAGGAGACTTTTAATTTCTTAATTTTGAAAAATAGGTCGCTTAACCAATTTAGTGTTTTCTAAGGGATGTGGAATTGGAAATTTTTAGATTTGCGGAACAAACATAGGAAATAAAGCCATCTAGAGACAAAACTTTGAAAAAATTTGAATTCAGCGGGAAATTTTACAGAGAATTTTACCCAAAACTATTTTCAATAATATTTTAACTGGTTTAATTAAAAGATTACGAAAAGATTGCATGAAATATAAAAAATGGTCAAAAACGTAATTTGGGTCTAATTTGGACAAATTTGCACCTATATATGGGTATTTTTCACAGGAACGGTATAATTAGTACCCGCCCTCACTTATATCCGAAACGAGAGCTTTTTTGCACATTTTTTTCTTTTAAAAACTTAACAAATAATTTTAGGTACCAAAAATTCATTTTTTTCAACAAAAAAAATTTTTAGACCAGTTTTTTTGCAGTCCTCTTAACGTATCGTCGTATTCAAGTCTGTCCCTTGGTTTTAGCTATTTTTAAGATTCCCACTATTTTCATAGTAGTCTCAAAATTTTAAAAACGTCCACATAAATAAAAAATCCTATAAGAATAACACGTAGAATTTATTTTTACATTTGTAGCAGTACTATTTGAAAAATGGGGTGTGAGGTTACCTGACCCGAAGCTTCGGGCGGTCTTGGATTTATTCGGGTCAGTTCGGGTCGGGTCGGTCTTTGATTATACCCGAAAAGCTTCAGGGGTCTGAAGGTACAGTTTTCACGTGGGAAATTTCCCTGGTATTACGATCCTATTAAGCTTTTTTTTTAGCAAGTCATTTTTTTATCCTTTTATTCTAATTTTTAAGAGAGAATAGAAATTTTTCGCAAAAAGGATGATAGGATCGTAATGCCAGGGAAATTTCCCACCTAAAAACTGTACCATCAGATCCCTGAAGCTTTTCGGGTATAACCGAAGATCTACCCGTCCGAAAAAAATAAGACCGAACTTTTGGGCGGGTAGCCGAAAATTCGGGTAATCGTACACCCCTAGTAGGTATACATATAAAAAATTGGGCCTCAAAATGGTTCGAATCGGGGGATAAGTTCTGGTAACCGTATGGTTTCTTATTTATAATATACGAATCTTGGTAGTAATATTTAAAAGTGATTAAGGGCGTTCTACCCACCACAGTTGTTTTTTGCTCAGCATATTTGTGTTATATTTCAGTTACAAATATGTTGCACAAAAAACACCTAGTGGGGGATAGAACGACCTTAAATGATCTATTTATAATATTAAGATTCTTATTTTTTTGGTAAATGGTATAATACATAAATCAGGGGCTCTATACTAATGGGTTTTTTGGGATTATATACATCCTCCCCTCTTCCCTATTTTGGTTCCTCAAAGAGGAACCATTGTGTTAGGTCAAAATTTTTTTTTTGAGTTTTTGGCATATAAGCACGTTTTGGGACCCCATGTGTGTGTGTGTGTGTGTGTGTGTGTACGTATGTATGTAATCGGTGATATTTCACAAGTATTATGGAATTAAGACCTAATTTTTTTTTCTGGTCAGCGGCCAGAAAGCACGTATTTCCCGGCCGCTGCGCGTCCGGCAAAGACGTGTTTTCTCGCCACTGATGCAGAAAAATCGTATACGACCCTCGGCCATAAAAAAAGAATGCCCCAAATCGCAGTTTACCATCCTCGGCTTCGCCTCGGAAGGTAATTTACGTGCGATTTGGGACATTCTTTATTTTTCTGGCCATAGGTCGTAATATACTATTTCAAAAATTTTTTCACCAAAAAAGCTCGAGGTACTTTTTTTTTTTTTTAATTTGGATGTAATACCTCATTTATTTCCACGAAAGTACTTATATTTGAAAGTAAGGTTTTCACATGATATCTCGAATCGGATACTTAATTTTCTGAAAATTTTTTTCCTAAAATTTTTTTCTCAAAAAAATACAAAAAATATTAATTTTTTTTTTCTTTTTGGACGTAGTACTTAATTTATTTCCACGGAAGTACTAGTTTTAAGAACCTCGTTTATAGTAATTTTTTGGATCTGATACTTAATTTTTTCAAAATTTTTTTCTCAAGATTAAAAAAAAAGCAAAATAAAAAAAACTGCAATATTTTTTTTTTTTTTGGTGTAATACCTCATTTAATTCTATGAAAGTACTAATATCTGAAAATAATGTAACCAGTGATATTTCAAAACCATTATCTAATTAAGACCTAATTTTTTTTCCAACAATTTTTTTTAAAAAAAAATTTCAAACCTCCTTTTTTTTTTTTTAATTTGGATGTAATACCTCATTCATTTCCATGAAAGTACTTATATTTGTTAGTATGGTTTTTACTAGATATCTTCAATCTGATATTTAATTTTTTGAAAATTTTTTTCCTAAAATTTTTTTCACAAAAAAATACAAAAAATACCAAACTTTTTTTTCTTTTTGGGTGTAGTACCCAATTTATTTCCATGGAAGTACTAGTTTTAAGAACCTCGTTTATAGTAATTTTTTGGATCTGATACTTAGTTTTTTCAAAATTTTTTTCTCAAGATTAAAAAAAAAGAAAAATAAAAAAAACTGCAATATTTTTTTTTTTTTGGTGTAATACCTCATTTAATTCTATGAAAGTGCAAGAATCTGAAAATATTGTAACTAGTGATATTTTAAAACCATTATCGAATTATGACCTAATTTTTTTTCTAAACATTTTTTTATTAAAAAAATACATAAAACACCAAATTTATTTTTCGTTTTGGACATATCTAATTTATTTTAATGAGAGTACAAGTTTTAGAAATTTAGTTTATACAAATTTTTTGTATCCGATCACTATTTTTGGTTCCTCAAAGAGGAACCATTGTGTTAGGTCAAATTTTGATTTTCTATTTTTTGGCATATAAGCACGTTTTGGGACCCCAGGAAGCTAAAAAACCGGTTTTTAAAAAAAGTCTGTATGTGTGTGTGTGTGTGTGTGTGTGTACGTACGTATGTAATCGATGATATTTCACAAACATTATGGAATTAAGACCTAATTTTTTTTTCAAAAATTTTTTTACCAAAAAAGCTCGAGGTACTTTTTTTTTTTTTTAATTTGGATGTAATACCTTATTTAATCCATGAAAGTACTTATATTTGAAAGTATGGTTTTCACATGATATTTTGAATCGGATACTTAATTTTTTGAAAATTTTTTTCCCAAAAATTTTTTTATAAAAAAATACAAAAAACACCAAATTTTTTTTTTTTTTTGAACGTAGTACCTAATTTATTTCTATGAAAGTACTAGTTTTAGAAAGTTTGTTTATAGTAATTTTTTGGATCTAATACCGAATTTTTTCAAAATTTTTAACAAAAAAATTAAGTATGATTGCATGCTTCTAATCGGTGATATCTGTGGTATATCGAAGTATTAAGTTCATTGTTTGAGGAACCTTAGTGCCAGCTAGTTGGCAGGGTATTTTCATCTGTGACAAAATTTTCCGGAATACAGCTATGCTAGTGCTATTTAGAAGCAGTTATTTATTAAACTTACACTGATACGTGAGAGTTATCTCTTATTTTACAATGAGGTAAGACGTTTGGTGATTTTGTAGGAACAACAACTTGGATGGAATCGACGCTGCTTTGTAATTTTAAGTAACCAAGGTATAAACCTTTCGAAAGCTTAATACTGCTGACTTGATGATAAGTTATTTGATCCTGAATACTGGCCATTAAAATATCAGCAACATTACTATCGTCATGTGCTATAATTTTTTTTGTTACTTTACTAATAGGTAACCATCTACTGTTTAAAACTGATACTAATTTCGGAGATTTGACATAATTTATTGAACTGAAAACCATTGTACTATTGATATCTCTTATTGGTTTGTGATAAAACTGACCGAGATCCTGAATGCAGAGTGCGGCCTGATAAAAAACAAATACAGATATCGAGTAAAAAATCGTTAGTATTCAAAAAATTGCTTATCTTACCTGCATTTGCGTGGCAGCCTGTAATAATTTTATCCTGAAATGATTAGTTGAGCTTGTATGACTTTTTTCCATTTCTTGCCTTAACGATTTAACGTCATCCCATGTACACGCGACTTTCATAAACCAATGGAAATCGTTATAAATACAACTTGGATAAGTTTCGTCAATTTCAATAACCGGTAAAAAGTCTTCATTTGTAACGAGTACTTTATCTTCATGGTATAGAAGGCATGCTAAAAATACACCACGACGCAAATTTTTTTGAAATTTACTCGTCGCTGTAAATAATTGTTTTATCGTTGTCTTTTTTTTATGATTACGGCGTTGTAATGCTGGTGTTTCTTGAATGTACTCTGGTCCTCTTACGTCGATAAACAGCGTGTCCAATTGTTGTAGACGACCAGCAAATCTAGGTAATCGACCATCTACATCTCTCCAACCTGAAATTTTTTTTTAATTTGATTTTTTAAAAAATGTATTTTTCAAAATATTTTTTGGTTATTCACGTTTCACAACCATTTTAAAATAAAACTTTAAAAAAAATATTTCTAAGCCAGTATCTGCAATATAAAAGCACGAATAAAAGAATAATTTAATTTATCCAGCTTTTTTTAACAAAGGAGAAATAGATTTTTCTCTGAACATATAAATGAGCTTTTTATTTTTTTCTTTCATATATTTTCAATTTATTTTTTTATTATAGTTTTAATAAATTTTATTTTATACTCACTACTTGGTATGACGTAAGGAGGTGTCGATGCCCTATATCTGCTATATCCTTTGAGATTTCCAGCCGAGGATCTGAAATAATATCTATGGCCTTGTAAAAGACCATCTACTTGACATTCTTTTTGTTTCATATCCAAAACTTCTCTTTCACCGCAAATCAGAGAGAAATCTTCATTAGTACTCCATTGAATTTTAAACTTTGTGCAAATTGGAGAGTCATTAGATTCCGATTCTTGAAACCTTGCAGTTATCGAGTTTGTACCTGTGACTTCTATCGATACAACGTGTGGCATGTCCGGGGGTCCTTTAAGATAAATAGCAATAATTAGTGCATTTGATAGTAATTAAAGTTAATCAGTTTTTATAAGCCATCGGTTGACGCTTGATTACAGAGAATAGGGTCAGTGGTAGTTGTAAATTGCCTTTTCTACTAGGATATTTCAAACTGATTAGCACTAACGAAAAGCTTTTACACCTATTTGATTATATCGTTATGTACATTTCTTGTTAACTTTTATACTATCGTGTTTCATTTTCATTTTCATTTTCATTTTATTGATCTTTATTTGGTTAATTTAGTGCTTTTGTATGTTAAATGTTTATTTATGTTAAAGTTATACACAATGCACGCAATAAATATTCCTTATTTCGTGTCAAATAATAATTAACAATTTTTTGGCTTTTTTCGAAAATAATTTAATGTGATTATAAAAATTTTCTTATTTCAAAAGAATTCCAATAATACAATACGAGAGAAAATTTTTTATCGCTATTATACAAGTGTTAGGTATACTTCTTACACGTACAGTAGAAAAGTAGTAATACATATCGATCAGTTTTTTTTTTCAACTAAGATTATCTCGATAATTGAACAATTTTTTTTAATCCTAGACTAAAATATTAATACAAAGAAAAACAATTCTTAGCAGAGTTTCTGATAATTTTTCTTACAAAGACTTGCTTTTCTACAAACTTTTTGATAAACATTGAAAACAGTTTAAATTTTTCGTAATTTGTATCGTAGTATACTCTACTGGAAAATTACTCTATTTTAGAATTAACCATTTACGTTTTGACTCAGGATTTCGCTACATTTTTTTTTGTCTTCGTTTTGCTTTAACACGAAATATAAAAGTTATAATCAAGGTTTGACATAAAATATTTTTACCAGAAATAAATTTAACACGAATATTTTTATTCATTTTCACATCAATAATATAACCATTAGTAATCATTGACACGAAAGAATCGTATAAAAATTAAAATGTAATTTTTTTTTTTCATACAAAAATAATTGAAACGTAAATTTTTGACACCAATAAATCTTTTGAATTCAATTTTCTATAAGGATTTTTTATAAACTCTAAGAAAACCTTTTTATTAAATACGTTTTACGGCTGTTTTTTTATTAAAGGTTAATTAATTTATATGTTCAAAATAAACATTAGTGGGAATACTTTAGGTCTCATTAAAACCTTTTAGATGCAAATAAATATGCTTAGTGTGTTCCCAAGTTATCAGTTATTGATTTATAGAAGGTATTCGACCATGTGACTAAATGGATTTAGGTAAATATAAATATAAAATATCAATATTTTTCTAACGGTTTCCGTCATTTACTTTAAAAATTACCACTAATCAGATTACTTCAGAAAGTATTTTATGTAATTTGAAAAATAAACTTACTTGCTTGATCGAACCCTAATAACATTTTCCTAAGTGCTCTAGCCCTTCTTTCCCATAGTGCCAACTGTTTGTCTTCTGCGCTGCCTCCACATCCAGTAAGATTATTGTGTTGAGAAGAGAAACTACCTCTATGACTTTGGGCTGATGGAGGTTCGAGGAGTGAACTACCACTTCCACCAGAACCTGGACTCGGACCTCCACCACCTAATTCTTGTACCCTGTGTTCAGCCTCCGATAATAATAACGCCAAATGGCTACCCAAAGATTCTGGAGATTTGACTGAAAAATTCATACAAAATTTAATTGTATTTTCATGCTTTTACTTCAAATCCATAAGTTTTTCAGACAGTTTTATTTTCGCAACATACGACTACACTGTAAAAAGTAGGTTCCTTAGATTAACAAAAAAAATAAAATGTTTTAGAAAAAATAGTAAATTTCAAAAAAAATTTTACACTGTAAAAAGTAACTTCCTTAGATTAATAAAAAAGAATAGAATGCCTTTGAATTAGTAAATTTTTAAAAAAATTTGTAAATATTTGATAAAAATCGTAAATTTACTAAATTTAGTATTATATTAACGAAAAATTCGAAAATTCTGAATTTTTTTTAGTCAATTTACGAAAAAATGGGTAAATTCACAACTATTTTTTGTAAATTTACAACTATTTTTTGTAAATTTTTGAAAAAAAATTGTAAATTATCAATTTTTCTTGCGAATTTATAAAAAAAAATCGAGAATTCTCAAAATTTTCGATAATATACTAAATTTAGTAAATTTACAATATTTTTCGAATATTTACAAATTTTTTTTAAAATTTACTAATTTTTCGAAAATGTTCTAATTTTTTTTGTTAATATGAAGAAGTTACTTTTTACAGTGTAGTATATTATCGAAAAGTTGGAGAATTTTCGTTTTTTTTTTTGAATTTACGAAAAAAGTTGTAAATTCACAACTAATTTACGAAAAAAGTTGTAAATTCACAACTATTTTTCGTAAATTTAAACTACTTTTTGTTTTTGAAAAAAAAATGTGAATTATTATTTTTTCTTGCGAATTAGGTAACAAAAAAAAAAAAAATGAGATAACTGGAATTTTTTGTTAATATACTAAATTTAGTAAATTTATGATTTTTTTCTCGAAAATGTTCATATTTTTTCCTTATATAAGTAAGTTACTTTTTACAGTGTAGTAATAAATGATTTTAATACGAAAATCATAGGGGCTTTTATTAAAAACTAGCTCATTAGTTCAAAATAATAATAAGTTGAATCTAGGTTACTCCGATTGTTTGTTTATTTTTATTTGGAAAAGTAAGTAATAAATTTTTGTTTCGAAGATACTACTATTCTAAAAGGATTTTAAGGAATAAGCAATAAAATGATATTATATTTGAAATTGCCCAGAAAACCAGCTTAAAACGCAGCTTCGCAATAACCATAAATTAAGTTAATGTCGAAAACAACAACTAAAACAACTAAAACAACTAAAGTCAAAAGCATAATATAATATAAATTATAAATTCCAGAGTAAGTTTATGTATTCATGGAGACGATGAAATATAAATTCCGTTTGAAAATTGAAGTGTTTCTAAAGTCGTTATTAGCAATGCCAACAGAAATGTGAATTTATCCGAACATAGCTCCGTTCTTGCATTTATCAATCTGATGAATGAATATTATTATCATTATTATTTATTATAGTTATTATTATCAGCTAACAAGAAATAATCCATGCAAAACTCGGCTAATTTATATTCACTGACAGTTTTGATACGTTCGGATTTAACGATCCTAAAGTATATGCTTGGCAATTGTTAAATTTTCAATAAAAAGTCGTTAAGCACTTTATTTTATTGTCATTTTATGTAATATGCATTAAGGTCAAAATTTTGTATTTTTAGAAGTAATAATTAGCACTAATCGATTATTCTTATACTTTCTTTCCTCGATCCATCAATCAATCTTAAAGACTTCATTTTTTACACACAAGTAGCTATCTCTTTATTTTTAATACCTTAATTCATACATGATGGTCATTATCGAGCTATACGTTTCATTCACCGGCTTATTTCAATGTCGCAATTAATGTCAGTGCTCAGGGTAAATGCCTCCTTGCATATTCGCGTGCAACTTTTTTTTACTCGTTAAAATTTTTCTTTTTAAGTAAAAGTCAATTTTTTTAAAGCTAAACTGATTAAAATTTTTATTTTATTTAGGTGTTACTCTAATCTAAATGCTTTTTTACCTTTTATACAAAAGTTTTTTTTTTATAAGCATATTTCAATATAAATGCTTTAAAATTCATGCTTTTGTCACTAAACCAGGGATTATAGGTTTTATTGGATTTATGTTTTACTTTGAATATCTAACGTAAAAAAAATTTCGATCTTTTTTTCTCTAAGTTTATCTCAGCATTTTAAAATATTGAAAATAATAATCTCAGAAGCTTCTGACGTTAAGATCTGTGGTGGACGATAACAAATTCTCTAAGAAAGGTTTCGACTCACTTATTTCAAATTCTAGAAAAATGATCGCTCTTAGAAATATAGATTCATTGCTGATATACTCATTTTTATGTTTGAAATTTTTGACTGTTTGAAATTTGGATATTCGCGATTTATAATTTACGATATTCAATACTTTATTAATTAGCAAATATTTATTTCTAATAAAAAAATTTTGAAAAAATTCAAACGGAAGTTGGAGAAGATTATTTTATGGAGTAGTTTTAAAAGAGCAAAGAAGACCGGAAAGATTTTCATTGAGTTAACCAAAGTTGTTGTGGGAAGATATTGGATGACCCGGTGTAAAAAAATTTATGAACATTGTGGACAAAAAAGTTGGTTTACAAAATGGTTGTGCACAATTTTTTGAGTTTGTACAATATAATTAAAATTTTTCCTAAACTTCTAAAAATAAAGAACTACGCATCAAATTTTTCATAATTTTTATAATTAGTGACGACTTTTTTCGTCAATTATTTTTTTTTTAATTTAATTTTTTCTCTAAATTAAAATAAATTTAAGTGTACCTACTGGGTGTGCACCATTAAAAAAAAAAAATATATTTATTTAAAAAAATTTTTTTTTTTTTAGGGTCAGGGGAAAGTTTTGCTACTCTATTTATTTAATTTAGAATATTTTGGCATAAAAACTTTATAAATTTAATAAAAAATAAGGCCACTAAGTTTTTGGACAAAATTTTGGAGTATTTGAAATTTTGTCCAAAAACATACAGTTTTAATTTTAAATTTACTATCAATAGTAAATCTGCCTAGTAATTACCCGCAAAAGAATTTTTACATTGTAGTTACTTAATCTGAAGAAATAATGACAAAAAATTCAGTAACACAGAAAAGAATATCAGGAATTTTGAATATTCCAAATAAGATCAATGTTTCCGGATACGCGGTACCTTTTTTTTTGTAACAGAAATTTTTAATCAAAAATCCCGTAGTTTATGAAATTTGGTTCTAAAAACAGTTTTTATGTAATAAATTACAAGCCTTCGCCTATACCAAAGTTCAAGATAGAATATTTTTGAATTACACAAGATTCGTATACAGAAAGCTTTAGGTAAAAATAATTTAATAATTCAAAACAAACTTCAATATTTGTTATTTAGTTTTGAAGTAACTGCAAGTTGTTAGATACTATGTCGTCTGTTGTATTACAGAGGAAGTTAAGATAAATTTTTTTTTTTATACTTAAGTAATGTAATTGGTTAAGTCCATATTTAAAGAATAGTAAAAGTTAAATAACAATAAAATGTTTATTATTTATCTTGAACTACTTTTTTATTTACAATTAATTAAACTTTTTTTTTGCAAGTTTTGAAAAAATTCTACTTAAGTTGCTGGATTAGTCGATTTTAAAATTTTTACTCTTCCAGAGACAAGGTATTTTTAAAGCTTTGAGTTGGTATATAAATTTTTAAGCGCAGGAACTTTATAGCTTAAATCGAATTAATGTTTTTTTTTCTCTTTAAAACTAATTATCGATTTCTTTATTTTATACGTTCTCGTGGTATTTTAAATTTAACCAGTAATATAAAAGATTGAATTTATTTTTCTCTTAACTTAACTGAAACTCTTCTTTTTTTAATCCTCTTCCTATATAAATTAATTAATTTTAATTAGAGTCGAGTAAAAAAAGAATAATCGAAACGTCAATTAAAATTACGTATCATTATAAACTAATTAATCAAAATTCGATCATTTTATTTATTTAGCTAGGTTTTAAAAATCTTTTGTTATTATACTGCAATTTATAATAAACACATTTTGATGATTATGCGTAATAATAATTTTAACTCTAGAAATGAATTTAGCTCTGCTACTGTCGTTATTATTACGAGCATCAAATTCATCTAATAATAATCATTGTCAGTTATATTATAATAGACTAGGTTAGAAATAAAGACAAATTAAATGAATTCTCTAGATATAGCTTTTGTTTCCGTTAATTAGTTTCAATAAATTAATGTGTTTTATTATTATTTTTTAATTGCCAGGGATATCCGGTAAATTGAGCCTATTTTCTTTGATATCTTGAGGAATAGATTACATATTGTTAAGAAAAAAGCTCTCTTATAGATATATCCTCATTATCATCAATTTTCTCATCTTGTAAACATTTATAAATCCCATCACAACTCACATCAAGTTCTTTTCAGTTTTTTTTTGCTAATTCTTTACTATATATTTGAGAAATCGATCTAAACTATTTTTTTTTCTGAAAGTATTACTATAAACAAATACTTTTAGCCAACTTTAGCTACCCAGCTCAAATTCTTGATTTTTGGCACTCATTTTTATGTCTTTAGTCTATTTTGGTAATTTGATTTAAAATACTCTTATTTTTTCTCTAATCACTAACGATATTTTTTTTTATTTTCCATGGTTGTTTTAGGACAATAGTGATTGGGGTAATTTTCGATAAACGATAGTTTCTTATTGCCTATCGAAAAAATTTTCGATAAGATAATTATCGCTTATCGTTTATCGAGTAACTTACTCGTTTTAAAACTTTGAACTATGTATGGACGGTGAACTTTTATTCTTTCTTCAACCTGCAATAAAACGCTGAATTCTTCAATTTAATTAACGACAATTTTAAATGTGTGTTTTTCAAGAAGTAAGAAAAAAATAAAATCATTTCATTAGTACAGCAATTTATTAAAAAAGTTTCTATCATTCAGAATCAATAATCTAAAAACAGTATCAGATTTAAATAACATCAGTAAAAGTCCTGTTTCTTTTAAATAAGAATCTCGTAAGTCTTATTTTTGAAATTGGATCAGGTTGTTTAAAGTAACTATTCGCCCTACTAATCATATAATATTACTATTTCAGATAGTGAATTAGTGGGAAATTATAAAATATGAAAAAATGGTAATTTTCTTTTTTTAAATGGCCCTTGTAAATTAGAGGTAAAAACAGAAATTTTTTTATGTGGTAAAATTAGGTCAAAAACAAGTATTTTTTTGAATATTTTTTTTAATTTCTAAAGCACTTGTTTTTAACCTATTTTTACCTGTCAAAAAAATATCTGATTTCATCTCTAAAAAAAACCTGCGAATTTTGGATATTTTTTGATTTGGTTGCAAATTTTATTTCAGAGATTTCTCTTACATATATTAATAACTCAAACTAAACTTTTTAGGTCAGAACTAAATTCTACAGAAAATTTCTTATCTGAATTCAAAAGTAAAATTTTTTTTCAAGTTATTTATTATACTTTTTTTTTAGAATGCTTATTACGTTTTACAAAAAAAGTAAACAAATTTAGCTATTATTTTAAAGGACCAAAAAAGTGAAAATGACTGACAAAAATTCAAAAATGGTCCTAAAAAGCAAAAAATTCTTGGAGAATCTAATTTTTAGATATATTTTTAGAAAAAATTATTTTGTATTGATTTCTGCGACCCTCCAATCCAACTTGGGCATACTTGGCATGGAATATCTCATTTAATTTTCACATTTTTCTAAAAATCTATGGATACTTAAAGAATTGAATAAATTGGCCAATTTAAGTAGATTTTATAGTGAGTTGAATTTGGTAATTACTTTTTTTTGTATTTAAGTAACTAATATTATAAATATATTGTTAAAAATTGAAAAACTTTTTCATAAGTTTCTAATTTGAATAATTCTAGAGGAATCAAATACAAAAGTGTGTGCAAAAATCGAAAGCAATGTGACAAGGTCGTTTTATAAGAATTGTACCTTCCAGGTATTTTTCCATACATAAATAATTTTTCCTGCTGATTTTTTAACAAATAAAAGATTGCTCCGAAGGAAAAAGCGGTTTTAAGAGAAGCAAGTTTTTCGTTGATAACAAATTTGGTGTGTTTCAATATTATCTTTGAGTACCTAAAAATTTCTAATCTCCAACAAGTAAGCTAATTTTATCCGAAAAATTGTTGATCCAAGAAAAATAAAAACTAAACAAAATATTTGAGTCCAAATAATTTTTGAAAAAATGTTTATGTTAACAACGTAATTAAAAATAACGAGGAAACTTTATTTTAAATTTAAAACTGGCTGTATTGGGTGCGGTTTAGTTTAAAAAATATAAAATTAAAAAGTGAGTTAGTAAAAAATTTGCATAGTTAAAAAAAGATGAGAAAAAGTAAAACTGTCTGAATAATATCTATTTACATGATCATTAAAAAAGTTTAATTAAAATTTTATTAGTTTGTATAGTAAAGTAACTTACATTGATTACCTTCCTGTGCACCATACGTGACAAGCATTTTCGCTAATGGTCTATTATTACTTAATACCGCTACGTCCAATGGCGAAAGTCCGTCGCTATTTACGCTGTTTAAAGATAAAACAAATAATTATTTTTCTTACTGATAATTAAAAAGTATGTTTATGAAGGAAGTTTAAAACTTTTCCTCTTATTCAAATTATATCAATAAAGAAAGAAAGTTTAGCAAGAACAGAAAAGATATATTCAATTTTACTCTTAACTATTAATTAGAAAAGTTTAGTATCTTTTCAATAAATTGAACTAATCGATGAGAAATAAAATGATATACTCTAGATAAGTTAAATCTTACCTATTAACGTCCACGTCTGTTGATTCTAAAATCGTCCTTGCTTTATCCAAATGTCCGTTTTCAACGGCAGCGAACAGAGCTGTTAAAAGTAAAAGATAAATAATTATTTGTTTATGAAAAATCTATAACTTTTTCCTACAAACTAATCAAGAAAATAATCTTGTTTCTTATCCTCCCACAAATGACCTTATTAAATAACAAGCTGTGTGATTTAGCAAAATGAAAAAAAAAAGTACCATGCAAATGTATGTTGAGTGTCGGTTGCGCTGTTATCGAGTTGTTATATGTCGCTGATGTCAATTGGTGATCTTTTTGATGCTGCTTCTTTTTTCCAAAACCCTCCAGGAATTCCATCCCTTGAATCGAATGCAGCTCTGTTTCGTTTCGTTATTAAAATAAAACAAAAACACAAATAAGCAAATGAACATTTAATGAGTGTGTGTGAAAAAATATTTTTCATTCATTAAGAATATTGCATGTTTTGTAGTTTAAAAAAAAATACAAGCAAAGCTGAAATAAAAGCTCGTGTAACAAAATATGCATACTCATTGAATGTTAAAAGTCATAATTTCTGTATTTCGTAAAAGCAAAATAAATTTTTATTAACTCTAATTATAAATAAGTAAGTTAAGAGAAATTTTCGTTTAGGCTTCTTTGCTTTCTCTCTAAATGGATGTAATTAAATAACATTTTAATTAATTGCTAATTAGAAAAAAGTTCTAATTTCAAAAGGTTTGACTTTCAAAACGGAGGTTTTTGAAAATACGGAGTTTGCTTACAATATAAAATTTCTATATTCTCTTTATCCCTTATTTTAGCTAATTAAATATTTTGCAGAAAGAAATAAAAAGGAGGACGCTAATTAAAAGCATATTCTTTATTTTTGATTTTTAAAAAAAACATTTTTTACAGCTTAGCAGATAACATACTTGACGTTGAAGTATTGCTCGTTAAATTTCGTTGCGTTCCGGCTATTAATGGCTCAATTTCCTTTGAATCTCTTGCATTCTTTTTTCTATTATTTTTCTGTCGTTTTGTTCGTTAAAATAAAAAAAAGTTTTTTTAATTAAAAAGTTAGCTACGGCCAATAACAAAAAAATAATAAAAACCTTAACGCGAAAGCTGCTTCCTCGATTTCCACTCAAAAAACTTGTTATATTATCAACAGTTATTCCATTCAAGGACTTTGGTAAGTTTCCGGAAAGTTTTGATTTTAATTCGTGAGACTCTTTTTCCTCGTTATCTTTACTTAACGAAGATTTTGAATACAATTTATTAAAGATATTTTTATTTTTTGTTTTCGTGCACAAATTATTGTGTTCCGAACAATTATTTTTTTCGTTCATTATTACTTTCAGTTCGTTCTTTTCTGATTTTTCCTTCTTGTTGTTATTTTCGCTGATGTGCAATTCGTTTATCGAATTATTGCTTATTTCGTGAAAATATTCCGATAACGACGTTTCTAACGAACTGTCCATAAACGTTGGATTTTCGTAAGAATTCAACTCCTTGATTTTTTTGTTTATTGCACTTTTATTGCATTTTATCGTTAATTTTGTTTCTAAATCCCTGATTATTTTATTCGAATCTTCGTAATTTTTTAATATCGACGAAGAGATCTTCATCTTTCTGTCTTCCTCGTACTCTGATCCTTTCGGGTTCAGTGAAATTGGCGACGATGGAGTTGGAGTTGCATACATGTTAACGCTATTGTGATTCCGTAGTTTTGTTATTAATTTTACGGATGCACGAATTTTCGATCTTTTGAAATTTGTCGTATTATTAGTACCAACTGAGCGTCGACGTGATATCAACTCCATTTTTGGGCTCTTGTGAGCCTGTAGTTTTCGAAATTTCATTTGTAGATTTTTTACTTTTTTATGCTGAAAGTAATAAATAGCTCATTTATGAAACTCGTATGAATATTTCATAGAACGCATAAATAATATCGATTTAATCTTTATGAATATTTCTGCTTTTTTTCTTTTTCCTCTGAAGATTAGAAAATATAATTGAAAATTTTCAATAATAAAAAAAGAGAAAAAACCTGATTTATAGGAAAATTACACACTTGCACCGTTCGATTCTTCTATTTACATATAATAATTTTCGCAACGGCGTATCCCATTGAGAAAACTTAATAGCTTTTCTATAGAAAAAGCAATTCAGAAGAAGAAATCTGTTGGAAACATAAATGAATTTCTTTTAGCTAATGAAAATTAATATTAAATTTTACTTTTGCATAATAATTGTTTCACTTCAGTTTCCAAGCAGCAGCAAGCTTTTTTTAATCAAAGTTCAAAATGTACAAACTTTCCAAACTAATTATTCTGAATTATTCCCCCTCTGGCATCAGGTAATATATTATCCTTTTGCTATTTATTATTATTAGATATAAATTAATTAGGATAAACTAAAGAAAAATACTGCTTTGATTAAATTTTCTAGCGCATAATTAAAAATTAATGAGTGTTAAATGAAAAATTATTATATAATATAATAAATTTCCTCAAGTGCAGTCTTTTAATAATTCCTCAACTATTAAAAGGAAAAAGGAAAACATAAAATGTTTGCACTTTATTTTGGTATACATTTAAAAAGGCATCTTTTTATAAACGAAGCAAAAGAACAAGCTCGAGAACAAGTTAGTTTTAAATAAAATAATGAAAAAAAATTATTGTCAAATTGTGTAAAAATAATTGTAAAATTAAAAGACTTAAAATTAAAGGCCCAAAAATTTGCTCCATATAAGCCCAGTACTTGAAGTCAATTTGTTTAGGAAAACTAGATAATGTTACTCAAATATTTTTTCTTGTCAGCAACCAGAAAGCACGTATTTCCTGGAAAAGACGCATTTTCTCGTCACTGACGAAGAAAAATCGTAGGATGGCAAACTGCGATCTGGGACATTCTTTTTTTACGGCCGAGGCCAAAACATAATTTTTCTTCGTCAGTGGCTAGAAAATGCGTCTTTTCCAGGAAATACGTGCTTTCTGGCCACTGACAAGAAAACTATTTTTTCTTGTTAGTGTCCAGAAAGTGCGTGTTTTCTGGCCGCTGCGCTATTCGAAAAAACGCATTTTCTCGACACTGAGCAAGAAATATTATGTTTTGTCCTTGGCCACAAAAAAAGGATGCCCCAAATCGCAGTTTACCATCCTCGGCTTCGCCTCGGACGGTAATTTACGTGCGATTTGAGCCATTCTTTACTTTTGTGGCCATGGGTAAAAATATACTATTTCTTGTCAGCGGCCAGAAAGCACGCATTTTCCGGCCGCTACGTGACTGGCAAACACGTGTATTCTTGCCACTGACGACGAAAAATCATATACGACCTTTGTCCATGAATAAAGAATACCCCAAATCGCCTCAGATGCTAACTTACGTGCAATTTGGGCTATTCTTCACTTTTCTGCACACGGGCTCTAAATATACTATTTTCACATATTTAGCCTGCCGACGAGTTGCTGAATAACTTATTAATAACTAATACAACTATAATGCAAATTTATTTTAGCTAATTATTTAAGCAAATTTTTGATCGTGATGAAATATTCAAGCAACCTAACAGTGAATGATTAAATTATAGGTAACATTTTAGCAATTATCCGGTTTACTCTGGTGGTTGTTCGCTAGAGCTCCGTAAAGTATTGGCGCCAACTGAAATAATGAATAAGCAAAAATAATCATGTATATTTATTTTATATACAGTTGGTACCACTGACTTGCAGAGCTCACCGGATGGTTTTTTAATTTTTTTTTACAAGGATTTTTTATTGGTGTATCCTGAACAACAAAACAAGAAAAAAATATTAAAATTTTTTGACTTTTGACAAGTGATGGAAACAGTTGACCTTTTTGGCCATCTCTCTGAATCTAGGGTTAATCAGACAGCCCCAAAACAAGGACACTATTGTCTTTGTCATGACAATGTTTACAAAAAATTTTTAGACAAATTGAACTTTGATGCTGATGTTTTGAAAATAATTTGATATATAAAATAATCTGATTTTTTATTGCTGGATGAGTTGATTCGATTTGATATAATTGTAAATTAATGGAAAAATAATAGAAAATATTTATAAAAGAACTGGAAGAGATGGTTTTAATTGCAGATATCCAGAGAATAAGAGAAATATTCATAAATATTGAAATCAGCGATATTATTTAGCTGTTAACGAATAAATGGAAATATGCACGAAGCTCTTTGTATAAATTGAATCCATTATTTACTTATCTTTTGTATAGACATAAAAAAGTATAATAATTGGCTTTTTATTGTCTGGGTAATTTGCTTTCTTAAACAGATAAATTGATAAAGGGTTATTTTCCAATTATTTTCTGTACTTAATCAATTTGATTTTATTGTTATTGCTAACGTCCGTTATTGTTTTTCGTATTACTTATTGTTATTGTTAGAATAGAAAATATTTTATCAGTAGAGAGGAAAAGGTGTTAATGTATGTAGATAAGAGTTTGAAAATTTAGAACGAACTTTGAATAAATAGAATGAGCTGAATGAGAAGTAGGAAAAGGACGAATTCACTTTCTGTAATAAAGAAAATGGAAAAAGCTCTTAACCCTCTTCGCATAAGATTAATGAATAATTTAACATTTTAAGAAAAAATATTGGAAATATATTAAATTTTTTTTCAGGATAAAAACTTTCATTATATAAATTCGTATATTTTAATCATTTTAATTGGTTTTTATATTGTTGATTAAAAAATTAATAAGTACACTGTTAACTTGCTTTTATTGATCAGGATTAACGCTGTCAGGTTCCACTACTCGAATTTCCCATCAATTTATTGGATATTCAAGCGAATTCAAGCAGTGCAACTTGACAGTCTTGTTTGAGAACTATTAGATATTTAATCATTTATTCTAGTCAAATAACGATGAAGAATGGGGAGAGAGCTCTGTTTTAGGTCATTGCAAACTTTTCTCATATTGGTTACTAAAATAAACATCAAATTGTAAAATTCCATGTATAAACTTTTTTCCCCTACAGTTATTAATGAAAAATTCAAAATACAAAAATATAGAATTTTGCCTAGTCTTCTGCTAAACTACTAAAATATCAACGAAAGCAAGCCAACAGTGTAAAAATCTCATTTTTAATCAATTCATGCAAGAGAAAAATAATAATAATGATATTAAACTAAAATAATATATGAATAGAAAGACTTAATCGAAAGTTGTTGAATAAAAATATAAGCTGACATGCAGTAAAAATGAAAGGAAAAATGCAGATTTTAATTTATTAATCTAATTATGTGAAAAAGAAAAATTAGAAGAAAGAAAAAAAAGTTTTTATTTTTTTACTACGTGTGAAGTGCAATGAATTTATTTTTTAATTTATTAAAAAATTTTCACTCGCAGAGAAAGAAAAACTTGATATGAAATTCAAATTTTTCATAATAGTGAAAGGGATTTTTTTGTTTTCATTAAAAAAAGTATAAATTTTTTTCTGTGCCAGTGTGAATTAAGTCAACTGTAATTTCCTGACGTTTCATCCAAGATTAACAAAGTTAAAAGAAACACTTGGATTTCTCTGTTATTATTTATTCATTTTATGCTTTCATTATTCATAGAGATAATTATCAAGAAAATACCTGAATTAATAATTAAAAATTTAAGCATCAACTAATTTACTCGGTCAACTTTTTTTTTATTTTTACTTTTTTCTCTTACTGATATATACATTTTTATTCAAAACTATCTTCCATGCAAAATATCCTAACCACATCCTTTGAAATCAATGGATATTGTGTTTCAAAAAGGTAATCTCAATGTATAAAAAAATAAAAAAAAAAAATAAAAAATATCTTCAGACAGACAGAAAGAAGAAAAATGTGCAGAGTATTTCTAAGGATAATCCCATTGGTAATTTTGAAAGAGCTTCGTACGTATTTTCCCTTGAGTTTATTATTATAAGCAGGTATAAAAAAATTTCATCTAAATAAATTAATTTTAATATATCTTACCTAACAGTACCAAAAAAAAAACATTTTTTTAACGGTTTATTAACTGTTTTACCAATTGAGCGCTTATTGTAAACAATGAAGATCAAGGTCCTTAATTGACCTTCTTTCAAATTTTCCTTTTTCTTCGGATTCAATTTGTCACAGAAAAGTATTAAAATATCCTTATTTGCATTGTTTTAACACAGATCTCCTTTTTTTTTGCTAAAAATTATTTCGGAGAGTTCACAAAATACTTTTTTAAAGACACCAGCACTGTAGTACACAGTATAGTTGACAAACATTTTTACATTTTAAAAAAATAAACATTTTTTATAAATTCTTGGAGATAAAATTTATGCACAAGAAATATTTATACATTTTTTTGCTAAAAACAAAGAGCAAAAAACGTGAGTTGCACGTTAAAATTCAAATATACAAGGCAAAAAAATTTTACTCACTGACTTTTTATACGACTGTAAAATACACGGATCTTATTCATGTAATAGTGACTCTGTCGGTTGGGGAGAAAACAGCTGCGATTTTCATGTATAAGTTTATGTATGTACACGTAATATTTTTTATGTATTGTATACGCGGGAGTCTACTTCCATGTATAAGGCCCCCCACTATTAAACAGGTTTTTTTGAATCGAAAGAGAGCAGAAGAGAGGAAGAGAAAGTGAAAAGTCCCTTCGTACGTTTAATAATGATGATGGTTTACAATTTTGGCAAAAAATTTTAACTAAATTACGCCAATAAATTTTAATGGCTTTAAATATTTTTTGCCATTATTTTTTTTTTTTTTTTACTAATATTTAAGAAATGCAATCTGGCAATGCAGGGAACTTCAAGTTTTTTTGCCTTTGATTTCAGAAACTATACATTTGCAATTATTTGTAATCATCGTGGTAATTAGATATTTTATCTGCATTAGGTATTTAACTTTTTAAAGGCACACCTATATATGGTTATTTAGTGTAACGTGAGAGTAACTTTGATGTTGTCTATTCAATTTTGCTGTGAATCGTGAGCACAAAAAATCTTTCACATATATATAGTTCAAAAATCCTATTTTTCTACCCTAAGAAGACGGCCTTTTTACCTATTATATGCAAAGATATACTTTAAATTACAGGAAAAAATAGCTATTTTTTAAACAAGGGACAAAATATTGGTTTTGAACATGCATGCAGTTGTATGTATGCTGCAGACAGCATGCAAAAGTCGAACCCCATATTTTGTCCCGTGATTTAAACATACACTGTAAAAAGTAACTTTTTTAGATTTACAAAAAAAAATAGAATTTTTTCGAAAAATTAGTAAATTTTCAAAAAAATTTGTAAATATTCGATAAAAATCGTAAATTTACTAAATTTAGTATATTATCGAAAAATTCGAGAATTATCGATTTTTTTTGTGATTTTACGAAAAAAGTTGTAAATTCACAACTATTTTTCGGAAATTTACAACCATTTTTTGTAAATTTTCGAAAAAAATTGTAAATTATCAATTTTTCTTGCGAATTCACAAAAAAAAATCGAGAATAAATAATAATAAATTTAGTAATTCTACGATTTTTTTCGAATATTTACAAATTTTTTCGAAAATTTACTAATTTTTCGAAAATGTTCTAATTTGTTTGTTAATATAAGAAAGTTACATTTTACAGTGTATTTTTAAATATAATGGGCAAAAAACCCGTCTCCCTATGGCAGAAAATATAGGTTTTTTGACCTACATATGTAAAAGCTATTATTTCAAGCAAAATGTTTCAACAATTTACCTTTTTACAAATGTGTCAAGAAATATGTCATTAATTTTAACACATTTTATATTTTAAGAAGGAAGAAAAAAATATTTAAATTAGTTTGTCATGTTTTCTCATCTAATCATGGAAATGTACTTGAAAACGCAAAAATACTCCTAAGTGAATTGCATAAAATTGCGAATATATTTTAGTGTACAATTACTGGAAAAGCGAAAATAATTATTTTTATAATTATATTTATACGTATTTGCGAATATATTTTGGTTAACTCTAATTGAAAATTAAGAAAATCCTTAGAAAGCTATGCGTGAGTACCTCGGTTACTTCATATATATTGCAAGTCCAAATGCGACTGACAATTCATAAACCTACACCCAACACTAACGGCTTTACCCTTGGGGAAAAATTTAACCTATTGGTACTGAGAATAATCTCTATGGAGCAGTTAATATTTCCTCTCATTTATTTTCGGTTTAATTTACTTTCTATCTAACCTCAACAATTATTTTGATATTTAATACACGAAGTAAGATTACTGCAGTAGATAGAAAATTTTCATAAAAAAACTCAAGTTTATAATGTATTTAATGTCAATTCATAAAATTAAAATATTTTTAATCTGATTATTTTAAAATAGTTAGAAACCTAACGAGCTTTCGGCTAGCATAGTGAATAGTTTACATTCAGAATTTTAAATCACATAAAATTTAACTTAATTTCTTTGTAATTGGTCATTTTTGTGAAACATTACTACTTTGAGAAAATGAATTATTCAAAGAGTATAGATACACATATGCTTTAAAACGAATTCTGCTGACATACGAAAATTAATTATTTAATTAATTTTGCTTTTGTTCATTATAGAATTAATTTCCCAAAAACCATTTCTTTTAAAATAATTTTTTTTTTACAAAAAATGAAAATATTCATTTAAAATATAATCTAAATTGGTAAAATTAAGCTTTTTGATTAATTAAATATTCGAGTATATAAAGTAAAATAAAATGTTTTGGTCACTAGGTCTTATAAAAGTTTATCCTAAATATTTTTAGCAATTTCTGTGGATTCCAAAGACCTATTGAATTTTTGTGTCAGTTTAAAGAATTAATATTTTGACCTAAAAGTTCAATTGCATAAAAAATTAAATTCATGCAATAAACAATTTGACCAAACACGCTTATTCTCACCCAAATTTTGAGCTCTATTGCAGAAACCAGGCAGTGAAATTTTACCCCATTTATATGACAACCAAATATACAATTATATTCAATAATTGTAATGATACTCCCTTGGATACTCCAGTCAAAATACGGGGGGGGGGGGGGGGTTGTATTGTTTCTGGCCACCACCAGATTTGGTCTACTATAGATTCTTATGGGTTGCTGAACACGAAAATCAGGGTCTTTTCTATGAGAAATTGGGGCTTGACCCTTAAATTGTGCAAAACTTGCCCTAAAAAGAGCATTTTTGACAAATTCACTCTAAGCCTTTGAAATTTGGTATACGGGGGTTTTTTTGGTCGCTAATCATGAATATTAAGGGTTTTTTTTATGAAAAATTATACCTTTGCCCTTAAATTTGACCAAACTAGCCCCTAAAAGGGCATTTTTGCTACATTCAGTCCAGCCCTCTAAAATTTGGTATACAGGGGTTTTTTAGGTCGCTGATAACGAATATTTAATTATTTTTAATGAAAAATTATACGTTTAAATTGGCCCAAAATAGCCCTAAAAAGGGCATTCTTGCTACATTCACTCTAACCTTCTAAAATTTGTTATACGGGGGTTTTTTGGGTCGTTGATCACAAAAATCAGGGTCTTTTCTATGAGAAATTGGAGCTTGACCCTTATATTGGGCAAAACTTGCCCTAAAAAGGGCATTTTTGCTACATTCAGTCTAGGCCTTTTAAATTTGGTGTACGGGGTTTTTTGTATCGCTAATCATGAATATTAAGGTCTTTTTTTATGAAAAATTAGACCATCACCGTTGAATTGGCCAAAACTTGCCCTAAAAAGGGCTAGTTTGGGTCAATTTAGGGCCAAAGGTATAATTTTTCATTAAAAATAATTAAATATTCGTAATTAGCGACCCGAAAAACCCCCGTGTACCAAATTTCAAAGGCTTAGAGTGAATTTGTCAAAAATGCCCTTTTTAGGGCAAGTTTTGCCCAATTTAAGGGTCAAGCCCCAATTTCTCATAGAAAAGACCCCGATTTTTGTGTTCATCGACCCAAAAAACCTATAGTAAACCAAATCTGGTGGTGGCCAGAAACAATACAATCAAACCCGTATTTTGACTGGAGTAGGAAATTTAACACGTTTTATTTTTTAATTTTTTAATGTTATGTTAAAATGCTTTTTTGAATAAAATAAATCTTATTATAGCCACAACTGTACATCAAACAAATATTGAAAGTAAAGCCATTTCGTTTATTCAAATTTTTACAAATTGTGAAAATTAAAATTACGCTCAGAAATTAGGCCATTTCTACACCAGACAAGATTATCTTTTTTCAAAATTACATTTCTATGCATTTTAAATGGGAACATAATCACAAAATAAAATTATATCGTCTGGTGTAGAAAGGGCCTAAGGCAATTTTACAACATTTAATTAAAGATTAAAAAACAATAAAATTTTATTATTTATTGCTTACTTAAATTTTGGTGTCAATATTTAATCCAGATTACTGAGGTAACGAGTAACGGTACCCAAGAGAGAAGCTGAGAAACGGTTACTATACATCCATGAGAGGTAAAAAGCACGCCAATTATTCATTTTTAACACGAAAGGTAGTGACGAAATTGGCAAAAAAAATATCCAAACGCTGTAATCAGTTTAATAGATAACTAATTACACTGCTTGTCGTCACCATTTTTGTGTATCAGCGCCGATATTGTCATTTTACGGTGGTAGTTTTTTTGCCAATAGTTATTTATCAAACGAGTGATATAAAGTTATATTATCCCACGTAAAAAGATTAAGCTTAATTTTGTGTAAGCTTACGGACTAACCTAAAAAGGCTTAATTTTTAAAATTAAGCTTACCAGAAGCTTACCCAAAATTAAGCTTAATCTTTTTACGTGAGATGCCAAATTCAAAGGTTTATAGGGTCCGAGGTACGTAGCTTTGAGGGACTGTGATCGCATTTGGTAAAATATACATTTGTCGTACACTTTAAATACATTCACGACAATACATTGGTGCCAGCAGTGGTAATAATTTTAACTCCTATTAATAGCGTACATTAAAGTTGTTGGTGGTTTAAAAGCTCATTGTTGAAACTGAATGCTACGCTCTCGAAACTGATGAGATTGTGGGTCATCATACATTAGGTGTATATTATATTTAGCTGTTTTCGGATGACGGTTCACTTATATTCCATTTACTCCAGTCAAAATTCGGGGGTGGTGGAGGGGTGGTATTGCTACTAGCAACTACCAGATTTGGTCTACTATTGGTATTTTGGATCGCTGATAACTAAAATTGGGGTCATTTGGCAGAGAAATTGGGGGCTCGCCTTTAAATTTGCAAAAACTACCCACAAAAAGGTTTTTTTTTTACTTATTCGCACTTTGAGTGTTCAGATTTACACCAAATGGATATTTTGGGTCGCTAATTACGAATTTCGACTTTTTTCATGAAAAATTAAAATTTCACCCTTGAATTATCTAAAACTACCCCAAAAAGGGGTATTTTTGCTATTTTCGCACTTTGAGCAGCCAGATTAGGTCCATTTAGGTTTCTGGGTCGCTGATCAATAAAATTCGTTATTTTTTTATGAAAAATTAATACTTCACACTTAAAATAGTTTAAACTACCCCTAAAAGAGATGGTTATTTACATACTTTTAATTTTATGAAAACCCTGTTTTTGCTTTTATTAAACGTTAGGTAATACCATGTAGAAAAATTTTGTTTAATGTTTAAAATATTTCATTTGTTATTTATACTCCAGTCAAATCGTGAGCGGAAGGGGTGTGTTTTCACTGGCCAATATGAAATTTGCTCTACTAAATGTTGTTTGGGTTTTTTGGGGTTTTTTTGATATATTAGCAACTTGAGTTTCTAGATTTAGCTAAGAATTGGTCTAAGAGGGTTTTTTAGGTCGCTGATCAAGAATTCGGGGGAATTTTTCATAAATAATTAATATTTCACCCTTAAATTAGCGAAAACTACCTCTAAAAGGGATGCATTTATTGCAGCTTTTCTTTTAGGGGTTGTTTTTGCTAATTTAAGGGTGAAATATTAATTATTCATAAAAAATTACCTCAAGTTCTTGATCAGCGATCCAAAAAATCCTTTAAAACGAATTCTTGGCTAAATCTAGAAACTCAGCTTGCTAATATATGAAAAAAACCCATTTTTTGGGGTAGTTTTTGCAAATTATTTAAATAGAGTAAGGTTCTAAAATATGAGTGATTTCTTTAATGCATTATGGAAAAATATTTATTTACAAAGACGTATTTGATAATGAAGTTAGTATAGTACTAACTTGTTATAAATAATTTATAAAGCATTATGAATTTTACTATGTTAGTATGCGTGCATTACATTTTCTACAATGACTTCTCTTTATTCGATTCAAGTTTTATTGTTACCAACTCTACTGTTGAAAACGTGACTTTTCTTGCTTATTTTTTAATAAGAAAAAAGGAAATCTTTTGACCATGGATGCGATTTTACAAGATTCCTCAATAAAGTTGTTGAAAAAAATAGAAAATTAAATTGAATTTTTAAAAGCTTTATATTTTATTGTAAAGAGATTAAATAAAACAAGATTTAAATTCTTCATGTTTTGTAAATGATTTACACGTCAAGTGCAGTTTAGAACAACAAGAACTTGTTTAAAATGATAATAAAAATAAAGTTTTATCTTTTTCCTTTTGCAAGTGAAAACTTTTAACTTTTCGTATAACACTTTTCTCTAGAATAATAATAAAATCAAAAGCGAAGAAAACTATTTACATCGCTTCTTTCACAATTTTATTTTATTTTATTTTTTTAGTTTTCACAAAATTTTATAAAAAACTTTTACTTTTTTTCAATAAGAATAAAAAATTTTTCATTTAATTGAATATATTATTTTTGAATAAAAACTTTTGTTTTTTTTTTTTGTTGTTTTTAATTGTTTAATTACTAAAAATTACAACAAAAAATAATGATTTTTAATTAAATTTAAAAAAAACTTCAAATATAATTAAAACAATTTTATTTTAATACAAAAGACTTTCTTTTTATGTTACAAATTTTATACCAATGTCATATTAAATTTTTTTTAGTTTTGTAAATCTGGTCTTAATTTAAAAACATTTACTCGTTACAACATAATTTAACATAGTAAATGTTCAAGGCTTACAGGGAAGAGTAGACGTAAAAAAGGATGGATTGCAAAACCTCTTTTTTAAGCGTAAACGAAAAATTGTCCAAAGAAAAAATTTATAGGAGGATAAAGACAGGAAAATTTTCGATTAAAAACCTTACTTAGAGACGTCTCAAACTTATCTAGTTTAACCAACCCTACCCGAAAAAATACCTTACTTTCGGTTTGGGGGTACCCAAAAATTTGGGTAATTGCATATATTACTCAGCACATCTTAAAAGAACAGAAATTTTCGTGATACTATTCTTTTAATTCGTAAAGTAATAAATAAGTTAAATTTAGTATAAATTCTTGGAAGTCATAAGCTCCTTTGGGAAATTCGCACATAGCGCTTTTATATAAATTGCTTAAAAAATGTACAACGACTTATTTTATTTCTACCGCAAACGACCTAATAAATAATAATTTGAAAAATAAATCAGAGTATTACATAATTTTCATTTAATTGATCGTAAGCGTTAAATAAAAAAAAGAAATAAACTGCACATTAATTGTTACAACTCCTTTAATTGATGTAATTAATTAAATTCTCCTTGACAAAACCCAATAACCGGTTAATTCCTCTTGCGAACTAATAAGTTATAAGAAAAAGTAATAATAGGTACTACGAAACAAAAGTTAGAAACAAACAAAAAACAGTAATTTTCTAGTATTTTTCCCTTTTCAGCAGATTAAAAAAAAAGGTAGTCGTAATTCGCTAGGTTCAGATATAAAAATAAATGCTGGCGGATTTTCTATAAAATAAAAATTTTATACTGCAAAAAGTTAAATACAATTAATGTTTTATACTTTTATCGAATACGAAATTTTATTAGTTTTTGTTATCGTCATTAAAAAATATTTAATTATAAAGGATTGTAAAATCTAATATTTTTTAATGGCATGTGAAAAACTTTTTGAAATAATAACTTTTTTTTAGTCAATTTAGCTTTTAAACTTAAAAAAAAGTTTAATGGAAAAAAAGCTAATACTTTTTATTAGATATTTTATGTGTGTGTTTGTGTGAGAGAAAAAAATCTCTTATCTTTTTTACGCGCAGTAATGATGTCTCAATCGTTAATCTAATTTTCAAGTTTAAAGCGTACTTTAAAATAACAAGTTTTTTTTTTTATATCAAAGTTAAAAAATTTTTTATTTTCATAGTTTTACTGGGCTTCCTAATTCTATTCTATTTCCATATTTGTTTACTTTGCAACAACGTTGTAATTAAATGATCATTTAACAGGATATAAAATTTTAAGTAAAAAAATTAAATTTTTGTCAATCAATAATTTATTATTGCTAAATTTAAATATAAATTAAAAAGATTTTATTATACAATTATTTCATAGTTTTATTTTTATGATAACAAACGAAAATTGGACGTTATAGAATAACGTAAAACCAGTGTCCATCAAGCTGTCCGAAATCTGTACAAGTATGCAATGTGTGATTTTTTTGACATTATACTACTTGAAATCGATGAGAAATTGCCTCTGGAATAAAAAAAAAATTGCCACGTCAACGAAAAACCAGAAACTTATTGAGTTCACTGTTCTTCCAATCAAACTAATGTACAAATATTTTTGAAATTGCATTTTATTTTATTATAAATTGAAAGTATACGAAAATAATTTTCGATAAATTTTAATAACTTGTTTAATTAAAGAGAAAAATATTTTTAATTATTTCTATTTTATTGTTTAATTAAAAGGAAAAATTGAAATAGTTTGTTTAATGACAAGTTTATAAAAAGTTAATCTAACAATTAAAATTTACTAGGAAATAAGGAAGTCTAATTTCACTAAAACGAATGTTCTATTCACATAAATTACAATAAATTACACGCGATCATCAAATTGAAGAATTTCAAAGAATTAATTCGTTTCTTTATTGTTACTTAAGAAAACTTAACATTTCAACTTTGAATTGCGTGCTAAAATTAAAACTTTCGGATTTCATTTTAAATGTCAGCTTTTATATAGTTTTAGTTTAATATAAAATTAACAAATATATTTTATCTACTTTACATTAATTTAATGTATTCAAATCAATGTTAAATAATGTAACGTATTCGTTCGCCCTTAGGTCCTTTTACACCAGAAGATATAATTTTATTTTATGATTATATGTTCCCATTTAAAATTTATAAAAATGTAATTTTAAAAAAAGATAATCTTGTCTGGTGTAGAGACTGCTTTATTCATCTAATTCTAGAATTGTATCTGTAAAAGTCGCAATTGTGATGTCCGTTCAACAAAAAGGAGTGAAGAAAGTGTGTAACTATTGGAAAAATGGGAGAAAACACACTCACATTTTTTAAACCCGAGAAACCTAGATTAATGTTTTTTTTTCATAAAGCGATTTTTTTTAGGCTGTTTAATCTAATTCCGATGTTAGAATTAATAATGGGATAAAATGCCAAAAAGATTTTATTTGGCATTATTAGTATATTTACGGCTTGTGTCCAGAAAAGTAAATAATGGCCCAAATTGCACGCAAATTACCTTCCGAGGCGAAGCCGAGGATGGTAAACTGCGATTTGGGGCATTCTTTATTTATGGACAAGGGCCGTATAAAATTTTTCTGCGACAGTAGCGATAAATTTCGATTTCCTTCGTGGCTACTGTACAGGAAAAATAGTTTCTAGGACTTTAAAAAGAAAGACAAAATCAAATATTTGCCCTTATAGCCCTCCTTGGGAAAGTCCTCAGTAACCAAGGGGGTGCAAAGTAAGCAAAATTCACCAGTTTTAAAACTATAATGAAAGATTGAATATTTTGGTCTGAAGAACTCATCTGGTAGGTAATTTGGGTCACTAGTAGTGACTCGTTACAATCTTTCATTTAGGGCAGTTACATACATATTTAATTTTCTTTCCTTTGGAAGTTTTAGCAATTATTTTCGAGATTATTTTTAATGCCAAATAAGAACATTTTGGCATTTTGGAATATCTTAAGTTTCTTTAAGATTAATTAAAAAAATTCCCGCTTTTAGGGATTAAAATTTCTTTTCGTAGAGTTTGTAAGTGTAAACGGACTTTGGAAATGAAAAAACCAAACTTATTACCTTAACTTATTACAGGTGTGTTTACAACCCAAAATATTACCGGAAAATTCAAGTGTCCAAAAACTATGATGGAGAAACTCGCGATACTCGTAAATTTTGATTTCTATATTTTTAGTTTTATTTAATTTTGGACTGAATCAATAAAATAATAATTATCCTACTACAATTTTTTCCTTTTTTTATTTGCAATTTTTTTTTTCATGCAACTCAGCAATAAACTAAACATTAGATATTTACGAGTACTCTCTTATAACATTTTGAGGTCAACTCGTTGGCACTTTATCGGATAAAAATTGTCGTTCTTTCCAATAATAATAAAAAAATTTTCTGTTATACATTTCAAATAAAATATTAATTTATTGTATCTCTTTTTTATTTTTTTTTATTTTTAATGAATGCGTCCATTGTATTTGATCGTATTGATTATTCCTACTAAGCAATGAAATCAATTAAAATTAATTCAATAATTTTTATTTCAATGAATACTTGATTAAAATAACAAGAGGAAACGTGTAACGAACCCAAAGAAAAAAATAAAATTTATGAGTTAAAATTGAATAAAATAAAAATTTTAAGACATAATTATTGTTATTAGAATTTTATTTCATCTGCGGATTAAAGTTTTATTTTTTATATGCTTTCTATAAAAAAATATTAAGAAAAGTATATCGAAATTTTTTTTTTTAATTTATGCTGACTTTGAATTTATTATTTTTTTTCAGAGAAAGTTAGGATAAGGGGATAACAAGATCAGCTTATTGGGTTAAACGATTTTCTATTGCAGTGTCTTCTTTTACGACAGATTAAGATGCTTCTTTTCTAGGAGAGTTATAAAATTTTATTTTTTCAATTTTTTTCATTTTTTTTCAAATTTTTTATTAACTCAATTTTATTTAGTTTAATTAATTTTATTGTACTACTTCAGAATTCCTTTTTTTTAAATTTTTCAAATAAATTTTAGGTATGCTAATTAACTGACCAAATCAAGCAGTGGAATAAAAGTCTACAATCCATTTTCGTAAAAAATATTTATCCTAAAATTTAATTTAATAGAAATTAAAGAGAAATAAAAGTTGCATATAAAAATAGAAATAAAGGTTATAATTATATTCAAAAAAATATTTCAATTAACAAATTTTAATTAAAATTTCATTAAATTTATTAAATCAGTTAAAAAATAATAAAAAATATTTATTTATTTTCTTTTAATTAAATGTTTTATCTGCTATTATTGTTTCAAAAGAAATAAATAAAGACATAAATTTAGCCAATTCAGATACTAAAGTTCGCCAGTTTTTTTCTTTTTTTTTATAAGAAACAAAATCTTGATAACTTATGGACTTTGTATTTTTGGCCGTTGATTTTAAATGATTTTTTGATTGTAGAAAAAAATCTTGGCTTATTAATTTAAAAAATTTGCCAAATTCTGGACAAATAAAAAATTTTACCCTATTCAGGCATCAGTTATTTTATTTGTTCGCTTAAAAAAATAAAACTTAAAATTTATTTTATTTCGCAATATTAGTGCTACTAGATGATAAATTTTGTCGCAGCATGATTTTTAAAATAAGCCAAACCTAAACGAAAATTTCGGAAAAAAAATGAAAATAAATAAATTACCTGAGAAATATACGTTGATTGCGTATCTTCATATTAAACAACGATGAAAGTTTATTACGATATATTCAAACTAGAAAAATTGAACAAAAGAATAATCGATAATTTGAAAAGGAAATCCTTGAAAAGTTTTTTGATAAAATAGAGAAAATGTCAATTGCAGTTTTATTTATAAAACACAATCTATACAAATAAATCTTTTTATTCAATATATCCAATTTTAGCGTATGAGTTGAACTTTAAAACTTTTAATTATTTGCTTAAGCAAAATATGAAACTCTTCTGCGATTTCCAGTCAAAAGCACTTTTGATTAGCCTAAAAGCTGTTTTTCGAGCTTTCAAATAAAATATTAAATCGATAATTCGCATGAAACGAATCCTCTCTTTTAATAAATTAGAATTTTCTCTCTTTTGATGTTAAAAGTCTATTATTTTAATTTAGTTATGCTAATCGTGTTATAAATTTTTTAGAGTAGAGAGAGAACCTTTCAGGTGGACGGAAATACTGAGACTGAATTATTATGCGTTTAAAATATTAAAGTTTCTTCTACAACAGATGCTACGAGTTCCGAAGAGCAGAATACCATGACAGTAAAACTACTGACAGGTGGACAACAATTTCGTTCAACTGTTACTGTAATACGAGGGGTGAGAATATTTTTTTTTTGCATTTTAACGACTCAAAGAATTTTATTTGATTCAAGTTAAATATTTATAAAACAATTTATTATGCCTTTGATTTTCCTTTTTCAACTGCACGTATAAGCTTTGTAAAATCAAAGTAAAACCATCAATTTTTTATTTGAATTAATTAAAAAGTTTTTACGAACGTGTAAATATTATATTAGCGAAAAAAGTGGCTATTTGTTTAATTAAATGAATTTTTCTCGCTTGCAGTTTTTATTAAAAAAATAAAATTAAAAAAAGTATACTGCTAAATATATCATTTCTGCCTCGTAAAAGCGTGTATAAAAAGAGACGTCGATTAATTTTTTTTCACCTTCCAGCTTATCAAATTCCCTGCTTTTAGTTTAATATCATATAACCAGCACTTTATGCATTCTGCAAAAAAGCAAAATTCTCAATTTTTCAAATAATTTATTAAAGTTCAGGACTTTGTTTTCCCTCGTACGAAAACAAACCATCTTTATTTTTCTTGGAGATTTAAAATTTGATGAAGAGTCTATTAAACTACATTTAAGATTTCCCATTTACATTTAAATAGATTTAGTTGGGTAATGCTCAGACTGGCTCATTTAATAAAATATTATATTCTCTGACTCGTAGTTTAAATACCCTCGAGCTATTTAGTTAAATTCTTGATATTTTCATCTTGGTTTTCGAAATACATTATGGTACTTTATTATTGTTTTAATCAGATAATCTAAGAATCATTAGGTGAGTTGATCTACAAGGTTTGTCATTTCAATATTTTTCAGATATAAAGTAAAATGACAATTAGATATTTTAACAATTCGTCGGATTTGAATCAAACGGTGTAAAAAATTTTGAAAAAATTATGCAAGTATTAAATAGTTCAAACTTTTGAATCCCCAATCTAGTGCAGGGTGTTTTAAAATGTGTTAAAATGTGAGCAGAAATTTAATTTAAATAATGAATAAAATTCAACACAACATCAAGTATATTAATATTTTACAAAAGTAGTACAGTTTGTACTTGACTAAAATTTTTAATCTTTAAATAGAAATTTTTAAAACAAGAATTTTCTTTTACATTAAAAAAAAGGTAAGTATGAAAAAAAAATTAACGCAATTAAAAAGTTAAATTATAAGTTACATTTAATTAGAATTTTAATAAGTATATTCAGATAAGCCTAACTTTCTTTCAATTAAAATTAATATTTAAAAGTAAATAATAAGATAACGAGATTAAATAAATAATGGAATTAAATTAATAGTGTAAAAAAAATATTTAAATAGGGTGAAGGGCATGGTTCAATCAAAATAAGTGATAATAAAGTTGAAAATATGCTAAGTATATTTGCACCAAACATACGTAAATTGTGTTAGTTTATAATTATAATATAACAAGTAACTTGAGACTCTTTTCTTTTAGTGTATATGGGCAACTCTAGTTATAATTTCGAACTAAAATCCCTTCCTTCATTTTTCATTTTTTGGAATTCGGCCTCGAATGGTAATTTACGTTTAGGCAAATTTTATTTTACTGACAATGGGTTGTAATGCACTGTTGATTGTTATTTCTAGAAAATTTGTTGTAGGCCTTAATTAGATTAGAAAAAAATACCTTTTTAGCCATTATGAAATTTAGCCTACTACATCCTTTTTTTTGGAGGTGCCAGTTACGAATATCAGTATCTTCTATACCTAAATTATATTCGAAATACTATATATTAAATCAATTGGAAAATTTTTTGAATATTTTTGCAATTTTTACAAGTCAAATCAAGATTTGGCCTAAATTTGGTATGCCATACGTTTTTTGGGTCTCACAGGATTTTTTTTTTTTCAGTGTAGAGTACAGTTCATTGTGTTTACCGAAAAAGATTAATATAATCAGGGTTGATCTAGATTTAAAGTGCTTACTTCGTTCAGTACGTTGTGTGCACGGATACAAGATATTGTGTGAGACTAGAAAACTAGATCCATATTATAAAATTATTATAATATCTTATATTTTTCATATAAAGTCTTAAGGTATGTAAAGAGAATAAGGTAATAAGACAAAATAAACCACCGAGGATATTAAAGATTTTTTTTTGCAAAATTTTCAGTCATAAAGTTATAAAACTGTTTAATTAGTATAAAATAAAATTTATTTTATTGGCAAATTTATTTAAAATTACTCATATATTCTTCTTATTATTGTAGTCGTACACCTACATGTTATTTAAGTAAGGTAAGCGTCAGACAAGACAACACCTGCTTTTTTATAATCTGAAATTTATCATATTATTATAACGGACTATTACGTTATTTTTCTGATCGTTATATTATTAGCTATTACATAAATAAAATATTGCGCACGTTAAAATCTTATTTTCATAATAAAACTAACATATTGAATTTTTTTTATATTTTTTACATAAAATAATAATAAAATTTTGAGGAAATTAAAGCGAGTGAAGTAGGAAAATTATTTTTCAAATTGGATAAAAATAATATTTTTTAACGATCCATCATATCATATTATAATGTAAAAAAAACTCTAGCACGTGATCTGCACATAACAAAAAAGAAATAATATTAAGAAGATACCTAGCTATTTTTCTTTTATTGTGTATTACAAGTATATCCGCTACTTGTAGCAGGTGCCGCCCCTTTTCCGGGGTATTATTCTGCTTTATTCTGATATTCACCCTCGTTTAACAACCGAGAGGGTACTTCTACCAACTGCATTATTCTCCTCTTTTTTATATTAATTTTTATTCAATGTGAAAAACGATTAGTTCTAACAATTATGCTGAGCATTTCTTTTATTGCTCTTGGAAATCTGATTTTATCAATAAAAATGAGTTTAATAGCTTCGGCTTTCTTTACAAAAAATTTTCTCTTCTTTTATAGCTTTTTGAATTATTGCCAAATTGACATGCTGTAATGTAGGTTACAATGCAAAAATTGTTTATTACTTGTTTAACAATAAATTTTAACAGCAGCATAATAACACATGTTACTGAAAAAACTACTGACAATTCATTGAACATAGCGCCCACAAATTTCGTAATATCTTCGAATTTTTTAAACTTGTTTCTGTTCATTGTCTCACGAGCATATATTTTCTGAAATGTATAAAAGTAGCATCCTAAAGTTGCCAAATTGGACCCTTCTAGAGCCCTTTATACCTCATCCTTTCATTTTTAAAACTGTTTTCATATTTTTCATTTTTTAACTTTTTCTAATTTTTAAGCTTGTTTTTTTTTTCTTATTTCATCAATCAAACGCATATTTGACAATAAAAATTAATTTCCTTCTGGAAGTCCATAGGAAATTTGGCGTTGATTCTAATTCATTCTAATTCATTCTAATTCATTCTAATTCAATGCTCGGCAAAGCCTATGGTGCTTACAATATTTTTTGCTTGCCTATAGGCGTCGAACGAGAACAGAAAATTCTTTACGGGCGAGTTTTACGCCCGGGAGGGTTATTTTTTCATGAATTTTAAATTTCTTACCAAGTCACATTACCAAATGAAAATTTGGAACCCTCGGGTAATTTTACATAGGGTTACCAGATTAAGTATTTTTTTAACGATAAGTGTGAAACTGACAAAGTTTTAAAGTTTAAAATTAATTTAATAAAAAAAATGGATTTACATGTTAAAAGTATAAAGACAAGAGTAATTCAAGACCAATAGGAAGAAACTTCAGGTTTCTGCAGCAGATATTGAATTAACCCTTAAATGTTGACTTTCTGGTGTATGCGCCGCAAAAAAAATTTTTTTCCTATGGGCATCTAGAATGCTTGAAAAAAATAAGAAAATAAAGCAAGCTTAAATCTAGAAAAAAAAAATTAAAAATTTAAAATAAAAGGATGAGGTGTATAGAAGCCTAAAAAAAATTTTTTTTTTTATACATATTTTCCAATAAAATGTTTTGGGTCAGATTTGAAAACTTGAGCATGAAACTTATAAACACATTAAAAATATTTGCCCATAAATATTATATACCAAGGTGAATAATTCATTATCAATATGCAAAATTTTAAATGGCAACTTGATTATTTGAATTTCAGTCAGTCTAAATGCGTATTTTACGAAGAATAGAAAAAAACAAAAAGTACCCGTAATTTTTAATAATCTTCAAAACTATTTTACGGGGCTCTTTAAAAAAATTTTTGATGCATGGTTACTTTATAATGTATTGTTTTTAAATAAAAAGGAGAGAAGTAAAAAACATATGATCAATGCCGGAAGTTAACTGATTAAAAAACACGACTGCACAGCTTGACGAAAAAACAGTTTGACGGTAGTAATTTTTAATTTTTGATAATTTATAAAAATTATATACATATGGTCCTCACAAGGAGAGTTAACTTCTACATTTTAAGCACCAAATTACACCTGCACTTTAAAAAGTAACTTTCTTAGATTTACAAAAAAAATAGAAATTTTTCGAAAAATTAGTAAATTTTCAAAAAATTTTTTAAATATTCGATAAAAATCGTAAATTTACTAAAGTAAGTATATTGACAAACTCGATTTTTTTTTGTGAATTTACAAAAAAATCGAGAATACTGGATTTTTTTGTTAATATACTAAATTTAGTAATTGTAAGATTTTTTTCGAATATTTACAAATTTTTTCGAAAATTTACTAATTTTTCGAAAAATTTCTATTTTTTTTGGAAATCTAAGAAAGTTACTTTTTACAGTGTGGTTATAAAAATAAATTCCAAGTACCTTGCGTTCATTTCAATAATTATTGGGTTATCTTCTAAAGAACGCTGCTAGGGGGTGTGCGGTTAACCAAACTTTTGAGTACCCAAGGTGACAGTTCGGTCTTCTTTTTTGCAGATCGGTTCAAGTTGGTTTTCGGTTAAGCTCAAAATTATAAAAATTTTTATTTTTAATGGCAATTATAGGCCCATGATCGTGACCGAAGGGTATCTGGGTAGTTTATTTGTTTCATAAGCACATGGGGGAAGTTCAAAAATTACGTAACGCTGATAGGGTAGGTGGGTGAATCTTTTTTGGTGTTCGAAAAAGTTAAGATAAAAAAAAATAAAGAGTTAGCCATTGTATAATTAATTCATATTTATTAGCCGAAATGGATGGAATAGATTAATTAATAATAATTAAAAGTTTTGCTATTCTTCTCGAAAATAATATGAACAATAATATGATTGACAATGTATGTCAGTGCTGTAAATATTTATAAAATTTCGCCCTAGTTAAACTTGAAAACATTTTAATAATAATAGGAATATAGAACAAAAAGATTATTTCTACCGCGTGAACATGAAAATAATAATGAGATAAAAATAGGGAATTTAAAATATTATTAGGATTATGATTAAAATTTTGATTTTTAGTCAATTCGTAATACGCACGTACAATAATATTATTATTAGATATTAACGTTAATCGGATTAGCTAATTATTATAATATTATCAGCTTCTCTCTACCTCTCTTTTTTTTAAACGATATAATCGAAATGTATAATTCCCGATGGAATATTATCAGACTTTTCCAATTAAAATTTTATGCTTAGATTATCCCAAATATGAGAAAATAAATTTTATAATATAATTTTTTATCATTATTTTTAAGTTTGATAAATAAAGTTTTTAGTTAGCGGAGATCTAATTAGTGCTAAAAGACAGAATTAAAAAATTTTTAACATTTCAGAGCCACGCTGCCAAAAATTTAAGATATCTTTTAATTGCACTTTTTATTCGCTTTTTAAAGAAGAAGGAAATTGCTAATATTATCATTTCTCTGATTCGTTTGATTCATGCTCATTAAGAGAAAATTAAATTACAATTTAAAAAAGTTTGTTTTTGTTTAAAAATTTTAGTAAGATGATGAAGGGCAAAAAAAGGTTCCAAAAAAAGGTCCAGGTAAGAAAACAGTATTTTCCAGCCCTTCCAAAATGCATTTTAGTCTCCCCCACATTCATGAGATATTTATTATTTATGAATAATATTTTGAATAGCAGTAATATATTTAATATGCTTTTAACAGTCGGCATCATTAAATTTCCGATGCTATAAAATCCGCATCCCAAATAACTTAATCCTTTTTTTTTATTAGGTACATAAATAAACACAGTCATTATAATTTACATAATATTATCTTGTATTTGTCGAATGAAGAGAAAAAATAGGTGAGATTTTAATTTATTAGAGAGTAATTTTTTTTTAATAGTCATACTCTAAACTTTCTACTTCCTTTTTTGAAATATTTCTACGTAATTACACCCATTAAAAGAAGTTTTGAACGAAAATTTCTCAAACATAATTTAAATAAAATTGATTCTTGTAAGAACGAACCTAAGCATGCTGAAGTCTTCCATGCGTAGAGTTGGTACTTTCTTTGCGTTTTGAAATCCGTGGTGAATTTTGTTTTTTAAGCACGCCTCCTTTTCTTTTTTATAAAAATAATAATTTTGGCAGGTCAATTATAGAGCCATATATTATTATTCAGGCAGAAAAAAATGAATTTAAAATAGAAGAATAGAAATAAAACGGGTCATTTTGGGCTCTAAAATTTAATAACACGGTATAAAAATATCAAATTATATAGATCAAAAAATTTCGATCTTTGTCTTTTACTTGCGATACTTTGTATTATAGTGCAGCGTAGAAACCGGTTAAGCTTTATATATATTTCCACATACACACACACACTTGAGCGATATTTGCAGACGCGAATCTATAGAAAAACGATTCTTCTCTTTGAACGCTTAAATCTTAAGAGAGAAATCGGTTCGATTATAAAAAATAAATTAAACGATTTTCTATTAATTCTGATACGAATCTTGAATAGCGATTGCGAAATCATATAATTTTCACACTGATCATTCTAAAGCTTTTCATCAATTCTTCTTTTCGACACAACTTTTTTTCAAGTATATTATCACATTTATATTAATGTGCTGAAAAAAGACACGTTTTCTCCATATTGCATAAAAAATTTGCATATTCCATATTTTTAAAATAAATCCTTTATTTTTTGCCCGAAGAAAAATTATTTTCCTTTTCTTGTACACTCGCACACGTACATGCACACGAGAAGTAAACGAGTATACCTGCGAATTATATTAAAACACTGTGCAATATTTTCTTTGTTTTAAACACAAACATCGTTTGCAGAGCACAAAAATGAAAAGAAGGAGACCTTTCCACTAAGAAACCGATCATCCAACTGACTCTGAAATACAAAATCCTGGCGACGTCGAGGTAGAATATAAAAGATCGAAGACCTCACACACATTTATTATGTGTACATTATTTATAAAACTCCCACTCCAATTTTCATTTCAGTCCCAAGAAATACTGTAATCCTCCTTTGTAACTTCTACCTTTATTCTACCTTTTTATCGAAAAGAGAGCGTCATTTAACTTTCTTAGCAAATTTATTTTTTTTTTATCTCTAAATTTATTCATTAAAAGACCGTTAAAAAATATATTTAAATTTTAATTACGATAAAAAAACTAGAATTACCCATTAGACCATTACCGTATCATAGAAAAGTTTGCTAGTTAAAAATTTATTTTTTAAATTCTAAAAAAATTAAATAAAATTATAAAAAATAACTCAAGAAAGAAAAAATTTTAATTTAATTTTAACGTCAAAGGAGAATCAAAGATTTTTATTGGTCGAGTAAAATTTTTTTAACGAATCAGAAAAGTTGATAAAATTTAATTTATTATTCCTTCTATATAAAATGCATTTTACTCTTCCTTTCTTTTCCTTTCTTTCCCCCTTTCTTTGTATTTTTCTTATTCTTCCTGTTGTTATACACAGATCACTGAATATCTTGTACACATAGGTACTTCCTTTGTAGTTTCTTGTATAATAAATTTAGACTAAAAGAGTTATTTCTTGTATTCGCTTCTTTATCGCTTTGAATTTTTTCCTCAAGTCTCAAATTTCAGAATATTATTACATTTTTAAAATTGAACAGAAAATATGCACTCGGACAATATTTTATTTATATAGGGTGAAAATTCTCGGAAAAAGTTTGATTACAAGCTGAATTTTTTTCAGGAGAGTACTTCTATTCAAAGTCAGAAAAATATTTTTTTCTTCCCTTGGATAATTTTGACATAATGTTTTTGAATATTTTAATTTGCGAATTGAAACTTATGTACTAGGAAGACTGACTGATAGTATCTTTTCTAGGGGTACAATTGCATCAATCAGAACATTCAGTGGCTGCGTGACTATACGAAAAATTATGCTATTAGAAAACTCCATAGAAGATTCTAAAAGATTTTCTGCTTCACCCACAATAAGCTGTATGAGAATTAATTCGGCTTTCTCATGCTCTGCGTTTATTTAGAACCAAATCTCCACAACGAGTCAAAAATGGAATCTTTTTTTAGTGTATAGTTTTACTGTCGCTGCCAAAATTTCAATTAACCATCCGTGAATTGGAAGTTCTATAAGAAACTATTCATTTTTTGAGCTTACTAAGGGAACATTCAGGCGAGAAAAAAAATTTTAGCCACCACTATTTGACATGCAAGAATGTGACGAGAGGGATGGGGGTAGGAAATTTTTTCTCGCCTGAATGCACCCTATAACTCACAAGGTGCGGCCTTATCTATTTTCATATATTCGGTTAGTGTTGTTCTGCATATATGTATATTATTAAAAGCAATTAAATTAAAACTCAAGAAATAAACGCCTTTATTATTTCTGAACTGTGGTTATCAGTAAATTAATAGTTTTAAAAGTTGATAATTTATTATTACTTTAACTTTTACCAATTTGCATAAATAAATTTAAGAGATAATAATTATATCGAAGAAAATTATTCTCAAAATAATAATTAATCCATTCATCTATTAAATACAAGAATAATGTTTAAATGAGTTAATTTTTTTATGTTCAAGCACATGATGTATAATAAACATCATTCGTTAATAAAATTATAAATGAACATTTTTATTGCACATTCATATGATTTTTTAGAAGAGCTTGTTTTCATTAAAAAATTCTTTGTATACAACAAAGTATTTATTATATTACGCTATCGTTTATGATAACGATCAATAAAATTTATAACTGCGGTATATATGAATATATTTTATGAACGGTTTAATTTTGCATGCAGAAATCAGTCTTGCGTGAAATGAAATAAAAATTGCAATTTTAAAAGTCTTATAGTTTTAAAGACATTATTATCACTTTCTTTATTGATTAATCTTGGGCAAGGGTAAAAAGTTGTGGTTTTTTCGTATCCAATACATAGATGAAATGAAATCGGGCCTTAAAAATTTGTCAGGTAAGAAAATGGAAAAGTCCTAAAAGCGATCAATTAGTAGAGAAATTTGGTCTTCAGGTCATTTCAAAGCTTCTAATATAGTTTTATTTATGGACACGGTGACCTGGAAGCGTTTTATTATTCGATCAAAATGACAAAAAAAACCGTAAGGTGGGGTGTTTTCTACACTAAAAAATGTATACGAATTTCCTATCTACTTTAACGTTTGCTGTCAATATTAACATGGAACATGTTTAAAGGGAGGGGGTACTTCAGAACTTGAAAATTAGGGGGGGGGGGGTCAAATAAGACTTAGAATAATTAGAAGATTTTGAAAAATGTGGGCTTAAGGACTTAGGATAATACAGGTTTATGGACTTAGAATAATATCGATTTAGGGACTTAAAATAATTCAGATTTAGGGAATCAAAATAGTTTGGATTTAGAATCTTAACAACTTATATTTTCAATATTGTCTTGATTTTTATAATGAATTTCCTTAAAATTGGGACCCCAAAGCATGACAAAAGTCGATTTTTCTCATATAAGAAGTGGTCAAAAGCGAAAATAAATGGTTTGATCGAATTACTGAGGAAAAAATATACAAGACCCTTTTGTAAATAATATTCAGAAATACTTATTTTGAAAACTGCAAACCTTTTTTAATAGGTTTCCTTAAAATTAAGACCCTAAAAACTAACAAAATCGATTTTTTTGCTATACAACGTGGTCGAAAGCTAAAATAAATGGTTTCATCGGATTCCTGGGAAAAAAAATAGACAAGTCCCTCTTATAAATATTATACAGAAAAGTTTATTCAGAAAACTACACAACTTTTAAAATTGTTCCCCTTGAATTTCAGATCCTAAAAAGTAACGAAAATCGATTTTCATCCTATAAAACGTGGTCAAAAGATAAATAAATGGTTTCATTGGATTCCTGGGGAAAAAATACTACGGGATATCAATTTGAACATAATCTAAAACAGTATTTAAATCTACTAAAAAAACTGAAAGCTTTAAGAAAATCCCAATTTTGAGGAGACCGAAAAAAAACTTTCGAGAGCTATCGTGGGCTCAAAAATCGATGTTTTGGTCTAAATCCAACGAGAAACTTATTTTTTTTACTTATATTTTCGAGTTCTGCAGGCGCGTTAGGAATCCCGGATACTTTGAAAAAAAATCAGTCTTATAAAAAAATTCAAATCATTATTCAAATTATGAAAATATTGACAACAAACGCTTAAAGTAGCTGGATATAGAAGATCCGGATAGAAAATTCGTAGACATTTTTTAGTGTAGAAAAGACCCCAACATACAGTTTTTTTTGTTATTTTGATCGCATAATAAAACGCTTCCAGGTCACCATGAGGAGGTTCAGGGGTTGATTCTACATTTTCGTAGGAATTACAATTACCGACATAATTTTTTTTTTTAATTTTATTTTGGAAGGTATTTTTTGAAATGAAAATATAAAATCTATTAATAATAATTCAAGATTATTAAAAAAAAAAGTCTCATGATATTATAAAGTATAAAAAAACGTAACTAAATTCATGAATTTTTGAATATGTTACGTGTTTTTACGCATTTTTTATAAATAATTAATATTTCAATAAACATTTTTCAATGAATCAAAACAATTTTTCAAAGAATCATAGAAGGCACAACTAAATTATTTAATAAATTATAATAAGATAATTCGATTATATTTTAACCAGTGGTTTATGCAGAAAAGGGCCTACGGAGGTGGGGCGCTTAAGAAAAATTTTGTATGTTTTCTTATGAAATTTGTATAAAAAAACAAAATTATGATAAAAAAACTTGCATTTTTTGGATCTCAGGGGAGGCAATCACCCTTACCATCCCCCTTCTGATCCGCCCATGATTTTAGCAGTAGTAAAATAAAAATTAGGTATAATGATAAAGAATTTTTAAAACAATTATTTGGTAATAGGAAGTTTAAAGACAAATAATTTGAATGCTTTGAGTGATTTTTTTGAAACAATCAGGAACTTTTCTTACAAATTAAAATTTTATGAAACTGCAAAAATAAAAATTTTTTTAAAATATTTTTTTTAATAACCAAAATGTTAAGTATATTTTAGGCTTTAACGTTAACTATATTTTAGACTTTAAGTGAGCAATGAGTTAAAGGTTCAGGGGGGTTAGCCTAGTTATACCTATAGCACAGTCTGTAGAACATTTAATTTTTTGTTTATAAAAAAATTGAAAATTTATCTTCTTATTATTGGTTTTTGGAAAGAATTGTAAAAAGAAAATTGGAAAGGTTGTTTGTAAAAACTGACTTCAGAAATGAAAATATTGAACAAAAATACCTACTGGATTACAATTTTAGCCCAAAATATTCATTTTTTCTTTTATGCTACAAATCCACCCCATACCCCATTCAAGGGGTTGAAGATAAAAAATTGGTGTGCATTCATTTTTTTTGTGTTCCTGATAGTCCCATATTAAGTTTTTAATGCCATGAAATATTTTTTGTGCCCATTATATTAATTTTAATGACGTCTAAAAATTACAAAAAAATAAACCCATTTTTAGGGGATGATATCACATTTTCTAGGGGTTGCACGTTAAAACGGACATCGGAAATGAAAAGAGCAGCCCTAATTACCTAGTAGGTAACATTTTTGGCTCAAAATATTGATTTTTTCATTCAAAAAAATTCAAATGGCTTGTATGTGTCGATTGGGCGTTAATGGGTCAAAAAAACTTTTTTAATTTTGAGAAATAAATTTTGGAAAAATTCGGTATCAGATCCAAAAAATTACTATAAACGAACTTTCTAAAACTAGTACCCTCGTAGAAATAAATTAGGTACTACGTCCAAAAAGAAAAAAAAATTTGGTGTTTTTTGTATTTTTTTGTGAACAAAAATTTAGGAAAAAAATTTTTAAAAAATTAAGTATCAGATTCGAGATATCGAGTAAAAATCGTACTTTCAAATATAAGTACTTTTATTGAAATAAATGAGGTATTACATCCAAATAAAAAAAAAAAAGTACCTCAAGCTTTTCTGATAAAAAAATTTTTTAAAAAATTCGGTATCAGATCCAAAAATGATTATAAACAAACTTTCTAAAATTAGTACTTTCATAGAAATAAATTAGGTACTATGTCCAAAAAGAAAAAAAAAATTGTTGTTTTTTGTATTTTTTCGTGAAGAAAATTTTGGGACAAAAATTTTCAAAAAGTAAGTATTAAATTCGAGATATAGAGTAAAAACCATACTTTCCAATATAAGTACTTTCGTGGAAATAAATGAGGTATTACATCCAAATCAAAAAAAAAAAAAAGTACCTCGAGCTTTTTTGGTGAAAAAATTTTTGAAAAAAAAATTTGGTCTTAATTCCATAATACTTGTGAAATATCACCGATTACATACATACGTACACACACACACACACACACACACACACATACTGACTTTTTTTAAAAACCGGTTTTTTAGCTTCCTGAGGTCCCAAAACGTGCTTACATGCCAAAAAATCAAAAATCGAAATTTGACCTATCACAATGGTTCCTCTTTGAGGAACCAATAATATAATTCGGAAAAGAAAAATACTTGGAAATATTATGAAGATCAGAACGATACTTTTGAGAAGTTTCTTTAAATAACATTGAAATAATTATTTAAGTATGCAGTAAAAGTTTTAGCCTTTAATTAAGCTTTATTTTAAATTTCTTTAATCTACATTTATTTCATTTATTATATAATGCAACTATCATCATTATTAATCATCATGAGTAAACTGTATAAATACTGTTTTCGTTCTAATTCATTAAATTAATTTGATGAGTTTATTATAAATAATAAACACGATCTACATGGAACTAAAAAAGTATAACTTTTTCATTATTGTTATTTAAGTTTCTGAGGATTGAGCCTCCCTTTGTCACACAGAATAATTATTATTGAAAAAAGTTGTATCATGTTAAAATTTATTTTTCTGACGTTAAAAAGTTATTAGAAAAATGAAAAATCTTTGTTCATTTCGACTCTGCAAGAAAACAGTTTAACATCAGAAAAATAAATTTTAACATGATACAACTTTTTTCAATAATAATTATTCTGTGTGACAAAGGGAGGCTCAATCCTCAGAAACTTAAATAACAATAATGAAAAAGTTATACTTTTTTAGTTCCATGCAGATCCCGTTTATTATTTATAATAAACTCATCAAATTAATATCATCATTATTAATACAGAAGCTTAATTAGAAATAAGCGATAGTCATTGTTAAAAAATGTTTAGCTTTTAGAAATTCGACCTTTTTACCGTTCAAATACGTATATTTAAAAATTATTTAATCGAATATGCATGAGAGAAGACACATGTGCATGTGCGTATGCCAACCACATGGAAGTTCACGTAGATAGTTTCTAGTAAGCGAACTGGCAATAAATCATATTTTGTAGTTGATTATTCTCTTAAAATAACTACCTGGAGTGTATCATCTTATACTTCACTGATTACCGTCTCTTTAGTGTTTACATGTGTGTACAGCAATGTCACTTCATAACAGCGATTAATTAAATTTCAATCCTCGTTAATTATTTCTAGAGTGTCCATGGTTTTCCAACTCATTAAAAATTGCTATCTTGCTTCAGTCATTATTTAATTAAACTTTTTAAAGCGTATTATAAATAAATCTCATTTATAACGTTGACATTAAAAAACAGCAACAAAAAAACTACGTTTTATTCAGCCGTTTACTGCTTTTGAATATTTAATGTTAAACTGAGGTAATTTTTTTACAAATAAATATTTTATTCGTTAAAACTCATTTTTTGACTTGTAAATAATTTAGAAAACCGAAAAAACTGTGTAAGTAAATGTTGCGAATAAATTATTAATATCTTTTATAAATTATTCAATTGAGTTTTATTTTTATACAGATAAAAAATAGATTTTTATATATAGCCGGGCAATAATGACTATATTCTCGCTATATTACAACTTTGAGAGGCCGTCGTTAATAAAAATGAATTCATAACCTGATTATCTAAAAATATTTATTTTACCACGAATTTGGCAAAATAAACATTTCTTATATGAACTGGTTTACAATGTTCTACTATATAAGATATTATTTTTACCTCATTTAATACTCTGTAAGTCATAAACTACATTTCAGTAATATCGGTTATTCATTTTAACATGGAACATGTTTATAGGAAGGGGGTACTTTAGAACTTTAAAATTAAGCGGGGGAGGTTAAATTTGTCTTATTTAAGGAGGGGAGTGAATGGAGTGAAATGAGGCTTAGAATAATTAGGAGACTTTGAAAAATCTGGGCTTAAGACTTGGAATAATATCGATTAAGGGACTTAGAATAATTAAGGATTAGGGAATCAGAATAGTTTGGGTTCATAGTCTTAACATCTAGTAAAGGTGATAATTACAAATTATAAAATTAGAAAATTGTATTGTAATGTTGAGTAACATTTGTATTATACCTAGTCCTCAGCTGGAAGTAAACATGTTCCATGCATTTAGGTTGTGTTTACACAAACCGGTTATAAGTTTTTTTAATAAAAATTAAACCATTTTCTGTTTTTTATAATTGAATTTCTGAGATTAGTAAAAAAATGTTATTTCTTATTTATTAAGAAAAGATAGAGTAACATAAACTGTTTTAATTTTTTTTTCATTATTATTTATAAATTCATTAAAATGAGATTTTGGAATTAAATTAAAAAATTAAATATTTATGTATATAAAACAAATTAAACAATAGTAGTAGTTAAACTTTACGCAAAGATTTATCCAGTATTATGAATGCTAAAAAAGATAGGTTGCATATAATTTATTTCCTTTTTTTCTCTTTTTCAAAGAAAACTTTCAAAGGAATCGAAGCCCTTTTTCAAATATTGTAATTCAGTTATAGTTTTCTTTGGCGAATTGCTTATTTTTATAAAGTTTAATAAATACCGTTTTTATAAAACTACTCTAGAGGAGTGCCTTATAATTAGAAATCGAAGTTAATTAAAGTTTGCAAACGTTTTGAATATCATTCTATATATTAAAGTAAATGAGTTTTCATCACGTCATTCCTAAGATTCCTATCAAATTAATTATACCTTTTATTAGAAATATTTACGCTACTTTACTTTCTTAAACGCACACATTTCAAATTGAATTACCCTTTCTTCTTCAATACTGCTGATTCTCTTCCTTTTAGTCTTTTTGGGATAATTTCAAAATGAACAGATAATTTTTGGGTTTTGTGCAAAAAATTTATTTTAAAAAGCTAAAAATAATATTTAGATTTTCGTTTTGATGGCGGGTTTCCATTCATTAAATTTGCTTGTAAAAAGGATTTTATATCTTGTAAATATATCAAATCTTTTTCTTAACCCCCAAGAAAAACTAATGTTACTTTTTTGAACTCACACATAAATTACTAAAATATATTTTATGAGTTATTATTATGTTAATTTATCGATTGCAATGAATTGACTGAATTTATCATATAAAGTCTAATGTCATAATAATTACATTACATACTACACTGCATACTACATGTATATTAATTTTCTTATATATGGGCGATTCTTTCTCAAACCAGCCCGAAAATAGAGACAATAAAAAATATAATTAAAAATATTTTAGATTTCTTCAATTGACGAGAAAAGTGTGCAGTTTTTTTCTCGTTGGCCTTTTCAACTCTGAAATAAAAAATTGCAGTTTACGGAGATTGAAAGTTGATATTTATACAAAAAGAATGAGATCAACCGGAAGAATTTTGGTTGAATTGCAAGATGACAGCGTTTTTTGTAAAATTGCTAAAAAACCGTATTTTATAACATTTAGCCTTGTGTTTCTAGGCCCAGAAGGCACGTTGGAATAAATTTAGGATTTTTCAACGTATTAAAATAATCCATAACTATAGATTGTAATTTGGCGTCCCAAATGTTCCGGTCTTCCTTTGTAAGTAGGCTTTTTTGTTCTTTAAAAGTCGTTTAAAAGTAATAAATGGCTAAATATTACTAAAAATTTGTTTACACATTTTGTTTCGTTTTCATTGAAATCGTTTTATTTTGCTTATCCTGAATCCTTTTTAACTTTATTCCAAGTTTAAAAGAATATTTTTCTTTTTTTCTAAAGTTAATTTATTTCAGATAACTAAAAGTTTAGAGGGTATAATTTATTGCCACTCCATTTTAAATCTGTACTAAAAAGAAATTTTAGCAAACTGTGTCAGAAGAGTCATTTTTAATTTGTTCAAGTTATTAACTGACAACCAATAAAATAAAAGTTACCAGCAATTTCATAGACCGCTCGCAAGATTGTTTCCTACTAAAATTATTAAAATATTACGTGTAATATAATTTTTTCAAGAATCATTTTTTCTTTTAAGAAAAAAAAAAAAATATTTCTAAATAGTGCATCGGAAAATTTAATTTTGTTTTTATTATAGGCTCAGCAGACTTATACCTAAGGGTTCAAATAATTTATTTAAAATTTACATTAATTATTCTTGAAAGTCTTGACCTCTTTCCTGTAAGATAAGTAAGATCTTATAAGAAAACTTTAACTAATTAATTTTTTTTGTAAAATTTCCAAGTTTCTAGTAAAATAATTTAATAATTAATTTTAAAAGAAAAATAAACTGAAGTTAAAATATTTTTTTAATAACTACCTATGTAGAGGTTCTAGAGAATAAAAAAAAGTTGTTAATATAATTTTTTAACTTGACTAAAATAGATATTGTGAACTAAAGAAAAAAGTTTTTATAATGTATGTGTTTGTAACAATTTAAAAGTAATATTCTAGATACAAAGACGATGAAATTGGAATTTTGACGAAAAAGCAATTTTAGAATTTTAAAGACTTGTCTGCAACTAAGTGACAATCGAGTAAACTATTTTCATTTTTTAAAGTATACGTCAACACGCCTGAAAAATGCTCTCACAAAATACATATTTGATGTACTTTTAGTATTTTCTAAACTTTTATAATATTCTACTCTAACGTACATATTTTACATAAGTTTTTTTTTTGAATATACAACATTTTTTTATTCATTTATTTATTATTAATTTTTAATGTACCACGGGCTTGCTTTGCAGTTTTTTAGAAAATTTTTAAAGCTGTTCGCGTTACTATACACGCGCATCTTAGGTTGTAATCGTTTGGTAAAAAAAATCCGCTATTGCTATAAATATAAATAATTTGAGTTTAGTAAAAGGAATTTCAAATCTTCCTAATTGATGGTTTAGTAACTCACGTTTATAATAGTTTCAGGAGTTTAAAAATAAATTTTCAATCATTTAAATTTAAAGGCTTAAACAAATTGAATAAACGGGAAGGGGAAGGTATACTGATTTTTCGGCTTTATGCTAATTTTTAGGCTGGAATTTAATAAATAATCGGATTGTAACTGCAAATTAAATTCTTTTAATTTTTTTGCATACTTGTTTTTACAAATTGCTAAAAAACTTTCAAGTTATTAGTGTGTCTAATCTGAATAGTTTTGGGTCAGAGTACTGAAAAGTTTTGAAAGAATTCAAATTATATATATATAATTTTAAAACTGAGTTCAAACTTTTAAGACTATTAAACTAGACTTCCGTCGGTATTACTTTTGGGCTAGTGATAATGAATATGTGGAAATATAAGTAAAAATGACTTAGAAAGTATACGGTATACCTATAAAAAAAATATACCAAATTAAACCAATACTCTATCTATTTCCAGCATCGAATTTTTCAAAAAAGTTTTTTCTGCACACCAAAAATCGCAAATAACTGTTTTTTGGGTTCTTTATTGTTAAATTTTTGGTTCCTCAATGAGGAACTATTGTGATGGGTCAAATTTTGGTTTTTGATTTTTTGGCATGTAAGCACGTTTTGAGACCTCAAGAAGCTAAAAAACCGGTTTAAAAAAAAAAGTCTGTATGTGTGTGTGTGTGTGTGTATGTAACCGGTGATATTCTACAAACATTATACATAATTTTAAATATTATAGACCTATTTTTTTTTTCAAAACTATTTTTTTATTTTAATTTGGATATAATAACTCATTTTTTCCCATGAAAGTACTGATATTTGAAAGTATGGTTTTTACTCGATATCTCGAATTTGATAATTAATTTTTTGAAAATTTGTTCCAAAATTTTTCATCAATAAAAAAAAATTTTAAAAGTTAAGATTGAAACACTGAATTATTTTTTCTTTTTAAACGTAGTACCAAATTTGTTTCTATGAGAGTAATAGTTTTAGAAAATTCGTTTATAGTAAACTTTTGGATCTGATACCGAATTTTTATAAGTACACTGTAAAAAATAATAAAGTTTTAAGAAGTCAATATTAACTTCGTACTCATTAAGTCCCCGAAAGTGAATAATCCCTTAATTCAAGTTAACGAGGTTAAATGAATGCATCCCAACCTTGAGTCAGCTCTCGTATATTTGTTAAAATAGCTGTCTTTTAGACTCAGGTCAACTTAAGATTAGGCTGAATCCGGTAACTATATATTTGACTTACTTATTAGTTATAACTCCCTGAAATTTCTATCATCTCTTCGAATACCTTCGGGATGAAAATAGACCGTACGAGGAAAAACTGATATCCTGGAGGCAAAATTTTTAATTTTTCATCCAAAACAATTTTCCAATTTTCCAATATGGCGGACCAAAAAACATGAAAATAGAAACTTTCTACATTACCTGAGGGTTTTCGAGGTCGACAAAAACGTTTCTATTAATGAAAATTTTAATTTTTTTGCCCCAGCATATTTTCCAATTTTCCAATATGACGGGCCAAAAAACATTTTTTAATAAGCTTTTACATTTCCAGGGGGTTTTCAAGGTTGAGGAAAACGTTTTTATGAATGAAAATTGGAATTTTTTTGCCCCAGAATATTCCGCAATTTTCCAAGATGGCGGACCAAAAAACATTTTAGAATAAGCTTTTTAAATTGCCAGGGGATTTTCAGGGTCGAGAAAAACGTTTTTATGAATGAAAATTTTAATTTTTTTGCCCCAGCATATTTTCCAATTTTCCAATATGGCGGACCAAAAAACATTTTATAATAAGCTTTTACATTGCCAGGGGGTTTGGAGGTCGAGAAAAATGTTTTTATGAAGTTTTTATTTACATGTTTTTTGGTCCGCCATCTTGAAGAATTTGGAAAATATGCTGGGACAAAAAAATAAAAATTTTCATTTATAAAAACGTATTTTTCGACCTTGAAAACCCCCAGTTAATGTAGAAAGTTTTTATTTTCATGTTTTTGTGTCCGCCATATTGGTTTAAAAATATATTTTTAAACCATTATAATTTTTAAATCTATTAATAATAAATTTTTTATTAAAAAATATAGGTAGCTATTTTTTAAACAAGGAACAAAATATTGGCTTTGAGTTTGCATGCATTTGTAAGACAGCATTCAAAAGTTGAATCCGATATTTTGTCCCGTGATTTAAAACATAATTTTGCATATAATGGGCAAAAAAGCCGAAAATAGGCTATTAAAGCCGAAATTAGGCATATGAGAATGAATTTTTAATATCTTGACATTCATCAAGCAAAGTTTTTAATTGCCATTCGATAATGCTAAATTAAAATGTATCCTTAATTTTTTGAATCAACAATAAGAGTAAGTTGATTATTCATTTGTAGGTAATTATTATGTACATTAATAAGTCAAGCAAAAGTTTCATCGGTATAATAAATGAATATACCTGGTTGTATATAAATTAGTTGTACTTTTAAAAGCATCAATATTGACATTTAGAAAAATTGTTTTTATTAGGTGAAACAAAAAAGTAAGTTTTATATTATTATATTTATTATAATAAAAGGAAAGTGTCAAAATTAATTGAGCAGAGAAATTCTTGAGTAAAAACTTTTCTGTCTATATAAATAAATAAAAGTTTTCTATTTTGCAATTAAAAGTTCATTTATTTTCGTTAGCAGATAGAGCAGAAGAAAACTAATTTTACTTTCTATTTTTCATCATATTGCCTTCTTTTATTTTACTTTAACTTCATCTAGTTCTCTGTACGTAACAAAATTTACTTTGATAAACTAATTTACCACCGACGTCCTGTAAATTGTGAATAACGAGCACAGCTTTTCCTCAATATGTACTAGAATTATCTTACATGAAGAAAGTTTACGCGATGTCCTTCGGATACAAAAAACCAATATTCTAAACTTTTAGAAATAACTTCCGACATTTTTTATTTTATAACTAATTAATTTAAAGAAAGGAAACACTGAAAATAACTCATACATAAATTTACAAATCTAATACGAAAATTCAAAATTTTCATCGATTTTCTGGTTTCGTATTATTGTCTTATAATGCTTGTGCAATGTAAAATATGAAATTTCATACAAAAGTTTTTACTTTTTGTTTTTTGGTTTTACGTATTCCGTTTATGATTTATTATGTTTATTTAAAAACCTTTTTACCTAATTTTTTTTTATATATTTTTATAAAAGAGACTTCTTTGTTTGTTTGATATAAAACATTTGTATTCATATTATTTAAGACGTTTTTTTGTTTTTTAGAAAAATTCGTAAAATGCATACATACAGGTTGCTCCAGTTTAAATGTACAGGGGGTGCACTTTTAATATTATTTTTCGACCCTGTCGTACTATTTTTAATAAAAAATAAGATTTTAATAATTTTTGGTTTCTGTATAACTATTTATAATTTGTAATCAGTTTCTTGGCAATTATGCTCATTTGAAAGTTTTTAAAAACAACGAATTATTATCTAAATACAAGAACGAGTATAAAGTGATGATTCAGAACGAGATGTATGTTAAACTTCTAAATTTCTTAATTTTTCTCTCGTTTCAAAGTACTTAAACTTTTTTATCAAGTTCAACGCTATCACATTTATTTGCTAACAGTTGAGTATACTTTGAGGACTGAATAATCTTAGCAAGTGCTACAGTTGCTTCTTTCCTGTGAATTTTTGCTCAATGTGGGAAACAAGAACGTTAATTAAAATTATTAATTATTTATTGGTTTTTTGAAACATAAAAAATAATTAAATTCAACGATACTGAATCGAACTTTAGATTATATTTGTAAACGTCCTATCTAGGTATAATTCTCATAGAAATTGTCTACTTGTTATATTTTTATAATATATTTTTTACCAAAGTTTTGTTGAATTTAAACGTTGGTATGCGCATCTATTTAACATATTTATATGCATTTTTTATCATTTTTTACAATAATTTATGTATTTTTAAACAAAGCTTCTGATGTGGTCGATAGTCTTGATCGTCGAAAACGTTTGGGAGAACTGAAATAGCATATATTTTTATCAACAATTCCTAGTCCAGTTTGGTAATTTCAAAAAATCATCAACAATATTAATAAAATATACTGATTGGAGAGCTTAAGCATTATAGACCGTTTGTATGGACCAACTCATATACACGTGTATAATAAAATTTGAAATAAGTTATTTCTCTTTTTGTCGAAAACATTCTGAAGCTTCAATCCAAACAAGTGTACATAATATATTTCCCGTGTTTGACTATTCTAGATATATAGAATTTTTAAAAAATTTCTTTTTCTCCTGATATATTTATGATAAAAATATTTTTACAAAAGAGTATATAATATTCAACCACTTGGAAATACTTTCTTTTTAGATAAAACAGTACTATTTTGTGAGCGAGAAAACCATTTTTTTTTTATTATACTATTTTATATTTATTTTTTTTAACTTTATTAAATAATCAGTAAAAATTTTACTTTTATTTTGAAATTTATAGTACACCTTGTCAAAATATATCAAAGATAGCATGGTAATTAAAAAAAAAAAGTTAGCAAGCAACGTATAATAATTACCAACATAAATTCACTGTGAAATCTACACTGTTAAAAATACCCGATGGTAAATTTACGAAATAATCGTAAAATTACGATTTTGTCGTAAATTTACTAAAAAAATCGTAAATTTACCATTTAAATCGTAATTTTACGATCGATCGTAAATTTACGATTTTTTTGTAATTTTACGATTTTGAAATCGTAAATTTACGACAAATTCGTAATATTACCACCAAATCGTAAATTTACGATTTTTATGGTAAATTTACGATTTTGCATTTGTAAATTTACGACTGCTAGATTTGAGTATTTATAAGCCTAAAAACAACGTTTCCGAAACTAAGGGGTAAGTACAAGTTTACCTTATTTTTTCGTTCCTAAACTCATATACGAGTAAAAACTAATTTTGGCATAAAATTTTTGTATTAACACTAAAATATCTAAATGGCATTAGAGAAGGTATTCTCATCTCAAAAGTTATTTTAAAGCCGTAAAAACTTTGTTTAGGAATTTCAAATTTTGTATACAAGCCACAATTGAAATGAACTAAAAAAAAATTTTAATATTAAATAAATTTTTTAATATCTAACATTTTTTACGTACATAAATATTAACAATTGTTTAACAAAAAAATTAGAATTCTTTTTTTTGATTTCTAAGTTAAAAAAATCTAAGGCAAAAGAGGAAAAAGTTAATTAAATTCAAATAAAAATTTTTGGAGCTTAAAAAAGAAGGGAAAATAAAAATCACTTGGCTCTCTTTTACCTTAAATTTTGAAAATTTTAATCTGAGACAAATATACTTATAAATTAAATAGTCTTAATGATTAAATTTTGCACAAGATCCAGATTATACATGAAAAAAACAAAAAAATTAACCTTTGGGTAGAAAAATCAAAATTTTTTCAAAAGCGTTGATATAAAGTTTTGAATTAAATATGTAGGTTTGCCTGAAATGTTTATTTCAAATGTAAAGATTATGTAATTACAAAGTATATTAGTAACGGAATCCCAATAACGTAAAGGGTACCTACAATAAAAAATGAGAACACACTCATATGTGAGAATAAAAATAATATGAAAAATCATATTTGAAAAAGAACTTTTCTGAAATTTTAAAATTAATATCTAACTTTTATGAGAAATTATTTTTTACTATAATTTCCACCCCTTGATGAAGTTTAATGATTTTTTTTATGGTCATATTTGAATTAAGCAACGTCAGAAGCCCAGGATACAGTTTTTCAAGTAAAAATAAAACCTTTTATAAAAATTGATTTTTCACCCCTTTTTACCCTAATTTTTCACCTAGATGAAAGAATGATGAAACTTTATGATTTTTTTGAGTTCATATTTTAAATCAGCAATCTCAAAAACCCCTAGATATAAATTTAGAGCTAATAATATAAAGAAGTTTCAGAATTATAATAAAGTGGTACGTTTTGGCCGCGCCGGCGGTAATCGATTAACAAGGGGAATTCAATACATTTGGAACACTAAATTACACCAAATGGTTATGAACGAGTTTATTATGTTGAAAAAACATGCTGACTACCCTCGGTTAATTCCAATGGGCGTTATGGGCCTAGAAACGCAGGGCTCAATGTTATAAAATAGGGTTTTTTGGTTATTTTCAATATAACGCTACAACTTCCTATGTTAAAAATTATAATTTTATAATTACAAAAAACGGACAAAACATTTGAAAGCATTAAAACTATTTTTTTTTAAATTCTGAAAAATTAATCCAAAACTGCCTATTGTGGGCTAGTAGTCTGTTTTTTGTAATTATAAAATTATAAATTTATAACACTACTCGTTTAAAAAAAGTAACGTATTATAAAATACCATTAAAAGGATGAGAATACCCGTGAATCGCCTATTATGGGCCACTGGACATTATTTGTTAAAAACAAAATGTGTTATTTGCGCATAGTGACCCGAAAGCCACAAGCTGTAGAAAAAATTTGGTATTATTTCATAAAAATAGCTTAAATTACCCCAAAAACGTTAAAAACAGCCTATAAGTGCCTATTTATGGGCTACTGCGGCGTTTTTAGATAAATTAAAAATAATATTTGTATTTAACTACCTTAAAATACTCAAAAAACAGAAGCTGCAGATAAAAATTGGTATTATTTCATAAAAATAGCTAAAATTAGCCCAAAAAGCGTGAAAAATAGCCTAAGAATCCCTATTATGGGCTACCATTTTTTTTTTGTATGAGTAGATATACTATATTATATGATAATTAGGTATAGAAACCCAAAAAACATTAGTGTAGTGTGAGAAAAATGGTAATATATTAAAAATTATAACAAAAAATGGCAAAAAAAAACGTTAAAAATGACCTAACATGGGCAATTACGCAAAATTGGACCAGGTTAGGTCAAAACAGACTTCGGATTTCGAATCAGCGACCCCACAAACTATATATACCGTCGAAAAATTCCATGGACATACTTTTAAAAAAAATCGCAAATAAAACCATGCTCCAGGCCTATACTAATTAAAAATAAGCTTTTTCAAAAAATCGTAAAATTGGGGCTGTGACTTCAAATTATTATATCTAGTTAACAAATAATTGAAAAGGGTAAAATAAAGAAGTTTTGGAAATTTGAAGCTTGTAGAAATTTTTTGAGACCTAAAAAACCCATTTTTGTCAAAAATTACTTTGGCAGCAATTTAAAATTGGTCATTTTTAGCCAAAAATGACCGTTTGGTTAATTGGCTATAGTGATGAAAGAATTAGTGATATTAATTTGGTTAACTTGTGAGATTTTGGCGTTTTGTTGAAAATTCCCAAAAAGAAACCCTATTTTATAACATTGAGCCCTGCGTTTCTAGGCCCAGAAGGCCCATTGGAATGAACGGAGGGTATAGTCAGCATGTTTTTTCAACATAATAAACTTATCCATAAACATTTGGTGTAATTTGGTTTTCCGAATGTATTGAACTCCCCTTGTAAAATCTTTTACAAAAACAAAGCATATTTTTAGTAATTTTTATTTTCTCTCCTTTTTTAAGCTCCAAAAATTTTTATTTGAATTTAATTAACTTTTTCCTCTTTTGCCTTAGATTTTTTTAACTTAGAAATCAAAAAAAAGAATTCTAATTTTTTTGTTAAACAATTGTTAATATTTATGTACGTAAAAAATGTTAGATATTAAAAAATTTATTTAATATTAAAATTTTTTTTTAGTTCATTTCAATTGTGGCTTGTATACAAAATTTGAAATTCCTAAACAAAGTTTTTACGGCTTTAAAATAACTTTTGAGATGAGAATACCTTCTCTAATGCCATTTAGATATTTTAGTGTTAATACAAAAATTTTATGCCAAAATTAGTTTTTACTCGTATATGAGTTTAGGAACGAAAAAATAAGGTAAACTTGTACTTACCCCTTAGTTTCGGAAACGTTGTTTTTAGGCTTATAAATACTCAAATCTAGCAGTCGTAAATTTACAAATGCAAAATCGTAAATTTACCATAAAAATCGTAAATTTACGATTTGGTGGTAATATTACGAATTTGTCGTAAATTTACGATTTCAAAATCGTAAAATTACAAAAAAAATCGTAAATTTACGATCGATCGTAAAATTACGATTTAAATGGTAAATTTACGATTTTTTTAGTAAATTTACGACAAAATCGTAATTTTACGATTATTTCGTAAATTTACCATCGGGTATTTTTAACAGTGTAATTTAAAGTCAATTAACTATTTTTCTTCGCACCTGCGGTTGTTATTTAAACACGAAAATAAAAAAAAAACGAGAAAAAATTTTAAAATAATGAATTTTCAAAACCATAAAAAAAACCAACACGTTCGAGGTAAACAAAGTTTTTTTTTTACGATATACGAATTATAATAGACTACTTTTTTCATTAAGCTTATAAAAAACAAGAGCTTGTATACAATAACTTTTTTTGCTTCTGAGCTTGTCACTATTTTTTTACAGCATATTAAAAAAAATTAAATGAGACATTCAGCATTATATTTTTGTTGTATGCATGACTGCTACAAAGATAAATTGAGTTTTAGATACAATTTTTTAATTGAATTTTATTTTGACAGGGGATCTTGCATTGTTTTTTTTGTGTATCGATATCATAAAAAAGGTAAGCAGAGCTAGTTGAAAAATTTTAAACATGAAATTTTAGACGCTGGATTATTTCTAAATTACAATTGTTAATTAACAAAAGGATAGTCACTGAATAATATTATCGTCTTTGAGAGTTAATTAAGCTTTCTAGTGAAGTTGAAGAATAATCTGAATGAATCAGAAACCGTCAAGCCAAGCTATCTCAAAAATAAAATACAAAATATTTCTTCAAAGGAGCTTTGATCCAAAAATCAGCCACCTCTAGTTTTTCATAACTCTAAAAACTCAATTTTTAATAACTCTTCCTTGGTGCAATTACCAAGATTAACTTTCAACTTTTTTATGCTTTTATTTACACAGGAAACTATTTAATTTTTTGCTTAATTTTTAGTGTACAGTGTTTTGCTTTCAGTTTCTCTACTGATATGTCACCGAATGTGATTTATTATTTATTATTTATAATAACTCAAATTTCAGCTTCTCCTATTTATTTAAAATTTCACTATTGGAGTAAACAGAGTAAACAGAGTATACTCAGAAATAAATTCTTGTAAAATTAATACGATCTTGGTATAGTTACTGCATTAAAGTAGACGTGTCTGCTCCATTTTCCTTATCTTATTTTCTTCCACTGAGCTTTAATTGATTTTAAAGAGCTTATTTATTTCTTCTCAGATCCGTTTGATTCCTCTTCTGGTATTTAAATCAAATGAATTTACTATTTAAAGATCAAATAGCATTAAAATATTTAACAATAATCAGTTTGAATTGTAATTAATTCTTTAGAACTTATTCAAATGCCTAATCTTCAAATAACTCAATACTAAATAAATTGGGTTGCAAAAAAATTGAACGTTTTGAGTTTTAAGAGAACCATTAAATATTGATTGCGAAAGTTCTAACATCAATTTTTTAATATTATTCTATACTTATACATTAAACTATTTTTAGCTATTCTCAAATTTGATTGTAAAACCTTTTTCAATAAAATTCGAGAAAAAGAAATAACATATTTTACTACTTTGAAAAAGGACATAATTGACATATAATGGACAGGTACCTAGTAACAGATTAGTCAATAAACATATAAACTCTGTTAAAACGTCTTGATATTTGTCATTAATATTTCAATCTCTCAACAGATTACATTTGTCAATTAGCAAAAAAGTCCATTTTATTTAAATAAATTTAGGTTTTCGTACTTTGTGTAATTTATAACACCTTACTTTTAAGGTAGCTTTTTAAAAGCTCAGTTGCAAGTATACACTGTAAAAAGTAACTTTCTTAGATTTACAAAAAAAAATAGAATATTTTCGAAAAATTAGTGAATTTTCAAAAAATTTTTTAATAAATTTACTAAATTTAGTATATTATCGAAAAATTCGAGAATTCTTGATTTTTTTTTTTGTGAATTTACGAAAAAAGTTGTAATTTCACAAATATTTTTCGTAAATTTACAACTATTTTTTGTAAATTTTTGAAAAAAAATTGTAAATTATCAATTTTTCTTGCAAATTCACAAAAAAAATCGAGAATACTCGAATTTTTTGTTAATATACTAAATTTAGTAATTATACGATTTTTTTCGAATATTTACAATTTTTTCGAAAATTTACTAATTTTTCGAAAATTTACTAATTTTTTTGTTAATATAAGAAAGTTACTTTTTACAGTGTACTTATTATAATGAGTGACCTTTTATACAATTATGTCCCAAAAAAATACTGATACAGATAATTACCGATTAACCTACGGCTTATCTTGATATATTTCTGAACAAACATTAGGTAATTAAAATTAATAATTAATAAAATTCTGAGGTAAAAAATCTGGAATTTCGGGTCACCCTAAGAAGATCACGGTAGGGATTATTTTTTCCATCGTGCTGTGGATATAGAAGATATAAGAGATATCTCGTTTTTATTTTCTTCCTCTTGTTCAGTTTCGTTCTAGTTATTTTAGCTGTCAATATTATAGATCTTCAATTATATTACATTATATTTAATATACTAGGTGTTGTATTATTTATGTGAAACTTTTATTTATTTTTAGAAAATAGGTAATACAATTTTTTTAATTACTGTCCATCTTTTAGCTTAAAATAAATATTGCAACGAGAGAATACCTAATCTTTATATTCACAAATTGACTGATTTTTTGTTATTTTTAAGAAAAGTAATCTTTTTCAGTTTTCTCATACGAACTATGACTTATTGAATGAAACAAATGGTCGTCGTTGAAAGTAATTTCTGAAAAATACAGCTACTGGGGTAAGATTTCTCATTTCAGAGTTTCTTAGTTACTCCTTTACCCCTTGTGCTACTTGCGGACAAGCATTGTAGTGTAATAAAATCATATTTTTATCAATTTTTTTGAAGTTTAGCCTATTTTTTCAGTTCGCAATTCAAGTACCTACAATAATTAAAGTCGTTATTTACTATCAGAGATGCTATCATTTAGCTTAAACAACTCGTAATAGTTTTTTTTGCTGCCCAGGTAGTTCTTTGTCTTCTAAGTTAAATTTATCATTTTCCGAAAGAGCAAACCACTCCCAGCACATTTGCTTAGCTAAAGCGTGTCCACTATAAACTTCCATTAAAATACCAAAAATTTCGGAAGGAGTTTTAATACTAAAATAAAGATGTACAGCTCCCTGATAAAATGTTATATATGGTGCAAATCAAATTTAACATATTTATCTTTATTTATGTTTTGCTTGAAATTTCAAGCGCAGCAACTCAACCGTGTATTAGCAAAATTTTGAATGTCAGCAAATTATACAATAACAATTTGAAAGATGCATAATATAATATAATGAAAACTTTTGATCAATATATGGCAATTTGCCATCAGTATGAAATATTATATTTAGCAAATACTCTAGGCTATATTTATACGTATGGATTAATTATTAATTTCAGATAGATATGGCCCTCCGGTTGTGTTATCATGCAACTAATACGCGTGTAAACATTATCCAATTTCTTACTCTACAACACCTTTGAACTTTATTTTAAATTTAACTATATCCAACCCTCAACCAACTGAAAACTCCAACAGGAGTTGCAACAAGAGTTGCACGGAGTTGGAATGGAGTTGTATATTTTTTGCGAAAAAAATAGCAAAACTCATTGCGAATCTTTGCAACTTCGTGCAACTCCTTGTGGAGTTTTTAGTTGGTTGAGGGTTGATTACATCTTAAAATATTTAATGGTATACTTTCATTCATGAATCTCAGATTACTGTAGTGACTGTTAAAGACTTTTGAGCTTTACATGTATGTGCAATTAGGATTGTATAAGTATTTAATTAAATCAGAACTATTAGTGACAGAATATATAATATATAAGTATGTATACATATTAGCCTGGCAGTTAATTTGAAAAATCGCTTGGATTTTCGATTACCGGCTGAAAAAAGTTGCTATTTATACTGAAAAAATAAAATTCTCAAAATTATAGCTCATTTAATCACTGTTAGGTGTTACCAGAAAATATATAGACTCTAATGGGATCAAAATTTTTCTCCATATAAAAGCCAAAATAATTGGTGGCAACATTTAGGAGTTATTTAATCAGCTGTAATTTTGGAAATCTTATTTTTTTTGGTAATTGGAAACTTTTTTCGCCCGATAATCGAAAATCCAAGCGTTTATTAAAATTAATTACCAGTCTAGTATATATATATATGTATTATGTCTCTTTATGCAGCTAACATCAATTACTTTTCATTAATATAGTTGACTTATAACACTATTCATTAACACTTAACTTTTCATGTACAATTTAATTTAAATTGTTAGAGAAATCTCATCTATTTTGACAATATATTTAATTTCAAATGATCAAATCACCTTGAATTAACAAGGGAAGTGTCAACTTTGTCCAATTTAAAAGCCGAATATCCCAATATTCCAACATACATAAGTAAATATTTAAAATAACGCAATATGCTTTTATTTTAAAAGTGCCAAAATAAAACTTCGTTATAAATGTTAAGTTCTTGTTTAGATAATTTTTTGAATTTATAATAATCAAGTGCAAAAAACGTAAACGAATAGAACTCTGATTTCTCGTTTACATAATTCTTATTGGTTTTCTGAAAGTTCAAATTAATTAAAATGAAAAAAAGAGAACATTGAGTAACTTCAAGTCGTAAGTTCAAAATAAATAGACATTGAAAAATAAAATTAACTTAAAAATGACTAAAATGAAGTTTTTTGTTTTTCATTAAATTCTTAATAACGAAAAAACTTTTAAAATAAAAAATATTAATTAAAAATTTTAATTAAAAAGTACTTATCTTAAGTGAGATGTCAACTCTTTGAACTTTGACATTAAATACAATTATGTAGGTATCATTTAAAATAATATTTTATCATTATTAAGATTTTAAGACTTAATTAATACATAAATGATAAATAATTAGTAAATGATTCAAAAGTTTTTCAATTTATAATCGATTTTATTAGCTTTATGTACTTATTTATTATTTTTCCATTCACAAAAAAGTATACACATAGTTTTCATATCAAAAATAAATTAAGAGTAAAAAAGAAGTTCAAAATATACCTAATAAATTCTTATAATATTAGTTTTTAAAACAGACAGCTTATAAAAGGCAATAAACAAATCAGCACCAGACAAAAACTCGAATCCCAAGAAATCCTTATATCCTTGGATTGACATTGAACTGAAGTTAATCATTTCAAAACGAGACGTCACTCGCAGACGTTATGAAAGTACAGGATTAAAAGAATGACTTAATGAATATAATATTACCTTAGCTGACATGACTGAGAAAAATACTGAAACTGCACCTAGTGTTTCAATGCATAATAAAATAAATAACTTCAGTAAAATGATAAATTTGGGCTTAAATCCTAAACCTAGTGATGCGCTTCACGAGTTTCTACCAGAAGAACTGAACTCTTATTTTTCCAGAATTTCTTTCTCTCTATCAGAAGACCCAGCAAGCTCTTTCAACTTAATCTTTTAGGCTCTTCCAGATGGTTTTGCCTCTTAGGAAGTTAAAATTAACGATGTCATCTTAGGAGTCTCTCATATACTATTTATTTTGTATTTACGCGATCGTACGCTCTTAACTGTTTTGGGAGAAATAAAGTTTAATAAGCATGATTGAAATGCTTTTTATGTGAAATGAAGAGCATCAATAAATACGGTAGTTGACAGTTATGAATAACACATGTGCAAAGCTAAAATTTATGTGTCGTGATTAAAAGTAACTACTAACCTTTTCTGAGATGTCGAAACTGATCACAGTTATATTCAAGTCATTGCGAAAAAATATTTAATTTATATGATATAATTATTATTTTATCTTAAATATTTTTTTAATTAAAGTACCAGACTGAAATATAAAATAACATAAAGAACTCTGTGGAAATTACGTCTATACACCTCGGTGTGTGTTAGTCATTTCTAGGCAGGCAGCCCTTAAAAATTAGGGTGACCTTTTTGAAACCACTCGGACGGCTTCAAATGGACTATTTGCCACTATTTGGCCCTAAAACTCCCCCATATACTATCAATATCACCCCTTTGGACAGGTTAAGGCATAGGCAATATGAATAATATGCGTTTATTATGCCGAAAACAAAACGTGTGTAAAACCTGGTTTCAGTTGGGTCACCTGGGTGACTTAAATTGCGGGAGGCTGTATGACCCCTCAAGACAATGGGGCGCAGGCTTAACTTTGGGTATATTAATGTCGTAAAAAGAAATACCTCAATAACAACATTTGTATGAAAAATGAGTTTTTTATATGAGCTTAATCGTCTTTGAATTCTCTATCCAATGGTGCAAAAATTATTTCTTTATCAGTAATCATTAGCGAAGTCGTATAGCATATCTACATGGTCTTAAGCATTGACAAAAATTTTGTATGCACTAAAAAAAAACTTGAAAAAATGGCATATCTACATATTTTTGGCATATTATGTACATATTGACATTATTTTTAAATAGCGGCTCCCGTATTTTTAGTCTCCAGTGTTATATATTTTTTATATTAAATTTTAATTAATTATATTTTTACTAATTAAATTAAATTATTTATTAAATTTACTAGATATACTAATTTTTAATTATTATTTAATTTATTAAAATACAAAAATATTTTGTACATTATAATAAATTATAGGCTAATTAATATAATAATAACTTATGTTATAATTATTTAATAATATGATAAATAATTAAATTGCTAAATAAAGCCCAAATTTGTAAAATAAAAAAACTATAAATAGGGTATATCAAAAACTATGATAGCTTCAAATGAAATTTTTATAATCAATATTATAAATAAATAAAAAAAAATTATAAATTATAAACTTATGTTGTAGATATTGACGTTTTTCTTGTGTTATACAACCGCGCGGCGTACCTGTCTTATAAAGAAGAATGGCATATGTACTTATTGACATTCTTCTCAAGTATTTTCTCCGATCTTAGACTTTTTCGTGCATATCTACAGTTTTCCATGTAAGGAACGGAAAATCGGGAAAATTTATTTCACCATTGAAAAGAGCCTACCTTAATTAGTATAAAAGAATGTTACTTTTTTTTAAATGTTGAGCAACATTGAAAGATCAATTTAAACGCGTTTCCTTCGATATCTCAAAATCGTTAGAATGTAGTTATTGAGGTATTTCTTTTGTACGGCAGATTAGTAGAAAGCTTTGTAGAATAAAGTGTGAAAGTTTAGTCTGGTTTCAAGAGGGTCACATAGGTGACTTTTTTAAACCAGCAGGTTTTCCATTCGTACAATGGAGCTTTAACCACAAGTCTAGAACTTCGCTATCCCGGTGGCAAATAGTGCATTTGAAGCCGTCCGAGTGGTATTTAAAAAAGTCACCCTAATTCTTATGGACTGCCTGCCTATTCAGACACTTCGGTTATAAACGTAATTCCCACCTAGTTGTTTAATATTATATTATACTTGTGTACTATATTCGTGTTTACTTTATTTACTATATATCTACTATAATATTTACTATAATAATATTAACTATCTTTGCTATATTTATAATATTTCTATATTTATTATCTTGTCAAATATTTTAAAAATATGTTTATATCTGTACTATTTGAAAAATTTATTTTATTTTATAAATGACTAATGTAAGAACAAGAGTGCACTGTATTTTTGCTTTGTAGAATAAATTTAATAATAATAATAATAATAATAATAATAATTTTATATCAATAATGTAAATATTATTTTAGATCATAATACCTAACATTTTCGCATAAAGCTTTAAGCATATAAAGCTCTTTAGATACATTATTTACGTGATGTAACATACTTTAAAATAACACGTTTAACAAATATTCCTCTGCATAATATCATTAAAATATATATTAGAGTGGAACTATTTTTGGACTTTTTGGAAAAACTTTGCTCCCCGGGTTTTTTTGTGAAGTTTTGGTCATAAAAAGTTCCCAGTTCCAAGGATTTTGCTTTAGCCTTACAAAAACACGTGCCTGTAACCACATCAAATTTCCCATTTAAATAACATGGGAATTTTGAGTTTTTAGCTATACAAATTTTCACAAAAGACAAAAAGCGTTTTAAAATACTAATTTTTACTGGAAAACATACTTTTATATATTGTAAAGACTTACAAACCGCCCTGCATTCATTCCAAAGGGAATTTTAGAAACGCAAATTTACATGTTGGCTCAATCTAATAAAACAGGGTTTTTCGGTAATTTTCGATAAAAAGCTACAACCTCAAACATTAACCAAAACACTTTTGGTTGGTCTACTTTTTTTGGTATAAGTGTCACCTTTCAAACGAAGTAAGCCGTATATTTTTATCACTGTTTCACTTAGTGCTATAGTCAATTAACCTACCGGTAATTTTTGACCCGAAATGACCAATTATTAAATTTATTTAATTTGCTGCCAAAATTGTAAATTTTGACGAAATTGAGTTTTAAAGGCCTGAATAATTTTTTACAAGCTTCAAGTTTCCAAAATTTGTTTACTCGTATCTTTTCTTTAATTAGTTTTTAATATATTGCTTTTCAAAGATAATGATAAAAATTGACTTTTTTTTAAAACCCTGAAATTGGGACTCTGACTTTAAATTATCATCTCTAGTAAATATTTTATTAAAAAGTGGTTAGTAAAAAATTTTTAGAAACTTGAAGCTTGTAAAAAATTATTAAGGCCTTTAAAACTCAATTTCGTCAAAATTTACAATTTTAGCAGCAATTTAAATAAATTTAATAATTGGTCATTTCGGGTCAAAAATTACCGGTAGGTTAATTGACTATAGCACTAAGAGAAACAGTGATAAAAATATACGGCTTACGTCGTTTGAAAGGTGTCACTTATACCAAAAAAAGTAGACCAACCAAAAGTGTTTTGGTTAATTTTTGAGGTCGTAGCTTTTCATCGAAAATTACCGAAAAACCCTGTTTTATTAGATTGAGCCAACATGTAAATTTACGTTTCTAGCCCCAACATTCCCTTTGAAATGAATGCAGGGTGGTTTGTATGTCTTTACAACATATAAAAGTATGTTTTCCAGTAAAAATTAGTATTTTAAAACGCTTTTTGGCTTTTGTGAAAATTTGTATAGCTAAAAACTCAAAATTCCCATGTTATTTAAATGGGAAAATTGATGTGGTTACAGGCACGTGTTTTTGTAAGGCTAAAGCAAAATCCTTGGAACTGGGAACTTTTTATGACCAAAACTTCACAAAAAAATCCGGGGAGCAAAGTTTTTCCACAAAGTCCAAAAATAGGTCCACTCTAATATATATCCATGAGTTTTAAAAATATATTTCAAGAAGACCTACTCAACAAGAGTGACATTTTAAAGAAGCTATATTGTGTATTTTATAAATATGCAATAATATTTAATATAAAAATTTTTTCCACTTTGTTATAACTTTTCAAGAAAAATTTTTTTCATGACAATCCTGTCACAAAAATATATATATTAAATATGCCTACAAATTTTATTCTTTTCATCGAAAAAATTTATTTTGCTTTCTTACAGAAACAGAAATTCAAAGAAATTAAAGTTTATAAAAAAATAGCTAAAGCATGATGTAATAGCAAAGCGCAAAATGAATCAATTATTAACTTACCTAATACAGCTCTGTGTCCCTTCACTCTGCGTCCAATGCTAGGTGATACGAGACTTAAACGATCGCCTCTCGCACCCAACAAAGGACTTGGACTTCTTTTTGGCGGTGTTTGCTCCACGTAAATCCCATATGTACTGCCTGATCCAATTCCATATGAACTACTCGCACCATCACCAATGCTCGAACCTCGAGATCCAACAAGCCCCCATTCAGCTACACTATCGATGCTACTACTGCGGGGTAAACAAGATCCTGTGGCACTACAATCTTTTCTGAAAAAAGGTAATATTAATTAATTATTACTTATTTATAAAAACTGCATTCACTGAAATTAAATATATTATTAATAAACTCATAAATTAAGTCCAGAAATTAATTTTAAACAAAGTTAAATAGAAATTCTTTAATTTATAAATAGTGTACACACTGCAAACATCTAATTTGAAAAGAAAAAAACTAGAGAGAGAGAGAAAAAAACTTAAGATAACCTAAATTTATATTAACATTCTTTTTGGCACCCTTTTTATTAGTTTGTGAAACCACAGTGTATGCACCAACATTATTTTTTCTAAGTTATAAAGTTAAAATTCTTCAAAATATCATCGTATACGAGGGATCTAAGGCCATAATTTGTAATTTACAGTTAAAATTGAAACCAAGAGATCAATACATATCTAAATCTCATTATTTTGGTATATTGTAACTTTTTGCATGAAAGAATATGCCCCTAATGGTAAATAAGGAATTTAAATACTCTTATCATAACGACAGATCAAGTAATAAACAAAATTGGAGAAATTTTACAACAATATAAATATTTATTTTCTCTTTATACTTTTATATATAATCAATTACATATTATGATTTTTAAATAAACTTTTATATTTAATTGTAAATAATATAAGTTTTTTTTAACAGTTGCGAGTATTAAGACGTTCGGGAAAGGAAAATGAAGGTGTATTTAACATTATATTGCTACTTTTATTGAACATGAAGCTGAAAGTATAAAAGAAGCTTTAAATTGATCAAAACAAGAATTTTGGCAACAAGCAATTGAATAAAAAAAAAATGGTACCTGGAATCTTGAACAAGTGCAACACAATAAACATATAATAATTTTAAAATGGGTATCCTAGAAAAAGCGGGATGCTGATGTTTTTCGCAAAAATGCGTTATTGACTATTATAAAATTTTTGCTCCAGTTCTAATACAATCTACTTTCATAATATTTTTAGCACTAACAAATCACAAGAAGTTCATTATTATGATGCTAAAACGGACTTTTTAAATGGACGCGCAAAGGAAATTATTTGCATAGTGTAGTCAAATAGATATGTAGTAAAAAGTAAAATATGTTTTGCTTGCTGATTATAGAAAAGATTTTAAAACGATTTGATATAGAAGATGCAAAAGTTTTAGATATTCCATTAGATCTTGGATGCGAAATCCTGAGAAATATCGACAATTTATAGGGAGTCCTCTTCATATCAAATTAAACACCAGACCATATATAACAGCAAGTGTTAATATATTAAGTCAATATAATAAGAAACCATGATGGCCGACTGAAATGAATTAAGGTGGGTTCTTCATTATTTAAGGTATTAGGATAGTGATACGCCATTTTGTTGGTATTTTTGTTCGATTTCTGAATTATCGGCGCTACATACATATGTAAAATCGTATATGTATTAGTATAATACTAGGTTATTTATATACTTTTTATTTAATTATTTAATAATTATGCAATGAAACAAGTAAAACAAATTGGAAATATAATCTTTGAGCTTTTATTTACCATATATTTAATTTTCATTAATCTGTGTTATCGCAATCATACTTTTCCTAAGCTCCAAAGATGATTTTCCATAAGAGCAATGTTAAACTACCTACACTTTTTTCTTGATTAAATAATAATTAGGCAACCAAAGTTGTAAAAGAAAGTTTATTTCATTTTTTAAAGACTTTATCTTTATATTTTATAAGTTTCATGCAATTCTGTTATCAAAAATTTTCACTATCCTAATACCTTAAAGGGCTAATTAAAATTCAAATTTTCAAACTCTAAAATTTTTTTTTCTTGTTAGTGTCCAGAAGGTGCGTGTTTTCTGGCCGCTGCACTATTCGAAAAAACGCATTTTCTCGACACTGAGCAAGAAAAATTATGTTTTGTCCTTGGCCACAAAAAAAGGATGCCCCAAATCGCAGTTTACCATCCTCGGCTTCGCCTCGGACGGTAATTTACGTGCGATTTGGGCCATTCTTTACTTTTGTGGCCATGGGTAAAAATATACTATTTTCTTTAATTGTTGACCGGCCATTATTGAAATTTTTGAAATTATTATTTTCTGTCTCTTTTTATCTTATGCAAATCATACGGCAAAAAGGGTATAAATACCGTGATTTTTTGACAAAATTCAGCATTTGAGCTATTTACACAGTATTGTGTAGAAGGTGCAAAAGGTCCAGGTGGACATTCCTCTACTCCATATAAGGTATATTTCTCTTTGTATTTTTTCTTTATAATTTTTCTTTTTTATTTTTACTCGTGAAATCCCCCTACGTGAAGTCGTAATTCCACGTTTAAGGGAGAATTATTTAAACATTTAAGTTCCTTGTGTGAGATTCCATACCACATGAGAGTAGGGATGTCCAGGTGATGAAGAACTACCACCGGACCGCGTATTTAAATTTGTTATTGTAAATATTTTTATTTATTATTTTTAATTATTATATCCATATTTGTATATAAAATTTCAAGTAAATAATAATTTTTATGTCTATAATGTTCTAATTAAAATTTTAAGTTATTATAAAACACAACGTAGTAAATTCATGTAAATATTTTTAAAATTAATAAACTAAAATTATTTTCTTTATAGTACTTCTTAATATAAATTACTGAGTTGTTATTTTTAAACCTATCCTGGTATCCTATATTTTTATAATTTAAGTAAGAGAACCGGTGGTCTACCACACCCTGGGTGTAGCCATCTCATTTGGTGCCGAAACCCGGATACCAGGAGGGAAAAATAACCTCAAAATTTTTAAAATATTATTTAAAATCAATCGTTTAAAATGGCAAATATCGATAAAACCTTAAATCTTAGTTTTGATCTCGGTGACGATATTAAAAATATCGAAAAATATGCTAACGATACTTCTGTTGCTATGGATGTTTTAGTTATCTGGGATGATCATATCAATGAATTCCCTAGTACAAGTTTGCTTAATGTTGTCGAAGATCCAGACTTTATTAAAGCGAAAAATCAAATTACATGGCAATGTGTCGTATCTAATGTATATAGTAGAAATAATAAAGAGAATCGATTCACGATTATTATTGTATCCTACTACTGAAGAAACGGAATCACATACAGCTTCTCAATACAGGCGTTGTCGTGAACTATGAAGTAAAATGAAGTAACATTTTCAATATCATGATACGCAAACCAATACTATGCTTAGTCGAATTCAAGCATTAGAAAATGAAGCTTTAAAAGATTTTGGAAAATTAAATAAGTTAAGAACTGATATAGAAAATGAAATGAATAATGCTAAAAAGTTGCTTTCTAGAATTCAAGATAATCAAATAATTCTAGAAAGTCCAAGAGAGATTCAAAGATCCTCGACAATATGTACCAATGTGAGCACCATTCCACATAGTACTAATGAAAAACCACCTATTTTTAAAGACGAACCAAATGATATACCAATTAAATTTTTGAATGAATTAAGAAGATATATAGAGTTTGTCAGTCCTGACCCAACATCTCTAAACTATTACTTAGGTAAGAGTTTAGAAGGGGAAGCTCAAAATTTGTGGTATTTAATTCAGCAAGATGTCAAATCTTGGGAAGATTTTGAAACTGAATTTAGAGATCAGTACTGGAATAGTACTGTCCAACATAGTCTTCACTGGAGGATAGGTCATGGCACTTATTACAATAATAGGAATGTTTCAAGAGTGTAATATGTGACTCAAATGTTGAGTATTGGCCAAGACCTAGGGCTTCCAGAATCGACTGTAGTTTCACTACCTGATCAATTCGAAAGAAACATCAGGCCTCATTTATATAAATTATATCGTAAAGATATGCTTGACATGCTAAGACGGTTAGATAATGACAACCGAATAACAAAAGCTAAAAAATCACAAAACGAACGTAACGATAATAATAAAAATTTAAATACTCAAAATGTAACACAAAACCAAAATTCTAATAATCAATCACAAAATAAACGCGGAAATACTGGTGGTAAACCCCAGCAATCCCAACAGAAAAATACTAATACCGGGAGAGGTGCTTCCTCTCGGCAAAAAAAATCAAACCAACAAGTCGATGTAAACGCTATCGAACACATTGAAACGGTAGTTGAAGTTCAAAAAAAATTAAATGCCCCTAAATCATGATCAGTATAGAAAATATAAATACTAAAGCTGTTGTGGACACTGGAAGTGCTATATCTTGTTTATCAAAAGATTTTTATAAAAAAAGCATAAGTAAAATTAAAGATATTCCAAAATTTCCTCTTGTAGGAGTTCAAGCAGTAGGGTTTAATGGAACTAAATACAATAACTTAAAAATTCATTTATTAGTAAAAGTAAAAATTGGCTCATGTTGCGAAGAACTCATTTTTTTAGTAGTACCTCATTTGATCCAACTTTGCATATTAGGTACTGATTCGCTTGCGAAAATCGCATTGTTATCAATACAGCAAAATCTACTGTATATTGAAATCATTAAAACAGAATGTCTTGAAGTCGATGTTATAGATAGCAATCATTAAAACAGAATGTCTTGAAGTCGATGTTATAGATAGCAAAACTATCAACAGCATTACGGAAGAGTTTATCTTTGGGGAAGTTGCAATAATCGCTGATGTCCAGGTTGACTCATCAAGCTATTTGACAACAAGTGGAGACATAGCTGAAAAGATGAAGAACACAACCAGACTCACTCCTAATGAACAGCAAAAAATGCAATCATTAATGGAGAGATATTGCGATGTATTCTCCCAGAGAGTTGGCAAATTATAAAGGATTTCCAATATAGCTTTGTAGTTAAAGATCCTAACCCGTACTTTTTTAAGACTTATCCTGCACCAGTTCGTTTCAGAGATAAAGTAGATTTGGAAATTGATAAAATGCTTGAACACGGTATCATTGAACTATCAAGCAGTGAATTTATTAACCCTTTATGTGTTGCATAAAAACACAATGGTGATGTAAGAGTGTGCCTTGGAGCACGTCAACTCAATAATATATTACAAATGGATCATGAGGGCGCTGAAACCATTTATGAAATTTTAGCACGATGTCCTAACATTCAATTCATGATCTCGTTCAATTTGAACATGTCTTTCTGGCAAATTGAACTTGCAGAAGACTCTAGACAATACACTGCTTTCTTATACGAGGGAAGATGCTATCATTTTAAGGTCGTACCATTTGGGTCAAAAGTATCTGGTGCCGCTCTTTGCAGAGGAACCAGAATTGCTTTTCAAAATCTTTTAAATTTTTTATTAAGTTTTATGATGATTTGCTATGCATATCAAAATCTTTTGATGAACATATTACTCTAGTCAAAATACGGGGGGGGGGGGGGTGTACTTACGGTTGCGAATACAAGATTTGCTCTAGTATAGGTTTCTTGGGTCGCTGAACACGAAAATCGGGGTCTTTTGGTAAAGAAAATGGGACTTCACCCTTAAATTTGCAAAAACTACCCCCAAAAGGGGGTATTTTTGAATTATTCGCATTCTGAGTCGATAGATTTGCCAAAGAATGGGTTTCTAAGGGTTTTTTGGGTCGCTAATTAAAAATTTCGATGATTTTTAAAGGTAACATTAATATTTCACCCCTAAATTAGCTAAAACTACCCCTATAATGGACGTTTTTGCTATTTCTGCATTTTGTATGCCAATATTAGGTCCATAGGGTTTTTTGGATCGCAGATAATGAATTATGCGGAATTTTTTATAAATAATTAATATATCATCCCTTAATTACCTAAAACTACCCCTAAAAGGGGCGTTTTTGCTATTTCTGCATTTTGTACGCCCAGATTAGGTCCATAGGGTTTTTTGGGTCGTAGATTTTAGGGGTAGTTTCAGCTAATTTAAGGGTGATATATTAATTATTCATTAAAAAATCTATGAAATTCGTTTTTAGTGACCCAAAAAACCCTTGTGCACCTAATCTGGTCGCAAAAAGTGCGAAAATAGCGAAAACACCCCTTTTGGGGGGTAGTTTTAGATAATTTAGGGGTGAAATATTAATGTTACCTTTAAAAATCATCGAAATTTTTAATTAGCGACCCAAAAAACCCTTAGAAACCAATTCTTTGGCAAATCTATCAACTCAGAACGCGAGTACTTCAAAAATACCCCCTTTTGGGGGTAGTTTTTGCAAATTTAAGGGTGAAGCCCTATTTTCTTTACCAAAAGACCCCGATTTTCGTGTTCAGCGACCCAGAAAACCTTTACTAGAGCAAATCTCTTATTCGCAACCGTAAGTACACCCGGTTATAATTAACATTATAATCTCACTGTCAATTTTAAAAAATTAAATATCGGCAGACAGGAAATAAAATTCCTGGGATTCATATTAACTGCAAAAGGCCTAAAATCTGATCCTGATAAGATAAGTAAAATTCGAGATTTTCCTGCTCCAAAAAATCAAAGAGTTAAAAGGATTTTTAGGGCTAATAAATTTTTTTGCTCGATTTTCACATCAAGTAGCTACTGAAATGGTACCATTATTGGAACTTCTTCGCAAAAATGTTAAATGGAAATGGGAAGAAAACCATAAAAAAACGTTCGAAAAAGTTAAAAAACTATTCATCGACACTGTGGTTTTAAAACACCCACTCCCAAGCAAACCTTATCAATTAATGACCGATGCCAGTGATTAAGCACTGGGGGCCATCTTGATGCAAGAAGATGATAATAGTGACTAAAAAATTGTATCATGAATAAGTCGAACCCTTAAAGGACCAGAACATATTTTATTTTACTAGCGAAAAAGAATTACTTTCTATCGTTTGGAGTCTGGAAAAATTTTAAACTTATCTTTTTGGATCTCAAATTACTATAAAAATTGATCATCAAGCCATATCATTCCTAAAAAGATGCAAATTCTTAAGCTTTCATTAAATACGATGGGCATTGCTAATTCAACATTATGATCTTGAAATAGAGCATATAAAAGGAAAAGATAATGTTATTGCGGATCTTTTTAGTAGAACCATTTATGGTGATCAATCAATAAATAAACAAATAAATTATGATACATTAATTGCTTCGATTTTAGCTAAAGAACTATGCAGCGAGATCGTTAACTATTTAAAGGATATAGCCTCTTTTCAAGATCTAGATCCTAGAATATCTATAATTAAAAACTCAAATAAAATGATTAAAAGTGATATAAAATTATTAAGAACTAATTAAATAAACAAAATAAGTAATTTTAAGTTTTTTTTAGTGTAAAATTACAATAATTACAAATAACAAATCTCAATATAAAATTTGTCAACTTAATTATAATGAAACAGATATATAAATTATTTACATATAAAAAATATTAAAAAAAAAAAACAATTGTATATACAAAAATTACAAAAAAAAACGTGAGAGTTTTTATTTAAATATATGATATTAAAATTAAGTTAATAATAATAACAATCAATTTTCAGTCAATATGTCAATATGCAGTCAGATAATTAATATCAGTTTGTCATTTTGTCAATAGAAAGTAATTTATAACTGTCAATAATAAATAGATAATACAAAAAATAAAAATAATAAGAATTATGTAAGTAAGTAAAGCTATATTTGGTAAATCATTTTAAGACTAGGTATCTGATTTATATAAATATTGCCTTATAGCTTTTTTAAACCTTGAAAAAGATGCTAAATTACAAAAATACAAGGTGGTATTTTATTCCAAAAGTTAGAGTACTTTACTTGATAAGAGTAAAGACCCTAGTCAGTTGTTACAGTAGTTGGTTCTAAGTTCTTTCTAGGATCACGAACTGGTATATTGGTCTTATAAGCCTTGAAAATGGATGTCAATAAAGGAGGTCCTTTAATCTTATAATTTTATACATAGTTAAAGAGGCAAAATAGTCAGTACGAGTTGAAGTATTCATCCAACCTAATTTTCTACGGAAAGGGGTTATATGTTCATGACATCTAAAACCATAAATGTACCTAATATCAGAATTACCAAATCTTTGTAATTGTGTACATAGCTCATAATAGACATCAGAATATACAACATTACAATAATCTAAATGAGAAACTACTAAGGATTCAAGCAATCGTCTACGAAGAGAAAGTGAAGTACAGCGCCTTATGATTTTAAGAAAATTGAGCACTCTATTGACATTCTTAGTAACTTGCAAAACTTGTGGCCGCCAAGAAAGCATGTTATCAAGTTTTATACCAAGACTAGTTATCTCATCTACAAACATTACCCTATCACCTTTATTATTAATATCTATACCCGACGAATTTTCGATAGGTCTCTTTAGATCTCCGCAGATCTTTTTTTATCTCTAGAGATTTAAATAGATCAAAAAATTGGCGAGATCTCTTTAGATCTCCACAAATCACTTTTGATCTCTAGAGATCTCTTCAGATCCCTGGAGACCTCTGGAGATTCAAATAGATCTAAATAGATCTTCAGAGATCTGTGGAACGAGAAAAAAAAATTATAAAAATTTATAAATGTCATTTAAGACCATTAAATGAAGGTATTAAAGGATAATTTGTTTTTTTTTTATGCCTTTTGAATAACTTCCACGAAATAGGACTGGTAAATGAATAAAAAATGTCAATGAAGCTATTAATGGATAAATTTGATTTTTTAAATAACTTCAAGGAAATAGGAGCTGCTTGATTAATTAATTCAAGAGGTATTCAACATGTTACAATATCCATTATTTTTATGGGTAACATTTTATTTGATGTATAGGTAAATGAACTACAAACTAAAAAAAATCCGCTAATTGCAAACGGAATTTCGCTTGAGGCTAACGGAATTTTTTTTTTTTCAAACGATTGCAAATGATTAGAAACGTAAAGAAAATAAAAAAAATTTCTTTTCTTTTTTGAAAAAAATTCTCAATCTCATCTATACCATTACACGCATATCCCAAGTAAGCGGAAAAAACATTTTTTTTAAATTTCCTTTACGTTTCAGGTCACATGCAATTGTTCAAATGTTTGACGAGATAAAAAATTCCTCTAGCCACAAACAGATATTTTTTCCAGAGCAGTAAATTTTATAAAAAATCAATAAAACGTTTGTTTTACAAGGGGTATTTTAATTGAACGTTCTCTACTTCTCTTTCCATTTCGCTTTTTGTGACCACATTTATAATTATATTCAAGTGACTAGATTAAAATGAAAAAGTCTACAGTTTTAAAGAAACTCATTCGAATTCACATTAAAATTGTGTTTTGTATTCGTCATCAGTTACCAGACTGAAAAAAAAATCCGCTCTTGGCTTGCAGATTTTTTTTGCTCAAACGATTGCAAATAGCTTCAAATGCAAAGAAAAGATTAAAAATTTCGCGTATAACATAAACGAGCAAAAACAAAACAAAAATTTCAACTTTCTTTACGTTTCAAACGATAAATGACCGGATACCGTTTCAAACCATTTGAGTTTGTTTAAGCAAGAAAAAAATTCCGCTAGCCATGAGCGGGATTCCACTTTCTACTAGTGGAATTTTTTTTCAGAGCAGAAATTTACCTTGATTGTAATCTTCTGTTGATTTTTAATAATTTTTTAATTAGTTTAACAAAAAGTATAGATTTTTTGGTTCCTCAATGAGGAACGATTGTGATGGATCAAATTTTGGTTTTTGTGACACTTAATTTTAATCTTTTAATCTGACACTTAATTTTTTGAACTTTTTTTTTCAAAATATTTTACTTTAAATAATAAAAAAAATTGCAATATTTTTTTTCTTTTTGAATGTAGTACCTAATTTTTTTCTATGAAAGTACCATTATCTGAAAATATGGTTATTATTCGATATTTCCAATCTGACACTTTATTTTTTGAAATTTTTTTCTCAAAACTTTTTGCATAAAAAATAAAAAAAACAGCAATATTTTTTTTCCCTTCAGATGTAGTACCTAATTTTTTTCTATGAAAGTACCAGTATCTGAAAATATATGGTTATTACTCGATATCTCCAATCTGACACTTAATTTTTTGAAATTTTTTTCTCAAAACTTTTTGCATAAAAAAATAAAAAAAATTGCTTTAAAATTTTTTTTTTTCCTTTATGGAAGTAGTACCTCATATTTTTCTATGGGAGTACTAGTTTTAGAAATATTTTTTATATTCAATTTTTTGGAACTGTAACTTAATTTTTTGAAATTTTATTTTTTTAAATGTTTTACATAAAAAAATTTTTACTAGGTAAAATTAACCATTAAGGATATATTATTATTGCTAATGAGGAACCCCAGTGCCAATTACTTTGCAGCGTTGTTTTATTTATAAAATTGCATATTTTAAAAATAAATTTAAAATTAATTGAATAATCGATTTTAATCCGACCAATCAGAAGGTATAAATAAAAAGTTAAAACAGAAGCAACTTTAGATCTCTATCGATTTTCAATAATGGGATTATTATTTTTTTACATGAAAAAAATTTTATCTACAAAATTTTCATATAATCAGAAAAAGAATGTTATAAAAAAGTATAAAGAAAAATATTATTATCTGTTGTAATTTTAATAATATCTTAAAAAAATTATAGTCTGCTTGAAAAATGTGTAATAACTTGAATACGGTAAGTATGCTATATATATATAAAGAAAATCTTAAGCTTGAACATAATATTATGTATAGCTTGAATTTTCATTATATTATAAAGATATAATACAAACCACTAAACTGATCTTTTCTTTAATATACTTTTTTTTCTCTTGTAACATTTTTTTTTTCATCTCAAAGAACTCTTCTATGATTTCAAAAAATTTTTTTTAATTATATAGTTTATTTTTTGCATAATGTTAATTATCTCAGTAAAACAGTAATAGTATTGATTTTATTCCCACCAGGACCCCATTTTCTTCATATTAAACATATTTTTGTATATAGGTCCTATTTTTGTTAATAAAATAACGTATACAGAATTATTTCACTCTAGGTCACCACATGGGAGAAGTTCCTGGAAAGGGGAGGGGGGTTAAAAAAATTGATTGTCACATAAAATAATTTTTAAAAAATTTTAAAAAAAGACCAATATGTTTTTTGTATAATATTTTTTTAACACTTTAGTGATGTAAAAATAATTTGTAAAAAAGTTTAAGTTAATATCTAATACGAGAAAAAGAATCTCTATTTTTTCACTGATTTACCACGAATCTATCTTTTCTGTCACTGGATGTTCTCGCGCAGCACATTTTGAAAATGAGATTTTTTTATAGTAACTTTTTAATAAAAAAGCCAATGCTTTCAGAATTTGGTACAAGAATATAAAAAAAATTTTTTAATGTTTATTTTTTTGAACAAATACGACATGTTAAATTTTTGAAAATCTGAATTTCCAATTTTGACAACTTGGCTCAAAATTCTGCCTGGCTCATATTGAAGACAATTCAAGGTGTCATGAGTAATTTTTCGCTTAACCTTTTCAGTAGTGAGTTATAGCTAATTGCTTATAAATTTTAGATTATTTAAAATTTCTTTTTATGAAAATTCAGCTGTAACTTATTACTGAAAAGGTTTAGCATTAAGTTTCTCAATCTCCCTATAATAATTGAATAATCTTCAAAATGAGCCAGCAGAATTTTGATCCAAGTTGCCTAAATCTGGAAACTCAAAATTTTATGGTCCAATAATTTCAAAAATTTAACATGTATTTGTTTAAAAAAATAAACATTTTCAATTTTTTTTTAAATATTATTTTTGTAACAAATGCTGAAAAGCATTGATTTTTTTATTTAAATATTATTATAAATAATTATACAGTTAAAAAATCTTAATTTCAAAATCACCCAGTATGTTGGAGAGAGCGTCCTTTAATGGAGATACGTAATGTGATATACTTTAAAGTTTACGTTAAAATATATCACATTACATAGGTATATCTATTTAAAACTGTTATACATTTTATGAATGCCATAATAACGAGTAGCAGTAAAAATTTAAAAGTTTATTAAAACTTGTAAGACAAATTTTATATATTATATTTAGTTTTATTAACATAATGTTATTTTTCATATTTTTGAGGTTATGAAGACTTTTTAAATCATTATTTTAAAATTCTGGCTGAGCAAATCTTAATATTTTTTCACAATTTTAAATTTTTACAGAAAAAAATTTTTAAAAGTACCCGCGTTGCACCATTTTGTATACCAAAAACGTCAGTTTTGAGGTTATGTAGGCTTCGTAAATAATTATTTTGAAATTATGGCTGAGCGAATCTTAATATTATTAAAAAATATTAACTTTCAGAAAAAAAATTTTTTTAAGTAATTGAATTCCGCGATTTTCACCGTAAATTTCGGGGTTTAAACCGAAAAAGGTTAATTAAATTTCATGAAAATCACACATGTTCATCTTCTACCCAAAAAAGTAACTTTAAGATGCCAGCTGTACCCCTTTACGAGTAATTTGCCTTAAAAATTAAGTCAAAAGAATAAAATGCGTTTGGGAGAGCGAATTTTGTCCATTTTGCCGTACTGTGTGGCGTTAAAAAGTAAAGAATGGCCCAAATAACACGTAAATTATCTTCTGAGGAGAAGTCGAATAAAAATCTCTCAGTAAACTCGTTATGGGAAAGTTTATTATTTCGAATGCGATTACTGTTATTTGGAAATGAAATTTCGCATTGGGTAAAAATAAACTCTTTTACATATCTACGGCAAAAAAGCCTATTTTCTGCTCTAGGGAGACGGCTTTTTTGCCCACTATATGTAAAACTATGTTTTAGAACACGGGACAAAATATGGGGTTCGACTTTTGCATGTTGTCTGCAGCATGCATACAACTGCATGCAAATCCAAAACCAATATTTTATCCCTTGTTTAATTAATAGCTCTTACAACATACGTCAGTACTCGTAATCTAATTCTTAATGAAATTTGGTACTATTCGTATAGTAAAAACATTATATTTTCTTGCATTTGGATATCACAACATAGAAATAACTTAAATTCGTCTATTTCCTTTAAAATATCCAGTTTTTTCTATCAGATAGTATCAAATTAGTTGTAAATACGTTAAAATGAGCAAATTACAGTCGGTGTTTATGAAAGTTGATTGCTTGTAGTTTAAATGAAACCAAGAAAAAGATTCATTTATAATTCAAAATTTAAAATAATATATAATTTAATAGGGCGTTCCCTATTGTAATGGATTAATTAATTCCCTATTAATTAATTAATTAATTATTTAATTAATTCCCTATCCTTACGTTGCGTCTTTTAGGATTTCTGGGCTAACTGATGAATGCATGGATAGATTTTTATGTTATTTATCATTCAACTAATTCAAATAAAATGGAATCAAAAACCTGAAATAATTGACCTAATAAATAGTTTCTATATAAAACTTGTTTGAATAAAAATTTTCAATTTTCAATATAGATTTTTATTTTACATTCAAGTTTGCCAATGAGTCCACACAAAAAAATGAATGGAAACATTAAATTACAGTTTTTTGTTTTAAAAATTCATGAAAATAAAAAGTTTAAATTAAAATTGGTTTTTCAAAATGAAAAAAAAAATATAATTGAAGCAGCCCTTATTAGCCAAATAAAATTATTATGTGCATACACAGCTAGTGCTTCACGCGAGACCGAGATTATTTTGGTCTCGTCTCGGTCTCGTCTCGAAAAGCGATACGAGATCGAGACGAGATCTGCCAATAAAAATTACGAGACGAGACCGAGACTTAAAAAAGTCTCGACGAGAAATCTCGAAGTCTCGAAAATTTCTCGTAGAATAAATAATTTAAATAAAAACTTTTTTTTCCAATTAGCAACTTCTTTAAAAATGAAAATTTTTGGAATCTTTAATTTAAGTTGTTATATAGAAATAAAAACATGTATTGTCGAAACCATATAAGTTTTTTTTTTAAGAATATTAATTTAAATTTATATAGGTATAGCTTCATAAAATTAAATAAAAACCATAAATTCGTAAAATAAAATTTAAATAAATATTATTATTATAATCATCATATATTTACAATCCTGTAGCTTCCTACAAAAAAAGACTAGAGTAGATTGAGGGCATTATAAAAAAATTTAAATAAAGGTATCCAATATTTTTTTCAATTGAATCCTTAAAATATTCTTTTTTTTGAGATTGATTTTATTTTTAATTTACAAGAAATAATAATAAAAGTTTTGTGACTTGTGTAACATAATAAATAACTACACAAATACATATACATTTTAAATATTAAATAATGGTTTTTTATAAAGGTTTTTATGATACCATATTCTTTAATAACTGGAAAAAAAACTCTTGTTTTATTACCGGTAGTATAAAATTCAAATCAATTAATATGTGATCCATGATTAATATACAAAAATTGTACATCAAAAATGTATACAGAGAGCACTATTAAATCCATTTAAATTTTTGTTATCAATAAGTAAATAATTAAAAGTTTTCAAGTTCACATATAGTTTTTATATGGATTTCATTCACTTAAGATTGTAATTTCGATTAATTGGTCAAATTTGTCCTATTTAAGGGGGGGGGGGGGTCAAATAAGGTAGAATAATTTCAATTTAGGGACTTTGAAAAATCTGGGCTTAGGGACTTTGAATAATACAGGTTTAAGAATTTAGAATAATATCGATTTAGAGACTTGGAATAATTCAGGTTTAGGGACTTGGAATAATTTTGATTTAGGGAGCTAGAATAATTTGCATTTAGGGGATTAAAATAATTTGGGTTTAGAATCTCTGGTAAGGTGATAATTACAAATTATAAAATTATAAAATTGTATTGTAATGTTGAGTAACATTTGCATTATAGCTAGTCCTCAGCTGGAAGTAAACATGTTCCATGCATTTAGGTTGTGTTTACACAAACCGGTTATAAGTTTTTTCATTATAAGTGAAAATAATAATCCCGAAAGATAGAAAATAGATCAGTATTACCAAGTATAAGGCAAAATAGTATATTTACGGCTTGTGTCCAGAAAAGTAAAGAATGGCCCAAATCGCACTTAAATTACCTTCCGAGGCGAAGCCGAGGATGGTAAACTGCGATTTGGGGCATCCTTTATTTATGGACAAGGGTCGTATAAAATTTCTCTGCGACAGTAGCAAGAAAATTCGATTTGAAATCGTACTTTCGTGGCTACTGTACAGAAAAAAATTTTTTTATTTTTGTGAGGCGAGATTTCGAGACTTTCGAGACATTCGAGACGAGGCGAGACGAGACCGAGATCGAGATGAGACGAGACGAGACGAGACTTACAAAAAATGAGATTTTTCGAGAGCGAGACGAGATCAGGGCAAATCTCGTCTCTCTCGTCTCGCGTGAAGCACTATAACACAGCATAAATATTTGTATAAAATGTTTACGAGAATATTTTATGAATAGAGAGAATGAATAAGCTTAAAATGGATTGCTAAGTGGTAATAGTAATTTCTTGGAAAAGCTAATTACCTCAAGATTATATCTTCATTATGAGCTATGTATTTAGCAGTTAAAATATTTAATTAACATAATAATTTCACAAAGTAAAATCATTTTAATAATTTTTTTCTCACGATTTTCACATGTTTTCAATTTTTTTCTTCGTCTAATCAGCATTTGTCATATCGGAAATAATTTAAATTTTTTACCAATTTCAGTGCAATAATAAGAATCTAATACTCATTTCTATTTAGTACTTTCTTTCTTTTTCAATTCTAAAAAAATTTATTCAAATCAAGCTTATTTACGTGTGCTATTAAGCATGAAATTTGGAAATTATTTTTTAATACCAAATTGTTTTTTATATTTTTCAGGTATTTGAAAAAATTTTATTCATAAGTATAAAATTTAAATTGACTATGCTTTAGAATACATGAAAGAATTTTTTTACATTTTATTTTATTACATACTCTGGAGCTTACTGAATCGTTTTCAGAAATGTCTTTGCAAATCTTTGATTTTTAATTTAAAAACATTTTCCGATATCTTGTGAACTGTATTCAAAAGACAGAAAATTTTTCTAGAAATTTTTTCTTGCAGTAAGTAATGTTTTAGAAACTTTTATTATTGTGTTAAAGCCAGCATTCCGGGATTTGTATGTGAAATCGTCCCGGCCTACTCCGATAGCTCAGGGCGTCCATAGGGCGACTCAAAAAAACTTTTAATCGCAAATAATTAATTACACCATTTATAAAGATAAAAAATGAATCTACGTAGGCTCAAAATATTCATTTTGGACTGAAGTTTGTGAAACACGAAGAGAATAATCCATGTTTTTTTTTTTTTTTTAATTTTAAAGTTCTGCACTTTTCAGAATAAATTTTTCTGATTATTACATACAAGGGAGATTTTTATATTTTTTCCCTAGGAATAGTTTTTTTAGTGAGAAGCTCTTACGTTTCTATATTTACTGGTTTTGACCAATTTTATATATTTTAGTTTCAGTTTTAGGAAATTAAAATCAAAAATATATACATATGGGCGATTATTTCTCAACTCGGCCACCCCCATCTGTCCAAAAATGGTGGCAACTTAAAAAGATTTTGTTTTTCTCAAATTGACTGGAAAAGGGTCTAGTTTTTTATTCTCATTGGCCCTTTCAACTCTGTAAATCTACTGTGCCCATTTTAGACACTGAGCGGCGGCAGGTCGACATTTTAAAAACAGAAAAATTGAAATGAAAGTAGATTCACGGTAAGTTTTTTTAAATTTTTTTTTCTTAAAAGTTGTTATTTATTAAAACAAAGAAAATGAGACCACTTGCGTGGTAATTGGTTGTTTTTTTAAAAAGTTTTGTGGGTGCTATGTAGTTTTTAAAAATGGGTAAAAAACGGCTACTTTGACTGATGATATCTCTGAACCTACATATCCAAAATAAAAAAGTTTTAGTGCAAAATGGTAGTCTTTTGATACATAATAAGTGTGCCAAATATCAATGGATTTGATCGAGTAGTTTCGGATTTAGCAATTTTAAGGGTAATTCTGAAACAAATTTTGACCCATTTTTTTAAGAGAATTAATACTCGAAAAATGCTAAATCCGAAACTACTCAATCAAATCCCCTAATATTTGGCACACTAATTATGTATCAAAAGACTACCATTTTGCACTAAAACTTTTTTATTTTGGATATGTAGGTTCAGAGATATCAGCAGTCAAAGTAGCCGTTTTTTACCCATTTTTAAAAACTACATAGCACCCACAAAACTTTTTAAGAAATCGACCAATTACCACGCAAGTGGTCTCATTTTCTTTGTTTTAATAAATAACAACTTTTAAGAGAAAAAAATTTCAAAAAACTTACCGTGAATCTACTTTCATTTCAATTTTTCTGTTTTTAAAATGTCGACCTGCCGTCGCTCAGTGCCTTAAAGGGCACAGTAGATTTACAGAATTGAAAAGGCCAATAAGAATAAAAAACTAGACCCTTTTCCAGTCAATTTGAGAAAAACAAAATCTTGAGAAATAATCGCCCATATATATTTTGCTTTAGTGGCCAATTTGAACATACAGGATCTGAAAATTTGAAATTTTTCTTTAATAGATGATTAGCTTGAGAAAAGTATTCGTTAATTAAATATTTTGCGAAAATTAACGCAAGAATATCGTTTATTAGCATTTATCTTGTTATGAAAGAGAGTAAAAATTGCACTATACACTGTTTATTGATATAAAGAAATGTTTGTAAATGCAAAAGTGCCGAAAACATAAAAAAACAATGTGAATCGGTTTTTTTTAAACTTCAGAATATGTCAGCAAAGATTTTTGTCTCTAATTGTTGAGGAAAGTTTGGTTTTTGTAAGTTTCAAAATGTATAAAAAGTTTGCGTCGGCTCCTTTCCATAGCAATTTATTTAATTTAAAAATTTTTAATTTATAGCGGTTTTTATAGTTTTTCAGGTGCCTAACATGGTTAAAAAAATAGTCGTTTCATAAACTTCAATCCAAAACAAATATTTTGAGCCTATTTCGATCCATTTTTCATCTTTATAAGCAGTGTAATTAATTTTTTATGATTATCAGTTTTTTTGAGCCGCCACTAACGGGAAGCATAAAGCATATTTTTTGGGTGCAAATACACGGCGATTCCGAGCGGGACGTATTGTTTGTTTTTTGACGGCCAATAGCAGGCACAGATCCAAGCATCGACAAATAACGTTGCCGCTTTGAAAAACAAACAATACGTCCCGCTCGAAATCACCGAGTACTCAATTTATTAATTCAGGTTTGGTCCGATTATAGATACAAATCCCGGAATGCCTTTTGAAAAAATTTATTAAAAATTTATTACTTTGTTTCCGCCCAATATATTCAAATTGTATTAAAAACAAAATGGTTTTTTAAAATAGAAAATTTTCATTATTCTAGGGATGGGATCGAGTATAAACTCGGATTGAGAAACATCCCCTGGAGTATATACAACTGCTCAGATTAGTACATTGCTAATTTCGGGATTTTATAGTTTTGAACTGAGGAATCAAAATCGACCGTCTTCAAAAATTCATTTGAATGTGAGCAATAAAATTTTTATCTTATATTTATAAAAAATGCACAAAATACTCTCAACACTCGCATATTAAAAAATTCAATTGTTTTTTTATTTTAATTTTCAACTTGTAGAATTTAATTGTGCAAAAACATTATACTTTCACTAACCTTTCCCAAGAAAGTCTCCTTGGTATTTCATCGGTTGGTATAAAACTTGGACGTTGATTCAGCAGCCTTGCTAACCTTGTAAGTGGTTGTGCACTTCCGACACTGCATGTACTTAATCTTCCGGATCTTGATATGGAGAATGAATCCCTTCCTGTATCTCGACTTGGTCCTGTGTCTGATACCCTTCTTTCTACTGAGAAAAATATGTATTGTTTTATTATTTTAATTTATTTTGTTGTAAAATATTTTTATTTTATAAATCATTAAAAAGCTTTAACTTTTAAAGTTTTTCAAGGTTAAAATGTCATGATTCATAAAAAAAAGTATTGCGTGCCGGAAATAATTCAAATATTAAATGGTCTAAAAAAAAAAAAAAAAATATATAAAAAAATTATTTTTATTATTTAGCCTTGTGACGTGAGTACGTCAGACTGTATCAAACTATACAGCTGTCATCCAAAGGGAAAATTGCTAGAAGTGCTGGACAACAAATGAATTTTATGCATCAGTTGACACTTATTCTACCGTATTTTAGTTGCATATGTTAAATAAAAATACATTACTACTGAACAGGTTTACATATTATGAATTTTTCGGGTTTAATGATTTAGCTGAGAAGAATTTGGTAGTACTTTACCCATCAAGAACGCAATGTGAAAATTTTTTTACTTTGCGTTTACAATACTTATAACTTTCATTATGGCGAACTTTTACTCAATGCGCTTGGAATAAGCAATTTTAAAAAAACTATTTGTTTTTTTCATGTAAAACAATATGTTTAAAAACAGTATGTTGGGAAAAAATCAAGATACTGCAGTATTAGAAGAAATAATTACATACCTTACTATTTTTTATATCAAGCTTCTTTGGACAGAACTTCAGGGAGTTCTAGGGGGTAAATTTTTTTTTTTTTAAACTACGAATTGGTTAATTTTTTGATTTGAAGTCAAAAAGGTGGGTATACGTTTTACAAAAAAATACATCCTTTTCCAATTACAGACCTTATAAATTTTATATTTCGGAAATGAATTATCTTAAATGGTTCAGTTAGAATTGTCATATTTGTAAGAGCTGTAACTGACAAGGAATAAATTTTTTTGATGTATGTCAATCTCATATTGTCTTAAAATCAAAAAAATAATCGATTTTTAGTGATCCTTAAAAAAAATAAACTGAATGCAAAAAGTTTAAAGTAATTTTGCTGTGGCGGGGGAAACATTTTTAATGTTAAATATACCTCAAAAATCTATAATTATTTCTTCTACTACTGCGCCTGTACGGAGTTTTAATTTAATTGTTTTAAACTTGTAGTAAATATTTTTTATTAGTCCATTTTCTTCCAAACCTCCCCTACTTGGACCAAAAAAACTTACGTTTTTAAACTTAAATTTTACGATCTTTATGACCAAAAAATCTAAATTCTCCTTAACTAGCTTTTTATGCATGTATATAATCTTTATCCCATTTTACGTATCAAATAGCTTATTTTTTTAATAAAAAAAAAGTATATTGATTAATTTTTTTTTTTCAATTTAAATCGTACCATAACTCGTAATTCCTTCAAAGACAAATATCTGTCAAAAATGATTTACGAAAAAAAATACATCAGGAAACACAAATTTTAAGGTCAATAAAAACGGAAAAAATTTTCTACTTTTACGAAAATTCTGAAATAATAAAAAAGAAAATTTAGTTCAGATTTTACTAAAATTTGAATTCTAAAAACAGCTATCATTTCGAAAGCTTTGAATTTAGAAGCTTAAAAAAACTAAATGGTTTTTTTTTTTTGACACACTGAATCCAATTAAATCTTTTCTTTTTTTTTTAAGTTCCAAACCTTTACTTTCATTTAGGTTAGTTTCACTAAGAATTAATAATAATTTAGCCTGGTAGTTATTTTAAAAAATTGCTTTGTGATTCCGATTATCGGTCGAAGTTAGTTGCCAATTACAAAAATGATAGGTAATTTAATTAGTCTTAACAGTTTAAGTTAAGTTATTTAAAAATTTTAAAAATTTGGTGACAATACTTAAGAGTGATTAAATTACTTTTCATTTTTTGGTAATTTGGGTCAAATTTTAACCGTTAATCGAGAATTTAAGCAACTTTTTAAAACAAGTCCCGAGCTAATATTTAATTTAAAGTATATTATAAAGGATACTTTAGTAAAATTATTAATTAAAATTATTAATTATTTTTTTACGTAAAATTTTTTGTGAAATTTCAGCACGCGTTTTAAGCCTAGTAGGGCAAAAAATTGTGTAAGCATCATGGGCGAAATACTTACTACACATATCGCTCGTGCTAGTGCTCACGCTAGTGTCTAAACTTTTGCGCCCTAGATACTTAATATACTATTACAACTGCTTTCTAAAAGAAAGTACTGTGAATCCTTTTCAAAAATTTTGAATCTATAGCTATATACTATTCGTATGGTTTAAGTATTCCTTAAATCTCACATGACATTTTCTTAAAATTTATAACTAAAAAGAACTATCTTGACAAGTTCATAAAATTAATGTCAACGATATAGTTTCTTTCATGCATAATACGTACTTATTCATTCGAGAAAATATAGGTGAACATAAAAAAAACAAAATATATGATATATTTACGTAGTTTACAAAGTTCAAGTACATAATATTATACATTAGCAATTCAAATTACTTTTAGATACATTATGTACATTTTAAGTTGTTCTTTACCTATTGCATCGTCTGTGAATGATATTCTTGGTGTTAGGAGTTTTGAGTATTGTGAAGCTGTACTGTCTCTTTTTCCACTTAACGACGCGGTGTAGGGCTCTGCTACTTGCAAGCCTCCAGCAGATGCTAATCAAATAAAGATTTTCTCGAATTTCATACAGGCAAACCTACGTATTTCTATGGTTTTTATTCGCGAAATTTGAGTTTTATCATTTCTGACTCTATTTCAGCATTATTTAAATTTTTGTGTGAATTAAATTTACAAGTAAAAAAAATTTCACTTTGGGACATGAAGATTGTATAAGGTAAGCCAAAAAAAGCGGTTATTTGATTATTTTAGTATAAAATGAACAAATTACAATTTCGTTTTTAAAAAATTACGACCAAAGATCAATACTTGTATTATATTCGCGGTGTTTTCTTAGTAAACACGGAGAGTTGCCAGTAAGTAAAAGTAATAGTAAAAAATATATATATATATTTACTGTTGCAATCTATTTGGGCTTGCAAAATACTGAACCCAGGAACCACGATTGCTGGTAACGTTCTTGAACGGACCAATGGTGGCTTCCCAGAGGGTGCTCGTGCTGCTCGAGATTCTTGCTTGCATTCTGCTGATTGTGTACTGAAACATATAAATAAATTACCCAAATGAAATTTATATGCATTCGATATTTGCATTTGCCAAATAATATATTCTAAAATATTGAGACTTAATATTATATGAGGGAATTGCTAAAATCTCGACTTTAATTTATCAAATATTTTTTGTTGGAGGAAAATCTATATTTTCATATTTGAAAAATGTATGAAGCTTTTTCATAGTAACATGAGCCAAGGGAAATGCTATATTGGTGTCATCAGAAAACTCAATTTTTTTTTTACATATGTACATATCAACTTGCAACTTGCATATGCTGACTGAAAATCGTTTATTTTTTCGTTTTGAATATCCGAGTTTTTGTGTCTAAACAAATACGCTTTTTTGCTGACTTTTTTACTTTAAATATCCAAAAATCAAATGCATTCATTAAATAGTAAATTAAAATTTCATATACATGAAATTAATATAAAAAAGCAAATCTAATCGATCCATATGTCAATATAGTTTTTGTATAGTTTTATTTAAAAAACAAAATTAAATTTTATTTCAATGGTATTTATTTTCCCTTTAAAACAATTAATCATTCTAAAAAAATTTATTCATAAATTGTAGCATTATCAACAAATGTAAAGTTGTTTACAATCATGCCATGAGAATTGATTTAATTGCAAAACCGAATCACTCAATCAATTAACGCAGGTTTTACCTTACCAAATTTCTCCCGTCATTAAAATCACCCACGAAGATTTAATATCTATCACACTGAATGTTTCAAGTCAGCACATGAATTACTAGATTTTTTATACACTTTTCTATTTTATTTTTGCACGCAATACCTAATTTTTTTTTAATATGATTTTAAAAAGAAAATTAGCAACAAAAAATTCATTTTTATTTTTTTTTAATGTATTTTTACTTCCTACGTAAAAAAAATGATATAACAAGTATACAACATGTATACAGTATTGTAAACAAAAAAAAAGTATACAAAAATGACTGTATACAATTTGTTAATTAAATACAATTCGACCAGATTTGACGAATAAGAATTAGAAAATTTAGAAAAAGATAAAAAGAAAAGAAAAATGTCCTCGCAATTTTCTCGATTCAGGTTTTATTGCCTCACAACATCAGAATATACTTAATATCCTTAAAAAAACATCCATTTTCTTCTAGTTTTTCCAAGGCGACTTGTTCAAAATTCGTGGTGAGCTCTTGTGAAATTATTTTGGTTCCTTAATGAGGAACCATTGTGATCGGTCAAATTTTTTTTCTGATTTTTTGGCATATAAGCACGTTTTGAGACCTCAGGAAACTAAAAAACCGGTTTTTAAAAAAAGTCAGTATGTATGTGCCTGTTTGTGTGTGTATGTATGTATGTATGTATGTATGTATGTATGTATGTATGTATGTATGTATGCATGTATGTACGTATGCTGTAACCGGAGGTATTTCAATAGTATGACATTATTAAGACCTAATTTTGTTTTCAAAATTTTTTTTATCAAAAAGTCTCGATATACTTTTTTTTTTTTAATTTGGATGTAATACCTCATTTTTTTCATGAAAGTACTGATATCTAGAAGTATCGTTTTTACTCGAAATCTCGAATCTTATAATTTATTTTATGAAAATTTTTTTCACCAAAAAATACAAAAAAAAAGCAATTTTTTTTTTCTTTATGGATGCAGTAATTAATTTATTTCTGTGGAAGTACTAGTTTTAGAAATATCGTTTATAGTAAATTTTTGGACCTGATACTTAATTTTTTCTCAAAATTTTTGTCGCCAAAAAATACAAAAAACGCCAAAATTTTTTTTATTTTAGGACGTAATACTTAATTTTTTCCTATGAAAGTACGAATATCTAGAATTATCGTTTGTAAAGGATTTCTCCATCGGATACATAATTTTTCGAAATTTTTTTTTTTTTAAATTTTTTACATAAACTAGGGGGCTACCCACTCAACCCCCTCAAATTTAATTTTAAATGAGAAACAATTTAGACTTAAAAAAAATATTTAATTAATACAACAAATTGTCTATTTTAATTATACAAAATCTTTATTATAAGCTAAAATTTATTATTTTAAGTTTTACTTTATGAATTAACCCTAAATTAGGTATATTTTACCAATTAAACCTTCCCATTTGATATATTAAAAATTTATATCCAACTTATTTCATTAACTGGTTCCTCATAAATAACTAATTTTTTATTTAGGACAGAAAATAACATATTAATAATGTCACATTATTCACCCTTTCACAATGAAGAAAAAAAAATAAAAAAAATAACAATAAAATACAGAATTTTAAAATACGCGCCATTAAAAATAACAGAAGAGTGTAAGGTTTAATTTGTACACCGTAAGAGCGCGTTAGTATTAATTTCGAAATGAATAACAGCTGATATGTATAGACCAATCAGAATAAGTTTTAAAATATCTCAAAATCAGCGTTACATTTCATTCTTTTAATAGAAGAATAATTAAAAAAATACCATAATTTTTTTTCTTTTTGGAAGTAGTACCTCATTTTTTCCCATGAAAGTACTGATATCTAGAAGTATCATTTTTACATTATATCTCGGATCTTATAATTTATTTTTTGAAATTTTTTTTCTAAAAATTTTTTTCACCAAAAAATACAAAAAGTACCAATTTTTTTATTCTTTATGGACGCTGTACATAATTTATTTCTGTGGAAGTCCTAGTTTTAAAAATATCGTTTATAATAATTTTTTGGATCTGATACGTAATTTTTTCAAAATTTTTTTCTTAAAATTTTTGTCGCAAAAATTTTTTTTATTATAGGACGCAGTGCTTAATTTCTTCCTATGAAAGTATGAATATTTAGAATTATCGTTTGTAAAGGATTTCTCCATCTGATACGTAATTTTTCGAAATTTTTTTTCTTCAAAATTTTTTACATAAGGGGCAGTACAGGTTAAAATCCGACTTTTTTGAAAAAACCTAATTTTCAGAAAATGTTAACAAAAAAATGAAAATCCAAGAAGAGGAAAACATTGCCAAGACTTTGGTGGATTCAAAACTGTGGGTTTGGGTCTTTTTATAGTATGTTTGCTCGGAGAATTTTTTCTTTGAAAATTTATCCTTAATTTTTGAAGATAAATTTTCAAAGACTTTTTGTAAGGAGTTTTTGGATGGGGAATTTCATAAGCTTTTTTTTTTATTTCAAAAAATTTTTTGTATCATCAGCGGTTTCAGAGAAATTTAAAAAAAACTGAAAATTTTGACCTGTGACCTTGATTTACAGAAAATTCTTAATCGCTGGACATGTAACCTCGATTGTTTTTTAAAGTATACGCTATTGCGAGCATTTAAAAAAAAAATTGTCCTATTTAATAATTAATGGGGGGTTTGGGGTGTTTTTTGGATCCCTCTCTTGGACTATATATTTTTTTCATAATATTTGAATAAATTTTATTACCTTTACATACAATATTCATTAATTTTCGCAGGTTTTTGTACCCCATGAAACGTATTTGCTCAAAATAACTAAATAGACAATGATAAATTTTGGTAATGAATGTTATTTTTTATAATTAAAAATTGTTATAAATTTTTAAATTAGAATTATGTGGCAAATGGTTAAGCAATTTGTAGGTAAAAATTTTTATTATAACAATTAATTTCTTAGACAAAAATACCGAAATTAGAAAAAAAGGGAAAGCTCAGAGAAAGTAATTTTTAATTTAAAAATAATTATAATTTACCACGATTTTGTAGTTTCCAACCGACAATGATGGACTAAATAATTAAATTTATAAATAATTTTATCATAAAATAGTATAGTTAGCTACTGAAATAAATATAATATTAGAATAAGGTTTTACGGTTCTTAGGTAATAATCGTAAAATAAAATAAAATATTATAAAATAAGGTGCTAGCAGTAGGTCATAAAAGTCATAAAAAATTAAATTAGATTTCCCAGAAAGTTGTACAGCTGAACTGAGTTTGAGTTTCGTCATATTTAACTGCTACATTTGCTAACGTAATGTAAGATGAACTTATACAACAATGAGGATAGCTTTAAAATCTGTTGTACATTTTAAATAAATAATTATTAGAATTAAAAAAAGTCTTGTATCCTTTAAAAAATAGGCCAAATAAATAAATAAATTTATTTGATTTTTAAACTAATTTATTTATTTATTTATTTGTTCAGTACAATACTTAAAGTATCCCAAAAGAGCTCTGTCAAAGAGCTGTGCTTGGGTACTGAAAAATTACAAAAAGTTAACAATATAATATTTACATATAAAAAATAGTATATTGAAAAATTTATAGAAAATATTAAGAATATATATACATAAAATTTTTAACAAAATTAAATTCATGTAACAGTACTTAAAGTCAAATAATATATTAATAACAATTTAATTTAAAAGTTTTATAAAAAAATTTATAATATTTCAATATACGTCAAAAAGTCATCTTTTTAATCGAATTTAGTTTGAAGTGCTGCATGTTGTAGATGTGATAATTTATTTCTCTTGAGTCAAAAATAGTATCATTTTCTTCTTGATTCTTTTATTAGAGATGGATAGAGTTTTGAAATGTTCTGGTAATTTATTAAAAAGTTTTATTGCATCTAGGTTGTGGTTTTTTGTAGCTAATTTTTTCTGATGTTTAAGTATTGGGATTGATTTATGCCTTGTTTTGCTTGTACTTTTTTGAAATGATGTTTTTAGATCATGATAGTTATGAACTAAAGCAGTTATTTTGTAAAGATCTTCTATATGTACCAAGTTTTTTTCTCTATTATTTAATATCTTAATGACTCTTCATTGAATGTTCGATATTGGTCCTAAGCTATTTTTATAAGCTCCTCCCCAAGCTAGTAGTTCATAGGTTATAATGCTATAAAAAAAGGCATAATACATTGAAGTTAATATTTTTTGATTCCAATATCTAAACTTGTATAAAATATATAAAAAGTATCTTGATTTATTTGTGATGTATTTAATGTGTTCTTCCTATCTCATTCTACAATCAAAGATTACACCCAAATACTTAATAGTGTGTGTTCTGGATATTGTTTCACAGTTTATTGTAATATTAATGTTATTAGGTAATTTTTTGTTGCTGCATGTGAAGGTGATGAATGAAGTTTTTTTAGTATTAATTGTTAGTTTATTTGCTATAAACCAATCTCCAATAATTTTTAAGTTGTTGTTCATCTTATTTTCAGCCTTTTCCCAGTTTTTTTTCAACACTAAATAATACTGTATCATTAGCATACGATAATATATACGGGCATAAAGTTAAGAGATCATTTATGTAAATGATAAATAAAACTGGTCCTAAAATAATACCTTGCGGTACCGTTATGTTATTTAGTTCCTTTTAATATCCACAAGTTTCATTGATCTTAACACACTGCTTTCTATTGGATAGGTAACTTTTAAATAGATCGTACGCCAGACCTCTGACTCCATACCTGTATAGTTTCTGCAATAAAATATTGTGGTCCACCTTGTCAAATGCTTTACTTAAGTCCAAGAAGGTCCCAATTACTGCTTTATTCTGGTCTAGATTTGAGTAAATGAGGTTAGAGACAAAAGCTAGAGCGTCTTAAGTTCCTTTGTTTTTCATAAATCTGAATTGATTATCTTTTATGATATTATTTTCAAGTAGGAAGTTTTGCAGCCTGATTTATTACGATTTATTACGATAAGAGTATGTATCCAGAAATAATTAAGAATGATGTTTAGTTCGTAATAACTTTATTAAATTTGCCAAATTCAGATGAACATAAAACAGTTGCAAAAATCATTCAGCTTATAATTAAATAATAATCCATTTACTAAATTTCGCAAACGGTTCTCCGAACTCGTGTGTGTCCCAATTTTTCCCAATAAAACTTTACTTTAGTGACCAATGTTTACAGAGTACCTGAATCGCTACACTGCTATAGTTTTCAAAACTTCATATTAACATTTACTTGGTACAATGAAGATGCTAGATATATTGAAATATTTTTTTAACATTGCAACTTTATCAAATAAATTATCTTGCAATATTATGCTGCGCTTAGAGAAAAATAATAATAATAAAATTTTATATTGTATCTTCTTATATACTCAAGTTTATATTTAGCTATTTGAATATAAAAGTGAATAAAAAAGTTGAAAAAGCATCTTTTTTTCATTTTTTTTTTCATTCTGAGTAATCTTTTAAAAGAATAAGTTTGGGAAATCGCGAGAGACTTTTAGAATTATTATTATCATTATTGTTATTACTATACCGCAAGGGAAAATTACATATTTACTTTTAAATCGAGTTTTCTTTCTACGTTTCTTTAATTTTCTTTTTATTCTCCTTACAGCTTTTAAATAAAAAAGAATTCTTTTTATAATAATTTTAGTTTTTTACATATAATTAAAAAAAAAATTAATTATTTATTAAAAATGTAATAATACTTAACAGTTCAAAGAAAGAAAGTTTTTAAGTTTCTTAAGACGCTTTAGACTTGAAAATCATTAAAACGTTATATTGCAATTAATAAGCTTGCAAGTGTTGAATTTTGCAAACTATTTTTAAATTCTTTTTATTAGCTATTTTATATTATTAATAAAAATTATACTTATTTAATTTTATAATAAATTAAATTTATAAATTTATAGTTGGTTGGTTTGGTTTTGATTATTTCTTGCTATATTAGCTGCTAGGTCGTGGTCGTATTCTTCGAGTGATTCTAATAAGGCTTACATTGTACCATACCTTGGCTTCTAATAGCGAGCCACTAAAGAGCCTTTCTGCTCGTCCAGAATGTTAGGTACTCAGACATTTGACTACCTCTTTTTCTTCAAATGGTCTTTCTAAGCCTTTGGCCATCCCGAATATGTCAATGGCATTCTCTTTTCTTGACAAGCGTCCAGTATAGTATTATCTCCCGTTTTCAATTTTCCTTTTAACTCATTGCTGTACGGTTGAGATCCAATATCTTTCTTTTAATATGTTTACGAACATTTTGAATTCGGTGATTGTATCTTCAATGGATACCACCACTTCTTGGCTTGACCGTCGATGCATTGGGATATTATGTACATCATTTCTTGATGGTAGTTTGCGTTTATTGTGACGCATTTGTCGAGGTCGTTGAGGAATTTTACTGGTCTATCTGTGGGTTCAGCTTTAAAAAGTGGATATTTAAATTGAGACCTTTGTCCAACTATCATAGTTGATCCGATTAAAGCTGATGTTACTGATCTATGCCTAATAAATTCATAGCTTTTTAAGTTATTAGCTATTGGTCTTTCTTTTTTCGTGATTTGTTTCAATGTTGTTTCAAGTTTTTCATTTATTTCTTTAATGTGTTTCTTTTGTCTCTTTAAATCTTCGTAGTCCTGGTCAATAAATTAATTAATTTCTTTGATTTTATCGACTATTCCTTCTTGTAAGGTTTAGAAAGTTTCCATTTTATTGTTTAGGTGTGTTATAGGTACACTCTGGATTGTTAATTAATTAATATTATTGTTAATTAATTAATACTTGGTTAATCTGTTTTTTATATTTTTTTCTATTATTTTGGAATGTTGTTCTCTGGAATTCAGGATCTGATTGTATCTTGCTATGCAAGATTCTCTATGGTTTTCGAAAGCTTTAATTTTCTCCTAAAATTTTTGATTATCGTTCTGTAGTTGGTTAATTTTCTCATACATTTTTATTACGTAATTTGTAAATTTTGTTTCCCATCCTAATCGGGTTTTAAGTAGATTGATATCTCCATCAACGGTTTGTTCAGTTTGGTTTAGTTCGTGTATTTTTTCCATGGTTTATTGAGTTTCTGGAGTTTGATCTTAACAAGTAGGCTGTTATTATTGGGTCAAGAATATCTTCATTATGATTGTTTATTGTATCATTTAAAGCTATTTCTAAGGTTTCATTGTTAAAATTTGAGACTAAAATTTGAGCATACTATTCGCGACTCTGTAGAAAAGTCTATTCTTTGAGAGTCGTGAACACTAACCGCTGATCAAGTCCTTGCGTCTATAATATACTGTCACCACGAGTCGTATTACGACGAGTGTATATGACTATGATGAAAAAACAGTCGTTTTCTCTATATTTTTCTTTTGCACTTTGGGAAGTTCGGTTAATTTTCAATTATATTTCGTTTATATCCTTCAGAGATATCTAACGTAGCAGTTTAGAGATTCTCTTTTACACTTAATTAAAAAGAAAGTTTCTTTATTCTTAAAATATCAAGACAGTTGCTTACATGTTATTTATAATGTATATAAAAAGTATAAAGGCATGTTACAAATTTTAATTAATTATTGTCATATACATTTATTAATATTTTTTAAAGGAGATACCGCCCAAAGAGATGTGAATTTGTTTGTCAAAGACTTATTGCGCAAAGTTTGCTTCTATTGGTCTATTATAGAAGGTATTAAAAACTCTTGAAGTTTTGGAACATCCTATTGTTTTTTTTAATTAAGCTTATGTCAAGGCCTGTTTTAAGGGCCTTTAACGTAGAGGCATATCTTTTGCTGTGGGCTTTGAAACTATCGCTGACTCCAGCCTTGACCAAGGCTTCTTTAATCCATCTATTGACTATTTGTGGACCTATCGGATTATGTGGGTGTTTAGTGGAAAGAAGAATTTGTTTATTATGTCCGTTCTTAACTCCTTTGTTACCCTTAGATAACGTATAATAGTGAATGCAATGCATACTTGTTTCTTTCCATTGAAATAAGGAAAAAATGCCGATGGCTAGGCTTTTCCTGGTTTTGAGGTCTTGATTAAGGAGCTGATGTTGACTTGTACGCCTTCAGCTGTTTGCACTATATCTCTAACCATGATAGCAATTACAGATTGCACTCTTAAGGCTGAAACTAAGGCCAATAATATTGTCAATTGTCTAGATAGCTTGTTTAAATCCAGGTCGTCAAGTGGGTAACAGTTCACTATCATATTTAGAACTATGACTGGGTCCCAGGTACTGTCGTATCTGGGCACTGTTGGTCTAAGTCTGAACACACCTTTTATAAACCTTGAAGAATGCAAAGAGTTTGAGAATTTAGCATCCGTCATAAGAGATATAGCTTCTTTTAATGAGTTAATAGTCCCAAATGCTGCATCCTCTTGAAATTTATCTGTCAGACATCCAAGAACCCTTGCTACTAAATAGGGGAGGGGGAATTTCAACACATACTCAAAATTAATAATTAACATGAAAATACACACACACATATGCACATACATATATATAAATAATTTTAAAAAAAAATGTTTTAAATAAAATTCTCAAAAATGAAAATATTGACAGCAAACTCTTAGAGTAGCTGGATAGAAGGTACAGATAGAAGATTTGTAGACATTTTTTAGTGTAGAAAAGACCCCGCCATACAGATTTTTTAATCATTTTGATCGCATAATAAAACGATTCCAGGTCACCGTGAGTTATTCTTTACTAAATCATCATGTAATATCAGTCACTGAAACCAGGTTTCACCCAGCTTGTACGAATAAAAAAGCTAAAATTTCTGGATGTACTACATTGATATATTAGGTAGAATGGCCTCTATATTCTTGATAATCTTGAATATCTTGTAATAAGTGAATCAAGTTACGGAGCAGTTCAAATGTCTTTTATAATATTTTATAATATTTTGACTGTGAAGTTTCATTTGTAAATTCAACTATTTAATTATAGTTACTATTACTTATAGACTCCCTGAACCTGATTTTTATAGAGCTACGCGCCATTTTAATGGAAATTAGAATAATAAAAAAGTTCTAGGCGATTTGAATACTCATTTGAATTCTTTTTATCATCAATCAGATTGATTTTATTTTCAAAAATAAACTTTACCTAGTACTTAATGGAAACTATGGACTAACAAACGACTTAACCATGAATTTGTGAATTGTAGATGAAAGTAATACCATCCTTTACTTTAGCAAAATTCTATTTAATAACAGGCACTTTTTTAATTTTTATTTCTCTTGATATCTTTGTGCACAAACCACAGCTAATGCGAATTATGTACAGAAATATTGATTATATAAACTGAGGCGAATTTTAATTAAGATTATTTCAATTTGACTAGTATTTTGCTGTCAAAAGTATGGACAAAAAATAACAATACCTGTAGAAGTTTTAAAGATATCTTAAAGAAGAAAATTGCAGTCGAGAAAGTGAAATTTTAATCTCATAGACTTTCTACCGAGAATCCTCCAATTCGGTTTTTATAATGAGAAAAATTTTTAATTGTATCTACTGTTACTGATTTTTATAAAATTTTTATTGAAAAATAAAATATTTGCTTAGGATTCTCTTAGTAGGTAAATCATAGAGATAAAAATCAACTCTAAGCTTACAAGTCAACATAAATTTAGTAATATAAAATAAAAATAAAAAATATTACTTTTATATATTTTGTTTTGAAAGAGCTTTCCGCAGCAAGTATGAAATAAATCAATTTTATATATAATATAAATATAAATAATATACAGGTAGATATTAAATTTGCTGGGTAAACATGAAAATTTCTGATATTATGTAAGTTTTCTTTTATTTATTTATTTTATTTTTTTCTGATAAGAAGAATAACAATAAACTGTAAAAGTTGCAGTTATTTCTTGTTTAAATAGAAAGCTTACTGTTGAAGTTTAACAAAACTAGCAAAACGTGTATGTGTGCTAAAATTTAAAATAAAATTGTTCTTTAGTTAAACCTTAGCCTTGGCATCGAAAAGAAAAAAAAAGAAATTGACCTCGGTCGATGATGTAAAGAAAATAGCGTTGGAATAATATTATACAGTTGCGATGACCGTGTATGTCTAAAAAGAAATCTTGCGTGAAACATGAAAAGGAACATGCAATTTATTTATATTTATATATCTTGATTTTCTTATTGCTTAAAATTGTTTTACATGCATAATTTTGTTGATACCTATCTAATTAAATTTTAAAAGAGAAAATAACGAATTTTTATTTTATTTTATAAAAACAAGAAAATTATGTAATTTTTTAATATTTCAATGACAGCCTGATTGCCACTGATAATGTTAAATAAATTACTTCTTAGATTATTGCAATAATAAACTTTTTTACTTCTACAATTAATTTATAATTATTTAAATATAATAGTTTTATTTGCAGAGAGTAAATGGAATTGCTTTTTGTTAATAATTATACATTAAAGCTTCTCAGTTTTTTCTTATTCATCCTTTTCTGAACAATGTTTTTACCTAATGTACATGGTTGATTTGCATTTTTCTTGCAAAATTAAACCTTATTCACTGCTTAAAAATAATAGAAAAATTCTGTTATTTTAAAGAATTTTTATTATTACTATACAATGACTCTCGCGTATAATGTACTATAATTGCATTTGTCCAGCTCATTTCTACAATATTTTTCTATAATATCTCAGATTCTTTATTAGATATCACCATAATTTTTTCGTTTGTTATTTATTTACATTTATAATTTACAAAAAAAATGTTATTTTTAAATTTTCAAGTTTAGTAAAAGATTAAGTTTAGAAGATTACGTAATCATTTTAAAAAATAATAAAAATTAAATAACACGCAAGCGTATGTGACCGAAGAACTTCTTATATTTTACTACACTAAATATGAACCACCTGCATGACAAATTCATTACGACCCAAGTCGCGACCAATCAAAACACGAATAATTCTATGAAAAAAATCATGGGTGTGAGGCATAGCCGTTGTTCTAGAGAGTAGAAGACTGTAATTAAATATGATTGAACCTTAAAAACATTAATTTATTTAAAATTTTTTAATTACAATTATACGTTTGTGGCAAGTTACATAAAAATATTTTTGGCACTACTTAGGCTCTCTACTTTGTGAAAAATTGAAAATCAACCATATATTTTTTTTTGGATTACGCAGTAGCGTTTCTTTTTTAAAACAGAGAATAGAAGAAGTTTAGTGAACATAACTTGTCACACGCGAGATTTTTACTTAATGCTCTTTTGCTTTAAAAAGAGTTGATAAAAAAAGTGGATAAAAAAAGTTCACGTACACATTCATTTTTTTTATAATAAAAAAAAGCTTATGTTCTTATATAGCATATCGTTTAGAAAATACGAGTTTTTAATGTTAAAGTATACAAAATTTAATAAAACTTCCTTGAAAGACATTTTTTATGTGTATAAAAAAAAATTATTGAATAACAACAAGGTAAATTGAGAATGGAAGTAAATTGAATATTTTTTATTTTAGTAACGGAGTTCTAGGTACGTAAAGGGTGAAATGCATTGGATGCACGTCCCAGACCAAAATTTTATCTTAATTAAACAAGGAATTCTCGTCAGAGCTGGTAGAGTTATACTTTTGCATTTTAGCCAGTATGAATCTGGCATATCGTAGCCCTGAGACACAGTGCACTGATGCAATCAAATGTCTGCTGAGCTCATAAATTTTTATGTATTAGCCTAATTATTATTTCAAATCCTTCATATACTATACTATTCTTATGGAAATCTGCTACTTTTTTAAAAGATTTACTCTTTGACTTTGGAAACAGTTAATACTGGACAAAAACAAGTTTTGTTATATTTCAATTTAAGTTCGTATCCCTGTTCATTACAATTTTTGCATGTACATCAATGTATAAGGGATGAGTTTGAATTCCAAATTTTGAAAAAGTAGGAGGTTTCATTAAGAGTAAGATATTATACAAAGGATTGAAGAAAACAAATGGCTTAAAATCAGCAATTCTATGAAGTTAGCAGAATTTTTATGAAATCGACGAAGTGTGCATAGGCATGGAAATGGAGACATAAATTCCCCACTATTTAATCTTGTGTGCTCAAGTGGCCATTGGACTTTGTAGATCATATACTTCCAGATATACTCATTGGAAATCTTATGACTTATGAGGCTTTCATGGTTGATGCGAAAATTCACTTTTATTTTCTTTAAAAAAATGGGGAACGAGGCAAATTATCTTTTTCGGTTTTAATTCAAACGAGAATCAGTAAGTTATTAAACAATTTTTTGAATGTATTAATTAGGATTAGTTTTGGTTGCAAAATCTCTTGTCTATACTTATTCGAAAATAGACTTTTTTCTCAAAACTACATTTTTTTTTATTTATCTAATATCTAAATTTGTTCAAATTCTTGTTTCTAAACTGTTTACGCTATAAAATAAAATTAAAAAATATTTTTTTTCTCATTTGATGTGATATCTAAATTTTTAATGAGTTAGAGAATTTTCTGTAGAACCATCTTTAGCCCATTATTTCTTAAAGTTAATATCTTGCTAAGGTATACTGCTAAAAAATTCTCGAATTCAGAATCTCTTTCGCACAAAAAACTTCCTAAATCATTTTTTTTTGTTTTCAGAATATAATTTTTAAAAACATCTGACAGCTATTTTTTAACCTGTTGGGATAAGCTTAACATTTACCGAATGCAAAGATTTGCGGGCGATCATATTAAAAATAATAAACTTTTTTATAAAAAGTTTTGAATAATATTATACAGAAAAAGATGGAACTTCCCGGTTAGAAAGTAGTATATTTTAGCCCAAGTAGTGGAAAATTATTTTCGCCCACATATTAAGTAATACGAAACGTTATTTAAAGTTTAGAGTATCCCAAAATGAATTCTGTAAATATGAGTAAGAGCTGAAAGGAAGGTGAAAAAACAGCCTTAAGGGGAGATTAATCTCCCCTATATCAATATAATTTTTTTTTTAATTTAATAACATTAGGATTGTATAATAACTTTTCTAATCTCAAAACTTAAAATTGAAAAGAAAAAAAAATTAATTATTTCATTTTTCTTTTTTATGAAAAAAGAAAACTTTATTTAATAAAATTTGTGAAATAATAATTTTCAATGAAGAAAACTTTATTGTATGTATATATTTTATAAGTTTACATTCACCCATTTATTCGTGTCTTTAAACTGACTTACACTTTGATACAAAAAAAAGATGCATTGTGTATATAAATAAGTCTTTTATTATGATAAAAGTTTCATAATAATAAAATGAAAAAGTTGCGACAACATAATTTATAAAAAACTTATAAATATCTTTTTTTTTAATACTCGTAGACTTGAAAATATTTCCAAAACTATGCAATAATAATAGAATACTAGATTTTTTATATCATACTACGCTCCGCGTGCCAACCCCTGCAAAGGGTAAAGACTAATGTCATTTCCATTGATCAGTATTTTTATATGATAAAATTATAAATAAATTTTCTTTATAAATTTATAAATTTGGTCTGGAAGTTAAAAATGGTCAAAAAACAAAAAAAAAAACTAAACCCAATGCAAAAAATAGTGAAGGAATTCTAGAAAGCTATGAAAGGGAAAATTATTTTGGTTCATGTATACTTTCGAAAAAAAATTACTTTTGGTCTGATTTGAAGAATTGACCATTTAAACTATATTTCACAAAATAACACTTGGCAAATATTAACCCTTGTAAGATTTAATTGAAAATTCACGAATTTGTTTGAATTTTTAAGCAATATATTTTTACTTATTTTATATTCATCATACTTTACCCTGAACCTTTACTGAGATACAACTTTACAAAATTGAAATTTCAAAAAAATTATCTATTAATATTCAATAAGCATCTTATTTTCTGTTATTTATGTAGTGGTTTTAAAGAGTCGGACTTTATTGGAATGCATGTAATTATGAATGTATGTATTAATGTATTTATAAGTTATGTAATAGATTTTACAAATAATTGAGTATGCGGTTCAAAAGCAGAGTATTTGTATATTTCTGGTTACATAAGTTACCGCAAACTTGAATTACAATACCCTTTGAGAAATACAATATCGAAATTTAATTGGACGAATTCATGCGGCATTTTTTCAGTCACATTATTTATTTTTTAAGGACTTTTAAGGATGTGAAAAGCCTAATTAACATAAGTTTGAAAAATAAAATTTCAAACCGACCGTAGCCACTTTATTATTTTTATTAAACTAATTTAAGTTCACTTATGGAAAGTTGATTTTAATATCTTGATATTCTTGATATATTGTAATATTCCATAAGTTTCCTTATTATAGGAACTCTTGAAAATCTATTATTTATGTTCAAGTATAGCTAATCTTAACTTGAATGTATTTGGAAGTTTAGCTACCGAAGTAATCTTAACAAATGCACTTGTCAGAAATTTCAATAGTATCCTCGCTATAATAATATATTTCGGGCTAAGATTGTGGTATACCACAAGATGGTTATAGAATTCCTTTTCTCTAGTTCTCTTCATTATGAATTAAAACCGTAAATAAAAAAAATAAAAAATAGCATTATTTGAAGAATATCATAAAAATGGTTACCTCCATGTCTGGAATTATCCTATTTATCATTAAAAAATTTTAATAATTAAAAAAGTATCCTGCAAGGCTAAATTTAAGATAAACCATTTTACCATTTCAATTAATTTGCCCTTCTTTTATTTTAATTACAATGTCACATGCACTATAGGTCGGAAAGAGAAAGAACTGTAGCAAATGATTTTGAAAATTTTTGCTTATCAATCTTTAGAATACGAACAAGTCTTGGAAAATTGAATTAATGCCAATTCTTAACCTGAGAGTTCTTAAATTTTCAGTCTTGAATTACATTGATTCTTATGATTACAAGAAGGAAGTAGTATAACTCAATATAATAGCGGACACAAGATCGCTAAAAAAAAATTTCTTATAATTTATTACTGTAATATTTTTTTCTTTAAAGAGTGCAAAAGTAAAGAAAGAATAATAATGAAATTAAAAATTCAAAGAAAAAAAGATTACTTTACACTTTTCGTTTTGCCTAGTATAGCCCCAAGTTACTTTAAAGTATTTCAAATCATAAATTCTTTGAATATTTCCGTGTCTCTTTATAATTTTTCTTTTATTTGAAAAAAAGTCACTCGACTTTCAGGCGTCTCTCTCATGAGCACTGGGCATCCTAGCTTTTTTTTGAAACTATGATATTTGACCATATTCATGTAGAATAATGTGTTCATGAAAGAATTGACTTTTTAAAAATTTTTGAAAAAAAAATTCCAAAATAAATTTTTAAATATTTTTCAGTTTATTTTATAAACAAGTAGATATAACTCATGATAATAAAGGTTATTTTGGAAATTTTATCACGGCTCCTCCATCTGAAATTGAATGCTCTTCAAGATGAGCCAAGCATAAATTTGATGCAAACCACCCACTTGGCACTTTAAAAGCAACTTTTTAATATGTTGTATTTGTTTAAACATTTAAAAAATTTTTTTTTTATTTTCTTGTTCAAAAATACACATAAAAAGTCAACTCTTTCATGGACACATTATTCTACATGAATATGGTCAAATATCACAGTTTCAAAAAAAGGCTAGGATACACCCAGTGCTTATGAGAGAGACACATTAAAAGGCGTTATGTAGGGAAGTTCTGGACAAATTAGAGTCTAACTAATAATCAATTTATGATAAATATTTTTTAATTTATGTTTCTGTAAATGAATTTTTGGTGTGTAAATTAACATGTACAGCAATGTATAATAAATTTTTTCTTTTGATATTAAGACTATATTATTATATTGTTTTTAAAATGTATTTCGATTATTTTCTATAGTACATATACATACAATAAAATCTGTAAATTAATGTATTCAATTTTTCATCGGTAAAATTATAAAACTTAAGTTTATTATTTTAAATTAGTGAATACTTTTTTCAGATATTTAAAAAAAATGGATTACAATTAAATAATTTTTAAACAAAATTTAATTTCTTGTAAAATTAAAGCTATTTTGTCTCTTTAAAAACTTTAAGACTCTAATTAAAAAATATATTTAAATTTTTTTAAAGAATACTCATTTTCTAAATACACAGGTGTTCGTTAAAGTATTTGTCCTAAAAAATTGATCAAAAGTTTTTATATTGCATTATTTGGAATGTTTTAGTGTTATACTTTCTAAAAATATAATTCTTTGCAATATTAAAAACTAAAATTTTACTGAAACTATAAAAATTTTAAGACTTCTATAACTAAATAGATATCGTATAAAAAAAAACTTGCAGCCACATCTCTCATTCATTCTATCTCATCTAACTTTAAACTTTTTAGAGAGTACTTTTAAATTAATGAAATCGCTAGTAGTAACTTTATTGTTTTTTTTTTGCTGCGCAAAGTACGTGTAATCAATTTAACTTAAGTAGAAGAAGGAGAAATTACTTCTTCAAACGATGTCTCCTATGTTACTTGAAAATGATGAAACTGAACCTCCTAAGCATCGGCGGACCATCGTAGTACGTCTCGGACTGAATTTACACCTTGAACAAGGATCACCAATACTATTTGGAGACAATGCTACGGTAAGGAGAAGTGGAGTTTAGCAGGTAAATCCCTGTATTATCAGTCATAATCAGATATGATTTATTGGAAGTACGGGGAGCTATTCCTACATTCGTATGGGCTAATTGCTATGAGTAAAATATTATCTGCTTTCCACGTAAAACAAAAAAAAAGTAATTCCTAAAAATTAGTATAACAATTGAAATGAAAATAATTCAATTATTTGTTATTGCGAATATAATTGCTCGTTTAAAATTGATTTTATATATAATACAAGCAAAAGACATTCTGAAAATTAAAAAAATGTCAAGTATCTTTTTAAGAATGCAAGATATCTACTAAATTACTTGAATCTTAAATATAAAAGAAGATTAGAAAATATTTGAAATTTCATTCTTAAAAAAGCATACCTTGTAAGACAAGCTCGTTTTTGGATCGCTATTTGAGATAATAGAGAATAGTTTAATGACGTGTTAAAAAAATGAATAAATATTTTTAATTACAAGAAATTTTTTAATTTCATGAAACCTCTTATTAATTATGTCCTTAAATGTCAAAATAAAAAAACCTTGAAGTTAGACGTTCGAAATTTATTATAACTGGCTAATTAAAAAATAAGCAGGAAATTTTATAAAATATCGAATACTTGAAAATTTTTAGATTAGCATCTTAAGAGTTATTAACCTTAAAACAAAACAATTCATGGCCTTCGTTATCGATCGTGATTAATTTAAATTTTTATCTTGTCCTTCTGTTTCTTTCGTGTAAGAAAATTAAAAAAAAATTTAAAATAATAATTAAAGTTAAATGTTAATAAAACTTTTTACGATCAAGTAAACAACAACAAAAAGTAAGTCAATTGAATCGAGACTTTTGTTTATTCCCCGATGAATTTTTTAACTTTTTATCAAAGAACTTTCATTTTGTGAATTTTTTAAAACTTATTCTATCTACGTAAAGTACTCCGAGGAATATTTTTATTGAATTTTTGAAAAAAACTTTTTTCTCTTTTATTATAATTTTTTTTAATACTTTCTAATGTATAAATCTTGTAATCTTTGAGTCTAATATTTTTTCATATGTGGAGTAAAATTTTTTATTTATTCCATTATTTTTTTTATTTTAAAACTTTATGTCGTGACTTTTTCTTTCTTTACAAAGAACATTATTACACTATTTTTTGATAAAAAATATTTGCACTGCAAAAAAACCTTCTACTTATGCCAAAAATTTCGTAATTAATTATGTGCATTTTTTTTATGACTCAGCACATTTAATTATCTCGTTAAGAAAGTTCATTTTGCCGAAATCATACTCGTAAGAAAAATAGCAGTTATATCCGACAAAGTCTGGGTGTGAAAAGTCAGATATTGCAAAACTGCCCGAATAGAATCTGTAAGTCTGGTCAGGCCCGGTATGGAAGCCAGTGGAGCCGCTTTTACACTTGATATATGTATATGTCGCAGCCCCATAAAATAATTGGTTTTACAGGCTATAAACTGACCCATAGAGCAAAGATGCTCGGGCAAGAGTATTTCTCTATGAAACTAGGGGGCTTCAGCTTTATAGCCTATAGGCCGGCCTTTAACGAATAAAGCTTAAAGTGGATAGCTTCATAGACAAATATCAAAGTTTCGAGACTCTTAGTTTCAAATAATATAAATTTACTAATATTATAGATATATCTATAATTTTTTATTTTTATTTATTTTTTTTTTTTATTAATTAATTTATTGTATAAATATTATACAAAGAATTGAGATTACATATGATTTAACTTAATTACATTGCACATGAAGTTTAATTATATCAAAAGATAAAAAATTTTTAATGAAAAACATAAATATATAAAAAGTAAGAATAAAAATAACTGAGAAAACATAATAATATAATATATAAATTCAAAATAAAAAAATATAATAAGTATTCAATCTGTAGTGTTGGTAAGTGTAAGGATAAGTAAAAGGAGGAAACAGTTTATAAATAATTGCTTAAAAAATTATGAAGGAAGTTAGAGATGGGGGGATAACGAAGGAATACCCGATTCTCGTTAATCAATTTCTAGTAAGAATTTGTGTAAATTTGCTTTAAAGGAGCTAATTGAGGACGAGAATCGAATATTTTCGGGAATTGAATTCCAAAAGGAAATCATATAAACGAGGGAAGATTTACTGTAAAAAGGATTTTTCGTGAGATCAACTTTTAGATGGGGCCTGTTTTTTGGACGCAGCTCTCGGGCTGGCGTATATATATTGATTTTGGATTTTAAATAAGTAGGTTTACCATTTTGAAGTATGTTGTAAATATATGAATCACAAAGATATTTAGCCCTTAATTTAACTTTTAGCCAACCTAGACTTATCCTAGCAGGAGAGGTCTTAAGAGGATATTTAATATCACAGACATATTTATTGAACAGAATTCAAGCTAAACTTATTGAAAATAATTAAAACAATATAAATAATCTTGATGCATACAATTTTTTTTCACAATATTTCTCCAACAAATCCGTTGGCCTCTTTTTGTGATCCGAATAAAAAAATTATATAATTTTTGGTTCCTCATAGAGGAACCATTGTGATCGGTCAAAATTTTTTTTTTGATTTTTTGGTATATAAGCACGTTTTGAGACCTCAGGAAGCTAAAAAACCGGTTTTTAAAAAAAGTCTGTATGTGTGTATGTGTGTGTGTACGTACGTACGTACGTACGTATGTACGTACGTATGTAATCGCTGATATTTCACAAACATTATGGAATTAAGACCTAATTTTTTTTTCAAAAATTTTTTCACTAAAAAAGCTCGAGGTACTTTTTTTTTTTTTTAATTTGGATGTAATACCTCATTTATTTCCATGAAAGTACTTATATTTGAAAGTATGGTTTTCACATGATATCTCGAATCGGATACTTAATTTTCTGAAATTTTTTTTTCTAAAATTTTTTTCACAAAAAAATACAAAAAATTCCAATTTTTTTTTTCGTTTTGGACGTAGTACCTAATTTATTTCCATGAAAGTACTAGTTTTAAGAACCTTGTTTATTGTAATTTTTTGGATCTGATACTTAATTTTTTCAAAATTTTTTTTGTCAAAATTAAAAAAAAAGAAAAATAAAAAAAACTGCAATATTTTTTTTTTTTTTGGTGTAATACCTCATTTAATTCTATGAAAGTACTAATATCTGCAAATATTTTAACTAGTGATATTTCAAAACCATTATCGAATTAAGACCTAATTTTCTTTTCCAAACATTTTTTTATCAAAAAATCTCAAACTGCTTTTTTTTTTTTTAATTTGGATGTAATACCTCATTTATTCCCATGAAAGTACTAGTATTCGAAAGTATGGTTTTCACATGATATCTCAAATCGGATACTTAATTTTCTGAAAATTTTTTTCCTAAAATTTTTTTCACAAAAAAATACAAAAAATACCAATTTTTTTTTTCTTTTTGGACGTAGTACCTAATTTATTTCCATGGAAGTACTAGTTTTAGAAATATCGTTTATTGTAATTTTTTGGACCTAATACTTAATTTTTTTTTAATTTTTTTGTCAAAATTTTTGTCGCCAAAAAATACAAAAAACGCCAAAATTTTTTTTATTTTAGGACGTAATACTTAATTTTTTCCTATGAAAGTACGAATATCTAGAATTATTGTTTGTAAAGGATTTCTCCATCTGATACATAATTTTTCGAAATTTTTTTTTTTAAATTTTTTACATAAAATAATTAAAAAAATACCATAATTTTTTTACTTTTTGGACGTAGTACCTCATTTTTTTCCATGAAAGTACTGATATCTAGAAGTATCGTTTTTACTCGATATCTCGAATCTTATAATTTATTTATTGAAAATTTTTTTCTCAAAATTTTTTTCACCAAAAAATACAAAAAATACCAATTTTTTTTTTCTTTATGGACGCAGTACTTAATTTATTTCTGTGGAAGTACTAGTTTTAGAAATATCATTTATAGTAATTTTTTGGACCTGATACTTAATTTTTTCAAAATTTTTTTCTCAAAATTTTTGTCGCCAAAAAATACAAAAACCGCCAAAATTTTTTTTATTTTAGGACGTATTACTTAATTTTTTCCTATGAAAGTACGAATATCTAGAATTATCGTTTGTAAAGGATTTCTCCATCTGATACATAATTTTTCGAAATTTTTTTTTTTTTTAATTTTTTACATAAAATAATTAAAAAAATAGCATACTTTTTTTTCTTTTTGGACGCAGTACCTCATTTTTTTCCATGAAAGTACTAATATGTAGAATTGTCTTTTTAACTGGATATCAACAATCTGATACCTAATTTTTTTTTTAAATTTTCTTTTAAAATTTTTTACATAATAAAATTAGAAAAAAACAATAATTTAACAATTTTTTTTATTTTAGGACGTAATACTTAATTTCTTCCTATAAAAGTACGAATATCTAGAATTATCGTTTTTAAAGGATCTCTCCATCTGATAAGTAATTTTTCGAATTTTTTTTTTTTCAAAATTTTTTACATTAAAAAGTTAAAAAAATATTATCTTTTTATTGACGTAGTGCCAATTTTATTTCTCTGAAAGTATTAATACCTGGAATTATGAGTTTTGAAAATTTTTTGGGTATCAGGGGAAAGTTTATACACTTTCTTTATTAAATTTAGAATATTTGGCACAATTATTCTAATATTTTAATTTTTTATTAGGTAAAATAGAATATTGACAACATTTTGTTATTGCTAATGAGGAACCATAGTGCCAATTACTTGGCAGGGTATTTCTTAATTATTAATGATTTATCGAAATATAATAAATAAAGAAGTTGTAAAATTAAAATTAATTATATTTTTTATGAGCATTTATTTTCAAAAAAGTGGTATTTCATCGTTTAATAGAGTCTACCAAGAATCTGCACATTTCGATCTATTTAATTCCTATACTTGCGTAAGATTTATTTTGGTAATTAATTTAATGTGTAATATTTTTTTCGTGTAAGTAAATGGATGTACAAGATCGAAATGTGTAAGTTCCGGATGGACTCATTTAATATACATGAATTTGTACCTACAACTTAACAATTTTATTTTCAGTTTGAATTATTCTAAATCCGCATTTTGTTATTTTTTTGAGTCTTTATTGTCCACTATGCGATAGTATACTTGGATAAAATTTTTATACAGAAAAACCATTTAAGTGAGCATTAGAAAAATTAAAGTAAATCAACGTGAGATGTGTAACGGACGAAAGCACACCAGTCACAGTCGAGTTACGGCCCTTAAAGCCTTGTGTAACACATAGTTTTCATGCACTATTAAACTTGATATATATTAGTCTTTAACTATTTAAAGTTCTAGTATTAAAAATTACTAAAATATTATATCTTCAAATAAATTTTCAATCAATCAATAATTTTAACCTTTTAGTCCTGCATTTCCAAAAAAGTACTGATACGGTTTATTGTTATTGATTCATGACCATTTCGTATTTTAGTTAATTTATAATTTTCCAACAGTTTTTGCTAGCTACATCCAGCTGCAGTGCTATATCTGAATTGGCATAAAAATATTACAAAAAAACACGTACCCCTTGGTAAAAGTACTAAATATGCTAAAATTCAAAAAATTAAATAGGCAGAATCAGTTGTGGCATACATTTTCAAAGAAACTTAAAAATAGTAAATTTAGCTTAGGTGAAATTTCTCGAAAAGATTTATAACTTGAATGAATTCACAACAGCTGTCCACTTTGTTCTTTTCATGTGGTATTAAAAAAAACTTAAAAATGACTTTTTTATTATCTGTCTTGCTAATTACATTGTCTATCAAATTTTTATTATAGTGTCAAAATAATTCATTCTTGAAAATATGAAATAACATTATTTTAAACCTGGGTATAATGACTCAAATGTATTAATTACGAATAAACGTGACTTATTTAATGAAAAGGTAGTTTTAACTAGAGTACCCCTCTACCCCTCTGCTACCCCTCTCCCTCGGTTCTTATTAATGTTAATATTTAAAAAAAGTTAATAACTATACTAATATTAATAAAAATTTTTAAATAGAAAAAAAATCTATTATGTAAATACAAAGTTTGCAAAGATTCTTTGAGCAAACTGCAAAGTAATGAGAAATGTAAATATTTATAGCTTTCGAGTTGTAAAAGTGAAGTTTAAAAATTGAAAGAAAGGAGAATCTTCGGATTAAAAACAAATAAAATTGAATAACATTTGTCGAAAAGAGAAAAAATTTAATAAAGAGAGAATTATTTTTATTGAATTACGTAACATCTCTTGAGAAGTATTTTTTCGTTTATTGCATAGAATAGAAGTGATAAAGCTTTTTCGAGGATAATAATCCGGACAATTTAGTTTAAAACAACGTATTCTTTTTTTGAATTTCATGTAATAAGATATAAAAAAAAAACTGACTCGAGAGGATTGCGCTATTGATTTTTCATGAAACATATAATTTAATAGACCTTACTCGAGAGAAATAAAGGGGATAAATTTCAAAACAACTATAACTTGTTGAAATAGATATATACATTTATTGATTAAGAAGTTTTATGTAAGACATTGTACCCCAATAGTTTACATACACAATTATATTTTCTTGTTATGCAGCACGTTATGCAGGTTAGTTAGAATCTATTATTCAGATTTTATCAGAATTATTTATTTCAAAAATATTTTTTTAAAAAGTCAAATTAAAAAAAAATTTTAAAACGTACGTGTCGATAAATTTTTCTATCCTAATATTTTCATTTCTGACATAAATATGCTGTTGTTGAAGTATGGAAAGATATGTAATTTATTTTATTTACACTATTGCTTATACATATTTGATGAATAAAAATACATTTTTTATTTTTATATAGTAATAAAAAAAATATTAAAAATAAATAATAAATAATAAAAATCAAATAAACCAATGTAAAACTTTCAAAAAGCTTACATAGTTGAAGTTGCTTCTATAGTTAAAAAAAAAAAAACAAATAAAAATAATTAAAGTAAATAAAAAAAGGTAGAGAGTGCCTTGTTTATCTTACTAATTAATTTGGAATAATGCTTTTTTTATTATATAAATCGTGTACGAAAATTAAAATTTAACTCACAGTTTATTAATTTAATCATTGATTTACTTCACCCAAAGGAGAGGCTGAAAAGAAATAAAAATCTGACGTAAACTGATTTAGATGAAATTTTTGTATAGTGTAGGTTTCAAGGTCCTGAAAAATGTCCCGGAGTCTCATTATTTGAAATTATATTTCCATACATTTCTTTTATAAACTGGTATCAAAATAAAACCTCTTAGTGAGTAAAAATTTAGGACTATTAGAAAGCTAATTTATTTTTTTAACTTCAACCTTCATCTACTGTATCTCTCGATCTTTATTGCCAAAATTTAATTATATAATAATACTTATTTTCTTAGACTTTAAAATTACAAAAGCTTCGAAGATTATAAAGAAGACTATGGCAACTTGTCGAAGGCTTGAATGGAACAAAAGTTTCAGTTTTAAAACACAACTTCTATGCGTCATTTAACATTTTTTGAAAACAACGCTTGCAAGTATGAAATTAGCAACGAAAGTTTCATTGTCATAACCATCGAGTTTTGCATCCTGAAGTGCTCTATCTCAATATTTTGAAATTAAATTCTATATTTTTTTCATGATAGAAATTTTTTAAAGCAAACCTTAGGTGTAAGGATAAAAATTCAATTTCCATAGCACATAGACAAATCGCACAGAGTTTATTTTGGGACTTACCATAATGAGAGGGTTAGAAAACTTTTAAACATATATAATTAAAATGCTTTTTAATACATTGAAGAAAAAAAATATTTATTTATATTTATAATAACAGTATAGGCAAAAAAATACCTTTCTATTAAAATTCTTAAAAAAATATGAAGCAATACAAATAGGGCAAATATTAATTCTTCGAATCTTTGATATTAGTATATTTTCTTCAGTTCAAATATATGAGTGACTCAATTAAAGAGTTTATAAGACCAAAAGTGTATAAATTTTAGAAAAAAGGTGTAGTAAAAGTTATTAACTGTTGACGGCATACATGATCGAATCTTTATGAATATTCATATATTTCTGTGACGTAGTTTTTTTAATATTAACTTTCTATACTATAGCTAACATTTTTTTAAACAAAGTTTAACTAATATATAGTTTAATTTTTCTTTTCTTTATAAACTTTCATGTGATACATTCTGTTTGATATTTTATGAAGAAATTGGATTTTTTATGTTTTATTTTTTCTAAATAAAAATTGCTGTGATATTGAAAAAATTTATATCATTCAATGTTACTTTAACTTGCTAAAAATCCGATATATTTTCCTACATTTATTCGATTTTTAGTGAATATTGACTTATTTCTTTTATTCTTTAGAAATTTAAAGTGAAAGCTTTAGACCCAGAAATTTGGTTGTCAAGCATCTACTTATTTTTTGTAGTGAAAAGTCTTTAAAAAAAACTTAAGATAAAACGTTGATAAAAATTAGTTGATAAATAAGGCTAAACATAAGCTAAATAGGGCAGGAAAGAAAAAAACCCAAAATTGAAAAATTTATTTTATGCAAATTTTTCGCCTTGAGTTATGAGTATTTAAAAATTCATTTTTTTTCCTATAAGGTTTTGTTTTCACATATTTTTGAAACCATGATATTTTGTAAAAAATTTTTAAGAATAGATTGATAATTTTTCTGACCAATAAAAATTAGTGATAGGTTTTACTTTTACTTACAATAATTTTTAACATAATTATCGCTAATTCATTTGCTAACCGATAAAATAAATATCGTATCGAATTTCATTTCGATGTTCAATAGTAGAATTATCATCAACGATTTTTTTTTTAAATTTATTTATTGTATAAATTTTATACAATATTTTGAATTAGTGCATTACACATAGTTTTACATTATTGCATGCACTGAAAAAAAATTCTTGCCACAACCGGAATTCCAACTTTGATAAACTGATTTTTTTTACGTCAAAGACGTAATATAAAACAATTCTATCTATAAATAAAAATAGATATTTTAAAAAGAATAATTTTGGAATAATTTAAATTTTTTATACTTTTTAATAGTTGTGTAAATTGTTATTGTTTTTTACGCATTATTTATTTAAACCAATATTTGAATAAAACATTTTAAAAATTACAAAAGTTTTTCAAACTATTATTATTATTATTATGGAATTTATTTTGTCTAATCAAAAATATAAAAAAAAAAAAGAAGACATATCAAATTTGGTATAGAAAAATCCATTTCAGCCAGTTTGGATTTATGCCTAATAAATCTACCCTGTCTAGTTTATTTAAATTCATTAATTATTCTTAACACTAATATGACCTTAATAAATTGTACTCAAGTTGATACGATATTTATTGACTTGAGGAAGGAATTTGATAGCTTGGATTCGGCATCGCTGATAAATAAACTTGGTCATATGGGGGTATCTAAAAGTATTCTCAATTATGTATTTTTTATGCTGTAAGAAAGATTAGTTAAAGTTAATGTTAATAATTCCTTATTTGACCCAGTTAAAGTGTCTAATATAATATTAAACAACTAGGTGGGAATTACGTATATTATCGAGTTGTGTGAAGTTGGTCGCACGAGGCGTCAGCCGAGTGTGAGTAAACACAACGAGATAATATACTTAATTTCCACCGAGTCCTTTACGTTATTTTATACTTCACCTTGTAAAATAATTAGTGTCTGGTACTTTAATTAAAAAAATTTTTAAGATAAAATCATAATTATATCATATAACATCTTAAATATATTTTCGCTATGACTTGAATATAACTGTGATCAGCTCCGACATCTCAGAGAAGGTTATAGTACTTATTTTTAATCACGGCATACAATTTTTAGCTTTGCGCATGCGTTATTCATAACTGTTGAGTATAAAATTTTTGGATTCTCTTCGTTACACAAAAAATGCATTGAAATCATACATATTCAATTTTATTTCTTCTAGAACAGTTATGAGCGTAATGTAAACACAAAATAAAGATGTGAATTGCCATCTGTGCGCGGGATAGTTAGACACTAATTATATGCAAGGTGAAGTATAAAGGTCTTTTACAGTGGAGTCATTTATCTCTATTTGCTTATGATATCAGAATTTATAAAGATTTTAATAGTCCTTTTGATAAGTTTAAGATAAATAATGATTTGATATTGGTGTATGATTGGCTGACCATGAATGGTTTGATTATGAATGTTGATAAAACTGATTATATAAAGTTCCAGTTACGTACTTTGAGTTTTTATCATAAATGTTATGGTTTTCCAATTAGGGAAGTTAAAGTCGCATTTAGGCATTAATAATGATAATAAACTGACATTTGGTTACCATGTATAGAGAGTATTTTAAAGACGGCATTTAAAACATTGGGCTTTATCCATAGGATAATTTATAATTTTACTGACATAAAAAGTATTATCTGCTTATTTCGTAGTCTAATTATGTCTAGCCTTCTTTACTGCTCTCCTATATGCTCTCCTTATCTTGATTATATATCATTCATTTATATTAGGAAGAGTAACGGGCCCAAAACAGAGCCTTGGGTTACACCAATTTTCACTACTTCCGCGGAAAAGATTTTTTCGTTTACTGTGGCGGATTGAGTTCTTACTAAAAGGTAGCTGATAAACGAAGGTTCAGTAACTACAATAAAAGATTATGAGATGATCAATCAAATGCCTTTGAAAGGTCATGCATTAGTAGGATGGTGAGATTCCCATCATGGTAGCCCTTACAAATACATCAACTAAATTAGTCAAAAGAGCTTGGGTGCTGTGGAGTTCTTGGAAATCTGATTGGAAATTGCCGAGAACTTCATCCTGAATTAAATATTCTGATAGTTTATTATAAATTATTTACTCAAAAATTTTAGATAAAATTGATAAAAGGGATACCGGACGATAATTACTTAATAAGAGAGGATTGGATACTTTATTTACAGGGATGATATGGCTATGTTTCTAGGCAGGTGAAAATTTTTTGAGAATTATTGACTTATCAAAAAGAGATACAAAAACTTTTGAAAGAGATGGTAGACAGAGTTTAAGAACTTCTAATTAAAAATCATCGGGTCCTATAGATTTAGTAGAGAATTGTTTAAATTCCCAATTTAAATTATCTAACGTTATGTTAGTAAATTTAAAAGGGAGGCGATGTGGGACTATGGGAGAATTCTTTAGTTGCAGAGAGAGAGAGCGAGAGAGAGAGAGAGAGAGTAAAGCGAGGTTTTGTTGTTTTAGAGGAGCTGGTAAGACCCAGATGCTCCAGTTCACTCCAGATAACAGCAGGAGGGTTGTTTGTTGATAATTTATTTGAGTAAAAGTTTATTTTTTCTGCTGAGATTTTCTCATTTAAAATATTTCTGTAATTTTTATAGGCATCCAGGCGAGGCTAAATAAGTTTCCGTCTATAACGCCGGTATAGATAATTTAAATGTTTTGATTCTTTTCTTAACTCAGGAGTTAACCATGGAAGAAATTTCTTGGTTATACTATAATTTTTAAGAAGAGCTACAGAATAAAGAACAGAAATGATATTTTTAGAAGTTGTATCCCAGATTATATCAACGTCTCTACTTTTAAAGGCAAATGACCACTCAAATTGTCGAAGATGAATAGTAAATTCCTCAGGGTTGATATTTTTGATATTTTTGAAGGAGATATTCTTATTTAAGGAGCTGGGTGTGAAAATATTAAGAGTAACGTATGATAAATAATTATTGCTAATAAATAACTTTTTAACAAAAGAAATTAACTTGTCGTTTTCATCAATGGTTATTAAATCAATAAAGGAAATGGAAACCGGTCCCCTATGGGTTACACCATGAGGGATAAGGTAAAAGTTATTATCTATTATATAGTCATACAGTAAAGTAGACTGACGATGGAAAAAAGACATACATTAAAATCACCGAGAATAATTTTATTGCTATAATTGAGGGGTAGGGTGGCTTTTGTGTCAAGAAAGTCCATATTATAAGAAAGCAGATGATTAGAGGGTCTATATATTACCGCAACCATAATGTGAGTATTTAAATAGGAAACCTTACAAGTCACTTGTTAGCGCAGAAGTAATTTAAACTGACAGAATTTTCCTCAAACAACCGAATTTTTCTATTAAAAATACAGGATTTAAGAGTGACTGTAAGTATAATGTTTTTCTGTAAATCCAAAAAAACTAACAAACCAGGGTTGGGTAACATTGTATCGTTTCGATAAACACGAACGATATTTTTTTTATTTTCTATCGCTTTTTTAGGGCAATAGTGATTACGATAACTTTTTTATCAAAAAAATTTTCTTTAAATGATAATTTTTCGAAAAATTTTTATCTAGAACTATAAAAATTTGCTTGGTGTTATGCTATTAAATCCATTTAAATCGAATTTTTCAAAATTCCAAACATTCACTTTCTTTTTAGGTCATTTTCACTAAGAATTACTTAAATAGTTTCTTATAAAAATTTTTATTTTGTAGAATTGACTATAATAAATAGAATAGAAAAGGTTTTAGGGCATTAAAAAATTTTTTTTAATGATAAATTTTACCTATGAGATCGGTTCTACCTAATTTTAATATAGCTTTTCTCGCTAAATTTGCAATTTCAAATTCGGAAACTTTCACTAACTGTTCGTATAACTTTTCCTCATGTGAAAAAAGCCAAACCCTATATTATTACCAAATAAAAGTATATGCAATTCTCTGACTTCACCCCCAGTATAAAGTTATTTGAAGGAGCTTGAAAAAATTATAAATAACAGCCGGAACCGTTCACATTTTCTAATTTTTGGGCGCCAGTCAAAACTCAGAACTGCTGTTTAGCAGAATCAGCACCAGGCAGAATTTTGAAATACAGAAAAATTATTTTTTAATTTAATGTTAAAATATTCAGTTTTTTCTTAACATTCGTTATTCTTTTAAAAAATTGATCTAAAAGGTACCGATAATGCTAAACAGCAGTTCTAAGTTCTAACTGGCACCCTAATTTTTCGGCTTTTAACGTAAAAGTTTAAAAAAACGGTTTCGAAAATTGGGATAACCAGGGAAATTTAATATCGAAAGCTATTTTTGTATAATTTTCTTAGATGATCACGTATAAAACGACAGCTCAATCGGAAGACCCCATCTACAAGTCAACATATGTTTCACATGGAATTAGCCTCTTCTCGTTGAAGCCTTTTTTTGAGACCTGATTAAACTTTAAATTTTACAATAAAATTGAAATAATAATCATGTACATAATTATTTAAAATTAGGCAATATATCTCGCAGTATACTACGTAACTCATGAAGGCAGTTTTCTTGCTTGTTGATTTTCGAATTTTTGTTACTTTTAAGCAAAAAGCAGCAAAGTCACGTTAGTGATATTAGATGAACAATTAAATGATCATCTTAAAAAAATTTCCATTTTTTCGAAATTTGCTAGAAAAGTTTCATGCCATGGAAATCGCCTTGCTTTGAATACTTTAAAAACTTTTAAAATCCTATAAATTTATATATTTTCTTGAAGTAAGATGATTACAAAATGTTCGATTCATTGATCATCGTTTTACGCTCGTTGCTCGTACGTTTTATGGAATGGGTCCAAAAAGATCTTTTGCTTTTCAGAATCTAAAGAATAATAATAATAATAATAATAATAATCTTTATTTTGAAATAAAAAATAGTACACTCTTTCAATATGTTACAGTAAATAAGTAAATCTTTCATAATAAATAGAATAACAAAGAAAATATAAAAAAAATAAAAATTATAAAATAATACAATATAGTATAATGAGTTTAATGAGTCAATAGATTAGTACATCTTTTACGTAGTAGTTGTGTGGTACAAGGTCTGATGGTTTTGAGGCAATATAAGACTCTATTCACTTTTTTGGTGATTTGGAGCACGCGAGGTTTCCATGAAAGTGTGCTGTCTAGTATGACGCCAAGGCTAGTCACCTCGTCAACAAATGGAACATTATCTCCATGGGAACTGACCTCAATACTGGGTATACTTAAGTTTGTAGACTGCTTAATAGTATATGAAGAACCAAAGACTATAGCTTGAGTCTTTTTCATATTTAACGATAGACGATTTGATTCCGCCCATTTGGCAACTATTTTAGCAGATTGTGAAAGACTGAGAATGCCCTCAGTAATTTTATTAGTAGGTACTTGAACATAAATTTGTAGGTCGTCAGCATATAATAGTCTGAAAATGCGGGTGTCTAACAAGTGGTCTTTAAGATCATTCATGCATAAACAAAAAAGTAGGGGCCCAAGGACGGAACCTTGGGGCACTCCTATATTTGTATCTATGTAAGACGATGTTGTTATTTTGGTTGATACGCATGAGGATCTGCCACTTAGATATGACCAAAACCAGACTAACGATGATTTTGAGAAACCAACATTCTTTAGCTTTTGTTAAACTGAAGAAACAAAGTGGCCAGTTTATTTTCTTTACCCATTTGTATGTCAACTACAAGCTTAATTAAAGCTGTTTGGGTCGAGTGATGTTTACGGAAACCCGTTTGAAGGGGATCTAATACCTTTGATTTGTTTAAAAAGCTGACAACTTGATCATGGGCAAGCTTCTCAAGGACTTTCGATAAAAAGCACAATAGTGCTATGGGCCTGAAGTCAGTTGTTGATGATGGTACTGGTACCTTTTTGAGTGCTAAGATTTTAGATTTTTTCCATGAAGATGGAAAGATTCCTTTTGATAATGAGGCATTAAACAATTTAGCGAGATGAGAGGCAATAGTTGGTAATGCTTTCACTATTATGCTTGGAGGAATGTCATCATCTCCTTTTGCTTGTGAGTTAAAATGTGAGACAACTAGTACGACGTCGTTTTTAGAAACTCTTTTAAAAGCGAAACCATCAGGTGGGGCACTGCTGATAATATTTATCGAGTCGCTTGGGTCCTCATCAGGGGATATCGATATCTTGGAGAAAAACGAGTTCAACTCTTCAGGCAAAAAACCATGAAGAGCATCACTGGCTTTAGGAATCAGCCCCAGGGTTTTCAATTCTTTCCAGAAGTTTCCCTTTTTGTCTAGAGTATTAGATATGCGATTATGCATATATGCATGACGAGCTGTCTCAGATTTTTCCTCATACAAGTTAGCTAAAATCAGGAATTCATTAAGAAGACTACTGAGACCCTGTCCTGGTGTAACGTCTGCTGGTCGCGTCTCGTTTTAGTTTAAGTAGTCTCAATTCAGAATCTATCCAAGGAAACTCATCTTTGCGTACCTTTAATTTCTTTTCAGGGGCTAGTTTATCCATAACACTATGAATGTTGTTCGTTAATGTAGAGAGCCCGCACTCAATATTAAAATCATCCTCAGATGTTAAAAATGGCGACCAGATAAGTTTACTTAAATGTGAGTTAAGGTTATGGGCTGTGATTTTATTAAATGCCCTGTAGACCGTTGTAACATCAGGAGGAGATGGATAAAATATGTCCATGGTTACAGATATAATTTCGTGCCTACTAGGAAAATTTGGTAACATACGGTCGTAGCTTTTAACAGTGTCACAATTGTCAATAAAAATAGTGTCAATCCAGGTATCATTGTCGTCAATATTATGATGTGAAGGACCTGTATCAATTAGTTTGAGTAAAAGATCACTCATTAAGTCAGTAACAAAACGGGTGTCTGAGTCATTTTGTTTGGCCATATTGGCATTCCAGTCCCCAATAACAATTTTATGGCTGAAATCAGAACAGTGAGAGTGGAGCAGTTGAACAAAATCATTATCAGATCTGATTGGGACATCAGGTGGGCGATAAACAAGCGCAACAAGTGTTGGAGTGGAGTTGCCTTCCCAAACAGAGCAGAAAAGATATTCAAACTTTAAAGGCTTACCATTTTGCTGAGTTTTTGAAGAGCAAAGTATTTTTGCCTTCAGATTCTCTTTGATGTAAATTAAAATACCGCCACCACGAGTGTTTCGGTCTTGCCTTATTACACTGTAGCCTGGTACACTTATAGTGCTATCATTAATTTCAGGACCAAATCTAGTCTCAGCAATGCCAAATATATGATAGGAGTTGTTATTAGAGAGATACTGACTGAATTCCCATAGATGTTTTTTTAATGAGGTTGCGTTAGGAAACCTACTTTCAAACTAGTTAATTTCGATGTAGTTACAGGTCCAGCAGTTGGTTGTCAATTTTTGTGGTTTTTAATTTCATGAATGGGGCTTGGACCAGGAGTGTTATGTTGAGCATTATTATTGAAGCCCAGTGTTTGGATTATGGTATGTAAGTCAACTCATTCTATCCTCCCATCTCACCAAGAACCTACCAGCACAGTGCCAGACAAATTTAAAACCCAAGTTCTTTGCAGCCTCTTTGATCATGATGTACCGAACTTGGTCTAAGGAAGAAAGAACTTCATTGACAAAAATTTTTCTGTCAGGCAATGCACTAGCAACCTCTGGGTTCAAAGACGAATACGGAAGAATACGGAAATAAGACGAATAAGATAATAATAATGAATACGGAAATAAGACGAATATAAATGCGCAATTTTATTTACCATGGCTCACCGTCTATAGTAACTAGACAATGAAAAACTTTCTGAGATTTAGTGAATACAGGCTTTTGAATGTTTTTGAAGATACAGCAGGTAATATCATTTCAAAAACACTTATATATCAGCATAAATATGAAATCTTGAAAAAATTTTTACTTTTTTTACTTTTTCGACATTTACCTTTTACTTTTAAATAAAGATTTTAATTACTTATTTGTTTGGAGTAATTGTGCTTAAAAATAATTAACTCCATTTTTAATGTATACGTGCTAGTCATAAAGAGCAATTAAAAACTTTATTTTATTAATTTTTATTTACCCTTTTGCAAAAAAACAAAAAAAAAAACAAACGAGCAATAAAATATCTTCAAACGAATTCAAAGTACTTTGAAGAAGTTAAAAAAAAACGGAATGAAAATTTTTATTTTGTGTAATAAATATTTTTCTTTTTAGTATGAGAAGGCAGAAAGAGTTTTTTAAACAAATAATAGCAAAGTTTGATAATAATTTTAAAATGTCAACTGCACGTCAATTATCATTAAAGCATTAGATTCATATGAATTAATAAATTAAAATTTAAAAGTAAATTGATTAAAACGAAAAGTAATAATTTGTTTTTAGTTTTTCCAATAATAATTTTCTTCTGCATATATTAGCGGTGCGTGGTTACCCTAGCCGAGAAGTCGTTACAGTTATGAATCAAAAATTCTCCTGGCATTAAGATTCTATAAACATTTTTTTGAAATTACTTGGACAAATGAATTTTTCTATATGTATAAAATTCATACCTGAGGATCATAAGTAAAAACGAAGAACTTTGGAAATGGAATGATCGACGTGAAAAACCTACTAGGTGAGGTTTATAGCCCAAAATATACAGTTTTTTATACGACAAATTTCTTTGGCCAAGAAGTGTCGATTGGGTGTCAACCGATTAAAATAGGAATGTTTTAACATGGAACATGTTCATTAGATAGGGTGTTTGAAAAAGTCTGGCAGGGCAAGGGGGGCAGAAAAAGTGACGATTTTAGGGGGGGGGGGGTGAAATGGATTTAGAATATTTTCGATTTAAGGACTTGGAATAATTTGAAGTGGAAGTCAGGGTCTGATCAGGCCCTGATAAGAACAAGATCTTAGAATACTTTAGATTTATGGACTTAGGATAATTTATATTCCGTGTTTTATTGTAATTTCGGTTTTTGGATTCATTTCTATTATGAGTAAAAATGTTCCATGCTCGTTGGTTGTGTGAAAACAGAAACCAGTTATAAGTTTTTTTTGTAGCAATTCCTCTTTTTTAAGCATACTAGGTGCTAAAGCGTACGCGGCGCTAAAGCGCGTCAACCCCCTCAAATTCAATTGTAAATGAGAATCAATTTAAACTTTAAACAAATATTTATTTAATAAAAAAATTGTGTATTTTATTTATACATAATCTTCATTATAAGCTAAAATTTATTATTTTAAGTTTTACTTTATGAATTAACCCTAAATTAGGTATATTTTACCAATTAAACCTTCCCATTTGATATATTATAACTTTATATCGAACTTATTTCAGTAACTGATTCCTCATAAATAACTAATTTTTTATTTAGGACAGAAAATAACATGTTAATAATATTGTATTATTCACCCTTTCACAATGAAGAAAAAAGAATAAAAAAAAAAGAATAAAAAAATTCAGAATTTTAAAATACGTGCCATTAAAGAATAAATTAACATTCAATTAAGGTATAGACATCTATCTGAAGTTCTATCGCAAAATTTTTGTTTCTAAAAAACGTATTTCTTAATATTTAAACTAATATAAATCAAACTTTTTATTATTATAATAAAAATATTAAATTTAGCTTTTAAAAATTTTAAATTTAATGTATAAACTTTAATAATATGTATAAAACTATACATAAAAATATTAATTATATTTCTATTATTAACTTTTAGTATTAAAAAAAGGAGGAAAATTAAAAAATTTTCGTCACGAACAATGTAAATTATTGCACGAAATCAATTTATTAAAAAAAAAACATTTTGTTTTAATAGCACGCACGTTTCATTTTACAAAGCAATAAAATATAATATTTTGTTATTATTATTATTAAATAACTTTATACCTATAAGATTTATTACTACAGCGATTTTATAAAACAGTAATATTTTTTTAATGACACATTTTATGACTTTATTTTTATAAAATTTTATTCACATTTTTAATATTTATAATTTTATTACTATTTTTACTTTTTAAGAATATATGTGCATATTGCCGTTAATATTTTTAAAAAGAAAATTGTGGTCCCATGGGACTGCAGTTAAAAATTTTAAAAAAGAGTCAGGTATAGTTTAAAATTAGGAAAAATTGATTTCTTACGCACAAGCAAAATAGTATATTAAGTATCAAGGGCGAAAAAATTTCGGCACTAGCGTGAGCACTAGCACGACTGCTCGGCGAAGCCGGGTACGAGTGATTTGTGTTCACGCTCGTGTCTAAAGTATTTCGCCCATGGTGCTTACACTATTTTTTGCCCCCCTAGGTGTAGAACGAGTTCAGAAAATTCTTTACGCACGAGTTTTACGCCCGGGAGGGCAAAAAAATGTTTAATCTTTACTACTTAATAAATAAAAATTAATATATATTAGTAAATTTTACCAAAAAATTTTAATAAAAAAATTGTGATTTTAGAACTGTTAACAAAATTTATTCGGTACTTTTGGTTATTAATTACTAATATTTTGTATGCGTGCACAAAACTATAATTGCAATCACAGCGTTATTCGTAGAAGTATTTCTAACATAAAAATCTCTATATCTATAGCTAAAGTAGAATCTTTGTTATGTAAAAAGTTTTGATTTTTTTTGTCTACCTTTTGAGACCCCATGATGCCGAAAACCGTTTTTTACATGGCGCACAGTGTGGCAAAATGGACAAAAATCGCTATTGGACTCTTTTTGAGCTATCGACTTGAAACTTGTTTTGAACGGCTTTAAAATAAGCCGGCTTTTGTGCATCACTGCGGGTTTTTCAAATTTTTTATTTTTAATTATCCTATTTACCCTAGCTCAATCTATTTATTTATCGAAATTTTTACTTCCTACATTTTTTCACTCTAATACAAACGTGAAATTTTTTGCCTTAATCCAGCATTATTTACACAAAAATTAAAAAACATTTTAAATTAAATCATAATTTTTGCATATTTTAGAAGCTAGCTAGTAAAGGTTTCAAATCGATAGCTCAAAAACTCACAAAAGACCGGAACATTTGGGTCGCCACATTGCAATCTTATAGTTATAGATGACTTTAATATGTTGAAAAAACACCCAAACTACCCTCCGTTTATTCCAACGTGCTTTCTGGGCTTAGAAACGCAGGGCTCAATGTTATAAAATAGGGTTTTTTCGAAATCTTCCATATAACGCTGTCACTCGCAAATTAACCAAAATACCTTCGGTTGGTCCCATTTTTTCCGTATAAGTACCATATTTTAATTCCCGTCAGCCGCAATGATCCATCATCTATCCTCTCATCGCTATAGTCAATAAACCAAATGTCCATTTTCGAACCCAAATGGCCAATTTTTGAATTGCTGCCAAAATTGTAATTTTTAATTAAAATAGGTATTTGTATTCGCTCTAAATTTTGAAAAATGCTTTACTCGCTTCTTTTTGATTACTTATTTAGCAGATATGATCATTTAAAGACAGAGTCTCTATTTAAAGTTTAAAAAAAAAATCATATTTTATCACTTACTTTGTGAAGTCATATCTGGGAAACATCTAAAGCTAAAAGAACGAGTAAGAAATTCTTGGAAACTTATTTTCATCAAAATTTACAATTTAGACAGCAATTTAAAAATTGGTCATTTTGGACCAAAAATGGGCATTTGGTTTATTGACTATAGTGATGAGAGAATAGGTGATGGAGCATTGCGGCTGACGGGAATTAAAAGATGGTACTTATACGGAAAAAATGGGACCAACCGAAGGTATTTTGGTTGAAATTCAATGGGACAGCGTTATTTTAAAAATTGAAAATTGTCTAAAAATCCTATTTTATAACATTGAGCCCTGCGTTTCTAGACCCAGAAGGAGCGCTGGAATAAACGGAGGGTATCTTGAGTGTTTTTTCAACATATTTAAGTCATCTATAACTATAGATTGCAATTTGGCGACCCAAATGTTCCGGTCTCCCTTTGTTAGTCCATGAGTGATTTTCGTCCGTTTTGCCACACTGTGCAGCATCCGTATGGTTGGATGCGAATGTTTTTCTGTGTATATAACCAGTGGTTTCCCAAAATAGTGTGTTTATTTTGTTTAAAAATTTATTTTTTTAAAACATGAAAAAAAAACTTTTTTTTTATTTTAAACGTAGTACCTTTTTTGGATAAAGTTCTTGTTTTAGATAATTCGGTATAATTTAATTTCTCTAAATTTGTGATAATTTTTTTTCCAGGATGGGCGTAATACCTAATTTTTTTATATGGACGTACTGGTCTTAAAAAAATTTTTTATACTGTATTTCTAGGATCAGTTATATACTCCAGTCAAATCGCGGTTTAAGGTGTATTTTGACCGGGCGACATGAGATTTGCACTTTTAAATTTGCAAAAACTACCCCCAAAAGGGTTTTTTTTATATATTAGCAAACTGAGTTACTAGATTTAGCCGAGAATTCGTTTCAAATGATTTTTTGGGTCACTGATCAAGAATTTGAGGTAATTTTTTATGAATAATTAATATTTCACCCTTAAATTAGCAAAATAACCTATAAAAGGGGTGCATTTGCAATTTTTGCACTTTGAGCGACCAAATTAGGTTCTTAAGGGTTCTTTGGGTCGCTTATTTTTTGTAAATAATTAATATTTCACCCTTAAATTAGCAAAAACAACGCCTAAAAGGGGTGCATTTGAGCTCCTTTTAGGGGTTGTTTTTGCTAATTGAAGGGTGAAATATTAATTGCTCACAAAAATTCACCTAAATTCTTGATTTGCGAACCAAAACTCATGTAGACTTAACTTGGTAGCTCAAAGTGCAAAAATAGCAAAAATACCCCTTTTAGGAATTGTTTTTGCTAATTAAAGGTTGAAATTTTAATTTATTTCCCCGAATTTTTGATCAGCGACCCAATTCTTTTAGACCAATTCATGGCTAAATCTAAAAAATATGTATCTATTGATGTGATTTTGTTTTTTGTTTTTTATATGTGTATTTGTATAATTATTATGTATGTATTTAGAAAAAAGTCATCAGCAAGACAAAAAAGTAAATTAATGATTTTTTTAATGTAAAAAATATGTATCATCTTTATGGTAATTTTATGCTTTTATTATGAACTTCTATTTTACATAAATGTTTATAATAAAAATTTGCATATTTTCAACATTTTTTGGGCTATGAAGCAAAAAAGCAAAAGCTTCAATAATAACGATAAATTTATTCTTTAAATAAAACAAAGAATTTGACATCTTTTCTCTTATACCTGCCCAGGTTGGTCATTAAAAAATAAACTTCAGACATTAATTTTCTTCATTTTAAAGTTAATATCTAAATTTTTCCTTGAAGTTTTTGGAAACTAATTGATAATTAAATATTAAATGCTAAAACTATTTTTACGAATTATTTATATTTTATGAGGAACCACTTCGCCATTCTATGGGCAGTAATATTAGCAGACAAATTTATCCATGCGGACATATATTTTAAAAATTTTATATACAAAAACCTTCCCGAGGAACAAGTTTTCTATTAAGGATACAGTAGTTCGAGATTTGTAAAATTTTTATAAAAATTTTATAAATATATAGTAAATTTATATAAATTTATAAAAATTTTTTTAATGCAAAAACTACAACTTGTAAATGAAAAAACTTTTTTCATTCTTTTTATACATAATTCAAGTACAAAAAAATATATTTATATATTTCTTTTTCATTTAATTAAGTAATAGAAGTGTTTGAGTAATAGAGGTGTTTGAATTCTGCCTCTAAAAAATCGGCTCAAACTATTTCGCGAATTCAGATGATCCATATTTTTAAAATACTATTTTTTCAATACTAGGTTGGTTTTTTTCACCCCGCAACTATCCTACGTTAGCCAATAATACTTCTGAAGGCTTATGAGCCCTAAAATTTTTCCCACACACTGAACAAAAATTCGGTTGCCGTTGACGTAATTTCTGTTGTGGCAGCCGGTTTTTTTTTTCTTTTAACAGGTTGCAAACGATATAAAACATAAAAAAAAGTTGAAAAAAATTTTTTATTTGAGGCTTATCATACTGCGATGTTCGCAAATGTAATGAATGAAACTCACACTTTTAAAATTATTTATTTTGCAATCGTTTAAAAGAAGAAAAATTCCGGTAGTCTGAAGCGAAATTTTCTAAAAGTATTCATGAATAATATTACAAGCTAGTAATTTTAGCTAACTTGACGTCAAATCATATAAGACAATTACCGTTTATTGTTTGGGGTATTTTATAATGTAATTTTATATTCAAATTTAAATAAGTTTTTGAAGGAAAATGTTATTTCTCACAATGGATACAATGTAAATAATTAAATTGCTAGGAAACGTATTTAAAATATAAGATAAGAGTGTGTCCGTGAAATTACAAAAAAGATCGAGAGTTTGAGTTTATAAAATAAAAAATTGATTGCATAATTTTAATACAATATGGTTCGTTTCTAAAGAAATTAATATTATGTCAACTTGTAAATAAATATATATTTAAGTAGGTAAGTGAAATTATTCTCGCAGAAAATATTGGATAAAATCTTTAGAAAACATAAAGTGTATGATAATATTGTGGTTATGACATTAATTTATGTACAAAACAGATAACATGTTTAATAAATTAAGAAAATTTTTCATTTTGATTAAATTTATTGGTAAATGCACTCAAGTTTGTAACAACAGATTTGAACTCTAACTTTCACTATCTGCAAAATATCTCTTTACCAATATCAATGATTCTATTAAATTTTACAAATTATCAATTATTTATACAACTTAAATTTTATTTGCAATATTTATTATGAGCGAGAAGTTTTAATATTTACTTTATAATTTTCTTTCGTCTTTTTTTATACTTTGAATGCATTAGAAATATGAAAATGAAAAATATGTATTTATACAAAAAAATTATACTTGTTATGTAAGCGGAGATTTAAACATTTTTTTTTATTGCTTATTTAAAATGCTTTTGATGCTCTGATTTATTCTGATTTTAATTATTATTTTAATTAATTATTATTATACATGATCAACGAACGTCAATAATTTTTTGAGCTTTCCCAGTCCAAACTCATGCTGCGAAGCTCCTAAATATTATTATTCTCACACCTATTGTATGAGTATGACTATGTGTTTATAGAGAGGAGTAATTCGAATAGTTTCAATGAAGGGTCAAGAATGGTCGATACTATGGTTAAATCATTCAAAGTCTTATTAATTAAGTTGTTGACTGATTTATTCTAGAAATACAAGTACTGTATTAAGGACGCACTTGTAATCTATTTAAAAATACCAAGGCATTAGGCATAATATGTACTAGGAGCTGGCAAAATAGTTTAAACTCTTCTAAGTCAATTTTTATATGAAAACTGGTTATTTATATGCACGCAAACATTTAAAATAATTTTTTAACCTATATCGTAAAAACGAAATTTAAGGATCGTTAAAAAAGAAAAATCAGCATTGAAAAAGGGAGTTCACTACCTTCGGAACATCAAATTACACCAAATGGCTATGGATGAGATTATTATATTGTAAAAACATCCACACCACCCTCCGTTTGAGCCAATTAGCTTTCTGAGCCAAGAAACGCAGGGCTATAAAGTTGCAACTTTGTTTCATAATCAATCAACTTTCAGCTGATGCCACTTTTTCAAATTTTAATCCCCGTAAACCGCAATTTTTCATCACTAATTCTCTCATGACTATAGCTAATTAACCAAATGGTCATTTTATGCCCAAAATCACCAAATTTTATATTGTTTCAAAATTTGTAATTTCTAAAGAAAATGGGATTTATAGGTCTCACATAATTTCCATAATCTTCAAGCTTTAAAAAATTTTATCTCGACTCTTTTCAATAATTTATTAACAGGATATGATAATTTAAAGTTACAGTCCCAATTTATGGATTTTAAAAAAAGTTCATTTTTATAGTTAACTTTGTAGAGCCATTTTTCAAAAATGAATCAAGGAAAAGACCAATAAAATATTTTATCTTTGAAAACTGCTATATTGGCAATAATTTAGAAATGGCTAATATTAGTAAAAATTAACAAAATCCCCTATTTTATAATATTAAGCCCTTCGTTTCTAGGTTCAGAAGTCCAATTGGCAATAACGGAGGGTAATCAAAAACATGCCGTTTTTCAACACAATAAATTCTTTATAAAAATTTGATTTAACATGGTGTTACAAAGGTAGTCAACTCTCTTAGTGAGTTATTAAACTAATTTTTTGAATATTTTAATGTAAATCAAAAAGAAATTTGATCAAGTTAATCAAGATACATTATTTATAGTAAAAATAATAATTTAAAATTAATCATGAGAAAATTGTTATTCATGTAGATTTCAAATAATATTACTGTATTTATAGATTCTTGAAATTTAAAATAAATATAAAGCCACTTAATAATCAAAATACTATAAAAGAAAAGTTTTATAAACATTGAATCAATAAATTCTTAAAATAATAAACTTGAATTTTCTAGATTTTATTTTGAAAAAGGAAAATAAAATTCAAGAACACACAGAGAAGAAATTGAAATAACAAAAAGAAGCATTAGGTGATAATAAATATTTTTTTAAATATATGTGTTGGAAGAAACAAATTAAATTTTATTATTATTTTTTTCGCTCCTTTTTATATTTTATAGGTCATTGAGAAGGTCGTACAATATATATTCTGAATTACTTGATGGTACTCTGAGGTCTTCATATTTCACGCTATATATTTGTGGAATCAACGAAACATAAAAAGCTTTAGCGTTGCAATGAGTGATTCCAATTTTCTTTTTTCTTTTATATTTAATTCAATTTTTTTTTTAACTATATGTAGGTTGGTTCCATGTGAAACGTATACGATGCAGATGGGGTCTTCTGATAGAGTTTTAACATTTCACAGGTGATGATATATATAAAATATCCTTACTTTCCAATTTTTACGGCTTAAAATTATTTCTAGCTATCTCTGTGAATTTTTGAAATTTTTTACTGATTCTAAAGCTCTCAGCCACCAATTTTCGCTTCGTTATATAAAAGGATGAAGAAATGCTCAAAAAATTATTAGAAAACAGTTTTCGATCGGAAGTTTCCCTGGCTTCTTTTCTCAAATCTTTTTTAAAATTTTCAAGTGGGAAGCCGAAAATTCGGAAAATTTTAGCCGCTTTGACTGTAGCTCTTAACTAAAAACTTATCACTTCAAATAGCTTCATATTGGGGATGAAGTCAGAGTATTCCATATACTTTCAACTAGTATTAATATGAATTTGGATATTTTTACGAAGGGAAAAGTTATACCAATAATTAGTAAAAGTTTCCGATTTTAAAAATCAATATTTAGCAAGAAAAGCTATATTTTTATGAAAATTTAGGCAGAATCGATTTCTGTGTATTTAACCTTTTAAGTATTAAAAAACTTAAAAAACAAATATTTATAATTTTACAATTTCCGAAATTTTAAATTTCCTATATTTTTATACTACTTAATGAAAATTCTAACTTGATTTTTAGGTTCTTAGAAAAATTTGATTACAAAAAACTATTTACCTATGTACAGAAAACTACAAATTTTAAAGTAAAAATAAAAAAAGAATTTGCCAGTGTTTAAAAAATTCGCATTGAAAAAAAAAAATAATTTTCCATTAATAAGTTAATAAGAAGTTATTACTCGTTGTAAAGTATTAATAAAATGTGGTAATGTTCGTAAAAATCATTTTTACCAACTTTACCACCCAATTTTCCATTAGTAGTTAGTTTTTTTTCGGTTTCCTCGATATTTTTCCAAAAACTGACGGCTAAAATAACTTTCAGTAGGAAGTTTTAGCTACTTCCTATGCTTCAAAATGATTTTTGAGCTCGCATCCTTTCAAAATGCAAAAACATTAAAATAAATAATTTACTTAGATTTTCCTTAGAAATTTGAAAAAGTTTTAATTCAAAAAACAGCTGCTGTTTCAAAAATTGTTAATCTAGAACCATAAAAATTGGTACGCTGTCATATTTTAGCATACTTAACCCAGCAAAATCGGATTTTTCAAAAGTCCAGCCATTCCTTTTAGGTCATTTTAGCTAATAATTACTTAAATAGTTTCTTATAAAAAGTCTTATTTTGCAGAATTGACTATAAATATGAATAGAAAAGGTTTTAAAGCAATAAAAAAAATTTTTTTAATGATAATTTTTACATATAAAATCGGTTCTGCCTAGTTTTGCATAAAAAAACTTATAACCGGTTTGTGTAAACACAACCTAAATGCATGGAACATGTTTACTTCCAGCTGAGGACTAGGTATAATACAAATGTTACTTAAAATTACAATACAATTTTCTAATTTTATAATTTGTATTTATCACCTTACTAGTTGTTAAGATTCTAAACCCAAACTATTTTGATTCCCTAAACCTGAACTATTCTAAGTCCCTTAATCAATATTATTCCAAATTCCTAACCTGAATTATTCCAAGTCCCTAAATCGATATTATTTTAAGTCTTAATTGACCCCCCTCCTTAAATAGGACAAATTTGACCCCCCACTCCAAGTTCTGAAGTTCCCCCTCCCTATAAACATGCTCCGTTTTAATTTTTCGCTCAATTTCCATTTTCAAAATCGGAAAATTTCACTAATTATCGGTATAACTTTTCCATATGTGAAAGAAGCCAAACCGATTGCATAAATGCAAAAAGCATAAATTTTTAGCCTAACTTAATTTTTAAAGTCTAATGTAATAATAAAACAATGATTATTATAAAATAAATATTATACTTATTGTCCTTCTATTTACAATTTTTTTAAATCATTTTTACAAACGACACGTTTCGAAAATTATATTTTCATTATCAAGTTAATCTCAATTAATGAGAATTGTGATAAAATTATTTTGAAATGAAAAAAATATGGAACCCATATGGGTTTATTTTGTACCCCTATAGTTCATTTCTATGCCTAAGAAACAATTTTTACATCAGGAGTTTCTTTTAGCTCTAAGGGACCCATTTTGACCATGAAGGCCAATGCGCACCAAACGGAATTAATTTTGTACCCCCAGATCCTTATTAGCCCTAAGTTGACCACTTTGCTCTTTGAAATAAGTACTTGGATTTAAATTTATTTTACTCCAAGAGTCCATTACTTGAGATATCTTTCTATTCTACGAAAAGTACTGCATTTGCAAATAATTATAATAAAATTTACACAAAATACATAATTTTTAGATAATAGTAAATTAGCACAGTCAATAAGTAAATTGCATAAATTGTCACACTGATGAAAAATTAGTTTATGTAAAGACAATTAGTAACTTTTGTATAAAATTGCAAATTAATTAATCTAATAACATAGTTAAAGAAGCAATTAATTAAAATAATATATAAAAATTAATATGTCAAACAAATTATTATAATGCATAATGTAATTGAATCCCGAGAACAATAAGTCTAATATAAAATGATGGATCTACTTTTATATCGTTACTTTTTTGTTATAATTTTTCTTTGATAGAGACAATAAACTATATGACCATTTTTTGACAATAAATTACTAAAATTAAATTGGGACTCATAACTTTAAATGTTCATATCTCACAAACAAATAACGTGAAAAAAGATACGAATAAAGAATTTTTGGAAACTAGGAACTTGCAAAACATTTTTGAGTCCTATAAAATTTTTTCTCGTCAAAAATTGTAGTTTTGGCAACAATTTGAAAATTGGTCATATTGAGCCAAAAATGATCAAAATGGTTTATTGGTAATTACGGTGAAAATATCAGTGATAAAAAGGAATGTTTTACGAGGCTTGAAAGCTGAGATGTACTACAAGTGTCTTGTTGAAGAATTTTTGGAGGAGAGTAGTCCAAGAAACTTTATTTTATAACATAGAACTTCGTGTTTTTAGATCCAAAAGATCCATTGGCATACCCAATTTGTATTTTACTAGAATACACCAAAAATATATTGAGCGAGATCATCAGTAAAAAACTCAACGAATTTTCTTTGTACCAATATCAGACAATTCATTCATATCAGATAATTCATTTTCCTTGAGAAAATTTGTAATTAAAATCAATTAATAAGATGAACAACTTTGTGATAATAAATGTTATACCTGAGTAAAAAATGTTACATTTTTTTTGGCCTTAGATGTATATGAATGTAATAAGAATCATAAAATGCTTTTTAAGCGACACAATGTACATAAATACGAGGGGCTACCGTCTTGGAAATCACGAATTTGATTTAAAAAAATTTTTTTTGATTTTTTTCTGATTTTGGGTTATTTGTACCTCAATCATGAATCTTTACTAGTTGAGATGGTATATTTCCGTCTTGTAATGATTTTTCGTGATTTTTCGCGATTTTTTGCGTTTTTTAGCCTTATAACTCACCCTAGACCTCAAAAATCTATTTTTTACTATTCAATATAATATTTAGCGGTTTTTACCAAAAAAAATCACAAAAAATCACCAAAAATAAAAAAAAATCAAAAAAAATCAAATTTGTGATTTCCAAGACGATAGCCCCTCGCATAAATATATATCAATTTTTGATTCTGTATAGGAAATCAAAGACGTTTCAAGCTGATTTTGATACATATATGAAAAAGATATATTGAGTTACTTACTGATAATCTCATTCAATTTATTCGAGTGAATTGGCTTCTATGTTGGAAGAATAAAAGGAATTTTCATGTATTTTTTATTTATATTGCAGCTGGTAATTTTTGATCATATGTATTTATATCGCTTTAAACTTTGTCTATAAACATACGCACATTAATTTATACATGTAACAACTGTTCTTCCAAAGAAGAATAATTGATGATAACGCAAACTTTCTGTTCTATAGAGTAAGTTTTGACAAGCGTAAAACTTGGATACAACTTGGTAAATTTAATGCCAATTATTTATGCATAATATGCTTTTGACGACGTCCTGTATCACAAATTTAACTGCATTTTTCAAAAAGATTTATTTTGTTTTAATATTTATTTTTAACAAGTATGCAGCAGTAGCCAAATGAAGGAGTATAGTCAAAGCACATAGGATTTAAAAAAATTAATCTAGTCTAGAAAGAGCTTTATATATTTCATTTTTATATTCTTTAAAAAAGATATCAGTTACACTCTAGTGATCTCTTGTGCATTTTTAATTTTTTCTAGATTAGCATTAATTAGCGATGCACCTATGGTTCTTTAAGTGCCCCGGAAGCACTTCAGACTGCTTTACCTAAATAATGCAGTACATAATGCCATTTTTTTTCAAACATTATGTGGATGCCTCAGTCCTAAGGCAACGATGGAAATAATTTTAAAATTTAATTTTTGCAGAAGAAAACTAAGTTTATTTTTGTACAATCTATAAGTTTGATCAGCGAGCCAGGAACCGACTGAGCCATCAATGATCTCTATATTTGAAGTCTCTTTTACAAATTTTATCTTGTCGTAATTAATAAAACAAGGCAAAAATTAGGTGTAACCTAAGATAAATTTCTTACTTACATCGAATTGCAAGCTTTTAATTAGAAAAATAAATGTACTTGATTAAATAAATTATAAATAATAACTCCTTAGGATCCCCATGATATTTTCAAGTTATATTTACATTCGAGTGTATGCAGAAATGGGTAAATGTATAAAACCTGTCTCAATGGTCCTTCTAGAAATAAGACAGAGAATATATTTTGGATACTATTGGGAATAACATTGAAATACTGAACTAATTTTCTTTACACAATCTCGAATTTATTCAATCTAAAATAATTTAATTAATTGCATTTACGTGTAAGTACTTCTCCAAAATTTACTCTGATTTTGTATTTATTTAGAAATTAAGAAACCAAAATGAACTCTTATAAAATTAAATAATTTTTTTTAATATACTACTTGTGATACATGACATCATTAATTCTTTTATTGTTAATTTGAATTACAAAAATCCATATGAAATAGTAAAAAGAATATTTAATGAGCTTTACGGTCTATTGTTTTCATTTCATATATACATTGAAATTCAATTTTTGCAAAAAAAGCTCAGCTATGTGTTCTTTTTACATTTAAAACTTAATTTACAAAAGAGAACATTACATAGAGCTTTCGAAATGTTTTTATTTCTACGTAACCGCCTTTGTAAACCGAAAAAAATGATAGAATAATCCGTAATTCACTCCATTTATGTACTTCCCACCTTCGTGTAATTTTATAACCCAATTGTATTACAGAATAATAAATTTAATACTTGTGCATTTATAGGTCATGCGTTAATATACTTAAAAAGTAACAAACAGAAAATGTGAAATGATAAAAGAGGCAATTTTTGCCTCCATCAGGAAAAAATTTATTACACAAATTTATAATGAATTGTAATTTTTTAAATATTCGAACAGTACAACCTGATCGTCATATCTGATTGGACATTATCATGAAAAAAAATTTTTAATTCTATTTGGTTGGTTATGTAGCTGACTTCAAATATCTAAAAAGACTTAAATAAACTTGAAAAAAAGCTTGGTTGAATTCATGGGAGGGTCTGTTGTTGTCGATTTTCATAGTCATAACGATTCATATCGATTTAATTTCGGTAGGAACTCTTCGACAGATAAACAGAACACTATAGATTTTCGAGATTATCAGCTCAAAATGTTAGCAGATTTTGATTTCGAAGGTAATTTTTGGAAAATTCAACTAGTTACCTCAGAATCTAAAACACTGCTCAAATAATTACCGCATGTTGCCTCAACTGGCCGAATCCTTTTTTAAAAAGGACATGTTGATCGCAACAGTAACTATGTACATTGTTATAGCTAAAGAGTCATTCTGATTGGCTCATATAAATTTCATTGTTAATAGGTTAAAATTTGTTTTATTGTTTATATTATATTTTTATTATTTTTGAGGTTAGTTATAGTACGTCGAGTAGTTGATATGAATAAAAAAATTAAAGTAAGAATAAATTTTGGTATTTAAGAAAATAATTAAGGTTGATACTATAAGTATTAATACTATAAGTATTAAAAACAAGTAAATGTAATTTTTTTGTAAATATTAAAAGTTAGAAAGTTAATAAAGCTTATTAGTATAATGACTTGACCTTATGGCTGACGTCAAATTACGATGTATATATGTATAGACAGTGGTTATTGTAACACTTTGTCCGTTTTTAATAAAATGGTATAATAATAGAATCATGTGATTAGTTAATTAATATTTACCATAACCGAAATCGATAAAAATGTATAAAGTACTATTTATAAATGTTTGCAGTCTGTCATTTTATTATATTATTTTTACAGTGGCCATTAATAATTATACCCTGCGTATTTAACAAATGAATATTTGAGTTATATATAATTCAGGGGTGGGTTTAGTTTTTCATTATTTTATCCGATAAGTGAAAGATATAGATAATTATAAAAAAATTTTCGATAAGATAATTATCGCTTATCGTTTATCGAATTATCGTGTACTAAAAACGCGAAATTTGCACGTTTCTGGAAACTTTGAACTTTATGGACTGTCAACTTTTATTTCTTTTTGACTTGGTAATTTTTACAAAAAAACGTCTAAAAATATAATGAGTTTACTTTTAATAATGTATTTTAATGAATTTCTATAATTTAATTATGTATCCGGTTAATATTATTTTAAATGTTCTATCAGCTCGCATTTTCGTTGAAGGATCAGGAAAGAAGTATTGCTCATTTTATACTCATTTGGTATACTTATAATTTACAAAAATAGAAAATAGATAAAAAAGCAAATAATGGAAAAATAAATAAACATGGAATTTGGCAATCTTACCTTTTTTCCTTAAGTTGCTGTTTCTTTTTCCTAAATACTCTTTTAACTCGAAGTAACAAAAAAGCGGCGCGATCGATTGTAAGGCCTGGACTTGCCTTATCGCCGCTCGACATCCTAACGTTCTACTCACCACGATACCTGCAAAAACAAAATATACGAGCTTGAACTTTTGTTTATGGAGGAAAATGTGTTGGAATGTACTGCAATAAATAATTTTTATTTCGACTATTTTATTTTGATTTATTGATTTCTGCAGATAATGGCTGCTAGCGATATTTTATTATAAACAATTAAATTCAGGTAATTAATTATCTAAAAGCTTGTTTTATATTTAGGTTAATCTAGAGGAATAATAATAAAATTTGTGATAAGTTAACAGTAATGTCGAAGTACCATCTTTAAAGCTCGTTAAGTGTATACAGGAGTAAAGGAGGAAAATTAGAATTAGGCAGGTAGTTAGGTCCATAGAACTAGCTCTTCTTCTACAACTACTAATACTCAGTTGTCTCTCATTAGACGGTATTCATCGTTACATATACATTAACTTATATATGAATATATCAAAAATTATTAAGCTTTGATTGAAACTTCATTGAAACTCGCTTGATATAGGAAATTGCAAGTGAAAACTTTTACTTTATGTATTTTATGTAAACAGCTTCAGTTGCATGTTGTTGCTTTTGTAAAGTATGTTTTCAAGGTACAACTTTTTTGTTTTATACCTTACACTCTCTTTCATCCCTTTTTACCTTAAAATTATTATTTATATTAGCCTAGGCTTTTACAAAACGCTTTTTTCTTGAAAATCATTAAAATATTATAACAATTTTACTTTTAGGTAAACCGTTTTATATTTTATTTATTTGACTACTACAAGCACATTCTCTATTAGACGGCCAAAATGAGAAAAGCATAAATCATTTTTTTCTTTATTCTAACATATTAAAAAAATCTATACTTTTTGTTAAACTAATTAAAAAATTATTAAAAATCAACAGAAGATTAAAATCAACGTAAATTTCTGCTCTGAAAAAAAATTCCACTAGTGGCAAGCGGAACCCCGCTCATGGCTAGCGGAATTTTTTTTTGCTCAAACAATCGCAAATGGTTTGAAACGTTAAGAAAGTTGAAATTTTTTTTTGGTCTTTGCTCGTTTATGTTATACGCGAAACGTTTTGATGAGCAAAAAAAAAAATTTTTAATCTTTTCTTTGCATTTGAAGCTATTTGCAATCGTTTGAGCAAAAAAAATCTGCAAGCCAAGAGCGGATTTTTTTTTTTAGTCTGGTAACTGATGACGAATACAAAACACAATTTTAATGTGAATTCGAATGAGTTTCTGTAAAACTGCAGACTTTTTCATTTTAATCTAGTCACTTGAATATAATTATAAATGTGGTCACAAAAAACGAAATGGAAAGAGAAGTAGAGAACGTTGAATTAAAATACCTCTTGTAAAACAAACGTTTTATTGATTTTTTATAAAATTTACTGCACTGAAAAAAATATCTGTTTGCAGCTAGAGGAATTTTTTTATCTCGTCAAACAATTCAACAATTGCATGTGACTTGAAACGTAAAGGAAATTAAAATACCCTGCCAACTAGCTGGCACTGAGGTTCCTCAAACAATGGGCTGTAATATTAATTTACAACAAATATTATTGATTACAACCAGGCAATTATACATACATTTTTCGTTTTTAGTAGCTAGTAAAGTAGATTATTAAGATCATTTTGTTATTAAAGTGAAAATACTAGCGTCCATGGATTGGTCGCACCGGCGTTAATGGATTTTAAATCATTTTTGCATAATTAAAAAGAGACAAATATAAAAAAAGCTAATTTTATTTTTTTTTATAAAAGAAATGGTTGGTAACGATGCGAAAATTACAAATATTCGCTCAATTATTATAAAAAGATAGGAGTTTTTACCAGAATTTATAATAATTTCTTATAATTTATTTTCTCAGTGTACTTCTTGCATTTGACCAATCTTCCGCAACAATGATAATAATAATAATAATAATATTTTGTAATTAAAAAATAACCACATTAATTGCTTCAAGATTTTAACATTATTTATATTATTTCTATTAATCACAAAATAATAAATTATTTAATTCTATAAATTGTTTGATTCTTTAAAAAATGCCAATATAACTTTTAAATCTTAATTTTAAAATGCAAACATAACCATTTAATATTTTTAGGCTGTTTATTATTGTTTATAATTTCATTAAGCTGCATACATAAATTTAATAAACACAGTAACGAGCAAAATAATCCAAGGAAGTCAAAAAGAGGCAAGATTTCCATCACTCTTTCTTGTGTGTTATAATTTATATCAAAATAAAAAAAAAAATTGTGATCGGTTACAAAAAATTACTATAAACTAAATTTCTAAAACTTGTACTCTCATTAAAATAAATTAGATATGTCCAAAACGAAAAATAAATTTGGTGTTTTATGTATTTTTTTGTGAAAAAAATTTTAGGAAAAAAATTTTCAAAAAATTAAGTATCAGATTGGAGATATCAAGTAAAAATCATACTTTCAAGTATAAGTACTTTCATGGAAATAAATTAGGTATTACATCCAAAATAAAAAAAAAAGGGGGGAGAATTCTCGATTTTTTTTGTGATTTTACGAAAAAAGTTGTAAATTCACAACTATTTTTCGTAAATTTACAACTATTTTTTGTAAATTTTTGAAAAAAAATTGTAAATTATCAATTTTTCTTGCGAATTTACAAATAAAAATCGAGAATACTCGAATTTTTCGATAATACACTAAATTTAGTAAATTTACGATTTTTTTTCGAATATTTACAATCTTTTTCGAAAATTTACTAATTTTTCGAAAATGTTCTAATTTTTTTGTTAATATAAGAAAGTTACTTTTTACAGTGTACATATACATCAAATAAAATGTTACTCATAAAAAAAATGGATATTGTAGAATGTTGAATACCTCTTCAATTAATTTTATTTATGTATAAAATAGTATGCTATTGTGAATTTCGGTTATTTTTTATTAAAAATGGAAGTAGTATAGGGTTTATTAAATGGATGAGTGATAACCCAAAATCAAAAAAACTTACAACCGGTTTGTGAACTCGCAAACAACGAACACGAAACATTTTTAAATTTATATTTCGAATCTCGAAAGCCTTTATAATTATAAAAGTAAAAAAAAATAATTTTAAGTTTCTAAAATCGTTATTATTATATACCCCTTTTTCGAAATTATTCAAAGTCCGTGGACCAAAAATTTTTTAAGTCCTTTTGACCCCAATATTTGATCAATAAAATATGAAAAAAAGATAGATAAAAAAATTGAAATGAAAAAAAATGTAACTATCTGAGAGATCATCTTGAACAATGAAAAGAGTAACTTATGCAAGCACAATTTTTATGCTTAATTATTTAACAGTGCAAACGACTATTAAAAAAGAGAAATGTGAATATTTCCATATAAAATATTCAACTGACTAATTACTTTTTTTTTCTTGTACAATTATTTTATAAAGTTTTTTAACAGCGCTTAACGTAAATTGCACGGTTTTTAATGTCTTCATATTTTAATTTAAATTATTAAGGGTTTTTAATTTAATCGCTGTTATTTTTTTTATAAATATATTGCAATAATTTAAATAAAATGACTAATTAATGTAGAATTAGATGGAATTTTTTTACTATTTTTATAAAAATTTGTGCTTTTTATGTGGATTAAAAAAAAGAGCAAGAGAGGAAGAGAGTAAGCCATTAGCGAAGGAAATAGTTTTATCTGTGCGGTAGCATTACTACAAATAGCACGTTTTTACTGTTTGTATAAAACGTTTATTTTCTTGAATAAAAATAAAAGAAAAAAATAATAAAATATAAACGGATACAGAAAATTTTCTTTATTATTTGTTCTACCTTTAGACATTAATGTAAAAACTTGTTTTCTTTTAAAAACTATTTATCTTTTTTATTTAGCTTCCCAGGGTTACCCAGGGGTAACTAAAATATTTTTTCGAAAATTTATGCTTTCTTATATATAGCAATTGAAACTTTTAAATCTAATCTCTTAAATCTTTCGTACTTGATAATAGTGAGTAAATCTTTTTTTCAATCAATATTCTAAAATTGACTGTAATTTACTCTCGAATTTACTAATTTAAACAAATTAGTTTCTTTGCTTTGAATGAGAAATGTATATTTTTGTACTGTAGTCACGTTCCTTAGTTTTACAAATACTAATCATTGTACATTAGCTTTAACTATTCGTTAATCACTTCTTCAACTAATAATAATAATAATAACCATTTTCTTAAGTCGCTGAGGAACATTTGCCCGGTAGTTAAAAAATAAAATTCATTATTAGTTTCTTGAATAATGAGTGAACTTAGAATAAAGCCGTTTATCATAAAAATAATAAAAATCAAAAGCCTAGTATCTAATTCTAATAACAATGTCATCTAAAAATCGGAAAATAAAAATATTTACATTAATTAGAACTCCATTTAAAAAAAAAATACATTTTGCACAAAAAGAAAAAAGTATCGAAGAAGTCAAGACTTGAATGGAAACAAATAAGGTACTAGGTCAACAAAAAAATAATAACATAATTATTAGTCTTGGTCATTTTATAGAAAAAATAAATATATTTAAAAAACAAAAATGGACATAATAAGATTAATAACTAATAATATAAATTAAATTATATTTTGACGCCAAAATTTTAAAACGAAAACTTTTACAAATTCAAGTATTAGTAAATCCGCGAAGTTCTTTTTAACGAAAAGTGCTATATCAGATTCTTTTTTTTTTTTTTATTTCTTTACAGTACAAGTTTTTATAAAAAATTTACTAAAATTTAGGTATTAGATCTAAAACAGCGGGTAAAAACGAATTTCCTAAATTTAAAACTCCTATGTATAGACAAAAATTATGTAATACAATAAAAAAAGTAGCTCTTTATTTTCTAGTGAAAATGTTTTCGTAATACGTGTTAGAATCGGAGAAAATACTGATTACTCCCACACACGCATGCACATTTACTGACTTGGCGCAAAAATGAGTTTTTTTGCATTTGAGAGTCACAAAACGTGTTTATACGCAAAAAAAAAATGGAAAATTAATGTTTTACTTATAACAAAAGTTGCTTACTTTGAACGACACAGAAAATCTGACAATGAGTCGAAAAGGAGTAAAGTTCATTCTATTTGTTCCTTGTTCCGATTTAAGTCTAGTTATATTCCCTTTAAATATTCATAATGCGCTTATTTAAGAATTAAAATTACCTAAAATTTTAGATACTTAAAGTTTTGAAAGAAAGATTATAAGTTCTTTAAATTTTTATTATTTTTGAATTATTAACTAAAATCAAATAAAAAAGTTTAATTCTAGTTTTGAAAAAAGATGAAAATTATCTTAATTAAATTTACTTTATTTACAATAATGTAGTTTATAATTATTAGATACATGAACACATACGAAAATAGAGCAGTTTGATTATAACAGCTGATTTTTTTTCAATAAAATTAGTATAAAAATATGTTTTCAGTATGTAGAAATTTTATATAATATTCTCTTTATTTTTTTTTATTACTGTAGGATTAGGTGCGCACGAGATTAAAAATTAACTTATTAATATTATTTATGTTTGTTTGGTAATTTACATACACATGCTAATATGATTCTGATTAAATAAACATTTATACTTACAAATCAACTTACTAATCTAAATAAACTAACATTTTAAAACATTATAACATATCATTATATTTGAAGATATATGATTTACGTCACCGGAGATTTTGCCATAAAAGTTGACCACTAAAAAATTTTGACGAATAGAAATTGCATACAGAGTAAAATATAAAAACATTTTTGGATACGATACCATTAGTGATTTTTACACGGATATTTTTTATTTCAATTTTTTATATGAAAAATTTAACCATCTATAAGGTTTGACATCAAAAAATTTATCACAAGAATAGTTTTTTTACATAAAAAATTATTTAAATTTTCTTATAAAATTAATTCTTGAAAAGAATTATTTATAATAAAAAATTTATGCACATCATGGAACAAAAAAAAAATATTAATTGGTCTATTTCGGCTCTTGCGGAAATTAGTGTGAGCGTTTAATCTTTGCCGCAAGATTTTTTGTAAAAATCAATCTCAATAAAATTCAATTTTACCTTCAAGAGTTTTAAAAACTAAAAAAGAGAAAAAATGTACCACTACGCAATATGAAATGTTTTTTTTTGTATTAATATTCTTGTGGCCAATTATTTGATGTCAAACTTTGTAGATGTTTAATCATAGTCAAATAGAATCATATATTGGAGTAGTATATTTATGGACAAGGGCCGTATAAAATTTTTCTGCTACAGTACCGAGAATACACCACCGGTTTTTAAAAACGCTGTGATTTTAATATCAGAAATCATTCATCGACAAAAATTTTGATTATATTTGTCAAATCTTTTTGGTGGCGAGAACCCTAATTTTGAGGGGCTAAGAATTTGGAATTGTATTTTAAAACTTTTTGAAACCCCCCCCCTTAAAATTAAAAAAATTAATAAAATTAAATTTTTAATTTTACTGTATTTTCCAAGAGAGCAAAAAAATTGTCGAGTCCTTTTGTTTGTTTTAAAAAATGAATTGCAATAAAGAATTATAGTAAAAACAATTTTTTTCGCAAAATACAAGTATAATTGGTATATATTTGTAAAATATTCAAAAAAACTTTTTTTTCTAATTTTTATTTTGATTTATTCTTTTGATGAAAAAACAAGCATTGATTGCAGTTTTTTCTCAATATTTCGGTTTATCTTTTCCTTTACATCATTACAAATTCCCTTTTATTACGTAGTTACAAATTTCATCCTGGTTTATTTATAAAGGTTTTCACCTCGTATTTAGAATCTCGTCAATGTAAAATGTGGTTCGATATAAACTATATAAATTCTATACTGTTTGAATACATCCGTTTTATGTATAGATTTCTGTGTCTATACAATATTATACGAAAGGAAGTGTTACAAATACGATTAAATGAAAGATATTCTAGATTTACATAATGATTTGTCCCCTAAATAAAAATTTCAGCTTACAAATGTTTAGTCTTTTTTTCTTTAAACTTTATTACGAAAAATTTTGACTTTTAAAAAATATTTCCCCGAATATGTTCTTCTATATAATATATGCTTTTTTTTATGAGGCGTTTTTTAGGAATTTTTTGTGGAACTTTATTCCAATTTAAAATATTTATTTAAATGATTCATGAACGGAAAATTTTTGAAAATAATTGTTTTTAAAGAACAGTGGATTTAATTACTGAAAATCTGTTCCGTTTCTAAAGAGGCAACAAATACTCTTCCAAATTTTGATCCTATTGAGGAAAATAAAATAAAATGAAAAAATTTTTTTATTATTTGTAAGAGCGGTAAACAATATTTTTGCATAACAAGGAGTCCTTCAGTCACTGGGTTACAATTTTTAAAACTAAGAAATTATAAACATAAAAATTATTTAAAGAACATGTTTTGATTTTAAAGTAAAATTATAAATGAATTTAAAATTGGAAAAAATTCTTTAGATTTATTTCTTGTATTTTCTTCAATTTTCTATTATTTTAAATTTCTTTGCTTTTTTAATTTTTCTGATTTCATTATCTATTGACAAAGATCACTAACAATTAATGCTGCATTATGCTAATTTATTTCTCAAGAAATTCCTATTAAATCGAAATTCCTTTTTTCTATTTTAATGGGTTAAGGATGTGACAGCCTTTTTGCAATCACTGGTACTGTGTTCATGATATGTATCTATATTTATATTGTTGTGTATTTACTGTTTTAAATCGCTGTTCGCTTACAAATTCACTTCTTTTCATTGTAAATGGTGTGATAAGAAATTTATAATTTACTTACTCGGTTTTAAAAATGAAACCTAATATAAGTATTTTGGTTAACTGGCGAGGCATTTATAACATTGTCGTATTTTGTAGTTTTTAGTATTTTACTATTTCTTTTATTTCTATAGCGTTACGGAAACATTCAAAAATTTTCCAAAAAAGGGGTCCTTAGTAAATTTTCTCGAAAAATCCGAAAATTTAGTCAAAATTAGGTGACTAGAAAATTCGGAAAATTGAAAATAAGATAGATAACTACAAAATACGACAATGTTATAAAATGGGATTTTTTCGTAATCTTTAATACAAAGCTGCAACCTCGTTAGTTAACCAAAACACTTCCATTTGATCTCATTTTTTCGGTATAAGTGTCACCATTCAGTTACCGTACACCGCAATTATTTGTTGTTAATTCTCTTATAGTGATAGTTAATAAAATAAATGCCTGTTCTTACGCCAAAATGACCAATTTTGATATTGCTGATATGATAATTTAAAGTCAGAGTCCCTTTTTTATGGTTTTTTAAAAAAATTTATCTTTAAAAAGAGATATCTTATAAACTATTTAATGAAAAAAGACGAAAATTGGTATCCTTATGTAAAATTTTCCGCTAAATCTTTTTTGTCAGATTTTGGTCACGTGACTTGGTGGAAAATTTAAAATTTGTGAAAAATGATTATTTAAAATTCGCTATTTTTCAATTTTAGTGCCTTTAAAATAAATTTACCCAAAAAAATTATTTCATATGCTGAAAATATATGAAGGAACATAAAATTTGAGATTAGCAGGATGAAATTTGAGCTGTCTGCAGCTGAGGTATGTAAGCTAGAAATTGCATAGCAAGGAAGTTAATTTTCTTGCGCATGCGGAGTTCAAAAAAAATTTTGGACTCTAGAATTGAATTCTACGGGAAATTTTCTATGGGGTACTATAAAGAAATAAAATTTTACTATAATGTACGCGTTTGCGAGAAAAATTAATCATCTCAAATTTCTCAAAAATTAAAAATTTCAAAAAATTAAGAAAAACAAAAAACGCTGTAAAAAATAGAGGATTGACTCTAAAAGGCTAAAAATTGGGAAAAATTATTTTTTTTATATATACTTTCGACCAAACAGACTTTGGAGTAAATTTCGAGACCCGACCATGTAAAGTCTATACAATTCACAAATATTGACCCATATTTGATTTATACAATCCACATTTTTAACCTCACTTTTTTTCAACTTTTTCTTTCTCTTAATCTTGATTTAAATTTTATGCTAAAGTTTTTTTTTTATTTACATTTATTTAATAAGTTTTATTTTGACCCTTTTGACCGATTTTTCTGGTATATTTTTACTTTAATAACTATTTTTTCACGGAGCTATTATATAACGTGACTATGCGCTTTAGCTCCCATACCCCTCTGCAAGATATTTTAATTAAATTTAATTTAAATAATAATTACTCAACTATCAAGTCGATGCTTTGCACAATTTGATTCTAGGAAATGAAATAAAAAATAGAAAATATTTATTTGTTTAAAATTTTGCAACATGTAAAGTTTTAGTCATAGGTAAATGCCTAAGATTCCAGATTTGGGCAGTTTGGGTCAAAATTCTGCTAGTCTCATGTTGACGAGCATTCATTTTTAGAGGGCCCGTGGGAAATTTTTTGTTTAACTTTTTTTGCAATAAATTATTTGATTATTAATTTTAGAGCTTATTTTATTAACAAATAGTTATTGCATATTACTGAAAAGATTTAGCGAAAAATTTTCTAGCAGAATTTTGATAAAAACTGCCCAAATCTGGAATCTTAGGCATTTAAGACTAAAACTTTAACGTGTTGTGAATGTTTGTTATTTTCAAGTTTTTGATTCATTTTCTGGCACCAAATTGTGCAAAGCATCGACACTAGCTGAAAAGTGATTAATTTAAGTAAATATATTTAAAATATCTAACCCAGTGACTGAAAAGCCTTCTTAATTTGCTCAAATGAATCATAGAAAAATAAAAATTTATTTTAAAATATAGCTACCTATATAAGTATTAAAGTTTGTCGTGCCTAGGATAATTTGAACGACTTTTTGAACAGAATTATCAAACACAATCGAACATGCTATTCGGCACCGGTTTCAGTGTGTTTGAAATTGAAATTGCCTTTCTTAGATCCAAGAAAATTTTCATTTATCAATAATCCTTATTAGGTTTTTGCAAGCCTTTGACTTAACCTATTTCGGGAAAATAAATTAAAAACAATAATTTTTTTTTTTTTAATAAAATTTATTTATTCCGTATAATAGTGACAAGTCAATTATTGTAAACTGACGCGTTTCGAGATTTGTAATCTCATTTTCAAAGATCTAAGAAAATTTCAAATATCAAGGAGATATCAAATAGATGACACGAAAATAAAAATTTTCTTAAATCTTTGAAAATGAGATTACATATCTGGAAACGCGTCAGTTTACAATAATTGACTTGCCACTATTAGACGGAATAAATAAATTTTATTAAAAAAAAAAAAAAAATTATAGCTTTTAATTTATTTTTTTAAATTATACAGTGAACGGGCACATAGAAAAAATTATAAAATGTTTTACTTGTTTCGAGAAACTCGACTATTTCGGTAAAAACGAAAAAGCTAAAAAACGTAAACTTGCATTAATGATAATGAAGGACAAGATGTACCTGAAAAATTGGAATACGCCCCAGGACTACCTCTTTTATACGCAATCGGCTATTATTAAAATTTCAATTCGCATGTAGCGCAGGAAAAAAAATGTTTACTTGAATAACCATAATTGCTTGTATGTACAAATAGTTATTTATTAAGCCCTTGCTACTTTCTGGATTAGGTCAAGTGTCAGAATGCAGTGATACATCAGTAAATACATATTAAAAAGCAAAAAAAGGTAGACATAATATTGAGAAAATTTATGATAGGTTTTTACTCTAATCAATAATATTTATAATAGAATTATGATTTTTTTGTTTTAATATTATCCGACTTAAAATTTTTTATAAAAAGCTAAAAAAGTTAAAAAATAATTATGATTATTTATTATTCATTATTTATATAAACAAAAATTTTTTGCCATTATTCATGTTTATGAATACTTTGACTAATTATGAATATTTTTTGCATGAATTCAGGGTTGCAAATTTTACAATGATGAAAACTAATAAAAGCTTTAAACTTATGCAATAGAAACAAAGTACTTGAGGTAACCTTGAAACTAAAGGTATAAAAGAAGAAAAGTATATAATAAGCTATAAGAAAAAAAAGAGATTATTGTTATAATTTTAATATTTTGCATTTAAATATTTTTCTTTCATAAATTTACGGTAGTACTGTTTAAAATTTATAGTAAAAAATAATCTGCAAAGGTGAAAACATAATCACAAATAAGACCTTAAAAACAGAGAAAGATAAAAATATTTGTGTGGTAAAAGGGCAAGCATAAATTTAAGTACAGCTAGTAAAGGAGAAAATACTATCAGTGCAGTCACCTAAATTTCGGAATTCGCAGGTAGTCCTAAAAACGTTGATGATTTACGTAAAGCATTTTACACATAAATATTTACACACATATATAACTTGTATACGAGAGCTTCATTAAGTTTCACTAATATTCTTGTCTCGAGCTTGACTTTATATCTAGCTTCTTTAAGGATTTCTCTCGAGGCGAGATTCTGAGAGGACTTATTTAACTTTCTTAAGTATACCTAAGAATTAAAAAAAAATTTTCCTACTTTTTTTATGCGATCATTTAAGTAATATGAAAAAGAATTATAAATTAATTATTAGGTGATAATTCAATAAAATAGCTTTATGTTATAATGGTTTCATAAAATTATATCAATATTAAAACCTAGACTACGTGATAAAATGACGCACAAAACACAAATGACGATAAGTTTCTAAAAGTCTCGAAATTACGTTAATAGATTTTACGGTCAATGCTTATGAAATTAAGTTTTCGATTATTTGAAAAGACAGTATATGCTTTACTTTGACGAAATTTTCTATTTCCAGACTTAATTACATTTTTAGTGCGTTTTCAATTAGTCAGAAATTTTTTACCCGACGATAATGCAAAAAATGTTTGTAACTTGGATAAGGCTGACTTTTTTAGTTGATGTTTTTTACTTAATTGAATTTTGTATTTTTATTTTTTGTTTAAAGTAAAAAATATAATAGGAAAATAAAACAATGTAAATATGCAGTTCTATTATTTTTGTAGAGAATTAAGTTTAAAATAACTGAATACAAAGTAGATTAGAAATATATTCTCTTGCGTGTCAAATATACATATTTAATTTAATAACGAGGGATTTCTGTGGATAACTTTGTGGAGACTATGCTTTGAACTTGCTATAATGAAAACCAAACGAAGTTTTAACCTCAGTTTTTCACTTAAGCTAAATTACAAAAAGCAAAGCCGAACAAAAAATACATTTAACTTTCATATTTTCATTCATTTAAAATTTATTAATTTTAATTAAAGAAAGTTTAATTACTTTAAAGCTTTTTATAAACAAGACTTTTTCTCCAAAGAAAAACAGTTATTGTGAATGAAACTTTAATTATTATTTTTATACTACTGTGTGATGGTAATTATTTTACACTAGATGATTTCCAAGGACTGATTATAATCTTTTCTTTTTATAATTTAAAAAAACTCTTGTTACCCAAACCAAATTATGATAATTTATTTTACTGGTTTAAACTTCATATTGCCTTCACAAAGCAGATTCTAAAAATCATAAACTGTTATTAAAACAACAGGTTTTGCTTGAAATTTCAAGCAAAGCAACTTCACCGTGTTCCTATAAAAAAATTTGTTGGTGCAAGCAGATGTAAAAAGTTTTTAATTACGGGTCTGTACAGATTAGGAAATTTTCGTACAGATACTTGACCTATGCATACCCAGCTATTTCATAATAAATAAAGTTTAAATAAATAAATGAAACAGAAAATAGAAATTTTCAAGTGGAAAAAAAATTGAGCTTCTCTTCAAAAAGTCACGTATTCATCGAATCTTCCATAATGCAAAAAAAAGTGCTAAGAATTTTTTTCAGTTTTATATTCTTTATAAAAACACATCTAATCGAACAATTCTTTAACATCGCATATAATCGAAGCAATATAAAGTTCTTGAAATTCTACATAGATTCAAAAGCTTTATGTGTGGAATACTACACTAAAACATTAAGTTAAAACAAACGAAAGAAAATAAGTTAAAAAAAAAAGAAATAATGAAATTTATTTTCTTTTCATATTATTTAGTCAACATAATTTTCATTTATATTATTCTTAACGTAATTTGTGTACTTTATTTTCTTTTTTTTTTAATATTACGCTAACTGACGACGTATTGACTTTATTGCTCATTATTTTTTTTCCCTTTTTATATACTAAATAAGTTACTTGTTAACTTTGTACTTTTGATTATTATTTTTCTCTACTGTATAATTCCTATAAAAGCTCGTTCACTTGTTCAAAATTTCAAATAAATTTTTATTTAATTTACTTTTTTTCATAATTTTCTTATTTTAAAAAATTTTTATAACTGACAAACGCTTTAACGTGTAGTAGTTGGTACAAAATATCTATGTCAAAATACAACCTTTAAATGATTATTTAGAGTTATTATTTAAAGTTTGATTAAACTTTTCCTTAACTGTTGTCCTAATTAAAAGTAAGATGAGACAAAAAAATTAAAAATTAAAAAAAAATTTCCAAATTTATTGTTTACGTATCAATTGCAATCGTTTGAGCTAAAAAAATCCACCTATCAGCGGAATTTTTTCGGTGCATATATCGTATTTTCTAACAACTTCGTTATTAATGAGTCCAAGATTTTAAATCTAACAAAGAACAAACTAATTTCTTATTTAGTTATTTTTTCATAAAAAAAACAGAATTTTATTAATAAAATATTTTTTAGATTTTCAACCCACAACTCTTACAATATTTAAACTTATATATAATACAAAATTTTAATTCATTAAGAATTTTAATTTAAAGGATAACAAAGATAAATATTTAATGTAAAAAGTAAAATTAAGTAAATAAAGTACTTGAAATAAAATATGGTGTCTATTCTCTGGAAAAATCATGATTATAAATATATTAATATATTATATAGTTTGAATCAGACTTTTCATAATGAGGTAGTTACTTATACAGTATCAAATAAATAAAATAAATAGTTAATAAGTAAAGTAAATATTTCTAAATATCTTATCATATATTTATATAAAGAAACGTTGGTTTAATATATTAATCCAGTACAGAACCCTTAACCTCAGACAGTTTATTTATCAAGAAAGAAAATAAATATCTAAAGAGAACAAATTTAATTTAAATCAGTAGCTGAGCTGGATATTTAAAATATTTGTTTTTCTTTAAAAAAAACTCCTTTTTTTGAAAATTTTTTGGCCTCAGAAAAAATTGAAACTTGAAAAAACTCAAGAGTTCAGTATTATTAAATAGTTCTTTTAGGGAAATAGGTTAATTTAACTTATTTCTGGGCTCTCACAAGTTTTGAAACAATTTTTTGTCTTAAAATAATATATTTTGTTTGTGGCTCAATACTTAAATATAAAATATTAAACTTAAACAGAAAAAAATGAATCCATGGAAATTTAGGGAACCTTCATATAAATTAAATTAGGTGGATTAAGTAAGAATTTATCTATACAAAATTTGCTAACAATCAGGATTAAATAAAAATAGTCAAATATTTGTTTAAAAAAATAATTCCTAATAAATAATATTAATTTACACAACTTTAAAAATTATAAAAAATTTAAATTATCCTTCTTAAAACATCTATTTTTATTATAGAGAATTGCTTTATATTACGTCTGTAGATTCTCTCATGCATCTTTTGACCTCTTGGGAAAAAAAATCAACAAAAATGTTGTTGTGCGCGTAGTCTCCCTACAAAGTTGCACGTAAGGCAAAACTTCAGGCTCAGTGTATATGTTTGCTTTCAATGTTAAGGAAATTTGATTGCGATTGGTACCTGAATGGGTGACCCTCACGGATTACTGTTAGATGCTGTCTGATCAGAAAAGGAAAATCGAACGCTATGTAGAAAACTTGTATCCGGACTGTTCTTATTCTGCAGTTTTTTTGTGTCATTAACATTGATAATAAATAATTCAATAATGATTGACAGGGTTCGGGCGAATACGAATTCAGTTTAAGATCTTAAAAGTCAGTTGCTCCACTACTGCCTTAGCATTGGCTAAACTCTTGGGATAAACCACGTCGGTATATTTCAATTAAAAAAAAAAAAAAACTTCTCGTAAATTTCAATCTCATGAGACAGCTAGTCCCAACCGTAATTTTTCCTTTTATGGATTATGGTGTATTACCTATGGGCAACGTTCTTGAGCCCCAATATGATCGTCTTCAAATATTTGAAAACGGTTCCACCAAGTATGTCTATAACAGTTTCCAGCTATAAGCTGACCTGATGAATAAGACTTGGTAGACTGAATGTAAAACTAAAAACTAAATATCTACGTACTGTAAATATTTATGATATTCTTCACGATAGTAAACATACCTATCCAAATTTATATTTCTACGGTCTTGGAACCCACTTCCCGAATAATCGTGATATATCTTATATATGTAATTTTGTTTTTTTTAATATTTTTACTTTCTATTTGAAATTATTTATTAACGCTCTATCGTAATCTGTTCACTGTTTTAAATAATTATGCTTAATACAATTTATTGTAAATCATATGAATTTTCCTCATAAAGAAATAAAGAAATACGTGTATCTATTTTTGTACAATCCTGTACAATAAATTACTCAATAAAAAAAAATTTATTAAGGTTTATTAAAATTTATTAAAATTTATTAAAATTTATTTAGAAATTAATTAAATTCTAATGAAATTTTTAGAAATTTTTTAAAATAACCAACAATTATAAAAAAATGAACGGCGTTCTCATATCTTTGTAAAAGAAAAATAAATTAAAAAAAAATATCGTGCAAAAAAAATCTTAGTTACAATTTTTTAGCTTTGTTGATAATAAAAATTTTGAATAAAAATAAAAGTTATAATATGGAAATCTTTTTATCTATAGAAAAAAAATGATTTATATTTTCGTTACAGTAATAAACAAATAGATGTGAAAAATGATACTCTATTTTAAGAAATAAAAAATTATATTTGTAATATATTCCTTTGTCCCAGACATTTATTTCTTTTATTATCAGAATTACTAGATTAAGACTAGAAAATTATATTTTATTTTTATTATATTTTTTCTGTCTGGCTTTGTTACAAAAATGCCTCTAAATAGGGACCTTTTGTAATTAACGCAGTCGCTGCTTCATGAGCGCAATGCGCCCATGTTCTGTATCTCACGAATTATTTACAATATCTACAGAATTCAAATATATACGTGTGTTTTCGGGTTAATTAATGATATTTTTACAAAAGTGCAAGTCAGGTTTGGTTTTCAACCTATTTTAAAAATTTTCTCATTTTCAAAATGTTGAAAATATTATAATGATAAAAAATTACTATTAAATATTAAAATAATCCTTTTTTAAATAAATATTTAAATAATAACAACTTTTGAATATTTTTTTAAGAATATGCACCCTCCACACTAAAAAATTAAGTAAAAAATCATCAGCACAATGCGCAATGCGCAACCATGCTGTTTTTTTCGGGAAACTGTAAAACACAGCTAAAACATCATAAAACATGTTTTTATTGTAAAAGAAAAAAAATTGATAAAAACAAGTAAAACGAACCTATTTAGAAACTGCAAAAATATCAAAACGCAGCGAATGTGTTAAAGAGTATTCCGCGTGATCCTTATCTAATCTAATTCAAAAATCTTTTGCAAATAGGATCTGCCAAAACCTTCTTTAAAATTCTTATTTGCATTAAATATTAAATTTTAATAATGATAGAATTTTAGTTTACAGGAGGGGGATAAAATTAACAGAATTCTAATAAAGGCAAGCTTTATGAAATAAATGGATTCAGATAGGATTAATAATTCTTATCAATGAGGCAATTTTTAAATTTTATTATGTAGAGAAAGATTTTGCTTTTATTTAAATGAAAAACTCATTAATAAAAAAAACATTAACTTTATCGTAGCAATATATGAAATGAAAAATTTTAAAAGAGTTTTCATAAAATATTTATAAAATTTAAATAATAAAATGGAAAATTTTAATGCAGGTTATGAAATGATAAAATGACAAATAAAAGTAAGGTATAAATTAAATTAACGAACTAATTATAAACGGTGTCCTTAATAAAAAAATAATAATAATAATAATACGTACAATAATACCCGGCATATATTAAATAACAATCCTCTAAGGGTTTTTTTTATTTATTTTATTTTTCATATCAAGGCTATATGAGCACATTTTTTAATGATTATGAATTTTATTGAATGCTATTTCAATTTGCTTGATATTTGCTATTTGTATTGAACAAATATAAAAGTTCGTTATGTAGCATTAAACGTTGATTCGTACTACTGAAAATTTAGAAACTCGTAGTAATACTTCTGCAGGCTCGATTATATTTTTTATTTTAACCTTTATGTGATTAGAAAATCGAATGAAATTTTTAAAAATTATTATTTAACAATAAAAAAAATCATTTTTAAAGAAACGAAAAGCCCGCAAGTTTTCTCACTCTCAGCACGAGTGCGCTTCCTGAAGGTTCTCGTATACATAATATAAGCAAAGAGTTAAATCAGGAACTTATGTTCTAAAAATAAAAAAAAAGGAGTTTAGCTAAAGATAGACCTTCAGGATATTGGACTCGCCCTGATTTATACGCTACCTGTCATCCAATTCTTTTGTCAGCAAGGATTGATTTATATTTTCGTGTTATGGTTAAATGAGTTTTGATACTTTACGCCCATTTTATTTTCTTAAAGTAGTCAATGAATCGATTCGCAAAACGTTACTAATTGGTTTATCATGCAAATTACTCTATTCTTTTAAATAATTAATCATTTTATCAGATTCTTTCTCAAGTAGTTCGATACAATGTCGCTTAATTTAAAATTTAAATTTAGTCCAGCTCGATATTTATTTTATCTGTAAACTAGCTATTTGTTAATCTCTAAGGTTATTAAATACGATATCTGAAATGAAATTGAACCCAAGATTTTTTCATAAGCATTTGGGAGTTTTCGGAATAATTTGGTAAAATTAGAATCTAATTGCGCAATGAAAATCGGGGACTTATAGTTTATAAATTTTCTATTCCCAATATGAATTTTACTCAAAAAAATGCAACATTTAAAAGAAAATAAAAATTTTATTACTTTCAAAGAATTATTGCGCACTTTTATTTTTCAATCAATTTTAATTAAATTAAAAATTTTTATTAGATTATAGTTTAAAAGCGTTGAATTTTTATGAATATGGTAAATTTTTTTTAAAGAAGTACTGTAATGAATTAAAAAAAAAACTAAGAAAGGAATTGAGTTGAAGTTATAAATTAATTTTTAATATTTGATTCAGAAAACTCGCATAATTTAATTAAAAAGTATAGTTTAATTATCAACTTCCATTCGACTAATCAAAACAAGGCGAACCAAAATTTTGTCATTGAAAAAGGAAACAAAATCAAACATCGGATAAGCTAAAATCGTTCAGTAATTAATCATATTCTGGTTTATTAAATTATTTTAGTTTTTAAAATATTGATTCGGATTAGATAAAAAGTAAATCTAATTTTTTAATTTCTTTTTTCTTCATCTTCGTCAAAACATATGTTACCTTGAGATTTTTCCTCGCTAAAAAATAAATTATAAATGCAATACGATTCGCGTTATTTAAATTTATTTAAATTTTATCATAAATTTTTCTAATAATTTTTAATTTAATTAATAATTAGAAAATTTAATTGCAATTTAAAAAATCTAAATTTAATTCCTTTTCATTACCTTTCTTCCATTTTGAAATTTAATAATATAATGAAATTCGAAATAAAATCAATAATTTTATCTATCGGTGTTCCAGGTTTCAGCAACAACATTCTGATCGACAATCTGTTGAAGATCTTTTCTTGTTACTTTTATCTGATTCTCGAAAAAAAAAACTCCAACATTTAATTTTGAATGATGCGAAACAAATAAAAATCTATTATTTAAACTAATTTTTATTGCACTTTCTGTAAATCAATCAGCATGATTTTTTTATTTAAATTTAAATTCTTTACCGATTTTCACTAATTTTTTAAATTTATCACAAATTAATTTTTTTTTTTCAAATTGTTTTTTTCTTAAAGCTTTTTTCATATTTTTTCATTTTTTTTATTTATTTATTTATATCACTGAAATTTGCACAAAAAAACTAATTAAGTTTTCATTTCTTGAATTATCGGTAACACTTTCGCGACTCATCATGGTATTGAACAATAATGATTGGCAACCATGATCGGTATATGACATAAAAACGCGAACGTTCAATAAAAATGAAATTAATAAAGTGGGACTAAAAAATTATTTAATATTTTGAACAAAATTTAAAATTTTTATTCAAAAAAAAAAAAAAAAAAAAAATAAAAGTTCACAATAATTAACGAACTTAATTTTGGTTTTTAATAAATAAATGATATTTCGTTTTAATTTTAAAGCAAAAAGAATGCAGCCGTCGCGACGTGCAACCCGCAACTGCTAAAAATATATATAGTTTATATATCCCACGCAGTATAAATTCGCGTCGTCTGCTTATATATTTTGAAGAGTGCGGCGTCGGCGTCGCGACATCCAATCATTTTAAGGGAATAAGTACAGGCGCATATATATTGAAAATTTTTTTATTGTAATATTGACGAAGACACTTTCGATTTGTATTTTATATTTTTGTTATACGTGTACATACATAAATGTTCACGTGGATAGACAAATTACTCTTTGATTATACATTATGGTTTACTGAATATAACATGAATCGTTTTGAAGGTTCTTTTTTATTTTCTTTTTTTTTCTTTATCAGCAATTGGTATCAATTATTTAAAAAAAGAAAAAATTTGTTTGCGTAAGCTTTCTTTATACAGAGTGTACAAGTAACATAAAAATTGATTATATAATTATGTACATTTTTGCCTTTTTATCAAGTAATAAAAATAACAATATCGTGCAAACATTTTTTTCTTAAATCTTATTTCACTTTTCGATCAGTTTTCTTTTTTACTCACAGTCAGAAACTTCTTTTTTTTTATGTGCAAAAATTTAAATATAAAAAGAATTACGTCATTGTAACCGTCTACGTAAAGCTTCTCGTAATATTCTTGAAAATTTATTAAATACGCGTTTTTTAAAAAGTATTTATCCGTATGTAACAGCGTAAGAAATTTATCAAAGAAACTTACATTTTATTTTCAGAATCAATAATCCAATCAGAATCAATCGCGTTATTCTAACGTCATACAAAAACAACTTTACATTTATGTGAAATATAAACGAATCGCTCCCAGGCTGACAGGGCCTTAAGAACTATAGGGCTCATAGGCGGAAATCTGGTAGGGGCCCACTTAAGGCCAACAAAAATAAAGAAAATGTTAATACATAGTACTAAAAACTAGACAATCGGTATGAGTCATTCTAGATACCGTGTCATAACTTTGCCAGATCAAGTCTCCCGATTGGGCTAATTTTTACACTACCTTATTTTTGTGTATAAAATATGTATTCTGTGAAATCTTCAGTCCTCAATGTGCACAGGAACCCAAGTTATACCAAAAAGAAGCTTTTTAGATCTCTTTAGTTTTTTCAGCCACGTTTGATAAATCTTTAAAAATGACTAGATGTAAAAAAAAAATAGTACCAGAACATAAAAAGATATAAAATTTCTCCAAAATAAACGCTAATTTTAAACAGCATCTTTAAGGTTTGAGCCCTATAAAAATGGAATTTTAGCAATTCAAATTCTCTCGTTCTCAGACTAAAGTAGCAATTATAGCCCCCAAGGGCGAAATTTCAAGAAAATAACCTCAGAATCGGATTCAGCGGGAAATTTTACAACTTTCTTTGTCTTTATACTATTTTTTTTAATCATCTAGTCAATTTTTGAAACTTCTTTTTAGTATAACTCGTCTATCTGAGCACCTAGAGGACTTACAATTCCACAGAAAATTTATTTTTTACATACAAGGTTATTCATTGGGAAGGAATACTTTTTTTATTTTTGGTATAAATTGGTTAAAAATGAAAGAAATTTGGTAAAACCAATTGAGGTGGATAAATTGGTGAAAAATGAACAAATTGGGTGGAAATTTATGGATAAAAAATAATTTTGGGATAAAGAAAAGTGGAGTTGAAAGTAAAAAAAAAAATAAAAAATGTGATAAAATTGTTTGTAAATAATTTTAACAAAAAGATAAGAAAATTTTACTTGAAAAAACAGTGGTTGTTGAAAGAAAAAAATTTATTGGTTGTTGAGAAATCTTAATTTCTTTTATGCATTTAAAAATACCCTGCCAACTAGCTGGCACTGAGGTTCCTCAAACAATGGGCTGTAATCTTAATTTACAACAAATATTATTGATTACAACCATGCAATTATACATACATTTTTCGTTTTTAGTAGCTGGTAAAGTAGATTATTAAGATCATTTTGTTATTAAAGTGACAAATTCTAGCGTCCATGGATTGGTCCCGCCGGCGTTAATGGATTTTAAATCACTTTTGCATAATTAAAAAGAGACAAATGTAAAAAAAGCTAATTTTATTTTTTTTTATAAAATTTTATTTTATTAGAATAGATAATTATCCCTTAATAATTAAAATATTGGGTAACATGATTTTTTTGTTTTGTCAAAGAAATGGTTGGTAACGATGCGAAAATTACAAATATTCGCTCAATTATTATAAAAAGATAGGAGTTTTTACCAGAATTTATAATAATTTCTTATAATTTATTTTCTCAGTGTACTCCTTGCATTTGACCAATCTTCCGCAACAATGATAATAATAATAATAATAATATTTTGTAATAAAAAAAATAACCACATTAACTGCTTCAAGATTTTTAAATTGCTTGATTCTTTAAAAAATGCCATTATAACTTTTAAATCTTAATTTTAAAATGCAAACATAACCATTTAATATTTTTAGGCTGTTTATTATTGTTTATAATTTCATTAAGCTGCATACATAAATTTAATAAACATAGCAACGAGCAAAATAATCCAAGGAAGTCAAAAAGAGGCAAGATTTTCATCACTCTTTCTTGTGTGTTATAATTTATATCAAAATAAAAAAAAAAATTGTGATTGGTTACAAAAAATTACTATAAACTAAATTTCTAAAACTTGTACTCTCATTAAAATAATTAGATATGTCCAAAACGAAAAATAAATTTGGTGTTTTATGTATTTTTTTGTGACGAAGATTTTGGAGAAAAAAATTTTTAATAAATTAATTATCAGATTCAAGATATCGAGTAAAAATCATAATTTCAATTTCATGGAAATGAATGAGGTATTACATCCAAATAAAAAAAAAAAAGTATTTTGAGATTTTTTTAATAAACAAATTTTTGGAAAAAAAAGTTAGGTATTCATTCGATAATTGTTTTGAAATATCACTAGTTACAATATTTTCTGATACTCTCTGATCTTTCATAGAATTAAATGAGGTATTACACCAAAAAAAAAAAATAATATTGCAGTTTTTTTTATTTTTCTTTTTTTTTAATCTTGAGAAAAAAATTTTGAAAAAACTAAGTATCAGATCCAAAAAATTACTATAAACGAGGTTCTTAAAACTAGTACTTCCATGGAAATAAATTAGGTACTTCATCCAAAAAGAAAAAAAAAATCGTATTTTTTGTATTTTTTTGTGAAAAAAATTTTAGATAAAAAATTTTCAGAAAATTAAGTATCCGATTCAAAATATCATATAAAAACCATACTTTCGAATATAAGTACATTCATGGAAATAAATAAGGTATTACATCGAAATTAAAAAAAATAAAAGTACCTCGAGCTTTTTTGGTGAAAAAATTTTTGAAAAAAAAATTAGGTCTTAATTCCATAATGTTTGTGAAATATTACCGATTACATACGTACGTACACACAAAATTTCGTACACACGACTTTTCTAGAACAAGCCTAAGGCATTTGGCTCTTTTAAGAGCATCGCAAAAAAAGATTTTCGCTTGCCTGATGCAAGCTACATTTTTCGTGCATCGTGCAAGTGTATGCCTCTAGCTTGCCTCTGGCATACGGCTTTACAGAGGCCTCACTCCGCGTACATGGATGGATGCGCAAGAGGATGTAACATCTGCATAACCGCACCGCACGGCGCAGCCCAGTGCTGTTGCGGGAGTCCCTCTTGGATTAGCGAAGCGGGAGAAAATTCAGGCGAGATACAGATGTATACAATGTTCGTGATATTCTACTGAAGAGATTTCAGTAAACTTTCCGAAGCAAAATTTAGCTTTCTTCGTAATTTTCCCTTATATCACGTTAACGTTCTGATCCCTCTCCTGCATGTAGCACAGTGATCTAGAAAAAACAGCGGAAATAAGTTAGCTTCGATCGAGTTCCCATCCAATTTTAATGCGGGTTGGCTTGTTTTAGTCCTGAAGACCTGTATTTTGCAAAAGGTATAAAAAAAAATTGTTTCCACATGTTTTTCAACCTTTTATCAAAAAAACAAAAAATTAAAATTTAGCCAAAAAAATATTCAAGACTTTGAAAAATTATATACATACTTAAATTTGATCATTATAAAATAAACTTATATTAAAATTACCCCTATTCTAACCCAGAATCCTTAAAAACTACCCTTAAAGTTTTGAATTATTTTTTTTTAATTTACATATTTTTAAATAAAAATTAACTTTTTTTAAATTATAGCATAAAAAGTTTATAACTTATACTGCATTATTATTTAAATATTTTTTATTTTATATTTATAAATAAAGAAAATATAAATTTAAACATTAATATTTTAAATATATTCAGCATCCATTCAGTTGAAGAAGCAGAGAAAGTTTGGGTACTAGTTTACTTTTGTGTGTGTAATTTTGTGTGTGTAACAAAATTTTGAGAGGCCGTCGATATTGCCCTTTGTAAAGAAAAAAACATTCATAACCTCATCTACAAATGCTTATTATTGCCAAATGCGATTACAGTACCTGTAAACTTCCGCATTTGGCAAAATAAATATTTCTACGAGCTAGTTAAGAATGTAGTATTAAATGATAATGAACGTTTAAAAAACGAATTATTCGATAACATTTGTAATATTTCAATAAATATCCTAAAGCTAATTTCTAAATTTACAAAAAAATCAAAAACTTTTACTTTCTTTTTTGTTAATTCATACAAATTTATTGTTAATTAACAACTATTTTTTGCAAAGTTGTGATAAAAATTATAATTTAACACATTTGTTTGCGAATTTTCGGGAAAAAAATTTAGGATTTCTCACATTTCCATAAATTTATAAAAATTCATGTATGTGGCAGATAAAGTAAATGTTTTTGTTCATTTGCAGGAGTTATTTTTAACAGTGAATCACATTTTATTTTATTTTATGACCTGTACATGTCCCTTAGCAGCAATGCAATACAAAATTTTTTTTAATTTTAAATTGGTCTGAAGAATTAATTTCATGATTAATAACAATATAAAGAATGGCCCGAAACCAAATTTTGAAGTAATTTATCCATAGAAAAATAAATAATTATACTGTAGAAAATTAGTAAAAAATATTTTGTTAAAACAATTAAAAAAATGAGAAAATATTTTTTTAAAGTGATAACATTAGAAATATATGATTCTGTATTTTTTATAAAAGCAATTAATACAAGCGGCTATATATTTTTATAAATAAAATCAAATAAATGACTTATACTTTTATTTTAAAAATGTGGCCCCTGTCTATCTATCTGGTCAATTACGCGCGCGTAGGCGACGCTGTGGTTCTTAACATATACTATAGTAAAATATTTTTCTCACTAGATTTACTACCCCAGATTCTTCTTTTATGTCTCCACGTGGTCTCCACCTTTAACAAGGTTTTCTTTATAGTCCCACTCTAGTTTTCTTCCACCATACTTTGAAGTAATAATATCCGTAAATAACTGACTAAGTGAATATATTTTTAAAATTTCATTTTAATAATATTTTTTGTGAATATTTAATAATATTTTTTGTGAATTTATGATAATTATATAATGTGAAAATGGAAAAAAAAACTCCCGTTGGGCTAAAGCGCGGTAACAAAACGCCAAAAGTTCGGGTTGCCAAAAATTATCAAAATAATAATACTGGAACATTGACACGTTCCCAGCTAAAAAAGGTAAGTTTTTTTATTTTCTCTTTTTTTTTGGGTTTAAGAATCCACTCGTTTTTTTATAATATCATTTTAAAAAAAAAATTTTTTTATTAATTTAGGAAAGAACGCCAGAAGCGAATCAAAGTAATAAGGCTTTGTCTCTGGAGAAATCCAAAAAAATAGTTTCTGGAAATATAATTGAAACAAGATCACGAGCAAAAGCAAAATTAACTGCATCAGGTATTTCTAGAAGATCTAACATCGCTTCAAGAACAAGATCGCATTACGTTAAAAAATAAATTCATTTTGACTAAGTTTGTATTCAGAAGAGTTTATTGTTTTCAGTATGGGTAAATTACATCCTTCACTATTAGAAGCAGCTCATTTTTTTAATAGAATGGAATTATTGGAAAATCAAGCTAAGTAATACAATTCGGAACAGGACCAAATTGCTCATATGAAAAATTATATCTCAAGGTTTGGTTACGGATCAATTAAATTAGCTCGTCAAGCTCAGTCAAAAGAAAAAACATTAGCTAAAATGGTTGCTCAAGGGCTTACTGAAAAAATTACTAGTTATACAATTCTAAATTTTTATTTTCCATCAATTCCACCTCCAGTTATTATGGTACAAAATGTTAATTTCAGATATAACGATGATAGTCCATAGATTTATAAAAAATTAGAGTTAGGTATTGACTTAGATACTAGAGTTGCTCTTGTTGGCCGTAACGGAGCTGGTAAAAGTACTCTTTTAAAACTTCTTTATGGAGAAGTAACTAAAATAAAAAATTATTTTATTTTTATTTAAGAATTTTACTATTAATAAATAAATATAATTTTTCTTACAGTTAGTTCCAAGTAGTGGTATGATTAGAAAAAATATTCATCTTCGAATAGGAAGATACCATCAACATTTGCACGAACTTCTTGATCTTGATATGTCCCCATTAGATTACATGTTAAAGTCTTTTCCAGAAGTAAAAGAAAGAGAAGAAATGAGAAAAATAATTGGACGTTATGGTCTCACTGGCAGACAACTAGTAAGTTATTAAAATTATTGTCACCGAGTCATTTTGAAGCTCTTAACAAGTTTATTTTTTCGCGAAATTTTTAACAATGAAACTTTAAAAAAATATTGTTTATAAACTTTTGAAAAAAAAAAATTGGAATTTTTTATATTTTTTGGCGGCAAAAATTTTGAGAAAAAAATTTTCAAAAAATTAAGTATCAGGTCCAAAAAATTACTTTTATAGAGGTTCTTAAAACTAGTACTTCCATGGAAGCAAATTATGTACTACGTTCAAAGAAAACAAAAAAATTGGTGTTTTTTGTATTTTTTTATGAAAAAAATTTTGGGAAAAAAATTTTCAAAAAATTAAGTATCAGATTCGAGATATCGAGTAAAAACCATACTTTCAAATATAAGTACGTGGAAATAAATGAAGTATTACATCCAAATTAAAAAAAAAAAAAGTACCTCGAGCTTAAAAACCGGTTTTTTAGCTTCCTGAGGTCTCAAAACGTGCTTATATGCTAAAATATCGAAAATCAAAATTTCACCTACCACAAAGGTTCCTCTATGAGGAACCAATAAATTATAGGTATTTGAGGTTAATAATATTATTTACAAATGGTTTCCAAAAAAAAAAAAAAAATTTATGCCAATAAACGCAATCCAATAGCGAAAAAAAAAATTTTTTAATTTAAATTAAAGCCAAAAAAAATAACCAATTTGATCTAATAGCGCAATTTAAAATTGAAAAAAACCAATATACCAATTATGGCCAAGCTTACAAAATAATAATAATTTAAAATTCAATAATAATGGTAAAGCTAATATATATATGCCAAAAAAATTAATCAAGCAGCAATTTAATATAATAATAATATTATAAAAAAATGTTAATTACAATGTAAAAAAAATGATATAATTCCACGCAACACTCAGCATGCAGCGCCGACTCTCTCTCTCTTTACAAAAAAGTTACGAAAATAAATTCAAAGTTAATAAAAATTATTCTTTACGACGAAAAAAAAATTGTTTTCCCGTGCCGAAATCCACGATATGGGCGCCATTTTGTAATATGATAAATTTAGCATAAAATATAAAAATGATAATAATTTAATTAATTACAATAAATAAATTACCTCTATCATATTACAAACAAAATTTATTAAATGAGACTCGCGGTATAAGAAAGGCTTGGTTTAATAATAATAATATTGAATTGCCGTTTCTTATTCCGCGGGTTCAGAGGGGATCCGTTATAATAAATATAGCACAAATATAAAATATTATAACTATCACGGGAAATTCAGGAGGTTTCTGAATTAAATGAAAAATAAAACTGCATTATTACATACATATATATATAATATAATAAAATGTACAAAACTTACCCATATATACAGGATGCGGAGCATATGAGTGTTATCGGGAGGCACTTACGGCAAGGAAGATAAAGTGTCATCGGTAATGTTCGGAGTCCTGCAAGGGAATATGAACAAAACCATTCTTGCTGACCTTTAGCTCGATCAGCTCGCGGGCGAGACAGACTCTAGCGTCGTCTTGCTATCTGAGCCACTTCGCAATAGGAACCAGCAATTCTGGTTAACCGATGACACAGGCCGGTGCGCTATATGGCTACGAGGTCGTGCTCAGACGTCTATGTCCTGACATGGAAAAGGCAACTGCCACACCTGGGCAAAGATACATCTCAGGAATGCTTGCATTGTCCGGGCGAGATGGATACCGCTGAGGCGTCTATGCGCTCTTTGCCGTCTTCTGCGTGCACCGTGACAGACCCGTCTAAGCTACGCAATTTCTTCATTCAACCAGAACACGCTTCTTTTACCCTTCCAGGGCCGTTTACGCGGCATACAGGCATCGTAAGCTCCCCTCAGAAGAGCAGTTACCCTCTTGACAGGAGTCTCTGCCTCTTGCGGGGTGGTCGGTCCTCCATGCCAGGTTGGGATAGACAAGAACTCTTCGCAAAGATAATCCACAAATCTGTCCTTGTCCATCTTTGACACATTCCAGCCTAGTGGGCGCTTTTTGTACGGGGGCCGATTAACGACCATATCACGCACTTTGAAGGTGATGTAATTATGGTCGCTGCCATTGGCTACATCCATCACCCCCCAACTGCCCACTCTTCCTGCCAGCCCGGCCGAGGCAAAAATGACATCAGGGATCGATTCGCCAAAGTCTGGCTTTACGTAGGTTGGATTGTTCCCAGAGTTCATGACCACCAGATCAGTTGTAGCGGCCATCTCTAGGATCAACGTTCCCCTACGGTTCGTGGTTGGCATTCCCCATTCCACGGCCCTGGCATTTAAGTCCCCAGCAAATATGATATTGCCAAAGACTTCTCTTATCGTTTCCTCCAATGAGGCCAGCTTTGCGGTGAACACCCCAATAGTGTCATTCGGTGACAAATAACAACTAATGAAAGTTGTAGACATCTCCGGAATGCTTGCATTGCCCGGGCGAGATGGATACCGCTGAGCACACCTTTTTTGTCCTCGCTTCGCTGAAGGACGACAGCGCAGTACCGCTAACTGGTAAAGTGTGGCAGAGTACGTACGGGCGACACTGATTAAAAAAAAGGAGGAAGATAGGAAAATCGTAGGAAAATCTCCTCCTTTATTGACAGGGTATGGCGAAGAAATGCCTTGGCTGCATTGTTTCCGGACTGAAGTAATACCTAAACAGAGTTCCGGTACAGATTCTATGATATTGTCATAAATGCAGGAGTGTGGGGAGCTTAGTGGGTATTGTAATTCCTCCTCAGTTATACTAAGTATCTGGGCAATCCCAGATACAAATTTGAGGTTGAGTCCCACATAAGCATACAGTACGTGGTGTATGGTATGCGTAAATGCATTCTCTTCGTTCTACGAAAAAGGCCCCTTCTAGGGGCCCAAAAAAAAAAACACATATATACAAGGTATGACAAAATATTAAATGAATTGACAAGAATAATAGTTAAATATTGATATGTTTATTTATTAATAATGAGAAATTCTACTAATAACACAGCTGCACAAAAAAAAAAAGTTCTGATCCTGTAACTAGACCTACCTACAGGTAAGTTTTTCGATGTCCTAAAACCGAATCTGAAGTCAGAATTTAGCCTATACCCTCAGATTTTGCCCCAGCTACCCCCAGCCACCCTCTAAACCGCCCAAAAAGCAAATATTTTACTATGTCCAAAAGTTAAAAATAAAAGTACTTTGGTAACGTATTTTGATGTCCTATAACCGAATCTGAAGTCAGAATTTAGCCTACACCATCAGATTTTGCCCCAGCTACCCCCAGCTACCCCCAGCCGCCCTCTAAACCACCCCAAAAATCAAATATTCTACTATGTCCAAAAGTTAAAAATAAAAGTACCTTATTTACGTATTTTGATGTTCTAAAAACGAATTTCAAGTCAGAATTTACCTATCACCCTTAGTTTTTGCCCCAGCTACCCCAATCACCCTCTAAACTGCCCTAGAGGGTGAATATTTTACTTTGTGCAAAAGTTATAAATTAGGGTAGCTGGGGGTAGCTGGGGCAAAATCTGAGGTTGTAGGCTAAATTCTGACTTCAGATTCGGTTTTAGGACATCAAAATACGTAACTTAAATTATTTTATTTTTAACTTTTGGACATAGTAAAATATTTGATTTTTGGGGTGGTTTAGAGGGTGGCTGGGGGTAGCTGGGGGTAGCCGTGGAAAAATCTGTGGGTGTAGGCTAATTTCAGACTTCAGATTCGGTTTTCGGTTTTTTTACACCAAAAGACGTAACTAAAGTACTTTTATTTTTAACTTTTGTACCTAGTAAAATATTTGCTTTTTGGGCGGTTTAGAGGGTGGCTGGGGGTAGCTGGGGCAAAATCTGAGGGTGTAGGCTAAATTCTGACTTCAGATTCGGTTTTAGGACATCGAAAAACTTACCTGTAGGTAGGTCTAGTTACAGGATCAGAACTTTTTTTTTTTTTGTGCAGCTGTGTAATTAACGGAATATTTTTAATACAATAAAATCCTTAACCTAAAATTTAATCGCGTGATTTCCACTGAAATACACGACGCGGAGCGATTTTAATATTATTAATCAATAATTAACACGAGGTTAATAAATTTATAATAGCGAGAGAGAGACAGAGAGAGAATGACCAAAAGGGCTCTTTACAATAATTTAATATAAAAAAAAAATAAATCTGATTCAATGACATTTCAATATAAAAAAGGAAGTCAGGAAAAAGGATAAATGCGCAATAAATTGATGATTAAATTTAGTACTTTGATTGATACCTTCTCCTTTCTTCTGTATTACGCGACGTCACTAAATAGAATAATTAATTGATTACACAAAACTTGGAATGTAATTAATACTTCAAATATAGAGTAATGGCTGATCTTCAGTTATGTTAATTTATTAAATATAATAATGAATATAGTCGCTGCCTCGTGGTCAATAAGAAACTCCAAGACGTAAAAACCATCAAAATCCAATACAACACTTGATATCTCGCCAATAATTACTCCACAAATCGATGTCGACAATAATTTATAATTCTACTAGTATCGCCACGTATCAATAAATTAATTTGAACATAAATTCAAAATTATAAGTCAAGACTATAAAAGAAATACTCAAAACTTATTAAATGTGTACATGATGCGTACTGTACAAAAGGCAAGCACGTTCTGCCAGTATCTTCTTTTTGGGGAAAGTAAAAAGAAGGAAGTATATAAAAGGAAGTACAACTTTTGGTCTACTCTCTCTCCGCGAGTTTACGCCCTCTATTTCTTCGAACACACATAAATTCACACCATACGTCCTGGTCCCATTTATTCTATACACAATATATTATTCAAAATATTACCATATTAAAATTCTGTTATTAATAGCCGAAAATTATTAGATATTATGCTGCTAATGAAGTACACTTAAAATTTAATATACCAACTGAATAATAAAAAAATAATGAATTATTCTGTTAAGAGTATAATGCGGTGCGTATTACCTCTCTCCCCTCAATTTTATATTTTAAATAATCGCGCCAGAAAATAGATAAAATAGGTCGCTTTACAGTTTATACTTATGCGCCACTAGTTTCAAAAAATAGAATTTCTCCTTCTTCTTGGACTAGCGCTCGTCCGGACCAGAACAACAGAAAATTACAATTATATTTTATAATAGTTTTTCAATTTATATAAATAATTTTTATTTATAATTATCTTATAAACAATTAGTTAGTCATCCAGATATATAATATCAAATTAGTTATTTTGTATTATCCGGAAATAGTGGATATTAGCCATGTACATAAGGCTTTATAGCACGAGGTCGCTAGACGAAAGTAAATCCTTGCAAGGTAATAGTTTATTATTAACATGGAACATGTTTATAGGGAGGGGGTACTTCCGAACTTGAAAATTAAGGGGGGGGGGGTCAAATTTGTCCTTTTTAAGGGGGAGGTCAAATTTGTCCTATTTAAGGCGGGGGGTCAAATTTGTCCTATTTAAGGGGGGGGGGGGTCAAATAAGACTTAGAATAATTAGGGTAAGTATATATAAATAAATAAAATACTTTTAAAAGACTTTGAAAAATCTGGGCTTAAGGACTTAGGATAATACAGGTTTATGGACTTAGAATAATATCGATTTAGGGACTTGGAATAAATCCAGATTCAGGGACTTATAATAATTCAGGTTTAGGGAATCAAAATAGTTTGGATTTAGAATCTTAACAACTAGTGAGGTGATAATAACAAATTATAAAATTAGAAAATTGTATTGTAATGTTGAGTAACATTTGTTTTATATCTAGTCCTCATTTGGAAGTAAACATGTTCCATGCATTTAGGTTGTGTTTACACAAACCGGTTATAAGTTTTATTATATGTGATCACAAGCGTCTTATTTAATTAATTATTTTGTATTAGAATTATTGTTTAATATTCTTATTAGAGTCACGCGTTTAGTTTTATAAATTAATTAAAATATTTCTGAAAAGCCATAGCAGGCTATACATAATACGCGAAATGTATGTTTGTATGTGTGTACAATATTGTGACGTCACGTATATTCAATTCTATAATATAAAAGTAAAAGATATGGCACGGTAGGCCACGTTATTTATACCATGGCAGACTGCAGCTGCCCACAGTTTTGTAATAATATTATAATCATCAATTAGTTTATCTTTTTCAATAAAAATTATATATTTTTCATTATTACAACAAATAAATTAATCTAATTATTTATTACTAACTAAGCTCAAAGTTACCCTTTTCCAATAATTTACTCTAAAAAATATAATTATTTATTTATATCACTGTTTTCATTATAAGAGTAAGGCAACAATTTTCAAAGAGACCGTGACATTTGAAAATACTGCTATGAACTTTCCTAAAACGAATAAAATTGAATCAACATGACAGTACTGTGGCTTTATTCAGTTTCTTGATAAACTGATTAAAATTTCTGATGAATTTCGTCAAAATTTTTGGAACAGACCGTGACATTTGAAAGAACTGCTATAAACTTTCCTAAAATCAATAAAATTGATTCAACATGACAGTACTTTGACTTTATTCAGTTTCATGATAAACTTATTAAAATTTCTGATGAATTTCCCCCAATAGATTTTTATTCTGTTATTAATAGCCGAAATTTATTAGATATTATGCTGCTGATGAAACATGCATAAAGTTTAATATGCCAACTGGACAATAAAAAAATAACGCCTTATTCTGTTAAGAGTAAGTCAACAATTTTCGAGGAGACCATGATATTTGAAAGTACTGCTATGAACTTTCCTAAATCGAATAAAATTGAATCAACATCACAGTACTTTGACTTTATTCAGTTTCATGATAAACTTATTAAAATTTCTGATGAATTTCCTTCAATAAATTTTTATTTTGTCTCTATTGCGAATAAAATTGAATCAACATGAAAGTACTGTGGCTTTATTCAGTTTCTTGATAAACTGATTAAAATTTCTGATGAATTTCGTCAAAATTTTTGGAACAGACCGTGACATTTGAAAGAACTGCTATAAACTTTCCTAAAATCAATAAAATTGAATCAACATCACAGTACTTTGACTTTATTCAGTTTCATGATAAACTTATTAAAATTTCTGATGAATTTCCTTCAATAAATTTTTATTTTGTTATTAATAGCTGAAAATATTATTAGATAATATGCTGCTGATGAAACATACTTAAAATTTAATATGCCAACTGCATAATAAAAAACTAACGACTTATTCTGTTAAGACTAACAAGGGGAGTTCAATACATTTGGAACACCGAATTACACCAAATGGTTATGGATGAGTTTGTTATGTTGAAAAAACATGCCGACTACCCTCCGTTCCTTCCAATGGGCCTTCTGAGCCTAGAAATGCAGGGCAAAAATTTTTTGCTTGTCTCATTTCCTTGATTCGTTTTTAAGAAATGGCTCTTCAAAGTTAGCATTAAAAATGAGCTTTTTTAAAAAATCGTAAAATTGGGACTGTGACTTAAAATTATCATATCTGGTTAACAAATAATTGAAAGAGGTAAAGTCAAGAAGTTTTGGAAACTTGAAGCTTGTACACATTTTTTCAGACCTATAAAACCCATTTTCGTCAGAAATTACAAATTTGGCAGCATTTTAAAAATTGGCCCATTGGAAGGAACGGAGGGTAGTCGGCATGTTTTTTCAACATAACAAACTCATCCATAACCATTTGGTGTAATTCGGTGTTCCAAATGTATTGAACTCCCCTTGTAAGTCAATAAGTTTCTAATTTTCTTTCATTTAATTTTTTATAACAAAATTACCCCTATTATACCCCAGAATCCTTAAAAACTACCCTTAAAGTTTTGAATTATTTTTTTTAATTTACATATTTTTAAATAAAAATTAACTTTTTTTAAATTATAACATAAAAAGTTTATAACTTATACTGCATTATTATTTAAATATTTTTTATTTTATATTTATAAATAAAGAAGAAATTCCACCAAAAGATTGCGCTTATTATGGTCAACCTTTTGAAGAAAAAAAATTTAAAGGCACACCTTGCTAGTACGTTTTTCTGAGTTATCCTTAGATCATATATAGTCACAAAATAGTGATAAACAGAAAAAATTTTGCGTGTACAATAGTTATTTTTGAGTTGGAAGGCTCAAAATCACGTTTTTCCGATATTTAAAAAGAAAAAGAATTTTTTAGACTTTTTTTCATCAATTAGAATCATTCTAAACGATATATTTTTGTTTTTAACTTGTTTTGTACTCATAATTGACTTAAAAAATTGTTTTTATAAAGTAATAAATTTTTAATTATTAGCGTCTTAAAGCAGCTCAAAAATTAAAAAAACGTTTTTAAAAATAAAGATTGCTTATTTAGTATCAAAACTTTTTTTAATTGTTCCTTTCAAAACTTTAAATTTAAAACAAATATTAACTTGGTCAATATGGAACAAAATCTTACACAATATAATTATTGCTTAAAAATGATGGAATTTGACGGAGCACTATCCTGGAGAGGGAAACTGCCCCAGCTACCGGGAGGCTCTGACTGTGGCGAGAAGTTTCATAACAGAGGGTGCGTATGGGAGAATCAGTGACTGGTATGGATGATTGCTACAATGGATGTTTGGCGATCATAATTACATCGTCTTTCGGGTGCTAGAAGGTACCTTACAACAACATCCGTACAGGAGGCGTCCGCTGGTTTGGAACGTCTCGAAGATAGACAAGAAAAGACTTGAGGATTATCTTCGAATGGAGTCGGCGTCCATCCCTGTTTGGCATTGAGGACCCACAGGTTCTCGCGAGGCTGGAACCTTAGTAAACAAAGTAATGACTCTATTGCGTGGGGTTTGCGACGCCTCTATGCCTCGCCGAAGGCCCTAGAAAGGGAGAAAGCCAGTTAACTTGTGGACTACTACTTTACTCCTGACTCCCAGCACAGCTCCGAAGGGTGTGCTACAGGGCGCGACGCAGGGTGCAGAGAGTACGGGACAGACCCGAGACCGCTGCATTTTCTCGGGAACACAAGGATGCGAAATACCGACAGGGGATCCCAAAACAAAGGTCATATGTCAAAGCAAGGCCCGATGTCTGCGTTCATTGTGCTACGACTTAAACAAGGAACCCTGGGCCTAGGTTACAAAGTCGTAATGGGCAAGTTGATCCAGGGGTCCGATAACATGTTGGAAGCGGCGTCAACCGAACTTATCGTCGGTGCTCTCTTCCCCGAGCAGCCCATCTGGAAAAACCCAGAAGGACGAGATGCTAAAGGCCATCAAGACCATGAAAAATTGCAAGATGCCGGAGCCATACGGGATACCAGCGGAAGTGATCAAAAGAGCGATTAAAGTAATCCCTGGTATCCTGTTAAGCATGTTTAATGCATGTTTAATGCATGCTTGGTGGTAGGAGTGTTCCCGAGGTAGTGGGAGGTGGGACGTCTCGTGCTCTTGAAGAAGGTTAAGAGAGGAGCCCCTGACTCTCCATCATCTTACAGACCTTTCTGTTGTTAAAAACCATTGGAAAAGTGATATAGCGTAAAAAACTCGTTTATCTCTGCCAGTTGGGATGACATGATCCAATCTCTCGAGCATGTATTCTGGATACCCGGTACCTGGGTAACGTCCTGAAGGACTACCTGCGGGACTGGAGGCTGCTCTACGACACGCTCAATGGCAGGCAGCAGAGAGTTTTGAGTGCGGGCAACGCGCAAGGCTCGGTTCTTGGACCGGACCTGTGAATGCTTTTACGACGGCTTGTTGCACGTTCACCTCCCGGAAGGAATTTCTCTAATTGAGTACGCGGACGACGTGGCCCTAACCATAACAGGCAGGGACATGCAAGTGAAAAGGAGAGGTTGAATCTGGTCATGAGACAGATCAAATTCTGGATGGGCGAGCACGGGCTCCAGCTGATGATCCCGAAAACGGATATCGTACTGCTGACCCGTCAAAGGGTTTCCACCGATATCGACGTCATTGTCAACAATGGTGTAAATCCTCATACAATCAAAACCAGAACTGCAGTTAAGTACCTAGAAGTTCTGCTTGTACTATGTATGATAAAAAATTAATGATTTATTTATTTACAATATTAAAATATTAATAAGCTAATAAAAATTTTAAACCTTTTCAGGGGTAGTTTTGGTTAATTCAAGGGTGATGGTCTAATTTTTTATTAAAAAAACCTCAATATTCGTGATCAGCGATCAAAAAACCCCCGTCTACGAAATTTCAAAAGCCTAGACTGAATGTAACAAAAATGCCCTTTTTAGGGCAAGTTTTGGCCAATTTAAAGGTCAAGCTACAATTTCTCATAGAAAAGACCCCGATTTTCGTGATTAGCTATCCAAAAAACCTCCGTATACCAAATTTAAAAGGCTTAGAGTGGATGTAGCAGAAATATCCTTTTTAAGGGTAGTTTTGACCAATTTAAGGGCTAAAGTATAATTTTTCATTAAAAATACCTGAATATTCGTAATCAGCTACCCGGAAAACCCCCGTATAACAAATTTTAGAGGGCTGCAGTGAATGTAGCAAAAATGCCCTTTATAGGGCTAGTTTGGGCCACATTAAAGGCAAAGTTATAATTTTTTATTTAAAATACGTGAATATTCGTGATCAGCGACCCAAAAAACACCCGTATACCAAATTTTAGAGGGCTGCAGTGAATGTAGCAAAAATGCCAAATAAACGCTTCTGTACTAACGTTTGATGGGGACAGAATTTTTCCGTTTCAATTATTAGATAATTTTTTTATAAAACAAGCTTTCCTGAGGAGAGAAAGTTGTTTGTTTTGAATGAAGCTTTAAAAGGCCCTGAAAAGCTTTGATTAAAAATGAGAGCAAGACCTTTTATTAATTTTCCTGAATTTGAGTATAAATTTTTAAAACATTTTCATTCGATTGAAGCTATGATGAAAGTTAAAACTAAATGGAAAAATAGGGTGTTTAAAGGGGCTGATAGGTTAATTTATTCGTATTATACCAAATAGCTTCGCGCAGCTGGGTATTGTGCTCCTGATATGAGTGAAGCCAAAGTGAATTATTTTATTATCAAGCAATTGCCTCATCGTGTAAGAGAATGTCTTATTTCAGTTGGTTTAGTAGACTCAATTAGAATCATGGAAGCGTTACAGCGATGGGAATGCTTTCATAGGGATGATGATCAAGGTTATGGTGGGTGTAAAAGTAATATAGATAGTGGAGGGGGAAATTCGGATTCTGATGGAGTAAAACCGGTAGTTAATGTTTATACTCCAAATAATTTTAGTAATAATAATGATAAAGCGATAATTGCAGAAGGTAAAGCAACTTTCAGATTTCAAAATAAGCCAAATAGGCAAATAGAAAAGGTCAAAAAATTTGAGAGGGAGGGATTCTATGAGTAATACATCAGGGTTAGATAGTTAGGAAGAGGAATTGGAATTATCCGAACAATATCTACTTAGAGTTATTAAAAGGTCCAAAACGTTGAATATTCTGTATACAGCTTGTGCCCAATTTTTTTTTTTTTTTTTTTTTTTTTTGGGGGTCTTTTTCGTTTTTCGTAGGACGAGAAGAATGCTTTTACGCCGCATTCTGTATGGTTATGTGAGACTCAACCTCAAATTTAGGGTAATACCCACTAAACTCCCCACCCTCCTGCATTTATGACAATATCATAGAATCCGGACCGGGACTCCCTGTTTAGGTATTAAATATATATAATAGCCTTAACTTCATCAACTAAAATAAAAATAATAAAATTATAAAATTTTCAGTTATTTAGTCTACTTGATTGTGACATAAATTAAAAGATAAAATTGAAGTCTATACTTTACTATAATTTGGTACTTGTACAAAAGAATGGCTCCGGCAGAGGTTTTGTCTGGATTAAGACGCAAAGTGTTACTTACATAAGTGTATACTTAACACCAAATAAGTCCAGAGAGGACACTTTGACCACACTTAACATTCTAGAAGATGTAGTAAGATACATTACCGGCGAAATTGTCATAGGAGGCGATTTCAACGGATGACAGAGGAGAGGATATACTTGACCTATGTGCCAAAATAAATCTAGGTCACACTACAACTTTCAGAAGACCTGGCTACAGACAGACCATCCCGGATATATCCCTTGCAACAGAAGATTTAGCTGCTAGAATTATAGATTGGCAAGTTCTGGAGGACTTCTCAGCGAGTTACCACCAATTTATCTCTTTTAAGGTACATGACGAACGGCCACAGATACGAAGAGACGAAGCACGGAAATTTTGTGGATGGAACTTCAAGCGCCTAAACCGCGAAATATTTGTAAACATGCTTAAAAGAGGAAAGACTGCTATCCTGGGAAAAGCAATAAGGTCAGAAAATATTGACGACGCAGAGATATGAGTCAAGGAAATCATGACTTTGTTGGAAAAGGCATGTAACAAAGCCATGCCCAAAAAAAGAACCCGTGAAGATAGACCACCAGCCTACTGGTGAAACTCTGAAATACCCCTTCTAAGAAGTGCGAGCTTAACGACAAGAAGGAGAGCCACACGTGCTAGGACCAGAACGGACGCTGCTGAGCTTATGGCAGAGCATAAGCAGGTTAAGAAAAGCATGAGACTGTTAGGAGAAGCAAGAGAGCATGCGGGATAGCTTTGTGCAATAAGGTGGACAATAACCCATGGGGTCTTAGTTACAAAATAGTAATAGTAATTTTTAAAAAGTTCAAATTCATGCAAAAGTATATAATCTATAGGTACAAGTAAATATATAAACTCAAATAGCAAGCAGAGTTAAGGTTAGGTTTTTAATAAATTTGTTGATTGCTGTGGAGAGTGAAAACATTTCACCTGCTAGCTTAGATGCAAATGTATCTATTAATTTAAACAAATACTAATTACGAAAATAAATACTTGTTTATAAATTAAAATAAGTATTTTATTGTAGCTTTTAACCTCAAGGTACAAATGTTCGAGATAATGCATGGATTTATCGGATTGGACTTAGTACAATGTATAAAATTATACCACAAGTACTCGAAGCAATAATCGAAGCATTGTAGGAGAAAAGTATCTACAGTTTCCAACTGTAGAACAATTTACAACTATATCTAATAACCAATGGCAAATGCCAAATTGTGTTGGAGCTCTAGACGGGAGACATATGAGAGCTAAGCTGTGTAGGTTATACTCTGCACTAGTTCACAAATATAAGTTTAATTCTGAAAAGGTATCAATTATTAAAATTTGTGCTAAATAATGTCAAAATCCGAGTTTGACCCCGATCCTTAAAATAATACATTAGTTTCAGAAGACAAAATAAAGCTTGTTCCTATTTACTTAAAAATTTTAAAAAAATTTCATCAATCATATTATATCCCACTGAAAATCAAGGCTTCCAGAATTAGAATTAAAATATTCTGTTAAGAGATTGCGTATTAAAATAGCATCAAGATCTACGATTCCTCTTATGCATAAGGATTCAGCAGGATTTACATAATGACTAAAAGAACAAATATCAGGATGGAAACGTCACATTTTTTCAAATAAGTCTAACGTGGTTACAAACTCTAAAAATTAGTTAAATTTAATTTAAATAAAATATTTAAATTTTATGAAAACCCACGAGATTTTTAAATATAAGTTATAGTTTGATTAATAAAATAGATGACATTAGCGACACACGCACAAATAGATATTTAATAAAAGCCGCGAAGAACTAGGTAAGATGAGGAGAAGGGAGAGAAGCCGATGGACAACGCGGTTTCAAGAGACCAGCGAAGCCAACTTTCGGTGACTGACCCTTCTAGAAATAGGTCACGTTTTTGATAACGCACGAAAACGTATGTCGCTGGCCTTTAAGTATATTTTATTTTCATAATTATCTTATACATTATTGATAAAGAGATTTTGAGTCTAATATTTAAATCTCTGTTTTACTCAACTTTTTTAATCAGAATGCTTTACCAAACAAGATTCATTAACAATAAGTAAAATTTTGCATACACTCTGAAAAAACGACCTGGATGGTTGGAATATTTTTATTTTGTATGAGCATTTTAAAAATTTAAAATTAAAAATTTTCGCTAATAAACCTTTTATTTTTAAAAAAATACTCAGCAGCACAACCAATTGTATAAATATATACTGCGTACTATAAAAATGGTGGCAAGCTTAAAAATAGCTAAAACCGAGGGACAAACTTGATTACGACGATGCGCTAAGAGGACTGCTTAAACATTTGTTTTGTTGAAAAAAATTTATTTTTAAGGGTCCTTTGTGCTAAATGTGTTTTTGAAAATTACTTTTTTTTTTTTGCATAAATAACTTCATGTATGTCTCAAGAACATGTAAAAAAAATTTTTATTTTAAATTCCCTCTCTAAGTTTACTTTTTGGCCTGTTTTGCGCGCGCCGTCAAACGCGTTTTTTTCTCTAAAATTGAATAGATATCCATATTGTCCTCGCAACCCTTCCTAGGTCTTTCAAATTATTTATATTTTATTAATTAATATATATTATATTATTGAATACTCATAGAATGTGTATAATTACGGATTTTTCCATCAGTAACAAGTTTTAATTCACTATATAAGCAAAGTTGGCCAAAAAACGATACTCTGACCAACTAAACAAAAAAAGTCAAGTAGTAGTAGAATATAAGCAAGCCCAAAGGATTGTTGTATGGACCCTGGATCGCAGACAATTGGTAAGTTGAAAAAAAAATAATAATTTTTCATTTTTTCAAAAAAAAAAACAATTCTTTTTTTTTTAAACCACGTACTTACTCTTTCTACTTAACATTTCTATAAAAATTATTAACCGATTGTAATGTTTATGGTCTAGATTTTTTTGTTTTGAGATTTTTTTTTAGATTTTTTTTTAGATTTTTTTCTAGATTTTTTTTTTTTAGTTGCTTTAAACGAAGAAAAAAAAAAAAAAAAAAAAAAAAAAAAGAAATTATTTAATTTAAAGTATTGAAAAACTTGTTTTGAAACTTCAAACGCGTTTATCTTGAAACACGTTTCTTGCTAGCTGTGTATGATTAAGCAAAAACTATTCTAGCAATTTACTTCATATTTGCTGAGTAGTTAAAAAAATATATTTTTCAGGGGCTGACTTCGAGTTTTTTTAAAAAAAAGTTCTCAAAAAGTTTTTACAGCTACTTTAGTCCTAAAAATTTAGGCCTTTTTTTGTATTTTAACTTTTAACAGCCGCCATTATGTTTGTAATTAATTTTTTTGAAAAAACTCGAAGTCAGCCCCTGACATTTGCTTTGGCGAAATCTTACTACTTTTTATTTTTTCGTTTTAGATAAGCCTAACTACAGATATCCTGTACACAGTTTTGACATAGTACTTGATTTGCGCACGTGGAACGCGGAAGTGATGTCATGAAAATAAAAATAAAATTTTTTTTTGTAAAATATAATACTTAACGTCGTTTTTCCCAGTTATTCCGAATCCGTTGAGTGATTAACAAAAAATTATTAATTTAACTATTAAATTTTGTTAAAAATATTTTCTTTATTCATTAAATTAATTTTCCTAATATTATTCGCAAGTTTAATGATAAGTATCTTTTTATTTTACTAATTTACATTTTATATATTATTGTTTTTTAATCGCGTAGTACTTCTGCAGAAAGAATAAATTTAAAATACAACTTTTAACTAGTATGTATTTTATTTATTAAATAAAAAGAAATATATTTTATTAAATGATGTTTATTGCGTTTATTTATGAAAAAAAATTGTAAAGAATAATACAAATAATATTATTAAAGTTTGTGCTTCTAGTAATAGTATTAGTACGCGCGCTGTATATAATAAACAATCAATGTGGCGTCCCGTCTGCTAAAACTGCGTTACAAAATTTTCTTCGTTTAATTACGCAAAATTTCCCACGTATACCTCATATTCGGAAAGTACCAATAAATTCATTAAGCTTTGAACTTTTAATTTATTGCTGTCTCCATTGGGAATTTTGCGATTTGGTAGCAAAAATTATTAACTTCCGGAATTTTCTCCATAAGACTAATGTAATATTTACTTATCTTTGTACCCTGATATCTCAAAATTTTGCACGACTATCGACTATGTGACCCATACCATTGGATTCCTGAGAGTTTCCTCTAGCTAACTGTATATACCTTTATTCGGAATTTTCCTGGGAAGAACGACCTTAAATAAAAGAATAAACAAACATTTACTCAAAAATCTGTAACCGTCTCTTCACAATCCTTACCTAAAAAATCGTCATATTTAGCACAAAGAACCCTTATAAGACATAAATACCTCATATTTATCCTAAAGAAAAATTTAAATTCAAATTTTAAACCGTATATTAATACTATTAAGTTTACATAGTTAAGTAAAAAGACAGCGGATGGTTTTTACATTTTAGCACATATGCTCAAAAAAATTTTTTCGTTATCTTACCAATATATGCGCACTTCATTTGGACTTTAAAAAAAAATTATTTATTCAATTTTTAAAAGAAAAAAGTGTGTAAAAGAGCTTTTGTTTCGGATATAAGTTGAGGAAACACGAGCAAGTAGCTCGCAATGCTGTGTTTATTTCGAAAATTTTCATTTCGCAATTGATTTTCGAAAAAATATTTTCTTAAAAGCTTTTCATACTTATGAATAAAACAATAGGATTTTAAGTAAATCTAAAGAGTTTATCAAAGCTTTTTAAATTAAATAATTTTTGGTTCCTCAAAGAGGAACCATTGTGTTAGGTCAAAATTTGATTTTCTATTTTTTGGCATATAAGCACGTTTTGGGACCCCAGGAAGCTAAAAAACCGGTTTTTAAAAAAAGTCTGTATGTGTGTGTGTGTGTGTGTGTGTGTGTGTGTGTGTGTGTGTGTGTGTGTGTATGTGTGTGTGTATGTATGTAATTGGTGATATTTCACAAACATTATGGAGTTAAGACCTAATTTTTTTTTCAAAAATTTTTTCACCAAAAAAGCTCGAGGTACTTTTTTTTTTTTAATTTGGATGTAATACCTCATTTATTTCCACGAAAGTACTTATATTTGAAAGTATGGTTTTTACTCGATATCTTGAATCTGATAATTAATTTTTTGAAAATTTTTTTCTCCAAAATCTTCGTTACAAAAAAATACATAAAACACCAAATTTATTTTCCGTTTTGGACATATCTAATTTATTTTAATGAGAGTACAAGTTTTAGAAATTTAGTTTATAGTAATTTTTTGTATCCGATCACAATTTTTATTTTTATTTTGATATAAATTATAACACACAAGAAAGAGTGATGGAAATCTTGCCTCTTTTTGACTTCCTTGGATTATTTTGCTCGTTGCTATGTTTATTAAAATTATGTATGCAGCTTAATGAAATTATAAACAATAATAAACAGCCTAAAAATATTAAATGGTTATGTTTGCATTTTAAAATTAAGATTTAAAAGTTATACTGGCATTTTTTAAAGAATCAAACAATTTATAGAATTAAATAATTTATTATTTTGTGATTAATAAAAATAATATAAATAATGTTAAAATCTTGAAGCAATTAATGTGGTTATTTTTTTTATTACAAAATATTATTATTATTATTATTATCATTGTTGCTGAAGATTGGTCAAATGCAAGAAGTAACTGAGAAAATAAATTATAAGAAATTATTATAAATTCTGGCAAAAACTCCTATCTTTTTATAATAATTGAGCGAATATTTGTAATTTTCGCATCGTTACCAACCATTTCGTTGACAAAACAAAAAAATCATGTTACCCAATATTTTAATTATTAAGGGATAATTATATATTCTAATAAAATAAAATTATATAAAAAAAAATAAAATTAGCTTTTTTTATATTTGTCTCTTTTTAATTATGCAAAAATGATTTAAAATCCATTAACGCCGGCGCGACCAATCCATGGACGCTAGAATTTTCACTTTAATAACAAAATGATCTTAATAATCTACTTTACCAGCTACTAAAAACGAAAAATGTATGTATAATTGCATAGTTGTAATCAATAATATTTTTTGTAAATTAAGATTACAGCCCATTGTTTGAGGAACCTCAGTGCCAGCTAGTTGGCAGGGTATTTTACATTTACATAGCTATTAATATTTATACTCCAGCTATTTATTATATATTTTCTAGCTATTTTTTAAATAAGCAAATCTATCTATCGTACGTAATATTACTGGAGTTTATCATTATTTCCTTTGGATTTATTCAGTGTATCAAAAAGACGAATTTCAGAAGTTTTTGATAAATTATTCTACGAGATAAAAACAGCAAGATTTTAATTCTTGATAAAAAGGGTTGTTTAGTTTCAAAAAATCGACGAAATAGTAAATTTTATTTATCGTTAGGGGAATCCCTTGGAGAATAATAGTACAAAAGATCGGCCAAGGACTATTTAAAAAATTTTTTTATTCAAACATGTCAAAATTAGACGATTTCCCCAATCTCAAGGTTGCATCAAGGGTTGCATGTTTTTTTTAAATATTTGCAGTATTTGAATCTCTCAGACATTATTGTTGAAAGTTCTTTATAGAGTCTTTAGCAAATGGTTTTCAAGGTAAAATTCCTAGGGTAATTTTCGTTATAAAGGCGTAAAGCTAATTTACGTGAATTTAAAATTTTTTTCAATGTTAACCTCCTAACCAATTTTCTGATTTCCCGTTAAGTCAGGTGCCAAATGAAAATCTGAAATAAAATTTGAATTTTACGGGAAATTTTATTAAGGTATTGTAAATTTGGAATCTTTTGAAGAACGCATTTAAATTTGAAAATTTAATGAAAATGAAATTATAAATAAAATATAACTCTTTTTTTATGTTAGGAGTCTTTTTTTATGGTTGCAAATGTAAAATACCCTGCCAACTAGCTGACACTAAGGTTCAATATGCCACAGATATCACCGATTACAAGCATGCAATCATACATACATTTCTATTAACTTTTAAAAGTTTTTTTTATTGATCAAAAATTTTGAAAAAAATTTTGAAAAAATTAATTATCAGATTCGAGATATCGAGTAAAAACAGGGTTGGGAAATACGGGTGATTTTGACGCGCATTAACCGTATGCCGTATATACGGGAACAGAAAAATACGGTCCATATTTTTCATAGCCGTAAATACGGAAAAAAATTTTACAAGCCCGTATCCGTATGTACGGGTGAAATGAATATGGGTCCGTACAAATTTTTCTGAATATACGGGTAATAATATACGGAACCCGTATTTTAGACATCCATTCAAACGGCTGAAAAAAGTTTAGGCCCGTATATACGGATCAATTCTATAAGGATCCGTATATCATTTATCCGTATATACGGATTACTGAAATGCGGAACCGTATGTCAGCCACCCGTATATACGGGTATCAATATTATATGGTTCCCGTTTTTAAATTAACCGTATAAGTATTACACCAAAAAAAATATTGCAGTTTTTAAAATTATTTTGTTTTTTTAATTTTGAGGAAAAAATTTTGAAAAAATTAAGTATCAGATCCAAAAAATTACTATAAAAAAAGTTCTTAAAACTAGTACTGTCATAGAAATAAATTAGGTACTACGTCCAAAGAGAAAAAAAATTTGGTGTTTTTTGTATTTTTTTGTGACGAAAATTTTTAGGAAAAACATTTTCAGAAAATTAAGTATCCGATTCAAGATATCATGTAAAAACCATACTTTCAAATACAAGTACTTTCATGGAAATAAATGAGGTATTACATCCAAATTAAAAAAAAAAGGAGTTTGAAATTTTTTGATAAAAAAATGTTTGGAAAAAAAAGTTAGGTCTTAATTCGATAATGGTTTTGAAATATCACTAGTTACAATATTTTCAGATATTAGTACTTTCATAGAATTAAATGAGGTATTAAACTAAAAAAAAAAAAAAATATTGCAATTTTTTTTATTTTTCTTTGTTTTTAATTTTGACAAAAAAAAATTTGAAAAAATTAAGTATCAGATCCAAAAAATTACAATAAACATGGTTCTTAAGACTAGTACTTTCGTGGAAATAAATTAGGTACTACGTCCAAAAAGAAAAAAAAAATTGTATTTTTTGTATTTTTTTGTAAAAAAAATTTTAGGAAAAAAATTTTTAATTTAAATCTAAAAAAAATTTTTTTTAACTTTAAACAAACAAATAATATATTATATATCTATACTGGTTTCTCACAGAAGAACCATTGTGGTCGGTCAAAATTTTTTTTCTGTTTTTTTGGAATATAAGCACGTTTTGAGACCTCAGGAAGCTAAAAAACCGGTTTTTAAAAAAGTCTGTAAGTGCGTGTATGTGTGTGTGTGTGTGTGTGTGTGTGTGTGTGTGTGTGTGTGTGTGTGTGTGTGTGTGTGTAGGTATGTATGTATTTATGTTTGTAACCGGAGATATTTCACTACCAGTATGACATTAAAAAAGTAAAAATAATATTTTATTGACCAGAATTGGAACTGAACTTAATTTTTTATTGTTTCAAATTATTCAAAATAAATAAAACAATACAAATTATTAACTTCGCTGTACCGGTCCCAAGCCCGGGGCCTTCTAGGAGGAAGGAGGAGGGTAGTTCATGCCGCCTTTCTAAGGTTGAACTAGAATCGGGGATGCTGGATATGGCTTCTGGAATATCAAAGGCTGCTCTATAAACGGGTCAATGCCCTGTAATTCTTATAGGGACAGTTGCTGTATGCTCTACACTCTGGTGCATTCTTTCAACAAGATTGCCACAGAATGCTACCCTTATGCATCTTCAAGGAACCAGCAATCAAAGGTGACCCGAAGGGATCTCCCAATTTAATTGCGATTCAAGCAACTTACGGGCCCTGCTTTAACGGTGGTCCTAAGTATCGATGGTTAGTTGAAAGTAAAACTATTCATGGCCCACCAGGGGCACCTTTGGCTCATGAAACTCCTTTTGGATTTGTGTTGTTAGGTCCTACGCAGGTCAATAAAAATCAATCGTTAAAAGTTGCTTGCAACTTGATCTCTTTAGAAAATAATGAGGAATTAGGGTTTGATCTTAGAAAATTTTGGGAATTAGAAAATGTTAGTCAAACTTCTTTTCCCTCTCCGGAGGAACTTGAATGTGAAAAACATTTCGTAGAAACGCATTCAAGAGACAGTTCTGGTAGATATATAGTCAAATTACCAATGTCAAAAAATGAAGCTATTAAATTAGGTCAAACTCGTCCTTTTGCTGTAAAAATGTTGCTTTCAATGGAGAAAAAGATGGAAAAAGATCCAATTTTTGCTGAAAAATATGAAAATAATATTGAGGATTTAAAAGGTATGGGTCATATGGTTAAAATTCCTCGTGATAGGTTAAATAATCCATTGGCGAATTACATATCACATCATGGAGTTTTTAAAATACATGATCTTGAAGGAAAGTTGAGAGTTGTATTCCATGCGTCTCATAAAACTTCCACTGGTTTTTCATTAAATTCAAAGCTACTAACTGGTCCTAAGCTTCAGACAGATTTATGGGCAGTTTTAACTAAATGGCGTTTCTTTAAAGTAGTTTTCAACACGGATATAGTTAAAATGTTTAGGCAGATAAAAGTTAGTCCTGAAAATTGGGATTGGCAGCGAATAGTTTGGCGAGATAAACAAACTGGTTTGATTGAAGACTATTGGATAACAGTGGTTATGTTTGGTCAAGCTTGTTCTCCTTTTTTGGCCTTAAGATGTAAAAATCAGTTAGTTATACATGAGGGCCATAACTATCCTTTAGCATCGATTTCTTTACAAGAAAGATCATATGTAGATGATATTTTTGAGGGGGCTGATACCTTAGAAGAAGCTTTAAAAATTAAAAGTGAATTAGTAAAACTCTTGTCATTAAGAGGTTTTCCTTTATCAAAATGGTCATCTAATCATCCTGATTTGGCTGAAAAATCGAATAATTTAAATATAAAAGATCCTGAAAATATAAGTACTTTAGGTGTTAGTTGGTCACCTTCTTTGGACTGTTTCAATATCAAAATAGATGTTTCGTTAAAATTAGATGAGGTGCATTCTAAAAGATTATTGTTGTCTGAGATAGCTAACTCTTTGATCCATTAGGATGGTTTTCACCAGTAATAATAGTAGCTAAAATTTTAATTCAAGATTTATGGTTACTAAATTTAGATTGGGATGAAAATTTAGCGCAAAATATTTCAAAACAATGGTCACAGTTTAGAAAAGCTCTTCCTGCTCTGGCAGACATCACAATTCCTCGTTGGGTTGAAAGTTTTGAATCATCTAAGGTTGAATTTCATTGTTTCGCAGATGCTTCGGAAAGAGCGTATGCAGCTGTAATTTATGTTGTAATAACAAATCAAAATGTAAAAAAGTCATCAATGTTAATCTCCAAAACAAGAGTAGCTTCAATTAAAAAATTATCAATTCCAAGATTGGAACTTTGCGCAGCAAATTTGTTGGTAAAATTAGCTAATGAACTTATTCCTCAATTAAATTTAAAAAAAGAAATAAAAGTGTTTGGTTGGTCGGATTCATCCATAGTTTTGACTTGGTTAAGTTCACATCCTTCACGATGGAAACCCTTTGTGTCTCATAAGGTAGCTGATATTCAAAATTCTGATCTTAAAATTAATTGGCATTACGTTTCTTCTAAAAGCAATCCAGCAGATGTAGCCTCAAGAGGAATTTCAGCATCTGAGTTGGGAAGTTTTTCATTATGGTGGAAAGGACCATCGTGGCTTGAGCAATCTTCTGATCGTTGGCCAGCAGAAAAAGAAAAAATTGAAGAAAGCAAAGTTAAAAATGAAGAAAAGTCGTTAGTCATAATTAATACCTTAACAGTTTTGGAAGAACCATATCTTTTTAAAAAATTTTCTAGCTTAGACAAATTATTAAGAGTCGTAGCTTATTGTTTAAGATTAATTAATTACAAGATTAGAATAGCTCTAGAATCGTTAAGTCCAGAAGAATTAGAAAAATCTTTAATTTTCTTAACAAAATGCTCACAAAAATTTTCGTTTCCAAATGAATATAATAGTTTAAAATCAAATAAAAAAATTTCAAATAATTCTTCACTAATTTCATTTAAACCTTTTATGGATGATCAAGGATGTATTAGAATAGGAGGTCGATTAAAAAATTCTCTTTTATCATTTAATGAAAAACATCCTTTTTTAATTGCAAAAAATACGTCGTTTGCTAGATTGTTAGTCCGTCAGGCTCTACGCAGGAACATACGAGAAACATTTTGCTTCAGCGCTTTTGGATTGTACGTGGGCGTAGTTATATTAGGTCGATTATTCGAAAATGCGTAATTTGCACAAAATATAATGCTAGAATTTCTCAACAATTGATGGGTCAATTACCAAATTCAAGATTAAAACCTGAGAAACCATTTCTGAGTACAGGAGTTGATTATTGTGGTCCCTTTGCCATAAAAGCGTCGTCGGGAAGAGGTATTAAAACAACTAAAGGGTACATTTGCGTTTTTGTTTGTTTAATTACGAAAGCAGTACATCTTGAAGTCGTCACATCACTTTCAACTCAGGCGTTCTTGGCAGCTTTTGAAAGGTTAATTTCCAGAAGGGGTCAATGTTCAACATTATATAGCGACAATGGAACAAATTTCAAAGGAGCTAGTGTTGAATTGGCGAAGATGTTCTCAAAAGCTTCAGAATTTTACAAAGAAGTCTCTCATGCTATAGTTTCAAAAGGCACATCCTGGTCGTTCATTCCACCATCATCACCACATTTTGGAGGTCTTTGGGAAGCAGGAGTTAATTCGGTAAAATCTCATTTAAGAAAAATAATAGGTGAGCAAAAATTAACATATGAAGAAATGTCTTATGTAAGGTAGAAGCGTTTTTAAACTCGCGTCCATTGTATCCAGCTAGTAACGACCCTGCAGATCTTTTACCTTTAACACCTGCTCATTTTTTGATCGGAGAACCAATTCATGCATATCCAGAAATTCCTTCAAATTCTAATAAACTACAAAATTTATCTAACAAATTTAAACTTATAACTAATATGCGTGATCATTTCTGGAATAGGTGGTCAAAAGAATATGTTCACCATCTACAACAATACAATCGATGGCGAAATCCTTCAGAAAATGTCGAAATAGGAGATTTGGTTCTGCTAAAAGATGAATGTCTACCAGCTACTAAATGGCCTATGGCCCGAGTCGTTGATGTGGTACCTGGAGCTGATCAATTAGTTAGGGTAGCAACTATCAAGACAGCGACTGGTTTATATAAACGTCCAATCGTCAAATTAATTCTTTTACCAGTTAAAGAAGAATAAAAGAAAAATAATAATTGTAAATAATAAAAGAAAAATAATAATTGTAAATAGCAAAAGAAAAATAATAATTGTAAATAGTAAAAAAAAAAAAAAAGAAGTAATTGTAAATAGCACCGCAAGAGAAGATATTTATGTATATTTAAAAATAATAGTTAGCTTTAATTTATTTAAAAAAAAAAATTTTTAGATTAGAATGATAATTCTTTTAAAAAAAATATAATTTTAGATTTTGATGCTTATTTATTTTCTTTAAAATTCATTGTATAAAATTAATTATTAGATTTAAAATTTAAAAAAAAAAGATTATAAAATTATCATTCAATGTCATTTTTCCACTATAAAATTTTTTAAAATAAAACATAATAATGTTAATAAATGTAAAAAGTGTATGGATGTATGAGTGATATTCATTAAAAATTATTATTTGCGATATTAATGTTATGATAAATTCAAATTTTTAAAATTTAAAAATGAATTCAATTTATAATTTAGATTTATTAGCTTCATCGAAATTTTGTAAAACGCGAATAACAATATTTATTTATAATTCATATCTTTTATCAATTCAAAAAAATTAATTCTTTTTTGCTTTTGTTAGTCGCATTTGCGACGGCGGGGAGTATGTTTGCGATAAAACAGGCATATAATTATGAAATTCACCACTCTTTCTGAATATAAAAATAACAATCATTTTTAATCATCTTTTTATAATTAATGTTAGATTCTATAATAATTAAACTACAGAAAGAGTGGGGATTTTGATAATTTATGTTTGTGTGTATGTATGTGCACGCACGAACCCGGAAGCGTGCGCCTTTTTTCTGAGCTCTCTCTTCTCTTGCGACCGGCAAGCAGAGTACACGTTATATTATTCAGTTAAACTCTTTCTACAATAAATTATTCATTATTTTTAACAGTGGAAATATTAAGTGTTTTTTATTCAATCCAGTTTTTCTCCTTTCATTATTCAGTTATTTAATATTCAGTCTAATTTTTCATTTATTAAAGTAATCATAAAACTACAAAACAGGCTCTTAGTATGAGGATTTCCTGCCTAGAGCACAGCGGCGTAGTCCGTTATTTACGTTAGCTGCGAGTCCGGCATATCATTTAACTGGTGTGATATGGTCATAGTGTGAAAACGCGGCTGAAGGAATCGGAGATGCTGGATGGAGCTTTCTGAGAACATCTGGGCCACCCTTATAAACAGATTCTTGTGCCATCGTTTCTAAATAAGGTACTTGTATCATCGTGCACTCTTAACGGAGCGCCACAGAAAGATGTTTAAAAGTACTTTCGAGGAATTCGGCTGGGGGAGTCTACTTTGCGAGGACTTAAAGAAGATCCCTGGAACTTTTGGCGGTAATCCGTAAATGGATTAATCCCCTGTTTCGTGACGGGCAAATAATATCGCAAGATGGTAGCAACCATGGAGGCGAGAGTCCGTCCAAACTGTTAGACTATGGTCGAAATCCTGTTATACAGCGGGTACAGGTAGGGCACAATACCGTATAATATCACCAGTCATGATGGTAAAACCCATCGAATTGCAAGACCAAAATCGGACAGTGTGAGAACATCTGGAACCATGGTGACCGCTGACCCGGTCTGCCCAGCCTAACGATAGAGTGACGCAAGCATGTTCTGTAGGGGGGGGGGGGGTATCCAGAAGATCGGATGCCCTCTCATGAGGGGGTAATCTCATGCCTAGTGCAGCACTTCAGAGCACCTGGGGGCCCCCTGATTTTATGTGATGAATGTTCTGCCCTTACCCCTTCTCTCAGATAAAGCGGCTCTGTTTGGAGGCGACGACCCTTTCCGACCCACTCGTGGGATCCAAAATTGATAATCCTAAAAAACAACCTTTATTAACATAAACCCTGATAAGACTCCTAAGGAGACACCACAGGCGAAAACAACCACTGATTCAGTGAATACTCCTTCCATTCAACCCGGGACTCTCAATGAGAAACCGGCAACTGGGACACCAGGTGGAAGTAACTCATAACTAGCCGATATCTTTAATAAGAAATTGGCAACCCATACTGCGACTCTACAAGGGAAACCAGGTGGAAGTAATCAGAAGTTTGCAAATGGAACACCTCCGGATGGAACAAGCGCAAATAAAAGATCCGGGACTCAAAAGAAAAAGGCAAGGTTAGCTAGAATAGCTAAAGAAAGGGAAGCCCAGGGATATGAAACTCCTTCTCCCATATCTGCGGGATTCAAGAGAGGTAGAAGTGGGGAAGACTTTTCTCCTAATTTTGAGAACCGTAAGAAAAGGGATACGGGATCACCGAAGGCGAAGGGGACCTATAAGCAGGCTCTCGAGAATGGCAATATTATTGGGATAGTGGTTAGAGAATACCCAGACCCTTCGACTTATATAAATGAAGAAAGGAGAGAGCTTATCCAAGAATCGATCTTGAATTACATATTTCAGGACGAGCTTGGGGAGGCTCCCAACTTTATAGACTTATTGCTCATGGCTACCTGAAGGTAAATTATCAAGCGGACAAGGACAAGAAGTGGACAATAGCTGATTTGAAGCCGTGGGAGGGAGCACAGTTATTTTTCACTGACATAAATACTCTCCCCAAACACGTTAAGGTTGCTATCTATGCGAAAGGCAACATAAATGGACCGGACACTCTAAAAATTCTGGCACGACAAAACGGGACATTAAAGACAGATGTCTGGCACATCATAGAGTTCAGGCCAAAGCAAATTCCATCGGGGCCAAATTTGATGGTCGTCAGTATGCCAGAACAGCAGGTGGAAGCCCTTAAGGGACTGGACCTCAAACCTGCCTTTGGATTAGGTAGGGCTGGGTGTGCTATTCTCCATAAGGAAAAGAAGACCTTGCCTGAGGGGACTGACGTCGATACAACTTTGACCTCAGATGAGGTGACAATAATGGAGGCGATGTCCGCAATGGAGACCACCGACACTATTGGAGAAAACCCGGGAAATGGGGATGCTAATCTGGATCCTACTGAGGGAGGAGGGAAAGCTGTTTAAATGGTGGACCTGAAACTCAATGATAATGGGCCCGGGACTACAGGTAGAGGGATCAACATGCATAGCCCTGTGGCTACCGCAAAGATTCCCTTTACCCAGATCAAGTTGCAACACTGCAAAGCAGCAAGTGCACAGTTCACTCGACTGTTTTCAGCGTGGCACACAAGCATTGTCCTTATTCAGGAACCTTGGATTCTACATAATGAAATCAAGGGACTGAATGAGGCTGGTACGGTATTCCGGGCAGACAGTAGTAAATCAAGAACCTGTATTGTAGTCAGGGGATTGAAAGCTGAGCTGGTACCTAGACATAGTAATAAGGATCTAACTACTATTAGAGTTAACCCATTAAGTCCGAAGGCCTTTTTTACGTGTCGATTTGTAAACCGCTTCAAAAAATATATTATATACTAGAAATTATAAATAAAATGATGGTCCCTTAAGTAAAAAGAGTTGCTTTTTAAGAATCCGAGGTCAGATTTTCGATGTAGACTTCTGGAAAGTCAGTACAGCGGGTCAAAGTTGGCCAAAATTATAAAAAAAACGTTACGTAAAAGACCTGATTATTATGTTACAAAACGCTGTTATTTTACTAAAAACCGCTACATTTTCATTTATTTAATTTTTAGAACTTATATTTTCACCACAAGAAAAAAATTTAATTTTGGAAAGTGAAAATATAATTTTTCATTCGCATCCAGAGTCCATATAAAAGTATACTTACACGTATATTATCTTTAATTTTAGCATTATTAACTTTTTCCAACAAATTTTCCTCAAAATTTTCCGTCCGCCATTTTGGAAATTTTTTCTCGCGTTGAAAATATAATTTTTAAACATTGAATAAATAAAAATGTAGTGGTTTTTAGTAAAATTACAGCGTTTTGTAACATAATAATCAGGGCTTTTACGTGACGTTTTTTTTATAATTTTGGCCAACTTTGACCCGCTGTACCGACTTTCCAGAAGTTTAAATTGAAAATCTGACCTCAGATTCTTAAAAAGCAACTCTTTTTACTTAAGGGACCATCGATTTATTTATAATTTCTAGGATATAATATTTTTTTTGAAGCGGTTTACAAATCGACACGTAAAAAAGGCCTTCGGACTTAATGGGTTAAGGTGGTTGGAGATGACGGGGTGGGTAGGGAGGTCGTAGTGGCGTCTTCTTATTTTCCCTGCAGGGACGTGGTGCCTTCGGACAGTCTGAAGGCACTGGCAGAAGATGAAAACCTAGTAAGCTCGGGGCTGATTATTGGATGTGACTCCAACTCGCACCACGCTCTGGGGGGACTAGCGACAGTAGAGACCTTCTGGAGTTCTTAGTAAATAACAAGTTAGATGTTGTGAATAGGGGGACTTTACCTACTTTTTCAAATAGGGGTGAGACCCTTATAGACATAACAGTTTGTACTCCAAACCTAAATGACCTCATTAAAAACTGGCGGGTCTCAGACGAGGAATCTCTCTCGGATCACAAATACATTATCTTTTCTTTGGAGGGTAGTGGACGCGGACCAGAGTACTCTAGGAATCCTAGAAATACAGATTGGGACGGGTACATGAACTCCCTGCACGCATAGAAGCCGAGCGGGTATAATAGAGGATGAGTTTGTCGATCCTATATTCTAGAGTCTCTACCTATAATTCGCAGTGTCGAAATTTCTCATCCGGCATTTTACGGGATGAACTTTCTCTCATCCTTCGTTTTACAAGATCAGCTGCGCGCGCTGATTTTCGTATATACATAGAATTTTTTTTACTTAAATATTATACATGCACTTTGAGTTCGCATTTGTTTTTTCATTTATAATTGTTAAAATTAAGTTTATTAATTATAATAATAATTTTTTTAAAAAAATTTTTAAATTAATGCGAATCAATTATTATATTTAAAAAATTCCTGATACTATACTTAGAGCACTCATTATTTAATTATTTAATATATTTAAAATATTATTTAATATATTTAATATATTTAAAATATGAAACATAATATTTTTTATACATTTTTTAATATTAATTATGATTAATAAATATAATAAGAATTAAATGAAAAAATCAATTCGAAAACACATGAAGCACGTGCACGTATATATTATTATAAGTAAAAAAAATTCTATTTATATATACGAAAATCAACGCGCGCAGCTGATCTTGTAAAACGAAGGATGGGAGAAAGTTCATCCCGTAAAATGCCGGATGAGAAATTCCGACACTGCGAATTATAGGTAGAGACTCTAGAATATAGGATCGACAAAACTCATCCTCTATTATACCCGCTCGGCTTCTATGCGTGTGGGTGAATCGATCAAACAATTTCGAGGTATGGGACTCCAGAGGAAATTGAACTCGCATTAGAAGCTATCGAGAGAGCAGTCATGGATTCTTATAAGGCCAACTACCCCTTGAAGCTCAAATGACAGAAAAGAGGTGACGTCTGGTTCAATAAGGACCTTGACGCTAAGAAAAAGAAGGTTAGGACCCTTAAGTGGAAAAAGTGAAGAAACCCCTCCTTAAGGGAGGAGTATCTTAAGGGGGATCATTGGGTACGGCGCTCGAATTTAGAGTGATTTTTAAGTGGATATAAAAAAAGAACGGTTGGAGGTAATTTAATGAAATTTTTTTTATTTATTAATAATGCATTTAAGAATACAAAAATATTTTTTTTTTTGTTTCTATGACGTCATGCCGGTGTATGAGAGATTATTGAGAGGCACTAAAAAAAAAGGTGACTTGCGCCGTGCAGCATAACCCAACTTAGGATCATCTGAAAAAAAAAATATATATATATATATTATTTTTCTTGAGGCTTAAAGCAAATGATCAACGTAAAGTTTTTTCAAAAATTTTCATTTTTCACGCTGTGGCGGAAAAAATAAAAAAAAAGTCAAAAAAGTGCCCTGTTTTTTTTTTTGTAATCGGTCCTAAAAATTTTCTGGAGCAGTTATAAAAAAAAACGATACGTCAATCCCTGGTAAATATGTTCTTTAAGCAACTGTGAAAAGGGCAAATTAATAGGTTGAGTAGTTTTTCCGTTATTGTGCACGGCGCTTTGAAAAAACACGTTTCGAGAAAAACGCCTTTAAAGTTTCAAAACAAGTTTTTCCATATATAAAATTTAATTTTTTTTTCTGTTGGTATAAGTTATTAGGAAGAGAAGAAAATAAGAAAATTGAAAATCGGTTCAGTAGTTGTGGAGTTATCTCATTCAAAAGATTGAAAAACGCGTTTTTAAAAAATGAGCAAAAATTTTAAACGTCGAAAAAAAACAAAAATATGAGTTGAAAATTACTTAAATACTTAACTGACCAATCTTCTGCGATTCCGGGACCATACAACAATCCTTCAACTTCCTCAAATTCCATCTCTTGAGCAGCATTTTCTTCTCTTAATTCCATTTTCCGGTTTTTAGCTAACTTGGTACTTAAAATGCTGTCTGATGCTTTATTTTGAATATTTTTAACACTAATACACAGTATATATGTTTGTATATAAATATAATATCAATATAATATGATATTATAACAAAAAAAATTAAATTTTAGGCCTATTAACGGTATTCAAGCAGCAGCTGCGTTCAAATTTTAAGAATATACGTCTTGCGGCGCGCGCTATTATGCCTCATAGAATCAAAAATAAAGCGAATTCCTAAACAAAATTTTTTTTCCATATTCTTGAAACGTATATAAATACATTAAAAGAAAAAAAAAATTTTGATTGTTGAAAAAAAATTACCCGTAGATCCCCCTTAAGTGATATTTATTTATGCCAGTATACGAAAGAAATAAGTTATTTAATATTTAAAATGAAGAACATTATTTCATTAAGAACATCTCATTTAAGAACAAAATTAGGATAACTAGATTGTCAAGTTGGAGGGACTTCTGGCGAGGAGTCAAGGACTTCCCCGGAACCACCAGGCTACTCAGGGTACTGTCCAATGGCGGGACCTGGGCTTCAGGTTGGATAAAAGGGCCGGATGGAAAATTCCCCGATAACTCCATAGAGAATCTCAGGCTCATGATGACAACGCACTTTCCCGACTTTAAACAAGAACTGACTACTGAAGCTCCTGAGAGCAGAAGGAGGACAAACAGAGCGGACTGGAAAACAGGCCACGAAACAATCAGCGCGGATAAGGTTGCCTGGGCGATAAAATCTTTTGCACCCTACAATTTGCTATTCAGCGGGTGCCTGGCAATCAGGTACGTACCGATTAGCTGGAGAACGTCCAGAGTAGCCTTCATTCCGAAAGACGGAAAAGTAGGACACTCTGTAGCGAAGGATTATAGACCGATCACACTCATGTCATTTCTCCTGAAAACACTGGATAAAGTAGTTAACAGGAAAATGGACGAGGAACTAGTAGCGTTTCCCCTCGCAGTAAGCCAACATGCTTATCAAAGGGGGAAATCTACCGAAACGACTCTACATGGAGTGGTCATTTACATTGAAGCTGGTATGGAAACATACGGGGCGGTAATGGCCACTCTCATTGATATTGTAGGGGCATTTAGCAATACTCCTCATGACGCCATCGATTGTGGCGCAAAGGACATGGAATTAGCGGATCAATAAGACTGTGGCTGGGAGAATATCTTAAGCACAGGTAGGTTGCTTAGAAGCACGGTTTCTCGAAGTTGTCGGGAAAAGTAACGCGCTGCCCGCAGGGTAGCGTTTTATCTCCGAAACTGTGGTGCCTGGCGGTCAACAAACTCCTTACCACACTCGAAAGAGCAGGTGTCAGGTGTTTGGTTATTCGGATGACATCATGATTCTGACTCAGGGGTCATGGATGGAAGTCCTTATGGACGAAATGCAGCGTGCCTTGCAGCTCTTTGAAGAATGGTGTACCGGCGTTTCCAACGGGCTTCCAGCCTATCGGCTAACCCCGATAAGACCCAATGCATCCTCTTTACGAGAAAACGCATCCTGGATACCTCCAGGAGGCCTATCTTTTACGGCAAAACGCTCGACTTTTCCAAAGAAGTAAAGTACCTCGGCGTGGTGCTAGACGATAACCTGAACTGGAGGGCTGACATAGAGCATGTAACGGCCCAATTCCTTAATGGATACTGGCTATGCAGACGTATGGTGGAGTAACCTGGGGTCTAAGACCGAAATTGGTAAAATGAATTTACGACGCGGTTATGATCCCTAGGCTCACATATGGATGGGTAGTACGGTGGCATAAATCTAACCTCATCACTGAGGGGAAGAACCTGGATCGTCTACAAGCAACGATGCTTAGAAGCATAGTTGGAGCGCCAAAGAACACGCCGAAAACGGCACTCCGTGTGCTTGTCGGTGTTCCTTCGTTCCACATTGCTATAAAAGAATCAGCAGCCAGAACCGCGGCTAGACTACGGGCTCTGGGCTAATAGGTTCCTGGTAGGGGCAAGCACGCTGCGATAGCGGAACTACCCTGCATGGAACTACTGAACAATGGCCTAGACAGAACTGCTGGAGAGATTACCTTTAAAAAGAGGTTCTCCATTAGGATAACCAGCAGGGATGAATGGGCAGACGGCACTCACCCGGATCTGGCTCATACAAAATTCTGGTATACGGATGGATTGAAATAGGATGTTAATACTGGTTCGGCAGCATGGGGTCTTAAAGAAAGAGCCCTCATTGGCTCTGCAGGGCCCCTAGCCTCGGTGTTTCAATCGGAAATACTGGCTATAAAGATGTGTGCGGAGAAGATGCTTCGTCAAAGGACAGAGAGGATGAGAATTAGCATCTGCTCAGATAGCGTGGCTGCTCTCAAAGCTCTGGACTCGATAACAACTTTTTCGAAGCTGGTACACGAATGCAAAACTTCGCTAAACACTCTAGGTAGTCGAAACAAAAATCACGCTTTACTGGGTACCCGCTCACGTGGGCATACCAGGCAACGAGAAAGCTGACTCTTTAGCCAAGAAAGGAACTAAGATAGCAGTCCCAACTGCCATCATCGGAACCCCTTGGTGCGAGGTTGTGTCGGCTATCTCAAACTTAATGGGTAGGGAGAACGCAACGGAGTGGACGGAATCAAGGGAGGCAGGCAGTCCAAAAGGGCCCTGGGTACCACTCCGATCTACTGGTGGCGTGACGAACTACTGAATATTAATAGAATCTACACTCGTGTTGTGGTGGGCTGGATAATGGGTCACTCCGTATTGAACCATCACAGATAGAGGAACATTAACGATATTTAGAACTGCAGATTCTGCAATGAATCGATAGAAACAATCGAACATCTGATCTGGGCTTGCCCAGCGCTGAAGGAATTACGCAGACGGTACCTCGAGTTTTCACTAACGAACACAGAAGATGTTGGACCATTGAAACCTCAGAGCCTAGTGAACTTCATAAGGTCACTCGGCCTTGAGGACTTCATAGGAGGGCGGAGACCATCTGAAAGGGAAGCCTAAGGCGAGCCTGCCACAGGTATACCCAAACTGTGGTAAGATCTCGGTGACATATTTCTATGAGCTATGCCTAATGGTCTATGTGTGCCCTGGTCGATGCACCTAACTGGGGAACCTGGAGCTGGTTTACTGCTGGAAGAACCTGATGGGGGTTATTCTGACCTTAGCTCCGCATTTTCGGAACACTAACACACAAGGTAGCAACCATGCAGTTATTCGGACCCTCGAAGGAAGGGTGACTCTGGGATCATGCTTGCATGGACCAGGATGGACCAACGGGGACTGTAACAGGTGGAGCGCTAGGGGCTTTTAAATTAAGTCGGGTGCTCCGGAGCTTGTCTCCCCCCACCCAGGCAAAAAAAATACAAATTTTGATGTGTAAAAATTTTTATTTTTTTTACCAAAAAGTCTCGATATACACTTACTTTTTTTTTTGGTTCCTCAATTTTGATGGGTCAAATTTTGGTTTTTGATTTTTTTTGCATATAAGCACGTTTTAAGACCTCAGGAAGCTAAAAACCCCTTTTAAAAAAAGTCTTTGTGTGTGTGTGTGTGTGTGTGTGTGTGGGTGGGTGTGGGTGGGTGTGGGTGGGTGTGTTTATGTATGTATGTAATCGGTTATATTTCACGAACATTATGGAATTAAGACCTAATTTTTTCTTTTTAAATTTTTTTACCAAATAATCTCCAGGTACTTTTTTTTTTAATTTGGATGTAATACCTCATTTATTTCCATGAAAGTACTTATATTTGAAAGTACGATTTTTACTCGATATCTCGAATCTGATAATTAATTTTTTGAAAATATATTATCAAAACTTTTCGTCACAAAAAAATACAAAAAACGCCAAATTTTTTTTCTCTTTGGAAGTAGTACCTAATTTATTTCTAAGAGAGTACTAGTTTTAGAAAGTTCGTTTATAGTAATTTTTTGGATCTGATACCGAATTTTTTCAAACAAAAAAAATTAAAAAACTGCAATATTTTTTTTTTTTTGGGTGTAATACTTCATTAAGTTCCATGAAATTACTTATATTTGAAAATATGGTTTTTACTCGATATCTCGAATCTGTTAATGAATTTTTTGAAACTTTGTTCCAAAATTTTTGATCAATTAAAAAATCTTTTAAAAGTTAATAGAAATAATATATGTATGATTGCATGGTTGTAATCGGTGACATATCTGTGGCATATTGAAGTATTAAGCTCATTGTTTGAGGAACCTTAGTACCAGCTAGTTGGCAGGGTATTTTAATTTGGATGTAATACTTCATTTTTTTCCATGAAAGTACTGATATCTAGAAGTATCGTTTTAACATGGAACATGTTTATAGGGAGGGGGTACTTCAGAACTTGAATATTAGGGGGGGGGGTCGAATTTATCCTATTTAGGGGGGGGGGGGGTCAAATGAAACTGAGAATAATTAGGTAAGTATATATATAAATAAATAAAATACTTTTAAAAGAGTTTGAAAAATCTGGGCTTAAAGACTTAGGATAATACAGGTTTATGGACTTAAAATAATACCGATATAGTGACTTGGAATAATTCAGGTTCAGGGACTTGGAATAATTCAGGTTTAGGGAATCAAAACAGTTTGGGTTTAGAATCATAACCTTTAGAAGCACGGGTGGGGTCCAGCGAACCCCATGGTAGTTTTAAAAAACATGGCATTATCCTAAATCTATAATGTCACTTTCTCTAAATGTTTGGTGATTCATTTTGGTAGTTGTATTACTCATCTACAACTATAAAAGCCCCAGAACTTTTGTATTGGTTGATATTTATAATAATAATGAGTAAACAGTATAAATACTGTTTTACGTTCCAATTAATTAAATAAAATTAATTTGATAAGTTTATTATGAATAATAAAACGATCTACATGGAACTAAAAATATATAACTTTTTTCATTATTGTTATCATGTGTTTCTGAGGACTGAGCCTCCCTTTGTCACACAGAATAATTATTGAAAAAAAGTTAGATGGTGTAAAAATTTATTTTTTGATGTTAAAAATGTTTAAAAAAATGATTTAAAAAATGAAAAATCTGATTGTCCATTTCGACTCTGCAAGAAAACAGGGTGAGTCTCGTCAGTGTAAAACCCTGTTTTCTGCTTTTTACATATGAACAAACAAAAAAAAAAAAAAATTGAAAAATTTTAGAAAATTTTACAAAAAATATTTTTAAAAAAAACAAAAATGAAAAAAGTTATATATTTTTAGTTCCATGTAGATCGTTTTATTATTCATAATAAACTTATCAAATTAATTTTATTTTGGTTGATATTTATTGATATTTGATATTTATTTATTATTTTGATGTGTAACAATTTTTATTTTTTTTACCAAAAAGTCTCGATATACACTTTTTTTTTGGTTCCTCAATGAGGAACCATTGTGATCGGTCAAAATTTTTTTTTTGAATTTTTGGCATGTAAGCACGTTTTGAGACTTAAGAAAGCTAAAAAACTGGTTTTTAAAAAAAATCTGTGTGTGTGTGTGTGTGTGTGTGTAACCGGTGATATTCCACAAAAATTATGGAATTAAGACCTAATGTTTTTTTCAGAAATTTTTTTATCAAAACAATCAAACCACTTTTTTTTTTTTTTAATTTGGATGTAATACCTCATTTTTTTCCATGAAGTACTTATATTTGAAAGTATGGTTTTTACTCGATATTTCGAATCTGATTTTATTCATTTTTTGATAATTTTTTTCTCAAAATGTTTTTCACCAAATAATACAAAAAATACCAATTTTTTTTATCTTTATGGACGCAGTACTTAATTTATTTCTGTGGAAGTACTAGTTTTTGAAATATCGTTTATAGTAATTTTTTGGACCTGATACTAAATTTTTCCAAATTTTTTTCTCAAAATTTTTGTCGCCAAAATTTTTTTTATTTTAGGACGTAATACTTAATTTTTTCCTATGAAAGTACGAATATCTAGAATTATCGTTTGTAAAGGATTTCTCCATCCAATACGTAATTTTTCGAAATATTTTTTTTTTTTAATTTTTTACATAAAATAATTTAAAAAATACCATAATTTTTTTTATTTTTGGACGTGCTACCTCATTTTTTCCCATGAAAGTACTAATATCTAGAAGTATTGTTTTTACTCGATATCTCGAATCTTACAATTTATTTTTTGATAATTTTTTTCTCAAAATGTTTTTCACCAAAAAATACAAAAAATACCAATTTTTTTTTTCTTTATAGACGCAGTACTTAATGTATTTCTGTGGAAGTACTGGTTTTAGAAATATTGTTTATAGTCATTTTTTAGATCTGATACGTAATTTTTTCAAAATTTTTTTCTTAAAATTTTTGTCACCAAAAAATACAAAAAACGCCAAAATTTTTTTTATTTTAGGACGCAGTACTTAATTTCTTCATATGAACGTACGAATATCTAGATTTATCGTTTTTACTTGTTATCTCCAATGCGATACCTAATTTTTCAAACAATTATTTTTTAAAATTTTTTACAAAAAAAAATTAGAAAAAAATAATTATTTTTTTTTTTGTTAGGACTTAGTACTTAATTTCTTTCTCTGAAAGTATGAATATCTAGAATTATCGTTTGTAAAGGATTTCTCTATCTGATACGTAATTTTTCGAAATTTTTTACATAAAAAAATTTAAAAAAACACCATAAATTTTTTTCTTTTTGGACGTAGTATTTATTATTTAATTTATTTCTATAAAATTACTAATGTCTAGAATTAACGTTTTTACTAAGTATCATTTTTTTCCTCAATTTAAACATAGCAAAAAATTTTTCTTTATTTCTACAGCTGGTATAATTATGTCTTCAAGATATAACTACACCAGCTACATCAAAAACTGTCTAGCAGACATAATTATCATAAAAGAAGATTATGTACTAGTGTAGAAAAATCTTCTTTTTTTTATGTAAAAAACCTAATTTTTTCTATGAGATGTTAAGCTAACAGCATCAAGGAAAAGAGCATTCAAAAATCATTCTTAGTTTTTCTTATGACATTATACTTTGTTAGGTAAAATAGACCGCTGAGAACATTTTGTTATTGCTAATGAGGAACCATAGTGCCAATTACTCCAAATTTTCGAGAAAAACGGGGTTGTAATTTAAAAAAAATACATGTATTCTTATGAGACAAATTTTTAACCTGGATTTTTAAGACAAAAATAAAATAGTGCATGAATAAAACCAATGACATTTTAAACTATACAACCTATATTTAGATGAAATTTTGCTGGATCCTTGTATAGCCGTGCAAAAACTGAAGATTTCCGCGAATAAAAATATTGTAAAAAAAAATGTTTTTAATAAAAAAATTATGCAAATTAAAATCAGTTGTAAAAGTTAAAAAAATTTTTATTAATATTTTGATTGTTAAACATTAAATAAAATTTTATTTCTCGACAGGATCAGGAATTATTTAATTTAAAAAAATAATTTTTAAGGTAATTTTCTATTTGATCGCTCGGTTTTTAAGCAAAATCAAAAAAATTAGTTTACTGGAAAACGGGAAGAGATAATGGAAAAATTTTTGAGGGTAAAATAAAGGAACTATAATAAAGTACATAAAAAAAAAATTTTTTAATTTAAAGTTCACGAATTTTTGCCAGAAACCGGTGATAAAAAATGTTTGGAAGCACAAAAGCATTGTAAATTATATGAGTATGGTTATCGTGTGAACTAAAATTTTTAATTTTGGCCACAAAAAAAAATTATAAAAATTTTTTTTTAAATTCTGAAAAAAAATCACTTTTTCACTTCTTTTTTTGCAAAAATTAAAAATTTTAGTTCACACGATAACCATACTCATATAATTTATTATTCTTTTTTTTTTTGCTGTCAAACATTTTTTATCACCGATACCATTAGCTCTTTCCGGCGAAAATACGTGAACTTTACATTTAAAAAAAATTTTTTCATGTACTTTATTAGTCCCTGTATTGGACTCCAAAAAATTTTTCTATTATCTCTTCCCGTTTTTCAGTAAACTAATTTTCCGATTTTACAAACCGAGCGCGACAAGTAGAAAGTTACCTTAATTATAACCGGAAGCTTACTCGATTAATGAAGGAGCCAATCGGGAAGAGGTACATCGCCACACACTCTGCTCGACCCTGTGGCGTGTCCTGGCCGACCAAATCTTATAATCCAAGAAAGGAGGTAAATTTTTTGGTAAAATGAAGCAGTAATTACTGGCAAGTCAGATCAACTTGAAACTTTTTGCAATTTGTCAAGAAAGGTGTCTAGTTCAGAAGTAAACAAGTTTGGTTGGTTGCCCTTGGTCCCAAATGTGGCAAAAATTGGCCAAACTGTTATTTTTGGACAAAAATAAATAAATATTTAATATCACGGGCAATATTAAAGGAATATTGGTGAAAATAGGTACCAGGGGGTTTTTTGGGTCGCTGATTACGATTTTAATGTCAGAAATTTCTCAAACACCCTCTAAACAGTAAAAACTACCCTTTTTTAGGGGTTGTTTTTAAATATTTTGGAATTTTTGCTAAAATTACCAAATGAATGCCATTTTTTTTGAAAAATTAATGAAGATTTATTTTTTTTTTATTATGGCCTGAAATTGAGATATAAGGTTTAATAATAGGGGGGTTAAAACTACCCTCAGAAGAAGAAAAAATATAAAAAATATGACCTCCTTATTTTTTTTGTATTTTGATCAATTTTTTGAAAAAATTGTATCGTATATTTACTTTTATGGAATTAATTACACCCCTCCCCAGGGGGGGGGTGAAAACTACCCCTAAATTTAAAAAAATGAAAAAAACGTTATTAAATTTTTTTGCACCTTTTCGATTTACAGCCTAAAAAGTAACAATATTTGCAACCCTGGGCGTGAAAAGTACCCTAAAATTAAAAAAAAATTGATTAGGCCCCGATACTGAGATATAAGGTTTAATAATAGATGAGTTAAAACTACCCCCAGAATAAGAAAAAATACAAAAAATATGACCTTCATTTTTTTTGTATTTAGATCAATTTTTTGAAAATATTCTATCTTATATTTACTATTCTAAATTAATTCAACCCCTCGCCGGGGGGGGGGGGGAATTACCCTAAATTTAAATACCCTAATTCTAAGTCCCTAAACCTGAATTATTCCAAGTTCCTAAATCAATATTATTCTAAGTTCATAAACCTGTATTATCCTGAGTCCTTAAGCCCATATTTTTCAAAGTCTCCTAATTATTCTAAGCCTCGTTTGACCCCTTCCCCCTCCTTAAATAGGACTAATTGGATCCCCCCCTTAAATAGAACAAATCTGACTCCCCCCCTAGTTCTAAGTTCTGAAGATTCCCCCTTACTATAAACATGTCCCACGTTAACATTTTAAGAACCTTTTGTAGCACAGTTTGTGATTCAAATTACCCCCCTCTCCCCAAAAATTTTCTAGATCCGCCACTAAATGCACAGTGATTTTTTTTAAAGCCCAATTCAAAATACCCTTCAAAATAGAGCTTATAGCAAAGAAACTTGCCTTAAGCCAAAAAAAATAGTTTTCAACTATTACAATCCTTATTCTTTTTTACCCCTTTATCGAAATTATTCTAAGTTTGGAATTAAAAATAATTTTAAGTTCCTAAATCAAAATTATTCAAAGTCCCTACATGAAAAAAATTTTCAGTTGTAAATCTAAACTCAAATCATTTTAAGTCTATAAATTGAATTAATTCGAAGTTAACCCCCCCCCCCGTAACGTGCTTGAAAAATCCCCTGCCTATAAAGATTTGTCGTGTAAAAATGTTCCATAAAATTAAATATTTACACTTGTATTTACACGAAAAAAACACAAATCTTTGATTTTTGTGCCTTTTTCATTACTTACTTTAGGTTTTACGGCAAATTTACATCTGAAAAAAGTCGGAATTTGAAACTTTACAGCAGCATTATATTGAGTTATCATCTAAACATATGGTACTGTATGAAAATTTATGATAAGACTTAGAAACAGAGGGACCTAATCGATTAACTATAAAAATTTTTTGTAATTGCAAAAAAAAAAGGAATTTTGGCCATAACTTTTTTTTGGCTAATGATAACGAGATGTACAATGAACCATTTTAAAGCTAAGGTTGACGCCAAAATTTCATGCCATATGCAAAATTTCAATTGGATCAGCCATTTTTCTTTAATTTCGCCCGACAAAAAAGAGCATTTTTCGTTATAAACATAAAATAAGCAATTTCGAACGGCCAATTCTGCTTGCAGACGACAAATTATAACCAAATCTTGAAGTACAAACAACTTAAAATACATGCTAAAAAATTTGGCTGTTTAAAATAAATAATGTTCACGCTGCTGGCCAAAAACTGAGAATGTTTTAAAAAATACACGATTTTACCCACCTTTATCAGGCCAAAACATAAACAATAATTACCCGATAGGGCTGAAAATTGCTGGACATATGTAGGAACAAGTGTTCTGACTTTTCACGAAAGGATTTTTTTTTCGAAGCAACTCAGCCCAGATGGCGCTAAAAAATTGGCATGAAAAATTTTGGAAAAAAAATTATTTTGCCCATAACTTTTTTTCTGGTTATTTTAAGCGGTTCTAGGTGGTCTCAAAATTTTCCCAATTTCATCATCTTGAATAATGATAAGAATAATTTTTTTTGTGAAAGTAATATTTTTCCAGATATTTACGCCAGAACGATCCGGTTTCTTCATTTTTCGTTAAGCAACCATTTTTGCCTTGTCATATCTCCTTTAATATTAATCGTACGCAAAAAAAAAAAAAACCGCTGTCTTTGTCAACAAAAATACTTCAAATTAGTAATATATAATTTTTTTTGTAATTCTACCAGATTTCAAATAAAATTAAAAAAACTGAAAAAAAAAAAATTTTTTTTGGCAAAAATCACACTTTTTATTGCGCTATAACTCGGAAGGGGTGCATTTTTATGAAAAATTGCAATCAATGTTTTTATCTTAAAATATGGTAATTTATCGATTGGTTAGGTTATTTTTTTTTTCAACCCCCCCCCCCAATGAGTTCCACCCCCCCAGCCCCCCACCCTTTTGGCAACCAACGGAAGTTGTTTACTTCTGAACTAGACATCTTTCATGACAAATTGCAAAAAGTTTCAAGTTGATCTGACTTGCCAGTAATTACTGCTACCAGATTTTACCTCCTTTCTTGGAGTATTATAGAGACCCATCTAACCAAATCCTGACCAAATCTGATAGAAAGCGCCATCTATCATAAAAAATCTAATATATAAACCTAACCTAGTCCAACCTATGATGCATCCGTAGAAAACACATTTTCTTATTTTAATTAATTACATAGACATATGACCCTCACTTAGTAATATTGTATTGTCAACGAACACGAGGTGAAAAATTGTATTTAAGTACAAAATAATAAACATGTTTATTTTAATTTTTGTAAGTCTTCTTGAGTTTTATTTGAATTATTTATATGTTCAGAAGTAGATAATTTACATATAAAATTTACTTCTATACATAAATACATCGCACATGTATAACGGTGCCGACGACGACAGAAGAGAAATATTTATAGGTATATATACACATAATAATTATAATATCAGATAATACACACATATTATATCCAAGAAAAACAAGAAAAAATAATAATCATGGACTGTAGCTCCATGTTTAATAATAAATAGCTGCCTACATATAAGAGTACAGGAATATAAATTAGTGATCTCAATTCTCAATTTTTACAAAAAACAGGCGCGGCTCTTTGGTTACACTTGTCGCATATAATGTAAATAATTATAAATGCATAATATTAAGTAATATATTATCAAAAAATTTGTGTAGGCAAGATGTTTATTTATTGAATTTATATATGTATGCATTTACATATAAATAAAGCATTTTTTATTTTGGAGCAGCTAAGAATATCAAGAGCTAAGTTAAATACTATAAAGAATGTAAATTTAAAATACGGAAACAAATATAATTATAGGCTGTAGAGGAAGAAGACAAGTTATTGAAAGTGAAATAAGACAAAAAGAGAAAGATTTTTTTTTTAAGGTATGTGAATTAAATAGTAACTGTTGTCCTCCTTTTATATAGGTAACAAATTAATTTCTTTTTTGAGTATCATCACTGACAAGCGTATGTGATAATGAAAATTTTATAAATTTTCAAATTTTATTTTTAAAAACTGTTTTCTTCAATAAAGAGTTAAAAATAAATATTTCTACTTATTAGAACTCAATATTTATTCTTATAGTAAACAAGCTTTTAAATATTATTCAACATTAAATGTATAAAAATATTAAATTTGTGAATTTATTTTTACAGATTAAGCATAATTAATACAAATATTCCAAAGAAAACATGAATAGCTCAGAATATGAATTTACAAGAAATTCAACTTTGTTGTTTTTCTTTGAAAGATTGATGGACAAAGGTGGTCCAAGATCTTTACATGACTTGAGTTGTCAATTTGGAGCTAAAGGTTTCACAAAAGAAATGCGGCAAATAGCAGGTGGTTCACAAAGTGGCCTTAAAAAATTTTTAGCCCAATATCCAGTTTTATTTTCTATTAATGAAGATCAAGTATGCATAAATACTTTACAGTCTGATGTTGAAGAAGTTGACGGCTTAAAAGGTTCCAGTCGTAATTATGCCCAAGAAGCAGTTGAATATTTTTCAAATAAATTATTACAGTATGGTGTTGGAACTGAAGTACCAATAAAAAGTTTATTGGGTCATCGATCTCAGGCATCACCAGAAGTCAGACATATCTCAGGGCAACATTTTCGAGAGTTCAAAGATTTCCTTATTAAATATCCAGAAGCATTTGTTGTTATAGATGATAATGTTATCTTAAAAAAATATGAAGGTATGAAAACCCAACCTTTTAAGGAGTTAGAACCTGATACTTCAGTTGACCCAGAAGTAACCGCCAGATTACTTGATTTTTTGGTTCAATCTTTAGAAAATAAAGGTGTTGTTGTAGTTGATAAGTTATTTAGTTTATTAGTAGATAAATTTTCAGAAAGTCAGTTGATGTTTAAGACACCACAAGATCTTTCTACATTTTTAAAAATGAGCCCCAATGCCTTTCATGTACAAAGTAATAATGTGACATTAATTGGTAAACCAAAACCTTTTGAATCAAAAGAAAAAAATTGTCCAAATAAAGAATTAAGAAATGAAAAGAATGATAAATTTGAAAAACTGGAAAGGAATCATAATCATATATCGTATACTGCGGCTCCCTTACAATCAAATTCTCAACCAGACAGTCTTACTTTTAATAGTTATTCAACAAATTCTTTAAATAGTGCAGAAAATAATCACACGTTATTTCAACCAGTGACACTACAACAACAAACTTTAAAACAAAGAATTAATAATTTATTAATAAAAACATTAGCAGAAAATACAGAAAAAGATAGAAGTTTACAAAATGCTGTTATTGGAGAAGCTTTGAAATCCAAAGTTTCCCAACAGACTAGAGTAATAGTGAATTTTAGAGAAAGTTTGCAAGTTGTAGAAGACATAATGAATCCACGAAAATTGACATCAGATAAAAAGATTGTTGTGTCATTTGATTGCGAAGGAATAAATATTGGCCCTAAAGGAACGTTAACTCTTTTACAAATTGGCACAATATCTGGACAAATTTATGTTTTTGATTTAATAACATGTCCAAATATGGTAAAAGCTGGAGGATTACAAAAAATTTTAGAAAGTGACCAAGTTATAAAAGTAAGTTTTTCATTTAAAATTATGTTTACTCAATAATAAATAAATATTTAAATTAAATTTATTTTAGGTTGTGCATGATTGCAAGAATTGCAGTGTTAATTTGTACAATCAATTTTCAATTAAACTTAACAATATTTTTGATACTCAGGTACAGTAAAAGATAAAAATTAAAATTAAAAAAAAATATTTTATTTATTTATATAAACTTTAAATTTTAAATAGGCTGCTCATAGTGTCATAGAATATCAAAATACTGGAAAACCTGTCTATAAAGTAAAAAACGCTAATCTTAATACATTATGTGAAATCTATGATTTGCCAACTAATAAATTAAAGGATCAGATAAAAAATATATATAGAAGAGATTCTCGTTACTGGGCTAGAAGACCTTTAAATAGAGATATGATTGCCTTTGCAAGTAGCGATATTCAAAATTTGGTTCCTTTAATTTATAATGAAATGTCAAGGTAATAAAATAAAAATAATGTATATTAATTACAAATTTATACATTTAAATACTTTTCTAGAGCAATGAAACCAGAAATGCAAAATTTATTTAAAGAATTGTGTGACGAACAGATGATGATGCACATAAATCCTGCAGAAGTTAAAACAAGAAAGAAGCAACGTAAAATCCAAATGGAAGTTGCAGATCTAAGAAAAAAAATGAATGAGACTATCGGAAGAAATATTGTACTAAGTAATAGAGAAATTAGACTTTTACGTTACCTTGAACTAACTAAAGAAGAAAAAGATAAATTGAAAGGCAGTTATAAAGTAGCAAAAAAATTAGAAAAACTTGAAAACATGGGGCAAGATAAAAATGATTCCAGTGATGATGATGATGACGATGATAAAAATGACGATGCTGAATACCCGAGTTTAGATAGTTATACTTCAGAGAATTCTCACTCTGGTAAGCAAAGAATATTAAAGTTATCTATAGAAGTTAACATTTTTTATTTTTTTTTTGGTTTTTAATGAAATTATTTTACTATGAAAATGCTTATGATACTTCAGCGCAACCGAGACAGAAATCCTATCAAATTCTTGTTTTTTTTTTTTTTTTTATATTAAGTAATTATTTACACAATTGCTTTCTTAAAAAAACAATTTTAAGTTTTGATAGATTGTTGAATTGCTGTAAAAAAAGTATAAAATAGTTTTTAAAAGACAATAAATAATTCAAATGTAGAGCAAGTTTTCCAATTAGCTTATATCCTATAAGGGTGTTGATTTTACAATCTGTTATGCTGTTAAGCTAAATGCCGACTCTAATTATGTTTTTGTTTTTCTCATTTCTCTTAGCAGTTTTTTATTAATTTATTTAAAATAAAAACTAAAAAAAAGAAACAAATATGGTTTCAAAATTTCGAAGTGAAACCATTTGAAGCTAAACAGAGGAATTTATGTTTTGGCCAAGTCCAAATAAAATTCATTACAAAACTAGTCAATAGGCTATGAAATGAATATTTATACATGACATTTATTTGGCATATTATCCTATTTTTAACTGCATGAGTAAGGTACTTATATATAGTCAGTTTTAACAGCAACATTTTATAGGATGAATATTCAACTCTTATTTTAAGCAAAGGTGAAAAAATGTTGACACCAGTGATATGAGATATTAATGCTCTAAAGTTTTTTGACTATGGTGCTTATGGTATTTTTTACATGACTATTGGTTTATAATAAATGTCAAATATTTAAAAATTTAATTTTAACAGTAATATTTTTTGATGAAATTTTAAATCAAAATGCAACTTATTGTTAGTATACTTAGAAAAGACACATCTTAAAATGTGATATTTAAAAAAAGGTACTGAAACTAATGTTACAGGTGGAGTAGTATCTCCGAGAAATTCGGAAACACCCAGTTTAACAGAATCCATGCAAATGGTAGATGAAATTTTAGCAGATAATCAAATGGATGGTTTAGAAAAAATAGAAAGATTAGAAGCAATTTTATCAGCGGTTACTGAGCCTTCTTCAAATGATGTAGATAGCTTAGACAGCAGTAGATGTTCCCCCACAAAATGTACATGCTTGTGCCAAGGTAATAATAAAATTTCAATAAAAAAACAGTCAAAAGATGCATTGTGCCAGACATTAAGTACTGGAGATATAGTCATAACGAGAATATTTACTGATGATGAAGAAAATACTCCAAAAAAGTAATTTTCATAGCTAATTCATAAGTTTGTTGCCTAATTTTATAAGTTTATAAAAGCAAAATCAAAAATAAAATACATTTAGGTAAATAGGAATTAAGTTATACTTTTTATACAATATGACAAAAAGTCATAGAAATGGTTGATTAGTTTAAATACGTATAAGTATGTGCAATCAAGATAAAATAATTTTTGAACTTTAAAAATGTGATATATTATAGGAGTAGATTAATAAATGCGTATTTTTTGATCAATTTTCCTTTAACATGATTTTTATATTATCTTTTTTTTCAAATTTCATTTATACTTTTAGTTGATTTTGACCCAGCTTTTGCTGTCAAAAATACTTAAAAAAAAGACTAAAATTTGTTATAAAATCAAGCCATTAAAAATTTTTATACACCGATTCTATCAATATCTATTGTAAATAATTTTAGTCAATATTAATAATCAAATTTGCTTTATATACAATATATTATTTGTAAAAAATATTTACAATGTTACATATACATATTAATTAAAGACATATTTTTAAAAACAAATCATTCTTTAAATTATTTAAACAACCCTTTCCTTATAAAACGTCATTGTAATGCGACTTAAATTAATACCAGCCACTAATGTAACAATATAAGTTAACAATACAATAGGCATAGTTGCTCTAAGTATAACATACGTTTTTTGCAGTATTTCAGCATCTGTAATATACAATAATTAAATTTTTTAGAAAACATTTTATTTTTTTTATTTTCAATTCTTACTTGTATAGCCTAGGAAAGTTATGTAAATATAATAACTAACAGCTATGAGCCAAAAAGTATTTCCAACAAATCGAGCAAAAAAATAATCTTGGCTTATTAACGCAGAGTACAAAAAAAGTTGTACAAAGTGTAAGATGACTAGTGGTGGAAAAAAAGCATTCAAATGAATATCAAATGCATATCCCCATTCAATGTCTTGAGAACGATCATAACGCATGTACCTATTTGTTATAACCCTGTAATGTAATTAACAATTAAATTATAATTTTTACAAAACATTTTTCAAATTAAAATTTAATACCAAAATATAGATGCTACTATAATACCCATTCCAATGCAATCAACAAATGTAACATAAAGTAAAAATTTTAAAAATTGAAAAAATCCAAGTCCTAAAACAAATGCAAAGCCTATTGATGATATACATAATGCAGACATTAGTAATACAAGGAAGGCTGGGTCATCCCGAGCAAATTGAGATTTTGTTTCTAAAATTAAAATGAACTTTAAAAAAGTTTTTATTTTACTTAAAATAATCCTGATTAGCCATACTAACGTTTTCTACTTTGAAAATTTCTATAAACCTTTTGTGGACTAATAAATAAATAAATCATTTGCCAAGTTGCAAATTCAAAATCCATTTGTTCAAATTTTAAAAGTTTCCTCAAATATTTATAAAATTTTGTTGCTGCTCCGAAGCAATTCCGCCTATAAAATTAAGTATTTAAGTAAATGCAAAAAGAACTTGAAAGATGATAAAATTTACCTGTGAATTGCTGGCATTGGCAGCGAAGATGAACTAGATCTTATAGATATGGTTGGTGAAGTACATCGACTTACAGGAGGAGATGTAGAATATTTCATTTTTTATGATTTCAATTGACTAATTGTATAGCTTGTAGGTAATAAAAAAGATTACAACAGAACATTACAAAAAACAACTAATGTTTATAGATGTTTTATATATCTCAGATGACTCAATTTGTTGTTTTTTTTATCAACTCAAAAAAAAACTGTAAAAATAAACGGCAAAAAATAAGAAATATTTAATTTGAAAAGCATTAAATTTTAATTACAGAGTAGAGAAATTTTGAATATTTGCTAAAAATTTTAATTTTTTTGTTTTTGCAATGATGTTATGCTATACCACAAACTAACAAAACTAACCACGCACACGGTGTATATATGTATTCTATGATGTAACCCCTCCTCTCTTTTAACACATGAACATATACATGAAAGTTGTTTTGTTGTTTATCTTAATAATCGAAGTCGAATGAATACGACTACTATTCGATATTTCGATTTATATAAAGTAGGAATTTTTAAATTCTCAGAACTCCAATTCGCTTATGAAAGTACCTGCCCATAACATAAAACACTTAAGGCAGTAATATTAATTATTAGAGATAAATAATGGAAATCCAAAAAAGTTTGTAAAATTATATTCATCACTAAATTATTTTTGTACAAAATGTATATTATTTAATAATACCTCTGACTATTAAAAATTTAAGGAAAAGATACCTTTAATCAAGATGACATTATGGTTTCAAGTAGTACAAATCTAAATTCTCATGCATCTTACTGTTCCAATAAAAGTAGTAATGAACCAAGTGTTTCATCTCCAAAAGTAAACATAACGTCTATTTTATCAAGAGTACATAATTCTGATGTTTACTTAAGACCATTAGGATTTAATCCTGAGTTATCTAAATGGATTCATTCAACAAGTAGTATTGTTACAGCAATTGAACTGCCTGTAAGAATAAATAAAATTATAATTTAAAAAAATTATTATAATAGGTTTCTATTTCATATTCATTATTTTATTTCAGGAATTCGCAGAAAAAATTGAGTATGAACAAAAAAAATTAAAAAATATCCAAATTGATATACTGGAAAATTTTTTCAACGCTTTTAATAAAATTCCTATAGAGCTACTAAATCAATTTCCAGGATTTGATGCTCAAATATTTCAGCAATTGCAACTTTTAAACCAAAAAGTTAACATAAAAATTAATCAATTTGATCGAAGATTACAATGCCTTGAAACAGCCACAGAATCAGAAGATGATTTAAAAAACAATGATGTAACTTTTTCACTTTCTCAAGACTCTTTTATTCAGCAACTAAATACTCCAATGAATTCACCGAATTCTATTTCAAATAAAAAAACAAGTGAGAAAAAAAATTTTCTTTCAGGAAATTATTTTATTAGCAATGATGAAGATATTATTTCTATAAAATCTAATGACTCTCAAGAATTTAAATTATCACAATTAACTAACAAATCAAAGACTTCAAAAAAAAGCCAAAATTCTCCGTTACTGAATAGAAGTGCATCGTATGGAAATAGTTTGATTTCTAATAATGAAAAGAAAATAATTTTAACAAAATCTATTAGTTCTGTTATATTAGACAATATATATAAGAATAAATCTCTGAAAGAAAATAGTTCTGTTAGTTTTTCAAACCCAGATTCAAAATTAAATGAAAATCAAGTCAAATCAATTAGTAGCAGTTCAAGTACAACCTCTTTACAGAAAAAAGATTCGCTTTTTGAATCATTAGATTTGGACACTACTGTAATAGAAAAGTCTTCTTACAAAGAATGCAATTTAAAAAATAAGTTAAATGAATTAGGAAAGTCACATTTTGAAAATCTTGGATACAGTTTGCTTCAAAGCCAAGAAAATTCAATGAACCATTATTTAAATAAGGAAACTTTTTATCAAAATCATTTAAAATCAGATGAATATTTTTCTCAATCTAATAATTATGCAGCTAAAGTAGATGGTGAGTATACAAAATAAAGTTACATTTTAAAGTTAGAAAAAATTTGATTTTAAGCCCCATATATTATTATATAAAATTTACATATTCACAATGAACTTATTTTTTTTTTCATAATTAATTCATTATTAAAATCTATCTTTTTTTAAATTTTATCTTTTGCAGATATGGAAGCAGTCTCAACATCTAATTTTCAAATTCAAATGAAGAAACCTAGTAACTTTAAAGTCAAAGAACCATCTCAGATTCAAAAAATGTTAAACCCAGTTGTTAAAAACAAAATATTTACACAAAAAAATTGTTTAAACAGTGAAAAAGATAAAGAAATTTCAGTTTTAATAAATTTTGACGATTCCTTTCAATCTTCAAATGAAAAAAAACATAAATTTTCTAAATCTTCAGATTCAAAGCCACAAACAGCCAAAGTATCTGGAATATTTCTTAATCAGAACAAAAGTGAAGATTCAAATAGAGATGAAATCTCAAGTAGCCCTTTGTGCATGGCAGATCTTGAAAGTTTTGATTTCAGTGAAGTTAACACTGTTCCAATCCAAAATAACATAAATGTATCAGTTCGAGATTTTACCCCTTTTGTAATTAATGATGATGATAATACTTCTGGTATTAAATATTTGAAAATTAATGAAAAAAATATTGAACTTGATAACATTTCACAGTTTTCGTGGAACACAAATGAAAGATTTGGTAATACATGATGATACTAAATATTGCTTGAATTTTTAATTTCCGAAAATTCTTGGAAATCAAAAATTCAAGTACAACATTTTTATGTGGTATTGGTCTCCAGATAAACATAAAATTATTAAGTTTAAAATTTATAAAATTTATTTTCAGGTCCTTCTGATAGTTTTAAACATTTTACAGCTGAAAGACATAAAGAATCCTTATTGAATCAATCGTATGATCTTTCTGTTCTTGATAAAAAGTACAAAAATAATAATACTGGAATACAGCAACTAAAACAATCAAATAATATTGAAAATTGTTACACTGATTTACAAAATCATTCAAATTCTGAAAATGATACTTCATTAAGATTTATTGGGGATATTAAAAATAATGGAGCAACAGGTGAATTTGATTTAGACTATAACCATTCCAAAAATTTAAATGATGTAAGATATTATTAGCATTTTATTATTAATAATATTACATAGTTAAAACAATAATATTTATAAAAAAAAATTAAACAATTTATAATATTTAAATTTAGGTTTTCAAGAATATTTTTGGGCTGCACACTTTTCGACCAAATCAACTACAAGCTATAAATGCAGCAATAATAGGATTTGATATTTTTGTGCTAATGTCGACTGGAGCTGGAAAATCTTTGTGCTACCAACTGCCAGCTGTGATTTCAACAGGAGTTACTATTGTCATATCGCCTTTAAAAAGCTTAATTATTGATCAAGTCCAAAAACTAAAATCCTTAGATGTAAATATTAAATAAAAATATTAATTATTAGTAAATTAATATTCAAATCTTTTGGATATAATATAATACAGGGATTGATTTTCTGGTAGTTTGGGCCCTATAGAATGCAAAAAAAAACGTGAACACGAAATCGGCATGAATGCCAAAAAGATTTTGCCACTTTTATGTGAAAACCCGTGTTTTTCGTATCTAAGCTACCCTTAATTTTCAAAATAACTTTATAAAGGTAAAATATTTACCTATAGGTAAATAAAATTTTACATAAAATTTTTTTTTGTAGTCGCGGCCTCACCAATTTTTTTTAAATCATTTTTGGTGCTCATAAAACGTATTTTGTCGCAGAATAATGCACATGCATATAAGAATAAAAAATGTTTTTAATTATGTAAAAAAATGGTAATGTGGACATTACTATGAGTTTTTAGGCGCAAAAATATGTCTTATAATTTCACAACTGTTTGTCGCAAATTTCCGATTATAATTTGCAATTTCACAAAAAAATTATTATTTAAAATTATTTAAATTATTATTTAATTTATTATTTAAAAAATTATTTCACAAAATTACAATACAAAAATTTTGATTAAGCTAAGTTTTGAAAAAATTTTAACTCATTCCTTTTCGATTGTTCGTTTTGCAGGTATGATAATTTAAAAAAAGAGCCTCAATTAAGGTTTTTTTTAATAAAATCATATTTTATTACTATCTTCGTCGAGTCATAGGTATCTCGGAAAGGTATAAAGCAAAATGGACGAGTGAAAAATTTTTCGAAACTTGAAACTAGTACAAAATGTTGGAGACCTATAAGACTTATGAGAGAATCGGTGATGAAAAATTGCGGTTTACGGCGTTTGAAAGGTAGAACTTATACGAAAAAAACGAGACCAAACGGTAGCATTTTGGTAGAATTGCAATGTGACAGCGTTATTTGGAAAATTGCCTAAAAACCCTATCTTATAGCATTGTTATAAAATTGAGCCCTGCGTTTCTCGGCCAAGAAGGCGCGTAGGAATAAACGGAAGGAGTTTTCGGTATTTTTTCAACATATTTAAGTCACTTATTGTAATTTACAATCCAGATGTTTCGAATATTTACGATTTTTTAAAAAAAGGGGTGTTTTCGGTGTATAAGGCCTTAAATTTAAGGTATTTTCGGACTCTGAGGACCTCATTTTCGAGTTTAGCGACACCGAAAACATATTGGAAGTATAAAAAACGTATTATGAAAAAAATTTTTGTCGTTCCCAATAATTATCGGTATTAACCAACCACTTGAGAGCTACCCTGGATTTGTGCGACCCCTAAATTGTTCTCAAATGAGCTGAAAATTGGTATGGGATCATTTTGTCACCTAAACTTCAACATACTTCAGGAAGAACATTTTTGAGCACTTTTCTTTTGTTGTGAACAACCTTATTAGAAAACCTTAGTTTTAAGCACAATTTTTTTTATCACATTTTTTCAAGCACACGTTTCATCGAACACAAAAAATTAAGCACAAAAAAATTAAACACAGTGTTTTTAACACATGAAATTTAACACATAAATTCAGCAAAATAATTTTCAGGCACAAAATTTATTGTTAAAATTTCTTTTGTCTGAATTTATATGTTAAATTTCATGTGTTGAAAACACTGTGTACAATTTTTTTTTGTATTTAATTTTTTGTGTTCAATAAAAAGTGTGCTTAAAAAAATGTATTATAATGTTGGTGTTCAATTTCGTTGTGTTTAAAAAATTTTGTGCTTTAAACTAAGGTTATAACCTATATCCCCTATTATATAATTTAAAATAATTCATTTTAATTAAGTAGCTGAAATTTTCAATATTATAATAACAAATATTTTTATTAGGTTCCTGTAAGTTTCATATCTGGCGATGCACGTGCTCGTCAAATTGAAGAAGTTTATCTTGATTTAACCAGTGTCAAGCCAGAAACTAAACTTTTATATATTACACCTGAAAAAATGTGTGCTTCCACCAAATTGAATGCTACAATTAATTTGCTGTATAGGAGAAATCTTATTTCTAGATTTGTTATTGATGAAGCTCATTGTATAAGTCAGTGGGGTCACGATTTTCGTCCAGATTACAAGAAACTAAAAGTTCTCAGACAAAAATTTCCAAATATTCCTATTTCTTTGTTAACAGCTACAGCTACCCCTAGAGTCAGAACAGATATTCTTCTTCAGCTTGGAGTAACGGCACCTAAATGGTATATTACTATAATTTATTTTATTATAAATTTATTAAAAAAATAGATTTATCTCAAAAACTTTTTATGAATGAAATTGGTTATTAATTTTACATTTAAGAACAAATTTTTCAAAACCAAAAGCTTGTATAAAACAGAACTTCCTTGAACTATCTTATGCTTTTTTGAAATGTACAGTATATACTAAAATTTCTAATAATTTATTTCTAATAAAGTTTCAATATTAGTATAGTCTAGTACTATAGTAGAGGAAATTCTTACATCAAAATGAGGTAATTGGCCGATTTCCACCGCCAATTAAAAGTGACCAAATTTTTGTGAAAATCGCTTTAGTACTACCTTAACTAAAAAGTTATGCTTTCAAAACTTTTTGGACGAACCCCTTTTTGGGTTAGTTTGCCCCTTTTTGGGAAGATATAGTATACTCCACCGGAAAATTACTCCATTTTAGAATTAACCATTTAACTTTTGACACATGGTTTTGCCACAAATTTTTTGAAATCGTTTTGCTTTGACACGAAATATAAAAATTATAATCAAGGTTTTACACAAAATGTTTTGACCAAAAATAATTTTCACACAAATATTTTTGTTATTGAATTTTATACCAATAATATGACTACCAGTAATCTCCACCACAAGAAAACTGCATACAAATTAAAATATAAAGTTTTTTTCTTCATAAAATAATAATTAACACATAAATTTTTGACACCAATAAATCTTTTGAATTCATTTTGATCACCAAAAATAACACATTGAAATAGTATGTTGTTAAAAAAAATTTTGAAGATTTATTGGTGTCAAAAATTTAAGTGTTAAATATTCTCGAATGTTAAAAAAATTTTAACATTTAATTTGTATGCAATTTTCTTGTGGCAAAGATATTGGTAGTCATATAATTGGTGTGAAAATACATAACAAAAATTTATTTGTGAAAAATATTTCTGGTCAATATATTTTGTGTGAAACCTTGATTATAATTTTTATATTTCGTGTCAAAGGAAGACGAGGTCAAAAAAATTGTGGCGAACTCTTGTGTCAAAACTTAAATGGTTAATTCTAAAATGGAGTAATTTTCCGGTGGGGTATACTATATCTTCCCCTTTTTGGGGGTAAAAAAAAATTGTTTTTAAGAAATTAGAATCGATTAATTTTTGCATTTTAAAAAGAAAAGGTGAATATGAAATTTTTAATTAAATGTACCCCTTTCAAGTTACAGCCCTCAAAACTTTGATTTTTTTGATTTTAATACTCAGAGTATGGCGTAAATACTTCACGCCATACTCGTATTAAAATTTTAAAATAAAAAAAATCGAAGTTTTGAGGGCTGTAACTTGAAAGCGGTACATTTAATTAAAAATTTCATATTCACCTTTTCTGTTTAAAATGCAAAAATTAATCGATTCTAATTTCTTAAAAACAATTATTTTTTACCCCCAAAAAGGGGCAAACTAACCCAAAAACGGGGTTCGTCCAAAAAGTTTTGAAAGCATAACTTTTTAGTTAAGGTAGTACTGAAGCGATTTTCACAAAAATTTGGTCACTTTTAATAGGCGGTGGAAATCGGGCAGGGTATGTAACTATTTCCTCTACTACTATATCCATAGTTTTCTATATACTATAGAGGACGAATAGTTTATGAAAAATTATTATAGATATCTAGGGCAAAATAAGCCTATATTTTTTACCCTAAGGAGACGGCTTTTTTGCCCATTATATGTAAAACAATGTTTTAGAACACGGGATAAAATAAGGGGTTCGACTTTTGCATGCTGTCTGCACTCGCTCGCTACGCTCCCTCGTGCATACAACTGCATGCAAAGCCAAAACCAATATTTTATCTCTTGTTTAATAAATATAGCTATTTATTAAGCAACTTAACCATGATACCTTACAACAGGGCTCGTAGCAAATCCCTGAAAGTCCCTTTTAACATGGAACATGTTTATAAGGAGGCTAAAAATAAAGGGGGAGGTGAAAAGTGTCAGATTTAAGGGGAGAGAGAGTCAAATGTGTAAGATTTAAGGGGGGGGGGATCAAATGGGACTTAAAATAATTCAATTTTGGGGCTTAGAATAATTTCGATTTAGGTACTTAAAAATCTTAAAATAATTCAGTTAAGGTACCGGATCGAATTGGAAAGGCGTTTTTGAAGACATTTTTATTTATTTAATTTCTCAGCCCCTTTATTAGTTATAAGTTTAAAAATTTTTTTATGCATTAATGAGGTATTTATATACATAAAAAAATTTTTTTTTTAATTTTTATAATTAGTTATATTTATAGAGGGCACCAAAGTACAGGTGCTGAAAATCCATGCGGTCCATTGCGGATAGTTAATCTCAGGATTGGCATGTCCGAAACAAAAAAATCAAAAAGATTCTTAATAAGTGATGAGTCTCACAGGGCAATCCACCTAAAATAGAAAAAAAAAACCCAAAAAATAAAAAAATGGGAAAGCCGGAAAAAAAAATTGTAAAAATGGACGTTTTTTTTATCCTGTTAAGCTTGATAAAGACATATTTAAATTAATTTTTTTATTATTTTATGGTAGATTGCCCTGTAATATACTTTAATAAAGAGAACGCACTTAAGTTTTTGAAAATCGGCCCAGCCAATCCGGAGATTAACTATCCGCAGATTGAAAAAAGGTAGTTTCGAGATAATCACGTTTGAAATTTTTTTTTGTATTATTTCTTAAGTATTTCGAACATTTAGAGTCGTGTAACATCGTTATAAAGCAGAATTTTGCCTAAATATTTTAGGAGGGAATTTTTCATGTTATAAAGAGTTAGAAAAAAAATTAAAAAGAATTTTGAGTTTTTAAAAAATCCAATTCGATCCGTTACCTTAAACGAACTTAGAATATTTTTGATTTAGGGACTTAGAATGATACGCGTTTAGGTAATCAGAATAGTTTGGGTTTATAATCTTAACATCTAGTAAAGGTGATAATTACAAAGTATAAAAATAGCAAATTGTATTGTAATGTTGCGTAACATTTATGCATTATATTATCAGGGTGTCTACAGACCCTTGAAATCCTTAATATTTTGGAAATATTTTGGAAATCAAAATAGGCCCTTGAGATTCTTGAAAACTTCTTGAATTTAGAAAGATTATTTAAAAAATTCTGGAATTTTTCGTATTAAAATCTTTTAGTGTAAGACTATCTTTTTCAAAAAGTTGTTTGACTTTACCTCAAGTATTATAAAAATAATATATTTTAAATAAGCGCGCAAATGTCAGAACATATACTCCAGTAAAGAAAGTAAAATCTGGAAGGACTAATTAGAGGCAAATTGCAGATAAGGGTTGTTCACAAAAAAAAAGTGCTCCAAAAATGTTCTTCCTGAAGTATGTTGAAGTTTAGATGAGAAAATGATCCCATGCCAATTTTAAGAATTTTTCTAAATTCTAATTCGTTTAGATATACGAGCAAATAGTATTTTTAATATTAAAATTTTGAAATTTATTGAATGAATTGAAATTTTGAATCATATTGAAATTTTCTTGTGTAGAAAAATGGGCGATAAAGCTCTTTTGGGATAAGGTAAAAATAATATGCTTATTTAAATATTATTTATACTTATTTAAAATTAAGTATTTTTGTTTTCATTTTCATTATAATAAACTTAAATTTTTTAAAAAAATGTTTCTATATGTATTATTCTATTTTCAAAAAAAAATAGGTCCCTTTTTACCCTAAATTTTTGAGAAATAGGGCTATGAATCCTGCAATAGAGATAAAGTATTCCAAAAGCACTGAAATAGAACGCGTTTCTTTCATTTTACAACATTATTATTATTATATTAATTAATTTGATATAAAAAATTTCATTACTCATTAAAATTTCACAGGTTTATTTCAAGCTTTAATCGTCAAAATCTTCATTATAGTGTTATTCACAGAAAAGGAAAATCTTTCAGTGATGAAGTCATTGGGGCAATAAAAGCTAAATTTTCATCAGTTAGTGGAGTTGTTTATTGCATAACACGTAATGAATGTGATACCTTAGCAAGAGAAATGAATTTAAACGAAATTCAAGCATGTAGTTATCATGCAGGTTTATCTGATACTCAACGAATTGATGTACAAGGAAAATGGCTAAGTGATGAGGTATTTTATTTTTATACCTTTTATTAATATAATTGAATTTAAATAATTACACTGGTTGCCGCTATCAGGATTCCGGTTGTGAAAGCCGGAAAAAATCTTAAGATAAGGTGGTCAACATTTAATTAAAGCAAACTTTTTTCAAGTGTTTTTAAATTTTATAATGTTATTATAAATGAAATTTCTAGATAAAAGTCGTTTGTGCTACAATAGCATTTGGCATGGGCATCGATAAGCCTAACGTAAGATACGTTATTCATGCTTTAATGCCTAAATCCATTGAGGGCTATTATCAAGAAAGTGGTCGAGCAGGAAGAGATTCTGAAAAAGCAGAATGTATTTTATTTTACAATTACAGTGATATGCACAGGCATAAATATATGATAGATAAAGAAGATTCTAGTGAAGATGCTAAACTTACTCATCTGAATAATTTAATGAGGATGGTAGCCTATTGTGAAAACCAAACTGATTGTCGACGTGAAATACAGTTAAATTATTTTGGCGAATTATTTGATCGAAAAAATTGCATATCTAATAAAGCAACTGCTTGCGACAATTGCAGAAATCAAGTAATAGTTTCACAATTTAAAAAATATTAGATTTAATTAGTACACTAGAAACTCGATTATCGGACCTCAATTATAATGATCCGGGATCAACTGGGATCAATTTTAGTCGAAAAATAATATTTTTTTCAAAAATTATTCTACTAGTCACGTAAAATGTTTAACTTTGTTTTTAATTTATGACTTTTTGTCTCAAACGTCATACCAATATGCTTTGAATTAGGGGGGAGGGGTGTAGAAGCTAATAATTTAATAATTATATAGTATGAATTTGTTTAGTATAAGAATTAAATCGTTTCTTATTTTAAATTGTATAATAGAAAAACAAATAACAATTTTTTAAAATAAGGCTAAAAATGTTTTTATTTTTACAAAAAAATTTCATTTGGGGGGGGGGGGGGCATGACCCTTCTGAAGACGTGCCTGTTTTAATCTCTCTAACATATTTTTTTATCTCTATAATATGAGTATTTATTCATTTTCAGATATCCGGTTCGGGCTTCCCTAACCTAATCCGTATAATCGAGGTTCTAGTGTATATGCTTACAAAAAATATTAATAAAAATAAAATTTTTAAAATAAAATGAACATGAGATAAAATTTGTGAAATCCCTGGTTGCCGAACTATTTTTGCTAAATTTTTGTAGTACCTGCACCTAAAATTCCAAAATTCTGTGTATCTTTAATTTTCGTTTTTCTCAACTGCAAAAAATTTAATCAATATATCAGAGGGCTCATTTCACAAAAAGCACTCACTTCAAATTGTTTTTTTCGTTATTCTTGAAAGTACTTTTTCATAGTCAAATTTACAATATATTGCAATATATTTATTTTTTCAATCAGGGTAACGTGAAAAAAATTGAAGTTACTGAAAATGCGAAAGAACTTTTACAATTAATTCAAGATTTAACATCAGGGAGCAGTAGAATTACTGCCCTACAAGTTGTAGATATTTACAAGGGCTGTGACTTACGAAAACTTAGAGATAATGGTAAAAAATCTTTTTTAGATCTAATTTAGTACGTATAATAATTTTATTCAAAAAATTCTTTCAAACAGGTCTCAATAAGCATCCTATTTATGGTAAAGGAAACAAAATGTCAAAATATGACATTGAGCGCTTATTACATCAATTAGTAATTGATGGTTATTTAATTGAAAAAATGCAATTAAATAACGAAATAACGTGTGCTTACGTTTACTTGGGAGCAAGAGCTGATGAACTTCTAACTTCCAAAACTAAGGTACCTATATACTTATTACGAGTCTTAAACTGGCACTTAAAAAAATGCTTTAATTTTTTATCATACTGACCATTCGTTAAAAATAATAATAGACAATTAAAGACTTATTTATTTGCTAGAAAGCTTTAAAAAAACTTTTATGCCGTCAAAACAAATTTGAACTATACATGTAATAGGCCTTATCTTTTTTCTTTTTGGTTGTAATATTTAGTTTTTTATGAATTAATTTCTAGTTTTTACTTAAGTTTTAATTTTACTTAAAAATCGCTTTTTTTAAAATACCTAATTTTTTTCTGTGGGATTTTAAAATGAAAATTATTAACAAAAAGTTCGTAAATTTTTTCATTGCTGTTTTGAATTTTAGCGCTAATAACTTAGCGGCCTTTTTGCTTATAAGGGGCACTTAATTTTGCCTAATAACCCAGATTTCAAATATCTTTTTAAATGATTGACAAATTATAGTGAAGCTTTTATGTTTCAACATCCATGTTTCGCCACAAATTATAAAAGCTTTCTACAAATTAAAAAAAAATTATGATTTATAAATGCTTATACATTTTATTTTTTTTTTTACAACTTAACTTGGACAAAAAACTTTTAAAAAAATTTTGAAAGGACATCGATATGACCCGTGCTTTCTGGTAGTTTGAATCTTCAAAAAACCGAAAAAAATCGCGAACTAGAAATCGGTGATAGGTGCCAAAAAGATTTTTTCACTTTTATGTCAAAAACTGCCTTTTTTCGTAACTGAGCTACCCGATTTTAGAAAATTTTTATTTTAGGGGTTTTTCACGGTATTTTTCGGTATTTTTGTTTAAAACAAGTTAAAACAAGTTCAAAACTAATAGAAAAAAGGATTTAGCATCGGTTTTCAGCAATATTTTGACATTTATAAGCTAGAAAACCTGTTTTTATTTTTTGCTTTTTTTCAAATTTGATTTTATTACTTTTTCTTGCATCTTAGGCTGTTTTTAATCTATGTAAGAGTTAAAATGGCAAATATTGATAATTTTTAGTCCAAATTAATTGTTACATACCATTAAGATGCCCGAAAATAATTTTTTTAATGCGCTACAATTATAGAACCCCTAGAGTCCCAATTTTTAAATTTTTGTTAAAATGAAGTAATTACACTTTTCTATCTTAAATATTTTGTCTATTTTATTTTTATCTCATAAAATATATTTTATTATAAAATATATATTGCAGCTAGCGTAACGTGTAGAAATTTCTCTTTCTTGTGTTTTAGACCAAACTAGTTGGTGGACTTCTTTAGTCATAGGAAGAGCTTTCAGTATTGGTAATTTATTTTTTATTTCTTCAATATTTCCTTGATTTATTAAAAATGTACCTATTAGACTTTAACTATCAATTAGATTTTACTATTAATGTATAACAAGTCAAAAATTAGATATTGCATAAAATTGAAAAAATTGGTAATTTTTGACACATAAACGTGTAAAAATGAAAAATATTTGGTCATATAATCATTAATGGAGTTTTATTTGCTTGAAAAAATATATTTTATGAGATAAAAATAAAATACACAAAATATTTAAGATAGATAAGAAAAATTACTTCATTTTAACAAAAATTTAAAAATTGGGACTCTAGGGGTTCTATAATTGTAGCGCATTAAAAAAATTATTTTCGGGCATCTTAATAGTATGTAACAATTAATTTGGACTAAAAATTATCAATATTTGCCATTTTAACTCTTACATAGATTAAAAACAGCCTAAGATGCAAGAAAAAGTAATAAAATCAAATTTGAAAAAAAGCAAAAAATAAAAACAGGTTTTCTAGCTTATAAATGTCAAAATATTGCTAAAACCCGATGCAAATTCCTCTTTTCTATTAGTTTTGAACTTGTTTTAACTTGTTTTAACTTGTTTTAGACAAAAATCCCCCGAAAAAAACCGTGAAAAACCCCAAAAATAAAAATTTTCGAAAATCGGGTAGCTCCGTTACGAAAAAAGGCAGTTTTTGACATAAAAGTGTAAAAATCTTTACATATCTAGGGCAAAAAAAGCCTATTTTCTGCCCTAGGGAGACGGCTTTTTTGCCCATTATATGCAAAGCTATATTTTAGAACACGGGAAAAAATATTGGGTTCGACTTTTGCATGCTGTCTGCACTCGCTCGCTACGCTCGCTTGTGCATACAACTGCATGCAAAGCCGAAACCAATATTTTATCCCTTGTTTAATAAATAGCTATTTTGGCACCTATCGCCGATTTCTTGTTCACGATTTTTTTCGATTTTCTGAAGGTTCAAACTACCAGAAAACACGGGTCATATCGATGTCCTTTCAATTTTTTTTTTTTTTTTTTTTTTTTTTTTTTTTTTTTTTTTTTCAGTTTTTTGTCCAAGTTATTTTTTTTACTGTCATTTTGTAAATAAAAACTTATGCATTTTGAAAAATTTATGATTTCGATTTCTTATATATTGTAAAAAATCTTTCCCAGATTATTAGATATCCAAGATTTTTTACCGTTTAGTTATTTTATTATCTATATTGTATTAAACTTTTGGCTTATATTAGTTGGAGCATTAAAAAATCTAACTATTAATATAAATTTTGACCTGTAAAAAATGGCCCTAAATTTTTGTAATTTAAGTACTCTCAAAAATTACAAGAAATGTTTACTGCACGAGGGTAGTTTATTACCGTGCATTTATTTTAATATTTTTCTTTGTCATAGATATATCAAGAGACAAAATCTGGTGATAGAGCTGTCGCAACAGTCACTACTTTAAAAGAAACTGATATTGAAGTTTCAAAAAATTTGCAAATGCGATGTTACACAGAATTAAATAAGGTTATTAGTGAATTCGCAAATTCTTTGAACGTTTCTATTAACTGCATCATGAACCCAACAGCAATAAAAATAATGAGTGAAATAATGCCTGACAATGAAGAAGAAATGTTAAAAATACCTCATGTTACAAAAGCTAATTTTGACAAATATGGAAGATATTTACTTGAAGTCACTCAAAAATATGCAGCTGAAAAATATTGTAAGTAAAATACTTTTAAAAAAATATTGTAACTTTTACACTGTTCTCTAAAATTTTTGATACAAGCATTTTAAAAGGTCACCAACATTTATTTTGAAAAAATACATACAGTTGTTATATTCACAATCTTTTAAATGTTTAGCCATATAATTTCCATTACTGATTCTTTTGACTTACATTATCTCAAATTTTTAACATAATTATTGGAACATACAGGAGCTATTTTTAGTTCCTCAAATAGTATATTAATTAAGTATCAGAGTCTAAAATTTTCGTCCATGGTGCTTACGTAATCTTTTATCTGCTTAGAATGAGAGCAGAGAATTAAAACGAGTTTTACGCCCATAGGAAGAGCAAAAAAGGATCTTCATTATTGTTAAATTTTTTCAATCGTTTTTATATGATAATTAAATGTTAAATTTGTATAAACTTTAAAGTTAAATTTAATGCCTCTAAAAAAATATATTTTTATTAATATCATTTGTTTTTTTTTTGTATTGGCATACATGCACGATAATTAATTTTACCGAAAAACACCAATCAAATATTTTTTCTAATTTAACGCAGTAGATTATGAAATTATATCTTTTCTGATTCTTATTTTTTGCAAAGTTTTCATAAAATTAAATAAATTAAATAATAAAAAACTTTAAACATATTTAATATGTATTAACTTTATTATTTTTATTATTATTAAAGCGCCATCCGACGTACAATAATTTTTTTAATTACAGTGACGTTGGATGATGGAATTGGAGATATTAATTTGGATTGGGCTGCTAATGCTAATGATAATGATGCTTTAATAGAAAATTCACATAATCTTGAGGATATAGACTTATCGTACCTTGATTACGCCAATAATTCTGGCAAAAGAAAAAGAGGAGCAGCAAGGAGTAGACCTAATAAACTTAGATGCACCGATAGTATTTCAGCAAGAGGTCAACAAAACAAGTAAAATTAATTTTATTATTTATAGCCTTATTATTTTATAAAAGTATTTATAATTATTTTATTATTTGTCTTTATTGAAAAGTCGAGGAGCTGCGAAAAGTACAAGAGGTGGTAAATCAAGAGGTAAAACTACTTCATCTGGAAGACAAATGACACTGACAGGATTAGGAATGGTGGAATTTTCCCATAAAAAGCCATTTAGTAATAGTGAATAAATATGGTTCAATAAAAAAGTTATTAAATTATTAAAACGAAATTTAATGTTATTTTTTTTTTTTATTATTTAAGTTGAAAAATTAATTTCAAATATTAATTGTATTTTAATTTTTTTAAATATAATATATATAATATTAAATTATATATTTTTCTTTCTTTGCCATAGCTTTTAATGATTTCATATAACCGTTCCAATTTTTACATCTTAAAACTCGTATATACTAATATGTTTATTATATCATACTATTTTTATATTCATTTATAAATTATAATATTAAAAAAAATTGATTAAGCTTTTTTAATCGTCATGATTGACCGATTCTAATTACTGAGTTTCAACGTATTTGGTAATATAGTTTTTCAAAAAATTAATTACTTAAGATGGTTAAGTATGGAATTTATTTCTACAAAATAAAAAAAGCTATAATTTTGAAAATTTAATTTTACAGTTAGTTTAAATCTCGCGCAAACACCGCGGCATAGTATTTTGAATCATTCGCACTATTACCCGTATTAAACTAAGGTATCAAACAAGTCACGTAAAACAGTTTTGATTTATTATTGTCCAACAAGGCCGTAACAATAAACAAAAGTATTATTAAAATTTTTTTAAAAATTGGACGAAACAAATATTAAAATTAGAAGCTATAGGTTTGATTTTCTAAAACAGATTTAAGTTGGTCAAAGGGGACGGGAAATATAATTTTTCTTATTTTCAAACAATTTCAAACAGTCATTTGATCAAACTAGGGGTCGCTGCATTTGACGTGACCCCTATATAGTATCAAATTCCCAAAATCCCAAACCCGAATTCTTGATGAAAATATACTTCTCATTCCCCGCTTTTTAAGGTAACATAAACTTTTTTCTACTATGTATGACCTGGTATGACATAGTAAATTTGAATGGTTTGAACAGAGATGGCCTCTGGTTTGAATTATCATATTTATAGACTATCTCTGTTCAAACCATTCAAATTTACTATGTCATACCAGAGATGAGTCTCTGGTCATACATAGTAGAAAAAAGTTTATGTTCGTACCTTTAGTACAGTGTCGTGTCGTCGTGTGTCGTGTAGTATATCTAAGTATATCCAGTTATCGGTGACACAAAACAAGGCGCACAAACCTATATCTTTGAAGAATAAAAGTAAAAATTTTAAATTATTGTAACAATATTTTTATTAAAATTATACATATAATATTCAGGTACGCAATTACGCATTAAAATTGGAAATAACCTACTGCTGATTAAAAAATGGTCGATTCATTAGAAAATGAGTTTTCTTTACAAAGCGAAAAAATATATTTAAATCATAGCCAAACTAAAGCTGTTCAATTGTATGTAAAAACAATTTTTCCAGACTTTAAAGTTTTATTTAAATTATTTGCTTTAAATCACAATTGTTATGTGGAGTTTAGCAAAGATGTTTATTATGAAATTTTGGATAACGCTGATAAAATAACAGTAATACTGCAATCTCAAGAAGAAGAAAGAATTATAGAAAACGATGAACTTATTGTATTTACAGAAAAAATGCATGGTAAATGCGCTGTTTGTTTTCAAAATGCAAACAATAATAAAAGAGTGAATATCTTAATAGAAACATTTAGAAAGTTAATAAGAAAATCTGGAAAAATAGAAGAATGTTATTCAAAAATTTTTCAAAATGTTAATTCTACAGCAAAGAAATATAGAGATTTCTTAGATGGAATAATTTTGAAAGCTAAAGATTGCAAAATTACAAATTTTGAATTCAATGATTATCTTTTGCAGAAACGTCAACATCTCACGATGCTTTGTCATGCACAAGATGAATGCAAAGTTGTGCATGATTTTGAAACGGATTCTGAAGACGAATCTGAAGATGATTATTATGGAAGAAGGGGCTATTATGATTAGCTGAAAATGATTTCAGAAAGTTTTTATTGTGTTTTAGATCAATTATCATCATACCTGTAGGTATTTAGTTACTTCAATAAATAGAAAATTTTCAATAATGGCACATTTTTTATTCATTTAACAATAAATATACTTATTTAACTGTCTCAGAAAAAAATCAATTATTTTTTAAATAAAATAATAATAAAAATAAGTTTTAATTTTAATTATCTATTTTGGATACTAATTAGCAGAAAGAAAGAAATAAAAATTTTGTTTACCTTATACAATTTAATATTTTATTTTAATTCTGATGTAACTAATTTTTTATTTATTAGAAATAAATTAATTTTTAAAAGTTTTTTAATAGTATATAATACTTTTATTAATAAGTTTTTAAATATTTACATTCACATAAATACAATAAAAATTATAAATCTCTATTAAGATTTAACTTTTCTAGTAGTAAAAATTTTTTAAATTTGCATAATTTACTATAATGATTATAAAAATTAGTTATTAACTTAAAATTTTTTAAATCTTAATTTTCCTTTTGCCACGATGGTCCAGGAGAGTTTTCAGAATTTGAACTTTGGCTAAAAATAAAATAAAATTATTTTTTAAAATATAAATTCTTATAGGCAAAAATATTTATAAACAAACCTTGAATTGCTATCATTAAAATACTTCATGTGCTTTGATTTTTTTGCATTACCTTGCAAAATACGTTTACGCTTATTTTCTGAACTACCATTTCTTTGATTTCTAACGTATTGTTCAGGTGTACAAGTTAAACTTTCCACATTAAATTCTGACAATAAAGCTAGAAAATTGAAAAATTTTATTTTTTCGATTGTAAATAATTTTGCTTGATACTAACCTTTCTTTTCGACTGCATATTTTTGAGTTATTTCAAGTAAGGACCTGCCATACTTGTCAAAATTTGCTTTTGTAATGTAAGGTATGTTTAACATTTCCTCCATGGTCTCGGGTAATTCTAAACACATTTTTTCAATTGATTCAATGTGCATAATTACATCAAATGCAACTTTTTGAGATTCAGCAATGGCATTGACTAAATCATAGAGTTCGCTGCTGCATCTACTTTGTATGTTTTCCAAAATATTTTCACTGGGATTACTTTTTTTTTCCACTTGTTTTGAAAACATCTCAGTTAATGTTCGACTTCCTTTTTCTACTTCTCTTTTTTGTATATTCAAATAAACTTTTGTATTTGAATTTATTAATTCTTCAGCTCTTGGTCCTGGGTTAATGAAAGTTAACTTCATTTCATTATTTTGGCATCTGTTTTCTAGAAGATATCCTTCCTTGACTAGTTGAATTATAATACTTTCACATTCTTCATTTTTATATTTTTTTTTACCTTTGCCAAAATATTCATTCAGGTCATATCCTTGAAAATGAAAACTTGTTAAGCATCAACACATCAATAAATAGAAATTATATAATTACCAGTATTTTTAAATTTTTTTCCATTTAGACCCCTGAATATGTCAATAATATTAGTTCGAGTTATGTTATTAGCTTTATTTAAAGTTGCAGATACAACCAATTTAACAATCGTTTTTGCATCTTCAGTAATATCTCTATTTTCGTAATCATCCTAAGAATTTTAAATAATTATTAACTTATTTGGAGTTAATTATTTATATTGCTTTGAACTAACCATAGATAAACAGTTATCACATGCTGTTTCTTTATTTGTAATGCATTGATTTCTGTCAAATACTTCACCAAAGTGATTTAATTGCATCATTCGGCGACAATCAGACCTGTTTTCACAATAGTCAATCATTTTTGAAAGATTCTCATGATGAATTTTTTGAACTCTCAAACCAGATGATGCTTCTTTGTCGATAAAATGTTTTTGCAAATTAGCATTTGCAAAATTGTAGTAAATAATGCAATCTGAAATTTTTCCATCACGACCCGCTCGACCACTTTCTTGGTAATAAGTTTCAATCGATTTTGGTATCCATGCATGAATTACAAACCGTACATTTGGTTTATCTATACCCATTCCAAAAGCTACTGTAGCACATATAACCTTGACCTAAAATAGAATATTTCACAAAATTGAAATTCACATTATAGTTAATAAATTTTTTACATGTTCGGACATCCATTGATTTTGAACTTCAAGTCGTATAGAATCTTCAAGATCTGCATGATAGCTTTTAGCTTTGATATTTGCAGCTCGCAAAGCATCTGCATAATCTTCGCAATCTTTTTTAGAATGACAATACACAATACCACTTTGATTTGGATAAAATTCATTTATCTTAATGACTAAATCATTTATACTTCTACCTTTTTTGTTAACAACACTATAACGCAAATTCGATCGATTAAAACTGGAAAAAAACCTATAAAAAATATTAATTTTTTTATAATTATAGTTAAATGTTAATACTTAATTTTTTTTAGTTTACCATTTACACTTAGATGAAGAAAGATCTAGTTGCTTAACTATATCACCTCTTGTCTCAGCTGTTGCAGTAGCTGTTAAGGCCATTATAGGAACTTTTGGAAATTTTTGACGTAACTTATTTAAATTTTTATAATCTTTTCTAAAATCATGACCCCATTGGCTGACACAATGAGCTTCATCAATTGCAAATCTTAATATCAAATCTCTATTGTACAAATTTTTCAAACAATTTTCTAATTTTAATGACTTTGTTAATTTTTCTGGAGTTATGTACAAAAATTTAATACTTGGTTCATCTTGACGTAATTCTTCATAAATTTTTGATTCTTCTTTAGCTGAAATACCAGATAAGTTTTTCGAAGGAATCTAAATACGTGCAATAATAAAATTAATTTTATAAAAAATTTAAAAATATTTTTGAGAAAAAAATTTTTATGTACATCAAGAAAATTGAGTTTCAAAACTTGATCGAAAAGAAGACTTTTTAATGGAGAAACAACAATTGTTACACCAGTTTGTATTACACCAGGAAGCTGGTAACACAAAGACTTGCCACCTCCAGTTGGCATTAGTACAAAACAATCGTACCCTAACATTACTGCATTTATGACTTCTAACTGATTTTCCCTAAATTTAGAGAGCCCAAATTTCTCTTTTAACACCTGTATTAAAGACATCTATTAAAAAAATCAATGAAAATGAGATACTAAAAAATAAAATTTTAATTATACATTCATGACTTGTCTAGAGTGAGGATAGCTAGTACTAGAAAACTGTCCACTTTTACTGTCGTTGACTATTTTTTCAAAAGGTATTGGTTCTGGAGCTTGATCTTCATTGACATCATCATCATCTTCATTTTCTTCTCTACTTTCCCGAAAATTGTTTTTATGTTGATATTTAATATTCGTTCTGTTTCTTTCAATTTTATCAAAAATAGGATAATTTATCGAGTTTTCATTATCATTTGATTGGTTTGTCGATGATGCTTGACTTAAGTTGCTATTTTCAATTTCTTCACATTCACTACTTGTGTTCACTGATTGTGAGTTAGATTTAGTTTGAAAACTACTGGCAGAGTCTGTAACTATATTTAATGCCTCCTTATCAAGAGTTGGAAAACTCATTAGCTCTTCAGTTAAAGAGCGTTGTAATGAATTACTAAAATTATCAATTTTTAACTGCTTTTTTCTTTTTGGAACCGAAGAATTATTATTTAATTTTTTACTTTCATTGCTAGATGAAACTTTATCTGCAGGTAATGATGACTTCTTTTTATTTTCTTGAGAAAAATCTAAAAAATTTGTCGTTGACTCAACAGACTCTGGGTTTGAAAGTTCTGAAAAATAATAATTTAATTTTTTATGTAAGCATAACAAATTATCCTAGAAAAAAAATGATTGTACCAAAACTATCAAAAAAATTAGTCCAAGTTAGTTGGCGTAAAATTTCAGAACATTGTTTGTCATCTGGAAGAGAGTTACTTTTTTCATCTTGATCATTTTTAATTGTTTGATTTAAGCGATTAACATTTTGTAAAAGATTTGTTTTTGTTGGTTCTCTTAATTTTTGATTTTCAATTGGTCTCAAGATATTTCTTTTAAAACTTTTATCTATAAAATCTTTTGTAGACAAAACTTTATCAATGGCATTTTCAGGTTTACTGATACTTGACGTTTTGAAACCAGAATTAGAAGAATTAGTTTTGCTATTTAATATTTCAAACCGTTCATTTGTTTTTATACAAATATTTTTTCTAAGCTCCTTTTTTTTTTTCATGTTCTTTTTTAAATTATCATATTCATTTATCAATCCTACAAATTTTGAAGAGTCAAATCCTGGTAGTTGATTTAAAATTGTACAAGGAACAGTTTTTAGTGTTTCAATTATTTTATCAGTTAATTCAATTTGAGTATCAATTAAATTAGTATTTTTTTGATTATCTGATTGCTGAAAAAATTAATAATTCTCAAGTAAGTTAATGTTAAAATATTTTTAATTTTCCAAAAATTCATGAATGTAAAATTTAAGTAATTTTATCACTTACTGAAGCGTTGTTATAATTTTGGATAGCAATACTATTATCCAAAAAACTAATATTTTCTTTTGAGGCAGATGAAGAATTATTTTTTAAATTTGATTTTTCGACTAGAATTAGTTCTTGTTTAGAACCAGACTTATCTTTATCGTTGCTTTTATTCAAATCACTATTACAATTGAAGTCATCGATGTTTGAAAAATAATCATTGTTGATATTTTTTTGAAAATAAATATTAAACCCATTATCAAATCCTGCTGGAGGAGGAATTATTACTGAATCCAAATTAACATTTATGGTCTAAAATTAAATTTCGTTAATATGTTTTCATTTTTATATATAAATTAAATGATTACCTCAGTATAAGAAGTTTGATTATTGTCATTATTGTCAGTTTCAGCAGAAAGATTTTGAAATTCCTATTGATATTTAAAAATAAAATTTAGATATAGCTTGTTACTTTATATTTAAATGTATACATAAAATTAAATGTTTAAATGAATAATTACTAAATTATTTTGGCTTTCAAGATCCCTGTTATTACATTTTTCAGATACACTAATTGAAGTATTTTTAACTGATGAGGCTGAATCCTCAAGTTCTTTAAAATCATTAGTAATGGAATTATTTTTAATACTTTTAATCTTATTGAAATCTATGCAATTATTAATTTTTTGATCCGGAACCTAAAAAAAATATTAATTTTATTTTTATGAAACCAAGGTAAGCTTAAACATTTAAATACATACACTTATCAATGTATAAGGCTCTTCTAAAAGATGCATGCTTTTTTGAGTTTTTGTTTTTAAAAAAGTTTCCTCAAAAATGGGAAGTTTTGATTCTGTTTTAAATAATAACTTCCATTTGTTAGTATCTTGGGAACAAATTGGAGCTAGATTGACTTCTTCTAAAATTGATCGACTGAATGATGGGTCAGATATAAGATTACATTTTAAAAGGTTGTTTTCATTTTCATATACATTTACATCTGAATCTGGATCTGCATCGGTATCTGTAGATTCATCATCAATACAAATAAATTCTTCTTTGAGTTTTGTATTTTTATTATGATTTAAATTTTCAATTGCTTTAGTAGCTTCCATATTTGTACTTGGTGCTATCAAGTGAGAATAATTTTCCCAATCACAAAATGAATCACCCTGGATTAAGTTCGCAATTAGTTAATAGATATTTAATGATTTTGATTTAAGTATTGCTTTACTTACTGTTGAAAGTTTAGTTTGATCAATATCATTATTACTTGATCTTCCTTGTAATAAAAAAGAATGATCCTCCCAATCATCGATTGAACTACTCTGAATATTTAAAACAGAAAAATTAAATTTTTATTTTTTGTGAGAATTTGGAATACTTACAATAGATATTATAGAACTCATTTTTTCAAGACTGTTATGCTCACTTGACCCAAAAGATTGATTATTTGGTTGATCAGGAGCAACAATTAATGAACTATCGGGTTCATCAGCTAGTGATTTTGTCTCTTTTCTTTCTGCCATACTACTAGCTAAAAGGTAAATTAGAGTTTAATTAAATTAGTATTTATTTGTACAATACACAACAAGCTCCATAACATTCAAAACTTTTATACTATATAAAAACAAATACAAGAAATATTTAGCATGATAGATTATTGCAGAATAATTAAATCGTATTAAGTAAAATAGGGTATTTTGTTGAAATATTCTCTTATAAGTACTTATTCTAAATCGTCATATTATAAGTTATTACAAGCAAATATATTTTTTTTTTAATTTAGAAAAATATATTAAGTTAAAATGTACGTATGTATATATTTTTAAAAAATTTTTTGAATAACAATTATATTTTTATTACTTGGAACAAAGAAATTTAGAGGTTTTTTTAATTGTAAAAATTAAAATGAATAATTAATTCGTCATGATTTTAAGTATAAATAATGAATAAATCGTCTACTTGCAATATATCGATCATATGTATACAGTGTACATACATATATACATATATATATACACCTACACTTTTTTACTAAAAATTGTTAGTTAATATTATTGTAATAAATGTTTATAAATTTTTACGCATGTAATTTAATTATTTATTATGAAATCCTTATTTACCTAAATCTAAATTTCCAATGATAACCACCCGAACGATATTTTCTTTAATTACTCGTCAACATAAAAACAACATATATATTAATTTGCGCCCAATATAATTGTTTACTATAACGTTTATTGTCTGTATAGCTGATAGCATAATAATTGAATAAAAACAACAGAAATCTACAGTTAACTACATAAGTACCAATAAAAAATAGACTTATGTTATATTAATTTCTTATTCGCAATTATTAAAAAATAATTTTTTACCTTCTTACTTAAAGAAATAAAATATTCTTTTTTTTCTATTTTCTTTTTCTTCACCTCAACACATGCTTTTGATTCCTAAACAATACCTACGGTTTGAAATTCAAGGAAATAGTACCAACAAATAGAACGAATTTCATTTGCTTATCTTGTTGGTAGTTTGGAACCCGCACAAATCAAATAAAAGAAAATAAAAAATGCGCCTTTTTTAAAAATGAGTATATTTTTATAAATATAAAAAAACTGTGACTAGAATTATATGTGTTTGATTAAGAAAATATATGAAAATAATTTTTAATTTTAAAGTTTTTGAAATAGAAGCAATTTTCGAACTTCAATGATTTTCAAAAAACTAATTACATTAATTATTTTCATAAAAATTCGTAGCTACACCAGTCAAAATACGGGCTTGGTTGTATTTTCACTGCGAACACGAGAGATTTGCTCTACTATACGTTTTTTGGGTCGCTGAACACGAAAATTGAGCTCATTTCGTAAAGAAATGGGGGCTTCACCCTTGAATTTGCAAAAACTACCCCCAAAAATGGGTTTTTTTTACATGTTCACACATTGAGCGCTCAGATTTGCACCATACAAGTTTTTTGGGTCGCCGATAAAGAATTTCGACTTCTTTTTCATAAATAATCAATATTTCACCCTTAATTTCACCCTTTGTACTTTTAGAATCCAGGATTTACCCATGTAATTTTTTAGGTCGCTAATCAAGAATATCGACTTTTTTTTACATAAATAATTAAAATTTTACCCCTAAATTGGCAAAAATTACCGCCGAAAAGGGGTATCGTTAGGGCCGTTTTCGAGAAAAAATTTACAAGATTTGCTCGTTTAATAGTATAAGATATGAATTTTTTTAAAAGTGATTTGAAGATTGCTTATAATCTATAAATTCAAACGTAAAAAAATCCAACGGGATTGTAATCATAAATAAGACCAAATTTTACATTGGCTTTTTATTTATTTTTTTCAACATATTAATTTTATAAACAAATCTATGGGGCGCATTTTAGAGAAATATTTTAATTTCTATTTTTTTTTTTTTTTTTTTTTGAATTTGAGCATTTTTTTAAAAATTTAACTTACATGGTTATGCCAAAAAATATCTTGGTTTTTTTGTAAAGTTTTCGTTTTCCATAATTTTATGTAACACAACAATATACTATATGTCTTATTTTCATTTTTTTTTGCAAAAATAGTTTAAAAAAAATAATATAAAAATCTTGTTTTAGTGCTGTAATTTTTAGAAAACATAAAGTAAAAGTTTTTTTTATCAAAGGATCAACTTGTTATTGTCATAAAAACTTTATGCTTTAAACCGATTATTTCTTGAGGTGTAAAAAAGTATTTTTGGATAAATACGAAATTTTTAAAATAGCATCTAAAACATTAATTTAAGGTTAAATAGCTGTTGGTACACCTAAAATTAAGTGAAATACAAACTTTAAGGGTGATTTTACTATATATTTTTTTTTTTTTGGAAAACGATTTTTTTTTTTGCATAAGTCACTTCATATATGTCTCAAAAGTATGTAAAAAAATTATTATTTCAAAATTCCTACTCGAATAAGTATACTTTTTAGCGTATTTTGCGAGCGTGGTCAATTTTTTTTTTATTAAATTTATAATAAAAAAGTCAAAGATAAGATGAATACGAGAGAACTGAAGGATTATGCAACCGGGATTGCAGACGACTGGTAAGTTAAAAAAAAAAATTCATTTTTATCAAAAAAAAAAAAATTTGGTTTTTTGAAAAACAACGTATTTATTCCTTCTACTTAACATATCTGCAAAAATACTTGACCGATTCTTATGCTTATGCTCTATATTTCTTTGTTATGAGTTTTAAAAAAGTACCGAAAAATTTGTTTTGAAACTTTAAACGCGTTTTTCTCGAAACAGGTTTTTTAAATCGGTGTGCAATAACTAGTATCTTCCCGATTTACTCATAATTTGCTATGTAATTAAAAAAATATATACTTGAGAACCTGACATCAAGTTTTTTTTTTAAAGTCTTCAAAAATTTTTTACAGCTAATTTTGTCCGAAAATTTTAGGCCTTTTTTTGACTTTTTTTCCGGAGCCACCATTTTGTTTCTAATTAGTTTTTTTGATAAAACTCGATGTCAAGTTCTTATGTAAGGTATAAACTCTTACCAAAAAATTTTTTTTTATTTTCAAATAACATGATCTCTCAGCATTGTGTACACCGTTTTTTTTACTGCTGCATTTGCGAACGTGTGACGCGGAAGTGACGTCACAGAAATCTAAAAAATTTTTTTTGTTTGTGTTTTAATACATGTGTAAACTAATAAAAAAATATTTACTCAAATATCTCTAACCGTTTCTTCAGAATCTTTGCCTAAAAAACACGACAAAATATAGTAAAATCAGCCTTTAAAAAAAGGAAATAAAAATCCATGCACTTATTTTGCTTAAAACACCAAGTTCTTAATATAGGAACGGTAAAGGCTTCTTTTTCATATTTTAGCCACAAATTTTTTTTCAACTTAAAATATTTTTAATTTTTATGGTGTATGCCCGTATCGAAATAGTCGATCGACTTTTCGATCGGATTTCCGATCGGAATTTGATCGAATTTCCGATGAACTTTCGATCGGAATTCCGATCGAAACCCCGATCGAAATTTTCGCCGATCGAGTTTCCGATCAAAAAATTTCGATCGAAACTCCGATCAAAAATCAAAATTCCGATCGACTTTCCGATCAAAAAATTTCGATCGAAAATCCGATCAAAAATCAAAATTCCGATCGACTTTCCGATCAAAAAATTTCGATCGAAAATCCGGTCAAAAATCATAATTCCGATCGACTTTCCGATGAAAAAATTCCGATCGAAAATCCGATCAAAAATCTAAATTCCGATCGACTTTCCGATCAAAAAATTTCGATCGAAATTCTGATCAAAAATTACAATTCCGATCGAGTTTCCGATAAAAAAATTTTTATCAAAGTTCCGATTGAGGCATAATTTTTAAATTTTCATATAAAACAATTTTCCGATTCTCCAAAAAATATGAAAAGAGGTACTTGCCTGGGGATTTTCGAGGTTGAAAAAAACATTTTAATAAATAAAATTTTTCATTTTTTTATCCCAAAATATTTTCAAATTTCCCAATAAGGCGGAACAAAAAAAATAAAATGTAGAAATATCTATATTACTAATGGTGGTTTACAAAATTCAGAAAAACGTTTTCAATAATTATGAAAATTTTCCGATTTTCCAAGATGACAGATAAAAAACGAAAAACCTGAAAAAATTTTTTTTCTCATTTTTTTTTTTTTATAAATAATCAGTTAGCAAAAAAAAAATTTAATTTTTTTGACCAAAAAAATTTTTTTTTTCTGAAACGTTTCTAAAACGTTTAGCTTCCAGGAAAAAAGCGGACCTAAATAACGTTTCTAAAACGTTTTGAAAACGTTCTATAAACGTTTCAATTTGCATTTTGGAAACGTTCTAGAAACGTTTTAAAAACGTTTTGTGCTGTATGTGCAACATTGCGGACCAAAAAACATGAAAGTAGAAATTTTCTACATTACCTGGGGGTTTTCGGGGTCGAGAAAAACGTTTTTATGAATGCAAATTTTAATTATTTAGCCCCAACATAGTTTCTAATTTTCCAAGATGGATGACCAAAAAACATGAAAATAAATCTTACAACATTATCTGGAGGTTTTCGGGGTCGAGAAAAACGTTTTTATGAATGAAATTTTTATTTTTTGTGCCAAAATATTTTCCAATTTTCCAAGATGGCGGATCAAAAAACATGAAAATAAATCTTACAACATTACCTGGGGGTTTTCGAAGCCGAGGAAAAAGTTTTTATTAATGAAAATTTTAATTTTTTAGCCCCAACAGATTTTCCAATTTCCCAATATGACGGGGCAAAAAGCATGAAGAAGAACTTTCTATACTACCTACAAATTATCAAGGTTGAGAAAAACGTTTTAACGCAAAAAAATGAAAATTTTCATTCATAAAAACGTTTTTCTCGACCCCAAAAACCCCACCAAATTTCCTTTAGCAAACCACCAGATGGCTAGACGGTGCTTTAAAAAACTCCGAAAGCAACTTCAGCGCTTTCTAATACTCCATTCTTAAATTTGGTGGTTTACAGACCGGCCACACTATAAGAAAAATTTTAATTTAATGAAAAAATTAAAAATTATCCATGGAGGGGCAAACCGCGCTTTTTAAAATTTAATTATTTGCGTATTAATAATTAATTAAAATTAATAAATCATTAATTATTCACGTAATTGTTAGTTAATTAAGTGATTTATGATAAATATTTCATTTATTAGCTTAATTTTATTTGATTATCGATGAAATAACAGTTTCCCCCTCCATCGAACTTCCTAAATTTTTTCTTAAATTAAAATTTTTCTTATAGTGTGGCCGGTCTGTTACAAATAACAAAAAAAAATTTTCGGTGTATTACAATACACAAAAGGTACATTCGGTGTATTACAAACATCTCTATGATTATCAGGTGGTTTATAAAACTCGAAATTAGTGTTAGGGAAATTAATAACCACCAACATAAATAATTGGAGTATTATAATATAATACAAATTAATATACTATATCAAGTATTTTATATAAATAAAAAAAAAGTTTATATTATAATAAAATACTCCAAAATAATATAGTCAGGGGTATAGTGTGAATAAAGGTCAAAACTCAAACTGAAGGGTGAAATTGGCCATTTTTAACCCATTCCAACCCTTGGACAAAAATTTTTCCAAAATCATTTAGATTTTAATATTCAAAGGGTCTAATCGATTTTCGTGGGCGCTGATCTCGTTAATTAAGTCTTAAATTATTTTCAACGGGTTCAAAGGTTTGAATTTGTCCATTTACACCCCAAATACCCCAAAATATACATAAATCTAAAAAAGACATTATTAAATTCAATTATATTATTAGGTTTTTTAGGTCGAAAATTTCAAAAACAATGTAAATAATTACATTTAACAGGTTCGCCAATTTAACCCTTTCCAAACCTTGATAATTAAATTTTAAAATTTGAACTGATGGCTCAGAAATCAGAAAAAAAGTTGCTCTATTTGAAAGTATGTCGAAGATATGTATAACAAAAAAGTCACAAAACAAGCCTTAAACTAACCTAACCTCATCTACAATGAAAAAACGACACGTCAAGCTTTACAATAGCGTAACCTAAGGAAGTAGGGTATAACAAAAAACGATACGTCAAGCCATACACTAGCGTCAACTGAGGAAATAGGCATTTATAAAAAAATAACACGTCAAGCCTTACACTAGCGTAACCTAAGGAAGTAGGCTATAATAAAAAACGACACGTCAAGCCTTACAGTAGCGTAACCTAAGGAAGTAGACTATAATAAAATTAGGACACGTCAAGCCTTACAGTAGCTTAACCTAAGGAAAAAGGCTATTATAAAATAACAACATGTCAAGCCTTACACTAGCGTAACCTAAGGAAGTAGACTATAATAAAATTAGGACATGTCAAGCCTTACAGTAGCTTAACCTAAGTAGGCTAAATTAAAAAAACGACATATCAAGCCTTACACTAGCGTAACCTAAGAAAGTAGGCTATATTAAAAAAACGACATATCAAGCCTTTCACTAGCGTAACCTAAGGAAGTAGGCTATATTAAAAAAACGACATATCAAGCCTTTCACTAGCGTAACCTAAGAAAATATGCTATAATAAAAAAACGACAAGTCAAGCCTTTAACTAGCGTAACCTAAGAAAATAGGCTATATTAAAAAAATAACACGTCAAGCCTTACACTAGCGTAACCTAAGAAAACAGGCTATAATAAAAAAACGACACGTCAAGCCTTACAGTAGCTTAACCTAAGGAAAAAGGCTATATTAAAAAAACGACATATCAAGCCTTTCACTAGCGTAACCTAAGGAAGTAGGCATTTATAAGAAAATAACACGTCAAGCCTTACACTAGCCTAACCTAAGAAAATATGCTATAATAAAAAAACGACACGTCAAGCCTTTCACTAGCGTAACCTAAGAAAATAGGCTATATTAAAAAAACGACACGTCAAGCCTTTCACTAGCATAACCTAAGAAAATATGCTATAATAAAAAAACGACACGTCAAGCCTTTCACTAGCGTAACCTAAGAAAATAGGCTATATTAAAAAAATAACACGTCAAGACTTACACTAGCGTAAACAAAGAAAATAGGCTATAATAAAAAAACGAAACGTCAAACCTTACATTAGCGTAACCTAAGGAAGAAGGCATTTATAAAAAAATAACACGTCAAGCCTTACACTAGCGTAACCTAAGGAAGTAGGCTATAATAAAAAACGACACGTCAAGCCTTACACTAACGTAACCTAAGGAAATAGGCTATAATAAAAAAACAGACACGTCAAGCCTTACACTAGCGTAACCTAAGGAAGCAGACTATAATAAAATTAGGACACGTCAAGCCTTAAAGTAGCGTAACCTAAGGAAGTAGGCTATATTAAAAAAACGACATATCAAGCCTTTCACTAGCGTAACCTAAGGAAGTAGGCTATATTAAAAAAACGACATATCAAGCCTTTCACTAGCGTAAGCTAAGAAAATATGCTATAATAAAAAAACGACACGTCAAGCCTTTCAATAACGTAACCTAAGAAAATAGGCTATATTAAAAAAATAACACGTCAAGCCTTATACTAGCGTAACCTAAGAAAATAGGCTATAATAAAAAAACGACACGTCAAGCCTTACAGTAGCTTAACCTAAGAAAATAGGCTATAATAAAAAAATAACACGTCAAGCCTTACACTAGCGTAACCTAAGAAAATAGGCCATAATAAAAAAACGACACTTCAAACCTTACATTAGCGTAACCTAAGGAAGAAGGCATTTATAAAAAAATAACACGTCAAGCCTTACACTAGCGTAACCTAAGGAAGTAGGCTATAATAAAAAACGACACGTCAAGCCTTACACTAACGTAACCTAAGGAAATAGGCTATAATAAAAAAACAGACACGTCAAGCCTTACACTAGCGTAACCTAAGGAAGTAGACTATAATAAAATTAGGACACGTCAAGCCTTAAAGTAGCGTAACCTAAGGAAGTAGGCTATATTAAAAAAACGAAATATCAAGCCTTTCACTAGCGTAAGCTAAGAAAATATGCTATAATAAAAAAACGACACGTCAAGCCTTTCAATAACGTAACCTAAGAAAATAGGCTATATTAAAAAAATAACACGTCAAGCCTTATACTAGCGTAACCTAAGAAAATAGGCTATAATAAAAAAACGACACGTCAAGCCTTACAGTAGCTTAACCTAAGAAAATAGGCTATAATAAAAAAATAACACGTCAAGCCTTACACTAGCGTAACCTAAGAAAATAGGCCATAATAAAAAAACGACACGTCAAACCTTACATTAGCGTAACCTAAGGAAGAAGGCATTTATAAAAAAATAACACGTCAAGCCTTACACTAGCGTAACCTAAGGAAGTAGGCTATAATAAAAAACGACACGTCAAGCCTTACACTAACGTAACCTAAGTAAATAGGCTATAATAAAAAAACAGACACGTCAAGCCTTACACTAGCGTAACCTAAGAAAATAGGCTATAATAAAAAAACGACACGTCAAATAAAATAACGACATGTCAAGCCTTACACTAGCGTAACCAAAGGAAAAAGACTATAATAAAATTAGGACACGTCAAGCCTTACAGTAGCTTAACCTAAGGAAAAAGGCTATTATAAAATAACGATATATCAAGCCTTACACTAGCATAACCTAAGGAAGAAGACTATAATAAAATTAGGACACGTCAAGCCTTAAAGTAGCTTAACCCAAGGAAATAGGCTATAATAAACTAACGACACCTCAAGCCTTACACTAGCGTAACCTAAGGAAGTAGGCATTTATAAAAAAATAACACGTAATTCCTTACACTAGCCTAACCTAAGAAAATAGGCTATAACAAAAAAACGACACGTCAAGCCATTCACTAGCGTAACCTAAGAAAATAGGCTATAATAAAAAAATAACACGTCAAGCCTTACACTAGCGTAACCTAAGGAAGTAGGCATTTATAAAAAAATAACACGTCAAGCCTAACACTAGCGTAACCTAAGAAAATAGGCTATAATAAAAAAAGGACACGTCAAGCCTTACACTAGCGTAACCTAAGGAAGTAGGCTATAATAAAAAACGACATGTCAAGCCTTACACAGGTTATGTTATTTTAAGGCTGTGTCGTTATTTTCTTATAGCCTACTTCCATAGGTTACGCTAGTGTAAGGCTTGACTTGTTATTTTTTTAAAAAATGCCTACTTCCTTAGGTTACGCTACTGTAAGGCTTGACGTTTCGTTTTTTATTATAGCCTACTTCCTTAGGTTACGCTACTGTAAGGCTTGACGTGTCGTTATTTTATTATAGCCTACTTTCTTAGGTTATTTTAGTGTAAGGCTTGTCGTGTCGTTATTTTATTATAGCCTACTTCCTTAGGTTACGTTACTGTAAGGCTTGACACGTCGTTTTTTATTATAGCCTACTTCCTTAGGTTACGCTAGTGTAAGGCTTGACATGTTGTTTTTTTAATATAGACTATACTTCCTTAGGTTACGCTACTGTAAGGCTTGACGTGTCGTTTTTTATTATAGCTTACTTCCTTAGGTTACGCTAGTGTAAGGCTTGACGTGTTATTTTTTATAAATGCCTACTTCCTTAGGTTACTCTAGTGTAAGGCTTGACGTGTCGTTTTTTTATTATAGCCTACTTCCTTAGGTTACGCTAGTGTAAGGCTTGACGTGTTATTTTTTTATAATTAGTTACTTCTTTACGTTACGCTAGTGTAAAGCTTGACGTGTTATTTTTTTATAAATATCTACTTCCTTAGGTTACTCTAGTGTATGGTTGGAGTGTCGTTTTTTTTATTATAGCCTACTTCCTTAGGTTACGTTACTGTAAGGCTTGAAGAGTCGTTTTTTATTATAGCCTACTTCCTTAGGTTACGCTTGTGTAAGGCATGACGTGTTGTTTTTTTAATATAGACAATACTTCCTTAGGTTACGCTACTGTAAGGCTTGACGTGTCGTTTTTTATTATAGCTTACTTCCTTAGGTTACGCTAGTGTAAGGCTTGACGTGTTATTTTTTTATAAATGCCTACTTCCTTAGGTTACTCTAGTGTAAGGCTTGACGTGTCGTTTTTTTATTATAGCCTACTTCCTTAGGTTACGCTAGTGTAAGGCTTGACGTGTTATTTTTTTATAATTAGTTACTTCTTTACGTTACGCTAGTGTAAAGCTTGACGTGTTATTTTTTTATAAATATCTACTTCCTTAGGTTACTCTAGTGTATGGTTGGAGTGTCGTTTTTTTTATTATAGCCTACTTCCTTACGTTACGTTACTGTAAGGCTTGAAGAGTCGTTTTTTATTATAGCCTACTTCCTTAGGTTACGCTAGTGTAAGGCATGACGTGTTGTTTTTTTAATATAGACAATACTTCCTTAGGTTACGCTACTGTAAGGCTTGACGTGTTGTTTTTTATTATAGCCTACTTCCTTAGGTTACGCTACTGTAATGCTTGACGTGTCGTTTTTTATTATAGCCTACTTTCTTAGGTTACGCTACTGTAAGGCTTGACGTGTCGTTATTTTATTATAGCCTACTTTCTTAGGTTATTTTAGTGTAAGGCTTGTCGTGTCGTTATTTTATTATAGCCTACTTCCTTAGGTTACGTTACTGTAAGGCTTGACGTGTCGTTTTGAAGTGTCGGTTTTACCAGCTAAAACCGGTCGGTTATTTTTGTTAGGGTAATTTCTGCTTTATGATTAAATTAAAAAAAACAAAAAAACAACTATGTAATTTAGTTGCTTAATTTTCAGAAATATGCAAAAAAAAAAGGATCTTTAGGCGCAATTTCAGTTTCCGGAAAAAAATTTTTGATTTTTTTAAAAATTATTTTATTTTATTTACAAATTATCTAAGAATGTGTAAAAACAGTTTTGAAATAAAATTCCAACGCGTGTAGGAGATATTAAAGTTTTTGTAAAGATATTCATATAAGTAAGTATACTAAAAAAAAACTTTAAACGCGTTTCTCTTGAAATGCCTTTTTTGAATCGGCTTGAACTCTTTTTCAAATAGTATACATCCGATTTACCTAATTTTTTTTTAATTTTATTAAATAATTAAATACGCAGGGTGTAAACCGACAAAATAAAAAAAAAAAAATTTTGGCCATTTATTTAATTTACAAGGTTCAATTTCGTGCCAAAAAAACAGTTTTTCAGTTCACTGGCATTTTTTTTTTTCAAAAAATTATTTTTTGTCGGTTTACACCCTTGGCAAACCAATTCTAAAAACAACCTTTTTTGGTTTTTTTTGTTTTTGGCAACCTGGAGTCGTGATATCGTGCAAGCCGCAAGAAATTACCTCGACTTTGGCACTATATACAGACTGATAAATGCAAAAAAAAATAAATAATAAAATATGTTAATTTAACTCTTGTATAATCGTGTAAAAAAAAAAAAATTTTATTTATTAAAGTAACAAAAATATAAGTATTTTAAAAAGCCACCTTTTTTTTAAAAAATTTATGAAAATATGTGGGAGCATACTAACCTGTTATAAGATTCTTTTAAAAGAAAATAATTTTTTTTTAAATTATATCTAAAGAAAAATCATTAGGCATAAGACTATATACAAAACCAATTTAAAAAAAAATTATTTTCTTTAAAAAGAATCTTATAACAGGTTAGTGTGCTCCCACATATTTTCATAAATTTTTAAAAAAAAAGGTGGCTTTTTAAATTACTTATATTTTTGTTACTTTATTAAATTAGTTGGGGATAAAAATTTGAAAATTTTTACTCATAAAAACGTTTTCCTCGACCTCGAAAACCTCCTGGTAATGTATAAAGTTTATTTTTTGAATGTTTATTGTTCCGTCATATTGGAAAAACGGAAAATATGCTGGGGGTGAAAATTTGAAAATTTTCAATCATAAAAACGTTTTTCTCGACCTCGAAAACCCCCTGGTAATGTATAAAGTTTATTTTTTGAATGTTTATTGTTTCGCCATCTTTGAAAATCGGAAAATATGCTGGGGGTGAAAATTTGAAAATTTTCAATCATAAAAACGTTTTTCTCGACCTCGAAAACCCCCTGCTGATGAATAAATTTTCATTTTAGACGTTTATTGGTTAAAAGAATGTTATAAAGTTTATCAGGATTGAATTTTCTTTATTTTCCCGGAAATTTTCTTTTTTTAACACCTAAAATTATTTTTCTGGTTAAAACTCATTGATACCAGATGAAATCAGGTGAAACCAGCCGAAACCAGCCAAAACCGGCCGGTTTCGGCGAAAAAAAGTTTAGATAAACGTTTTCATTGATAAAAATTTTTAATTTTTGCCGTAGCATATATTTCGCTCTTACAAAAATAACCACGTAGCTATACTCCCTGGCTCAGAGAGTTATTTCAGGGAGTTAACTCCCTAAAACCGGGAGTTAACCATCTAAAACAGAGAGTTAACTCCCTAAATCAGGGAGGAAATTTCTGTCATCTCCTCGAATACCTTCGGGATGAAAATGCACCGTACGAGGGAAAACTGATATCCTGGAGGCGTAATTTTATAATTTTTATCCAAAACAAATTTTCCAATTTTTCATTTTTCTAATATGGCGGACCAAGAAATATGAAAATAGAAACTTTCTACATTACCTGGGGGTTTTCGGGGTCGAGAAAAACGTTTATATGGATGAAATTTTTATTTTTTGCCCGAATATATTTTCCAATTTTCCAATATGATATATAATCTTGGAAAATTAGAAACTATGTTGGGGCTAAATAATTAAAATTTGCATTCATAAAAACGTTTTTTTCGACCCCGAAAACCCCCAGGTAATGTAGAAAGTTTCTACTTTCATGTTTTTTGGTCCGCAATGTTGGAAAATTGGAAAATTGTTTTGAATGAAGAATTAAAAATTACGCCTCCATTATATATGCTTTCCGTCGTACGGTCCATTTTCATCCGGAAGGCATTCGAGAAGATGACAGAAATTTCAGGCATTTCATATTTCAACCTTGAAATTCCCTATAGGTAATATAAAAAGTTAATTTTTTCAGGTTTTTCGTTTTTTATCTGTCATCTTGGAAAATCGGAAAATTTTCATAATTGAAAACGTTTTTCTGAATTTTGAAAACCACCATTAGTAATATAGATATTTCTACATTTTATTTTTTTTGTTCCGCCTTATTGGGAAATTTGAAAATATTTTGGGATAAAAAAATGAAAAATTTTATTTATTAAAATGTTTTTTTCAACCTCGAAAATCCCCAGGCAAGTTCCTCTTTTCATATTTTTTGGAGAATCGGAAAATTGTTTTATATGAAAATTTAAAAATTATGCCTCAATCGGAACTTTGATAAAAATTTTTTTATCGGAAACTCGATCGGAATTGTAATTTTTGATCAGAATTTCGATCGAAATTTTTTGATCGGAAAGTCGATCGGAATTTAGATTTTTGATCGGATTTTCGATCGGAATTTTTTCATCGGAAAGTCGATCGGAATTATGATTTTTGATCGGATTTTCGATCGAAATTTTTTGATCGGAAAGTCGATCGGAATTTTGATTTTTGATCGGATTTTCGATCGAAATTTTTTGATCGGAAAGTCGATCGGAATTTTGATTTTTGATCGGAGTTTCGATCGAAATTTTTTGATCGGAAACTCGATCGGCGAAAATTTCGATCGGGGTTTCGATCGGAATTCCGATCGAAAGTTCATCGGAAATTCGATCAAATTCCGATCGGAAATCCGATCGGAAACTCGATCGGAAAGTCGATCGACTATTTCGATACGGGATGGTCAACAACTTTTTAAAATACAAACTTTAAGACAAAAAAATTTGTAAACTTTTACTTTGATCGGTATATTCAACCACGTGACACTATTTTTGCAAAAAAATGAAAATGAGCGATATATGTAAAAAAAGAAATATATCCAAAACTTTATTTTAGATAAATACCCAAAAAACTAAAGTTTAAAATGAATTTTTTGTAAGGAATATAATAACGCCCTTGAGCTTAAGTACGTGTCCCTTTGTTTTTACACAAAAAAACTAAAAATTTTTAATTTTCAGAAACTGAAGTCAGGTTTGCAATAAACCCAAACAGAAACTCAATATGTGGGTTAATGTTGGTCACTATAAAAATCGACACCTAGATAAGCTCTTAGGTGTTAAAAGGTTAATATAAAACAAATGAAAAAAATATATAGCTATAACATTATAATATTTATTTAAACTTATAATATTTATAAGTTTTAATGACAATCGTTAGAACCGTTCTAGAGACATTTCTATTTTAGTTTGGTTTTAAAAAGCAAAAAGCATTTATGAAATTAATAATTAATTATTTTAATCACGTATTTAAAAAAATAATCTGACATATTTTACAGTTAATATTTTGAATGATTTTCTATGTAATATATCGAATTCTATGATCTCAAAAAAACCGATTGGACTGGGTTCAGTATGTAAAAATATGATAGCATGCCAATTTTTAATAGTATATAGGCCTGGAGCATGGTTTTATTTGCGATTTTTTTTTAAAGCTTGTCCATGGAATTTTTCGACGGTAATTTTAGTTTTTGGGGTCGTTGACTCCAAATCCGAAGTCCGTTTAGACCATTTTTAACGTTTTTTCTGCCATTTTTTGTTAAAATTTTTAATATACTATTACCATTTTTCTCACACTACACGAATGTTTTTTGGGTCTCTATACACAATTATCATATCTACTAATACAAAAAAAAAATTGGTAGCCCATAACAGGGATTCTCAGGCTATTTTTCACGCTTTTTGGGCTAATTTTAGCTATTTTTATGAAATAATACCAATTACCAAAAAACAGCCTATAAGTGCCTATTATGGGCTACTGCACCGTTTTTAGATAAATTAAAAATAATATTCGTATTTAACTACCTTAAAATACTCAAAAACCAGAAGCTGTAGATAAAAAGTGGTATTATTTCATAGCCCAAAAAGCGTGAAAAATAGCCTAAGAATCCCTATTATGGGCTACCATTTTTTTTGTGTTAGTAGATATGATTATTAGGTATAGAGACCCAAAAAATATTAGTGTAGTGTGAGAAAAATGGTAATATATTAAAAATTTTAACAAAAAATGGCAAAAAAAATGTTAAAAATGACCTACAGTGGACAATTACGCAAAATTGTACCACGTTAGGTCAAAACGGACTTCGGATTTGGAGTCAGCGACCCCAAAAACTAAAATTACCCTCGAAAAATTCCATGGACATGCTAAAAAATCGCAAATAAAACCATGCTCCAGGCCTATACTATAATATAAGGTTCTATGTTCAATGGTTTCGAAATGACAGCTGCTTCTCGATTTTTTTTTTTTTTGTTCAAATTTGCTGTAAAAATCTGAAAAAAAATTTCGATTTTAATTTTTCACTACTCTACATACATTTCTAAAAAATAATTTTCAAATAGGGGGTATGTAAAATTTTCCGCTGAATTCGAATCTGCTATCAGTTCTTGGAAAAACTTTAAGAAAAGACGGAAGATTAGAAAATCTAAAAGGAACTTTTAAATATGATGAATTTCTCAAAAAACGGGATTTTTTTTCTTCTAATTGGCCTTCTCTGAGTTTTGAGTAAAAATAACGTTATTTTTCTGATTAATTTTCTCAAAAAGTTTATTGCAATAAAAAGATTTTTTTACGGTACTATTTTGAATGAACACAAAGAATTTTTTTTTTTTAAATTTTATTATGAGATAGCGCTGAAATTGGTGTCTAAAAAAAAAGCTCAAAAAATCGGTGCTACTATTTAAAAGTGCTACTTAATTTGAGCCTGAAATCGTAATTTTTTTTTTTGAGGGCACATCAATATGACCCGTGTTTTCAGTTAGTTTGAAACCTTCAGAAAACCGAAAAAAATCATGAACAAGAAATCGGCGATAGGTGCCAAAAAGATTTTTTCACTTTTATGTCAAAAACCGTGTTTTTCGTATCTGAGCTACCCCAAATTTTTAAAATAACTTTTAAGGTAAATAAAATATAAAAAAATAGATAAAAAAATCTGATTGCCAGGGAAAAACCACTCCAGAAGAAAAAAAAACTTATCTTTTTACGATGAAATTTAGCCAAGTTATCGACAATTTAAGATTTTGTTCAAATTTGTCTTAAAAAGTATTAAAATTTTATTAAAAAAAGCCTGTTTCTGAACTTTAAACGTGCATTACTCGCTTGATTTTCATCGTAAAATAATAATTTTTTTTTTTTGAATCGATGTATTTTTCCCTGGCAATTCATTTCTTTCTAAAAAAATCATTTTTATGTACCAAATTTCAATTTTTAGGTCAAAAGCCTTTGAAAACTGTAAGTAGCCAAATTTGCTTAACACAGTTTTCGACCTAAAAATTGAAATTTGGTCAATAAAAATCAATTCTATCTTGAAGAAATGAATACTCAAGGAAAAATTAACTGATTAAAAAAAAAAAATTTATTATCTTGCGATGAAAATCAAGCGAGTAAAGCACGTTTAAAGTTCAGAAACAGGCATTTTTCAATATAGAACTTCAATATTTTTTATGACAAATTTGAACAAAATCTTAAATCGTCGATAACTTGGCTAAATTTCATCGTAAAAAAAAAAGTTTTTTTTTCTTCTGGAGTGGTTTTTCCCTGGCAATCATATTTTCTTATCTATTTTTTAAAATTTTATTTACCTAAAAAGTTATTTTAAAAATTTGGGGTAGCTCAGATACGAAAAACACGGTTTTTGACATAAAAGTGAAAAAATCTTTTTGGCACCTATCGCCGATTTCTTGTTCATGATTTTTTTCGGTTTTCTGAAGGTTCAAACTAACTGAAAACACAGGTCATATCGATGTGCCCTCAAAAAAAAAAATTACGATTTCAGGCTCAAATTAAGTAGCACTTTTAAAATAATTGCTCATATAAGCACGTTTTGGGACCCCAAGAAGGTAAAAAACCTGTTTTTAAAAAAAGTCTGTGTGTGTGTGTGTGTGTGTGTAATCGGTGATATTTCACAAATATTATGGAATTAAGACCTAATTTTTTTTTCAAAAATTTTTTCACCAAAAAAGCTCGAGGTACTTTTTTTTTTTTTGATTTGGATGTAATACCTCATTTATTTCCATGAAATTACTTATATTTGAAAGTATGGTTTTTACATGATATCTCGAATCGGATACTTAATTTTCTGAAAATTTTTTTTCTAAAATTTTTTTCACAAAAAAATACAAAGAATACTAATTTTTTTTTTCTTTTTGGACGTAGTACCTAATTTATTTCCATGGAAGTACTAGTTTTAAGAACCTTGTTTATTGTTATTTTTTGGATCAGATACTTAATTTTTTCAAAATTTTTTTGTCAAAATTAAAAAAATAGAAAAATAAAAAAAAATGCAATATTTTTTTTTTTTTGGTGTAATAAATAACTAATACCTCATTTAATTCTATGAAAGTACTAATATCTTAAAATAATGCAACCGGCGATATTTCACAACCGTTATGAAATTAAGACCTAATTTTTTTTTCAAAAATTTTTTCACTAAAAAAGCTCTAGGTACTTTTTTTTTTTTTAATTTGGATGTACTACCTCATTTATTTCCATGAAAGTACTTATATTTGAAAGTATGGTTTTTACTATATATCTCGAATCTGATACTTAATTTTCTGAAAATTTTTTTTCTAAAATTTTTTTCACAAAAAAATACAAAAAATACTAATTTTTTTTTTCTTTTTGGATGAAGTACCTAATTTATTTTCATGGAAGTACTAGTTTTAAGAACCTTGTTTATTGTAATTTTTTGGATCTGATACTTAATTTGTTCAAATTTTTTTTTTTGTCAAAATTAAAAAAAAAGAAAAATAAAAAAAACTGCAATATTTTTTTTTTTTTTATTTTGTAATACCTCATTTAATTCTATGAATGTACTAATATTTTAAAATATTGTAACTAGTGATATTTCAAAACCATTATCGAATTAAGACCAAATTTTTTTTCCAAACATTTTTTAAACAAAAAATCTCAAACCCCCCCTTTTTTTTTATTTTGGATGTAATACCTCATTCATTTCCATAAAATTACTTATATTTGAAATTATGATTTTTACTTGATATCTCCAATCTGATACTTAATTTTTTGAAAATTTTTTTCTCCAAAATCTTCGTCACAAAAAAATACATAAAACACCAAATTTATTTTTCGTTTTGGACATATCTAATTATTTTAATGAGAGTACAAGTTTTAGAAATTTAGTTTATAGTAATTTTTTGTAACCGATCACAATTTTTTTTTTATTTTGATATAAATAATAAGACACAAGAAAGAGTGATGGAAATCTTGCCTCTTTTTGACTTCCTTGGATTATTTTGCTCGTTGCTATGTTTATTTATGTATGCAGCTTAATGAAATTATAAACAATAATAAACAGCCTAAAAATATTAAATGGTTATGTTTGCATTTTAAAATTAAGATTTAAAAGTTATATTGGCATTTTTTAAAGAATCAAACAATTTATAGAATTAAATAATTTATTATTTTGTGATTAATAGAAATAATATAAATAATGTTAAAATCTTGAAGCAATTAATGAGGTTATTTTTTTTATTACAAAATATTATTATTATTATTATTATCATTGTTGCGGAAGATTGGTCAAATGCAAGAAGTACACTGAGAAAATAAATTATAAGAAATTATTATAAATTCTGGTAAAAACTCCTATCTTTTTATAATAATTGAGCGAATATTTGTAATTTTCACATCGTTACCAACCATTTCTTTGACAAAACAAAAAAATCATGTTACCCAATATTTTAATTATTAAGGGATAATTATCTATTCTAATAAAATAAAATTTTATAAAAAAAATAAAATTAGCTTTTTTTACATTTGTCTCTTTTTAATTATGCAAAAATGATTTAAAATCCATTAACGCCGGCGCGACCAATCCATGGACGCTAGAATTTTCACTTTAATAAAAAAATGATCTTAATAATCTACTTTACCAGCTACTAAAAACGAAAAATGTATGTATAATTGCATAGTTGTAATCAATAATATTTTTTGTAAATTAAGATTACAGCCCATTGTTTGAGGAACCTCAGTGCCAGCTAGTTGGCAGGGTATTTTTATCAGTAATTCTCTTACCGTTATGGTCAGTAAACCAAATGAAAATATTTGGCCAAAAATGACCAATTTTTAAATTGCTGTGAAAATTGTAATTTTTGACTAAAATAGGTTTTATAGATCTCAGAAATTTTGTACAACCCGTCTGAGACATTGACACAGTGTATAACACAGTTATATTGTGTGTAAATTATACGTAAACAGTGTTGTTGTAACATCAGTTACACATAATTTACACATAATTTAACACTGTTATCCTACATAATACGTACTCTTTTCTTGCTCAAGTTAAAAATATCTGCTATTATTGTTTAAATATTGTTTTAATTCAACTTTTTTAGTGAAAATTACACTCAAAATAGTTAAGCGTTAAGATAACAACTTATAATTGAACTTTAAAATTATTAAATATTTTTTAAAAGATTGTTAAGAAGACTCATTCTAACCATAAACTTTTTAACCCGATAAATGTTCTGGAGATAAATTAGAAAAAAAATTTTTTTCTGGAAAACTATTCACTGCACGAGCCTCCAATCAGGGTAATTATACCCCTTGAAGCCTGGGCCACTATTCATGGTATAAAAAAATGCAAAAACAGAAAACTCACTCAAAACTGTGAACTCACAACCAACGTACATGGAAAATTTTTAAATTTATATTTTGAATCTTGTATGTCCTTTATTATTTTAAGCCAAAACAAAATGATTTTAGGATCCTGAAATCCTTATTATTCTATAGGTATTTCGTTATCGAAATTATTCTGAATCCCTAACTACAAATTATTCTAAGTCCCTAAATTCAAATTATTCTTACCCCCCCCCCCCCCCACAATGACATGCTTGAAATACCCCTTCTGCCTATAAACATGTTCCATGTTGAAACTAAATTTTTTAACCGATAGATATTCACGTTTGTCTAAAAAACAACGGATTAATTTATCTAAAATTGAAAAAAATACCAATTCCTCATAAAGCTTCCAGCCTAAGAAACCTCTAATTATAGAACTATGTGTAGAAGAACTTTGGTTTATCAGAACTATTTCTAAATCTTGCCCATAACTTGCTGATTACAAATAACAAGAAAATTGGAAAAATCTAAAAAAAATCAACAATAAAATTTTTTATTTAATGGAAATAATTATAGGATTCGCATTGGTAGAAGTTTTTTATGGTCACTAATTACATTTACATAGAAATTTTGAAAATCGTAAGAGAAAATCCGGAAAGGGGGATTTTTTCATATTTTAAGCGAACTGATTTTTTTTATTATATAAAATTTACGAGAAAATTTATAAGTAGTCTTTTATAGGGTCATTAATAGGTAGGTTTTTAAGAATTCGAAAAATTTAAAGAGAATCTAATATTGGCAGAAAGTTTCATCATGTTAAATTTAAAAAATTTTTTGGGTCATAAAAGCATGACTTCCCAGATCTGTGCAACTCGGATCGAAATTCTGCTTTGCTCATATTGAAGATCATTCAATTCTATGGGGAGGCATCGTAGGAATTTTTTAACCTTTTCAGTAAAAAGTTACAGCTAATTGTTTATAAGAAAATGTTTAAACTACCGTGGGCAATTTATTGAAAAAGTAAAGCAAATAATTGTTAGCTCAGAAATCAAATATTTTTATTTAATACTTTAAAATTTGTTAACAAATGGCTATAACTCACTACTGAAGAGCTTTAGAGAAAAATTTCCTACGATACACCCCCTAGAATTGAAAGATGTTTAATATGAGCTAAGCAGAATTTTGATCAAAGTTATCCAGATCTGCGATCTCAGGCTTTTACTGCCCTATACAGATTAAAAACCTCAATATAGCAGTACAGTAACTGTACATTAACTGTACTGCTATATTGAGGTTTTTAATCTGTAGGGCAGTTTATGACCCAAAAATATCAAAATATTCATCAAAGACGAATCTTTTAAGACTATGTAGACCTATTTTGGTACTAAGTATGAATTTTTGACAGTTTTTTGAAAAAAAAGAGAAAAAAAACACGTTTTTGCCCCCCCCCCCTTCTCCATGAAGTACAACTGGGGGCAAAATTCTAACGGAGAACTTATTATTTTTTTATGTATAACCAATTTGTAAAAGGTTTTTTAGATATCATTCTGGTGCAGATTTTCCCCTAATATTCCGGGATGCTCTTTCCGAAGAAATCCAAAAATCGAGTCAGAATTTTTATTAAATTTCAGGAAAACCCGGAAAATTATGGAAAATGGAAGGTTATAAAAATTTGTTTTTATAATAATCCTTCTGAATATATCCCTCAAAAACTATTTACCAACAAAAGTAAATGGGAAAAAACAAATTTTAAGGCCAATTAAAAGAAAAATACCCTACCAACTAGCTGGCACTAAGATTCCTCAAAAAATGAGCTTAATACTTCAATATGCCACAGATAACACAGATAACAAGCATGCAATCATACATACATTTCTATTAACTTTTAAGTTTTTTTTATTGACCAAAAATTTTGGAACAAATCTTCAAAAAATTAATTCGAGATTCGAGATATCGAGTAAAAATCATATTTTTAAATATAAGTACTTTCATGGAATTAAATGAAGTATTATACCAAAAAAAAAAAAAAAAAATTGCATTTTAAAAAATTTTTTTGTTTTTTTAATTTTGAGAAAAAAATTTTGAAAAAATTCCGTATCAGATCCAAAAAAATGAAAACTTAAAATTGAAAAAAAAATGTAACAGACTAAACATTTAGGCAAAACTTCTGTTGAAAATAAATAGTTTCTTATTCATAGAAATTTGAAAAAGCGAGTGTTAAATGAGAGATCGGGCCTCAAAGAAAAAAGCCTTACCTATAGCTTTTTTATAATTCAGTGCGATTTTTTTAAATAAGAAAGTCAATTTATTTCTTGCAAACAAATTGTAAGGTGATCGAGTTATTTGGAAGATATAGACTGCGGGGTTCAAATATATTACCAAAGAATATATATATATTATCGTTTTTTTTGCAAAAATGTGATACAGCACCTTTCTGACTACCAGATCTGGCATCTAGATGCATTAATTAAAAAATTTTTTAAACATGTTTTTGATGGCACACCATAAAAATCAACATAATTTAATGTTTTAACTACTATAAAACATAAAAATATAGCAAAAAAGCCTTTACCGTTCCCTGTCACAAAGGAGATTCCTATACTTTGACTGTCTGTCACTCACACCTATCAATTAATTTTCAAAAATTTTTATTTGGAGATTAACTGCTATAAATCATAAGGTTAAATTTTTTCCATATAGAAAAAATTTTAACTTACTTTTACTAATTATTACAAGGGTGAGAAGGTGGGTCACACGATTTTACAAAATGTGTACGTAAATTTATATTAAATTTGATTTCTCTTCATGAAAACATTTTTAAAACCTTTTAATCACATAAATGACAACTTAAATAAAAAATAAATTCCTACACCAAGAGCACTTTAAGAGGTCGTTAAATAGGAAAAAAATCAGTTAAAGTTCAAAAATCACTAAGGGACAAAAAAAAAGCCTTTACCGTACCCCCATGGATCTCCGATTAAGAAGCTTTGTAATTAAAATATTAAAAACTTAGCAAGTTTCAGTAAAATGCTTTTTTAGACTAAAATTTATTTAAACTTCAATTAATTAATTTGTTAAAAAATTCTTTTATAAAAAATGTTTGTTTTTTGTCAATAAAAAAGTCTTCTGCTTTTCAAGAATACAAGATTGTACTGCCTTAGATACCGAATTTGGTATTTTAAAATTTGGCGCCAACTTAAAATATTTTACTTTGCGCAAGCCTTTATACGCCACAAAGCGCGACGCTCCTGCTCGCTCTGTAGTGTGTGAAGATCGAGGTTTATTTCCTTTCCAAAAAAACGTGCTCAAAATGAATATGCATTCAAATAAAGCGCAAAAGGTTTATTATTTTTCTGAATAAAAATATTAAAATAATATTTATTATTTTACTTAATTAAAAATTTATTTATTATTTTTCAGAAAACTAAACAACCGATTCAATCGGTTCAAGTTTTCGGACGTAAGGTATGTTCAAAAAAAATTTATTTTAGGTTATGGTTTAAATAATTATAATTTCTCAAGAATATGTTATTAAACTTAATGACTATTTTTATTCTTTTCTTATTGAAGTAATTTAAGAAAATTTAACCATCGTGCTTTTTTTTGTTTAGAAAACTGCAACTGCAGTAGCTTACTGTAAACGTGGAAAAGGAGTTTGTCGTGTTAATGGCCGACCATTAGAGCTTGTGGAGCCGCGTATTCTCCAATATAAATTACAAGAGCCAATTTTATTACTTGGAAAGGTAAAGAAAATTTTTAATTATTTTATAACAAAATCTTTGCATGTATTTTTTTATATGATGTTAATTTATTCCGAACATGAATACAATGAATACAAAATTAGCTGATTAAATCCTATTAAAAAATTTTATTTACATCAATTACATAGAATTTTATTGATATTATTTTATTTTATTTCTTATAAGGATAAGTTTTCTGAAGTAGACATCAGAGTAAGAGTAAATGGAGGAGGTCATGTAGCTCAAATTTATGCAATAAGACAAGCTATAGCAAAAGCGTTGGTAGCATATTACCAAAAATGTAAGTTTACTTTTATAAAAATTCAAGCCTAAAAAAATACAATTAATATATTTTAATTTGAATTTTTAGATGTTGATGAAGCAAGTAAAAAAGAAATTAAAGATATTTTAATTCAATATGACAGAACACTCTTAGTTGCAGACCCAAGGCGATGCGAGCCAAAGAAATTTGGAGGTCCTGGTGCAAGAGCAAGATACCAGAAATCATATCGTTAAGCAAATTTATTCTCTACGTTTACTAATAATCTGAATAAAAAATTTTTAAATAAATATGCTGTTTTTTTTGCTATATTACATTTCTGAAAGGGCAGATGAATCATAATTGTTAATTAATGATATTCTCATTTTATTAAAATATCTAGATTATTTATCTTCAACATTATTATTACCTTCAACATTTAATATTAGGGATATGTACATTTAATACATTTAATATTAATATCAGGATTATTTACCTTCAACATTTTTATTTTTTTATATAACTTTTTAATTAAATCAATTGATTTGTATAATTCTATTTATCATTCAATTCTTAGCTATTTTATACAATTTTTCTATACTGAAAAAAACTTATTTTTGGCTTTTTCATGGATTTGTCAAAAAATTTAAAATTAATTTCGTTAATTTAATTAATTGATTGTTACCCATATAAATTCAGATAATAAAATATTTTTCCGACAAAATTACATTATTTGGTACGTTCCTTAACCTTACTTCCGCCGCGTGTTATTGTTTATGCTGTCATGTTTATAAGCAGTGTGTGCACTGTGCATTCAAAGAAGATATACTTGGTGCATATTATTAGTATATTATTAGATTCAGATTAAAGAATTATTTTAAAAAAAACATTAAGTTAATTCAATAGCCATGCTATAGGTCAATGGTTATATTATTATGAGGAATAAAAATTATTGGCAAGCTTTATCAGAAATTTATGTTGCAGAAGAATCTGATTTCTTAGATTGGTGTAAACATATTTATTGTTTATGTAGCAGAGTCTTGTTAAAAACTCCAAAATTACCAAATCAGTGTTTGGAAAATAATGAATTACTTGGTTTTGATTTAGACCAACCAAATGTAATTGAATACGATGATTTCTTGTATGAAAAAAATATTTACATTTCTGAATTAAAAAGTATTGTTACATTGTGTTTTTCAAACAATAAGTATCAGTTTAATAAAAAAAGTAGCATTAATTTATTAAAAGTTAAAAATTGTATTAAATTTAATAATAAAATAAGTAATTTTCAAATTTACTTTAAAACAAGTTCAGAGTTACTAAATGCCAGTGCATTATCGTTACTTTTTATGATAATTATTTCAAGAAATAAAAACTTTTTACTAAATGTTATTTCACCAACCAATGAAAATTTTATAGAATTTCAAATTTTAACAAATGATTGTGCAAATAGCATTAATAAGCATAAAATAAGCTATCAAAATCAAATTAATTTGTACTCAAACTTATTTGATTGTTCATTTATCAAATCATTTTTACACATACAGTATGAATATTTTTGGTTGCACAGTGGTCAACAGATTGTTCTATTATTTTGGATAATAAAGTATGTAGACTACTTAGATCCAAAAAACATAGAAAATTTCAAAAACTCATTAAAGGTAAACAATATTGAACTTAATAACTTTTTAAATACTTATTTAAAATTAAGTAATTGTGAAAACACTAAAAATAAAGATACTTTTATAGAAAGTGAACAAGAATGGCAAAATTTATGGTATTATCATTCTATTGAAATATATAATAATTTCTATAAATTATTCATTTTTTTCATGTTAAAATATATCAATATATATGAAAAATTAAATTCTTTTCTGAAATATAATGTTTATAAAAAAACAACAATAAATTGTAACTTGAAATTCTTGTACATTAATTTTTTAGTTAATAAATTAAATAAAAAATTTTACCGTAAAGTATTTAGGTCTTTAAAAATGACAGAGAAAAGTTCTGAGGCAAATATCATTTCAGAGGAAGATTCTTCATTAGAAATTCCAGAAATAAATAACGTGAAAAAGGCTTTTAAAATAATGGGATATTCTAGTAGTTTTGGTAATAATAAAACTTTGAAATTAAAAGGAGAAGTTATTTTTAAGAATAAAAATATAAAAAATCAAAATAAAAAGTTGAAAATGAAAGGATTAAATTTAAATTATTCAAGCGACTTAAAAAATGAATTTGCTTTTGAAGAAATTGTAGCTATTAATAAGATAAAACAAGATTTAGAGAAAGATGAAGATAAGATTGTCTCAGCTCTTGATATAAAAAATAATAAAAATAAAAAACGAAAGAAAAAAAAAAAACATTTACCAGATGAAATAAAAAAACACCCGGAGTTATGGAAATATTGGGCTAAAAGATATCGCTTTTTTAGTGAGTTTGACAAAGGAATAAAACTAGACTATGAAAGTTGGTTCTCAGTAACCCCTGAACAAGTTGCTAAATATACAGCTGAGAAGTGTAGATGTGATACAATTATTGACGCTTTTTGTGGTGCCGGTGGTAATACAATCCAGTTTGCATTTACTTGCCAAAGAGTTATTGCTATAGATATTGACCCAGAAAAAATAAAAATGGCTAAGCACAATGCAAAACTATATGGTGTGGAGGATAGGATTGAATTCATAATTGGAGATTTTCTCAAACTTCATGACAAATTAGTAGGTGATGTTGTATTTTTAAGCCCTCCTTGGGGTGGACCGTCATACACAAAAGTAGATATTTATGACCTTGAATATATACTGAATCCAGTAGGTGGAAAAAGTCTATTTGAAACTGCTAAAAAAATAACTGAAAATATAGCTTATTATTTACCAAGAAATATTGATGTTGAACAATTGATGTTGCTTGCAGGGCCAGGTAACGCTGTTGAAGTTGAGCAAAATTTTCTAGATAATAGTTTAATAGCAATTACTGCTTACTATGGAGAAATAATGAAAGAGATTAACTAATAATAGTAACTAATAACTTAATTAACTTAATAATAACAAATAATATATCAAATTTATGTGTCCTGAAATGGATGACAAAAGAATTTAATTATTCTTTTAAAAGCTGATATTTTATGTTTCCATTTTTAAAATTATTTACGTATTATCTATAATTTAAAACTTTTAATTACTTTGTTTTTTTATACTAAAAAATAGAGGAAAGATTTCTTGAGCCATTGTAAAATGACTAATGTATTTAAAAACTTCGAAAATACAGTTCTTATTTTTGCTGAAGATTTCTTTACTAATTTCTAAGTTTTCTGTATGAAATAAAATTAAAATAAAAATTTATATTATTTTATCATATATATTTATTAACAATTTTTTTAACAAATAACCAATTTAGTTCATACAAAGTTACTTCCTTCACCTTCTTTATAAGTACTTAACAATAATACTAACATTTTATTATACTATAGGTAATAAAAAATCTAATAAACTAAACATCAATTTATTCTTTTGTGAAATAATTTGCAACTAATTTAAAACCCAACTAAGCTTTTACCATATTAATCCTAAGCCTTTCCAGAATATATATATATTATATTAAAAAATGGAGAATTAAATGAAATAGTTAAATTCTTAAATAATATTTTTATCTAACCATCCTTTCTAATCTTTCATATTAAACATGATTTATTTTAAAATTATAAAAGTAAACTATACAACAATTATTTTTTAATTAAATTACTATTGTATTTACAAAAAAAAAACCATCTTTTGCAACAAAAATATAATTTATTATTAAATTTAAAAAAATATCAATTCCACTTTTTTAACTAAGAACTTTTAAGGATTTCATTCCTAGCTTCCGCCATAACATCTAAAGCTTTTTTCTTAATTAAACTTTCCGCTATATCTTTTCCTAATTGTTCTGCACCAATTAGGCTAATACTACTAAAACTTCCAGGAACAACGCAGCAGTAAGTTCTAGGTTCTCGATAAGGGCATTTTTTATATGGTTCTCCATCATCTTTTGGGATGTATAATTTACATTTTAATGTATCAGTTATTAATGTTTCTCCATTTAGAGATAAAACAGCTCCCGATATCGTCATTTCATTATTTTCTAAGACAGTTTTCACTGCTACAGGTGCTGAACATCCTCCACCAAGAGTTTTTAAAAAAGATCTTTCACAAACACACCTTAGAGTAGTCTCTAAGTGCATAAGAGATTCTAAGATAGAAAGTATTCTAAAATCAGACTCTCTGCATTCAACGCCAAGTGCACCTTGTCCCACAGCGTAAAGAGTATCATCTGAATCTAATATTTCACTAATTCTATTTTCTTTACCCATTCTTTTCAAGCCAGAAACAGCTAAAATAATCGCAGCGTATGGACTATTTTCATCATCCAATTTCTTAAATCTCGTATTTAAATTACCACGTATTGTATCAACTTTGAGGTGAGGCATCGTCCTTGCTAAATAGGCGCATCTTCGCAATGAACTAGTACCAATAACACAACCAGCTGGTAATTCCTTTAAAGTTTTACCTTGATATTTATTTGACATAACTACAGCATCACGTGGATCTTCTCTTTCCAAAATTGCACCTATGCTCATACCTTCTCTTAAGGTAGTTGGCATATCTTTTAACGAATGGACAACAAAATCCACTTGATTATTTTCTAATGCTATTTCTAATTCTTGAGTGAATAGTGATTTTTCTCCAATTTTTGGCAGCGCTATGTTAAGAATTTCGTCACCTTTTGTACTCATTGTTACAACTTTAAAATTTTTGGTTGGATAATATTCTTTAAGACACTTGATAACATGATTTGTTTGTATTAAGGCTAATTCACTTTTTCGTGAACCCACATATATTGTGTCACGTTGCTGCATTTTTATTTACAAATATTGCTACTTAAAAAAATATTATTTAAAAATTAAAATTTTTTATTTACAAATTTTGCTACTTAAAAAAATATTAATTAACAATTTAAAGTAGTTTAATAATTTTTGTAAATATCATGATACAGCAGCTTTTAAAATTAATTTTTAGTTCTCACACATAAAAGTGATTGCAAATATATTATTATGTGCATACATTATTTAGTAACCAACTTGAATCTGTCATATAATATAATAATTACTTTTCCTTTTTATACATATATATATATATTTATATGTATATTCCTTATATATATATATATATATATAAAGTCCAATTTTCTCAAGGAAAAATTTTTCTTCTCACTCTCACTCGGACAGTAAAGTAACCTAAATTTATAAAACAAGTAAAAATTTAAAAAGCTTACGTGCACCTATATATTTTATTTATTTAACAATTTAAGTTAATTATCCATAAATTATCCATATTTTAACAGATACATAAAATTTAGTTACGTTTTGAAACAGTTCTTTTTGATTAATATCATTTTTAATTAATAATTAATAATACCAGAAACGTATACAAGATATAAGTTTTAAAAAAACAAGATTAAATAAATTTATTGGTAGCTACATAGCTAAAATCCTATAGGATTTTATATAAAAAAAAATTAATTAAATTTTCAAACTATGAAATTATATTTTTCTTAATTTTCATTAATAATTATAATTATACTATTCGTTTTATAATTTAAATTACAAAGTAAAGAGAATCAGGAGAATATGCCAATTAAAAATCGCGGGAAAATGGGTAAAATAGAATTTCTTTTTTATCGACAATAATTTAACATCAATAATAAAAATTGATTATATACCTATAATTATAATTAAAATTTTTTATTTTTCTATTTTATTATTAAATTTTTCAGATTTTGACCTTTGATTGTGTAACGTAGGTAACGTAGGTCTTAGGTCTAAGGTTATTAGCACGTAAACATCTGTCCTTCAATTTTTTTTTGCATGAGTGGTTTTTTTAGCAAAATAAAATAATTTTAATTTTTAATTTTAAGAAGAAAAATTGAATTTTTAATTTTCAAAATAATGATACATACAAAAAATAGTTTTTCAAGCAAAAAATACTTAAACTATTATACTATTGATATTAGATTAATCGATTGGTAATACCCATATTTAATTTCGTAAAAATAATAATAATAGTACCAAAAATAGATGAAAAAATAAAAAATCTCAAATATAAAAATATTTAGTATGAGGAAATGACAAAACGCAATAATTAATTTAATAAAAATAAATAATAAATTCATAATCAATAAGGCTGACAGAGATAGTATATGTGAGTTGTGAGTGCTAAAGAGAAGAGTTAAAATCTTGTCAAAGTTAACCTGGTTAAGCGTATACATAGAGTGTAGAGTGGGCGCGTTTAAGACATGTCTTGTTATAACAAAAAACAGTTAAAAACATGTGAAGGAAAAATAAAGTGAAATTCATAAATAAACATTTTTAAAAAATTAACTTGCTACCGGCTGCATGCAAGTAAACAATTTAGTCTCGGGATCATTCAATTTTTAAATTGCGAGATGCTTTGTGCCAATAATGAAACCAATAACTTCTAAGGAATCTGTGACAAAATGTTTGTAATTTTATAATGACATTTTTAAATATTTACTGAATTTTTTTTATCATATATCTGGGTATATATCTTCAGTAACAGCTAATTTCAAAATGTACTCAAAATTTTAAATTGCTTTTTATTTTGGAGTTAGATATATGGTACTAATGTAATAAGTAAATGATCACGTATCAAAAGAAAGTTACAGTTAATATGAGAAATGGCTACTTCAGGTCAAGCTAATGGACCTCAAGATGTTACTGCAATGTCAGTTTCATTGCAACAACAAGCTAACAATTTTGAACCACTAGATAAAAGCTCTTCTAATACTCTGAAAGTATGTAATGTTTTGTATATCTAAGTATCTTTTAAATTTTATTTTTAATCACATTGTAAATTTACAGCGAAACCCAAAAATGGAGCTCTGCAAAACAGATCTCTTAAAATTATTAAGTTACTTAGAGGGTGAATTGCAGGCGCGAGATATTATTATTGCTACTTTAAAAGTAAGTTAAGTTAAGTTCTTTCTTTGTTCATTTTATTATTGATTAATTAAATTCCACTTTTAGACTGAGAAAATGAAGCAGCTTGTAAGTTCTAAGTATAAAAGTGGTACATCCGATCCAAAAGCAGCGTTAAATCGAGATGTAGCTATAAGTTATTGTCCTGGTGGATCGGATTTTTTGGATCAGCAAGTTATCAGTCTTGAAACTTTAGTAACTCAACAAAGGCGTATGCAATGCCGAATGGCAAAAGTATTAAAAGAAGCTGAATTAAGGCACAGAAGTGTAATTAAAGAACTAGAAGAAGAAAAACAGAAACATGAACATGACACAGCTCAAGGTGATGATATAACTTTTGGATTAGAAAAAGAAAGAACGCGTTTAAAAAAAGAATTAGAAGTAGAAAAGCAAGAAAAAAAGCAGCTAGAGCAAGACATAATCAAACTTAACGAAACATTAGAAGAAGAGAAAAATCGTCATAAGCAAATAGTCTTAATTTTACTAACCGAGCGTAAAAAAATTATTATGAAATACGTTGAAGAACGTAAAAGATCCGAAGATCTAGCCCAAATTTTAAGCGAAGAAAAAGTGAGATTTGATCAAATGTCAGAAGCATTAGAAGTAGAAACTAAAAAAGCTTTACAAATGGAAGCAGAACTTGAAAAAAATTTAGCTCAATTTGATATTGAAAGGCAACAATATAAGCAAGCTCTTTCAAAAGAAGAAAAAAAAAATCAAGAATTACAAGCAGACTTAGAAAAAGTTAAAATGGAAATTGATTCGTGGAAAGATGGTCCATCTAAGGGGACCATTAGACCAGCTAGTGTTAATCCTCCATTACCTCCGGCTAAGCCAGCTAATCTGGCAAATATGCCTGCAATTAGACCAGCTGCTCCAGCAGGAGGTAATTATTTTTGTAATTTATTTAATACTGCAAAGAAAATTTATTGATATCAAAATTTTCTAGTTAAAGGTGCAGTTTTGGGAGCTGGAACTCCTATGATAAGTAGTAAAGTTGTGCAGCCAACTGCAACAGTTTCAAGTGTACCAGTTAGTGGTCCAAGTAAATATTTTTATTTATTACTAAAAACCTTATTAATAGGTTAAAAAAACCAAATTTATATTTTATGCGTTATCACAGCAACAGGGATAGCTAGATCAGTACAACCTGGTCAGGCATTGAGAAATGCAAATTTCCCATCTGAATCAACATCCCAAGAATCACAGGTAACCTATCAACAATATCCTAGCCATTCTACATTAATATGATCTGAAATGTTAATTTAATGGCTTTATTATCGTAGCAAATTCTTTTAATATCATTTATTTTAAGTATTGAATTAATTTTATAAAAGACTTAACTTGTGAGATGAAAACAATTTACTTCATATAACTAGTCATAACAAACATTCAAGTTCTAAATTGTATATTTTATTTAAAGAAAAGAAAATTTTTTTTGACTCACAAAAGTAGTCATTTTCTACTGGTTAACGTATTATATTTTAATTTTATATTTGTCTGAAAAAAGATATATTTATAGGTAAATAATTAAATATAAATATATTTAATTTATATTTATAAAATTGTTACTCAAATATAGATTTATAAAGAGACAGAGAGAGAGAGAGAAAGAGAGTTTGACTTTTGGCTCATTTAACAAAAAATATTTCCAATAACATCAAATAGTTCAAATGGACTTTAACTTTATGGTGTTATAAGACTTTATACCTAAAACATAAAAATTCTAAAGCTTCATATAGAATCTGACTCTTTATTGCAAAAACTTTTTTACATTTTCAATGGAGGAATGAAAAGTTGGATTTGAGTTCAGAGTGCAGAAATAAAAAAGAACCTTACAAAATATAAATTTGAACTACTGATTACGCGATATGAATTCATAGCAGTGAAAATGTTGAATTGATAAAATTATGATTTTTTAAGATATTAAAATTTTCAGTAGAATAATTTTTTACTTGTCTCAGTATTTTTTACTATTAAACCGCTTAGAAGAAATAGCTTTGCTAAAATTCCCAATAAAATCTAGCTTCTGGGTCCTTGATCTAATAAGTTGCCCAAATATTTTACAACATAAAGGCTTGTAATTTTAAACCTAGAATATATGTAAAGTCCATTTAAACTAACTGAGGATATCAGAGATGTTTTTTGGTCATTAAGAGCATTCCGTGTGCTCTACTATACGTGGATAATCTTATATGATTTAATCAGTCATATCCTTTCCATAATAATACTTTACTGTTATTTACACATTTTAATATTCTAGAGATATAATCAGTATCTCCATCGGCTATTTAAAAAAATTTTTTTACTTTTTAAATAATAATGAATTATTAAATTATTTTGACATTTATTAAAAATTTATTGTAATTTAAAGTTATACTTATTTTATTTTGTGCATTATTTAATTCTTTTATTAAAATAATTTAAATTTAATTTATGAAAATTATTTACAACTTTTACCTAGTTACTTTTATCCTTTAAAAGTACAGGAATGGGCTTATTTTTTAGAATTACAGTGAAACTTTTTTTATTTGAATGGCATCAAAAACCAATGTATAATAAGTTAGTTTAGTTAGTACTAAAATATAATGGTTTGCAAAAAAAAAAAAATTTATTAAATTTTCATAAAAAAAATCAATATTATGTAGGCTAATTAATTCATTTTAACTACCTGAGAAATTTGAATTTGAAAAGTTTCACAGTGCGTAGTTATTAGATTATATGATTTTAATTTGCTACTGTACTTTTAAATAATTTTTATCTTTGTGTAAAATAGATTGTTTGATAATGATCCCCATCACTGTACTTTCTCTTGACTTTTAACTCTAGATTATTTTGTTGCTTTAATTGGAATTTATAGCTTTATTTCTTTTCTTCTATAGTTTGACGCTTTTTAAATTTATTTAATGGACATTACTTTGAAGAATGGATTTTTTATTTATATTTCTTCGATGGACTTTAGGCAAAAAAGTATAAACAAATTTTAATATCACTTTCTTGAAACCCAGTACAGGCAAAAATATTAAAAACATAAAACAGTTTTAAAAAAGTTGTAAAATATTAAATATTTTAGCAGACTATTAAACGCTCTGTACAATCAAGTAACAATGTGAATGTACCAACAACAACATCAGGTTCTGGAAGTACAACTGGAACAATTAAAGCCATGTTCACTGCTAGAGGTGCTCCACCACCCGTTCCACCAAATAAGCCGATAGTACCACCAAAGAAAGAAGGAACTTTTTTAAGAAGATCTGAATCAACCGAACCACCTAAATTTGTTAAACAACAGACTGTTATTGCTAATCCGTCATCAGCACAAGCAATACAAAATCAACAATCTATTACAGCTGGAGGTCATAATGAAGATGAGGTAAACAAGGAAATTGTTATTTAATTTTCATTTTCATCAATTAATCTTAATGTATTTCAGGCAAAACCACGTTGATTTCTCTTTCAGGTAGAACAAAGCATATTACAATGAATTAGTATCATAAGTAAACCCATGAAAAATAATGAATCAAAAGAATTTTAATTTAAACTTTTCTACAATCAATCAGCACATCGAGAATTACATACACTGCCTTTTTAACGCTGTTTGAAAAACGAAATTCTTCATATTCCTATATTTATCATTTCATAAATCATTTTTGCCTTCTGTGAAGGTTAATCCAGTTTGAATTTATTAAATAAGAAACACCAAACTTAATAAGTATTGATTAGAAGCATTTGTGAAAAGTCAAATGAAAATAAAAGCAATAAAATAATAAATAAATACTCATATTGACAAAGTAAATTATTACTTCTAGTCGTAAATGTGCATGAGCAGCGCTTATATTCTATCAATTTTGTATGGAGTTCAATGTAATTGTTTAAGATTTTAGAATATTTTGAATTTATACGAAAATTTAAAAATTTTTGTAAAAATGTATAAATGGTATAGTGACTAAAAAGCATTCTATTATTATTACATGATCTCAGTGTTTCTACTTGACTAAAAAAATTAAGTAATTAAGAGAATTTTAATAGATATAAAAAATAAGACTTAATTTATATGACAAGAAAACACTATACAAGTATGCAAGGTGTTCCAAAAATTTTAGCTGGTAGTATTAAATAGCTATTTTTTAAACAAGGAACGAAATATTGGTTTTGACCTTGCATATGATTTTGTGCACGAGCGAGTGTATAGCAAACGTTTACGTATAAAGGTAAACAAGGCGTCCCATCTAAGTTATAAAATAGCCTTCTTAACATGGAACATGTCCTGGGAATCCGAAAATCAAGGAGGTGGGGGGAGTTAAATGGGACTTAGAATAATTTCGATTCAGGGACTTAGAATAATGCGGGTTCAGGGAATCAGAATAATTTGGGTTTAGAATTTTAACATCTAGTAAAGGTGATAATTATAAATTATGAAAATAGGAAATTGTATTTTAATGTTGCGTTACATGTATGCATTGTACCTAGCCCTCAGCTGTAGTAAATATGTTCCACGCATTCAGGTTGTGTTTACACAAACCGATTATAAGTTCGGGAAAGAGCTTTGAAAGACCTTGCATAGTCTTCCAAAATTTTGCAAAGAAAAGAAAAGAAATACCTTCAGGAATTTAATTTTGTTAATAAATAACTTTTTATTAATCTCTTATGGTCATAAAATATAAGTGAACTGCATTAGTTACTAATTGAGGTAATAAAAAGGAATAAATTCATTAGTTTCTATTGAATGAAAATTAATTGATCCGCTTCTTTATGGATGCTAAAGTCCTTTCTTCATAACTTAAACATTAATACATGAGTGCTTTGACTAGCATTTGGTCAAAGCACACGTATATTGTTTATTTTTTAGCAGGTGGAGAAAGGGCTTATTAAATGTTATCTGAATCATTCTTTATTTTTTAAGCCAAGAATTACATGCAATTCAATCCTAAAAAATCGATTTATCTTTTTTGGTCAACACCCCCTTAATTAATTAATTCATAAACAGTTATCACAAAAACAATGACCAAGTAAATAAAATGTGTTTTTTAAATTTTATTGAAAAGCATTTTAAAACTTAATGTAAATAATATAGAATAATCAATGAATTTTCTTTATAATATCTAGGTTTTAAATAAAAAAATAAATAAATGTTTAAAATAAATTAATCAATAAATTTAGTAAACTATTAAAATAAATTTTAAGATGTTATAATTAAATAGTAAATAATACAATTAAAAAAGTTTAATCAAATTTTATAATTTAAGATCTTTTCTTTTGATTTTATAACAAGGTAAATGTTTTCAAATTTACTGATTCGCGTAGAAATGTTAGATGAAATACCAAAGATTTAAATGATTATTTAATTCTATTTTTGAACAAATTTTTTTTTCCATAAATCTAAGGAAGTGTCTGTATTTACAATTTATACTTAAAATATCATTTGCATGACTAAGATATATGAGACAATTTGTTGTTAACAACATAATTATAAAGAAACTAATAACTTTAACTCAGTCTGTGTATATAAATAAAAACTTAAGTACGATTTTAATTTAATAAAAGATTATTCTGTAAGATATTTCATTTATTTAAGTGTCGTTTGTTATGCAATTCAAATATTATTAAAAACTGTAACTAGTTCTGTAAAAAATATAATCAAATTAAACAAAAACAAAAAAAAAACTGCCTTTTTCTTCATTATAAAATTTCTATAACATTATAAGAAGTCTTTACAACTAGTGCACTTTTTTCTTCCTTTAAATGCGTTTATTTATTTTAGCTAAGGTGTCAAGAACAAATAAATAAAAAATCATCGTTTTAATCTAAAAATTTTTTTCACAATCACGATCTTTTGTATCTGTAAATACTTGGAACTTTTTTATTAAATCTTCCGTGCTAATTTCACCATGGACTTGATTGTCTCTAGTTCTAACATTCACTGTGCCAGCATTTGTTTCTTTTTCTCCAACAACTAAAAAAAAAAAAAAACAGTTTTGAAAAACTGGTTAAGTTGAGCTTTAATAAAAAGTTTAATTTACCTAAGATAAAATTAAATTGAGCAAGTTGAGCATTGCGAATTTTCTTATTCATTGTATCTCCTGGACTTAGATCTACTTCCGCCATAAAACCACTTTCATGCAATTTATTTTTTACTAGTGTAGCATATTCTTCAAAAGGTGTGCTAACTGGTATAACCATAACTTGTCTTGGTGACAACCAAAACGGCCATTTTCCAGCATAAGATTCCGTTAAAATAGCAATCATTCTTTCTACAGATCCTAAAATAGCTCTGTGAATTATGACAGGTCTAGCTTTCTCACCAGCATCGCTAAAAAAGTTTTTACAAATTTAATAAAAAACTCTATCAACTCAAACAACAGGCACGGAACATGTTTCTTTAATATTTTAGCTCCCAAACTAACCCTTAGATACCTATTTTTTACTTATTTGCTAGCCTAAAATTAATACTAAACACCTGGTACTCAGTAATATTCCAATTTATGTAAAACAGCAATTTCTACCAAATACACGCCCCTATGAACATGTTCCATGTTAAAATTATATTCTATTAACTAACTTTATGTATGATAAATTAAATCTAATTGGTAGCTGGAAATCCAGCTGAACAGTTGCACATTGATGTGATCGCTTAAGAGCATCCATAATTGTTATATCAATTTTTGGTCCATAAAATGCTCCATCACCTTCATTAAATATCCATGGTTCACCAAAAGCTTCCAAACTTTCTGCAAGATCTTTTTCTGCCTTATTCCATACTTCAAGTTCTCCTAAGTATTTCTCTGGTCTCGTTGATAAACAAAGTTTGAACGTGAATCCAAAAACGGAATAAACGTGCTTTAAAAATTGAAGAGCTGAATAAACTTCATCTTTTATTTGATTTTCGGAACAAAATATGTGGGCATCATCTTGTTGAAACCTTCGCACTCTTGTTAAGCCAGTTAATGCTCCTGATAATTCATTTCTATGCAATACTCCAAAATCCGCCATTCTTAGCGGTAACTCTCGCCATGAACGAATTCTGTGATCAAATATCATGCAATGACCCGGGCAATTCATTGGTTTTAAAGCAAATTTTTCTTTTTCGACGTCAAAAGAAAACATGTTTTCTGAATAATGTTCCCAATGTCCTGATTCTTTCCATAATTTACTGTTATATATATTAGGAGAAACAACTTCTTGAAAACCTATGTAAATTATTTTAAAATTAAATTATACAAAAAAACTATAAATATATTTAAGTATAAATGTCTTGCCTCTTTTTCTATATTCTTTACGAATAAAATCTACTAGCGTATTGTATATATGAGCTCCACGGGGTTGGAAAAAACAAGAACCGGGTGACAATTCATGGAAAAAGAATAACTCTTGTTCTTTTCCAATTTTTCGGTGATCACGTTTAGCAGCTTCTTCTTGAAATTTTTCCCATTCTTTTAACTGCTTATTATCAGGAAAACTAATACCATAAATTCTTTGAAGTGTTTCTGCTTCAGCATTTCCTTGCCAATAACTTGAAGAACTTTTTACAATTTTGGCAGCCTTAATTTTACCGGTATGTCTCACATGAGGGCCTCTGCAAAGATCTATGAGGGGCCCACATCTATAAACTGTAGTAGATGGTTCAGTAATTTTTTCTTTTAAAATTCTAACTTTAAATTCATTATACTTAAACATTTCTAATAAATCTTCTTTCTTCATTTCTAATCTTTCAAAAGGTTGCTTTTCTTTAACAATATTTTTATATAGACTTTCTAAATATGGAAAATCAGAGCTAGAAACTCCATTTTCTTCAATAAACATATCATAATAAAATCCATTTTCTATTGGAGGACCATAACATAAGCAGCCTCCATATACTCTTTCCATTGCTTCACCCAATATATGGGCACTAGAATGCCAGAAAACAGCCTGTGCTTCAGGATCATCAAATTTGAGTAATTGTAAAGAACAACTGGTTTCTAAAGGTCTGTCTAGATCCCATACTTTTCCATCAACTTTGGCAATAATAGTATTATCTGCCAACCCTTGACTAATTCCTTGAGCTATTTGATAGGGCGTTGTGCGATATGATTGTCCAGAAATAGTCTTTCCATCAGGCAAAGTTACAGTAATTTCTGTCGATGGTTTTAAAGCTAATTCTGCTTCATATTGAGCTTTTAACTTCTCAAAAAGAGCTATGCGATCCTGCAGAATTTAAAAAAAAAGAGCTTGTTAATTTCATAAAATTATAAAAAAAAAAAAAGAATAAAACTTACCTGAATATATGATGGCCAGGGGTTAAGTTCCGAAATGGAATTTTTTTCTACATTGACTTTCATTTTTGCCTAAAAATATATATAATTTATGTAATGTTAATACAAATTTAAAGTTTTATAGAATTCTGATTAGATGTTTGAAGCTTAAATTTACTTAATAATTAGTGAAATATATTTGATCTAAAATAATTTATACTATCTAGGACCAGTTTTTATAATTTAAACGAAAAAGGTTTCAGCTGCTCAATTTTTGTCATTTTAACTGTATACTTTTACACCAAAGTTTGCTATTTTTTAGTTAATGGAATCTAAATGGAATCAAGTCAACTAAGCCTCAGTGTAAATGTATCCATTTCTACAAATTAAAATAAAATTTATTTCAGAGTTAATTTTCAAATTTCAATACATGTTATTACACATGTTATAGGAGGTTAATGAATTTTAGGTTACATTGTTACACTATACAACTAATTAAAAATATAAACTACAGTTATAAGTAATCGCGATTTTCAGAGATTGGACAAAAGACCAACCAGAGCACGAAGAGATTTCCACCTACAGCTGGTGTATGCAGGTTTCGCGATAATATTTAGAACAAACCGCGAAACCAGCATTTCTTTCTCTTTCAGTACCCCTCTGAGCTCTGACTCCTTTTGCTTTTATTTTAAATTTCCATTAAATCAATAAAACTCATTATTTTAATTGTCAACAACAATGCTATTCATCAATTTTGTCAATTTCTTATCACTTTTCAAGAAAGATATAGAATTATCATGCCTTTTCGTTAATAGATGTATTTTCTATTCCTTGCACGAGTACGTCACCCATTTAGCTGTTAAACATAATATAATTTAGCATAAATAAAATAAGAAACAAATATATTAAGCTACTGATGGCTATGTTTATATATACCTCCAATTCTAACAAAAAAACTTCACAAGTAAATTTTTTCACCGGATTAGACCCTTCAACCACGCGTCAACTCACAAATATGAACTCACAAATATATGTACAACGCGCAATAAAAATCAACTCTTTCATCATGCATAAACGTGGCGCTCGAAAAAATTGGTTAAAACTGGCGCGATCTTTTTAAATCTTAAAATAAAAATTTATATTATTTATATTTTAAAACAGAAACTAAACATAAAAAATACCTAATACTTTGTAAGAAAAAAGTTTATTTATTTATACTAAACAAAGTTATAAAAAAAATTATCAAACAGTATATTTTTTGTTTGGATTCGAGGGCTTAAACGAATACCCCGACATCTTCTATGTTTAAGCATAGGAGATGTCTGAGATTTCAATTTTTACTTTTTATTTAAATACTAAGAGTAAATAAAAAAAAAAAAAATTGTATATTTGAATTGCTTAGAAATTTTTAGCCTATTTTTTAGTGCTTGAAGGTTTTTTTTTAATAATAGAACTCAAATTACAGTGAAAATACGAAAATCAAATACTTTCTCTAAAATTTTGGAGTTCCAAACATAATAACTTTAAAAAATACTTAATTGAAATGATTGTGTAATAAAATCAACGATGCGTATATAAGTTATTTATGAAATATAAAATACATTTTTTTTTTTATTAGAATAAAAAATAATAAAAAATAATAAAAATAATAAAAAAAAAACAATTTTATTTAATAACTCTAAAAACGTAATTAAAAAAAAAAAAAAAAAAATATGACCGATCCTGCCAGGATTCGAACCTGGAATCTTCTGATCCGTAGTCAGACGCGTTATCCGTTGCGCCACAGGACCACATACGAAATATTATATTTCAAAATTTACAAAACCAAAATTCAAATTTTTTTTTTTTAATCATAATCTTTTTATTTATAACTTGTTAATTACTTTTGATAAAAAATAATAATTAGTGCTATAGTCAAAGGGTTTTGATTTCCTCTAATATAGATAAATTTTCTGGTTTATTTTATTAACTAATTTAAATCATCAAAAAGTATCAAATTTATTCATTTAATAATGAAGTATACAGATAATCTTAAAAAATAAAGTTTACGTTGATTATCCATCTATGCACAATTTCATCTATTATCTTGGTTATCATCTGGACTGAAATTAAACTTAAAAGATTCTTTAGAAGTATCCTCTAAGATTTGTGAACATCTAGTATTATTTTGCTCATCTTTTCTTGATGTAGTTGTACAAGAAGCCTTTTTAAAAAATAGCGATTTTTTCTCTATTTTTTTTGTGTTAGTAAATTTCACTGATGTAGCTAACTTACTAAACTCTTTATCTTCAGCTAACATTTTTGATCGATAATCACCAAATGTGTTTCTCATCACTTGTCGCTTTTTAATTAAAGAAGCATTTTGACTTTTTAATACAGTTAAGCTTTTATTTATATTGTAAAATTGTTTATCTTGAAGTTTTTTATTATCTAATCCAGTTTCTAATTGTTGTATGCACCAACATAACTCTAATTCAAACTGATCTTCTGCTTCTAAGCTAAGACCGCTGGCAGTTTCAGGACAATTGATTGGCTGCTTTTGTAATGTGGTATTATCTTTTAAATCAAGTATTGAAGGTGGTTTGTTTTTTTTCAACTGGAATCCAAAAAGCAATATTGACTTAGGAAATGCATGTTAAGGGCATACATATAATTGTAATAATATGTTATAAAAACCTACCGCTTTATGTTTTGAAGTCATTGCTATATTATATATATTATTTTCTATATAATAATGCACTATATAATATTTTATATTCAGTAAAATTAATATTTGACAATGAATAAATTATACAAAACAGAAACAAAAATAATAGTTTGATATATTAGTTATATGATGTGCCAAATATATATGTATATAAAAAAAGTATAAACAACTTCGCACCAGCACCACATCACCATGTGCTCGTTATGTTCTCATGCGTTGCGCGATTCTTATTTTCGTCTGCAATTATGCCCGCGAGATCTACGAATATTTGAAAAGACCTATTAAAAAAATAAATACAGCCTTGCAATTTAATTTTTAGAAAATATTTGTAGACTCCAGCAGAGGTGCAACTAAGGCAATTTCAATGTATAATGTACTCAATTGTGACAAATAATTCAAAATGTAATGCAATGGCTTTAAATTTAAATGGCTCCGACCTTTCTAAAGCTGTTTCTCAGAAGTTTGTATTTTACAAAAAAAATACCAGTAATTTTTAACAGTGAAGAAATTTTTCATTAGCGTTTTAAAATTAATTATAGTCCACGTGTTCACGCGAAAAATTGAATAAAAACTGAATTGAAATTTCTAATGATGCAACTAAAATACTCTGCCAACTAGGCACTAAGGTTCCTCAAACAATGAGCTTAATACATAATATGCCACTGATATCACCGATTACAACTATGCAATCATACATACATTTCTCTATTGAAAAAAAATTATTACAGTTTTTTTAATTTTGAGAAAAAAATTTGGAAAAAATTCGGTATTATATCTAAAAAAATATTATAAACGAACTTTCTAAATGTCGCATTCTCATAGAAATAAATTAGGTACTATACGTTCAAAAAGAAAAAATAATTTGGTGTTTTTTGTATTTTTTTGTGAAAAAAATTTTGGGAAAAAAATGTTAAAAAAATTAATTATCAGATTCGAGATATCGAGTGAAAACCATAATTTCAAATATAAGTACTTTCATGGAAATAAATGAGATATTAGGCTGCTTACACACGCAAGTGAATTTGTAAAGTAAATTATTGTAAAAAATGAATTTGCAATAGCGCGTTAATTAAAAATTTAAATAAACCTAAGAATTTAAAATTAGCGAAATTAATTCAATTTTTAAATAATTATTGTTTGTTAAATAATATTATTTTTTTTTTATTCATTTTTACAATTAAGTTCTTTAAAAATTTAATTACTTTCGCTATATAATTTCAGATTTTCAGGTTTATTTAAAATTTTAATTTTCGCGCCGTTGCAAATTCATTTTACTAATTCGCTTGCGGGTGTAAGCAGGATTACATCCAAAGTACCTCAAGCTTTTTTGGTGAAAAAATTTTTGAAAAAAAAATTAGGTCTTAACTCCATAATGTTTGTGAAATATCACTGGTTACGTACACACACAAACATACACACACACAGACTTTTTTAAGAAGCCGGTTTTTTAGCTTCCTGAGGTCTCAAAACGTGCTTATATGCCAAAAAATCAAAAACCAAAATTAGACCCATCACAATGGTTGTTCCATTGAGGAATAAAAAATGGATGTTTTTAGATAAAGACTCAAAAAGGAATGAAATTTGGCTTTAAAGTAATTTAAATATAAAATAAAGACTTCTGCAGAATAAGGTATGATTAGCAGATTTTTGACATTTTTGGCTAAATCTCATGGTTCGTGATGAAAGATTACAAGGATTGGTGCCACCTCGCTCAACCCCCCGTTCGTTGGGACAGGTTAAAACATGTTTTTTATGGACCAAAATCAAAAAATTAGTATATCCAGACTGTATCATCCGACTGGGGTGCGGTTGGTCCCAAAATTGTCGTTTTGAAGAAATACAAAAAAAAATTTTTTTAAATATTTTTGAACGTAATATTGAGCTTTTTAATGGTATAATATTGAAATATCTCAGGACAAAAGAAAAACTATTTTTTCGCGGTTAGGGTAACCTTGCCTAATACTACATTTCAAAATGCCGCACAGTGTGGCAAAATGGACAAAAATCGCTCTTGGACTGAGTTTTTGAGCTATCGACTTGAAATCTGTGCTTTCTTGTCTCACTGTGGATTTTTTATATTTTTTTATTTTTAATTAGCCTATTTAATAAAAATACATTTTATGCTAGCTTCTAAAATATGCAAAAATTATGATTTAATATTTTTTGACTGAAAAATGTTTTTTAATTTTGATGTATATAATGCAGGATTAACGCAAAAAAAAATTCCCGTTTGTTTTAGAGTGCAAAAAATGTAGGAAGTGAAAATTTCGTTAAATGAATACAGGGTGGCCACGGAACTGAAATTTTAAAATTTCCTGATTTTCCCTGACTTTCCAGACTACTTTTTTAAATTTTCCAGTACTTTTTTAGTGTTTTGACAAAATTTTACAAAAAGAATTCCCTACCTTTTCAAATTTTCCTATAGACAAATTTTAGTAAATTTCAGGCATTTTCCTTTTCAAAATTTAATATTAAATTTAATACAAGGACGTTCTATCAGCTACTGGGTGTTTTTTGCACAGCATATTTGTAACTGAAATATTTCAATCATAATTATTTATTTATAATAATTTTTTAATGAAAGAATCAATACTTTTCAATATTTGCTACAAGAATATAAAAAAAAAATTGAAAATGTTTATTTGTTTGAACAAATAAGTCCTGTTAAATTTTTGTAATTTTTGGTTCATAAAAGCCTAAGATTCCAGATCTGGGCAACTTGGACCAAAATTCTGCTTAGCTCATATTGAAGATCATTCAATTCTAGGGGGAGGTATCGTGGGAAATTTTTCGCCAAACCTTTTCAGTAATGAGTTGTACCTATTTGTTTATAAATTTTAGGGCATTTTTAATTTTTTTTTTATAAACAATTAGCTGTAACTTATTACTGACGAGGTTCAGAGAAAAATTTCCCACGATACCTCCCCCTAGAATTGAATGATCTTCAATATGAGCCAAGCAGAATTTTGATCCAAGTTGCCCAGATCTGGAATCTCAGGCTTTTATGAGCCAAAAATTACAAAAATTTAACAGGTCATATTTGTTTAAACAAATAAACATTTTCAATTTTTTTTTTTATATTCTTGTACAAAATACTGAAAAGCGTTGATTCTTTAATTAAAAAATTATTATAAATAAATATATGGCTAAAATATTTCAGTTACAAATATGCTGCGCAAAAAGAAACCAGTGGTGGATAGAACGATCTTAAATACCCATTTAAAACTGCACTCTAGTTATTAAATTTACTGAATTATCTAAATTCCAGAAAATAGAAAATATTCCCTGACTTTCCCTGACCTAAAAAAAATTCCCTGACATTCCCTGACTTTCCAGAATTCCAGAAATGTGGCCACCCTGGAATAGGTTGAGGTCGTGTAAATAGACTAATTAAAAATAAAAAATTCGAAAAATCCGCAGTTTATTTTAAGCCGTTAATAGAGGTGGACGAGACGAGAGCATTTATAGAAAATTCGGGACGAGACGAGACATTCACATCGAGACTCTCGGGAAGTCTCGTCTCGAAAAAAAAAGTTATTAATACATTTAATTAATTTAAATTTTTACAACAAGTAAAAAAGCATTAAAATTAATATTCTTATTAAGACTGAATACTTAAAAAATAGTCATAATTATAGTTTTCTTTTATTTATGACTGCATAAATTTTCTTAAACATTATTTTATTTGATGTTACATTATCAATAGTGATACCTTGAATTTTCCCCTCGATCTCATAATCTTTTAAGGCTTGAAAAAGTATATGGGCTAAGTCTTTTCCTGAATGTTTGGCTTCTAGCTGATAGTATAAAATCTAAAGTTATTGAACGTAAAATCCAGTGTTCATCAATAAAATATGGGCTGTTATTCCGTAAAAGGATTCAGTTTTATGATCAGCTAACCAACCATAGTTGACAATTTTATTTTTATAATTTTCCTGAAGAAAAAGACAAGCCTAAAGTCTCGGTATCGTCTCGTATCGTCCACCTCTAGCCGTTAAAAACAGGTCCAAGTCGATTGATCAAAAACTAGATATTACTAAATCGTAGTAAAATTACTATAGACGGTATTAGAATTGTAGATATAAAAAAAGAATGTGGATTATTTTTAAAATTTTTTATTGCATATAATAGATCGTGCCTGTATACAAATTTTATACAAACTGTTTAATATTATAGTACCCGAATGACATAAATATTTCTTATTTATGCATAGAATTCGATAAACTTATAAATTACATTAAAATTAGGATGCCATACATTTACACAATTCAATATTTAACATAAAAAATTAAGTGTTTACAATTTTCATACCATCATGCATCCTCGCATTTATTTTAATCTTAAAATATTAAGCACGAAATAAGATATTCATTTATTTACAAAATTCACTGTCTTTGCTTTGGTATAAGTTTATATACTTTCATTAATATAATATAATTATTAGCTGGCTTTGCCAAACAAAAAAACCATTTTTTTATTTTCATAAAGCTGTGCAATTATTACTGAGTTACATAATTTTCATCTTATATTAAAATATAGATTAAGTTAATTTTTTTAGTAAACACATCAGAAACACGCGTTACTTACTCACATTCTTTGCTTCTTTAATTTTTTTTTCTTTTTGGGACTTATTTACATTTTAGTTTATTAGCATATTATATACACATTTGCTTAAAACTGACAACAAATTTAATGAATTATAAATTAATGTTAAACAATTACATAACAAGAAAATATTTAATTTCACTGTCACGTGAAAGTTTATTATCATATTTTTTTTTATTCATCTTGCAACAAAATTTTTTTGTTTATCCTGTGTGGATTTAAAAAAAACAAAGGTTAATTCAAAAATAAAGAATACAAATCAACATCAACGATAAAAATTTTAGTATGACCAAATTCGACATTATTTTATAACCACATTATTAATTTATAAAAAGACTCAAAAATCTCTCGATTCAATATATATTAAAACGGATATTTATGTGCATATTTTTTTTAAGTGCTTCTTAAATTCAATGGGAGACACTATGGGCTACAGTTGTCATGATGGAGAGAATCGCTATCACTTTCTAAATAAGTTACGTAACTGTCTGTGCTATCCGGATGCTGTCCCATATCTGGACCAGGTTGATGAAGAGGACCTGGGGGTGGTATTTGACCAACTGGAACATCGCCCATCGGAACGCCCAACATATTTTGAGGAGGCATTTGATGAGGTCCTCCGTGCATTTCGTATCCGTGCATCTAAAAAACCAGAATTATTTATCATTCAACTGCTTATGTGTAATCGAAAATTATTAGAAGCATATAAATACCTGAGACACCAAATGATGAAAAGAAGGCGCGTTAGGATCCAGTCTATCAAGATCGGTGTGTAGTGCGAAATCAGAAAGAGCTTTCCAAGGTGGTTGGTATGCTTGCACCTCTAAAGGTGTCATGCCGATAGGACTTTCGTGTCTGACAGGACTACTTGCTACCATAGGAATTCCTTGCATTCCTCCAAATCCTAATTTTCGTCCGTCCTGTAATGAAATAATAAAATATTTTAGAATCACTAAAAAAAACTATTTGTTGATTTTTAAAGGTTTAGCCAATGCATTTACTTGAGAAACTAAACGAGTTAAAACTGGATATCAAAAATTAATATTAGTTCTTGATTTTTTAAATGAAAATTATAAAATTTTGCCGTAAAAGTAGGTGTCAAATTTTCCTTCCGGAATAAAATTTTCGATAATATAATTAAATTCATTTAACTAATTTTAACTCGACAAAAATTATTTTTGGAGATTTTTTTTTAATTTGAAGATAATAATTTTAACCTTGGAAGAGCTTATACCTTCAGGTTGCTCCGCTTGAATTTTAAATGCATTTACTACAAACAATACACTGTAAAAAGTAACTTTTTTAGATTTACAAAAAAAATAGAATTTTTTCGAAAAATTAACGAGTTTTCAAAAAAAATTTTTAAATATTCGATAAAAATCGTAAATTTACTAAATTTAGTACATTATCGAAAAATTCGAGAATTGTCGATTTTTTTTAAAAATTTTACGAAAAAAATTGTAAATTCACAACTATTTTTCGGAAATTTACAACCATTTTTTGTAAATTTTCGATAAAAATTGTAAATTATCAATTTTTCTTGCGAATTCACAAAAAAAAATCGAGAATACTCGAATTTTTTTTTAATATACTGAATTTAGTAAATATACGATTTTTTTTCGAATATTTAAAAATTTTTTTGAAAATTTACTAATTTTTCGAAAATGTTCTAATTTTTTATTATTCGTGCTTGAAAATTCAAACGGGGTAACTTAATTGCGCGTACTTATCAGCATATAAAAAGGTACGTTTTATTTTTAATTTAAAATTCTAATAGAAAGTAAAAATAAAAATTTGCGAAATACCTTCTCTTGTTGCATCTGCTGCTTAAGCAATATTGTCCTTTTCTTATCCTTGCATCTTTTATTTTGAAACCAAACCCTTATAACCCTTGGGCTTAATCCTGTCATTTCAACTAACTGTTCTTTCATAAGGGCATCGGGTCTTGGATTTGCTGAATAACACGTTCTTAATGTATGTAACTGTTTTTCATTAAGAACTGTTCTTACGCGCGTTGGTTTACCGTCGGAACCACCACCTTTGTGTCCAACGGAACTACGAGCGCTACCCATTGCTTTATGAGATCCACTTTCAGAACCAGAATCTGAAATAAAAATTATGATTATTATTTTAGAAATCTTTGTAGCTTTTATTTAATTAATTATAAATCACTGTGTATAACTCTTTCGAAACCTTCTAAAAAATTTTTTTAAATGTTGGGAAATATAATAAAAAATTGTATCCAACCCTTCAAACAAAAATCTTGGCTAAATGTTTACTAAGAAAATGTGCATAATTCACATATTTTTGGGAAAATTTATTCCTATGCATATGTATAAGTAGTAATTTATCAAAAGAAATTGTCAGCATTCTGTATTTCCGGTGAAAATTATTTTTTATTAGTTTTTTGTTAGGGGTCAAATTTTGCTTTTCGATTTTGTTTTTTTATATTTGCATGTTTTGTGACCCCCAGATACTATAAAATCGATTTTTATGTAATGTCTGTAAGTATGTGTGTGTGTGTGTATGCATGTATGCACTTAGAATTTTCTCCGATTCCAAGAATATTATTTTCTCAAAAAATTTTCACTATAAAATACAGAACCTTTTTTAAACTTTTAAAATTTATTTTAAAATGGACGTAATAACTAATTTTTTTTCTGTGTAATAGTTTTGGTAATTTTTTGTATAACTATACTTGATTTCTCCTATAGATCTGATATTTAAATTTATGAAAATTTTTTCCATCAAAAAATGAGGTGACCCTGTTATAAAAATGTTTGCAATCAAAAATTAAAAAATGCTATTAGTTCTTATTTCCGGATGCATTAAATAATTGTTATTCATTGATGTAATAAATAGTTCTATAGTTGAAGGAAATATATTGTCCTCTTTTTTGAGAAACATTAGTGCCAATGGTTTGGCCGGATTTTTTTTTTTTGGTTTGCATTTAAATCCAAAGGTAGGGCTATGATATTGCTATTTGTTTAAGAATATGAGAATCTAAATACAATATAGCAATATTTTATTTGACTAAAAAAATAAACTAAGGATATTTGGTTAGGATACAAAAATAGAGACATCGTTTTAAATTTGATTTGTTTTGTATTATATGGTCAGTTTAAACGCCTTCTATTTAAACTATCAAGTAAACAGTTAAGCTTGAAATGGCATTGGGTTTTTTATAAATTTAACTAAATATTCCAAATTTTTGACTAGACATTATTAAATATTAATTAATTCCATTTTCTTTTAGTAATTAAATAGATAATAATTTTTAGTCAAGCTTTTCTACAAGCTGATTATGTTAATTAAGGTCGTAAATTAAAACATTAACTATAAAAAATATAAATTTTTTAAACAGGATTCCGATAAAAAGTCTAATTTATTGTATATTGATATTCTACATAGAAATTATTGGTATATCATAAAAAGAAAAATTAAAAATATGAAAACCGATGACATATTTTAAAAAAATCTTGTGTAAATAATCATTCAATATTCATGCATAATTTTTTTTCTTCATATTTATTTATGTTAATTATCCTCCGGAATAAAAAAGCATACACACACCTTGAAGATAAACCTTGTATTAAAAAATCATTGGAATTGTGAATGAAAAAGTAAACTATCTATTGTAAAATAAATAATATTATTATAAAATTTTATATAAATATTAAATAAATCAATATCTGAAAAAAATCTTAAATCCAAGAAATATGCTAATTTCACATCTTTTTTAAAGCATTTTTTTAGCTTTTTTGCGAATTTAAAATGTGAAATTCCAGTAAAAAATGGGACATCAATACGTATTCATGTCATGGATTGGGGGGGGGAGGTCGTTTTATTTCTATAGTTAATGGTATTTTTCAAATTTAGTAAGGGCAGAACTTCGATTTGCCTGGAGTAGTGCTAATAATCATAATTAAGAAGCAAAAATTTACCTGCCGAATATCAAAGTTTTGATTGATTGGAAAATTAATTTCTTAACAAAATTATACGAGTTAAATTAATGATTTATTTTGTTGCAAATTTTATTGCATATTAGTCATTTACTATTTAATAGCATTCTGAATAAAAACAGTTCATAGAGATACCTTACATATAAGCTTAATGCATTGTATGAAACATGATAAAGAGGACAGATTGAGAAACTTAAGCTTCACTTTAATGCAAATAGGTCAGAAGAATGATTTTAGAAAAAATTTATTTTCCAATTAGTTTATGTATACTAGCGGGCAATAATGACTATATTTCAACTTGGAAAAGTCGTCATCTCGGTCGTCATTATTACCTTTATTGTAAATAAAAATCCATCCTTAACCCCATCTAGAAACATTAATTGCTTATTAGCAAATACGATCAAACCATCACATTTGGAAAACTAAACATTTTTATGAGCCAGTGAATGATGAAGCTAGATAAGGCTCTATAAGATAAAGCGATTGAAATAACGCGTAAAAGTAAATTTTATACATGGAGCAAAGAAAACAGTGCCCCAGATCGCAATTTACCATCCAAGAAGAAGCCGAGATCGCATATTAATATGATCGCATAATTAATATGCGATCTAGACCATTTTCTTTTCTGCTCTCTTATACAAGATAACTACTGGTTAAAAATTCACTATTACATATCTAGGACAATAATAGCTTTTTTTTTAGACAAGTGAAAAAATATTGGTTTTGATTTTGCATTGAGTTATATGCACGAGCGAGTACAGAAAGCATTCAAAAGTCGAACTCTATATTTTGTTTCTTAAATTAAAATATAGTTTTTCATACAATGGGCAAAAAATCGTCTCCCTAGGATAGAAAATAGTCTTTTTGCCGTAAATATGTAATTTTATATTTTAAACAAGGGAGAAAAAAAAAGAATGTCGCAGATCGTATACGTTAATTAGTATTCGAGGCGAATAGTCCTGTCGCCAGCAATGCTTTTTAATGCCCTAAAATGCCATGCATAAAAGCTCCATGGAAAAAAATGAAAATTCGTGGTCAATTTTGAAAAATAGATCCTGGATTTATGTTTAGCGTGTCGAAAAACGTAAACACCACCCATTTTTTTCCATGGAGCTTTTATGGCATTTTAGGGCATTAAATAACGTTGCTAGCGACAGGACTAGAAGCCGAGAATCGTAAACTTCGATTTGGGGTATTCTTCTTTTGCTTTTATGGATAGAATGCAATTTTTCTTTCTCAGTGGGGAGAAAACACGTTTTTCTCGATCGCGACGTGGGGCGAAAAAAGTGTTTTTAATCCACTAGGAAGAATAAATAGTTATTTTACTAGAAAAGCTTTGTAAAAAAATCATTGAATTTCATTTTGTAGTAAATATTGAATATTCTAAATTTTGAGATATTTGTAAAGTCAATCCATAGAATGCATTGTGAAGCAGTTTTTTAAAAAAAAAGAAGGTTATTTTATTTTTTATACATATAAAAAATAAAAAAGGTGGGAGAACAGGAAAGTAGACTTGAAGAAGCGGTTTACTTTGAATGGGTGGGCTTTGAAGTTAAGCCGCCTTTAAATGCGAATATACTTTGCACGTGGATTTCATATCTTTTCACCATCTTTTATACACGATTACTTATATTATTGATAAAAATAAAAATACATAATACTAATTCTAAAATGTCTCTTTTTTATGTAATTAATGTTAATTAAGGTTATTTGGTAAAGCGATCTAAATATTTATCACTTGTAACTTTTTTGTCATTCTCACAATATTTAACCTATAAATCAAAATTTAAACATACTTTCAGAATTTAAAAAATATAATTTCATGTTTATTTAGTCATTATAACTTGTGTATTTAAAGAAATATCGATAAATTTAAGGCAGATAAGAAAAATTTTTTGATTTAAATAAAAATTTTACGTAGATAATGTTAAATTGAAACAAAGATAAGAACAAAAACAAACAAACAAAAGTAAATAACCGTATCAAAAAAATATATCGACGATTTATCAAAATTTAATAAGTTGGTAAATAATTTAAAATTTTTTTATTTAACAAAGCAAAACAGGTAATAATGTAAAGAGCCTTTTGTTTCCTTAGCATTGCGCATGCGCTGTAGATCTACTGTTGCTTAGGGACCTACGTGCAAGCGATAAAAAAAGCGGCAAATCTTGTACGGATTAAAATATAATATAATAATAAAAATAAATTTTTTAAACAATAAAAAAGAAAAAAAATTGATGTCCTCTGTGTGTGCTACGGTAGTTGGCAAGAATATGTTAGATTTGACACCTTGCTGCCACTGGATATATTATACTTTATGAACAAGTTGCGGAACGAGTGTGTGTTTTTTTATTTATATTTTTTTAAGATGAGTATAAAAAAGGACTATATAAAGAGATGAGAGATATAAAAATAAAAATAAAAAAAATAAAAATTTATTAAGATCCATCTTTCGATTATAATACACGTAACCGTGAAATTCCAGTTTCTTCTTTTTGGTATTTAACGTTTGATAGATGTCAGTGTGTATTTTTATTGACATTTAATACACAGAAGATTTACTTTAATATTTTTCGTTTTTTCCATCTCAGATTTTTTTAATGAGGCAAGAAAATTTTTTTTATAAATAACATAAAAGCTGCTGAGCTACTGTAATAAAAAAAATATTAAAATTTCTGAAAATTTGTTAATTATTTTGATGTTTGACTATGCTAAACGTGTTAATTGGTCGTAAACTTTCACGGCTACTGTAGTGTCGTGCAATATAACAGATAATGTTTAAACTCGAAACGAGACAAAAGTCGTCTGAGGTTACTTCGTTATTTGACATAGAAATTAGCTTTAGAGAGGAATCTCGAAAACCAACACAACTTAGATTCTATTTCCTGTCTAGCGAATGTATATCATTAAATATTCATTGCCGAACTCCATGGAGACAAACTGGACACTAAGATTAAAAAATAATAGAAAAAAAAAGTTTGCATAGTACAAAGTGAGAAAATTGAAATCCCCATGAGATAGGACAGGGAGGAGCATAAAGGTTCGGTAATCTGCATAAACCCAGTGTAATATTCTAAATAAAGTCCGATAACACGTTTTTCTATTACGTATATTATGGTCAAGTTTTATATTAGAGACTTTAATCACTTCAATTATCAACACCTCGACGATGTAAATTTTAATTCTGCCTGGCTTTTCTATATCCTCTCTTGCTTCAAATTTAATCCAAAAAGTATAATATTATTATAATAAAGGCTTATAAAGTAAACTCGTTATGCTATATTATACGTTATGAGCCTTAACTCATTTTCAATCATCTTTGGATTTATTTTAATTAACAAAGACTAATATTCTCTAATCATTTTAAGCTTTAGAATATTTATAAATAATTATCTTATTAACTTTTCTCCATATTCTTCTTCGTTATAGTTAATTAATTATGTGCTTTTGAAAAAAAAGTGTTAAACGACATTTTTGACTTCATCTTTTGCTTTTTATTAAAGTCTCATCAAAATTTTAAACTAAATTATTTTATTTCTCACATTTTGCTATAAAAAGGCTAAAATTAATACTTGAGCAAGTTTTATTAACCTTTATTACTATGGATACACTGAAAAAAAATTCCGCTTGTGGCTAGCGAAATTTTTTTTTTGCAAACAATTGAAAATGATTTAAACATGTTCCATATATTGTCCTCATGATGTAATAAATACAAATAAAGTGAAATTATATTACAATCTTATTTAATAGTTTATTTCATAATAATCGAATGAAACAGATTTTTGCAACTTGTTATAATTTTGATTAAATCTAATTCTTGGGTCTTCAAATCAGTTTTAAAGTATTATTTTTCTACTAAAAATAAGCCTCAATGTCATTTTTTAGCTCATATGGTTTGGTTTTCGATTTTTGGTGACCATTTTAAAAAAAGAAAAAATTATTGTCTCCTAGGTCTATATAGGTAATTTCCCGTAGAATCCGATTCTAGGCTCAAAATTATTTTTTAGCTACGCATGCGCAAGAAATCAATAAAACAAATCTTTCTTTTTAAAAATCGATTTCTCAAAAGCATATAGGTAGATGAAAAATTCTTTTGTAGGACTCAAATCACTTCTGACACTAAAAATTTTTTGACAAAACAGATTAGTTATTGCGTTTAGTGACCTTTATTTTAAAAAAATAGCAGCTTCTTAATGTTCATTTTTTACAAATTCCAAATTTCCCGTCAATTCACGTGATTAATATATATATATATATATTGGTTCCTCAATGAGGAACCATTGTGATGGGTCAAATTTTGGTTTTTGATTTTTTGGCATATATAAGCACGTTTTGGGACCTGAGGAAGTTAAGAGACCGGTTTCAAAAAAAAGTATGTGTGTTTATGTGTATGTAATCGGTGATATTTCACAAACATTATGACCTAATTTTTTTTCAAAAATTTTTTTACCGAAAAATCTCGAGGAATTTTTTTTTTTTTAATTTGGATGTATTACCTCATTTATTTCCACGAAAGTACTTATATTTGAAAGTATGATTTTTACTCGATATCTCGAATCTAATAATTAATTTTTTGAAAATTTTTTTCTCAAAATTTTCGTCACAAAAAAATACAAAAAATTCCAAATTTTTTTTCTCTTTTGACGTAGTACCTAATTTATTTCTATGAAAGTACTAGTTTTATAAAGTTTGTTTATAGTAATTTTTTGGATCTAATACCGAATTTTTTCAAAATTTTTTCCTCAAAATTAAAAAAAAAAAAAAATTTTTTAAACTGCAAGATTTTTTTTGGGTGTAATTAATACTTCATTTAGTTCCATAAAAGTACTTATATTTAAAAATATGGTTTTTACTTGATATCCCGAATCTGATAATTAATTTTTTGAAAATTTGTTCCAAAATTTTTGATGAATAAAAAAAACTTTCAAAAGTTAATAGAAATGTATGTATGATTGCATGGTTGTAATCGGTGATATCTGTGGCATATTGAAGTATTTATCTCATTGTTTGAGGAACCTTAGTGCCAGCTTGTTGGCAGGGTATTTTTTTATGTTTTGGAATTTATTATTTTTTAATTTATACTAAATTAACCGGAAAGTTCTTTAACATCTTTCTGTTTAACATAAAAACTCCTAAAAAAATAAAAACATATGTCCTTATTTAATATTTCCCGCGGAATCTAAATTTTTGGAAATTTTCTATCTGGGAAACAATTTTTCACGTTAATGTGAGCTTTTACAGAAAAAATAAGAAACCCTTAACTCTCATTTTTCGCTTTTTTTTTTTTAAATGGATGAAAACCGAGAACTGAACCTTATATGAGCTAAAAAATGACATGGAGGCTTATTTTTAGTAGAACTTTTGGGAAAAAATACTTTGTAACTGATTTGAAGATCCGACCATTAGGTTTTATCTCGGTTTTATCCGGTTTAAATTGAGCCTAATTAAATAATTTTTTTTTTTAAGTTAAAAATTTACAAAATTTAACAGTGAATTTTCATTAAGAATAAATATTTTTTAGGGTTTCAAAAAAATATTTCTAGCTAATATTTCTAAAATTAATATTTTATGATGTATGATAAATAAACTCTGTTGTTTACGAAATTTCTGAGGGTTGAAAATTCAAAATTCAAATTTTGTCAAGTTGTTATAATATGATCAAACATTAATTAAAAATGTAAAAATATGTTTATCCGTAAAAAATTTTATGGTCATTCTTAAACGTTAGTTATTTGCCCAGTACAAACAATATAAAAAAATTTACAGCAGACTTTACGCAGAATTGCAGAGCTTGCCTTAAGTTCTTTCTACATTAGATTGAAAGTCGATATTAATAGTGTAGTTGGGAGTTATTCCCGATTAATCGTAAAAATATTATACGACTTTTAAAGATGTCCAGATTTAATATCGACTTTGAATTTGATGTAGAAAAGGCTCATATTTGGAATTTATTAGCTTTTGCTTGACCATTCAAGGAATTTCATGAATTTTCAAGCAATACATTTTTACAGTGTAGCTTCTAATATTGTTTTCATAAATATATAAAAAAATAAGCTAGATTTTAGATTTATTTGAAGATAAGCACAAGCATTTTTTGATTTAACATAATGTATAGTATTTTAGGAAAACGTAAAACTTACCGGATAACGAGCCGTCATTTGTGTGTAGATGATGATTATTATTTGTCAAATTGGCATTGTTATTATTTTCGTTTCCTTGCAACGTAAGAGGTCCGGAGCAGAGTTTTTCGCCTTCCAATGCATCGTGATCGTGACGACAAAATAATCCATCCGGTCTAAGTGCAAATTCGTCACCAGGAACTAATTGTTTCATACAAGCTGAACACCTAAAGCATTCTAAATGATATATTTTCGTTTTCGCTCTCATAACAAAGTCATTTTTACTAAACGATTGTCTGCATTTGTCACATTTAGCCCCAAATAACCTGTTGATTAAAAATTTTTTTTATAATAAAATGCAACGTGCAAGCTAACAAAGAATTGGGTTACGTGGGAAAAAAAACTAGACAATCTTTTTAAAATCTTTCGTCTAAGCATACAGCACAATATACAAACATTACATTTTTTAGGCTGGCTGGCTGGCTGGCTGCTATTTGACGTTTCGTTTGTTTACCTTAATATTTTTTTTTCTCTTACATGTAGCTAAGTAAACATATTTATTTTCGTCTACTAAAGGAAGTTCTATTTAAACGAGATCTAAAATATTTCAACTCTATTTCATTAAAATATGAAATTCAAAACTTTTCTTTTATCACCGTCTAATATTTAATTAGCTTTATCAAATATCAAAATTTCAAAATTTGCAACGTAATTGCAAGACATTAAAATACATCCTTTTATTTTATTTTTTTACTTGTATCTTAAAAATTTATCGACATGAAATCTTATTTACTTAAAGAAAGAAAAAAAAATAGAGTGACGTTTCCTCGTTTCACTTAGTGTTTTTTATGATAAAAATAAAAGAAAGTCATTCTTTTCTTTTTACTTTATTCAAATAAGCTGAATTTATTGGCGTTTTATGAGGAAGGAAAATTTTTTTTTTCTGTACCTGACATAATCATCTTTGCAGTAAGTTTTCCCATCTCTGACAAAACACGTACAACTTTCGTCTAAAAATTGTTGGCAAGCGGCACATTTCAAACATGCTGCATGCCATTCTAGATCTGGAGCGACCCTTAATATGTATTGATCGTGAATACGTCCACCGCAACCAACGCACAGCGAACTCCGGCTTTCTGTAAAACAATTAAAATTCATCATGTTAGCAATGCCAAATTTTTAATTAATTATTAGAAAATAAAATAATTTTCTTCGGCTTTTGAGTACAGCATATGTACAAAATCGAAATAAAAAAAATTCATCGTATGCGTGTGCTCGAAAATTTCTTTTCGCAGACACAAAGAAAAGTCACCCTATGGCTTTTACTCGTAAAGGCAAAAAAAAAAAAAATTACAATAAAAAAGAAAGAATGAAGTAAAAAATATGAGCGGTGGGGACCTAATAAGAGGTAGTAGGGGATAAACGTTAAGTTAGGTAAGGAGAAAGTAACGTCCCCTGTAAAGGTGTGGCTTAATTTTGCACTAGCGGTTTGTAGTTATTGGAGGGGAAATTTAACTCCACCTACTTTATATTTGCAAAATTATAACTTGGAGAGACAAAATGATAATTTCATAGATATACAGAATTATCAGTTTATTATTTCGTTTCGTTGCTTTACAATTATTTCGACAAAATGAACTTGTGTTTATTTAAGTAATTTTATTCACTCGATAATTTTATTATTTATATTACTTATTTTAACTCACAAAGAAAACTTTCATCAAAATTTCTTTCCTCCTTAATACGTTTCGTCATTAATAATTAAAAAAAAATAAGATTTCTTAAAAATTGTTAATTTTAGCGGCCATCTGAAGTAGAGCTTTCTTATGAGTTATGAATTAATTTTAGTTCAATTAAAATTTATACCAATTTTATATTATCAAAGTCATATTGCGTTGATTATATTTTCTGAAGTGTAAGTGTCCTCTGAGTTTAACAGACGAAACTCAATCTGCTCCAAAGTATTTTTTCTCAAAAGTCAAAAGTATAAATAAAAAAAATTATTTTGTGTCTGTGGCGAGAAAAAACGCCAGAAAAATTATTTTTCTGGTCTGCGGCCAGAAAGCACGCTACGCATCCGGCAAAGGCGTTTTTTCTCGCCACAGACACAAAAAAATTTTATACGGCTCTTGGATAAGGGTCCATAAATAAAGAATGCCCCAATTATTTACTTTTCTGGACTCGAGCCGTAAATATACTATTTCCAAGTTTTTAAAAGTTTAGGCTTTTAACCTTCTAGATCCAATATGCTCTTTTTTTCATAGCAACTTTAGTTTTTTTGTTTATTTACTTTCAGGCGTTTTTTTCCTTTAAAGGGTTTGTTTGAATATTGGGGTCAAATTTTTTATTTGAACCGAGATAATCAGAACTTATGTTTAATTATTTTAACCTAAGAATCATAATTGTTTTTTTGAAAGTCTTAAATTAGTTGTTTTCTCATATTTCTTCAATAGCCGGAACAAATTTTTTGGCTCGAAGTCGATTCATCGAAAAGTCACGTGACTAAATTCGAATTTCCAAACGTATCGACAAAATTTCGAAGTTAAAAATTATAATTTAAAATTTGTTTGATAATTTTTTTTTCTTTAATAGAGTATATTTCATCAAAATTTTAATTAAAAAAAACTCATTGAGTTCATTTTTGGAAAATTGGTATAGATAAAAAAAACTCAGAGGCCAAAAAGTCTTTAAATTTTTAGGGGCATAAGTCGTAACATGTTATTTTATTCCCCTTGTTTACTGTAGACCAAAATTTCTAATAAAGTTTTAAAAAATTTAAATTTGATGAATCACATTTTCTTATCAACTTATAATATACCAAAATACTTGAGTCTGATATTCTGAGACAGCTATATGCTAGGTCAGATTTAAGGTTTCAAATTGTACCAAAATTAGTTCGATATTTATAAAATATACTTGCTTTTTGAAGACTGCGTACGTTTTTTTTACGTTTACTGTAAAATCGAAAATTCAATTACAGTGACTGAATTTTTTTCAGTAATTTATTTTTTAAAAATAAATAAAACGGGGTAGTTAACATCATACATTATACGCGATGAAGAAACTTTCTGAGGCCTTTATTTATTCTGATAATTAACAAAACTACCCGCAAATAATTATAAATTACGTTATTAAAAAGTTTGAAAGAAGTTTATTTTTGAGCATTTCTGAGAATTACTCGCAAGGGGATTTTATAAATTTTAACCAAACTGAAATTAAGCAATTTAATGGCCTTATATGTTTGTATGTCAATTAAATATTCGCTACATTCCTTTTTTTAATAAAAATTAAAAACTAAAACGTAAATATTTACTTTGTAAATTAAAAATGTAAGGAATATACTAAAATAATGAAAATAATAAACAGAAAGACAAGAGTAAAGATTAAAAAATGAAAATAAAAGCATATAAAAAGTATAAGAGGTCGAAGAGCGAAAAGCGAAAAGCGAAAAAGAGGAGGCAAGGCGTCGCTCGGGGCAACGAAAGGACTTTTGTTTAACTCGAATATTCGAATATTATATAGAGGAGCTTTCATTTACAGCCCTAAAAACCAGTATATATTCTTTCGGGATCAAAGAAATGCGAATAGAATCGCTACTTTTTTATCTTTACAAATCCTTACAATAAATCTGTTACTTGTTTTTTTAAGTAAATAAATATGCGATTAGTCTATTTTAGTCAAAAATCAATAAATTTTTAATTATTTTTATTGATAGATCTCTTTTCATTTACCCAGTTTTCTGTTTTATGATACGTTCAATTTGCTTATATTCGAGGTGGTTATTATTACCTTAACTTCATGAAGAATTTGTCATATGTTAAAAATAACAAATTTTTATACATGTTTTATAGAAATTTCAACTCAACCGAAATCTAAAATATCAACAAAAAAAAATTGAAAATTAAGTAAATGTAAGCTGTGAAGGAAGAAAAATTTAAACCAAAGTCTGTATGAATATTTATTATTGATTGCCAATTTAATATAAGATTCAACATTCGACAAATTATTGAATATTGTCCCAAGAAATCGGGTTAGTCTCAGATTTTTTAGATCGGCTTTTGGATACACCCCAAATACTTCAAAGGTCCGCAGGTACAGTTGTGAATTCTAAATTTCTTTGGTTTTACGATTTTATGGATATAATTTTTTTTCAAATTTTTCATTAGTTAATTATTATTTTTTGAATTCTTTAGTACTATAGTTAATTTTTTACTATTTCTCCTTTTTCAAACGAACATTTTTTTAAATTTATTAAAGGAGTCGTAAAACAAGGGAAACTCTATCTACAGACCTAAAAAAACTTTTCGGGTTGACCCAGCCCTTTCTTTGGAAGTATGGAAATTTTGATAGTTTGAAAAATGATTAGATAAAATTTATTAGAAATGTTACTAATTAAAAATTCTCATGAATTTATGTGCTTTGGTTGAATATCAGCTCTGCCGTGTATTTTCTGATGAAAGAAGCAGTATTTTTTGGACAATGTACATCCATATCGTTTTGGAATTGGTTTTAGTGAGAAAGAACAGACAAAGAAGTATAACAGAGCACTAATTTTTATGAAAAAACATTGGTCATTATTAGATCTTATAAAAATGCATGACCTGACTTTGGTTTTTTAAATTTTGGATAAATAAATAATACATAATGAGAATGCATAGAAATTGTTAGAACGCTAAATCTTTTGAGAAAAACTAGTGTAATTATAATAAACAAAGTGCTTTTATTAAATATTTAAAACAAGAGTTTTTTATCAGTATAGGTGGTATTAATTTTAAGTTTTATTACATTATAAATCAGTTTGTTATGCTAAAATATATTTTATTATCATATCAAAAACAAGTATTTAACATGAATTTATATTACAATGAAAAACAACAAACAGAAATATCAAGCTATTATACAAAAAAGGAAATACAGAGAGAACCGATAAAAAATTAAGAATAAAAAAAATAAAAATAAAAATCTTGCACTTACATCAACATAAATATATCGCAAAATCGCACATTTCTCCCCGACGAACACATACAGAAAATACCGCTCTTTGCTTGTGGATGCTCGGTCAAGTATGTTCTCTGTATGGCCGCGGTTTAAAGTACGAACTTTAGCTCTCCTTTTTTTTTTTCAAAAATGAAATCCAAAGACTGGAAATTCTCCAGAAACGTGTGTGCGTCTATATATACATTTGCATACTTATACTAAAATATCCCGATAAAGTACGACAAGGCTAAGTTGTAAGAACGCTGGACCGCTCGCAATGCAACTCGCACATTTCCATTGCAAACATTTTTTTAATATTTTTCATGTCTATCAACTGTGTATTCCTGACTTTGTGTTTCGGAAATCGAGCCGACTTACCGAGTACGCAGATAAGGAAAACATTTACTGCCAAAACTGTTACAGTCTTTTAATCTTTTACAATTTTTATAATCGTGTTACGTTTTATTCGCAATATATGCTCGATATACAGGGGAGTCTGGGGCGTCTTGAGCCTTCCAGAGCATAAAAATTTTATTTTTTTAAATTAATCTACTTAATTGAAGTTGTTCATGATTAAATACACATTAAAGCAAACTAAACAAACTCATTTTCACAAATTTTTGCCTTTTAAATATAGATCTATGGACTCAAATTTTTCTGGTCATATGGTACCACTCATTTTCGGGGAACCCATTTTCGTTAAAAATTTAAATTTTGGTAGCAAATTAAAAATTGATCATTTTTGACCAAAATGGCTATTTGTCTGCTTGATTCCCTATAATGATGAGAAATTTAGGGCTAAAAAATTTCGGTTTACAGGACTTAAAAGCTGACATTTATATAAAAATGAAATTAAACAGCAGTGTTTTGGTTTACTTGCGAGGTTCAAGCGTTTTATTGAAAATTACCAAAAAACTCTAATTAATTATTTTGAGTCTTGTGTTTTTAAGTACAAAAGTCCCATAGGAATAAACGCAGGGTATTGAACATATTAAAGTCTTCCATAACTAATTAAGTTCTGTCTTTAAATTTTTTTTTAGTACTGCTATATAGCATTAAGATATTATAGAACTTAAAACCCAAAAATGATGTGCAAAGGAATTCTATTGTTTTTGCTAAAAAGAGCTCAATCGATGATGTAAAAATTTTTCATTTCGGATAAGAAGATTCATGAGCATTAGTGGATTTTTTTTTCTTCTTTTTGTAAGCTTTGATGATAATTTTTGAAAGGCAAAAAATTAATTTGATAAGTTTTAAATTATTGTCAATAAATTAAGGTTAAAAAAAAAAATTTATGAAAAAAGTACTAATATAATATCTTTCTTTTTTTAATCCATAAATAATATTAATTTATTAATATATTCAGCTACGTATGTAATTAAAGTCATTAGCATTATGCTAATTAAAATCTAGAATATTTCATGCCACTACTGTTTTTTAATAAAAATTAAAATTCATTAACATCAGCAGATATCACACACGAAACGTAGAAAAAAACGTAAGGAGAGAGATGTATAAGCCAATTGATATTTCGAGGCAGGAAGTCGACGCGGATATGCAAACAAAAATCTTGTATAAAAAAACAAAAATAAAAAAAAACTGGTCAAAAAATTCAAAATCTTCTTCTCGCTCATGTCCTCATTCCAGCATAATATAAGTCCAAAAAGTTTAAGATATATAGTCAAAGTCAAAGTGGTTCTGACATATCCGAAACCGAGGTAAAAAGGAAATCGAACGACAAGAAGATGAAATAAAAAGTAAACGAAGAAGAAAAAACACAAAAATGAAAAAAAAATTAAGGCGCAAGCGATCGGCGCCGGGCCGCGTGTCGTGTGTGTCTGGATAAAAGTTCAAGAGGTGCCGACCGGGTTTTGTCGCGTTTTTTTCCTATTTCGTTAGCACCTCCACTAATTATTCCCCTTTAATATATTGTCATTCCTGCTGCATAGCTTTATAAATATTTTAATTATTTTATCATATTTTATTAGAGAAAATTTATGTCCCCTTATTTTGACTAATAGTACGAATATCACCTCAATTATCTCTTAATCTTTCGTTCTACTTTTTTGACTTTTTTAAGGTGTGGTAAATTAATCATTTCCAATCTGTATTAATTTTATTTTATTCAAATTAACGAATTCTTCAAATTTCATTCAAAATCCGGATTAATTATTTGTTTGAAAAAAATTGGACGGAATGAGCCATGAAATTTAAAAAATTTTTTTCCTTCTTGTTCGACATATCGTCTATGATTTAGCTTAATTTCTAGTAGATTTTATCAACCAAAAAAATTGTTTACGTCATCTCATCTTTTTTTTTTCATAATTAAATTCCGATTTATAAATCAATCAATTTTAATATAGTCAATCAGAAAAAAATTCATTCAATATAATATAATAAATAAAACGATTTTTTACGCTTTACATTTTTTTTTATAAGATTTTTTTTCTTAACAGCTTGGCTATCCTTCAAAAATTAGTATGTTATGTAACATTTTATATTTATTTTTCTACGTGTCAATCAAAATTTTTAATATTTATACAAAAAAAATCTCAAACTCAGCTGTACTCTTGAATAAATAGTGCACGAATAACTACAGCAGTAAAAATAAAAAGCTTGTTTTTCAGGTGGACCCGTATGAAAGAAAGTCGAAGAAAGTCTTCGAAGTTGCAAAATTGAGCCGTTTTTAGCCTATTTTTTTTCAATTTAAAAGATAACTGCTAGCACAATAATTAAGTAATTTTGTTAAATCTAAACAAATTTCTATCCTAGAAGCATTACAAGAGGCTGTTGGAGGGTGGGAAAATGAATAGATAAATTACAGATAATCGATAACTAAAAAATAATAATTGCAAAAATTATTTAATATTTTTAATTGATGAATAAAATTTTTCTTTAATCCACATTCAATAGATCGATTAATTTCGATGGGTTTTAGTATTTATAAATAAATTGCTAAAAATTAAAAGCTTTTAATGCATAAATCATAAAAGTTAATGGTTTTTAATTTAGAAATATTTATAGCGAGTGATGCAGATTTATAAAATTCAGCTGAAAATAATGCATTCGAATCGAAACGAAAAAGAGAATAAAATTTATGTAGGTGTTGGCCCTGGGTTTTTATCAGTGACCGGTGCGTCCACCCGGCGCCCTATCGTCGCCGAAAAGCAGGTTCTAATTCGTCTCAGCCGTTTACTCTATTTTTTATTTTTTTCTTTTGACAAGTATTTTTTTAAGCTTGATAAAAAGAATATCAATTAGTTAATTATTTAAATTTAATTGTAAATGTATTTTGATGACAATCATTTCAGTTTTGAGGTTACAGAATTTTTTCTTCACTCTGCGTTTTTGAAACCCAGCCTGGGCCCAGAAGACCCATTGGTATAACGGAAGGTTGCAGTGTGTTTTTTCAACATAATAAACTCATCCATTTTGTGTAATTTGGTGTTCCAAAGGTAGCGAACTCTACTTATAAGAGGTAAGTAAACAATTAGTTTTTGAAACTTTAAAAATATAAGGCAGCATTTAAAAAATAAGGCATTTCGTAAAAAAAGTTTCAGAAACAAAATTCAGTTAATGTAGCCTATCTTAAAAGCGTCAAGTGATTTATTTTGGCTGTCTTAAATTACTTAAATAAAAGAATCCTTGCAAAAATATTCAGGGATGAAATATTTACTTTTCATAGAAAAATCCCCGAAACTCTTGCTCAATGACCCAAAAAACCCATTTTATAAATAAATTTTTAATATATTTAACCCAAGAAGTTTTGTTTTTATTTTTACCTTTTTGCATCTTTGAAAATTTAAAAATAAAATATTTTTTTATCAATTATTAAAATGAGGTTGTAAACTTTAAAATTTCTTATTTATATGGAATAAAAAATTTATCGTATTTTTTGAAATATAATAAAAATGCATTAATAAAACCTCTTTTCCCCATAATACCTAATCTTAAATCAGGTAAAATCCATTTGCTTATTTGTTTATTCGGTAATAAAATTTTAAAATTATTTATATTTTAGCAGTAAAAATTTTGTTATTATCTACACGCGAATAAAAGCATAAGAATAAAAAATTTATGCCTACTTTTATTCACTTTATTAACAAAGCTACTCGTTTTTCTTTGTATCGTATTTTTGTCAGTAGAGAGGATCCCCGGCAAAAAAAAAGAAAAAAAGAATTATTCAGAAAATGACCGAGGAGATACCGTTCATAAACATTCTTAATGAGACATGAAACTGGTTGTTATCGTACGACCATCGCCTGTTTTGACAAAACTTTTATTTCCTTTTGCTTTTTGTTAAAAATAAAAAAAATTATTCTAATCGTATTCTTTTTAAAATTTTTTCTATAAATTAAATAATTCTTTAAGGCTCAGCAAAAGACTCTTGCATTTATTCGGAAAGTTTGCATTTATACAGAGGGTTTTTTATGTATTTAAATCAAACTTTTTGCTTCTCTTATAATTCAGCAGTCACTTAAATTTCTTTCTTTTTTAGTTCTTTTTGTCATAATCCTAAACTCTTTAAAATTTATATGCTGATATTTTTTTTTATTTATTTGTTGTTGAATTAAAAAAATATACATGTCATTTTTTTTCTCCAGTCTCAATTAAAATAATAAATGTGTTTCATTCGGATGCGGGACTCTTTGAAATTTAGCTGATGCATAAAAAAATAATTAAATAATTATACTTCTCGAGTTTTTAATATGCAACAGTTTTAATAGAATAGAATGAAATATTTAAACCTTTCATTTTCTTTTTGACTATTTAATTAATTATGCACCTGTTAGTTCGAAAATAGCATTTTCTAATGCTTGATGTTTGTATAATAAACCATTCGAGCGGGTAATTATTTTATTTTAAACGAACTCATGTTGGTTATTTTTAAAGAATTAGGATTAACCTATTAATTTTATTTGGAAATTTCGTGGAGAAATTGGAAAGATTATTTTTCTGCAGTCTATGGTCTTCAGTCTTTCTAAGATAATCCTACAGGATTAATATATTACTGTATGAAAATATACAATCTTGTTTTATAAAATATCTAGGGCAAAAAGAAGCTATTTTCTACTTTTCGAAAACGGCTAAAAATCCATTACATCAAGAAAAAATACGGGGTTCAAATTAAAACAAATATTTCGTCTCTTGTTTAAAAAAACTATCTTTTTGAGAGAAATTTTTTTAATTATTCTGTATAAAATTCGTTTATGCTCGAAAAAATTTGTAAATATTCGAATAAAATTTAAAATTTAGGAAAATTCTCCACTTTTTTGTAAACTTACGAAAAAAGTTTATAAATTCACAAATTTTTGAGGAAATTGTGAAAATTGGCATCGGTAGTTTATTTTTGAACAATTCAAAATCTAAAACTGTCAACCAATATGTGTCTGAAAACTAGCCAATTAGGATGCGACCACTTTTGTACAAAATGTATTAGTGAAATGCATCAAGTAATTAATCAGTTGGATAAAGTGTAAAGGAAAATTGGTTTTTTTAAATTTATATTGACTATTTACAAATTATTTATGTGCTAATTTTTCGAGCATAAACTATTTTTTTTTATCAATATTAAGATATTATTTTTATTAGAGAAGAATTTATCAGTCTGAAAGAAGCACGCAATTATCAGGCTTTACACTAATCAGCAATGGTTGTAGAATTGAATTACCTAAAATTTTTAGTTATTTTTTAAATTTATTTTATTGTGGTTTTCCTTCAAAACAACTAGTCTGAGTGAAGTAATAATAATTTTAACGAAACGTACAAGTTCCCCAAAGAAAAACTCGGCAACTTAGGGCTAAAATAAAACCTTGCCAAATTTGGCTCACTTATTGTTAGTGTTAGGACAAAAGTTTATGCAAGTTCGAAATCGTTAATTAAACATTTTGTAGAACAAAAGGTTTTGAATATAAAATGACGTGAAATTGTATAAAATAAATGTTCTTTATATTATATTAAATATTTAATTTTATAGCTCATTGACAATAGTCAGTCTATAATTAAATTTTTAGGAGAAAGAAATAGGAAAAGAAAAAGAAGGAAAAAGCTCTTGTTTTTATCGAGTTTTATTTAAAAATATAGCTATTTTAAAAATGAATAAATAGTATAAAAGCTCTGCATACAAAGTCTTGTCTTATTGACAAGGGAGCAACAGTTTGGACAAAATGTTCACGTTGAATTATTAATTTGGTATGACTTCAGCCGAATCCGCTAGCATTAAAATTTAATGACCATATTCGTTTATCGCCTTTCGTGTACATATAAATAATTGTTTTGTTTTAAAATTTAAAAACTTTTTACGAGTATATTTGATTGTCGGTACCTAATGACAAATTCTTTTGATATTTTATCTGGATATAATAAATAAGTGTAAAAATATTTTTATTAAAGAATTTATAAATTTAAGTTTTCGAGCTACCGAATCTCGAAAATAATTTTAATATAATTTTAATAGATAAGAATCTTTATATACATTCGAATGAAATAATTAAAGTTTTTTTTATTTAAAAAAATTTGTCACATAATTATAGCCGCACATCCTGTTCGCGACTCGCTCTATACCTTTTTCGACTTTATAAATATACCTGTCGAAATCCGGTACTAATTAACATCTTGCGGAAATATCTTTGGAATTCGCAGCATCCTTTATCCTAATAAAATTAATAAAACAGGTCCAAATAACCATAACTAATTTTTTAATTCTTTTCATTTTTCATCAGCCATTTGCCTAATTAATATTCGTTATTTATAAAATACATGTGTGCATAAACAATTTTAATGCATTTCAAAATTATATGTTTATTTTTATATTTTTTGACGTATTATAAAATTTACTCATTTGTTTATATTTTAATAATTTTATAAATATAATATGTCAGTATTCATTTTAAATTTAGACTTTTAAAATACACGAATGAATTATGATTGGAACTATTATAGCTACTACTCGTTTATTTTTACCCGTCCGGGCGTAAAACAGCTTTCTGCACTCATTCTTCAACTAGACCTAGATTTGCTTTTAACTTTCAGAATAGGTTTTGACAAAATCCTCAATTCATCTGAATAGATCAGTTGAGCCTAAATAAGTAGGGCTTATTGTTGTAAAATAGGATTCTTTGGAAATTTTCAATAAAACGCTGCAACCTCGTGAATCAACCAAAACACTTCGGTTGGTCTCATTTTCAAGGGTCTACTCTTTAACCCGTATACTTTGCATTTTTATCTTGAATTACCTCATCGTGATAGTCAATAAACTAAATGCCCATTTTAGGCTAAAAGTTTCAAGTTTCAAATTCCTGCCAAAATTACAATTTTTGATGAGAACAGATTTTGTCTTTATAGACCAAAAAATTTTCTACAAGCTTCAAGTTTTTAAAAATTCTTTACTCTTTCCTTCCCTTTTCAATTATTTTTTTGCCAGATTTGATAATTTAAAGTAAGAATCCGATTTTGAGGCTTTTTAATAATATTCAAATTATATCATTATCTTTGTGCATATAATTTCGGAAACGATTAAAGTCAAAGGGACGAGTGCAAGAATTTTAAAAACAAACCTAAAGCTTTTAGAAAAATTTTGAAATCTACAAAATTTATTTTCATCAAATTCAAAAATTGGTCATTTTGGACTGAAAATGAACATTGAGTTTATTACACCAGGGTATAAGTAACAAACGATGAAAATGCGCAAATGCGTTTACGGGTTCAAAAGTAGACTCTTAGACAAAAAAAATGTTTAATTAACTAATAAGTATTTGGTTGAATTGCAAGACAGCGATACTATTTAGAAGTTAACTTAAAAAGCCTTATCTTGCAGGAAGGACCCTTGGATTTCTTGGCCCAGAAGACCCATTCAGATAAACTGAAGGTATAGGGGGATATTTTTTTAACAATGTAAACCTTTCCTGAAAGTTATAAGCAAAGTTGAAACTTTCCTTGTTGGTTGAGATTAAGTTATTTGTTCCCCAAGGGATAAAATATAGATTTTGATGAACGAGTAAGTGCAGAGAGCATACAAAGGTAGTACCCTAATTTATAGAGCCTAATCTTAGGATAAGAAAAAAAAGATTTTATGTTTTTGTTTTGAGGTTAATTTTTTAAACAATGATCCACAGAATTATACATTTTGATTACCAAAAAAGCATTAAAAACTTATTCGCCTTGAAACTTGCATTAATAGAAAAAGAAAAAAATAATTTGTTTTTATTCAAGTGGTAAGAAGGCTTCCAAGTGGTTTCGAGAGTCAAATGATATAAGAATGGGTATTATTTAGTAAAGGGCATTAATTATAGATAAAAAGAAAGAAAAAAAGCACGTTGCAACGTTGAAAAAGATAGAGATACAAAGAAGAAATAAAAAAATTTTTTTGAAAAAAGCCAGACTTAAAAATGTACATAAGTATCATAAACTACTGCAAGAGAGCGATGCACCTTTTAAATACAACCGCGTCAAAAAATTCCAGATGTAAGAACGGATACCCCGGACGTTAAAACTGGCGCCAGAATCTTTTGGCTTAGCGCGCCGTTTTGATCGATATCCTTAAAAAATACATTTCTTTTTCTGATTTAGGTCACATTAAGTCATTTTTCTGTTAGCTTTGTTTGTTTTAGATAAAGATGTAATTTTACGATACACGTAAATCTGAAAGAAAAATTTCTATGAGTCTCGGAAGAATTTCTCTTTAACGTTATGGTTTGTTGAGTAATATATCATAAGTTTTTATGGCTATCGGTTATAACATTTTAATGATACAAAAAGTTTTGCATGGCGCCAATGAAACAATAGAGATTTTACTGACAATCGTTTTTTTTTTTAATTTTTTTAGAAAAAGATCTTTATTAAATATTGACTTTTACTGTCTGCTGGCTGCATAACACATTCAATTACTATGAATCTGACGTCGTATACTTGTTAAAAAATTTTTTTTCTCTTTTTTGGGCATAAATAAAATTTAATAAAAGATCGAATCACAAAAATGATTTTTTTTAATTGCTTGGAAAAAAATTTTTAAATTTTCGAAAGCACATAAGTTAATTTGAAACAAGTTTGAAAGTTATGGGTAGGTACCTAATTCAATTGTTATACTGTAGGTCCACGTAGTTTCATAAACACTCAGGATAATTCAATCAAGTCCCTATACTATATACTTCTATTATAATACATAAAGAGAAAAAAAATTTTAGATAGGCAGTCGATTTTAGCCCTAAATCGCACATGCGTGAACAGTTTTCATGTAGTACCTATATTTATACGTACATTAGCTTGGAAGTTATTTTGCAAAGTTAAATTGATTAGTTACTAAAAAAATTATAATTCCAATAAAAAGTGAAAAAGAGTATTTAAAGGGATCATAAAATTTTTGTACTAGCTTTATAACCAAACACGACGGTTCTTATAAGAACTATATAATAGAGCAAATTTTTTACCTGTAACAGAAAGCTAGTGGAAACATTTAAAAGTAACACAAGGAATTGAAATTTTGAAAACTTTATTTCTTTAATAAATGTGACTTGCCATATCTGTAATCAATGCAATTTTCTAAAATAACTTCCGAGTCACTATACATACGATTAAATATGCGACTTCAACATTTGTTTTTATGGCAATTTTACTAAATTATGGATTCTATTATTTCATAAAATAGGTATTTAATTTTTTTTATTTCTTTACTTTTAAACCCTTGGAAAGTGAACGAATAAAGTTAATATGCAGAATAATGTAATAAGAACATCTGTATACTTTAATCTAGCTGATGACTCCTCACGAGGCATACGATTAAATATGCTATTTTTATTTTCTACTGTGTATATAAAAAATATTACACGTATAATATTTTTGAAATGACTCGGCTCATGTCCAGATTCCAGAAAAGTAAAGAAAGTCCTCAATCGCATGCTAATTAAAATAAGTGACATTTGGGGCATTCTTTATTTATGGACAAGGGACCTTATAAAATTTTTCTTCAGTGGCCAGAAAACACGTCTTTTTCGTACGTGCTTTTTACTATCTGTACAGAAAAATCTTCTCAGTTCCACCAAGAAAATCCTGAGTATGCGCATTTAAGAGTTACTAAAAATTTTTTCTTTCTTTTTTAACTAGGTGTGTGCGGTTACTCGAAATTTCGGTCTTTTTTGTTGGTCAGGCCAGACTTCGTGTGAAACCCGAAATTTGAATCAAAATCTTCCTTGGATACCCCAGATTCGACCCAACTCGAGGCGGGATTACTAACATGATAAACAGTGATATGCATTCACACTAGCTCTAAACTTTTTCGTCATTGTGCTTGTAATATTTTTTATCTGTCTAGAAGTAGAACAAATGCAGAAAATTCGTCCCAAATTTTATGTGCGCAGGAGGGCAAAGCAATTTTTCGAACTTTTTTTTAGCTTTTATGCCATTTTCAATCATTTCAAAAAAAATATAATTACGGCTGGTAGCCGAAACTGGATTTTTTTCAGCTTACACTATATGTATATTTATTGGAATGAAAAAAATCGTATAATTCCAAATTTTTGAAAAAAATAAATACTTATTCAACAAGATTTAAGTAATTTTCGGTAAACTATTATTTATGGACTATAAGTTTGCTATAAGCAGAGTAACACGTAAAATTGCAAAAATATATATGTATATTACGGTAGAATAATGACGTGGCAATAATACTTAAGCAATAACAAAAGTCTATACTAGAAAAAGAATAAATCAACTACTCCCACTTGAATTTATTTCAATGATAACGTGCAAGAACCCCTTGTACACAATGACCCCCCTTAACCATAAAATAAAAGCCCGCTAAAGATTTCTCTTAGCACTTTGTACGATTAAACTCATTTCCTTTTCTAAATTATCGGTAGCCCTAGAAATAACTATGCGGATTCGTAATAGCGTTTATGGAACTTTTTTTTCTTATCAAAATAAAGGATTTATCGAAAGAAGAATTATTTTGATTAGGTATACCTAAAAACATATTAATATTGTTAATAGATTTTTTATGTCTTTTAGATTTTAACATGGAACATGTTCATTGGATGGGGTATTTGAAAAAGTTTGGCTCGGCAGGGGGGGTGAAAAATTGACGCTTTTAGGGGGGGGGGGGGGTGAAATGGACTTAGAATATTTTGGATTTAGGGACTTAGAATAATTTGAAGTTGGAGTCAGGCCCTGATAATAACAACAACTTAGAATACTTTAAGTTTATGGACTTAAGATAGTATGTATTTCAGGATTTATTGTAATTTCGGTTTTTGGATTTATTACTGTTATGAGTGAACATTTTCCATGCTCGTTGGTTGTGTAATTACACAAACAGGTTATAAATTTTTTTAAAATATGTTTGGAATACTTTTGTCAACAATAATTGCCAACAATGATTATTATTATAATTTTAACCTACTGTCTTTAGATTTCTTGTTCTGAATAAATTGAACATACAATTTGTCTTTGTACTAGAATACTAGAGAAAAGTACTAGAATACAAAAGAATGGTAAATAAAAAATCATTTTTCACAAATTTTCAATTACACGTCAAGTCATGTGACCTAATTTTGAGCAAGAATTCGGATCCTGCAGGAATAGTCAATAATAATTTCAACAATCAATTAAAAATTCTTGATTCTTTGAACTCTTAAATTTTCTTGTATTTCTTGCCTTTCAAAGTTAGCGAAAAAGTAGCAGAATGGGCAGATAACAATGGTTTATCCTTGAATACAAAAAAACTCAGGCCATAATATTTGGGTCTCTATACTTAAATCATTTAAGGATTTTGATATACCTAATATTACTATGAATAATAAGGGTGCCCGAGTTCCCTTTCTCAAAGAAGTGGTCAATCTTGTAGTAGTACTAGACAACGCATTATCCTGGCGTTCTCAAGTGAATGAAGTCATCAAAAAAGTAAACAGAGCTTTATATGGTCTCAAAATCATCAGACCCTTTACTTCACTACCCTTTACGCAAACGTCTTGTTGAATTCTTACTCCTACCTCGCACTTAAATTATTGCAGCGTAGTTTATACTGATATTTCAAATAAGCTAAGTGCACAGTTGCAAAGGTTGTCAAATACATGTATTAGGTATTTGTTGCTCTAAACACATAACTTCATTTCATTTAGACGGAAATTAATTGGATACGCAATGTAACCCGTACGGATTACTTTGCGTTCCTAATCATGTACAGAATAGAGTTTTTTCGGTTATCTTCCGAATAACCTAACAATTTTGTAAATTAACGAACAAACTTCATTTGGTTTTACTTTTTTTTGTAACGCAATTTTTAGTCACTGATTTTCTCTCAGTTGTAGTCAATAATGCTTATTTTTGGCTTAAAGCTACTAATTTTTAAGCTTCTGTAAAAACTATGATTAAAATAAAAAACGTGTTTTATGGGTCTAAATTGTTGTATAGGCTTTAATTTTTCAAAAAATTTTTTATTCGCTACTTTTTGATTATTTGTTGGTCATATATTATAATTAAAACTTAGAGTCCTAATCGAAGCATTTTTTTTTCTTTAACGTAAATTTTAAGTATTATAGTTATAGCGTTTAATGAAAAATTACTTATAAAACCATATATCTTATAACATGGAGGCCTGCTCTCCTATGCCTAGGAGGCCCATTGAATTAAATTTAATTTTTAAACATATTTTTAAAATATAAAGATTGTAAATTGGTTTCCCAATGGTACCGCTCTCCTCTTTTAAGTTAAAATTTAATTTTATAATTTTAAAACAATATGTTTTCTTCCACTTTACAGTTGTGGATGACAATTCAGTTTCAAACTTTAAATTAGTTAATTATCAAGAAACGCATAAAAGTGGTTGCTTTACCTATTATATCCCAAAAACCACAGCCAAAACTTTTTAAAGTTTAGTTATTACTAATGCAGTGTTATAAAAAGGTTTTAAAAAATGATTTTTAGGGATTTTAAGAATGCTTAGTTAATTTTTTTCTCTTTTTAAAAGTAGGTTTCTCTTGAGTTTTTCCTTTTTACTGAAAAAGCATAAAAATAAAATTTAAATGTACCTCAATTGGAGCAAGTTTATTAAAAAAAAAAAAAAAATTCCTAAAAAATAAATTAGACTTTCAATAAAATGAAGTCTAAAATGTTGAATTTACTATCAAATACTTGAATAGAAAGTTTCCATTTTGAACTTTAACCTGGGTTAATTAAATCTAAAGTTATTTTATACTTAAAAGTTCTGAGAATGAATTGATTGTACTTGGATTTTTAGATCAAGAAATTCAAGTAGAGTAACGCAGAAGTTAAGAAGCTATTTTTTCTATTTACTTCGGTTTCTTTTAAATTTAATTAAAACTTATACAATTTGCTTAAAGAAAACTTAACTTTAAATTAAGATTTTAATGTTTGTTTTTTCGTTTTTTCTTCTCTTTTTTTTGATAAATAAAAGGATAAATATGTATTTTTCTCGGGATTTCCTCATAACAGTGGCCCATGCAGAAGTTTTACAGACTGGGGTAGGCTAAAATGAAGTTTTGTTTTAAGCAAGCTTGATTCGAAGAAAAAAAAGCAGTTTTTAATAATTAAATACTTGGTTGGTGATTCTTTTTTCGAAAAATATTCATGCAATAAAGTTAAGTTTTAACGCCTTAAAAAGGTACAGCTTTAGTTTATAGAGTGTGCGATTTGAAATAGCTAATATAGTTATGTTCAAAGGATTGTTTACTTTTGTAAAACCTTCAAAATTAATGTAAAAATGGCTCTTCGTTTCCTGGAATTGTGAAAATTATAGAAATAAAATGGTAAATATACATTAGAGTGTGTCTTATTTTTTTGTTTTAGAGATTTTTTTCCTCCTCCCATTTTTTTCGGATATTTTGGTCATAAAAACTCCCCAGCTCAGAGGATTTTGAATATTGATTTTAAAAACCCGTTTCACCCAGAACATGAAGTTTCCCATTTAAATAACATTGTAGTTTTGACTTTTCATTTTTCTAACTTTTTAACTTGCTTCAAAAATTTTTTAAACACTAGCTAACAGATGGAAAATAACATTTAAACATTTAAAAAGTACTCTTTAAAATTGTAGAAGTCTTAAAACACTTTATTTTAAATTTTTTAAAATTTAATTAAAATAGAATTTTTTAAATCGAAATTTTGTCATTTAAAATATATTACAAATAAAAAACAATGTATGTTAAATGAAGAAATTACGATTTTTAAAAATTTTATTTTGATAAAATAAAGTTTTCTGGGACTTCTACAATTTTGGGGGTCTATTTTTATATGTTTAAACATCATTTTCTATTTGTTAGCTAGTGTTTAAAAATTAGAAAGCTGAAAAGTCAAATTCCCATGTTATTTAAATGGGAAACTTAAAGTGCTCGGTGGCACAGGTTTTTAAAATTGAAAATGAAAATCCTTGGAGCTGGGGGTTTTTCATGACTAAAATATTCAAAAAAAATTGGGGGAGCCAAAAAATTCTAACAAAAAAAATTAAGACACACTCTAATATATAGCTTCAAGTAGTTGTGTGTAAACCTGCTCGGTAAATCGAACATAGCCCCTAAAACTAATTTGAGCAGTATATTTGCTCAAAAAATGATTTTAAAGAAATTTTATGAGAAGAGGCACCTCAATAATAAAAAAATTAATTAATTTGCAAAATTACAAGCTACAAAATGCTATATTTTCCAAGAAAGTCACTTTTTTCGTAAATTTATGAAAAAAGCAACTTTTTCGAAAAATAAAGCATTTTGCAGCTTGAGATTTTGTAAGTTAATTCATTTTTTTATTATTGAGGTGTCTCTTCTCTTAAAAGAAGAGACACCTCTGATTAAAATCATTTTTTGAGCAAATATACTGCTTAAATTAGTTTTAGAGGTTATGTTCGATTTACCGAGTCGAACCTGCCGTTATGCTCATTTTCGAATTTTACTAATGCATTGAAAAATACAAATTTATATCAATTAATTTTTTTTCCAAGCGGCGTTTCGGCTGGGCTGCGCTGTTGAAAAATATGTGCAAATACCTGTTTTCTTGCCACTGTTGAAGAAAAATCACAGAAAAATCGTATATGAAATTCTATGATTTTTCTCAAAAAATAACTCTACAATTTGTTTAAATAAATTAAATTTGTTTGACAAGTTGAAAATTCGGGTTCAGCAATTCAAAATAATAAAATATTTCCGTTATTTGCTCTACAAAATTAGCAAAACCAAAAACAACTAGATTTTTGAAACAATTAGTCCAATGATTTGTCAAATCAAAGTCCTGCTTCAGCAAATCAAAAAATATTTAATACTTTTGGTCACTTGTCTGAATTTAGAAGTACCTTAGCTACGGAAAATTTTACAGTTTGATTTTCGACTAATTTTACAATAATTTGTTAATTAATTCACCAGGTATTTTGCAAAACATACCCCCGATTCGTGTTTAACGGGCTAAACAACATGAATATCACTTATTTTTATCTACCGAATTCTCATGGCATCAAATAATATTGCTGGTGACAGGCCTATATCAAATTTTAGCTTATCCCTTGGTTAGAATTTTGAGAATTTTTAAAATATCTAAAATTCAGTAACATTTTTAATCTTCATTTTGTAATAAATTTTAGTATATTATGCAACAAGTGTTTAAAATGCATTTGCATTATCTATAATGCAATTTATCTTGGTAATTTTATTTGCAAATATTTGTTACTTTTATATAAGTTTAACATTAGCTATCCAAATTATCTAGCATTTAAATATTTCAAAATTATTTTATCAGACAATATTTCTGAAAAAATTGGACATCAGCAGAATAAATTTATTTCATTTAAAAAATTTTCAATAAAATAATGTTTTTGGGGTTTTTTCTTGTTGGGATTTAGCTAAAATAGTTAAAAAATAAAAAAATTAAAACATATTAAAAAAACTTTGAAATTTTACAACAAATACATTCAAAATTTAATAAATTAGAACCGAGTTTTCAAAATAAAAAGTACGCCCAAATTGGACCAATGTTTCATGCAATATCTTTAATAATTATTTTTCTTGAATTATTATTTGGAATTAATGATTCAATTATTGTGAATTTTTTACTTACTTTGAGAAATTAGATCGCCTGGTTCATCTAATTTGACAGGAGATATCTTCAAAGACCTAGGAGGTCCTTGAAGTCCAAGTGGCCCGGGGCCCCCGACTGCACCCGTTCGCTGCATCAAGCTTGGCGCTATTTCGCCAGCCGTCGGCCTGCCTCCCCCACTAGCCTCAAATACTGATTTTCGTGTAATTTTGATGTTATAAAAAAGTACTTTTTTTAAAAAAAATAAATCACTGCTTCCTTTAAAAATAAAGAAAAGTTCTCTCCAAATTTAAAAACCTTATGCCTTATTTAAGTTTTTTTTAAAGCATTACTGCTTGATTATTGACAAACTTACTATCTTCGGTATGTTTTTAAGTTGATTTGAAAAAGTTTCTCAAAGTTCATAAGAATAACACAAGAAAAATATTTTCCTGAATTTTCAAAAATTAGTCAAAACTATTCACATTTCTTAAAAAAGAAAAATTATACCTTGCCAAACTAAAATTTTAAATGGATAAATTTAAATATTTTTGAAAATTTTCTTTATTTTATGCACTGCCACTTGTTTGAACTCACTCAAAAAACTAGTGTCATCATTAGAATGATTAACATCTTAAAAAAACACTTTGTCCAAAATTATTTAATTATCAATCACTCGCATTATTGCCAAGAAACGTAATAATAAGTTACGTGCTCATTTCTGAATAAAAATTTCTACAAAGAGATTTAACAAATGGCGTCGTGCTGATAGGCCAATCACCTTTTCAATAACTAGTGTTATGTCTAATTTTAATTACGAAAGAAATAGAAAAATGAAAAAATAGATGTATTAAGATTGCAATAGCAACCCTTAACAGCACGACGCTTACAGCACGGGGCCTGGAGAGGCACTAAGTTGTCGAAAAAACCTAACCTTGTTGGCGCTTCCGATCGTGAACGCGCGCAGTTGTAATAATCTCTTCTCCGAAATCCCCTCCACTAATAAAATTCTGTACAAATGCGCAAGCTCTCCCCTAAACGAGCTACGAAATGAGATGCCACACCCTATTGAATTTCTTATTGGGCGTTGAAGAGGTTGTCCTAACAAAATGGTTGTAGGATAAAATCGAATCCCTTCTCTTTGAATAATACGCTCGCAGATAGGGAAACCTAAACTGTACTTTAAATTGTACTGCAGGACTCATCCTCCTTTTCTCGCTCAATAGGTTGATTTTCTGAAAATATTAAAGTTTGCAATGTGGCTTGAAATCTTGGTTTTAGTGCAAAAAATTTTTTCCATATTTTTTTTACATCATTCTTATAAAATGTGAATAATTTTTTTTTTGCGCTTCAGCAGAAAACCAAATTTAAATATTACTATTTTTAAAATCGATGGAATTGAAAAAGTGTAGTAAATTTAAATCTGAGGATAAAGTTTTTCGACGTTTTCAAAATAATTTAAAAATCATATTTCAAAATTCAAAAAATACTGTCGATTATTACTGTAGTTTCAAAACCTTACAACTTGTTTCAAAAAGCTTATAATTATAAAAATAATGGGAGAATACCAACTCGGCACTTGAGGATTAAAAACATAAAATAATTTATCATTGTATTTTCCTTTTCGTTATTTCAGAATTTGTCAGCATTACTTATTGCAATTGTTGTATAATTAATATATGAATATCTTTTTACTATGACTCCTTGAATAATTATTACCCATATGGAATGCATAAATTAATTTTATATAATAAATAGCTTATATTATAAAAAATATATCGAGGCAATTTTTTAAAATATTCTAAGTTTGAATAACACTTTATTATAAGTGTAAGTAGGTTTAAGCTATTGAAAACTATTTTTATTTATTTTTAGAGAAATAACTGAAACGTGGAAAATTCTTAATTGCTGATAGCAATCGATTAGACAGAAATTTTTTCATTATTAGTTATCTTTTACCTCTATATGGTCATTGCTTTCGCATTTAAAGAAAAACCAGGAGTTATTTAGTTTCATAATAGATTAAAAAACGTTTTTTTAATTAGTTAAAAAATATTTATTACGCAACTAGGGTAAAAAACGCTTGTGTAAATTTTGTTCTAAACTTGTTCTGAAAGAACGTTTATTATTAACTCTAAAAATAAACATTTTCGCTATTTCATTATTAGTTAGAAATAAACTTACATCTTAGGCTGTTGCGCTTGAAATAATATTATACTATAAAACAACACTTGTGTATCTTTCTTTTTACAGGGCAAAGTTTTTAATAGCTACTCAAAATTTCAAGCAATTCGAACAACATTCAAGCGCAGCAGCCTTACAGTGTATATTTCACGCCTTAGACAATACCATTTTCATGCATGAACGTTTATTACTTATTTAACATCTTCTTAAAATAATTTATTTTGCCCAATTTGAATATAGGAAATTTCATTTTATCAAAAACAGCTGATATTTTGTTTAACGAATTTGCCTATTAAAAATAGCTTCTAACACATGTATGGCTCAATCAAAACCAAACTAATCTTCAAATCGTTTCCAACTATCTTTTCTTGAAAGTAATACTGAAAACAAGCCATGTCATTTTTCAGTTGACAAGGTTCAATCCTGAACATTTTGGACATTTTGAAGAAGAGAAAGATATAATTGTTCTTTAAATTAATTTGATAAGTTTATTATGAATAATAAAACGATCTACATGGAACTAAAAATATATAACTTTTTTCATTATTGTTATCTGTGTTTCTGAGGACTGAGCCTCCCTTTGTCACACAGAATAATTATTGAAAAAAAGTTAGATGGTGTAAAAATTTATTTTTTGATATTAAAAATGTTTAAAAAAATGATTAAAAAAATGAAAAATCTGATTGTCCATTTCGACTCTGCAAGAAAACAGGGTGAGTCTCGTCAGTGTAAAACCCTGTTTTCTGCTTTTTACATATGAACAAACAAAAAAAAAAAAAAATTGAAAAATTTTTGAAAATTTTACAAAAAATATTTAAAAAAAAAACAAAAATGAAAAAAGTTATATATTTTTAGTTCCATGTAGATCGTTTTATTATTCATAATAAACTTATCAAATTAATTTTATTTAATTAATTGGAACGTAAAACAGTATTTATACTGTTTACTCATTATTAATAATTGTTCTTAGTTTTTCAGTAAAAAATTCACATTTATATGAAAAGTTATTTCCTTTAAGACTGAACTTAATGAGCTATAAAAAATGATTAGGTTTAGTTTCGTTTGGTTTAAATTAGATCATATGCAACTTTAAAAAACTTTTCTTTCGTAGTTTCTTTGTTTGAAATGAGAACTCGATTTTTATGAACGAAGAAATGCTTTTTGGGGGCAGAATAACATAAAAACCATAAATTATAGAAAATTTACAATCGCTGTAAAAATGAAATGTATTAGTAAGTTTATTACCATGTATAAGTGAATTCACTCCCCTTTAGTATTTTTATTCGCAAAAATTTTTTGAGCACTGTAAAACCGAGGGAAATTTTTTTATGGTGTAGATATATTTTAACTGTTTATATATTTGCTTATTATATTTCATTTAATCACTGTTTAATTAAATATAAAAGTTGAGAAAGAAAATGCGCATCAGAATGAGTCGAAGTTTTTTTTTATCAAACGTTGCTTCACTAAATTATAAACAAACCAATAAATAAAATTCATTACGTTATAATATTATATGAATTTGAATAGGCATATTGAGTAATTTGATATATTGAGTAAGTTGTATTTTATTTCTTCAAAATGTCTATTTTATTGCTAAATGAAAAAGTTAATGACGCAAATTATTATTTTTATATTAAATAAACTTTTTTTCTACAATAGAAATTGAAAAATTGAAAATCTTAAAAAAGTTTAATTTATTCATGCTTTATGTTTCCTAAAATTCTTCACTTGTCTATTTTTGATTTTTGGTTTGCTAGATTCCAATTTTCAAGTTTGTCATGAAACATTAATTTTGAGAAAAACCAAAACTCTACGTTTAATAGATAAAAGTAACAATCATTTTAGTCCGAAAATGTTTCTTTGGTCTACTAATTATTGTGGAGAAGCAATTTAGAGATACAAATAAACAATTTACAGGATTTCAAAGTTTTGCAGAAAAAAGACAAAATTTTAGGGAAAAATAATCACGGAGTTAGAACGATAGCCTATAAGAAATTTTATATTATAGTGAGAAAGCTAATTAGTAAAACTCAAAGTTATTAAAAAAGTCTCTCCAGCACTCTGATTTTAATGGAATATTTTTTTCCTTTAATAAGAATTACTACCTAGAAATGATGAGCTAAAAATTTTTGACAGTAAATAGTAATCTGTAACCTATGTTTTATTGATTTTGTGTGATATTAAACACGGGTTTGAAATTAGAAGAGAAGACATGAGGTTTTGCTGTTATTTTAATTTCATAATGACTCTTGTATATTTCGAATGAATTTTTGGTAACATGAACTTGAAAATCAATATTATCTTCATCTAAAAATGAAGTATTCTCCAAATTTTTCTTAATTGATGATAGTTTTGGGTGATTTTGACTACGTAAAACGGCCGTATCATATATTACAAGTTAACGATTTAGGGTATTTTATGATGGAAATACTCTAATGTCAAAAATAAACAGAAAGTTGTTGATTTATTTAATAATTAGTCATAATTCTATATTTGAAATAATTATAATACTAAATTTATAAGTTGCTTTATCATCAAAAATCATTATTTCGTAAAATGCACATTGGCCATGTACGAAATTGAATTTCGCTAAGAAAACAAATAGTTAATAGGAGAAGATTTGGTTGATTAGAAAAAGAAATTATATTATTTTGCTGCACTTTAAAAAATATTGTCCTAATAATATTAATAATTATGATCAGGTCTGATTAAGAAATTTCTGTTATAACATTTATTTAACTTATTTTTATTTTGTGCTGTTTAAAAATAATATTTATTGATAAAAAATTAAAAATTTTTTAAATTAAAATAAAAAATTATGCTATTTTTCGGAGGTGGGGGGGGGGGTAACTATCTGTCTGCAATTTGGATAGTAAATTTACTTTAAGTATATAATCCAAGAAGAAACTCTTATGGATATATGCTTTCCAAAAAATTTTGTATTGCCAAGTTCCCTTTAAAATTTTTTTTACGAATTCTATTGACAAAAAACATTTAAAAATAAATTCATCTGAGACGATTAGATTTCTGGTATCAGCAATCGGATTTTTCAGTCTTGAAATATCCCAAAATTATTGCCCATATCCGACTAAGACCCAAGCAATTTTATTTATCAAGTCGTATATCTCGTAACTCTATAATTTTTTTAAAAGAACCTACTAAAATTGGAAAATTTTGAATTCCTATTGCAACTTACAACGGCTTGCACATAAAATGTATTTTCATTACTAGGGATTTTTGGTTTACACAAGTAAATACAAAGTAGATCAACATTTATAAAATTATTTTATTGTATTTTCTGTCATAAAATAATGATATTATAAAAATGTAAACAATATTTTTTTAGTTTGTATTAAAGATTATTTAGAGGTGTGTGCGAGGTGTGTGCTATGATGTGCTAATATCATAAATATCAGATAATTATGTCTTATTTTTAAAGACTTCAATGTATTTACACCTAAACAGGCGTACTTGCTCAATTTTTTTTTTTTTACAACACTTAAATTATTTTACAGCTGTTTTTTTATACATCTGAAAAATATAAAAATATTACTTAATTTTGAAATTCTGTTTCTTCAAATAAATGTCTAGTTTATTAAATAAATATTTGTGAGCTTTGAATTTTTCTGGGTTTTTTTTTTTTTTTTTTTTAATTTAATCGCTAAATAAAATTTGAAGTGTTTTAGGTGATAAATATAAATTAAAATTTAAGAAGTTTAAATAAAATTGACAAATATACGTGTTAAAAGAAGAGCACTCTTAGCTATTTTAATGTAAATTGTAAATTATAGACCGGAAGCAATACAAGTAGCTATATATACATATCAAAATTTATTTCCAAATTTCTCTTTTTTTAAAAGAATAATAAAAAATAAAAATATATGCGCCGACAAAAGACGCCGTATCGACCAAGTCGATTCTTTTGGCGACGATCGTTCAAGCAGATGCTCATTTATGTCTTCTCTTCAAGTGGTTAGATGTATAATAATAAAACGGCCAATCAACACGCAAGATTCACCCTCTTATAAAATCTCGACGACAGTCTGTTAAAAAAAAACGGAATCTTTGTTCTTGAATACTGTATTTCTGAAATAAATATAAGTTTTTAAGTATATCAGCACTATATACCGTACTCAGATCGAAAACACATCTGCATTCTCGCAAAATGGAAAAGAAGAGAAAAAGCTGCAGAAATATCGAGTATTTTACTGTGTACTATTTATTTTCTATCAACAGGTCTTGGCGATAAGATTTATGTTAAAAAAAGTATAAATAGTATTGTCTGAGAAATTTTTAAAGAAGCTTAACTCAAACCTGTAACCAAAAAATACTTAATTTATTTTCACTGTCCAGAAATCATTGAAAATATCAATTTTCAGAAAACTATGTTATTATAAGAATGCACAAAAATTTAATACAAAAATAGGCCCATTACGAAAAAACTTAGAAAAAGAAAAATACTTATGAAAAGCCTCAATAATGATTTCTGATCAATATAGTAAAAGTTCTAAAGTTAAAATGGGAATGATAAAATTCACCAAATAGTATTAATACAATAGTAAAATTCTGACCCTGAAAAAGGTTATTATTATTTGCATTAATATTTTTTGAAAAAAATTAAAATAAATAAGGAGATATAACAGAATAAATATGAAATTTTTAGCAAAACTTGTTTTCACAGAATGCAAAATATTTGCTTATCTATAATTTATGCTTTTTATTTGTTTTCATTTGGTAACTAATTGGTAAATAATATCACTGTTTGATCCTTAGTGGCGTCACTCTGTAATCTGTAATATATGAAATTTATGGAGGTCGATTCAAATTGAGATTTATAATGAAAAGAAGCTTAAACCTAAAGCTTGTAGAAAGTTTTTGAGGCTTATAAAACCCAGTTTCGTAAAAAATTACAAATTTAGACATTTTGGGCATAAATAAATAAAATTCTTGAAAAATGTTTCTCGCTATGATTCTGAGTTTTAATTTTGGAGAAAAGTTTTTTGAAAAATTGAAATGTAAAAAATGTACCTACACTATAGATGTTTTTTTTTCCTTTTAAAGCGTTATTAAATCGCGATTAAAGTGTTATAAAATTTAACACAATAGGTATTAAATATGTCTATCATTACGCACCAGTACCTTTTATTGTATGTTAATATTAACATTGTTGGCGATTTCACATAGAAAAAAAAGAGCAACCTTTCTATCCTACATGCAGTGAAAACATTGAAGCATGAAAAAGGTTTTTCACTTTATTCTTTTGTTATGAAATTTTTCCAAAACGGTTGCATGGGTATTTATTAGAAAAAAACGTTGGGTGGGCTTTTTTTTCTACGCCAAGATTAACGCCCTAGAATTAAAATGCAGTTGAATGAACTTTTTCATTGCTTACCTACTTTTGTACAATCTAATAATACGCTCTTCTTCAATAAAAAGAGGGTCCATTTTTTTAAAACTATTTTTTATTAAGACATCTCTTTAAATAACTTGACACAAAAGAAGCCCACTTTTAAAATAATAGAATTACAAATTACACTTATTTTTAATATATAAATATTTAAGGATGCGATTATTATAACGAAAATTTATAAAATTCTCCGTGGGTTGCCATAATTTATCAAATTTATAGACAAGATTGGCGACGTAATGAAAGGTATTTACGAGGGCGAGGAGGAGTCTTAACTTATTAGGGATCAGAATCACACGACGGGTGGTCAAGTCTTTAAAAAAAAGTAGCTACCGTTTTTCTTCACGCTGTATTAAAAATTTAAACTTTACATAATAAAAATTCTCTCTCTTTTGACTGTCAGATTTTTTTATATCACGATCTACCGGCGTGCAAAGAGGATCAAGAAATTCAAGATTTTTTTTTATTCGCCGGCTTTATCTAAAATTTAAATTCCTAGCCTTTATAATAATAATAATTTTTATATTTTTTTTGCATTTTCTTTCTTTGTTTACTTTTACGTTCAACTTTCGGATGTTTTTAGTTATCTCATTTTTTCAACTTAAAAGTAAGAAATTTATGAAAAATTATTTTTTTATAAGTTAAGACATTTTAAATATTTTAAACAAGAATCTTCTTTCTGGGTGATTTTTTGCTTTTGCATAATTCTAACATGCTTGTATTTTTGATCTGATGCTACATTTTTTTTTGAAATCAAAGTTTTTTAGTAACAAATATTTTTTGTTTTAATTTTATTACTTTTATAACAATTAAAAAAAAAATTAATTAAATAATGAATTTATTGATTTCTTTACTTAAATAAATTTTTTTTTTATTTTTATTTTGGTAAAATTAAAAAATTATTTAAAGACATACTTTATTTACTGATATTTCATGGGGTCTAAAGTTTATTATTGCAAGACAAATTTTTCCCAAAAAATATTAACTTACATTTGTGTTTACAAATTTAAATTTAAAAATCTTGTAAAAAAAATAAAATTTATATTTAAATATCGTATTAATTTTTAAATGAAACCGCCAACTTGCATTAACACTTAGCGCCCTCTTAAATACATCGAACCTCAATTACTCAGTGTATAAATAAACTTAAGGATCGAGGTTTTTTTAGTAAGATTTTGTTGTATTTAATATTAATTTTAATTAAAATAATATATTTTTATAATTAAGTAAGAGTAAATAATAAAAGTTCTAAGATTTTTTAATTTATCATAGTAAAAGTTTTTATTCAAGAATCAAGATCTTGTCTAAAATGCAGCGTTATCATAAAAACAGGTTAAAAAAAAGATTTATTGTATTATTGTTTATAAAAATAAAAAATTTGTAAATACTTATTAGATACTTATTAGTTATAAGAAATGACATTGCGCCTTAAATAATAAATATGTATGTTGGGGTATTCATAATTAGTTTTTTTAATTAACCTATAAATAATATCCAGTCTAAATTCAGGGCGGTGAGGGAGGGATCTGCTACATAGGTTTTTTGGACCCCTTAATTCGAAGGACATCTTTCAATCAGCAAAAAATACCCCATTTCAAGGATATTTCGGAAGTAGACCTAAAATTAATTAAGTAATGGCCATATTTATATGGGTTGCAAACTACCTTCAAATTAAAAAAAATTTTAAATTATGGTTTTACAATGATTTTGTTTAGGCCCTTTCTACACCAACACCTAATAATGTTTTATAATAATCGTGTTTGTTGGATATTTTTTGGTATAGCTGGGATATTCGAAATTAAAGTTATTTATGGCGCCACTAGTAGTATTAGTAAGTATTTTTAATAAAAATTAAACAATAAAATGTAATTAAATGGTATTTTAACTACACTCAGCGACTATTGGTATTGTGGCAGCACCAACGTTCAAAAGAACAATAGACTAGTCTATTGTATTTTGAACGTTGGTGCTGCCACAATACCAATAGTTGCTGAGTGTATATATTAAGTTATTTATTATAAAAATTATACACAATTTGTGCAACTAATAAGTTTTTAATGAGTTATAGTCATTTAAATATGTAATTTTAAGGTTATGTTTTTAATACAGTGTAGCTGGGTAAAAAAATCCAACAAACATATGATTATCATAAAACATGATTACGTGCTGGTGTAGAAAGGTCCTTACTTTTTTTTAGGCACGATATACCTATCCACTAAATAGATGAAATCGCGCCTTATAAGTTTGTCAGGTCAAAAAATGGAAATTTTTAAAATTTATAATTTTTGGATACATTTTTTCCCCAAGTCATTTTGATGTTTCTTAGATGCTTTTTAAGCACGATCACCCTACGTGTCCAATAAGTAGAAATTATATGCCTTATAAATTTGTAGGGTTGAATAATGGAAAAGTTCTAAAAATTTCTAATCTTTGGAGCAATTTGGTCATAAGGTCATTTCGATGCTGCTTAAATATTGAATGTCTAAAGTGTGTATATGTGTGTTTTAGAAACCGTATCTTTTTCGCCTCTGAAACTACTCGATGGTGATTGTTTATCACTGATTTAGTGGAGAAATCTTCAGGGTGAATTTAGATGGAGAGATTTTCGACGAGATTTTCGATGCTTACAAGACGCGGTTTATTTAAATTTAAATTTCAGTAATGAGTCTTTTTTGTATAAGAATATAATAAAATGTTAAAATAGCACATCAGGAAGTTTAACATTTTTTATTAACTTAATTATTTATTTGGCTTATTAATCTTATTTATTAAAAATTAATTTTAATTTTAATCGATATTTGAATTTTGAATTCAAATTTTCACGCGGTAACTTCCAAGATTTTTTTGCTCCATCTAAATTCACCCTCAGGGTGAAATAATTTGAATGTACTGTACTGAAGGAATGAACAATTTTTTGCTCTTAGGCAGGCAAAAATGTTTTTTGATGCATAAAACCTATGTAGATAGAAATTTAAAATTGCGATGGTTAAATTAGTGATCGTGCCCATTTTTTTAGAAAAAGTCACATTTTTAGCACCCTAAACCACAATTTTTTTTCACGTAATCTCTTATTGTAATATTCAATTCATGAAATGACCATATTTGATCCAAAAATGACCAATTTTTAAGTTGCTGACAAAATTTTAATTTTTGACGATTGTGAACTTTATGTGAGTATTTAATCAAACGACTTTTTTTAAATTAAAGATGTTTTATTTATAATCGATTTCTAACCATTATTATACTGCTTTAATTTTTTACATAAGAAATAATATTCATTTGTATACTATATTTTAGCAGATTTTAATAATTAACATGAAACATATTTATAGGAAGATTAAGGAGAGTTAACCTGGGAATCTGAAAATTAAGGGGGGAAGGTCAAATGTGTCCAATTTAAATTGGTGGGAAAGGAGGGAAAGTGGGATTTTTTAAAATTTTAGAATAAAATTTATAATTAATTATCTTTGAAAAGCAATATTTTCAAAACTATCTATAAAAAAACGTAAGAGCAAAGAAATTTAAAAATATGATTTTTTTAAATTAACCAAAAATGGTTAATTTTACAACGTAATGATCACGTACAGTGTTTCCTCATAGTGTATTAGGTTGGCTCATCAGTAGACACCTAATAAACCTTATCTATAGACACGGTTTAATTATTTAAAAAACAAAAAATATTAAAAATATAAATTTAATTTTTTTTTTTGAAATTTTGTGTAAGTATTTGCCTTGCACATGCTTTCAAAACGACTAAAAATGCTGGCTTGTGTATATACCGTTAGAAAGGAGAAGTTTTCTTTTCTCTTTCTAATTTAAATACAGCTGGAATTTTTATTCTATTAATTTTATAAAAATTATATTCAAAGTTTTATTAAATTTAATAAGGCTAAAAATAACACGAACTGATAAATCAGTATCAAAAAATGTCATAGCCTTATTTTTGAAAATAAATTTTCATCAATTAATGCTTGTTAGAACTTGAAGCTTATAGAGTAAAAATTAAATTTTGATAGCAATTTTAAAATTGGCCATTTTGGACCAATGAGGCCGTTTGGTAAAATTGTTTATAGTGATAAGAGAATCAGTTACCGGAAATTGTGGTTTACGGGGCTAAAAATGTGACATTAGCTCAAAAAAAAAAAAAAAAAAAAATGAGACCAACCAAAAGCGTTTTAGTTCATTATTGAGGTTGCAGCATTAATTGAAAATTACCAAAAAATCATATTTAATAAGATTGAGCCCTGCGTTTCAAAGCCCAAAGGCCCCTTGTCCTTGGTGTAAACGAGGTAAACAAGGGTATTTTTTCAACATAAAGTCACTCATGACTATATAGATTGTAATTTGTTTTCCCAAAGGTAACGGGAATAAAAAAAATATGCAAATTTCATTTCGGATAAATTCCCAGAAAAACAAAGTTTTTTAGAAAATTAAAATGAATTTTTTTATTTTTAATAAAACAGAAAGGAGTTTAAACTTAAAAAATATAGTAACTGTTCGACTGGTTCGAATTGTTTCAGAGATATTTTTTTCTATTTTAATTTTATTTTAAGAAGCATAAATAAAAACGAATTTTCTGAAAATTAAAATTTTATAAAATAAACAAGTCTAACATAACAATTTAATCAAATTCGTAACTGAAAATAATGGCTCAAAATTTTTTTCGTCATATCAATTTACATAAAAAAATATTAGATCCAAGGGTGTTTCTTATTTCCCAAATTTGCTGTGGAGAAATCAGAAAAGCTCTAATCCGGGTATGATACTTCAGTTCATAAAACTATTAAAAAAAAATTTTTTACATTCTGTTTCTGTAGTGTACCGATGTTTTGTAAACTTTTGGAAACCTTTCTAAAAACTTTTTACCACTAAATTGTTTAAAAAGCTTGTTAGTAACAAAGTGTGATGAACCTAATTTAAAATTTATTATGGAAATATAGAACTTTTTTCGAATTTCTAAAAATTCTTGAAGGGATGATAATATTAAAAATTTTTTTACACTATATTTTAACTGTTTCTTTATTGGGGAGGGCATGAGACTCATTTTTTAAAAACTCAATTAATAAATTATGTATATCATATTTTATCAATTACATATCCTTTTGGGTTCTGTGTCTCTTTAAATCGAGCTTTAAGTCTAGTAGTAAAAAGTTTTTAGTAAGGGATTCTAAAACTTTTTTCCTGATTTTTAGAAATTTTCATTTGCAAATCGGCACTCTACATTAAGCTGCATGTAAAATTATTTTTTTTGAAAATAGTTTTGCAACCTGAAGTATCATTTTCAAGCCAGTATTTTTCTTTAGGGTCATCTTGGAAAATAAGAAAAGTCCTAATGTTTATTGGCAGGTGGGGGGGGGGGGGTATTTCAAGCATGTTATTTTTGGGGGTAGGTATAAAAGACTTGGAATAATTTCGAGAATAATTTAATTTTAGGGATTTAAAATAGTTTCGATAAATGGGTAGAGAATAATGAAGCTTTTGTTGGTTTAAGAACTGACAATTATAATGGTTCAAGATTCAAAATATAAATTTAAACATGTTTCATGTTTTTCGGTTGTGAACTTATAATCCGGTTGTAATTTTTTTTCGCTTTCAGAAAGTTCAAAACTACACTGTGAAATTTTTTGTCCGGGTAATTACTATTTGGGTGGTAAATTTTCTATCAAAACTTACAAATAATAAATGAAAATTCCGGATATACTCCAGTCAAAACGCGGGGGGGGTGTATTTTCAGCTACTGACATGAGATTTGCTCTACTATATGTTTTTTGGGTCGCTGATCAAGAATTTGGGGGAATTTTTGATAAATAATTAATCTTTCACCCTTAAATTAGCAAAAACACCCTTTTTTCACCCCTAAAAAGGGTGTTTTTGCTATTTTCGTACTTTGAGCAGCCAAATGAGATCCTTACAGTTTTTTTGGGTCGATGATCAAGGATTTGCGGGATTTTTTTTTTAATTAATATTTCACACTTATATTACTGAAATTCTCTGAAACAACGGGATTTTTTGTATATTCATGCATTTTTTACTTTTTGTAAACTTATTTTAAGTATTTTTGGGATACTTAACTGTAACTTAAGTATGATGATTGCTATTAAAGGGAGTTCTAATTTATTATTGATACTCAAAAAATTATAAATAAAGTATTCATAAAATTTATGTAAAAACATTTTTTTATAATTGAAAATAATGCAAGTGAATAAAAATAATAAAAATACAATAATAGCAAATCTGGTCGCTCAAAGTGCGAAAATAGCAAAAACACCCTTTTTAGGGGTTGTTTTTCCTAATTTAAGGGTGAAATATTAATTATTTATTGAAAATTCTCCCAAATTCTTGATTAGCGACCCAAAAAACCCCCTATGACCAATTCTTGGCTAAATCTATAAACTCAGTTAGCTAATATATCAAAAAAACCCGTTTTGGGGGTAGTTTTTGTAAATTTAAGGATGTTCCGCAAATTTTGGGCCGAAATAACCCCGATTTTCGTGATCAGCGACCCAAAAAACTATTTACAAAAAACTATTATAGTAGAGCAAATCTCATGTCAGTAGCTGAAAATACACCCTAAACCGCGTTTTGACTGGAGTAATAGTAAATTTGCGTTCTTTATAGTAATTACCCGGATAAGAAATTTTACAGTGTACCTAAAATGCGAATAATAATGAATGAAATTATTGTACATAAAATTATTCAAACAGACCGAATTTAAGAATTCTAATTATTTATCTAAAACTGAGATATTTTCAATTATTTTAAGTTAAAATCAGCCAACCATAATATGGAAAAAGTCGGCCCCCTTGCCTTTTTCAAAATAGAACTTCCTCTTGATTATCTGTTTAGCGTTTAAATTAAATTTTTTATCATTTGAAAATAAAAATAATATTTTAATGTTAATTTGTATATATTTTCAGAAAAAGTAAGGAGATTGAGTACGGCGTTCAAAGTTTTGTTGACACTGACATATGTATTAATAATTTAAATGATGACTGTTTAATATATATTTTTGAGTATTTTTCACCGAAAGAAAAATTAGATCTTGAACTTGTGTGTAAAAGGTGGAATCTTATCAGCAAGCTTTCATGGAGTACGGTTAGAAGCTTAGAAATTAATACTCAAATTCGAAAAAAATATTTTCTTAAAAGTGATACCACGTGTATGAAGTTTCTTTTAAATATTTTAAGAAGGTCGGGACATTATTTAATAAAAGTTAAATTAGATGCAATGTTAACAAATTTAGGTATCGCTTCTGTTGAATCGTTTTGTGGTAATATTACAGAATTACATTTACAAGGGGTTTCTGATTTGATAGAAGCTAGTTTAACAAATTTATTTATAAAAAACAAAAAACTAAAGAAAGTTTTTTTGCAAGGATGGATGATATCGGGAGAATGTTTTGATTCCTTGCATCAAGAATCAATAGAATCAATAGGGTTAGATTTCGTCATCATTTCTTCATTATTTCATGTAACAAATTTTTTAAGTGGAGTTAAAAAGTTAACAGTATTTGATGTATCGTATTCTGAAATAAATCCGTTGTTAGAGGCCTTAAGCAACAGCGAAATCACGTCATTAACCGAGTTTTCGGTAATTGGTGTTGATACAATATCCTTAAATAAACTTACTAGCGTACTTTCAAAACAAAAAAAGTTAGTAAAGTTGTTCGTTTCTCCAGATTTGGATAATGATGGACTTTTTCTAGAAAATTTGTCAGATGATTTTCTTGAAGAATTGGTTTTCAATGATAGCAATGACACCTTAACAAATTCTATTTATCGTTTTGAGAAATTAAATTTTCTCGAATGCAGCTTTACTAACCTCACTGAAAAGAGTTTAGATGATATTACAAAATGCACATCACTCAAAGAACTTGTTGTTTATGCGTCATTTTATCTTGTAACTCCAGATGCGGAAACTTATCTTACTAGATTAGAAAATCTACGATCATTTACTTTGGCAAGTGAGGAAAATTTTTACAAGAGCAGATTATTGGTTCCATTAAGCAAGTGCAAAAATTTAGAAGTTTTAATAATTACTAGAATGATTTTTAAAAATATTAGGAATATTAAAGGAATATTTTTCAATAATTTAAAAATAATAGATGTCTCTGATACGAATGTAACTAATAAGATTGTAAAATTTTTAATAAAAGTCACACCGAATCTTGAAAAATGCAAAGCATCGCGTTGCAAAAATTTAACAAATAAATTTATAGATTCAGCTAGTAGGATAAAAATGGAACGCGGTGATAAGCATAAATTGCTTATAGTTTGTAAAATGACTGGTGTAGATGCTTATTGTTTGCATGGCATTTCACAATTACTAATGGTGGAATTCCAAATTTAATTTTGTTTTTTGTTTTAATGTTTTTTATTATAGAAAAATTTCTCTACAAAATGAGTTTGTAAAAATGATGATGAATATTTTAAAACTTAAAAAATAACAGTTAATGTCTGTAACTAAATATATTTTATTATAATAACTTGTTATATTTTTAACCTAACCTAACCATTTTTAATGCTTTAAATAAAGTGAAAAAATATTTTGTAAATATTATACATACATGGTATATTGATATTAAAAAAAATTACTCTTCCTAACCCAATCCCAAAAATCATTAATGAATTAATTTATTATTACATCAGTTATTTATTTTCAGGTTAAAAATGGAGGTAAGTAAATAATTATACTCATTCTCTGTCATTGGCGTTCTTTCTACTTGAATTTTTTTAAAATTCGCTTATAATTTCTGGTTTTAGTTTAAATTCAACGAATTCAACAGTTTTTTTCTCAGTTTAATTTATTTTACATTAAATTGCATTTTGTAAATTTATATAAATTTTTTAATTCACTAGAATATTGTTTGCCTGTCTAGGCCATGTACGATTTGGATTATTTATATTGATTTAGAAATATTTGGAAAACGAATAAGTTCAAATGATTAACTTTCTCAAAGGAACCTATTTTAAAAACATTAACAAAACTCCTTTTGAATTCAAGTATTTATTGATTTATAAAAGAAGCTGCAAGTATTTTTTGTACAATCTTTTTAAGCTTTGAAATTAGAAGAAAAAAAATTCTTTTAATAATTATCATTCCAAAATTCCTTTTTATTTAAAAGTCATAAGCATGACACTGACGTTCTTATAAAACACGAATGATTAAAGTAAAATAAAATACTTAAATACTTTCTATGGATATGTCAGAGATTTAATATTTTCGATTCATACAAAAGATAAAGAAAGAATCATCATTTGGTTACATTAGCGTCAACTAAATTGGAACCAATAAGCTACCCTACAATAAACTGTAACCAATTATAATCTAAAACTTCGTACTATTTTTTTTGTTCGGTCGTTCAAAATTCCTTAGAGTTGACATGACTAGCTGGCATCAAAGAGTCATTAGTCGACTATTAAAGATATAGACAGCTCGGTGTATTATTAGCTAATACAATTATTTAAATGAAAATAAATCCTTGTTCGGTCGTTTTAAATTTATGCATTTTTTTCTTATGTAGTTGTCAGGACTTGAAGGCGCATACAATAAAAGAACTTTTCTTTTATGTTTCTTAATGATAGCCGAGTAGCCGTAATAAAGAGACGATGCCAATCTGCTACTGAATCTTGTAGACTCATCTCGTCTTTCATAACTTACCTACTTTTTTTTTTTATTATTACAAATACTTTTTAAAGAAATTCATTTTTTTTTTCATTTTCGACTGCTGATACTAGATTTCGTGTTTTTAAATATTTTTTTAACCTTGTTATTAAGACCTTGAACCAATACACCTTAAAATTTTATTTACTTTTTTTTTATCTAAATGACAATTTTAACTAATTTTATATTTATATGCTTACTTAGAAAAAAAATATTTTTTTTTTTTTAATGAAATAGAAAGTTTACCTATAGACACTTTTTTAAAAAGTAAATTATATTTTAAAATTTTGAATTTTACAAATGAGATAAGAGAGTCAGTTTAAACATTTTGATTTTTAAATATTTCTTTAATATTTACTGTAAATCACCTGTGAAAAAATGTCTCTTTAAATTTGCTAAATTAAATTTTCTAAATGGATTATTTTTCCCTAACACAATTAACTATAGCGATTATAGATTTCAGAGTAGTATGTTTTTCAGGATACGTTCCAAATAACGTTTTCAACTTGGTAAAAAAATAACAAGGGGAAGATCAAAGTATTTGTCAAGTCAATTCTTTTCCAATTTCATGATAGATTAGAATAGTTAAGAAAATAAAAGTATCAGCGAGTGGACCTTTTGGTCCTATAGCAGCTAGCCTGAATGTTTTAAAAATTTTAAAATAGTGTGATCTGGGATTATTTTTTTTTTTTAACAAAATTATCACTTTAATTTTTTATCCCACGATTGCTATTATTTTTTTTTCTAATATTGATTCTAGATCTAAAATCCGTATAGATTGTACGTGACCTCAGAAACTGGTCTAAGGGTTTTCTTCCAAGCGCAGCCGAGTCTGGTTTCATAATATCTATATTCTAATGTGTTGAAAAAAAAGTTTTTACCGAATGCTCAAGTATAGTTTTTTTCTGCTCAATTTGTGTAAAATTATTTTCAATAAAAAAAGTCAGATAAAAACTTAAGAATGGTTTTTATATTTTTTTTAAATTTTATGACATTTGATGGATTCAATCATATACTTTTATTAATATCATTTACATAAACTCCATATTGGCAATGTAATATAAATGAGTAAGAGAACTGGTCCCTAAAAAGTAAGTGAACTATAGAATTATTTTTTGAGTGTGATGGAGTTATATTATATTATGCCAAAGTTAAAAGAACTTGTGTACCGACAATTTTAAAGCTTTTAACTCTAGTACTAAAAGGCTTCTTTTCATCATGACTTTTTTTTTAATGCATTTTTCAATGCTTGAATTTGAAAAAAAAAGTGTCATTTCATACGCGTTTAAGGAGTCTCGATGACGGAAATGACACGAATATAAAAACCAGAGCTCTTTTTGTCAACTATTCTGCAACAAAAAAAAAATATTGTCTGTTTTTCAAATTTTTCATTAAATGGAAGCCTTAAAAGGTCAACAAACGATACTGACGTTTTAAATACTGCCGTTCAAAACTTTCAAAATATGAATAGACCATGGTTCTTGAAAATAGGGAAAATAAGTCTTTTACACAATTGTAAGTAAAAGTAAACCAAACAAACTATATTATCTTTGAAATATTTGTGTTTTATCATCGCATAATTTAGACTATAAATTGAAAACAATTCAAAATATATTTTGATTGCTTTTACTATCGGTGTCGGCCCCCTTATTCTATATATGTATATTAGAGTGTGTCTTATTTTTTTTTTCGATATTTTTTGGCTCCCCCATTTTTTTCGAATATTTTGGTCATAAAAAACCCCCAGTTCCAAGGATTTTGATTTTCAATTTTTTTAACCCGTGCCACCGAGCACTTGAAGTTTCCCATTTAAATAACATAGGAATTTTGAGTTTTTAGCTATACAAATTTTTACAAAAGCCAAAAGACGTTTTGAAAAGCTAATTTTGACTAGAAAACATACTATTGATTCTAAACGGAATTTTGGGGCTAGAAACACAAATTTACATGTTGGCTCAATCTTATTAAACAGTGTTTTTCGGTAATTTTCGGTAAACCGCTTCAACCTCAAAAATTAACCAAAACACTTCTGGTTGTTCTACTTTTTTTGGTGTGGGTGTCACCTTTCAAACGACGTAAACCGTGTATTTTTATCACTGATACTCTCAGCGCTATAGTGAATTAACCTATTAATTAATTGACCCGGAATGCCAAATTTAAAAAATTTTTTAAATTGCTGTCAAAATTGTAATTTTTGACGAAATTGAGTTTTATAGGCCTTAAAAATTTTCTACAAGCTTCAAGTTTCCAAAAATTTTTTACTCGTCTCTTTTCTTTAAATAGTTTTTAAGATATTGTTTTTCAAAGATAATGATAAAAATTGATTTTTTTTTTAAACCCTGAAATTGGGTCTCTAACTTTAAATTATCATCTCTGGTTAATAATTTATTGAAAAGCGGTGAGTAAAAAATTTTTGGAAATTTGAAGCTTTTAGAAAATTTTTAAGACCTATAAAGTTCAATTTCGACAAAAATTACAATTTTGACAGCAGTTTAAAAAAATTCAAAAATTGGTTATTTTTAGCAGAAAATTACAGTTAGGTTAATTGGCTATAGTGATGAGAGGATCAATGATAAAAAATTGCGGTTTACGGCGTTTGAAATGTGACACTTGTCCTAAAAAAAGTAGAACAGCCAGAAGTGTTTTGGCTAATTTTTGAAGTTGCAGCGTTTTACCGAAAATCACCTAAAAACCCTGTCTTATAAGATTGAGCCAACATGTCTAGCCACAAAATTCCATTTGGAATCAATGCAGAGCTGTTTACATGTCTTTACAACATATGAAAGTATGTTTTCCAGTAAAAATTAGCTTTTTAGAACGCTTTTTGGCTTTTGTAAAAATATGTATATAGCTAAAAACTCAAAATTCCTGTGTTAAATGGGAAACTTCAAGTGCTCGGTGGCACGGGTTAAAAAAATTGAAAATCAAAATCCTTGGAGCTGGGGGTTTTTTATGACCAAAATATTCGAAAAAAATGGGGGGAGCCAAAAAATATCGAAAATAAAAAAATAAGACACAGTCTAATGTATATCTATAGATTAACGGGATAACGAAATTTTAAATATGGTTAAAAGTTTGAAGTGAGAAGTAAATAAACTTATATGTATCCAACTTTAATTATGTAATATTTGCCCATAATAATTTCATTATTTTAAGATTTTTTTTAAATTCTGCTTTGAATATATATACAAAACCGAAAAACAAAAAAATACAATTTCAAAATTTAAGCAAATTTTTACAAAATATTCATGCAAACTAGTTCTCCAGTCAATATGCGAGTTATCGATTGATTATTCCCACCACATGGTGATTTTCTCTATTATCTGTTTTTTTGCTAACCTGATCACGAATTTTCGGAACTCGGGGGTTCTTTGGAGTTGCGCCACTTTTAACATGAAACATGTACATTGGATGGGGTATTTGAAAAAGTACGGCTCAGCAGGGGTGGGTGTGAGGATAATAAGTGAGGTTTGTACGTAGGGGGGGGGGGGGTGAAATGGACTTGAAATATTTTCGATTTAGGGACTTTGAATAATTTAAAATGGTAGGAAGATAATGGTAGATCTGATAAGAAGAAAAATTTAGAATACTTTAGGTTTAAGGACTTAGGATAATTTATATTTCGGGATTTATTGTAATTTCGGTTTTATAGGACTCATAATAATTAGGGAGTATACGTTAAAACTATAAGTGAACATGTTACATGATCGTTGGTTGAGTGAAAACACAAACCAGTTACAATTTTTATAACTGTTTCCTCAATTTTTACAGAATATAACAGAATATAAGTTTTGCAATACTCTGTTCTAAAAAAAATTTTATGGGTAAATAAAAATATTAGTTTCAAAATAAAATTTTAATTTCATTTAGAGCGCAGAAAAATTAAAATCGAAAAATTAGCTCACACTTTTTTAGCAAATATGAAAAAATTTTTTTCTGGTCAGCGGCCAGAAAGCAAGTATTTCCCGGCCGCTGCGCGTCCGGCAAAGACGTGTTTTCTTGCCACTGATGCAGAAAAATCGTATACGACCCTGGGCCATTCTTTATTTTTCTGGCCATGGGTCGTAATATACTATAAATTGAAAAACAGCTGCCATTTTGAAACCTTTCAAAGTAAAAGCTTAAAAATTAGTACAGAGTTATATTTTTACGTACTAAACCCAGTTGAATTGGCTTTTTGAAAATTCCAGTAATCTCAGTTTATTTTTTTGGTCGTTAATTGCTAATTTAAAGTTAATGTAACACTCTCAAGTGATAACAAATTATTCTTAATGGATTATTTCACCTAACAAAGTATAATAAGATTAAAGATAAAAGAAATATAAATGATCTTTTCCTTAATTGATATTGTCATTTCAAATTCCCAAGAAAAAAATTTGCTATTGCATTCCTAAAATGAAACAAAAACACTGCCAAATTATTGGCACTACGGTTCCTCAAGCAATGATAAATATTCACATGAATTGAAAATTTTTACCATTTTATCAATCATATCTGAAAAATATAGTGAGATATAGATGTATTAAAACTAGAACTTCTCTGCATAAAATTAGGTAACAAAAAAAAAATAGAATGGAGTTTTTTATTTTTTGAAAAAAAAATCAAATACAAAAAATACGAGAAATTGAGAAATATTGAATTTTTTAAAGCTAAAACTCCCGTGGGAAAAAATTGGCCCTCCGTATAAAATTTTGAGACAAATGCTTCTGCCAATTTAGTTGCAGATCCAAGAAGTCTAATAACAATAATATTCCCTTGATAAAAAAATTAGAAATTTCGCCCATAGAGAAACAAAATTATGACGTTTTTTCTTTTTTAGAAGTGCAGTTGCCTAGAACCTAATGAATGGAAAACTGCAAAAATGACTTAAATTTCCCTGTTGCAAGAAACTAGGAGGTATTAAAAATGAATAGAATAATTAACAAACTACCAAAAATATAATCTAAAATTATAGCAGATAAAACTAAATGCGAATATTCGGTTTAATATTCTGAAAATTCAAAGATAGAATACAAATATTTTTTAGTCCTTCAAATACGATTACGAAGATAATCGTGCTCAATTTTTTTCAAAAACACAAAGGCTTTTTACATTGTGCATAAATTAAAATAAAAAGCGTTAAATTTTCCAACTAATTAAAAACTGATGCACATAAATATTGCGTGTTTGATCGTTTATTCATATTTTATGCGCATCCATAAAATGGTATGCAAAAATTAAACGGAGAGGTATAAAAGAAAAATAAATCAATAAAAGTATATAACATCGCGTGAGCAACATCTTTAACTTTATAAATTAGTAAATATTAAAAAAAAAAGTGACCGATAACTTCATGGAAAGAAAAAAGGGTCAAATACATAATTATAATAATAATAGCAATGAAAATAAAAATATTACAATAATATAAACATGATTTAATATTTGACATTAGCACGAAATTCCAGGCTTTCGTGTAAATAAAAAATTAAAATAAATATTTTTTTAATAATTAAATGGTTTATTTGCGGCTCGAGTCCAGAAAAGTAAAGAATGGCTGGGGCATACTTTATTTATGGACAGGGGTCGTATAAAATTACTTTCGGGTCGCTGAAAATACATTCTTTTTTATTTTTAATGTATTTTAAATAGGTAAATTGTGATTTTTAAAAATTTGATTTTTATAAAATAAAGTGTTCTGGGACTTGTACAATTTTAAGGATCCATTTTTATATGTGGCTAAATTTAAACCAAACCAGCACAAGATGCATGGTCGGGTCTTCAAATCGGTTCCAAAGTATTTTTTTTCGAAAGTACTACTAAAAATAAGCCTCCATGCCAATTTTTAGCTTATAAGGTTCAGTCCTCGATTTTTGGCGGCCATTTTTGTGTTTTGAACTCTTAAAAAAAAAGTAAGAAAAATGAGAGAAAATTTTTCTTATATTTTCGGTAAAAGACTCACATTCGCATGAAAATTTTTTTCCTCTTATCCAGATAGGAAATTTCCCGTAGAATCCGATTCTGGGGTCAAAATTTTTTTTGAGCTGCGCATGCGCGAGAAATCGCTAAAATATCGATAAAAGCGAGTTTTTTTTCAAATTTAAATTTCTTCTGAAGCATATCAATAAAAAATCCTCTAGCAGGACTCAAAATGCTTCTGATACTTCAAATTTTATGACGAAAAAGAGAAACCACTGGGTTATTGCGTTTTGAGAGCTCTAGATCAAAATATAGCAGCTTTAAAAGTTCATTATTTACAAAATTCAAATTTCCCGCCAACTTACGTGACCAATTAAAAATCTGACCAAAAATTCGGATTCTGCGGGAAATTTTACATAAGAATACCAATTTTTGTGTATTTTCAAAATTTTGTATCAATTTTACGAATTTTTAAATTTTTAACCAAAATTTAACTAAAGCAAGAAATATAAACTTTTTTGATAAAATATAAGTGAATGAATGTTAAATTTCAAAATTTTAATCATATTAAAAGTTTATATTTCATTTTAATGAATTTTAAATGATTAGAAGTGTGAAAAAATCAATAAAACAACCTTTTTTTGAAAATTGCATTTTTTTTGAAATTTTAAGTATTTTGGTTAAAAATTTAAAAATTCGTAAAATTGATACAAAATTTTGAAAAGAGTATCAGAAGCATTTTGAGTCCTGCTAGAGGATTTTTTATTGATATGCTTCAGAAGAAATTTAAAATTTGAAAAAAAACTCGCTTTTATCGATATTTTAGCGATTTCTCGCGCATGCGCAGCTCAAAAAAAAATTTTGACCCCAGAATCGGATTCTACGGGAAATTTCCTATCTGGGTAAGAGGAAAAAATTTTTCATGGGAATGTGAGTCTTTTACCGAAAATATAAGAAAAATGTTCTCTCATTTTTCTTACTTTTTTTTTAAGAGTTCAAAACACAAAAATGGCCGCCAAAAATCGAGGACTGAACCTTATAAGCTAAAAATTGGCATGGAGGCTTATTTTTAGTAGTACTTTCGAAAAAAAATACTTTGGAACCGATTTGAAGACCCGACCATGCATCTTGTGCTGGTTTGGTTTAAATTTAGCCATGTCTAAACATAATTTTCTATATGTTAGCTAGTGTTTACAAAAATTTTTGAGCGCGTTAAAAAATTAGAAATCTCAAAAGGCAAAACTCCCATGTTATTTCAATGGGAAAATTGAAGTGCTTACAGGCACGTGTTTTTGCAAAATAAAAGCAAAATCCTTAGAACTGGAGACTTTTTATGACCAAAAGTTCATGAAAAAACCCGAGGAGCAAAGTTTTTCAACAAATTCCAAAATTAGGTCCACTCTAATCTATATATGGGCACGTCCAGGGAAGAACGACCAGCCGAAAAATAAAAAATGAAAAAAAATTTTTTTTTGTGTCACTTTTTACCTGAGATTTGTGAAACCGCTCCTATTTTAGACTTCCTGATGCATTATTTTGATATACGGCTGCTCCAAAGTTGGATTTTTTCATTTTTTTGATTTCAGCTGCCCAGTTCAACCTAAAATAACTCTGAACCATTTAACTTTTTATATATACATATGATTGGGAAAAAGTTTTATTTTTACCTGAACTACTAAAAAAAAAAAAAAATTTTCCATTTTGACTTATTCCACTTTTTTTTCTCCTCGACGGTAGCTTTCAAACATCCAGAAAATTTGTTTCGCCATGATTTTTTTCAACTTTTTTCTTCTCAAAATTCACTTCAAAGGGTCTAATTTTCATCCTGAAAGTCCTGAGATGTGATAGGCAATGATCGGTCCACAATCTTAAAACTTGGTTCTTCCGTTTCCCTAAAAATCCATAAAAATGTTAAATATTAAAGCGTAAAATCATTAAAATACTAAATTTAACCTTACCAAATGATTTCTTCTGTTAAATCTTCACTATCAGGACCACATAAACTTGTTGTAACATATCAATAGGATCATCTAACATTTCTGATGCTAAAACACCCAAGATCAGCCTCGCGTCAGCATCCAAAAATAGAAAAAAACTGAAAAAAAAATGATTCTGGTTAAAAATAACTACAAAAATAATTATAAACTATTAAAAAAGACTGAAAAATATTTAAATTAACTTACCAAATATGTTTATAAGCAAATTAGAACTTTAGAACTCCATGCTGACAAAATCTGGAACCTGGAAAAAAAGTTAAACAAAGAGATTAATTCTTAAATTTTTAAAAAAAGTTTCATAAAAAAATTTTATACTTATCTGATCTCTATTTTCCTGGTGCAACTTCATCTTCTTGATATAAATTAGTACCTGAAAAAAATAATTAACAATAATTAACAACAATATGTGTACATATTATACCAGTTTTTTATAAAATTGAAATTAGCAGAAGACAAAATATTGCAATCAAAGTCTCCTACTCATGGGAATTAAAAGAAACCAAAAAGAAACTACTTTATCATTTGTTGGTTTCATATTTTTTTTTATGCATTCCTGCATGAGGAGATTGCAATATTTTGTCTTCTGCTAATTTCAATTTTATAAAAAACTGGTATAATATATGTACACATATTGTTGTTAATTATTGTTAATTATTTTTTTCAGGTATTAATTTATATCAAGAAGATGAAGTTGCACCAGGAAAATAGAGATCAGATAAGTATAAAATTTTTTTATGAAACTTTTTTTAAAAATTTAAGAATTAATCTCTTTGTTTAACTTTTTTTCCAGGTTCCAGATTTTGTCAGCATGGAGTTCTAAAGTTCTAATTTGCTTATAAACATATTTGGTAAGTTAATTTAAATATTTTTCAGTCTTTTTTAATAGTTTATAATTATTTTTGTAGTTATTTTTAACCAGAATCATTTTTTTTTCAGTTTTTTTCTATTTTTGGATGCTGACGCGAGGCTGATCTTGGGTGTTTTAGCATCAGAAATGTTAGATGATCCTATTGATATGTTACAACAAGTTTATGTGGTCCTGATAGTGAAGATTTAACAGAAGAAATCATTTGGTAAGGTTAAATTTAGTATTTTAATGATTTTACGCTTTAATATTTAACATTTTTATGGATTTTTAGGGAAACGGAAGAACCAAGTTTTAAGATTGTGGACCGATCATTGCCTATCACATCTCAGGACTTTCAGGATGAAAATTAGACCCTTTGAAGTGAATTTTGAGAAGAAAAAAGTTGAAAAAAATCATGGCGAAACAAATTTTATGGATGTTTGAAAGCTACCGTCGAGGAGAAAAAAAAGTGGAATAAGTCAAAATGGAAAATTTTTTTTTTTTTTTAGTAGTTCAGGTAAAAATAAAACTTTTTCCCAATCATATGTATATATAAAAAGTTAAATGGTTCAGAGTTATTTTAGGTTGAACTGGGCAGCTGAAATCAAAAAAATGAAAAAATCCAACTTTGGAGCAGCCGTATATCAAAATAATGCATCAGGAAGTCTAAAATAGGAGCGGTTTCACAAATCTCAGGTAAAAAGTGACACAAAAAAAAATTTTTTTTCATTTTTTATTATTCGGCTGGTCGTTCTTCCCTGGACGTGCCCATATATATATATATTAGAGTGTGTCTTATTTTTTTTTTTCGATATTTTTTGGCTCCCCCCATTTTTTTCGAATATTTTGGTCATAAAAAACTCCCAGCTCCAAGGATTTTGATTTTAAAGTTTTTTAACCCGTGCCACCGAGCACTTGAAGTTTCCCATTTAAATAACATGGGAATTTTGAGTTATTAGCTATACAAATTTTTACAAAAGCCAAAAAGCGTTTTAAAAAGCTAATTTTTACTAGAAAACATACTTTTATATGGTTTAAAGACATGAAAACAGCCCTGCATTCATTCCGAAGGGAATTTTGGGGCTAGAAACGCTAATTTACATGTTGGCTCAATCTAATAAAACAGGGTTTTTCGTTAATTTTCGATAAAAAGCTACAACCTCAAAAATTAACCAAAATACTTATGAATATTCTACTTTTTTTGGTGTAAGTGTCACATTTCAAACGACGTAAACCGTGTATTTTTATCACTGATTCTCTCACCGCTATAGCCAATTAACCTTTTGGTAATTTTTGACCCAAAAGGCCCAATTTTTAAATTTGTTTGAATTGCTGCCAAAATTGTAATTTTCGACAAAATTGAGTTTTACAGGCCTTAAAAGTTTTCTGCAAGCTTCAAGTTTTCAAAAATTTTTTACTCGTCTCTTTTTTTTTAATAGTTTTTAAGATATCGTTTTTCAAAGATAATGATAAAAATTGATTTTTTTTTAAACCCTGAAATTGGGACTATGACTTTAAATTATCATCTCTAGTTAATAATTTATTGAAAAGCAGTGAGTAAAAAATTTTTGTAAATTTGAAGCTTTTAGAAAATTTTTAAGACCTATAAAGTTCAATTTCGACAAAAATTACAATTTTGACAGCAGTTTAAAAAAATTCAAAAATTGGTTATTTTTAGGCGAAAATTACCAGTAGGTTAATTGACTATAGCGCTGAGAAAATCAGTGATAAAAAAATGCAGTTTACGGCACTTGAAAGGTGACATTTACACCAAAAAAAGTAGACTAATCAGAAGTATTTTGGTTCATTTTTGAGGTTGTAGCGTTTTATCGAAAATTACCAAAAAACCCTCTTTTATAAGATTGAGCCAACATCTAAATTTGCGTTTCTAGCCCCAAAATTACCTTTGGAATGAATGCAGGACTTTTTGCATGTCTTTACAACATATGAAAGTATGTTTTCAGTAAAAATTAGCATTTTAAAACGCTTTTTGGATTTTGTAAAAATTTGTATAGCTAAAAACCCAAAATTCCCATGTTATTTAAATGGGAAACTTCAAGTGCTCGGTGGCACGGGTTAAAAAAATCGAAAATCAAAATCCTTGGAGCTGGGGGTTTTTTATGACCAAAATATTCGAAAAAAATGGGAGGAGCCAAAAAATATCGAAAAATAAAAAAATAAGACACACTCTAATATATATATTATAAATATGGGTAATTCTTAGAGTATCTAACATAAAAGGTACTTTAAGGTCTGGGATCCTAAAATAAACGATTGGAATGGGTTCAGTATATAAAAGTATGTTTCCACGCCAATTTTTAAGGTTCTAGGCTTAAAGTTTTTGAAATTGCAGCTGTTTTTCAATTTTTTTTGTTCAAATTTGCTGCAAAAATCTAAAAAAATTTTTGGTTTTTAATTTTTCACTGCTTTATATACAGTAAAAAAATAATTTTCAACTATATAGGGGGTATGTAAAATTTTCCGCTGATCCCAAACCTGACTCAATTTTTGGATTCCTTGGAAAATTGTACTCTGGACCCTCTTTTTTTAAGAAATGTTGAACATTTCTGTAATGCTGTATAAAAAAAAGAATAAACAAATGCATAAATATCAAAAAAATGAAATTTTACTAATTTTTAAAATTTTTAAATTTTTTTTTGTAAATTCTATCAATTTTAAATTATTATTGTTTTTTATTTATACAGTATTACAGAAGTGTTCAAATTTTCAAAAAGAGGGTCTATATTGAAATTTCCCGAGAAATCCAAAAATCAAGTCAGAATTTTAATTACATTTTGATTAGGAAAATTCCGAAAGTGGAAGGTTATAAAAATTTTTTTTTTGAGTTTTTAAGTTCCTTAAAGGCCAATACCCCTTAAAAACTATTTACAAACAAAATGTACATGAGAAAACACAGATTTTAAGACCAATTAGAAGAAAAGAATTCCCGCTTTTTGAGAAATACATATTTGAACGTTTCTTTTATTTTTTCTGATTTCCCAGCTATTGTTGAGGTTTTTCTGGAAAACTGATTGCGGTTGAATTCAGGGGGAAATTTTGCATACTCCCTATTGAGTCCGGATGAAAATTTTGCATTTATAAATATATTAATTAACATTAAAAACCATTTTATAATTAAAATAACACACTGAAAAAAAAATCTGCTTGCCGCAAGCAGAATAATTCCGTTTTCCGTAAGCAGAATTCCGCTTGTACCTAGCGGAATTTTTTTTTTTTCATCAAACGATTGCAAATGACTTGAAACGTAAAGAAAATTAAAAAAAAAATTTTTTCCCGCTTACTTGGGATATGCGTATATCGGTATGATGAGATTTGAGAAAATTTTGGAAAAAGAAAAAAAAAATGTTTATTTTTAATTTTCTTTACGTTTCAAGTCATTTGCAATTGTTTGCAAAGACAAAAAAATTCCGCTAGCCACAAGCTAAAATATCTATTATAACATCTATTTTAACAATTTTAACAATTCAAATTTATAAAACAAAGGATAGGTTAATATTGTTTATGTTTCACAGCTGCAATTTTTTTTTGATTGGGGAAGGGCCGGACTCAATAGTTGAAAATTATTTTTTAGCTGTATGTAAGCTGTGAAAACTTAAAATCGAAAAATGTTCAGATTTTTGCAGCAAATTGAATAAAAAAAAATCGTAATACAGCTGCCTTTTTGAAACCATTGAACCTGGAACCTTAAAAATTGGCAAGGTATCATATGAAATACTCATATATAATATATATATGTAATAAATGAACTTTGGCTAGCAAAAGCCATATGGACAAACAATAGTGGGATAAACTTATCTTGACAATCTTTTTTATCAAGATGCCACGCCATAAAGACTAATTTTGTGAAGGCGCTATTGCGGCATTATTGAAAAAAGCAAAACTATTGTAGCTACTTTTATTGATTTAATTATTTTTTACTGTACATTAATATTATGGTTCATAATAAATAATTTTATTAGTTGAATCAATAATGTTAATATTAAGTACAGGTAAGTGGAAAGACTACAGCGAAATAAGGTATGGTTTCCGGCCCTAAAGCATATTTTTTACATTTTTTTTTATTCAAACGTTTACGATAAAAAATAAGATTTCAAGGGTCGGCACCCCCCCCCCCTAGTTTCCCTCCGATCATCGTGGAGGTTTAAACGTATTTTTGCCTTAAAAATTAATGTCTCGGGACTGAATCAACCGATTGGGGCATGATTGGTATAAAAATTTATTTTTTGAAAAAATACACCAAAAAATGAAATCTCTCTTAATTTTCGCAATGATCAATAAGGTGATCATCATAAAAAAAAAAAAAATAAAATTTACCGCACACTTTGTTGATAAACAAACAAGCTACGAACAGAAATAATTTTTAAAAAAGAAAGAGTATATTTAAAAAAGCTTAATAATAGGTTAAATTAATAAATTTTTTTTGGTTATTAATCTTATATGAGTAAGGTTTGGTTATTAAGCTTATACGAGTAAGCTTAGCGAAAATTAAGCTTGCGGTAAGCTTAATCTTTTTACGTGGGTCCCGTAAATAATGTACAAAATATATAAAGTTTATTTGCGATTTGGAAAAAATTAGTGCATTTTTGATAAAAACCGTAATTTTACTAATCTTAGTAAAAATTTGTGAATTTTCAACAGTGTTTTGTAAATTTAGATATTGTATCATTTTTGTTTTTATTTTTTTGCGTTTTTAAGATTTTAGCTGCTCAAAATTTGTAGATTTCTTCGCAACACTTTTTAATAGCATAATTATAAACGAGATTATTTAATCCTTAAAAGGCATTAAAACTACTACTATAATTATTACTCAGAATATAAAAATAGACAGAGCTACAATAATAAATTTTCAAACTATTTATGACATATTATTATAAAATCAAAATCAAAATTAATTAAGTATGCAGAAAAGTATAGAAAAGAGCAGTGTATCAATAGTACACGAAGCGATTCATAATAGAGATAAGTTACTATTGAGTCGACCTGTACTTAACAATAACAGCCATAATAAAAGGCATCGAGATCATGTATTGTATTATAAAATATATAGAGTACTTTTATACCAGGGCAGGGGGTCTTCTTTGCTCGTATGGCGATCGGACATATGGTCAAAGGGGCCAGCTGCTGTTAACGAGACCAAAAAACCGGACAGATATTGTTTTATTAACGTAAGATATCTCAATAATATTTATCTATTTTTTTTATTTATATTTTTTATCATTTAGCACTCTCACTCCCTTATTCATTTATATCGAAAATTTATGTATTATAGCAAAACATTTCATAAGTGTATCATAATTTTTGTTTTTTTATTACGCTTTCTAAGTCGCGTGGGCGAAATAAATGTGAATGAGCTTTATTATTATTATTATTATTACTGATGATGAAAGTTATAATATAAATAAAAAAAAATCATAAAAAAAGCTGTTATTATATTTATATGTGTAACATATACCTATTTATAAACATAAAAACTGTTCAATGTTTATTTATTTTTTAAAAGTGGATTTTGTAATTTCAAATTTATGCGCAAATACACGCGAATAAAATAAGGCACTATACATATTAATAAAAATTTTTATCTTTTTATATTTAAATGTACGTTTTCACTATCACAACAAAATATAAACTGATTAAAAATTTTTTTTTTAATTTGGATTTGCAACAGTGTACTCGAAACGCGATATTTTTTAGTTAATTTATTTTTTCTCATTTTTAGATTTTTCTCAGAAAATAAAGCCTTAGTATATGGAGTCAAATTTTAATATAAATTAAAATTAAAGGTACGCTTACCTCACATGAATTTTCTTAATTTTTTAAATATTTTAAACGATAATTTACCAGTGAACATGAAACTTTTCATGAGGCATAAAATTGCCAGCCGTTTTTCGGTAAATAACCAAATTTTTTAATTCAATTTTAGCGAAAACTGAAGTTATTCTACTTTTTAAAAGAAAAACTTTTTGGAAAGGATTAAATTGAAAAAAATATATTACTGCATGTATTTCAAAACGTTAAAAATTTTTTTTTTTATAGTTTAAATATACATAGGTCAAAACGGACTTCGGATTTGGAATCAGCGACCCCAAAAACTAAAATTACCGTCGAAAAATTCCATGGACATGCTTTAAAAAAAAATCGCAAATAAAACCATGCTCCAGGCCTATACTGTTTAGCATAAAGTTCTATAATTTTTTAATAAAAGGTAAAAATATGCAATTCAGTATGATGATTAAACATTTATTTATTAATTATCACTAGTCTCAATTAATTTTTTATATTGCAAACATCGGCAAACGTATAATTTAGTTTTTATGAGACCCATAATTCCTCTTGACTTTTTAACTTAAGTCAGTATTTTCTTTCGAAATAAGTTTGATTTTTTATATTTAAGAAGGTTCAGTCATTGAAATTAAATTTTCGTAGGTATATTATCGACAGATTAAAAAAATTACTGAGAATATGAAAATAGCTAAAATAATCTAAGATAATTGAAAAAAAAGTCTCATAGTATTGCAAATTGCAAAAATACGTAACTAAATTAATGAGTTTCGTTTGGTTCCGTGTTTTAATATTTTTTCAATAAATTTATGAAACTAAAATCGATGGAGAATCAAATTCATTAAGTTTCATCTCTCTGTGTCATCAGCACCCTGCTAAAAAAATACCACTTTTATTCTATTCATTAAAAATTCATTAAGTCGGCGGATCTTGTCGCCCCCCACCTCCACTAAATCACTAAAATTTTTACCCAAAATTGCTAAAAAAAAGTAAGCATTAAGTTTAAGGTACCTAAAACTAGTGTTCCTATAGGAATAAATTAGGTACTACGTCCAAAGAGAAAAAAAATTTGGTGTTTTTTGTATTTTTTTTTAACAAAAATTTTTGGAACAAAATTTTCAAAAACTTAATTATCAGATTTGAGATATTGAATGAAAACCATTATTTTAAGTACTTCCATAGAAATAAATGAGATATCCAAATTAAAAAAAAAAAAAGTACCTCGAGCTTTTTTGGTGAAAAAATTTTTGAAAAAAAATTAAGTCTTAATACCACAATGGTTGTGAAATATTGCCGGTTACACACACAGACATACACACACACATACAGACTTTTTTAAAAAACCGATTTTTTAGCTTCCTGGGGTCTTAAAACGTGCTTATATGCCAAAAAATCGAAAATAAAAATTTCACCTATCACAATCATTAAAAAAAAAAATAATTAGTGTTGTACTGTAAACAATAAAAAAATATACTATATAAACGTTGGTTTTTCAATAAGCAGGAAACTAAAATAAAAAAAAGCGTTAGCTTTTTTCTGTAACTTTGCTACCTTATAAATAAAAAAAAATTAACAATAATGAAAATTTATTGATAATAATCATTAGCGATAAAAAAATTTGTTAGAAATGATTGTTAGTCTTTTGTCAGTATCGGTAACCCTTTCTTCCACCCTACATTGTATTAAATAAGTGTGAACCTGTAACATAATTGAATTTGATGGTGCTTTGTGATAAAAAACTATTGCCATATTCCCGATAATGTATTTGATGATTTTTAAAAGCATTCTACGTATATTTCGAAACGAGTACAATGAATAAAACGAAATTCTAACTATAATTTATATAATGCAACTTTTCGTTGTTTGCACACATAAAACAAAATCTGTTAATATTTGATGGCATTGTTACTTTTTTTTTAAATATTAAGTGCACTTCCTTTTTTTAATGGCTAGAGTGTGAATAAGTTCAGTTTTTTGGGGTTTGTTTTATTTCAAATAAATTAACTTCTTTTTTTATTTTCAATTTACAAAGCCTGGTGAATAAAAAATTTTTTCGAAGTTGCTAATTAAAACTGCAAGATATAATACGTCTATTTATTTGACGAGGAACTGAAAAAATTTTACAAGTATCTTGCAAAATATTTTTCCCTTTTCTATTATTTTCGAACATACAAAAATTTATTACAAGCTATATATTTCATGCAACAATGGATATAAATGACCAGATAAATTCAACGGAAGTGTAACTGAAATTAAGTCACTTCCTTACACGTGACGAAATCCACAATTATTTCATTATTTTATTGTTTATTTCTTAAGAAATTTTGGAATTATTTTATTTTTTATTTTATTTTTTGTAACGAAAGAATTTTTATTCATTTTCTAAATAGATATGACTTAATTTGTGTATGTGTCATGATTTTAGTTAGCTATTTTAAAATACTAGACTAATAAAAACAAAAAATTACGAAAATGTTGATCTTTTTGCCAGGAAGTAATTGACAGTTTTTATAAAAAAAATAACGTTTTCTGGTACAGCCAATTTCATAGCTTGGAACATTAAAAGAATGGCCAAAATGTTCTAATATGGGCAATTGTGTAAAAATTGTTTATATTCTAAAAAAAGACATTAATTCTCTTAATATGCGCATCAACAAACACACTTAAAAAAGCTGAAATAACCCATTTTTGCAAAATTTTTTCCTAATTTTCATAATTTCAATTTTTATATATATTTTTTTTAATTTTCATTTTTTAATTTTCATTTTTTCTAAATTTAAATTCATAGTTTCAATACAAAAAAAATCGTTTTGATGAATAAAAGACTACTAGGTACGTTAATTCAAAGAGATATAGATTATATCCACGTATCAAAATGTGAGTTTATAATTATAAATCGAAAAGATTTATTATTGTCCAACAAGGTCAAAAAAAAGTTATTCATAATTGTTAAGAGTAGGAAAACTATTTTGTTACTGGAAGTCAAAACATGTATAAATTCTCTAAAATGGGCTACAACGGAAAAACTGACCATTTTCTGATAAACAACCAGCACTTTATTTAATCTACGTCCCTAAAAATATAATTGTCATTGTTTTGGAAATATTTTTATTCTTACTTAAACTCGGATGATTAAAAAATAGCTAAAATGCCCTAAAATTAGCTACAATGAAAAGACTTGCCAGGGGTTATAGGATAACTAAATGGCTAACATTGACTTAAATTGAGCTTTTCTGGAAAAAATACAAAAAGGTTCGTTAATCAACTTACCAAAAAACTTAAATTGCAATGTTCTTTTTCTTTTGTATCCACTATGAACAAAGGCATTATGAGCCACGTCGGGAGGTTTTTAATTTTTTTAAATATACGTTATGCTAATCAAATAACAATATTTTTATAAAGTTGGTGAAATTTAATACATTAAAGGCAATCGAGAAAAAATATTTTAAAGTGGCCAACTAAAATTTTTGACTTTAAGTACACGTGACCATAGGAGTCATTTTAATTCATTGTCAATGGCACGTGACTTAGAATTTTTCGAGTTAATGTTCTGCCATAAAGCTACTTCAACTTTATAATGTATAAAAATAAATTGATATAAGGGTTATATGTTATACGTTATATGATTGTGCGCACTACTCAAAACAAAGACACGTTTTTTTAACACTGGCTTTTTTAATGGAACTAAAATATTTTTTTTAATAATAATAAAAAAGACAGCTTTTATTGAATTATGAGTTATAGAGAAAGCACCTAAAGATAATAAGGCGTGATCAAGTATTAGCATATTCATTTCATTAAATTTTATTTAAGAAAGTTTTAATTTGTTAATTTCTAATTTATTAATTAATTTTCAATCAAATTTGTGAATTACGAGAGTAAGAGTTAAATGAATGGAAAAACATTTTTCTTATTCGGAGGTTTCGGACAGAGAAAATTCGAATTTCGAAATAATTTTAGAAGATTTAAATTCGTATCTTGCTCAAATGTTAAGCTCTCGAATTTGATGCAATAAATTACTTGTAACATTGCGTTGTAAAAATAAAATTCTGTAAAGAATATTGTCGAGCGTAAAATAATAAAAGAAAATAAATTTTTATTGAAGTTTCATGTAAAGACACGTGACAGATAATTGTTTATTGCCGTGACGTAATATCGCCCATGTCTTTTGCTTTAAAAATTAACAAAAGTTTGAAAAGTATTATAGTTACTAAAAATTTATTGCACACATCGCCATTAATGATTTTTCAAATCTTAACCAATTGTATTTAGAAAATCAGGAAATCGAAAAATAGTGGTTTACCTAACAAGGCTGTAATATTTATGCGTTTGCACAAAAAAGCAGATAAAGCTTTTAAATTAGACTTGATTGATACTGTTAAATCTACTTGATATCTACTCTAACACTACTAAATGCATGGAACATGTTTACTTACAGTTGAGGGCTAGGTGTAATTCAAATGTTACGCAACGATATAGAATACAATTTGCTATTTTTATAATTTGTAATTATTACCTTTACCAAACTATTCTGATTCCCTAAACGCGTATTATTCTAGGCCCCAAAATCAAAATTATTCTAAATCCTATTTGACCCCCTCCCCTTGATTTTAAGATCTCCATATGAATATGTTACACGTTAATAAATATTTCCTTTACGCACAAACATGAATAAATCATTTTAGTTGAAATATATATTAACCTTCTTCACAACTTTTTATTATCAAAATTAACGATTTCTAAATGATCTTTTTTACATAAAGTTTCGTTATTCTTTTATTAACATGGAACATGTTTTCAGAGAGAAAGAGAGGTGCTTGGTGTTATTGCAAAGCTTCATAACTGCTAAGCTACTATTAAAGAAATAGTATATTTTTACCCATGGCCACAAAAGTAAAGAATGACCCAAACCGCACGTAAATTACCGTTCGAGGCGAAGCCGAGGATGGTAAACTGCGATTTGGGGCATCCTTTTTTTGTGGCCAAGAACAAAACATAATTTTTCTTGCTCAGTGTCGAGAAAATGCGTTTTTTCGAATAGCGCAGCGGCCAGAAAACACGCACTTTCTGGACACTAACAAGAAAAATTCATTTTTAATTCTGTTTCATCTTCCCATAATAAATTAAAACTGCGAATATTATTTGTTTTTCATCTAATAAATAAAATATAAGTTATTATTTTATGATCTTTATTTTTCTCGTCAATAAAAACCGTCAGGATATCCGAAATCTCCTTCGAAAGATCATTTATCTTCTTAAATACAAAACCATATAATAATGTGTATTAACCCCCAACACACACACACACAGTTAAACACAGAAAAAAAAGAAGAAAGTTTCATACAACACCACATAATGTACACTTGGCATATTTTCTGAATCAAAGAAAAAAAAATGTTATATAAAGCCACCCTTTTTCCGGCTTACATAATAATAACAGTAATGCAGACGCGTGTCTCTTTTTGAATAATTAGCCGATCGTCCTGTCTTCAACCGGATTTAAACCATCAATATTTTCATTGCTAGTATCCGAGCCGTACGTAAAAAAGAGAAATGTTTATTATAATGATGAAATTTTGTGGGAATGAAAAAATGGAAATCGGATGTTGTTGGTATATTTAGTAGATAAAAATTATTATTTATAAGGACGGTAATAAAATAAAAAAGTTTTTTAAAATATGTTTTGATAAAAGCACGCTTATTCTAATAACGCGTCCTTTGCGTTAATCACAGTTATTAGAAAAAAAGCTTTGGTAGAGAAATATTTCTGCTAAGGCTAGTTTTAGATTAATGAAATGTCTCCTGCTCTTGTCGATTGTCCATCGATTGTCCACATGGTATTTAGGGGAGTTTGATCAAGAGAGATTATATATTTTTTTTCTTGCTATTCAAAATTGTAGAAAAGTTTGCTGTTTTCATTTTATGATTGAAGATTAAAAAGTACATTAAAAATCTTGATGTTTTTACTTGATCAAGCGTGACCATTTTAAATTTGTTGAAAAAAATGTTGATAGTCATAATAATGATTAAAGAGAACATAATAAATAAATTATTGGATAATATATTCCCGTGACTAATCAGAAATACTGTAATATAAATTTAGAAAAATGATGAATATGTGAATTCGCTATATTGAGAGAAGGGTAATTTTTAGAACTATTATGTTATTATTTTAAATAAAACTCCCTCACACTTATAAGGAGAATTTTTTTCCCACAGGATTCTTTTTGTAATTGATACTTTTTGGTGTGCATTACACATTTAATACAATAACAAAGATTCTATATTTATGGACATTATTGAATTTTTATTTTTTATAGACTACTCTATTCTGTGTTTAATTGAACAGGATAATTTTTAGGGTGTAAAAGAAAAACAATATAACCCTATACTATCATTTTTTTTCTCTGTTAAGTAAATTTTGATTCGTTTTAGTCATGTTTGAAACATGAGACTAAAATTTGTTTATCAAAAAATACAAAACCGATACTCCTGCTAATGCATTACGTCATGGAAAATTATTATACAAACGAAAAATTTAATATTTTATTATAGCGGCTAATAATGATTATATATTCCAATTTTGAAAGGCCGTCAATACTGACCTTTGTGAAGAAAAAAACGCTACGCGCCTCTTACCTTTAAACCTCCGCATTTAGTAATAATAAATGATTCTAGGTGAGGTTGCGAATGTTTTTTTTTTTTTTACAAAGGGCAATATTAACGGCCTTTCAAAATTGGAATATTGTCATTATTGCCCGCTAGTAAAGAAAAATGCATTCTTATAATCTCATCAAGGAATATTTACTTTTTATACTAAATGCCAGTTGGTTAACTACAGAATGTTCAAAGTTAAATCGTCGCATTTTGCAAAATGAACGCTATTACGAGCTGGTTATGAATGTATTATTATAAAAGCTGTTTTAATATTATTCTGCTCGCAGTTGCCCGAAAGCACGCGTTTTCTCGCAACTGACACAGAAAAATCGTATTTTATACTTTTAGGTCTTGGTCCTGGTTTTGGTCGTAATAGACCATCATTTACTTTATATAGATATTTAAGGTATAGTACAAAATCGTTGTTTAAAAATACTTAATAAGAATACCAAATGCCAAATGATCTCATTGAGAAGTTTCAGACTCAGGTTTTTTCGAGTATTAATTCTCTTTAAAAAATGGGTCAAAATTAGTTTCAAAATAACCTTTTAAATTGCTAAATCTGAAACTACTCGATGAAAGCGCATTTGGCACATTTAATATTTATCTAAACACTACCATTTTTCGTTTAAAATTTTTTATTTTGGATCTGTAGTTTCCAAGATATTAATGGTCAAAGTTGACGTTTTTTAAAAACTACATAGCACCCACAAAATTTTTGTAAAAAATAACAGATTACCACCCGGATAATCTTGTTTTCTTTATTTTAAGAAATAACAACTTTCAAGAAAAAAAATTCAAAAAACTTACCGTTAACCTACTTTTATTTCAATTTTTCTGATTTCTAAATTTGGACCTGTCGCTTTTCAGCACCTAAAATGGGTACAGTAGATTTACAGAGTTGACAAGGCCATTATTAATAAAAAATTAGATCATTTTTCCATCTATTCATTTTCCATCCATTTGAAAAAACCAAAATCCTTTTAAGTTGCCTCAATTTTTGAACAGAGGAAAGTGGCTGGTTCGAGAAAGAATCGCTCAAAAATCATCGAACATCTTGAGTCAAATTCAACCAACTATTGAAAATTAAGAAATTGTATGTAAATTCACTCACGGAAATTTTGTTTTGTAGGTACCCGAATAGAATCTGAAGTATGGGCCGATCCGGCCCAGATCCGGGCCAGATCTGGGCCAGATCACGCCGTATCTGGGCCGGATCGGCCCATACTTCCGATTCTATTCGGGTATTATTATATAAAATTTTTAACATAAGATTTGAAATTGCTTTAATATTCAAGTTAGGGGTGTGCGGTTATACGGAAGTCGGGTCAAGTACCTGAAATTTCGGTCTTTTTTATCAGATTTCGTGTGAATTTTGAAACTTCGCAAAAAAGGTTTATAGTTGTAGTTTTTATCCAAAATCTTCCTTTTATACTTCAAATTCGACCCTTACAGTATTATTTTTTTAATATGGAACATGTTTATAGGGAGGGGGTCTTTCAGAACTTGGAAATTAAGGGGGGGGGTGGTCAAATTTGTCCTATTTAAGGGGGGATGTCAAATTTGTCCTAATTAAGGGGAGAGTCAATAAGACTTATAGAATAATTGGGAGACTTTGAAAAATCTTAGCTTAAGGACTTAGGATACAAGTTTATGGACTTATAATAATATCGATTTAGAGGCTTAGAATAATTCAGGTTTAGGGAATCAGAATAGTTTGGGTTTAGAATCTTAACAGCTAGTAAGGTGATAATTACAAATTATAAAACTAGAAAATTGTATTGTTACGTTGCGTAACATTTTTGCATTAAAACTAGCCCTCAACTGGAACATGTTACATGCATTTAGGTTGTGTTTTCACAAACCGATTATATTTACTTTAGTTCTTTAAAATCTATCAATCTCCTCTTGATTAAAATATTTTGCATAATTTTAAATTTGTAATTCTTAAGAAGCAAACGTAAATAAGCAAGTTTAGCAGTTTGGACTCTCCAATTTATACTGTTCTTGAATTTTGTTTTTAACGAATAAATAAATAAAAAACATGAAAAATGATAATTATTTTTTTCCTTCTCTTCTGTTTTATTTATTAACTTTAATTATCAAAAGACATTTTTCATTATTTTTTTAATAATAATTTAAATAAGAGAGCAATAAAGTATAAGTAAAATATTGTGAATTAAAATAAGTTTGCATTAGAGTTTACTGAATAAATTTGATTATTAAAATATTTTTTACCTGCCTCGACTGAAATAATAATAACTCAAAGGATTTACAAAGAAAAAAATATGTACAGCCAATTTACTTTACAAACTTGATCGTACATTCTAAGGCATCGTGCATTATTTTTATATAATTCTTAATATAACTTTTTGTTATTATGTACCTGTGCATAATAAAGTTAGGAAGAAAAAAAAATAATAATGTTTTGCTCCACCTATATTCTTTCTTTACCGCCATTCAGCAACCTCTTTTATATCCCTCAAAGGCTTCTTGCAAGACGGATCAAAAGAAAACTTCTTAACTAAAGGCGTGTCTTTCTGGTTTTGTCGATCTCTTGCAATTCACCTAATACCCCCTTCGCCTTCGTTCCTTTTCAAAGAGAATCATTTTTACTTTTTTTTACATGACATTTTTACTCTACACATTTACACAATACACGGACAATTATAATCTTTAAAGTAAAAAAAAAAACCGCAACTGTCCTGGTGTAAGATGCTCAAATTAGTAGATCGGAGATTCAAGATAAGACAGATGATGATGTAAATCAGATGGCAGATTAATGGTTCCGATCTCTTATACACTTATAAATAGTATTCTGGAATTAATGCTTTCACGCTTTTTTTTATTAACACACGCATAAAAAAAACAAATTCGGAGAAATGGCTTAATAAAAATTAAAGAGTCTTTACGATGGCACGCTTGCTTCAGCAGCATTTTTTTCGGTTTTTTTTTGTAAGATATATTTTATCTATAATTATGTGCACAAATAAAATTAAGTATTTTCATAGTTTAGTAAATTTTTAATGATCATACTTGGAACAAAATATTGAAATCTTATTCTTAATGAATTATATAAAGAAGAAAATATTGAAATTGATGTTGTCAGTAGATATTGAATTTTATCACACTGTATTTTATAATAATTATAATATACTAGTACGTTATAAGGGAAGTTGAATACATTTCGAATACCAAATCACACCAAATAGTTATAAATTAGTTTATTTTGTTGAAAAAAAAGGTCGGCTCATTGTTCTTAAATAGTATTTTTTATCATTTTCGAAATAAAACTGCTACTTCGCAATTTGACCAACACTTCTGGTTAAAGGTCTATTTTTGAACCTCGTATACTGAGCATTTTCATTTTTAATTACCTCTTCGTGATAGTCAATAAACAAAATGCCCGTTTTTGGTTAAAAGGGGCAAATTTTTAAATTGCTATCAAAATTGTAAATTTTGACGAAAATGGATTTCACTGGTCTCAAAAAATTTGCGCAAACTTTAAAGTTTGAAACTTAAGTTTCCAAAAATTCTTTACACGTTCCTTTTCAATTATTTTTTTGTTGCCAAATTTGATAACTTTAAATCAGATTCCCAATTTAAGGTTAATATTTTTAGTATAGGTCATTATTGGATTTTAAAATTTTTGATTTTTAAATTATACACTGTCAGGTTGCTCTACTTGGATTGAATTTTCAAGTTTGACGCAATACTCATGGTTATGATATTTTAGGTTTTTAAAATGGCGCTAAACAATAATTTTATACATTTATACACTGAAAAAAAAATCCGCTTGCAGCTAGCGGAATTTTTTTTCTCGTCAAACGATTGCAAATGACTTGAAACGTAAAGAAAATTAAAAAAAAAATTTTTTCCCGCTTACTTGGGGTATGCGTATATCGTTATGATGAAATTTGAGAAAATTTTGGAAAAAGAAAAGAAAAAATGTTTTTTTTTAATTTTCTTTACGTTTCAAGCCATTTGCAACTGTTTGCAAAGAAAAAAAAATTCCGCTAGCCACAAGCGGAATTCCGCTTGCCGTAAGCGGATTTTTTTTTCAGTGTAAGTATTAAAATGACAAATTTGACAAAATCAATCGTAAAAATATCAATTTTTTATTTATTTTATTTCCTCTTTATGATCAATCTGAAGTTGATGAGATATAAGAAGTCAGGTTACAGCGATATTTAAAATATAGCCTAAAAACTCCGATCTTACAGCTTGGAGCCCTGTATTTCTGGGCCCAAAAGATCCATAGACATCAATAGAGGATATTGTCAACAGAAAAAGGTCCATTTAATGTGATTTGACGTTCCAAATGTATTAAACACTCCTTGTAAGTCAAATTTTTTTATAATTTTCTAAAAATTTTAAAATTTTGTTAATTATTTTGGTTTTGTCAAAAATTTTGTAAGAAATAATATTATGGTACACGTAGTCATGAAGTATGAAATAATAAAAATAACTTTATCGATCTCTTTAATTCCAAAGTATTAAAAATTAAATTAATGATGAGGCTTGCCGATCAATAAAAGAACTTTTTTTCAAAAAATAAATAAAAAATTTTTAATTTATCTGAAAGGGGTCAAAAGTGTCCGATTTAAGGGGGGAGGGGGGTAGGTAAAATGGGATTTAAAATAATTCAGGTTTAGGGATTTGTAATAATTCTGTTTAAGGGACTTAGAATATTTTCAATTTAGGTACTTAGAACGAATAATACGGGTTTAGGAAATCAGAATAATTTTGGATTAGAATCTTAAAATTTAGTAAAGATGATAATTACAAATTATAAAAATAGCAAAGTGTAATGTTGCGTAACATTTATACATTATACACCACCCTAAGTTGTAGTAAACATGTTCCATGTCTTGACATTATTTTTTCCTGCCTACATTAAAAAAATTTTTTTTTGCTAAATATTGCTAACGGAAATTAAACTTTTTAATAATTAGTAAATTTACTATCCTATCAGTATTCACCGACAATATACTAAGATGGTAGTTAAAATTTAATAAATTTGTTCAAGAATTTTAGAGAAACTTCTAAGAATGTCGTATAAATAGATTAAAGGAGTAAATATTTCTGATTTTAATTTGAACTGTTCCTTGTGATATGAATTTTAGCACAAAAGTTAATAGTTTAGGAGAAAAATTTTATTTGATTATGTAACAGATACGTGACTATTTTTCAGTTTATTAATATTATACAGCGGCGTAACTTATGATCAGCAATATTGGTAAAAACACTCAAATATAATGCAAGAATAATCTGATAAAGTTTATATTACAAAAAGCTAAAAAAAAGATCAATATCGACGAATTCAACACCATTGCACATTTGATCCAGTACAATAGTAGTAAAGAATAAATAATAAAAAAGCAGAAAAGAAAATACAAGGGATAAAAAAAGAGAATAAGGGTCACCTGCTTCATGAACCACTTGTCACCAAATGAAATAGTACGAGAGCATTAAAGCTTTGACAATCACGATGGAGGAGGATCGGCTGATTAAAGTGCGTATGTATGTATACAAATACTTATTAACAATAAGTAAGCCAAAGGCCCCTTTTTTATACATAGCATTTGATGTTTTTGTTGATTTTTTTTTTTTTTTAATACAATCGCATATAAGTAACATGAAAATAAACCAATACTAAAACAAAAAATCATCGAATAAAAGAGACGGAAGCGTTGAAAGTGATTTTTTTAATACTTATTTTGTATTTACAATATGATTTTAAAGTTTTAAGGTCCCCATAAAATACTACTGATTTTATCAGCGACTATCCCGGTAATTTTTTTAAGCTCGATGCATTTTTTTGTTCCTTTTTATTTTTTAAAAAATATTCATAAACTGTCGATATTCGACTAAAAAATAATAATTTATTAAAATGAATCTAATTATACTTGGAAAAAATATTGATTTTAAAACATAAGCGTACGTACATTTGCCAAATTATAACACATAATTAATTAAATTATGTGTGCCACATCTCTAAAAGCTAACTCTGAATATAAAATGCAAAACTGTATGTTGTCATATATATGCATGTTTAAAATGAATACGTATTAGTGAAAATGTATGAACATCAAAGAGAAATCAAGCGAATGCGTAGCAAGTAAAATTTATACGATAAATCTATTCAAATTAATATAATAGGCAATATGTTGAAATTTACATGCAAATATGTTCGGATTGAAAATTTTCATATGTTTAGATTTTAAAATAATATTAAATAATTTGCTTTTTATTACTATAACTCGAGTTACGATCAACAGATTTAAAGAATCAGAAAATTTTTTTAATTAATTAGACTTTTCGAAGGGTCGTTTTACCTAAATATGTAAAAATTTTAGCTGATTTTCAAGGTAGGATTGTTAAATAATTGATAAAAATATTTGAATCAAATTTTTTTTATTGTTCATACAAATATAATAAAGTTTTAAAAAAAATTTTATTTTGATTTTGTGACGTCATTTTTGTACGAGAGAGGTGTACCTGCGTCGCTGAAAAAAAATTCCTAAGTTATGTAGATGCAGGATATCTTGACTTAGAGTAATCTAAAAAATTTAAAAAAAAATATGTTAGACTTATAACACGTACTTTTGGGATGTCGTCGAGTTTTTTCAAAACAATTAAGTAGGAACAAAAGTTAAATGAAAAACAAAGCCAATAATTTTCGGGCAAAAGCAGCTGTAAAAATTTTTTGAGAACATAAAAAAAAAACTCGACGACATCCTGAAATTAGTACATTTATTTAGTTGCTTAGTAACTTTAAAGTAAATCGGTGCAGAAGTTATCACGCAACCGTGTACGAACTTTTCAAAAACGCTGTTTCGAGTAAAACGACTTTAAAGTTTTGGAATAATTTTTTTGGTACTTTTAGTTATTAAATTATTTTTTTTTTTATTCGTTTGAGACATTTATAATAGAAAACTTTAGACCAAAAAAATTAAAATCGCTCAAGTAATTTTAGAAAAATTTTAATAAGAAGGTGTAAAAACATAGTTTTCTAAATAAGAATAAAAATTTTTTTTCGTAGAAATTTAACAAAACATTTTTTTTTGTATATTTCTAAGTTATCAATGATTTTGGAGCCATAAAGTTATCCTTCTGGTTTTCATACTGAACCTGTAGTAGTTGATTTTACCCCTGCTGCTGGGCCGATTTGCTATTTTTTACCATTTTGGCACGGCTGAATGTGTTATAATTTGCTCATAATTTCTATCAGTGACCAGTTCCGACATAATTTCCAACTATTCAACAATAGTTAGAAGATATGTAAGATAATAATAAAGCCATACCATTAAATTTGATAAAAAGCACGTTTGACGGTGCGCGCAAAACAGACCAAAAAACATACTTAGAGGGGAGGATTTAAAAATAAAATTTTTTTACACATTCTTAAGACATATATATAAAGCAATAATAAAAAAAATTCGATTATTAAAAAAAAGTTTAGGTAAAACGACCTTTAATTCATTTACCTTATCTAGACACTAATAAGTTTTTTCTTTTAAATTTTTATATTACCCTATAAACAAAAATGTTTTTTCTACGACCTTCGTCGTTCACGCGTTATAACTAATTTTAATTCTTTAGAAGACGTACACAAGCAAACATAACGGAAAAAGAAAGTGCCCTGGCAATTTTCAAAAGTCAAAAATGAGCCAAATCGACCACTAGTAACACAATCTTATCTATTGTTCAATATAGGGAAGCAATTTTTAGTCTGTTGTTTTCAGCAAAGATTACTCGTTCAGATTGTCCAGAATTTTATTACCTTAACCTGATAAACAAACAATCGAACAAGATCTCATTAGAAAGGCAAAAGGAAAGTTTTAAGGTACAAAAAAGAGACTTTGAACTATTGCTTATTATATAAAAATTAAATTAATAATAATTATAAAAATGCGGATTCCACGGTTGATAATGTTATCTGAAAATAAACTGAGGGTTATATAATAAAACTCGGAAGTATAGTTGAATATCGTCAACTTCAAATTTCGAAATTTGTTTTTCTTTCGAGTTTTTTTTCTGAGAAGATTGTGATAAAAAAAGTTTTAGCATAAAATTAGCTTTGGTTATTATGCCAGTTAAATCATTCTTATACAAACTGCAGTATTATGAAAATATTTTTCTATTTCATCTTCATTAAATTTTTTTATAGAAAACAGCGAATATATATATAGAGTGGTTAATTAATGCGCTGAAACGAATTTTTCTAGTGCCATCCAACCCATAGCATCAAAAATTTATTTGGGTAACATATAAACACGATAAATTTGATTATTCTCTTTTTTTAAGAGAAAAAAATTCTCTTTATTAAATAATATTTATTTCCCTTGTCTGAGTATAAATATAAAAATAAATCCGAAGGAGCATAATATAGAATGTAAATAAAATTTACGACGAAAAGATGAATTCATTATTATCGAAGAATAAAATTGAGGCTACTTGATAATCATTAATGTCAAATAATTATCCAAAATCAAATATTTCATCACGTTGTTCTAATAAAAGCAAAACACCCATAAGTCATCCACATAAATCCTAAAATCTATAATATAAGCTATTATTACTCAAATCAACCGCGTTTACATTTTATAACCCTCTGTATAATACACACACGCACATGCTTATATCTTGTAAATATATAACAAATAATGCACAAGAATTTCATATTTTGGTTTGAAAAAATCCGATAAGTTACGCACATCTTATTTCTCCCTAGGTTATATCCATGTACCCCCGTTGCGTTGCCTTCGAAGTGCTTATATACTAAATATTAAATAGAAAGGGCCATATGGCCGATGCAGGGACGATTATTGCATTAGATGGGTATAGGCCCGAGAATAATAATGAGAGGGTGTGTTTATATTAATATAGTTTGATTGCGCTTTTTAGGAGAAAAGAGGCAACTACATGCTGTATAATGTATATTGAAGGACGTCTCGCGAAAATTGAATTTATTATCGCGCCCTTTGTTCAAAAGCGTGTACTGCGACATTGCATTTGTATAATAGCTAGTGTACGTACCCTCGTATGTGAGGGATAATATAAAATGGAAAAAGCTCAATGATAAAGAGTTTTAAAAAATTCAAAAAGAAGTTTTTTATTAGGAGTTAACAATTTAGCGATCCGTGCACTAAGGTCAAATTCCAAACATTTAATTTTCACAATTTACTAATATTATAGTTTATAATTTATGAAAAATTTATTTTTTCTTGCCCATAATCCGGTCTTGTATAGAGTCGTACTGTAACTAAATAATAAGCTCTTTTTTAAAACTTTTATCTAAACACAAAAAATCTTAAAATCTCCTGTAATTAAGATTTTAATACATTTATTGATTTTAAAACTTATTAAAATTTTTTCATTAAAGTTTATACATTTATGCGAACTTTATTGTTCTGTTACGTCAGATTAAAAAAAAAAAAAAAGAATTGTTATTGTATGAATATTTTAATTATTTTAACGATTAATTTTAACAATTAAATCATTATTAAGCAACCTAACCATATTTCTTCTTGCGATGCCTCAGCTAAAGCAATGTACTCCGCTTTTGTTAATGACAATGCAACACTTGTTTGCTTTCTGCATCCCCAACTAATTATTTCACCGTAAACTTTTTTACTAAATCTTCTAGTTTGAAATCCTTATTTAATAATTCAGAAATTTGATGGATTTCTTTGTTCACAAGAATATCATCTACATAAATGACAATATATTTCACCTCTTTGTTGTCTTTACTTATGTATCAGTAAAAACCATTATTTATCAAAATTGATCATTTTATAATTCTCTTTTATTTAACCAGCATGCTAAATTTTCTTTACCTTTAATTACATATCCCTCTGGCTGAGGTATGTAAATTATTTCTTTTAAATTTCCATTAAGGAAAGCTTTTTTTGCATCATAATGATTGACAATGAGTTTCTTGTTACCTGATACTGCTAAAAGAGTTCTGAAGTTAGTTGGTCTTATAACTGGAGCGAAAATTTCATTGTAGTAAACACTGTACTTTTGTAAATAATAACATCTTGCCTTGTATCTAATTACTCTTCCTTCAGCATCTCGTTTTTTTTGAATACCCATTTGCAGCTTATCATTTTTCGGTCTTGTGGAATTTCCTCATGATTCCAGGTACCATTTTCAGTTAGTAATTCAATTTCTTCGATCATTGCTTGAATCCAAAAATCCTTTTCTGGATTATTTAAGTCTTCTTCTACACTTCTAGGTTCATCCTTAATTACCATTTTTAAGGTACCCATATAGCGATCAGGAGGTACACCTTTATTTTCCCTTCCTGAACATCTTAATTCCGTTTCATGCCCTAACTTAATATTATGTCCATCTTGAGCATCATAGAATTCTTTATCTGCATCTTCATATGACTTTTCTTTCTCATCTTAATTCTCATCCTTATCTTTATTTACTCTTTTTTGAAATTTATCAAAACTTACTTCTAAGATATCCTTTACCATTTCTTCATCCAGAAAAATTTTGTCTCAACTTAACATAACACGATTTGTATTAAGTAAGCGCCAACCTTTAGACTCGGCAGAATAACCAAAAGAAGTCATTCCTCTGCCTTATTGTCAAGTTTTTTTCTCAATTCCATCGGTACTTGTCCATACGCACGGCAACCAAAAAGATGCAAATCACTTACATTCGGTTTTTTCTTGTGCCATAACTCAAAAGGTGTTTTTTCCTTAATACTTGTTAGTAGTCTATTTCGCAAATAATTTGCCGTATTCATTGCCTCAGCCCAATATTTTTTTTCGAGATTTGCTTCAATTAGCATACATCTGGCCATTTCGCAAAGAGATCTGTTTTTGCTATCTACTACGCCATTTTGCTGAGGAGTATATTTTACTGTATACTGAACTTTTATGTCTTCCTTTTTTAATTAACCTTGTAATTCTTAGATTAAATACTCTCCACCACGATTTGACTTTATTACTTTAGTTGTTTTTGAATTCTGAGTTTTTCCAGCCTCAATAAATTCCTTGATATACTTTACGTTATCACTTTTATTCTTTAAATAATTTACCTGATAATACCTTGAAAATCTATTACGATCATGATATATTTATTTTAGTATGGCATTAAGACCTAATTTGTTTTTCAAAATTTTTTTTACCAAAAAATCTCGAGATACTTTTTTTTTTTTTAATTTGGATGTAATACTTTATTTTTTCCATGAAAGTACTAATATCTAGAAGTATCGTTTTCTTGAATATTTTATCTTTATTGTTTTATCGATATCTTGAATCTTATAACTATAATTAATATTATAATTAATTAAAAAAAAATTTTTTTCTCATAATTTTTGACACCAAAAAATACAAAAAGTACCTAACTTTTTTTTCTTTTTGGACTTAGTACCTAATTGCTTTCAATGGGGGTGCTTATTTTAGAAATATCGTTTATTAGTAGAAGATCCTAGTACACGAAATTTTAAAAGTTTGACTTTTCCACGCAATCAATGAATTGGTCTGATTTTTTTTGCAATCGCTTCCAAATCGTACCCAGAAAAATGGAACCCGAGTGAAAATTTGCGGTCGAACCCCCAACTGGGTCAAACCCCCCCCCTTACTACCCTCAAATGAACATTTTTCAAAAATAAAAAATTAAAGCAAGAAACAGTTGGAAAACCGATATTATGCAATCAAATATAGAAAGATATAAAAAAAATAAACAATTAACCCCTTTTCACCCCCTGAAACCCTCTAATTACCCTAAAATACAAATTTTAGCTGGAGACTGAAGTATCCATTAAAATGGTTCAAAAAGGGGATTCCCGGGGGTTTTTGAGGTCGCTAAATACGAATTTCATAATAAAATTGGAAAAATCTTTATAGAAAATTCAAAATGGCGAATTTTCCACACAAAAAAACAAAAAATTAGCATTCGAAAGATTTTACAAGCATAATAAATTCTGTAATGTTTATTAATAAAATATTTTTTGGGTCGCTGATTTCAAATTTTACATGAAAATTGAGAAAAGCTTTGAGGAAAATGCATTATTACGGATTTTCCACTTAAAATATTAAAATAAATTAATTGACCCAGTTGGGGGTTCGACCGTAAATTTTCACTCGGGTTCCATTTTTCTGGGTACGATTTGGAAGCGATTGCAAAAAAAATCAGAGCAATTCATTGATTGCGTGAAAAAGTCAAACTTTTAAAATTTCGTGTACTAGGATCTTCTACTATATTGTCAATTTTGGGATCTGATATGTAATTTTTTGAAAACTTTTGTCACGTGGAACATATTTGCGTTTACTAAATACTTCTATTGGAAACATTTTAGCTTGCTAAAGTACTTTGTAAAATCAAATATGTCCCATTTAACAAGTTCTCAATTTTCAGTCCTGCTTTGGTACCCCTCCCAATAAATATTAATTTAACTCTCCTTTAAGTTTCTTTAATAGTGGTTAAATGTCTTATTATTTTATCTGTTAAAACGAACAAAGTGAGAAATTGATTTTTTTAATTAATTCTTGCAACACAAAATTACAGAAGAATTATATTTTTTCAGGTTTTACTCTACTTGTACGAAAAAAAAAAATGAATCATATTAGTCAAGTAGCACGTACATATAAAAATTATTTAAAACTAAATATTATTACAATTTAAGATTGCCTAATAAGAAACAACTTTATATATTTTAATAAAACTACATCTATTGAAAAACAGCCTAATAAGAAACAACTTAAAGTTTGTTTAAGTTTAATATATATATGGGCATATCCATTACTTTTCATACAAAAGTGTGCGCACCCATGACTCCGATCGGGCTCAAATTTTCAGGGGTGGTTTGAAGTAATAAAAAACTCAGCCAGCCAAAATTTCAGCCATTTTGCAGGACGGGTTGCCGAGATACAAGCTCTAAAAGGTCCAAAAATAGCTGTTTTTAGCCAATTTTCAAAAATTTACTGGGCTTCAAGGATTAGTCCAAAGAACATCCGGCTGGTCTCATTTTTTTCCTTGAACATTCAATTTTTACCAAAAAAATTTTCAAAAAGTTTCATGGAGTTGATTTTTACTGGCATTGATTAACGTAAGACTTATTTTATCGAAAAATGCTGATTTTTGAACTTGAATTGTGACTCAGCATCATTAGTTAAAGACTTCCGGTTGGTTTCATTAAAAGCGTCTATCAAAGACCTTTCAAATGAGACCTTCAACGTTAAAAAAGCTTATCAGTGACCGGAGATATAAGCAATTGAAAGTTTGCTGTTTCCGAAAATATCGATTTTTTAACAACTTTAATCGTCTGCAAAATTTTTCTCTGAGCACTTTAAGGGCTGAAAATTTCAGGAAAGCTTCTTTTGATATTAAAAAAAATTCCCTAAAAATTTGGGCGATTGTATTGGCTTCTCTTCGTAGATATAAGACTCTGAAAATGTGTAATAATTGGACCAATATTGGCCAATAAATGGTTAAGGGGTCAACCAAAAAATTTTTCTTCTTCAATATTCGAATAGCCAGGGAAAAATGAGCTGATTTTAAAAAAAAAATTTTATTTTTGACCGAAAAATAAGCAAGTTATCATCATTTTAAGATTTTTTAAAAAATTTTCCAAAAATCCCATTTTTAGGGTCATTATACAGTATTCTAACTCGAAATAATGATAACTCGCTTATTTTTCGGTCTAAAATTAAAATTTTTTTTTTTAAATTGTCGTATTTTTTCCTGCCTATTCGAATATTTACAAAAAAGAAACTTCTTATATGCAAAAATTATTTTTTTTTGGCAAATTACTTTAGAACTTACTTTATTTTGTCAATGTATTCGGGTAGTTTTTGGTCCAATATAATAATTTTTGCGTATAACAAGTTTCTTATTTATAAATATTCGAATAGGCAGGAAAAAATACGACAATTTAAAAAAAAAAATTTTTATTTTAGACCGAAAAATAAGCGAGTTATCATTATTTCGAGTTAGAATACTGTATAATGACCCTAAAAATGGGATTTTTGGAAAATTTTTTAAAAAATCTTAAAATGATGATAACTTGCTTATTTTTCGGTCAAAAAAAAAATTTTTTTTTTAAAATCAGCTCATTTTTCCCTGGCTATTCGAATATTGAAGAAGAAAAATTTTTTGGTTGACCCCTTAACCATTTATTGGCCAATATTGGTCCAATTATTACACATTTTCAGAGTCTTATATCTACGAAGAGAAGCCAATACCATCGCCCAAATTTTTAGGGAATTTTTTTTAATATCAAAAGAAGCTTTCCTGAAATTTTCAGCCCTTAAAGTGCTCAGAGAAAAATTTTGCAGACGATTAAAGTTGTTAAAAAATCGATATTTTCGGAAACAGCAAACTTTCAATTGCTTATATCTCCGGTCACTGATAATCTTTTTTAACGTTGAAGGTCTCATTTGAAAGGTCTTTGATAGACGCTTTTAATGAAACCAACCAAAAGTCTTTAACTAATGATGCTGAGTCACAATTCAAGTTCAAAAATCAGCATTTTTCGATAAAATAAGTCTTACGTTAATCAATGCCAGTAAAAATCAACTCCATGAAACTTTTTGAAAATTTTTTTGGTAAAAGTTGAATGTTCAAGGAAAAAAATGAGACCAGCTGGATGTTCTTTGGACTAAACCTTGAAGCCCAGTAAATTTTTGAAAATTGGCTAAAAACAGCTATTTTTGGACCTTTTAGAGCTTGTATCTCGGCAACCCGTCCTGCAAAATGGCTGAAATTTTGGCTGGCTGAGTTTTTTATTACTTCAAACCACCCCTGAAAATTTGAGCCCGATCGGAGTCATGGGTGCGCACACTTTTGTATGAAAAGTAATGGATATGCCCATATATATATATATTATAGATTTTTTTTTACATTCATAAGTAACTCTTATAGAATGCATTTTTTCTTTTATCTTTTATGTTTGATCACATTTTTGGGTATTTATAATAGAGGCCTCAAAAATTAGGGCGTTAACTGTGGACAAGATTAACCCCTTAGTGCGAGTATACTCGACATAAATATATGGGATTCCTATACTAATTTTGCACCAAGGAGTTAAATCGTCCAAAATTAGTTGAAACGAAAAAATCGAACAGAATATTTTGAATAATAATATATTAGGTGCGTTTGTTAAAAAATATTTATGATTTAGCCTTCCAAACTTTCACTTGTTACTATTTGCTAAGAATGATTGGAATTCGACCCCTGAGCCTTGGGGCACTCAAAGAAAAGTATTCAAAACTATAGATGTTTTGGGAAAGGAATAACCTGCAATTATCTACCCTGAATAGTTATAGGCTTTAATCTAAAATAAAAGTGTTTTGGAGAACCCCATACCAATAAGCTTACTAATTAATTTCTATGAAGTCAATCAATGTCAATATTTTTGAAGTTGTAGAAACTGTAAGGTTGTAGAAAGTATAAAAATAAGCATCATATGCAAAAGGAAAAAGTTATTGCTGAAAAATCTATGTAAAATTTTTGAAAATTCTAATTGATACAGAATTTGATTTTCCTGATGATCTGCAAAAATATTTTCTCTTTCATTTTATTCCTATAGTTTTTTCATTACTGCTCAAAGTGTTGGAAAACTGCCTACATAATCCGCACGTATCTTTATACGTACATGACAGTGGTTAAAAATTTAAAAATTTTTTTACCCCTCAATTTTATGTATATAGTTCACTAAAAGCATATCTGTGTCGTACAGAGCGGTAATAGATAGAAGGAAGTACAGAGAGTCGAGTCTAAAGTTAAAGTTAAAGGGACGGTGATGAGAGATGCGTACATAGCGAACATGTGTATGAACTTTATTTTACGGACTTGTTCTTGGATTCCCTCCACAATCCACAAACTTTTCCGTATATTATTTATAACAGCAGCCAACTTTGTGTCTTTACACATCGTAGTTGAAAAATATTAGTATCAACGTATATATGCGAATTTATAACAAGTTTAAGATTTAAGTTACATTTTTTTTCTTTTTTTTTTTTTTAGTTTTTATCGCTTCTCTGAAAGAAGAATAGAATAGTTTCAATCCTCTAGGGCTTCGAAAAGTTTTAAGTGTAATTTTTTAATGTATTTTTTCTTATTCATTGAATAATTAATTTAATGAGAGATAAAAGCATGAAAAAAAGCAACAAAAAATTTTGATTCATTTTTTTTTTTTTTAAGGGAAACTGGAGCATTTTCAATAGATTTTATTTTATGTATTTTTTAAAAGTTATCGGAAAGTAAGAAATTTTTCTCACAAAGTAAGATTTAAAAACTATTAAAAACTGAAATTTAATGTCGAGAAAAGTGTATCTGTCAGTAAAATTAATTAATGAATTAAATTAAAATGAAGCAGAAATCTATCGGTTTTGGGTAAAAATGGAAAGAAAGCTCTAGTAAAAAAGTATTAAGTTAGTAGAAGGGAAGCACGAGAAAACATAAAGCAAATATTTGTGAGTTTGATTATAATACAGAATAACCAAGCCAGGGGCAGGGTAGTAAAACCGAGATATAAACCGTGTATCCACATATTATAGAAAACCAAATATTAGCATAGAAGAGCCTCAACGAATAATCGAATCATATAAATATTGATCGATTGCTTCAATTAAGTACATATAATAATGTGATGTGCATCCTTGCGAATGACCGTGAAAATATTATTTCATACACATGGCGTTGTAATTTAGAAGAAAAAAAAGTACAGATCAAATAAAGAGATGAAAAAAAGTCCTTTGGGATATTACATTTACTCTTGATGTACTTCGTAAGAGATATAAATGACTCTGTATTTACTATCTGGAGATGATTACTGGTTAATTAATGTATTCCAAAGTTTGTTTTTAGAAACGTTTGGTTTAACTTTCAAGGATTATTACGAGAGAATAGGAAGAGAGAAAATAATGATGAGTATGGAAAATTTTCAATTAAATTTTCAAGTATTGTGTTATATTTTCATTCTGAATTTAATTGTATTTTATATTAGCAAATTATTTTTTATTCCCCGAAATATGTTAATTTAATTTCCCTTGCTGCATCGCTGTTTAATTACTGTTATGTCAATTTTAGTTCAAATTTTTAAAAATAATATTCAGATTTGAATATTGCATAAATTGATTTTTTAAAGAGCATCTTTGAAATTATTTTTGACATGTGCAGTTTATCCCATATGGGAATATATCGCACACTGAAAATGTCACTGTCAATCTTTTTTGTCAAACTTATAAACGCGTCAAGGTCCATATTCGGAAACTGCAAGACGCGCGTATCATTGAATTTTATAACGAAAAAAAAATTATTTTAGCAAATAAAAATAGAAAATCTAAACAATAATAAAAAAAACAATTTTTTAAAGTGTTCACCATTTATGTGATTTAATAGCAAGGCATAAATTCAGTTTCTTCGCATGGCTTGCGATGCGTAACAAGCAAAAAAACAAGAAAAAAAATGTGACACGCGCTTTTTTTTTTACTTGATGGATATATTCATGTGTTGACAAGCAAAGTTCAAAAAATGGCATAAAAAAATTTTTTTACAAGTGTTATAATAGAGGAGGTCACTTTTTAGATTTGTAACAAGCGTGAAAAAAGCGTTGAGAAGTCATAATATTTGAGAGGGGAATCGTATAGAATTGAAGAAAAAAAATGCAATAAAAACATTTAGATTTTATTTTTATTGATGGCATTGAATTATTTTCACAAGAGAAAAAAATTAGTAAAAAAAAACATTAAAAAAAATAATTGTTCAAATTAAAGTTTAAATTGAAGAATTTTTAATATTTTTATTTTTCCAATTAAAATTTGAATAAATTATTTTAAAAAATTTTCAAATTATAAATGGTGTAAAGATAATTAAATCTACATAGTTCAAATTAGCAAGGATACAGTTTGGGTATAAAAATTACAGTGCTTCTTAATGTTATTAGCTGTTGGAGATTTTTCGAAAATAATCTACAGGTACAGTTTTGAACCAGTAATTTTCAAAATTCATAAATATTTTTTGAATTTTATATTTTAATTTTATAATAAAAAAACAAAGTTTAAACAACAAAGCTTTTTTGCCATCAATGCTGGTGTCCACATCCAACTTTATTTGAAATTTGTAGATAGTGTTATTTTTTTAGTTTTTCGCCATTCAAAATACACTAAACTAGAGAATTTACTGTATTAAAAAAAATTTAGATATGAGCAAATAAAAAATAAAAAGCCTAATTTTTTATACGCTTATATTATAATGTTAGTGTTAGTATGAAAACACAGCTGAAAGAATGTCGAAATAATAAAAATTCTATGAAAATAATTTTGAGAAAGTCTTATCTTCTATTTTATTAACAAAACGTCTTCAATAAAAATAGCTGATAATCGGTAGATTAACTACACGAATAATTGATAAAGTAAAGTATTAATTAATTTTATAAGGTAGATATTAACATATAATTTGTTGAAAATTTTAATAAAAACGAATTTCTTGAGTTGATAACACATGCTAGCACATGCATTATTAAAATTTTTTTTATTAAGCAATTTTAATTGTTAAAATATTTAAAGAATTGCCACTAATTTTTAAAATGAAAATTTTTGGTTTAGCTATATTTTTGGCGTTCTACATCTCCTCTGTGAGTATATTATAGCTATATTTTTCAATATTTTTTGACTCTTTGTTTATAGCAAACTTAATTTGTTAATATTTAAAATTTTTATTCCTAATAGGTTTACGCTGAAAATAATTTTGATGAAAGTGAAAAAAAAAAGATAAATAACATAATTGCTTTTCCAAATGATTTCACAAAAATAAATAAAAAAATGGATAAAACGGTATTGCTAAAATTATACGAATTATTAAAACCAGAAAGTAATTTTGGTCTTATTGGAGAGCCAAAAGTGATGGCCTTGAGGGTATAAAAACCTTATAGCAATGTAAGTTATGCAATTTGTTGCAAGCTATATTGACGATGTTTTTTTATTTAATTGGTAGGGAATTCTTGATGATAGTAACTCAGAAAAAATTTTTTGATGCTAGTTTTTCAAAATTTAACAATGTTTTCCATGTAGCTGTGGGATTGGAAATACTAACATTTTTTTACGAAACAAATTACAAATGGGTAAATAATTTGTACTTATCGAAAAAAGGACTTGATAATTAATGAAAATTCTAAATTTTAAAAATTACAGGATTACTACCGATTATCGGATGATTGGAAAAGAAAATATTCCAATATTTATAATCAAGATAATAAAGTATTTTCTTCGGAGGAAAAAAATTCAATTTTAGAAATCCCTAAAAAAATTATTATGCTGATAGGAAAAGTGAAAAATTACATAGAAAATGTGGACGAAATATTTACACACGTTATAAGTATGGTGATAAAAAATTTTATGGATAAATCCGATAGTTTCAAAACGAATATTGAATTACCTGTCATGGAATGTCTTCAAAAACTCTAAATTAAAATTTGCATATTTTTATAAATGTACCCTATTTAAAATAAAATTGTTGGATTCTAATTATAATTTTAATTATTCTGTTTTACAATTAAATTTTTTACCTAAAATAAAAAAATCTAAAAACTTAAAAGCAAACGAAAAATAAAAGAAAGAAATAGCTTTTTTAATTTAAAAAATTCAATTAATAAAATGAAACGAAATAAAAAAAACTAACATGTGGTATAAGGGCTTGCAATGTGGACAAAGTCAAGGTTCAATGATCAGCTGATTGATTATCTCTCGTGGGGAGGCATTTACTATTTAGGGGTATCACACTTGATTTATACATACGGCTCAGCTATAATATCTTATATTTATAGAAAAAATTTATTATGTACATATTGAAAGCAATCAAGATGTGGTATTATAATCGGACAATTTATTTCCTTTCTTTTCGGAATTTTGATTTTATTGCTAGGAAATCGTCCAAAAGCGTTTATTCCTCTTCTCGGCTCATTTTATTTTCAATTTATTTATGTTTACTATTATTATTTATAAACATCAGTAACTAAATTTGTTTTGAATAGAGCGTTGTTAAACTTTATCAAATTTAAAATTTAAAATTACTTTTAATGCTTTTATAATATTAATTATTTTTTTTAAATTATTTATTTAAGTAGTTACCATAATATTTAAGAGTTTAATTTTTCAAATCGAGTAAGTAAAAATTTTATTTTAAATGATGTCTAATCAGTGCCAATAGCAAATAACTCGATATTATGCCGGAAACAGAAATAATAAAATTTAAAATATATTTTTTCAGAATGGATTTAGCAATCGATAATAATGAAAACCAAATTTATGAAATATCAAAAGAAACATTAATTAATGAAAGGAAAATTATGAAAGAAATTTTAGAGAAAGAAAATAGAAATAATTTCAATTGTAGCAAAACATCTTTGCACATGGCTATTTTAAATAATGATCTAGAAATTATTGATATTTTGCTGAAAAAAGATGCTTCCATACTGAATGAAAATCACGAAAACGTGACGCCATTATTGTTAGCAATGTCAAATAAGGATTCGAAATGTATTGATAAAATATTATCTCATATTGATAACGTCGATGAATTAAAAAAACAGTTTCATGATAATATCGTGCCTGATGATATAAATTTACGTTTTGGCTGTTTAAAAGAAAATACAGAATTTATCGAGAGAATTTTATTGGATACCTATTTTTCGAATGAAAGTTTCTTTCTGCAATCGTCACACTGGCCAGGTTATACCGCTCTTCATTTTGCGGTCGAAATGAATAAGCCAGTTTTAGTGTCATTGGCGTTAAAATACAGAATAAACGTTAACAGTAGGGTTGATGATGAAAAATTGACACCTTTACTAATGTCGCTCAAAAAAGTTAATTATGAAGACATGAATAGTTCAGTGTACAAAATGAATCATTACAAAGTAGTCGAAATCCTTTTAAAAAACGAAGCTTCGATAGATGCAACTGATTGCAGTGGAAACACAGCCTTACATCTTGCAAAAGATTTTAGCATTTTTAAATTATTAATTCAGAAAGGGGCGAATATCCATGCAACGAATGATAAAGGACAAACTCCACTCCATATAGCTGCTAACGAATGCAATATTGAATTAATTAATTTATTGTTAAAGCTTAAAGCTAAGGTCAATGCTAAGGATTTTTTGGGATTTACACCATTGCATTTAGCAAGTATTTCAAAGTATGGTGAATTTGATTTAATTTCTGAACTACCTGACATTGAAGAAATTAATGAAATTACCAATAAACAAATAAAATCAATTAAAATGTTGATCAAAAATAAAGCTAGTATTTCAGCAGTCAATGGCAATGGTTTAACTCCACTGCATTTAGTTTCAAATGTTGAAGTTGCAAAATTATTAATTAAATGCAACGCAAAAATCAATTTCAAAGACGTAAATGGGTACACACCTTTGCATATGGCAATTTTGAAAGGAGATTTCGATTTGGTTGTTTTATTGCTGAAGAAAAATGCTGTCGTTTGCTCTGATAAGTTTCAAGGTCAATCAGCCTTACACGTAGTATGCAAACATTTTTACAAAATATTTAAATATTTAGACTTAACAGCAAATAGCATCTACGATGAAATGAAAAAAATTCCAATAGATAAGCTCGAAAATTTTATCGATGTTATAATAAATATTTGTTGCAGAAAATTAAAAATTGTCGATTACTTGTTAAAAACGGGCAGTAAAGTTAACAAAACTGATGATAATAAGATGACACCTTTATTTTATATTGTGGAAAATAAGTTACAGCAAGAATTTAGATTTCATGAATTTGAGAATAGTGATTATATTTTTTTAAAAGATGCGCACAAAAATTTGATATCAAAACTTTTAAAGGAGACGAAAAAAAATCAAATTAGTATAATTTTATTGCTAATTGAAAGGAAAGCTGATTTAAAACTGACAAATAAAAATGAAGAAAATGTGCTGCATTTTGTTAACGACGTTGATATAGCAGAATTGCTTTTGTATTCAGGTGCTAATGTTAATGGAATTTCAAAGACTGGCATTATTCCTTTGCATTTGGCAGTAAAAAAAAATTTGTATGATTTAGTTGAATTTTTATTGAATAATTATGCCAATGTTAATGCTGCAGATTATGAATTTTTGAAAACGTCGATTCATTTTGCTGCAGAGTTACCAGAAGTGCTTATTTTTCGATTGCTTATAGAGAACGGTGCAAATATTAATGCTGAAACTGCAGAAGGAAAAACAATTTTACACGTTTTACTTGAAAACAATTACTCGGATGAAAAGCTAAAAGCTATTCTTATGTACGATTTTAACTTAAATGCCAAAGACGATTTGGGCTTAACACCATTTGATTATGCTAAATGTTTGAATTTGTATTCTGCAATGGAAATATTGTTGGATTTTCAGGTTAACACTGCAATCGAGTTGGAAATTTTGATTGAACATAGTGATTATTTGTTACTGATGCACAAATATTTGGAAAAATTAAAACTTATCGACCACGAACCAAATGAAAGTATCAAAAATATTTATGAGTATCATGTGGCTAATTGTCATTCTTGCATTTTTCTTAAAGATGATTTTATCACTTCGTATCAAGATGAGTTAAAACGTGAAATTGAAAAAATGAAAGAAATCAAAGTGAATAATTATGCAACCTTACTGGATGTAATGTTAATAAAAAAACCTGTGAATATAAAGTTGTTTACGCATAATGAAAAGCTTATTAATGTTATGGATTTTGATAACTTTTGCTTGAATTTTCCTCTCTATTCCAACGTTATGTTGATGAAGTGGAAAAAAGCCATAACTTATAGAACTGTAATGGATGCTGCCCATACTCATTCGTATTGTTGATATAATTTTATGAAATGAAAAAACTATTTGATAAGTTAATTTATTTAATCTTAAGCAATCTGATTACAAATATTGATAATCTTGAAGCAGGTACGTCTTTGAATTATCAATCAGTTTATAATTATTTATTTATATATATTTTCCATAAAACGTTACATGTAAAAAGCTATTTATAATATATTCAATAAATTTATAATGAGTCTAATTTAATTTGAATGATAATTTTATTTAACTTTTTTTTCATTTCAATGAGGAGTGCCTATTTAATATCCTTGAAGCAAACTGAATTCTTAAATCAATTTTGAATAATTTAAATAAGAGAATTTATTAGTCACTGATTGGATTTTGAGATCTCTGATTCTAAATTTTTAGGTTCAGTTCCCAAAAATTTAGCCCTAATACCAATAGTTAGATGGTTTTTATTTTATTTACTTCATTAACCAAAAATTAGATTTATAAAAAAAATTTATAAAACTTGGAGAGAAAATTTCAATTGTAACGACTCTAGTTTGGTGGTTAAGAAAAAAAAATGCAATATAATTATAGTTCTTTATTCGTACATATTTTTTTTCTATATAACTTTGCCAACATAATTAATTTTTTGGTAATACATAAAAAATTAGAAAGAAAGACTCAGCTCACGTAAACTCCCATATAAAATAAATGTACTGAGTCTTTCTTTCTATATGAGGGAACGATGATCCTATTAAAAGCTAGCGATGTTTTTTAATGTCTTATAGTTAAAAATAGCTAAATATTTTTTTTTGTGTCTTATTAAATCCTCGCATTTTAAAACCTTGTTTTTTAGGGTCTTGTTGACACATAGCTAGCTTTTAATAAGCATTAAAAATACAGCCAGTTATTAATAAGCAATATAAAACAAAGCAATATTTTAACAAGACCCTACACTGAAAAAAAAATCCGCTTGTATCAAGCGGAAGTTTTTTTTCTCGTCAAACGATTGCAAATGACTTGAAACGTAAAGAAAATTAAAAAAAAAATTTTTTCCCGCTTACTTGGGATATGCGTATTTCGGTATGACGAGATTTGAGAAAATTTTGGAAAAAGAAAAGAAAAAATGTTTTTTTTTAATTTTCTGTACGTTTCAAGTCATTTGCAATTGTTTGCAAAGAAAAAAAAATTCCGCTAGCCACAAGCGGATTTTTTTTTCAGTGTAAAAAACAACGCGAGGTTTTAATAAGAGACAAAAATATTTAGCTATTTTTAACTAAGCATTAAAAAACATCGCTAGCTTTTAATAGGAACCCTCGATATATTAATTAAGAAAACAAAATCAATTTTGGTTGTAAAAAAAATTCATTTGCTATGATACGATAGATCAAGATACTTTATAAGGTTTTAAATTCAGAAAAAAAAAATTTGATCGAATAACAATAAGAAATATTTGTAGTACCTAAAATGTAAAAAGCCTTGTTTGATCTGGACCGCATTTAAAAACATAAAAGTCGAAAATAAAAGAATAATCAGCAGGATATTTTATAAAAATATGTAAACTAGGTTTAGAAAAGCATAAGGTAAGGGCGTTTACCTTATCATAATCTCACTATGCAGTCTCCTCATTACCTAATGATTCCACTTTTCATTATACTTAATATTTTTTCAATTCCATGGTTACTTGACCCATTGTTGTTCAACATTCACTTTAGATATTTTTAATTTCTTTGGGGGTTTCCTCCCATCATTGTCCCATTTCACCGATTACTATTTCTTTACGCTAGAGTATCGTTCAATATTGTCACTCGCGAATTTCGTTTTCTATATTAAAAAAAAAAAAAACAAATACACACACATTTTTTTTTGTTCCTTTTTTACTCTCTATGCGACTAAATACAATGCAACAGCAATCATCAGCCGCGCCCCTAACAGCAGGTCCTCTTTTTCTCTATAAAATATAAAAAATAGAGCTTCTTCTTTTTTTTCATTTTCTTTTATTTATTACAATATTTCTATATCACCAAGTTTTTATACAAAATATTTTTTTTTAAATATATAAACTCCTACTTTTTTGTAAATATCTATGTAGGGGATGAATTAAGCATGTACAAAAACAGTTCTGAATAAAAATATATTTTTACAAAGCATTGACAATATTTTAACAACAACTAATGCATGTCAGTATTGCTTTATTAATATTACAAAAAATATGATTTTTTTCCTAACTTTATCCATACAATCAGTAATTTAGATTATACAACAGGATTACATTTGATGCATTAAAATAAATTTTTTTTTATTCTTACATCTCACATAAGTTATTAGACACTCATTGTTAGTTGAAAGATTTAAATAAGAATTACGGACCACATGATCATTCGCAGACCAGGGAAACTTATAAGATATACTGATAAGTTTTGTTACGCTAATAAAAAAAATTTTCATCAATAAAAATGTTTTTCTCAACCTCAAAAACCAACAGGTAATGTAGAAAGTCTCTTAAAAACCTAAACATTAAGTAAATTTTTATTATTTATTTTTTAAAAGGCCTTTAACATCAGCCACTGATCTATAACCAGGGCGACAAAACTTATCAGTAACTTATAAGTTTACTGATCCGGACTGCTCAACCAATTCCGTCAATTGATCTTCGACTGATCACTTAGATTCCCTCTTTCCTGGGTTCTTAACTAAGCAAACTATTTTGGTTTTCTTGAACCTAAATTATCAAATAATTGAGTTAGCATCATATTTTTGCATCATATTAAGTACTCAACTAAATCCATTTGGTAGGCAGAAAAATTGATATTCATAAAGGAAAGAAGAGAGATTAAAATTTTCCTTATTTAAGAAAAGGTGGTTAAAGAGGGTATCCTTAACGTGTCACCAAATCGCCATTTACCGGCGGAAATTAGTTTATTGTATCGAAAAAACATCTTATAACAGTTAATCTATGTAATCTAAGATAGCATTTCTTTTACTACATTTCAATAAATATTGTTTCCCTGAAAGTCAGCCAAAAAACTGCTGATAGGTATTTTTTTCGTATATCCTGTTAGTTTTCAAAACTTTAATCAGCTTCCCTTTATCTTTATTCGGTGAAGCGATATAAGTTTATAAAATTGAAGTCCCAATTTAAAATTTTTGAAAGTATAAAAATGGAAATTTCAACCTTATCAACTACAATTTCGTACTACTCCTCCTAGGTTCCGTGATCTTTTGCATCTTATTTCAGTTAGCATGATATCGTCTCAGCACCCTATATGGCTGAAATAAAATTAAAATTAAAATTAAAATTCATCAAAAATATTTAAAGAAAAAATGGATTCTATTGAAGCCATATAGGGTACTTTATTTAATTCTTGGTTTATTTTCCTGAAAAAATTTCAGGAACTGAGGGAATTTGTTTAGGGATTTATTTTAGGAATGAAGCTAAAGTTGCGAATAATACTATAGAATCGTGTACTAGGGATGTGCGGTTACTCAAAGGCTATTCCCGGATAAGAAGGGGGCTCCGGCCCACGAAACCAATTGCCGTGAAATTTTCAGCGCATACTTTGGGTACCAAAAGACCACCTTTCACCTGTATAGGGACTTTCGAATGCTCTTCCTTACGTCCCTAACCTCAAAAAGTCATTTTTTTAGGTTTTTAGCAAATTTAATAAATTTTCGATAAATTTTACTTCATTTAAAGACACGTAAGATGTAGGGCTAGTTAAAAGTGACTTTTTTACACATAAAATAACTCACCTATAATGATAGAACATAATTTTAAAGCTTAAAACAGTTTTTACAAGCTGTTTTATGTCATTTTTTTTCAAAAAAATCCTAAGTTTTTGTTATTTTTCCCTTGTTTTTTCGGAACTGGTGATAGGTACACTCTCAATTTTTTTTCTGGTAACATATTTTAGTTGTACAAGGTCACCTTGAAATTTTCAGACAAAACGGTTTGGTGCAACCTACTTAAAAATCCACTCAAAGTGGAGTTCGCAATTTTCGGTTTTTAACAAATTTTTATTTTATGCGATGAAAATGGTAAGTAATTCTGATTTATCAGTGAAATACTTTTTGATTTATTTCAATTTTATACTTTTTTCAATATATTACACTATTTTTAATATTTTTCATGTTAGACTGAAGAAAATATTTCAAAAATATTTCAATTAAAAACGAAAAAAATGGAATTAATTTTGTTCTAAGTGAGTAATGTTTTTTATTCAATCTGTATGGAATATTTATATAAGTTCAGAGATGGCAGTTTAGAGGGCAAAAAAAAGATGAAAGATACGTCGCGTCAATTGTTTCACTGTATGACCGGCTGAATAAAATCGGCTAATTATGATTTCATTCTTTTCTCTATAATCAGGATTCCTCATAGATAATTAGGCACTCTCAATAAATAATATATAAGTTCACGTTAATAATGCATGGAGCCGGCTTCTATAGGATTATCTAATATAATATTTTCGGAATATAGTGTCTTTCCGAAGGTCTCCGAGAGCGCCTGATTTTGTACGAGCCTGTTAAATTAAAAATTCGACTAGGTTTTTGATTAAGTCAAAGTTTATTTTTATCTAATATCTCACATGATTACATTTTTCTGAAACATTATCTGATACTCAAATTAACTAAATAACGCTTTTTCATCGCATTCTTAAAGATCTTTGTTAAGGTTGAATCAGGTGGATAGAAATAGCATTTTTTAAGTAAAAATTTCTGGAGATTGAAACTTCTGGAATGTTTAATGTTTTTAGCCATTGATCATGTTATGTGTCCCTTAAAATTAAAAAAATAATTTTGAAAATTTATTTATGTTAATATGTTCTATCATTTTAGGTGAGTTATTTTATGTGTAAAAAGTCACTTTTAACTAGCCCTACATCTTACACGTCTTTAAATATTTATCGAAAATTTATTAAATTTGCTAAAAACCTAAAAAAATGACTTTTTGAGGTTAGGGACGTAAGGAAGGGCATTCGGAAGTCCCTATACAGGTGAAAAGTGATCTTTTGGTACCCAAAGTATGCCCTGAAAGTTTCAAGGCAATCGGTTTCGTGGGCCGGAGCCCCCTTCTTATATGGGAATAGCCTTTTCGGATACCTGACCCGAAAGTACGGTCCACGGTTTTTGCGGGTCGGGTTAAATCTGAAGAGTTTTAGAAGCTATCTACAGGTATGGTCGAGGGTATGGTTTTAAATTAGAAAATTTTCTGTAAATATTTTTGATCAGAATCAAACTCGGCTTGTGGTGCAGCGCTAGCGAGGCCCTTCCTAGTTCTAGGTATTTATTTAAAAAATTAAAAGAGAAGAAATAGTAAAAAATTAAAAAAAAATTAAAAAAATATATTTATAGAATCTTAAAGTAAAGAAAAATTCAAATTCAGAACCGAATCTTCAGACCTTTAAAATTTTCTGTCTCACCTGAAAATGAACCCGAACTGAAAAGCCGTTAGTCTGGTAACTGCATACTCATACAGGTATTGCCTATGTTTCATACTTTTGGTTTCTATCTAAATCACAAAGTTTTGTATAAATAAGTTTAAGTCAAATTTACATTAAAAAGCAAAATAATTAAAATAGTGCAAAGAATAAGTACAGATTTTAAATAATATAATTTTTTAATAAAAATTTTTAATATTTGAAAATTTGTGCATTAAGCATATTAAAAATGCATGTTAATCTTTTTTCTTACTTTATTTTATTCTTTTTAATTATAATCGTAATTTAAGAAATAAATGTACTTCCAATTTATTATTAAAAAACTTTTAATAACCATCTTTTCCATTAAAAAAAATAGCATTTTTAAAGGAGAAAAATCTATTTCCTAATAAATAATTTAAAGTTAAAATGAAAGTACCGAACCTTAATATTATGATGGTCCGACAGTAAATTGAAAAAAGCCAAAGTGATTTAAAAGTAAGGTAAGTACATTTCCTTTTTTTTATAAAATAGAAGACTTTCTTTGAGTGAGTTAAGGAAAAGTATAGTTATAGATAAAAAGAATAAGTTTTTATATATATTTCAAATGTACGGACACAATCGAATCATTCGTATAAAAAAAACTCAAAAAGAAAATCCCTTGACGATAAAAACTTGTAAAACAACTTGCTATAAAAGCTTCCGGTTCTTGTTTCTTCGTTCCGCGTACGCACCTGACTCATAAAGAGTAGACTTTTTTATTTAAAACATCATTTTCTACTAGACATTACTATAGAATAGAGTATACGATTTGCATCGAGCCTTCTATGCATTCCCAAAGTCGTGTGAATCTAATAACTGTGTGTTTCCGTGACATTTATAAATGTGTGTGTGTGTACTTTTATGTATTGAAGAAATAGAAAGAACTATCGAGAATAAAAAGACCGCGAACTTTCCGGCGGAAACAGGGAAAAGGGATGCGCTTGGCTAACTCGAGTGAAACGAGTAAAAGACTTTGAGAGATAGAAATGAAAAGAAACTGTAAATGTATAAAAGAGAAAAATTGGATTGTGGGAAAAATAAATTTAGTTTAGGAAGTACGTGTTTGAGCAATCGGAGTATATGCTATTGATTCAATAGAAAAATATAGAAATTTTTAAAAATTTAATTTCTCAATTCAAATGAATAGGTTCATGCATTATTGAAAGGGCGAAAGAAATATGATACAAGAAATTTTTAAAAACAGTTTTCCTACATTTTGTTTTTCAGTATATTTGCTTTATTATTTTTTACTCTTATCGCTTATAATCGTAATCTCATTGAAGTGTAAAAATAATTTAATCCTGCGATATTTAGTTTTAATTGTAAGTCAGTGTCTTTGCCTCGAGATATTAAAAAATTCCTAAACAATCGCGCATCTAGCTTTAAGCTCAGACTCAATCGTAGAAAGAGAAACAAAATTTTTTGCAGACTCTACAATATTCAACTACTTCCAAATTTTATTATAACCCGAAGTTGATTTTTGCATCACAATATCAACTAGGGGTGTGCGGTTACCCGCAAGTTGGGCCGGGTACCCGAAATTTCGGGTTTTTTGCTTTGAGTTCGATTGAATTTGGGATATACATGGAAGCTTACGATTCAAACTGTAACTGCAGACCTTTTTCGGGAAGTTTCAGGCTTCACACAAAATCTGACCTGCAAGAATTTGACAAAAAACACCATAATTTCGGGTACCCGACCGACCCGACTTTGGGGTAACCGCACACCCCTACTATCAATCAAAAAACTCAAATCACTAAAAACGGTATACATAGTGCCCCTCCCCGCCCCCGCCACTTATATTAGAAACGAAAGCTTTTTTGCACTTCTTTTTCTTTTCAAAAGTGGATAAATAATATTTTTTTTAAAGTCGCAAACTACTGCACATATTTAACTAAGGTTAAAAAGAAAATTTGTGGGGAATGTGTGTTAAAAATGTCGTGACCGTCCACCGTCCTTTTGCAATATTTTGCTTAGAATTTGAAGTTAAATTTTTCTGTAGGATGCATATGACGTATTTAGGTTCCAAAAATATATTTTTTTCCTCAAAATAAATTTTCATGCAGTTCTCTTAGGTTATCGTCACATATAAGTTTGCCCCTCGATTTTAGCTTTTTTTTTTAATTTTCCACCTTTTATGGGTGCGCACTCTATATTTATGCACTTTAAAGCACTGTTGCATTTTTTTTCTTATTTAACTACTAATGCACAAACCGTGGAAAACTTTAAATAAGAAAGCTTTAACTACCAAAATTAAAACTGTCAAATTTTTAAAGCGTCTCTAAAAAAAAAATATCCACTGCGTACATGTCTTTTCTCCAAAATTTTATGCCATATTTTAACATTAACATCAGAACTTTTATTAATTTTTTCTCTTAATTTTAGACCTTGCAAATTGTTTTAATCAATAAAGACTTGTTAAGTTTGCAACCCTTTCATTATCAGCTTCATATCTTTCTGATTATATATACTGCTTCATCAAGTTTTGCATTTACGAATGCAGTATTCATGCCAAATTTATACTGACGCGACGCATTTTTTTATAGCAGCTGCCATAGCTAAAAAATGGACTAATTGAATTATATCCCGCTACTTGACTCATTATTCTCTTTCAAATTTTGGTAAATACCCTTTTATAGCAACTTTTCCTTGAAAATTATTTTAATACTCTACTTTTTATTTTGCATCCCCATTGATTTTCAAAAATGATTCCAAAGATTTTTAAATACTAACTTAAAATTAACGTTTTTCAAGAATTTTTAAGGTTGTCTTCCTAATTCAAAGCATAACCTAACCACACATTGCTTTTACCATAATAAAAATTATTCCCCGTGCTTATTTTAAGAAAGTTAAATTTATATTTTTTGATTTTGTGAATTTATTTTTTAAAAACTTATTAATTTAATTATATTTATTCGAATAAAAACTTTATTATTCTACTCAAACAAATAAAACAAATATTTCTGTTCTAATGCTGATTACCCCATCTAATGATTTCAAGTAATTGGCCATGAAATTTTTCCTCTTCAAAAATTATTACTGTGCATGATGATTTCACATATTAAGAACGTAAAAATATTCAAAACTCATAGAAGGGCATGCCCTTGTTTCTTTTCTTTTCCCTTTTATCTTTATTATTGCTATCATGCTTTTATTTTATTTGACTATTTTATAATATGTGCAAGATAAAAAAGGAGACATCAAAAACTTTTATAAGCATAATCATAGAAATTCATTGAAGTAACGATAATATCAAAATTCAAATGTAATTATGTAGTTCAATATTTGTCTAAGTGCGAATTCAATTTACTGAACAAAATTTCACTATCTTTAAAAGCTCAAGTTTTATTTTTAAAACGATCTAATAATACATGCGTTAAATTATCTGTGTAATTGCGGATACAAAATATAACTTTAATTTTTTTCATTATTATTGATTTTATAGTTTTAATAACGAGGGTAAAAATTTATAAAGTTGGCATTTGATATAAACTGATTTCTCAATTTTTGTACTCAAAAATAAAAATGAATCTATTGTGAATGTAATCAAAGTTTTACTTGTCATGTCATTTTAATACAAATTTCATAAAAATTTCCATACTATATAAAATTTTAAATATATTTTATAGTTATCCGCAATAATATACTTAGATACGTAAGGGCGAAAGAATAAAAAAAATAAATTTAGATGTAAAATTTTCATTTCCGGCACAATGTCCAGTGACTCGGAAGAAATACTTCCTGCTAGTTCGCGCGGGGATTTTAACATCCTCACCCTTTATTATTATCATTGTTATTGTTATTGTGCGTGACTGAGATTTTTTAACTCGCTGCTTAGATTTAGTTCGTTCGCGAACCCCTATATTTTATTTAACTGTATATAGTTCATTTTTTTACTTATTCAGAAATAGCAGTAAGAATAGTTTTGAATTTTGCTTCATTTATTTTTCATTAAAGTAAAGTACTTGCCTTATCTACGGTTCGCTAGTTACATTTTCTCGCGCTTTTTAATTTATGTAAGTATTTACGTAGATATGTCATCGGGCTCAGTTGTCTTATTTCTCCCAATATTCTGATGAAATGCTCTCAAAATCGAAAACGCTTTTCCTATTTTAACCTCAGGTACTTACTATATTAATACTTCAATAGTATGCTGTGATTAAGAAAATAGTTATTCATATTTTTTTGCTTTATAAATTGTATAAGAAACAATAAAATAACAAATATATATTTCTGATCTGACTGCAGATCTTCAGGGAAACATGATTGCTTCTCAATGTATTTCAAATAAAATTATGTCCTATAAACAATTTTACAAACAATACTGAAAGTAATTAAAGTAAGCTTAACAGAATAGCTAATCCTGGTCTTGTTCCCTCAACTAAAGTTTTCAGGTTTAAAGCTGACTTTTTAAATAGAAACTAATATTATTTAAAAAAATAAACTGAAAGGTTATGCGAAGTTTAGATTTAAATTCTAGAGTAACTGATGCTCTTCACGGTTTATTGTCTAAAGGGCTTAATTCGCATTTTCCAAATATATCCATTTCTCCCACTGAAGTTACAATGGTTTCTTTAAATGTTAGCAATGCTAAATCATCAAAATCGTTCACGGAAATAAAGAAAAATCTTTTTTATTAAGCAAAATTGAAATTCACTGGCTTGACAAAAGCACAGTAAATCCATATTCTAATTCTTTCATAAAAGTATTAAGAGGTCGTTTATGAGCAAACAATTTAAAACAACCATAAAATAATCAATAATCTTGCTTTTTTTGTAAACAGAAAGGCCATTGGGTAAAAGAATGTCTGAAAAAGGCCGAATACGACAGTGATTATCAGCAATTATCTGCATATGTATGTGATTATATAGCTATATATGTATTTACAGCAGCATGACTGCTACATGGACAATGATTGGTTTGCTGACTCCGGAGCAACATCTCGCATGATATCGGTAAAAGATTATTTCTGTAATTTAAAATTTTTTAACTTTATGAATATGGTAGAAATGGCAAATAAAGTAAAGGCTTTTGATATTGGAACAATTACTATCGAAGAAAATTTTAACGAAAATATAATAAGACGCAAGTTAAAAGATATATTATACGTAATTGATTTACAGCTAAATCTTTTTTCAGTCGGCAGATTGACTGATCAGAATTTTTCATTTGATGCTTATAAGAAGCAATGCGAATTTCACGACTTTTAAAGGAAAAATTTAATCGAGAGGCGTAGAAAAAATGAACTTTTTTATTTTTCATTTACAGTTCTAAAGTCTAAAATCGAAAGTGCGTAAACACTGATAGCAACGATTCCCGGTGAAGAATTGAACCTTAGGTGAGAAATTTCCATCCCAGGATATGTATCACAAGAAAGGGAAATTTTTGTTTCGACTCACAAGGGGAGACCGGAACATTTGGGTTGCCAAATTACAATCTATTTTTATGGATGACTTTAATATGTTGAAAAAACACCCAAGATACCCTCCGTTTATTCCAACGCGCCTTCTGGGCTTAGAAACACAGGGCTTAATGTTATAAAATAGGATTTTTAGACAATTTTCAAAATGACACTGTAACCTCGCAAATTAACCAAAATACTTCCGGTTGGTCTCATTTTTTCCGTATAAATTTACGCCCGAAACGAGGTAACGGCCGATTCCGCAGAATGGGGCAGTCATCAGCCGGCTTAATGAAATTATGAATAAAATTTGATAAGTCAAACAAATTTTTTATCTTATAATTAATCAGTATCATTCAAAAATGTATTTTAAATGTAAAAGAAATTAAACAAAAATTTTTTTTCTTAGAAAATTTTCTTATTTTCAATGTATTAATTTATTTAATTTGATGCCCCGTTCCGCGGAACCAGCCGTTGCCTCGTTTCGGGCGTAACATAAATACCATCTTTTAACTCCCGTCATCCGCAATGCTCCATCACCTATTTTCACAGTTATCTGTATTTAAAATTTTTTTGTTTTAAATAAAAATATTGACTTTTTTTGCAAAATTTTGGTATTATACAGTTTCTTTTGCCTATATCCTAATTATTATCCAATTATTTATCCTTTAAAATAATTATAGTGATAAGGAATTTTAAAACTATTATATAAATTAAAATTTTTGTTTTAAACACGAAAAAAACTAGCTATATTTCATAGTTGAAAAAATTTGTTTTACTTAAAAATAAAAAATAAAATTTTTTTTAAACATATATAACAAACTATTAAATTATCTAATTTGAAATAAAAAATTCTAAGTTTTTTTTAAAAAAAATACTACTTGCCATTTCTACCACGTGGTAAACCGACTGAAAATTTTCACCTGTGTAGTCAATAAAGCAAATGCCCATTTTTGAACCAAAATGACCAATTTTTAAATTGCTGCCAAAATTGCAATTTTCAATAAAAATAGGCCTTTAAGGTCTCAAAAGTTTTGTACAAGTTTCATGCTTCCAAAAATTTTTAAATTAGAGATTTGCTCTAGTATAGGTTTCTTGGGTCGCTGAACACGAAAATCAAGGTCATTTGGTAAAGAAAATTGCGCTTCACCCTTAAATTTGCAAAAACTACCCCCAAAAGGGGGTATTTTTGATATTATAACCTTCTGAATCAAGGGTTTTCAAGGGTTTTTTGGGTCGCTAATTAAGAATCTTGATGATTTTTAAAGGTAACATTAATATTTAACCCCTAAATTAGCTAAAATTACCCCCAAAAAGGGGTGTTTACGGTATTTTCGCAGTTTTTGCGGCTAGAATTGGTCCAAAAGGGTTTTTTTGGTCGCTGAAAATGATTTTTATGGATTTTTTTAATGAAAAATTAATTAAAGCAGGACAGAGTTGACCACGGACATCAACAATCTTTGCTTCCCTGGTTTGGGCCCTCCTATGTTGGCCATGAGCCTTGACAAGGAGGATGCGACCGACGCGGCCTTTTCACTCGATCTCTGAAATTGTTCTCAGAAATTCAGCTTGTTATCAAGCAGAACTCCCAGGTACTTAACCGATGTCTTGGCTCGGATCATGTGAGGGTTTCCACCGTGGGAATTGTTGTTTGACGGGTCAGCAGTACGATCTCCGTTTTTGGGATTAAATTTTAGATTTTTTTGGAAAAATTGATTATATAAACCAAAAAAATAAGCTGACCAAACCTAGTTTATTTTTAGCGCCCCTTGATGGGTCAGGGTGGTTCCAAAATAATGTAAGATTTAAAAAAATTAATTTTTATTTTAAAAAATTGATTACTCAGTTTCTGCAAGTGAGAAATACGTCTAAATGGTCTCAAATTTATATTTAAAACTGAAATTAACGAAAAAAAAATTTTAACTTATAGAAGATCCATTACATTAGAAAAATTGAAAAAATAGGTAGTTCCTAAAATAGAAAAAATTAATCACTCGCGATCAAGACCTATCATCAAAATGAAATTTTTATATGTTATTTGAGCAACTGAAACGTAAGCCAAAAAAACAAAAATACTCGATACCAAGCTCAGAAATCGAAAAAGACCGAAATTGAAAAATCAAATTTTTTATCATTTAGGCGATTTTTTAAATATAAGATTTTAAATTTGTATAAATATTGTATGCTTATGAAAATTCTTTCAATTTGACCCTTTTTTACAACAGATACGCCTTCTTAATCTAAAATGAGGATCGAATTCACAAAAATTATTCATACAGCATATTGCAGTTAACAAAAGGTTATGTTTTTTGCAAAAAAATAAAGGAAAATTCAATAATAGTAAATTTATATTATGAATATTTTTATCAAATAAAGTTTAAAGCTTTTACAAATAATATATCAATGATTTTGTATTGTTCATGTAATATGGATCTTTTAAAATACATCTGCCTATATATTTTTATTTACTTTTTAAAGAGTCTCCTAACTTTACGCAGCTTTCAAATTAATTCTTGAAACAACATGAATATTTCTAAAACGGTAAAATAAAAATTTTTTTTTAAATTAATTTTGAAAACGAATCATTTATGTGTGAACATATACCTTAATCTTCTTTATCGCTATCATCATTAAAGCTGACACCAAATCCTGATTAAGAAAGAGATTTTTTTAAAACCTTGCTGGTTTTATTATCACTTGCATGGGGCGCCATTCACTGGTCATAATTGTCGTTGTCCATCCGGGGCAGTTTTCCGAATCCCGAAAATTAAGTATACAAACTTTCTAATGCAGAATAATAAAAACTAGAAGGGTTGTAAGGCAGGTAAATCAAAATTCCTAAAAATCAGTGCATATTTTATAAAATATCAGAAGTTATTATTTGTAAAAAGCAAAAAATTACCATGAAATATATGGTTTCATAAAAAGAATTTCGGAATTTATCCTATTCTTTATTTTGATGCATTCTGATTTTACAAATTCGGAAATGAATTTTTCTACGAAATTCATTTATGGATCTGTTTTCGAAAAATCTAGATTTCAAGGTTCTGAGAAATGACCCAGATGGACAACGACAGTTATGACCATTGAATGGCGGCCCTTGCATGGCATAAATAAAATACTACTGCGGAAATGTGACAAAACAGCTACCAACTGCTTGGTTACCGTTGACACAATTACAGGAATACCGATAAGTTCCATCAACACCGTCTTGGACAAATGTATAATGATTGAGGCAACAATAAATTCTTTGCTTTTTATACCGTGATTGAAATTCTAATATAATAGTTATCTTTCAAATACTTTATATTAAAAGAATTGTCCTCTTCATCGATAAATTCTGTTAAATAGTATATTCCTTGAGATAAGTGATAGGTACCCATAAAAAACAAATTTTAATTCATCTAGTTTCAGATTCTAGTTTCAATCTTCTATATCTTCAGTATTAAGTTTTGCAAAAAGATTGCTTCGTCTATTATAACGACCTGCTGCTGCTTCTTCAGCAAAAGTATTTGGAAGATTTTTTTTCATTTTTATCCTGGAAACTATCTGATTCGTCTTAGTTGAATCTGAACTAAATCCTTTTTAATACGTATTATAAAGATAATTTGCGACCCTCACATAAGATTCAAGTCTAATTACAGATTTGTTCATATATATACATTGTGTAGAAGCTTAAACTTTTGTCCAATTGCTCCGTGTGCAGCTTCGACAGGTCATCTTATGGCAAACATTGGCTTCTTTGGTTGGAAGCTGTTTTCTATTTCTTTTTTGTAAAATAGTATAAAAAACAAGAAAATTTATTTAGGTATATTTATGTTAAATCATTCATAATTATTTATTTGAGTTTCAAGGAAAAAACCGAGAAATACGATATCTATGAAAATCCGTTAGAAGATTGGGTCTCGTTTTCTGGCTGGAAAAAATTTTAAAGCGGACAACATATAAAACAAATTTGTAAAACTAGAATATTTCAAAATTTTTTTACTTTACTTTACGGTGAGTTCAAGCTTGGTGGGTCCTGTTGGCCTACGATGTTTTCTTAAAATGAATATTTTGGGAAAAGAAGTTGACAAGAAGTATACATACTTGTAAAAAACGAAAAGCTTTCTAAAATTGTGTGTTGTTTTCTGGGCTTTAAGTCTGAATTTTCATTCTTCTTATAAGTCTTCTGGAAAGAAAGATATTTTAGTAGAAAGGCAAATTAAATTTTTAGATTTTGTTAATAAATTAATTAAGCATATTTTCATGTATGCTATAACTACACATCATGTCTGTTTAGAAGTTAAAAAAAAGTTTTCTTTTTTTAAACTCTTATATTCAGTTGCCAATGGTAATTTGAGAAGCCACGCGCCTGATTCTCCTGATGGCACTAGCATATCAGTATATGTATAAATATAATATACTCAAGGGAGGACACGCGCCGCAAATCAGAAGAAGACAGCCTTACGTGTTTATAGTATGAGTATATAGGTTGTGGTTGTTATAATGTAGTCTCGCGGGGGAGGTACATATCGCAATATGTGTTTTCCTTACCTTCTATATATGTTACGTTATATATTCGGGTTGCATTGAATTCCCAAAGGACAAAGAAACTGGCCTCTTGACGTGTAGATTCTAATGTGTATTTTATGATGTACTGTTTTATGCACGTCTTCTTCCATCGAGGTTTACATGTTATACAGATACTCTTAAAAATATAAACTTTCATTTCAAACCTTTTCTCTATTTTTGTTTTAGAATATTTTTATTTATTTATTACAACGTTTTGTACTACATGTGAATAAATAAAGCTGCTTGAAAATTTTGAGATGATTTAACATATAATTATACAAATATCAGATTATTTAGTTTAATAAATTTGAGTGAATGTATATTTTTTTTTTTAATTCCTAAAAATTCTTATCAAGGTATTATGATACTAAAATCAGTATTACGAGTAAACTGACTTTTTTGAGTTTCGCAAAAACTTTCTTATATCACAATAAATTTTTTTTCTATAAGTATCTGGTTCTATAAATTGGCGTGTCAATTGAGAAGTAAAGTATCTTAAGAAAGCGAATCGTATAGTTTTTTCTTCCTGGTTAGCAGCCCAAAAGCGCGTATTTTTCATGTCTAACCAAGACTTGTTTCCTGTTGCAAGAAATGCAAATGATGCAGAAAAATGCTATACGACTCTGGGGCCATAAAAAAGAATGCCCCAAATCGCAGTTTTGTGGCCATGGGTCGTAATAAACTATTTTTATAAAAACTGAAGATGAAGGCGTAAAACAGTTTGATATTCATAAAAATTAGTCAGAATGCTTTGTTGTTAGGAAAAAAAAGTATAATTTTTTTTAAGTATGCTAAACTTTTGTGGCTAAGATCTGCATTTATTGAAAAAAATTTTAATTAGTTTTTTTGTTTGCGGATTCTTATATACTTTTTAGTGAATTGTACTGAACATTTAATGCTTTTCAAATATTTTTAGGTATTTTAGGCTTTACGCAGGTTTTAACTGGCACAAGATTATATATTTCCGTAAATTTTTATAAAAAATTTGATAATTTGTCCTCGCATAAAATTAAAAAAAATCCATCCAAGAGAATAAAATGATTATATTTATATTTTTTAAAAAGCCTATAGTTTGACTTAATCAGTTTTTACTCTTGTAATTATTAAGATAATTTAAAAGATGATAATTTATGTTAAAATTTTAATAAAAATTAGCTCTTTTATCATTTGTATATAACTATATTGATTGGGGCATGATTCAACAGGCAAGAGCAATAATAATGGAATAAATTAGTTGTGGCTGCTTATGTAGAAAATAAGATTATTGTTTTTTTACTTAATTAAAATTTTAAAATAAAATCTATATGAAATCTATTTTTGTATTTAAAACACGCGAAATAATCATCACTTTTAATTCCCATGAAAACATCACACATTTACTCTATATATAAATTATATTAATAACATGGGATATTCCCAAAGGAAGTGCCAACTAGTCATACACAATTCGCTTGCTCATTTACCTGAGCGTGCATTGGACACGTGTCCTAACCATTTATCTAATACATCTGTATGTATAAATAAATATATTTAGATGTGTGTATGTAGAGATGACCCCTTTTAACTCTATATCGATCTATACGCATCATTTTCCACGTCGCACCCTCATTTTAGGATCGATGGTAATCTGCGTAAAAGCTACGGCTTTTTGTACAAGTCAAAACGCAAAGTGTGTGCATGCAAAGAAAAAAATACATTCATATATAAAGGTCATATACCTCAGCAAATAGTTTTAAAATTAAAAAAATCATACAGTTTAGAAATGGAAAAATTTCTATTTCATCATTTTAGATCAATTTATCGTTTAGCGAGTAAAGGGGTCAAAGTTTTCATTGCGGATAAAAATAAGACCGCTAGAATTTTTAATTCAAAATCATTATTTACAAACTTTTTATAAGTTTTCAAACAAAAAATGAAAGATGTTAATTAATGCTAACGATTTCAAAGTATATTTATAAGAGCAAATAAATTTCAAAAAGCAAAAAAAAAAAAGAATTACAAAGCTGATGAAACTTTCTTTGAAAAACAAAATACACAAAAAATAATAAAATATCATTTCTTTATTTTACACTTAAAAATTATTATAAGTATTCGTCTTTATGTCGCCATTCTTTTTTGCATACACTCATAAGTTTAAAAAAATAAAATAAAGAAGCATTTTTGCATTTTTATAAGAATTTAAAAAATTTTTTTTACGACTTATGTATAAAAAATAAAAAGTAAATAAGGAATGAAAAGTGCGTTGGCGCCCAACACGTCATTTGATTACACTCGTGTCGTCACCTATTAATCGTAACATCAAATTTTGCTACAAATAAATTTTTAAAAATGTATACAAGAAATTGGCTGTAGCATGTAAAATTTTTGTAAACAACTTTATACATATTAAAAATTTAGTCAACAGTTGAGATGAATACACTTAAAAGATAAGATTTTTAAATTCAACAAAATATGGAAAAAATGTTCACATGATGTGTTATTTTAATATTCGGAAAAGCACATTTAATTTTATTACTTTTGGTCTTTTGCAAAATAATGCGTTTTTGTATTTTTCAAAGTGGTCGCTTCATTTCAACTTAAATACATAGGAAGGTCAAAACAAATTTTGAATAATAGACATAAATATTAGCAAATGTACAATCAATGTAACGCAAAACAAAAAAATTCAAAAGAATTTTAAAAAAAGAAGCATTAAGTGCGCCCGTAGATTAAAAGAATCCACGCATGTTTCGGCTTTTCCTTTGGATCTGCATTTATGTAAATGCGAGCGTAGTATTTAACAAGAGAGGATTAAGAGTAAAAGCTATAATACAAAGAGTACTCTTGAAATACCCTGCACTGGCGCTAAAGAGTATCCCCTCTTTTTCTAATGGACAACGGGGATTCTCTAGTGAATCCGTCATTCTTATTATTGCATTTTTTTGAATCACAGAATTTATATGCTTCTTTAAAGGGTTTGCTGTATAATTCTATATTTCCATCAGAAAAATCATGAAAAACAATAATAATGTAGAAAATTTAAAAGTTGAAATACTTGAAAAAATTTGTAAAAGTATATTTTTGATTATCAATATTACTCACTTCAAAAAACTATGAAGTTTACATATAGCTTATACTCTTGTTGAACAACTAAAATTAAGAAAGCATCTAGAATTGAAAGGGCAAAAAAATCTGAAAGAGCAGCTTAAGCTAGAACTAAAGCAGCGGCAAAAATTTAAAAAACAGCAGAAAATACATAAACTAAATGAGTAGAAAAATCTGAATAAGAAACCAAATTCGCGGTGCCAACAAATAATAATTTGACTAAATTACAAACTGAAGCTGGAATAACAAGATCAGGGACGAAGTTAGCAAGCACAAAGAAAGAAAGTAACTGAGAATGTGTATCAAACGAAAGCAGCTACCTTGATAGCAATAAGCTAACTGTAAGAGACCGAAAAGAAAGAACTATATAGAATAAGGAAACCCAGAAATAGTATATTTACGACTCGTATCCTGAAAAGTATAAAGAATGGCCCAAAGCACACGTAAATTGTGATTTAGGGCATTCTTTATTTATGGAAAAGGGCTGTATTAAATTTCGTGACTACTGTCCAGAAAAAAGAATTTGCAGGCTGAACAGCATAGTCCAAGGTAAGAAAGTGTAGATATAAAAAAAGAAAATAGGCTCTATTTGAAGCGCCAAACAAGAAAACATGTATAAAAGCTGGTGAAGAAAAAAAAGATTTTTATTTAAAATTTTTAAAGCTTGAGGATTTGGAAACCATACTTCACCGAACCCAAAAAAAAGCAATCGAGTAAGCATTCTGTTACTAAGTATTACCTAAGTATTAACTTATTATATAAAAATAATGGATTTTATATTAGGAAATATTCATTTAAAGAAAAACTTGTAATTAATAAATAATTTTTCAAAAATTAATTATTTGAATATTTTATTTTATAATACTTGCTAATCCTTTCAAATATTTTAATACTTTCTTTCATTCATAATTTTCGATTAAAAGCTTTAATTTAGCATCAATTTTAGCAATCTTTTTTCTTTTTTTTTGCCTGGCCAGAATCCCAAAGGATCAATGCATTTACACCAATAGTATATTAATTGTCCAGAATTAATATTATATTTTGCCGAGCATAGCGAGGACTTACAGCCAAAAATTTTTAAAACATTTAAAGACATGCCTTTTTTATAATTATTACTTAAAATAATTCAAGTATTAGTACTTACGAAAATAGTTACTTCAAATTTTTTGAATATAAATTATTCAATTTTGTATTTTATTTTTTATAAAAATATAAATTGGAATGTATTACTATATCTTAAGAAAATCACAAATTTAAAACAGTAGTAAGTGTACAAAGTATAAATGTTAAAAAGAGTTCAAATTTATTTATTTCCTTGTTTAATTTATATGAAAAAGTAAATTAAATTACATATATAAGTTTCCCGATTTTAATAGGCAATTTTAGAAAATCCAACTTTTTTCATAGTAAATTTTGAGCTATTTAAAATTTTTTTTCTTTAATCGACGCAGAATTTCATATCGGAGTGGATAAAATAAAATTCAAATTTTTATATAAACAACAAAATTAATTATTTCAAAAAAACTAATGTCGGTCACTGTTCTACCTTACCAATCCGTTAATTTGGATGTAATCCCTAATTTATTTCCATGAAAGTACTTATATTTGAAAGTACGATTTTTACTCGATATCTCGAATCTGATAATTATTTTTTTGAAAATTTTTTTCCCAAAATTTTCGTCACAAAAAAATACAAAAAACGCCAAATATTTTTTTCTTTTTGGACGTTGTTCCTAATTTATTTCTATGAAAGTACTAGTTATAGAAAGTTCGTTTATAATAATTTTTTGAATCTGATACCGAATTTTTTCAAATTTTTTTTTCTCAAAATTAAAAAAACAAAAAAATTAAAAATACCCTGCCAACTAGCTGGCACTAAGGTTCCTCAAACAATGAGCTAAAAACTTCAATATGCCACAGATATCACCGAATAGAACCATGCAATCATACATTCATTTCTATTAACTTTTAAAAGTTAAAAGAAAATTTATGTATTCAATTTAACTAAATCTATTTTTTTCAAATAAAATCTAACGTAATTCATTAGATAATAATTATTCAAAATAGTACTTTCATGGAATTAAATGAAGTATTACATCAAAAAAAAATAATAATATTGCAGTTTAAAAAAACTTTTTTAATTTTGAGAAATAAATTTTGGAAAAATTCAGTATCAGATCCAAAAAATTACTATAAACGCACTGTCTAAAACTAGTACTCTCATAGAAATAAATTAGGAACAACATCCAAAAAAAAAAAAAAAGAATTGGTGTTTTTTTGTATTTTTTCGTGAAAAAAATGTTGGAAAAAAAATTTTCAAAAAATTAAGTATCAGATTCGAAATATCGAGTAAAAATCGTACTTTCAAATATAAGTACTTTCGTAGAAATAAATGAGGTATTACATCCAAATTAAAAAAAAAAAAAGTAGTTTGAGATTTTTTGATGAAAAAATTTTTGAAAAAAAAATTAGGTCTTAATTCCATAATGTTTGTGAAATATCAGCGATTACATACGTACGTATACGAACGTACGTACACACACACATACACACATACAGACTTTTTTTTAAAACCGGTTTTTTTAGTCCAGGTATATCCGTGAAACCACCTCTACGTAATTATGAAAGGGGATAAATCGAGTGAAAACCGATTGCATTGTATTCAGGAGTATGTTAGAAACAAAGTCCCGGAAAGTAAAATATGCTTAAATGAAAAGGGGGGATTTTCAGCCCATTTCCCCCGCAAGTACAAGCTCATTTAAGAAACAACTTTTTTTTAATTTTAAGGAGTGCATATAGGTTTTTTGGGTCACGGAACCCAAAAATGATGTCAGAAATGATATTGGATGCATTGGGGGGGGGGGGGGGGGGTGAATTAGCCCATTTTTCACCCCTTTTACCCCAAAAATATCTAATTTTTATAAGAACGTTTATTTTTCATTTTTAAATGTCTCTATGGGTTTTTTGGGTCAGGGAATTCAAAAATGATGTCAGAAATGATATTGGATGCATTGCGGGGGGTGAATTAGCCCATTTTTCACCCCTTTTACTCCAAAAATAACTGATATTTACAAAAATGTTTATTTTTCATTTTTAAATATCTCTATGGGTTTGTTGGGTTAGGGAATTCAAAAATTATGTCAGAAATGATATTGGATGCATTGCGGGGGGTGAATTAGCCCATATTTTACCCCTTTTACCCCAAAAATATTTAATTTTTATAAAACCGTCTATTTCTAATTTTGAAATGTCTCTATAAGTTTTTTGGGTCATGAAATTCTAAAATTATGTCACGAATGCTATTTAAAGTCAACTAGGCTTTTTTATTTCTTATTGAACTTCGTAATTTAATAATCATGAATATAAAGTGAGTATGAGGTTTTTTTTTATTTTTTAAAAAATCATAAAATTCTAGAAGAAAATATAACATTAAAAAAATAGATTTTAAATGATTTTGATAATTTAAAAATGTTTTATTTTCTTACTGAAATTGTTCCTTTGGTTACGTAAAAAACATTATTTTAATAACTTTTTACTTATTTAACATTACATTCATACACATTATGTACATAAAGTTAAAAATAAATTTAAAATTCATCGTCAGAAGTTTCTTCCCCATCTTCAAAGCTTTGCAAATCTTCCATTACTTGAGCAATTGCATCATACTCTGTATTATCTTCGTCTTCTTCTACTTCTGCAGCCGTTTCGTTAGCTTCCGCGATCCCTGTTGGGCAGTTTGTACACGTACTTCCACAACAATTTACGCAAGCAAGTGTGCATTCTAGGCCACTTTTCCTGCATGAGCAATTGAATCCACAGCCTTTTTGGCATGCACAAATTATCACATTGAATACATGGTCCGGTGCCATAGGTTGGACCATTTTTACTTTCTGACATATTTTTTGAATTCCCTGACCCAAAAAACCCATAGAGACATTTAAAAATGAAAAATAAACATTTTTATAAAAATTAGTTATTTTTGGGGTAAAAGGGGTGAAAATGGGCTAATTCACCCCCCGCAATGCATCCAATATCATTTCTGACATAATTTTTGAATTCCCTGACCCAAAAAACCCATAGAGACATTTAAAAATGAAAAATAAACGTTTTTGTAAAAATTAGATATTTTTGGGGTGAAAGGGGTGAAAAATGGGCTAATTCACCCCCCGCAATGTATCCAATATCATTTCTGACATAATTTTTGAATTCCCTGACCCAAAAAACCCATAGAGACATTTAAAAATGAAAAATAAACGTTTTTGTAAAAATTAGATATTTTTGGGGTAAAAGGGGTGAAAAATGGGCTAATTCACCCCCCGCAATGCATCCAATATCATTCCTGACATAATTTTTGATTTCCCTGACCCAAAAAACCCATAGAGACATTTAAAAATGAAAAATAAACGTTTTTGTAAAAATTAGATATTTTTGGGGTAAAAGGGGTGAAAAATGGGCTAATTCACCCCCCGCAATGTATCCAATATCATTTCTGACATAATTTTTGAATTCCCTGACCCAAAAAACCCATAGAGACATTTAAAAATGAAAAATAAACGTTTTTGTAAAAATTAGATATTTTTGGGGTAAAAGGGGTGAAAAATGGGCTAATTCACCCCCCGCAATGCATCCAATATCATTTCTGACATAATTTTTGAATTCCCTAACCCAAAAAACCCATAGAGACATTTAAAAATGAAAAATAAACGTTTTTGTAAAAATTAGATATTTTTGGGGTAAAAGGGGTGAAAAATGGGCTAATTCACCCCCCGCAATGCATCCAATATCATTTCTGACATCATTTTTGGGTTCCGTGACCCAAAAAACCTATATGGACTCCTTAAAATTAAAAAAAAGTTGTTTCTTAAATGAGCTTGTACTTGTGGGGGAAATGGGGTGAAAAAATGGGGTGAAAATCCCCCCTTTTCATTTAAGCATATTCTACTTTCCGGGACTTTGTTTCTAACATACTCCTGAATACAATGCAATCGGTTTTCACTCGATTTATCCCCTTTCATAATTAGGTAGAGGTTTGGCCTTTTTTTCACAGATTTACCTGGACTATTTAGCTTCCTGGGGTCTCAAAACGTGCTTATATGCCAAAAAATCAAAAACCGAAATTTGACCTATCACAATGGTTCCTCTTTGAGGAACCAAAACTGCAATATTTTTTTTTTTTTTGTGTAATACTTCATTTAGTTCCATGAAAATACTTATATTTGAAAATATGGTTTTTACTCGATATCTCGAATCTAATAATTAATTTTTTGGAAATTTGTTATTAAATTTTTTATCAATAAAATAAATTTTAAAAAGTTAATATAGAAGTGTATGTATGATTGCATTCTTATTATCTGTGATATCTAGTATTAAGCTCATTGTTTGAGGAACCTTAGTGCCAGCTAGTTGGCAGGGTATTTATTTTTTAATGGGAATATTGCGATAGTTGATAGTAGGTACTTATTCTATATCACAAAAAAGCGATGGATATTTCAATACTATCGATATAGACTTATTAGGCATAATATGCCCATCCCTGGTAAAAATGAATCTGGAAATTTGAATCCCCTGATAGAAATCCCAAAAATATATGTAAGTTAAACTTTATTAAAAGAAAAGAATTGATTGAGTTTAGTATATAGGTTGATATTCCTCAAGTGTGTGAGGACCTAATTCTTGGGTCTTCAAATCGGTCCCAAAATATTTTTCCCTCAAAGTACTATCGAAAACAAGTTACCTCTTCATTTTTTAGCCTCCTAGATCTTCTCCTTGATTTTTTACAGCCGTATTAGTTTTTTTTGTGCTTTTTATTTTGGTTCCTCAATGAGGAACCATTGTGATAGGTCAAATTTCGATTTTTGATTTTTTGGCATATAAGCACGTTTTGAGACTCCAGGAAGCTAAAAAACCGGTTTTTGTGTGTGTGTGTGTGTGTGTGTGTGTGTGTGTGTATGTACGTATGTAATCGGTGAATTTCACAAATTTTTTTTTCAAAAATTTTTTCACCAAAAAAGCTCGAAGTACTTTTTTTTTTTTGATGTAACCTCATTTATTTCCACGAAAGTACTTATATTTGAAAGTATGGTTTTAATCGATATCTCGCATCTGATACTTAATTTTTTGAAAATTTTTTTCACGAAAAAATATAAAAAACACCAATTTTTTTTTTTTGGACGTAGTACCTAATTTATTTCTATGATAGTACTAGTTTTAGAAAGTTTGTTTTTAGTCATTTTTTGGATCTGATACCGAATTTTTTCAAAAATTTTTTCCCAAATTTAGAAAAACAAAAAAAATTTTTAAAAATGCAAATTTTTTTTTTTGGGTGTAATACCTCATTTAATTCCATGAAAGTACTAATATCTGAAAATATTGTAACCGGCGATATTTCACAAGTATTTTTCCCAAAAATATTTTTATGAAAAAATCTCAAACTACTTTTTTTTTTATTTTGGATGTAATACCTCGTTTATTTCCATAAAAGTACTTATATTTGAAATTATGATTTTTACTCGATATTTTAAAGCTGATAATTGATTTTTTGAAAATTTTTTTTCCAAAATTTTCATCACAAAAAATACAAAAAAACACCAATTTTTTTTAATTTTCGGACCTAGTACCTAAATTATTTCTATGAGAGTACTAGTTTTAGAAAGTTCGTTTATAGTCATTTTTTGGATCTGATACCGAATTTTTTAAAAAATTTTTTCTTAAAATTAAAAAAACAAAAAAACATTGAAAAACCTGCAATATTTTTTTTTTTTTTAGTGTAATACCTCATTTAATTCCATGAAAGTACTAATATCTGAAAATACTGGTGATATTTTGTAACTATTATGGAATTAAGAGAGAAATGTATGTATTATTGCATGGTTGTAATCGGTGTTATCAGTGGCATATTAATGTTTTAAGCTCATTGTTTGAGGAACCTTGGTTGGTTCATTAGCCTAAAATGCTTCAAGATGCCAGAAAATAAAGATTTCGACCACAGATGCGGTAATTTGAGTTTCTAAAAAATCAAAATCAGAGGTCGAAATCTTCATTTTCTTGCGTCTTGAAGCATTTTAGGCTAATACCAACCAAAAACCGATTTAACCGGAAAATTTTATATAGGGATATCTATTGAAAATATTTTTTTCATCGCAGCTTTTTGGTTTTACAAATTAATTGCTAAAAAAATTATGAGTAAATTTAAAAAATTCCAAAAAAATTCAGATGGGCCCAATGTGGGCACTTTTGCACCTAGAGGACTAAATAATTGGGAGGAATCATGTTCTATATATATAAAAACATCTGCCAAATTTGGGGTCAATCGGTGAAGGTCATTTTGCAAGACGACACCATGCAGCTGGATTCAACCCTATTTATTTTTTTTTTTTTAATTGTGCTTAATTAATCGACATTAATCGGGAAATTCTTTCAAATTTCGCTGTCTTAACATATAAACTTGTAAAAACATGAAAATATATATCCTGAGGTAAAATTTACCGCGGAATCCAAATTTTCGGTCAGATTTTTGATTGGTCACTTGACTTGGCGCGAAATTTAAAATTTTTAAAAAAAGAAATTTTTGGAATCAGTTTTTTTGCTCTAGTTTTTTAAGGAAGCCAAAAAACAAAACAAAAATTTTACCATATAAAATATACATAAAGACAAAAATTTTGGCTATTTGAAAATGAAAATTGGTTTGTCAGCAGGGGAATTATGAATGCTAGAAGTTGAAACGTATTTACTCGATTTCTCGCGCATGCGCAGGAGAAAAAAAATTTTGAACCACGGAATCGGATAGCCAGGGAAATTTCCTATCCAGGCCTAAAAGAAAAACTTTTTTTGCAATAAAATAAGCGTTTGAGAGAATTTTTAGTAATTTTTGTGCTTTTAAAATTAAAAAAAATAAAAAGCACAAAAACTAATTCGGCTGTAAAAAATCAAGGAGAAGACCTAGGAGGCTAAAAATTGAGGAGGTAACTTGTTTTCGATAGTACTTTGAGGGAAAAATATTTTGGGACCGATTTGAAGACCCAAGAATTAGGACCTCATACACTAGAGGAATATCAACCCATATGTAAAAGTATAATAATATCATGCCACTTTTTAAGATTCTAAGTTTCAAAAATTACTCATGTATTGTAAGCATATTCATATTACAAGTTTTACGATTTTTTCGTTTCAGGGAAATTTTTAAATTCAAGCATTTCAGCGCTATTACTAGCTCAATCTAATTTTAATTATTGAACTGAAAATTTAATTTTTTATCAGATATTTCTGTTTTTAATGGGTATCAAGAATTTGAAAAAAATCTTATAGTTATGAATTCATTTTTTCAAAATTTTAAATTTAAAGCTTGGAAAAAAATTTTTTTAGATACGCGTATTTGGTTTCTGAACCTCGTTTTAAACCTGCGGCAATTATTAAGAAAAAACTTTAAAAATTTTATAAATGTAGGCTTGTGCTATAACTGGATTGAAAGTGAAATTCTATTTTTTCCCTGTGTTTAACAAATAGTTATTGTATTATAGTGATATAGGAGTGGTACAAAGAACAATTTATAAAGACCACTTAAGTCAGCTTCTGCAGATGTTATCAGCTTCAAGAGTGCAAAAAAAATGAGGAATTAAATTTTGTTTGTGTAAAGTTAAAAAAGTCCATAGATATTTAAAAATAAAGCTAAATTTTGTACTCTTTAAGAAAATAAAAAGGTTCCGCTCTAAGAACAAAGTTTTGTGACAAAGTCAACGTAAAACTTTTATAAATTAGCAAATGCCTGGGAAAATAAAAAGTTTTCTTAACCCGCAGATTTCAAGATCTGTACACCTGCAACAAGAAACTAACAAGTGTTCTAGAACGGTTAAATACTTTGCGACACCTGCGACACATCCTTTGACTTCATTAAAGGCAAAAACCCTTATTTCTATAAAAATTTTTAAAAGTGCTAAGAATATTTATAAATGTGTTGCATAACTTTTTTTTCGTATTTCAAATAAATTAACCAATTTAGTACCAAATGTATTAAAACAATATCACATTTTAATAAGACAAATGTCATTTATTCAAACGGTAATTTACATATTAAAAATAATAATCAATTGCTTATTTTTATAAAATTTCCAATAAGTTTATTAAATAAAATCTGCATATAATAAATCATTGATATTCAGGAAACGTCAAAAAAAGAGAGTAATAATTAAATATCGACATTTATTAAAAAAATAAAACAATTACAATATTTTATTTATGAGATTAAAAAAAGTATAAAAAAGAAAAGTAATGAACATTAATTTAAAATTAATTTATAATTGCTTTTAGTTGAAAAACTAAAGGAAGAAATGAAAATAAAAAAAATATTTATAGATCGTCAATTAAGAACGGGAAAATGTACAAATGAAATTAAGTTTCTATAAGCAAAGTGTCAAACGGTTAAATAGACACATGATGGGTTATATGTAATTTATTTTTTCTCTTTACCTTTTATCCTTTTTTTTAAACAATACAGCATTTGTACATTACCCAAAGATTTCTAATAAAAAACAAATTTACTTATTTTATATGATCAATCAATTTCTTAAATTGATGTCTATCAATCAACTTTTTTATTTTATTTCATTTGCATCAAAAGGCAGATTAATGGAAAAACGGAGAATTTTTTTCTCTCATTTAATATGACAAATATTACAGGCAAACATGTGTTTACTGTGATATAATCGGAGCTAAAAAAATGCTTTTCGGCTCGCATATGATTTTGCGGATGCATTTCAGTCATATTTACTAGTTGCTGCGACGGTACGACGCATCGACGCCTAAATCTCTTTAATAACTTTCATATTATTTAGCTTTTTTTTAGTATGTTATGTCTAAAATGCTTTTGTTGGCATCTTTTTGCATTGTCGTCAGCTGATAGCTTCGAAATCTCATCGCATATGTTTTACTAAACCATTAATTTAACTGATAATTAAAAATTTTTCACAATCTTTTTATAAGTAACAGTGGTCCTTTGTCAAATTGATACTTTTTTTCCTTTGCTTTTTAAATATCAACAAGAATTCCAAAAAGGCACATTAAAATTTTATATATTCCTTTTTCCCTTATCAAAGAACCTCGTAATTCATGCAAAGAATGAAAGGATAAAAAAAATAAACAAATGTTAAATTTACTAATGAGTTGGCTTATACCTACAAAATGTTTTTTCTTTTGGCCTTATCAATTTCTTCTAGACTCAAAAAATTATATTTCTTATTTTGATTCGATCAAAATGAAGGAGCAAAATTTCGCTTATTTTTTATTATCATTTTTATTTTTTATTTAAAACCGCAAGGAAAAAAAATCACATTTTTTATGCATATTATATTATTTTATTTTATAAGCATTTAAATATTTTTGGTTATCACACCCGGTTTTTTTTAAATGAAATTTTTATGCAAACGACGATCGGCAGCAGCAGACAAAATAAAATTCCGATGCTTCTTCAAAAAACAAGTTGCATGAAAAAAAAAATTATAAAAAATTAATTTTCTACCTATTTGCTAAACCGAAAAATAAACAATTTTCAATAAATTCTCTCAATAGAAAGTTGGAAATAAACTTTAATAAATATTCGAAATTCAGATAAGAATTTAGTCTATATTTAGAAAAACTTGAAAATAGAATATAAAATTTTTAACAGACGATATAAACAAAAATACTCAAGAATTTCGCATTTTTCTTATCTTGACCTCTTCAAGAGTTATGTCGAAGATAATTATAAAAAAAAAGCGAACAAAAAACGTCAAAGGATTAAAAAAAAAAAATAAATAAAAATAAAAATTCTACTACTGACTCATCGTCATTTTTATAAATATATTATTAAAAAAATGCTACAAGATCGAATCATTGCGATAATAATGCTGCTCGTATTATAAAGTCGTTTTCTAGTTTTGAGACTCGTAATTCCGCATTTAAAAGTATATTTACCTTTGATCCTGACTTTGCCTTATACCAGTTGATTTTTATCTATTGGTTTGATTTTTTTTTTCTTTTTTAGAGAACACAACGTGGATTTGACAAATTTCGTTAATTATTCTCAAATTATCAGAATCATCATATTTTAGAACTTTTATCCTATAAAAAAATATATTTGCATCAACCTGTTTTGTATTGTTTGCTTATTTATGGCTTTCTTCTTCAAAAAATTTATATCCGGCTTAATAAATCTATTTTTATGAAATTTAAGTGACAATGATGTTATATCCGTTGTTTTAATTTGTTTTCTTCTCTTTTTCAAGAAAGTCGTAAATTTATGACAAGTCCTAGTAATTAATAATCGTTTTAACTCTTCTTTTTACCTTAAAAAGTACTTTAAAAAATTTCCTTTGAATAAGCCAATAAAAAAGCTAAAATTGTTGTTGCCTAGCTTTTGTATTTAGAAGAAAAGAAGTATAATCTGAATTTTTCGCATGAAAATGTTTGTTTACTATACTTTGGATATTTAAATTAAATTATATTCTAAGGTAGAAGCAAAATGGCAAAATCTAGTAGATAATTAAAAATTTAAATTCTTGAATGAGGCCTATTGAGAAAAGTTAAAATTAGTTTACAGAAAATAGTTTTCTATAATAACGAAAATTTGAAAATTATTTTGGTATCTACAATTTAAATAACTGTTTGAATTTTTCAAGAATAATAAAAAGTAAATTATTGAGGAATGTTTAGCTATTTTAATGACTTATAAGAATTCATATTACTATTAATATTACCAGAGCTTGATTTTGAGTATTTATTTTTTAAACCTTTAAAATACTAAAATATTTTTTTTTAATTTTCAATTAATGAGCAAAAAAAAATTAACGCTTTAATCTTTTAATTGTACAGCTTTTAAACAAACATTGTAATTTATTATATATTTTCTTTAATTTAGTTACCAATACAACAATACCATGGTTTTTATTTCACGGTTAATTTAAATATAAATTCGCAAAGTTATGAAAAAGAAAATCGTCACGGCGCGGCGCCTTGCGGTAAAATACACATTGGCCAAAGAGAATTGCAACCCTGTGATATATTTACATGTATATATAAATTAGATTAGAAACGCGCCTAACTGCCGCCACTGTTGTCGCTTTCAAAGGCTTAAATTATAAAAAAAAATTTTGTTTATAAAAACACACATATATTCAGGACCACATATCGAAAGGCCAAATAACGTGCAAAAAACGGCTGCAAAGTACAACGTCAATTCGTTTTGCCATTGCTTGCGTGTATGCATTTTTTTTTCTTATTTATAATATACCTTGTATCCATGCGGAGTATTTCATGCCAAGTTAGTCAAAAATTATTTTGATGGCTAAGGTTTCATCTTGGATATATAATCAAAAGATCTTTCAGTACAAGCAAACAAAAAATTAATAAATATAACAAAAATTACGATTTTGTTAACTAAATTCAGTCCAAGTAACTAAAATTTTTAGAAAAATTTAATAATAATAATTGTTTAAAAAACTAAAACCTAAATTTAATAAATTTTTTTATTTACGATCGTTTGAATTAATAAATATTAGGGACTGTCCATATATTACATAAGAAAAAAAAAGGGGAAACAGGGGGTTTTGATTTTCTTATATTTTCATACTCGGGAGGGGCGAGGTTTGAATAGTACATTTTTAACCAAGGGAGCAAAAAAAAAGAATGGCCCAGATCGCACGTTAATTAGCATCCGAGGCGAAGCCGAGGATGGTAAACTGCGATCTGGGGTATTTTTTTTTTGTTCCCATGGACAAAACGAAATTTTTCTTTCTCAGTGTGGTGAAAACGCGTTTTTTTCGATCTCGTTGCGGGGCGAAAAAAGTGTTTTCGGCCCGCTAGGAAGAAAAATATCTTATGTAAGATTTATTTTCAATATTATCCCTTTCAGTCATAGTGGGACTTCCAGAATGCCACCTTCGAAAATGTAACCGTACAGCTCGAATATTCTACCCATTGATCTCCAAATTGGTTCTCGGGGGTTTTTGGGTCGCTGATCACAAATATGAGATTAATTTTGTAAAATCTTAATATGGTGACCCAGTACCACGTATGCGCAGTTGTAAAATAGACGTAAACTTATCAAATTGGCCTGAAATTTGTATTTTCGGGGGTTATAGAGGTCACCGATCACGAATATGACATTAGTTTTGTGAAAACCTAAGATGGAGACCCAGAACCGCTAAAGCCAAGTTGTGAAATAGACGAAAACTTGTAAAAATTTCAGACCTGAAATTTGTTACTCGGGGGGTTTTTGGGATCACGATAACAATTATGACATTAGTTTTGTAAAATTTCAAGATGGGGAGCTAGCACCGCGCTTGCGCCACGTCGTAATAGATAAAAACTTGTCAAATCTGTCGAATGAAAAATTATAGTTTTAGTCATCTCTGTAAGATGGAAGTGATTTTAGGCCAAATTAGAATGTTTATGCCTAAAAAATGGTTAGTTTTTCTTTTGCTGATTGATATAGAGATTACTCTGAACGATTAGATGCTACAAAATATCTTGTAAAAAAATAAGTCAAGGGGGGGAGTTACCTGACCTGGAACATTTGGACGACATTCATTTAAAAATGGTTCAACAGATGGAGGCATAGACTTAGGCTCCCACTTTCCGTGAATATTTTTCATACTTTCCGATAAGAGCATTTTGTCAAAGTCGTACAGAGTACTCTCATGTTCCGTTTTGAAACTACAATTGAGGCTTTGGGTATAATCCAATTCGGTTGAATACAAATCCCCTTCTGAATCAAAAAACTTATCATATGATTCATCGCTTCTAATTTCATCAATTCCTCCTATCATTTTTTCCTTACAGTTAAATATATTTTTTTAGATAGCGAATAAGTCTACAGGCTGCTTTTAAGTTACGTCCAGTATTTCACTTACGGGAACCTCCGTAGCCACCTATTGGTGAATCCGATGCCGTGTTATTGTTTTCAAACCAATTTTTTAGCGAAACATGATTTCTGAGCAAATTGGTGAAAATTTGAATACGCTCTCAATATTTCTAAGAGTGGTGATTTCAAAAATGGACTTAGATTTATCAATTTTAGATTTGTAGTTATCTAGGTGACAACCCAGTACCACGCAGCCGCAGTCGTGAAATATGTAAACTTGGCATAAAATTGTCATTTTACTAACTTGTAAAATTTAAATTATACAAATTTTAATCACCTTAAAATTTGTCTCTCGGCGGTCCTCGGGATCGCTGATTACAATTATGGCGTTGAAATTGTACAATTACAAGATAGGGGTACTTTAGTAACAAATTTTGGGTAAATTTGACAAGTTAGCATCTATTTCACGTATGAGAATCCACGGTACAGTGTCACCATTTTGTAATTTTACAAATCTAATGCCATATTCTTGATAAGCGACCCCAAAAACCCCTGAGTAATAAATTTTAGCCCAAAATATTGGATAGAAAAATATATGACTGAAAGGGTTATATTGTTTTTTTTTTTTTAATTTTAATTTAAGATTCAATCTATTATTTTTAAAATTATAAAATTCAACAAAAAAAACATTACGATAAATGAGTAATATGTTACAAAGAGGGTAGGGGGTTCAGTGAAATTCTTATTTTTTCTTACAAAGGGGTAAAAAGAATCCAAAATATTTTTACGTCATATATGGATAGCTCCCTTTATATGATATTTCTATATCATGTATTTCCTGATTATATTTCAATTCAATTTTTTGTTGAAATCATTTTGTTATTAAATTAATTTTTTTAACTAAATTATTGCTAACTTAAATTAAAAAATGATATTGAGAAAGAAAAAAATTCCCATCATTTTTTTGCCCCAGGCAGGATTTGCTCTCACGACCTTTGGATGACATGTCGTATATAGTATTTATTTGTTCGAATCATCGTAAATTAAAAAATTTATTAATTTAATATAGGTATTATTGAACGTAAAAAAACTTTAATTTCATAAAACAGTTTGTTTAGTAAAATTTACTAATTTTTTAATTAGAAGAGCGGAAATCAAAAAAATTAAATTAATCGGAATTGAATGATATCATCAGAAAAAATTTTTGATGTATTTTGAGTTGTACCATGAACTCACTGGGGACTAATTTTCACCTCCAAGAAAACGAAAAAATACTTGCTGACAACGTCAGAAATTAAAAAAAAATCTTTTTTGGGCTTACTAATCTTTTTCGCTCATATAAATCATGAACTTTTCAGATATTTTATTCAACTTATTATTACATATAATATTTAAATATATAAAAATACTTTAACATATATAACGAGGACTAGGGAAAAGACTATAAAAGTCTTATTTTTCACGTTTTTGCTTATTTATTAATTATTATTCATTATTATGAACATTGCAGTACATTATAAGGTTTTTTTTTCATATTTTTTAATACGATTTACCAACAGAATCTATTGATAAATCAGATACTTTGGAACTTAAAATAATATATAACTAATATGGTATTTTGAATAATGTTCGCGAAAGTACGATTTCCTGGTCACTGAAGCAGAAAAATTTTATATGCGACCCTTGGTCATAAAATAAGAATGCCTCAAATCGGCTTCGCCTTGGAAAGTAATTTACATGCGATTTGAGACATTTTTTATTTTTCTAGACATGGGTCGTAATGTACTATTATTACATTTGTATGTTATGTGCAATATATTATGAGACAATATTGTGTGAAAAGTCAGTAAAAAAATTCCATGCAAGTTGTTTGAGGACATAAGTAAATCCGTGATTCTTTCTTACCATGAAATACCCTATATTAATATTTTCTTTTGACAACGACGACGACGACTGCGTTTTGTACATAAGATGTAAAGACTGGCTTTTTATCAATAAAACGAGGGAATCTCAAAGATTTGAATTTTATTTTTTGGTTGTTATGTATGCATGCTTGAAGATGCGTGAAAGTTTCTTGGAATTATTAAGATTATACAAAGGGTCTTCGTACTTTGATGATAAGTAAATACACGTATAAGTAGTAACTTTTATGCAACCTGGTAGTAAATTATACAGTCAAAAATCAATACTTTTTATTGTTTCTTTTATATTAATTTTTTTTAAACCACACTGCGAAACAGAAATAATGAAATTGAATACATTTTTATAATTGAAATCATTAAATAAACAAATAATGAAATACTTGATGGTCTTGGGATATTTTAATAGATTATAGTTTATTTTGGTTATCTCATAAAGTGTACATACGAACATGATACCTGTATGCAAGAGTATTTAATTAATTATATGGTGTAATATCTGTTTGCTTCTCATGCAAAAGATCGTTACTCAGGGAAGAATGTTATATATTCTTTACTTAAAAATATTTTATAAGGTAAGGTTAATTTTAAATTTGGAATTGTAAAATTTTTAGCCTTGATAATGAAGACTGAAGGTCTTCAAAGCGTGGGCAACTCATTGGAAAAATAAAGCAAATTATTGTTAGCTCAGAAATCAAATATTTTTATTTAATATTAAAATTTAATACGGTTTTAAGGGCACATTTACCGAGACATTTACTGAGTTTTTGTTTCATTATATCTCAAAGTTCACAGTAAGTAAAAAGATTATCAAGTTAAAATTTATGGACTGAAAATACTCCAGTCAATTTACGGAAAGGGGTCTAGTATTAGTTTTTTTGGGTCGATTTGGCTGAATCCAAATTTCGAAAAATCGCTTATGGAAAATAACCGCATTACCCTTAAATTAGCAAAAAAACACCCCTAAAAGAGGTTATTTTTGCTATATTTTCACTATAAGCCTTAATTTAGTCATATTTTAGGTTTTTTGAGTCACTGAAACCCAATTTCACCTCAATTTTTATCAAAATTACGCGATTTATCCTCAAATTAGCATAAACGCCCCCTGATTTCTATATCATTTAAGACTAAAAGGAAGAAATTATATCAAAAACTACACCTTTCAGGTAATGTAAGGGTGAATCGCGCATTTCGATAAAAAATTACTGGAGACTTTTGATTGAAGGAATCGGAGTGTCCATAAACTCAATATTGTGTATTACTACTGAACACACGAATAAGATCAATCCACGGATTTGGTTCATAATACCCTGGGGTACGATGTGTAGGACCATGTTTAATAAGTTTACGGAAAAGATCATTTAAGTATCGATTGAGAAAATGCTTATCTTTACTGGTATTCTAGAGATCTGAATTTAAATCATCAAGAATCATTTTATGATTACATAGTAAACATACATCTATAATGTTCGTGAAAAAACAGGATCTGCTTCAAAGGGAATTAGGGAAGATCTGTTTTATCTATTAATCCGACGACTTAAGAAACAGAAAATTCAGGCAGAGCGGAAGATAAAAATTTTGAAATTCGTTAGCTGTAACCCTTAAATTATGGCCAATTTTGGAAGAATTTGATAATACATATTAACTAATCTGATGTTTTTTGGCGAAAATGAACCCTGGTTTCGGTTTTCAAAAAAACATAAATACCACTCACTTTTATCCATGCAGGGGTTAAGTGCACGAACAACTCACTTTGGGCGGCTGGACTTAACGACTGCTGAAACCACAGTTAAACAATTATATTTGCATGGAAATTGTATATTTAATAATAAAAGATTCCATTTCGGATTCAGTTGTATAATTTTTTCCAAAATTTATTTATGAGTCTGTTTTCAAAAAATCTAGTCTTCTAGATTCGGAAAACTGACACGGATGGACAAAGATAGTAATTACCAGTGAATGGTGGCTGCATATTCCTAAGTTTTGCTCCAGATGTTGTTACATCTATAAATCAGAATTCCTAAAATTCTAAAAGTAAAAGAACTCACTTCTTCGTATTTTAGATTTATAATATTTTTCTAATTACTATTTCTGAAATACAGTAAAAATATTAAAAATGAATAAAATATCAGAAAAAATGTTTACCTAAAAAAGGAACTGAGTACGGTTTCCCAAATTCTCAAAGGATCTCACTCAGATCCCAGAAATTCTTTTTCATTTATATTTTGTTGCCTTTTAACTATATATTTAAAATTTTTCAATTTGGAATGAGTCAATTTTATAAAAACCTGTAGTTAATTATATGAAAAAAATATTAAAATATATTTATACGTATAATTAAGTTTTATTGACACTGATAAAATCAACTACAATCATTTAATGTCTAATATATGCAAAAAAATTAAAACTTACATCAATCTAAGAAAACCGGAAATCGATTATATATTTTATACGAAGATTAAATTACATTCTTCCGCTCATAATTTATTTATTTTTTTTTTTTTGAAAGACTTTTTAACGGAATATATTAAAAATTTATAAATAACTATAATAGCTGACCCTAGGAAAATAACAAAATTATAAGATTATTTTTATGTACAGTATTAGGTACTTCATCTAAATAGAAATCTTTTGAAAAACGCGTGTAAAAAATATCTCCAGAATTCGCAACATACATCATTTATTTTAAAATTCAAAATCATCACAAAGTGTCAATAAATAATCTTTTGAATAATATAATTTACAGAGGTAACTGCTCGTTATTTTTTTTTTTTTTAATGCGAATTAATCGTTTTCAACATAAAAAGAAAGAATGAAACAAGGAAAGCATATTTTTGATTTTTTAGCTAAATATTCGAATCAAGAAAACCAAAGCAATCCAACAACAGTACACTGTAAAAAGTAACTTTCTTAGATTCACAAAAGAAATAGAATTTTTTCAAAAAATTGAGAAATTTTCAAAAAATTTTGTAAATATTCGATAAAAATCGTAAATTTACTAAATTTAGTACATTATCGAAAATTCGAGAATTGTCGATTTTTTTTTGTGATTTTACGAAAATAGTTGTAAATTCACAACTATTTTTCGGAAATTTACAACTATTTTTTGAAAATTTTCGAAAAAAAATCGTAAATTATCAATTTTTCTTGCGAATCCATAAAAAAAAATCGAAAATACCTACTCGAATTTTTTGTAAATGTACTAAATTTAGTAAATATACGATTTTTTTCGAATATTTACAAATTTTTTTGAAAATTTACTCATTTTTCTGAAATGTTCTAATTTTTTTGCTAATATAAGAAAATTACTTTTTACAGTGTACTATTCAAGATTTCTAATTTAATTTCAAATTATAATTTGAATTTAAAATTAAGAAAATAACAAATAAATTTCAATCGCTAAGTTTTTCCGAAGCTTGAAGAGTTGTCGAAAAACTTGACAAATAGATAATCACATACAGAGAAAGTTGATGTGACAAAGGGTTAATTTCTTGCATTAAGTCAATTAGACAACGAAATATCTCCAAGTTCTCTTAATTATTTAATTGACGTGAGTATTATCGGAAAGTTATACGTGTACGGACAGGTGACGACGAGGGCTTGATTTTGTAAATTGAAATAATTCAGACGTGCAACTTTTACTAAATCCATATATTTTACATTTTTCGTTCTATTTTTAAACATTTTCTTCATTAGTTTAATTCTTTCATATTAAATTATCATTTTTATCAAAAATTTTATTTTTTTTATTCAATTTTAAATCATTCTTATAAAGTATAATTCGAGGTATAATTAAATAATTTTAAAATAAATTTTTTTTTATTCAAATACTTCAAATCAGAAAAATAACTAAAAAGGTGAACAAGGTAAAGAAATTGCATTTGTGTAAAATTGGACGTCTATTTTTGTCTTTTAGAAATGAAAATATCTTATCTTCATTTTCTCCTAAAAATAGGGTTACCCTTTTCCTGCCTCAAAAAATATTCTTTTTAAAAAGCCAAGGTCTAACTTGCAAATTTAAATTTATAAATTTCTGTTTAAATTATTTTTTTGAGCAATATTTACCCCCAGGAGTCTATATTAAGGTATTTTAACATCTTAAGACAATTATCACCGTATTGGGAATCTGTTTTCACAAGTTTCCAGAAGTCTCAATTTAAAAAGATAAAATAGACTTTTCAAGGAAATAAATTTTCGTTGAGTGTAGAGGAAATAGCTATCTATTTGTACAAAACTTTTCCATAATAATAAAATTTTTAAATACTTTTTTCGGCTTTTTCACCACTGTTCCATCATCAGGTGCAGTATTTTTTTTACATTAAATCTTTACACTACTTAATAGCAAAAAAAAATCAACGGGATATTTATAGGTACATCAATAATAAAAACGATATTATCGTTATAATATCATTGTCAACCCCCCGCAGTTTTCACACTTTAGAGTACATTATATGAGTAACAGCAGCACGCCAACCATTAAGTATCTCCAAATTCGAATGATTAAGATGTCGCACTGCAGGGGATCCAAAAGTATAGACTCATCCTTCTTTTCTCTTATAACCGCCAATTGAATTTTTATATCAAAATAATAATTGTATTTCGTTGAGTTAGGGGCACAGAGATATTTTATTTTGAAAAATCATATGTGTATCATTATATCAAAATTTTCTTCAATATATAAAATACACACAAGGTTTTGGTTCTCTTGTATTTTTCATTTCTATGTTTCATAATACTAGTTTGCAGTCCCTTGTGAGAGGGGTAAGCAGTTATTCTCAAGAGAATTTTGCTTAGACCGCGAATTATTCTCTCGATTCTCGTCGAGTTGTGGTTGTGTGTATACTTTTTTTTATTCCGAGTTAAAGCTTTTGTAAAAAAACCAAGCACGCTTATTTGAACAGACTCTTTGACTTATGTAAAAGTTTGCTTATTTTTCGAGTGTTTGATTATAATTATAATTATTTCTTTTTTACTGATGTCAGTTTAATTAATTTTCATTCGATTTTCAAAAGATTTATTCATTTGTATATGAGTAAATAATTGTTTCTTTTTCCCAAGTATTAGCCAATATAGGACTGGATGAAAATCTGCAACAAAAAAACATTTTTACAAGCAAACTGTAAGACTACTGCACAAATATTTATGCTAATCACCATAAAATTTCACGATTTAATCATCCGAACAAAAAAATAATGATTTTTATAATGATGTGTTATATCTCAATTTTGCTACTTTTTCAAGAATTTCAAGCAAAATGCAAGTGCCGAAGCCTGTGACAGTGTTACATAAGAGTTTATAAATTTTTTTTAATGCATCTGTAATTACTTTTAATAAAGTATCCATGAAAAAAGGCGTAGGAAAATTTATTATGTTGAATCAATTTTATTAGAAACTTCCCCACTTAAAGTATTATTTTTGTTTTGAAAAATATTCAGTAATAGTATATTACGAGCCCGTGTACAGAAAAGTAAAGAAAGACCCAAATCGCACGTAAATTACCTGTGAAGCCGAGGATGGTAAACTGCTATTTGGAGCATTCTATATTTATGGACAAGGATCGTATATACGATTTTTCTTCGTCAGTGACCGGAAAATAATTGCTTTCTGGCTGTTGACAAGAAAATATACTATTCTTTTCTAAATATTTTTTAAAATATGTTTAAAGTCAATCTGGATTTATAAAAATAATCTACTAATATGAGCTATGCGTGTATAATTTTTTTCATTATTCCATTATAGTGCCTAATCGACCATTCTTGGTCAGATGAAAAATAATTTTAATTCTGATAAATGTTAATTTTTCTGATTCTTGAATAAGTCTAATTAATATGTCTAACATAAGATTCGTTCCAGTATTCAGCTTGTGGCAAAACACCTGCAAAAAAATTTTATGCGTTAAAATAAGTTATAATCAATGTTTTGTATTCTTTTTATGGTATTTAAACGCGTAGAAAATCAGAAAGCACACATTACATCAAAATCAATTTTCATTCAAGCATTTAATCATTCTCATAATAATAAACATTAGAAAGAAACGCCTCTAAGCGTTAATCTCAACGCCAAATTGAAAACCATCAAGACGAATCAAGTATGTTCATTACAATATACATATATAGAAAAAAACAATTGATCGTATTCTAAAGAATCCATTCTTTTGAAGATTTTGACCGTGCAGAGTCGACAAGTTCCCTTTGAAAATATTGCATAGGGGTTGTTTGTTGTTGTTGTTTTTGTTTTTGTTACTCTATACGTGTATCTTTTTTATTTTTCTCGAGCATGCTGCATTTTATAAACTCTAGAATATCAAATGATCATCGAAATCATCCTCGTCGTCAAATTTGACGGGAAAATGTAATGTATATTATACATAGGTACAGCTAGATCATCGCGTATGTTCGATAATGCGCGCACGTAAGAGCATTCAAGGAGAACTGGCTGCCAGGGCAAGTGTAGGGTGTACGAAAAACAAATATTCAGAAGGGATGGAAGCAGCATGTGTGACAGCGTAACACGAGAGGATTATAACATCAGTGGATAATTTTCTAGCCGTATGGAGATTTTTTTATACGAGCTATCAAACGATAAACAAGTTGGACAAGGATAAACATGGGGGCTACTGAATATTTAAAAAAAATATATATTTATAGAGGGGTTGTAATGTTGTGCTAATGGATAACGACATCTAAAAGAATTGAAATGTTTTAAGTACGTTATAAGGAGCCTAACAAAGATGAAATATTATTAGATGCTCTTTACATGTTTATTGAATTAAAGATTGAGCACAAGTAAAATACATTTTCCTAGCTTTTTTTTACATGAAAAAGCTCCCTGTTAATAATAATAACAATAATAAATATATTATAAGAATATTACATTTTACTTTTAGCCTATACAATGGGTTGCTTTCTCTGAGATTGTTTAATAAAACGTGCAAGACTTTTCATGATTTTCAATATCCTGTCAGTATTTATTATTATGACCCTTCGTCAAAAATCTTTTTTTTTCCTATGGCTTTTTTGTTTATGTAAGCTTTTAATATGTGAGACTGAATTAGTTAAACGTTTTAATTATTTAATCATGTTTGCTTTTTGCTTTTTTTGATAACGAGCTTATGCAAACACAGCTAGAGTAAATAGAGCATGTTAATCATCAATTGTACTTATATTCCAGTGGCTTTTTTGAGATATTAGCACAGGTAAACTTACGTATAATTAGTTTAATCGTGAGGAACCGATCCCAATGGCCTAGCTTCATTCTTTAAAAGTATGCTTCTTTTAAGATCTTACATTCTCTAAATAGAAACGTGATAGGTTTTTGGAAAAATTAGAGAAGAATTTCTTCGAACATCATCGAAAACACCCTCTCCATAAAATATGTCTCAAGTACGATATTATTCGTATTCGTATTAGTACGATATGAAAATATTATTCTTTAGCAATAATGTAAGCACGTTCTGAAATATCAAATAACAAGTTTTATTATTTTTTATAAAATATTAATCAGTATCTTATTTCCTTTTATTAATAATTAATAGTAGCATACTGATATTCAGTCATCCGAAAAGAAATAAAAATAAAAAAAAGCAGCAGCAATAGAAAACAGCAAAATTAAAACCCAACAAAAACAATTCAAGTGTAACGTATATACAATAAAAAAGTGTCCCATCCCAAAGATCCATACAAATATATAAATAAGGGAAGAAGAAAATATCCTAAATACAAAAATATAAAAAAAAGGAATAGGGAAGAATCTAGTGACATTTTCAATGCAACATAAACAACAACAACGACGTTATTCTTCGTCACCCTTTAATTTTTATGTATCGTTTCACATTCATTTATATATAAACTCTTAGTTAGTTTCGCGATTACAAGGCACGCGACTGTAGAAAAAATTTTTCTATTAACGCTTGTTTTTGTAATTTATACGTAGTACAAGTGCACGCTTTCAGAAAAATATTTTTAAATGTTTATAAAATATTTGAGCTAAGACTTTAAAAAAAAAAGATTAGCTAATTATAATTAGATGCGACACGCCTACCACAAGGCACGTAAAATTTCATTCTTTTCATATCTTTCATTCACCCCCACGAAGCTAATATTTTTTTTAACAGCATTAAACTTTATACTTTTCAATCAAGAAATGATATATACATATTTATATTTTGAACCCTTCGCTTTATTTTATTTTTTTTATCAACAAGATCAGGATTGACATTATTGTTATTGTTAGAAGGCTCCGTATTACACACCTATATAAGTAATATGCCCTTTTCGAGTCCTTCCCTTTTAATCAACCAAAAATTCGTCTTTGAATCCATTATGTATACTGATGGTCTTTTTTTCCTTTTAATTATAAATCTTACATATTCACAATTTTTTATAACCTTCGTTTGGCTTATTATTTATTTATTGTTTCTCATTAGTTAATTTTAAAAGACATCTTGTATCTAATTTATGAATTGTCAAAAAATAAAAATCTCCCTGACTTATTAAAAAGCTAAAGCAGTTTTATTTCAAGTTCAGTTACTCTCTTTATTTTTGTCTACTTTACAGTGAAGCCACACTGTCCGTCGATGTCGATTTGATTATTTGATATCGAAAAATAAATAATTTGGTAGCGCAAAATTCAAATAATTTTTGTTTTTTATTAAAAAATTGCTAAAAATAATATTTTAACCATGAAATAAATAAATAAAACGTAAAATCAGGGCAAAAAAATTAATTTAACTAAATTTTAATATAAATGTTAGTACATCAACGAATATTTTGATATCATAACCACAAAAATATATAACTTATTATCAAAATATGCGTTAATATACCAACATTCTTATTAAAATTTAGTAAAATTATTATATTTAGACTGATTTTGCGTTTTATTTATTATTTTTTGGTTAAAATATTATTTTTAACAAAATTTTAATGAAAAACAAAAATTATTTGAATTTTGTGCTGTCATATTTTTATTTTTCAACATCGATATCGAGATCCTGTTATATTTTTATTTAAATTTAGTGCCTTTTAGCGCCATGTTTAAATTTCCCTCCGTTAATTTTACTCTTTTACTTCTGCGCGCAAAAAGAAATGACATATATATGTTTGCGGTCTGCTACACTGCTATAATATTTGTACAGTTAATTATATCGCCGAGAGATTATTGTTTATATTTGTGAATTGATTAGATTTTTTTATATTGTTTAATTGTATAATTTTATATTGTATAATTTTAATGGAAACAATTAAAATTTATTCTAAATGATTAAAGAATACATATAAACAGCTGTATATTATTAATTGTTTTAAGGTTATGTCGAGATTACGCATGAAATAGATAAAAAGAATTATTTTATTAAGTGTTTATGTGCATGTGTATTTTATTTATTTTATTAATTTAAATTTTTAAAATATAATAATGAATCCTGATATCCATGTGCTTGATGAATACAGTCTTGGACATATTTTTAATTTTCTTCCTATTATCGACAGAATAAAAGTAGAAAGAGTTTGTAAACATTGGCAGGAAGTGGCGAAAATCTCATGGGCCAAATTTGAAAATCTCAATTTATCAGGAGAAGTTTGGGGCAAATGGATTTTTGGGCATGGTCAATTTTTGACGAAAAACAATGATGAAATTCTTCAAAAAGTCTTATCAAGATGCGGAAATTATATCAAAAATATTGAATTAAGATATTATTGTGATTATGAGGATGACGATGAAAATTATGAACAATATTTTAATCTAAGCTGTTTAAGAAAGTGTCCTAATATTATAAATCTTAATTTAAAGGCAAACGAAACAATTTTATATGGTCTTATTACTAACATGATAGATTATTGTAATAATATTATAGAATTGAGATTGACTAAAGTGCGCGGCAGTTATGAAATAGATTCAGATGATTTTAGCGATGCCTTATTACGTTCAATTTGTAAAAAAAATAAATTAAAAAGCATCTATTTTAAAGACATTCCGGTCAGTGAAGAATTTTTGACAAATTGTCTTACAGATTCAATAAATTCTTTAGTTTTAAAAGATTTAGCAAATTTTATAAATTTAAAAGATTATTATTTTAATTTAAAAAACTTAAGCATATTAAAAGTATTCTTGGGTCTATTTAATTGCGAAAACAACAAAGATTTTTTAAAAATAATTTCCGAAAGTTGTTACAATCTTAGAGAAATAAATTTAAATATGTTAGGAATACAAACGTATTATGAAAATTACCTATCAAAACTTTTTGCCTCTAACAATATCGAAAAGTTGCATCTTTCTCATACAACAATTACCGGTTCGTGTTTAATTAATTTGAAAAGCGAGTGCATAAGGACAATTAAATTAGAAGGTTGTAACACTCTGGAACCCCTTTTTTTAATTCAAATCTTTGAAAATGCTAAAAATTTACTTAAATTAAGTATTAGATTGGATAAGTGCACATTGTTAATGACTGAACATTCTGAATCAATTTTACAAGCAATATCAAGCTTACCCAAATTAGAAAGTTTCAAATTTTTATGTTTCCATAACTTATTTTCATCCAAAAACTTAAATAGCTTACTTCAGCTAGAAAATTTGAAATTGTTGCATCTTGACCGAGTTTCTAAAGTAGACGATGAATTTTTAGCAGCTGTTAGTAAGTGTTTGCTGCAAATGAAAACTTTAATTATTTTATGTGGCGATAACGTATCTGATAAAGGTATTTCTGAATTATCAAAATTACCAAATTTGAATCACTTATATATTCGAAGTTTGCGATCTGATATAACAGGCCAAGGATTCGGTTCACTGTCAAAATTAATTTCTTTAAACTATTTCGGTTGCAAACTAGAAGATAAAAATTTATATGAATTGGTGAGGAACTCATTAAGTCTTCAATTTCTTCGTTTAGAAATATCAAGAAAAAGTGATGAAAATTATATTAAATTTGCTGATTTTTTAAAATTTAGTGATCAATATGTATCTACAAGATTAAATTTTAAAATGTTGACGATAGTAAGTAATTTTGTTTCAGTACCCGAAGATTTGGATTTCAATAATAAAGACTTTAATCATTTAAATTTAATAATGCTTAAGCCAATGGAATCTTTCTGTAATTTATATAAAGATTCATTTGATTATTTGAGATTACCAAAAATTTAATAACTAAATTAATGTAAACTAAGCTGATGTTAATTTAAAATATAATTGCTAGGTACTTGTTTGATTGCCTGAAATGTATGAAATTTCAAGCAAAGCAACCTAACTATGAGTTTCATAAGACATTAAAAAATTTTATATTACTAATATAAATATATGTATTTTTAAAGTATTTCTTAGTTTTAGTTCTTAGATATTAAGTATAAAAAAAAAGGAAATACTTTTCCGTCGAAATTAATTATGTAAATCTTATTGTTAGTCTTTTGTTCAATTTTCAATTACTATAAAATTTATTTTTGTATTTCATGTAAAATAAAACCTGTACTTTGTTAAAATGTTAAATATAGAAAATATTTGATCATATTTTTGGTAATAATTTAATAAATATATTTTTTAAAATGTCTAAAAGGCAAAATTCTAACAGAATGATAATATGCTCAAAGAATATTTATGAATAAGTTTGACGATGGCTTAATAAAAATTCCAAAACTTTTTTTCTCGTGACACTACAGTATATCGGATATTGCAGTTTTAGTAAATGAACGGTTACCCCTCTCGGAGGGTTCAGACTTTTGGTCAAACTTTTATCGATAAATATTCTTTAAGAATATTCAAATTATCAATTTATTATTTTTTGCACTATACCCATCACTGATAACATGATACCCCTAAAATTTCTAGCACTGTAATTCCAAATATGCCTAAAGTAAACCCATTTGGTGTTTTCGGGATTTTTCAATTCTTAAGCCATTTTTTATAAAGTCAACTAGACGCATAAAAAAATAGTGTGAATATGAGCAATTATTTTAAAATTGATACTTAATTCGAGCCTGGAATCGTAAATTTTTTTTTGAGGGCACATCGATATGACCCGTGTTTTCAGATAGTTTGAACCTTCAGAAAACCGAAAAAAATCGTGAACAAGAAATCGGCGATAGGTGCCAAAAAGATTTTTTCACTTTTATGTCAAAAAACGTGTTTTTCGTATCTGAGCTACCCTAAATTTTTAAAATAACTTTTTAGGTAAAAAAACTTTTGTAAAATAGATAAGAAAATCTGATTGCCAGGGAAAAACCACTCCAGAAGAAAAAAAAACTTTTCTTTTTCCGATGAAATTTAGCCAAGTTATCGTACATTCAAGATTTTGCCCAAATTCGTCTTAAAAAAGATTGAAATTTTATTGAAAAAAGCCTGTTTCTGAACCTTAAACATGCATTATTCGCTTGATTTTCATCGTAAAATAATAATTTTTTTTTTAAAATCAATTAATTTTTTCCTGGTAATTCATTTCTCTAAGAAAAAAATTATTTTTATTGACAAAATTTTAATTTTAAGATCAAAAACTGTGTTAAGTAAATCTTGCTACTTACAGTTTTCAAAGGCTTTTGACCTAAAAATTGAAATTTGGTAAATCTTAAAATAAGGAAATAAAAATTATTTTTTTCTTCAAGAAATGAATTGCCAGGAAAAACTTAATCGATTTAAAAAAAAAAATTATTATTTTACGATGAAAATCAAGTGAGTAATGCATGTTTAAAGTTCAGAAACAGGCTTTTTTCAATAAAATTTCAATCTTTGTTAAGACGAATTTGGGCAAAATCTTGAATGTACGATAACTTGGCTAAATTTCATCGGAAAAAGAAAAGTTTTTTTTTCTTCTGGAGTGGTTTTTCCCTGGCAATCAGATTTTCTTATCTATTTTACAAAAGTTTTTTTACCTAAAAAGTTATTTTAAAAATTTAGGGTAGCTCAGATACGAAAAACACGTTTTTTGACATAAAAGTGAAAAAATCTTTTTGGCACCTATCGCCGATTTCTTGTTCACGATTTTTTTCGGTTTTCTGAAGGTTCAAACTATCTGAAAACACGGGTCATATCGATGTGCCCTCAAAAAAAAAATTTACGATTCCAGGCTCGAATTAAGTATCAATTTTAAAATAATTGCTCATATAGCGCAAGTCTGCGAATTAAATTAATAATTTTTCAATTTCTCTTTCTGATGAAATATGACGAAGGTATTGTAAATTTAATTTATGCTCTTTTTATCTTATTTTTTGTCTTCTGAAAAATATTTAAGAATATGAAAAAGAAAACTTTTCCATATTAAAATATAAATAAGATTTTAAAATTATTTAAATTTTAGGTTTATTTTGATAACGGAAATTTCATTTTACAAATTTTAACAGTGAATTTTTATTGCATGCTCTCTTTTCTCTCTCTCTCTCTCTCTCTCTCTCTCTCTCTCTCTCTCTCTCTCTCTCCAATCTCATTTTGATTTACTATTTTTGGCGAGTTTTATTTGTCCTACTCTGAGGGCCTATTTTACCACCATGTTTTGAATAATTTTATGAAACAGCAGTCAAAGAATCAAATTAATTAAAGTGTATTTCAAATGCAAAAAAAAAATAATTTTTTTCAACAAGTACAATAGCTTTCGTTTCACTGTGTATAAATAATAGTTTAATTTGCCAAGAATAAACTACCATTATACTAATAATTAAATTAAAATAAAATATTAATCAACACAAAGAATAATTTTTTGGAGAGATTTGATCACTCAATCTTAAAGCTTAACAGAATGTAAATTCACGAGGGATACTTAGCTTGGCTTTAGACAAATTCGTTAATAAAATGCGCGATATCGTTCGATTTTTATCTTTTCCCCCTTGCTTATACACACAAAGGATTTGCTCAGTTCGCGTACGTGTATTTTACTTTGGATAAATGTCAATAAAGTTTTTTGTCTTTCTTCAAAGCCTCACTTGCTGCTCAAGAATTATCATTATTGTTATTATCGAAATAAGCACGTAATATGAATTTCCAATAGAAATGTATTTAAACTTGACAATATGAACGAGTTTTTTTTTAACAATATAATTACACCTGTCTTGTATAATCTCTTTAACTAATCTTCAATGAAAAACGCCTCCAATCAAAAATATGTATACATTCACTGAATTACCCCTTCGCCCTAATAAAAAAAATAAAAAATAAAAATAATAAAAGAATTTAAAATCTTTTGCGCCTGTCATTACGTATAAGAAGAGGGCGGATAATACCATGACCCGAGATTGCAATCTATCATTGAATGTTTCTAGGGGGGAATATCCGAAAACAAATACATTGAATTTATTTATTGCGCCCTTGATTATTATTATACCCAGTAGAAATTCTAGTTAGACTCGAAGGACCATATAAATAAACTTTTATTTTTTTTTATTTTCACTTTTCTCTTAGCTCAATGATTATATTGGAAAAAAAGAGCACACGGATCCACGCCTGGACTGGCAATCTCTTCTCTTCTCTTCTCGACCCTCATATACGCTATTAGCTAACCATATGATTATTTCACAGCACCCCACGATAATACCACCAAAGCTACACGAAGGTGGATGAGGGTGAATCTCTATATGAAGATTTAATATAGGAAAAAGTCAATGGACCTAATGTATGTCATCGTTACAGAGAATATTTCGGAGATGAAGGTGTTCGAACAGGCGGAAAGCGAAACGAATTCTGCATCTGGTTTATTTTTTTTTATCATCATTGTTCAAAATTTTCCAACCTGTACAGATTTTTTTTTTAATTTTAATAAAAAGGGGCTAAGTATCGCAACAGTATGATTTATTTAAATAGTTCATTTTTGGTTGATTAGAATGATTAAATGCTTATATGTAATAAAAAGAGTATCACCCTTCGTTTCTTTTTTATTCTTGTTATGCTCGTATGGAAATTTAATGATTCAAATTGAAATGGCTTCATTTCTTCTTGCATTCTTTAATATGTAAATTATGATATATGTTTAATTTTATTTACGCATGTTAAAATGTAGGCCTGCTGATTACTTTTTTATTAAGTTTTATTACTGTATGGGGTTGTCAGTGATGTAATAATTTTAAAAATAACAGAAGGCATCATTTTTTTCAAATTATTTAAATTTAATGATTATTTTTTTTGGAAAAAATTTAATAAAAAATTTTCTATTTATTTTTATTGTAAAATTTATTTAAAAAAAAAACATCGAATACTAGATTGTTAAACATGTCGAGTAAGTAATTTAAGGGCACTTGTATCCAATAAATTATTGACAAACTTTAATGTAAAAAAATAAAAATAAAAATAAGACTGCTTTTAGCAGAAAAATAAATTTACACTCTTGTCGGAATCAAATATATTTGGACTTGCAAGTGACATTCTCTTATGGATTTTATAAATAAATATAAGAATTTTGCAAGTTTATATTTATAAATAAAGTACTCGAAATTCGGATATCGATTATCGTATAAAAAAAACCACGACGTAGATGATGTGGCTAAGGCACACTTGTTACAATATTTACAAAAGTTCGTACGGTAGTAAGTTCGTAAGATCCACCCCAAAACTAAACATCAGCCTCTTTTCTGTCAATGACAACTATTTTCCATCTCTCTCGGACTTGAGCTATTTTTATCGTCCCTCGAAATAATTTATATTTACATTGTCTCCCTATATGTTATTATTACTGATCTTGTTTAAATAATGTATACGTAACCTTACATTATCGTACTATTAAATTTTTTTTCGCTAAAATATTCTGTGACAAGGTTATAATAGAATATTTTCTTTTTATTCTCATAATTTATACCTTTTTTTTAAAGTATTTTTTATTGGTATAAAATTTCATTACAACATTTAGTTTAACATCAGGCTAATTTATGTTAACAAATGAATAAAATTGAAAATTAAAAATAAAAATCCAAATCAACACTGTAATGAATTATAAGCTAAGGCTTTTTTATCTCAGACACGATCACAATATATTCATTGAGTATCTCATCGTGCTATGAAGCCTGACAAAAAATGAAAACAAAATTTTAACTCTTATTCATTACAAAAGAAATTATTTAAAGTTTTTAATTTAAATATCTAAATCAAATCCACCTGCGTACCTGCTATCTTTAGATTTTTCGTCAACTTTTGGTCATAAAAAGTCACCAGCTCCAAAGATTTTACTTTTGCTTTTCAGAGAAAGAGGAATAAAATCATTTTTATTCAAAATATGTGACAAGTCATTTTCCGATAGCAATAATTTTCAACGTCATGAAAAAATACACATTGGTGAAAAATTAGTCACATGTGATGCATATAGGATAAAATTGTCTCAAAAAGTTAATTTGCTTGTACAAAAGAGAACGCTTAAGGGTGAAACAACGCAGCGAATGCAACAAATTTGGAAAAAAAATATTCCCAACTAGGGCACCTTTCATAACATTTAAGAATTCATTTAGGAAACAAACCGTACAAGTACCAGAATTCAACAAAAGTTTTTCTCAACCTACATGAGTATAAAAAATCACATCCCGACGAATTTTCGAAATATCTCTTGTGATCTCCGCTGATCTTTTTATATCTCCGGAGATCACTTTTGATTTCTGGAGATCTCCGGTGATCTCCAGAAATCAGAAGTGATCGCAAATTTCAGGTGATTTCTTTAGTTCTCTGGAGATCTCCGGAGATCTCCGGAAATCACTTTTGATCTCTGGAGATTACTGGACATTAAAATAGATCTAAAGTAATCTCCAGAGATCACTGAGGTAAAAAAAAAAGTTAGAAAAATTTAGAAAGAAAATTTAGAATCATTATGCAAAGTTGTAAAACGATAAACTTGATTGTTTTACCTTAGTTTTTGACTTTATTTAAATTTAAAAAATGATACTATTAGTTATTTTACTAAAACCTGATGCAAAAATCAAAAAGTACAGCAATAAGTTTACTAATTTTTATAATAAATATAATTATTGGAATCGTCTCAATAAGAAATACAATTAGGTAAATAAATAAAAAATATTAGTTATTTGATCATTAATAATTTTAATAAATATTTATAATTTTAATTACAATATATTAATATTAGTCAACATAGTCAACAATTTCTATAAACAAATAATTATAATTCATTTTTATAATAAAAATAATTATTAGCATGTAAGGTACTTTATAATTAGGGGTGTGCGGTTACCCGAAAGTCGGGTCGGGTACCCGAAATTTCGGTCTTTTTTATCAAATTTTTGCAGGTCAGATTTTGTGTGAAGGCCAAAACGTTCCGAAAAAGGTCTGCAGTTGCAGTTTTGAATCGACAGCTTCCTTGGATAGCCCAAACTCGACCCAACTCGAAGCAAAAAACCCGAAATTTCGGGTACCCGACCCGACTTTCGGGTAACCGCACACCCCTATTTATAATCTATTTATAAAATAAAAAAATATAGTATATTTTTATCCTAGGCCGCAAAAATAAAGAATGGCCCAGATCGCACGTAAATTGCAATTCGAGGCGAAGCCGAGGTTGGCAAACTGCGATTTGGGACATTCTTCTTTTACGGCCGAGGCCAAAACATAATTTTTCTTCGTCAGTGGCTAGAAAACACGTATTTTCGAAACGCGCTGCGGCCGGGAAATACGTGCTTTCTGGTCACTGACAAGAAAAATAATTTTTTACTTAACTAGCTAATTTTTTATAATTAAGTTTATTACCACGAAAAGTACTTTTTCATCTAATTGTAAAATAAAAAAATAAATAATTGTTTACTAATCTGGCTTAATCTTAAAAATTATTAATAGTATTCTTCAAGTCTCAATTACCAGAAAAAGTAGAATATTACATTATAAAAGTAAAAAATATTACTTATATTCGTAAGTTCTGTTATTTTTCTCTGCATTTATAATTAAATTTTTCAATTTATTTACTTTTATAGTTATACCCTTAGCTATAGAATCAGATGCTTGAATTTCCCAATCCTTTTTCTGTTGAACAAATTTTGAAAATTCTGAAAAAAAAATATAATCAAATAAAAATATTGGTTGAAAGTAATTAAAAAAATTTGTTTAAAAAATATTTGAAAAAATGAAAATTTTAAATTTATACAAATAACTTTTAATAAACATGAAACTTATAAATTTTAAATAAATAGGATATGTTTTATCGATAAAATTTTTTTACCTATTATAACTTGCAAAGCTAGTGGATTCATGGGAGTTGTTTTTGCTTCTACTACATATTTTACCAGTGAAGATACTACCACAGTTGGAGAAAATAATGAAAATAAAACATCTAATTGCTGTTTAAAATTATATTTGCATAGAGCCTCATAGTTATAATGTTATAATGTAATGTGTGTAATTTTTTCTGGTAATTGAGACTTGAAGAATACTATTAATAATTTTTAAGATTAAGCCAGATTAGTAAACAATTATTTATTTTTTTATTTTACAATTAGATGAAAAAGTACTTTTCGTGGTAATAAACTTAATTATAAAAAATTAGCTAGTTAAGTAAAAAATTATTTTTCTTGTCAGTGACCAGAAAGCACGTATTTCCCGGCCGCAGCGCGTTTCGAAAATACGTGTTTTCTAGCCACTGACGAAGAAAAATTATGTTTTGGCCTCGGCCGTAAAAGAAGAATGTCCCAAATCGCAGTTTGCCAACCTCGGCTTCGCCTCGAATTGCAATTTACGTGCGATCTGGGCCATTCTTTATTTTTGCGGCCTAGGATAAAAATATACTATATTTTTTTATTTTATAAATAGATTATAAATAGGGGTGTGCGGTTACCCGAAAGTCGGGTCGGGTACCCGAAATTTCGGGTTTTTTGCTTCGAGTTGGGTCGAGTTTGGGCTATCCAAGGAAGCTGTCGATTCAAAACTGCAACTGCAGACCTTTTTCGGAACGTTTTGGCCTTCACACAAAATCTGACCTGCAAAAATTTGATAAAAAAGACCGAAATTTCGGGTACCCGACCCGACTTTCGGGTAACCGCACACCCCTAATTATAAAGTACCTTACATGCTAATAATTATTTTTATTATAAAAATGAATTATAATTATTTGTTTATAGAAATTGTTGACTATGTTGACTAATATTAATATATTGTAATTAAAATTATAAATATTTATTAAAATTATTAATGATCAAATAACTAATATTTTTTATTTATTTACCTAATTGTATTTCTTATTGAGACGATTCCAATAATTATATTTATTATAAAAATTAGTAAACTTATTGCTGTACTTTTTTATTTTTGCATCAGGTTTTAGTAAAATAACTAATAGTATCATTTTTTAAATTTAAATAAAGTCAAAAACTAAGGTAAAACAATCAAGTTTATCGTTTTACAACTTTGCATAATGATTCTAAATTTTCTTTCTAAATTTTTCTAACTTTTTTTTTTACCTCAGTGATCTTTGGAGATTACTTTAGATCTATTTTAATGTCCAGTAATCTCCAGAGATCAAAAGTGATTTCCGGAGATCTCCGGAGATCTCCAGAGAACTAAAGAAATCACCTGAAATTTGCGATCACTTCTGATTTCTGGAGATCTCCGGAGATATCCAGAAATCAAAAGTGATCTCCGGAGATATAAAAAGATCAGCGGAGATCACAAGAGATATTTCGAAAATTCGTCGGGATACTAGTGATAAACTTTTTACTTGTGATAAATGTGGGAAAAATTATTCTGTAGGCTCAAATCTTTGAAGACACGAAAGATCTGATAAAAGCTTATTTGAAGAATAATCTAATAATAAAGAAAAATAATTTTCAAATACTGTAAACTATATCATTAGTTTAATTTTAGAAAACTTTTAAATAAGTCTGAAATAAATAGGCTAATTTACTTATAAAAAATACCATTTGTTAACTTCAGGAAATAAAAATTTTAACTTTTTAAGCTTGGAATTCTAACAAAATTAAAATACAAATGACTTTTTTGATAAACGCAATAAACGAGTTAAAAGTATTTAAGCATAAATGCACTCAGTAAACAATAATATATTTGCAAAAAAAAAACGTGACTAAAATAAGGTCAAACAGTCTGAAGAAATTGAATAAGTTAACATTCTGTATTGTATATAAAGCATATTTTATACGTGTGAGTGTGCTAGGCTTATATTAGACTGGAAGTTATTTAAAAAATTTACATTACGTCATTACTAGAGGAAATTAGATACTGCGTACCAAAAATAGGCTGCTTCCAGACAAAGCGTGTTTTATAGATTGAATCAAAAAAATCAAAAAGGTGTATTTAAAAAAAAAAATCCTCAAATTTTGGAATAATTCATTGTCATTTAGAGGTCCCTCAATGAACATGTTTGCTTTTCATATTTTTTGCCCTTGTATATATATATATATATATAACTTGACGGTATTTTGGTTCAAAAACTCCCCCATATACCGTCAAGATCACCCCTTCAAGTTGGCATAGGCCATTTTTGAAATATATGTTTATTATGTTGAAGAGAAAATGTGTGTAAAATTTGGCCTGGTTCATTTGGGTCACCTTAGTCACTTAAAATTCGGGGGGCTAAACTTTGGGTATATTATCAGAAAGCTTCGTAAAATAAAGTATTTTCCGTTTGTAGAATGGGGTCTTGGCCAAAAGTCTAGAATTTCATTATCTCGGTGGCAAATAGTGCATTTGAAGCAATCCGAGTGGTTTCAAAAAAGTCACCCTAATTCTTATGGGCTGTGTGCCTATAAAAATTCTTATTCGGGTATTTACTATCAAGATAGTAATTTTATTATCGTGATTCATTTTTTTTAAATCTGTTAATTTTTTTTGTTTCAATAATTTTCAGGTGCTAGAAAACCGTGACAACTGTTTCATAAGTATATGAGCATATATTTTAAAAGTGCTACTTAACCTATTAAGGACTAAGCGGACATCCTTGGACACTTGCATTTTTCGGTAATAAAAACTGTATATTTGGGTCACTCTTTTTATTTCCGGGGCCCGTTTTTGATACAACCCCTGCAAAACGAGATATCAACCACTAAAGTGAGGTAAATTTTCAAATAATTCTTAAAGAAACTTAACTTCTTCCCAAATGCCAAAAAGTTTTTATTTAGCATAAAAAATTATTACTAGAACTCCAAAGAAATATTTAAAAGTCCAATAAGCATGTATTAGCCATTGTAACCCTTCTTGGGGGTGTTTTTAGTAAAAAAAGGGGTGAGTTTTATAAATAAATGAAAGTTTGAATGTTTTGGGCCAAAAAACTCACCCAGTAAGTATTTTGTAAAATATTCAATCTTTCATTTATTTATAAAACTCACCCCTTTGTTTACTAAAAACACCCCCAGGAAGAGTTGCAATGGCTAATACATGCTTATTGGACTTTTAAATATTTCTTTGGAGTTCTAGTAATAATTTTTTATGCTAAATAAAAACTTTTTTGCATTTGGGAAGTACTTAAGTTTCTTTAAGAGTTATTTGAAAATTTACTCCACTTTAGGGGTTGAAATCTCGTTTCAAAGGGCTTGTATCAAAAAACGGGCCCCGGAAATGAAAAGTGCGATCCAAATTACCTACTGGATGAGTTGATTAGCCTAAAATATGCAGTTTTTATTACCGAAAAATGCAAGTGTCCAAGGATGTCTGCTTAGGCCTTAATAGGTTAACTTGAGCCTGGAATCGTAATTTTTTTTTTGAGGGAACACCGGAACGACCCGTGTTTTTAGGTAGTTTGAACCTTCAGAAAACTGAAAAAAATCGTAATTAAGAAATCGGCGATAGGTGCCAAAAAGATTTTTTCACTTTTATATCAAAAACTGTGTTTTTCGTATCTAAGCTAACCCAAATTTTAAAAATAACTTTTTAGGTAAATAAGATTTTAAAAAAATAGACAAAAAATATGGTTGCCAGGGAAAAACCACTCCAGAAGAAAAAAAAACTTATTTTTTTACGATGAAATTTAACCAAGTTATCGTCAATTTAAGATTTTGCTCAAATGCTATTGCCGGATAAATATAGTGATTTGGCCCCCTCCCCAATCTCAAAAAAATTATTTGTATCCGAAAATTATTATAAAAACTAGCCCATCGCCGTTGGAATTAGCTTCCTAGCCCATATTAGGCGCCCTTAAATCTTAAAAAACCTTAAAAATCGCGTTTTTTGCGTTTTTTTTTTTGTTTCTCCGCACTGTGTTGTGCTATTAATCTGAAAATTACGTAGAAAAAAAGGGAACAGAGTTTATTTTCAATCTTCATTGGTTTTAGACCCTTAAGACCATTTTAAGACCCCGAAAATTTATTTTTAATTTTCGAAAAATCGGTTTTTAGAGCATAAAAAAAATAACCAGCGTTAAATTTCTTCAAACTGACCTAAAAAGTTGAAAAAAAGTATATTTTACTAATATCAGTCTTGTCCTGGAGGGGGAGCTCATCTCTACACCTTCAAAACTCAAAAAATGCGTTTTGAAATTTTTTTTTGTTTTTTTTTACTAATTTGAGCCAAATGCTCTAAATGGAATAGGTTTTACAGCTCTGTCAAATGCAGTTTCTTCTTAGGAATTAATGGGTTAATCGTGTAGGGGCAAAGAAACGCGTTTTTTGAGTTTTGAAGGGGTGGGGATGAGCCCCCCTCCAGGACAAGACTGATATCGTTATAAAATAATTTTCTTTGCCTATTTAGTCCAATTTGAAAGAATTAAAAGCAGGTATAATTTTTTAATTTCAAAAAAACTTATTTTTCGAAAATGTAAAATCAATTTTTGGGCTCTTAAGGTGGTCTTAAGTGGTCATAAGGGTCTAAAAACAATAACTAATGAAATATATTTTACTTAAAATGTAAAAATAGATGCTCAAAAAGATTAAGGGGGGTTCCAAAACGAATTTTCGCAATTCTATTGCATTTTAATCGTGTAGAGACAAAAAACGCGTTTTTTGAGTTTTGAAGGTATGGAGATGAGCTCCGTCTCCAGGACAAGACTGATATTAGTAAAATATACTTTTTTTCAACTTTTTAGGTCAGTTTGAAGAAATTTAACGCTGGTTATTTTTTTTATGCTCAAAAGACCGATTTTTCGAAAATTAAAAATAAATTTTCGGGGTCTTAAAATGGTCTTAAGGGTCTAAAACCAATGAAGATTGAAAATAAACTCTGTGCCCTTTTTTCTACGTAACTTTTAGATTAATAGAACAACACAGTGCGGAGAAACAAAAAAAAAAAACGCTAAAAACACGATTTTTAAGGTTTTTTAAGGTTTAAGGGCGCCTAATATGGGTTAGGAAGCTTATTCCAACGGCGATCGGCTAGTTTTTATAATACTTTTCGGATAAAAATAATTTTTTTGAGATTGGGGAGGGGGGACAAATCACTATATTTATCCGGCAATAGCCTTTGTCTTAAAAAAGATTGAAGTAAAGATTGAAGATGAAGACAAATTTGAAATCGACGAAGTAAAATCTTAAATCGACGATAACTTGGCTAAATTTCATCGAAAAAAGATAAGTTTTTTTTCTTCTGGATTGGTTTTTCCCTGGCAATCAGATTTTCTTGTCTATTTTTTCAAAATTTTATTTACCTAAAAAGTTATTTTTAAAATTTGGATTAGCTCAGATACGTAAAACACAGTTTTTGACATAAAAGTGAAAAAATCTTTTTGGCACCTATCGCCGATTTCTTGTTTACGATTTTTTTCGGTTTTCTGAAAGTTCAAACTACCTGAAAACACGGGTCATATCGATGTGCCCTCAAAAAAAAAAAATTACGATTCCAGCCTCAAGTTAAGTAGCACTTTTAAAATATATGCTCATAATATATAGGAAATTTTTTCAGCAATCGAATTCCATGATAAAATTCCATGATAAATGATCGAATAAAAAAATGATCGAATTCCATGGATAAATAGCACAAAATGGAACGCGTGGTCTCAGAATTAAAAAATTTTATTTTTATTCGAAAAAACTACTTAAAATTAGATGATTCACCAAATCTGAAGGTTTTTTATAGATTTTTAAGAGAGTTATGCTATTCTAAAGTTTTTTGTTAAAATTGCTCTCCTCAGCCGCTTTTTGAAAGTTCCGTAAAAAAGCTCCGGAAAACGTTAAAAAAAAAAAAAAAAAGCTTTTCGATGTAAAATTTGATGAGGAATCCGAATTTTTAGTCAGATTTTCCCCATTCTGTGCCCATTTGCGGGAAAATTCAAATTTCTGCCCCAAATTTGACAACTTTAAGTGAAAATAGCCAAAAGGCTTCCCACTGAAAAAAAAATTTTTTCTTCTGAACTTTTTCCAAAAGTTCATATATATCATAGAAAAAATTTTCCTGAGGGTAATTTTTGATATAAGAGAGTAATGCTGATTTTAGTGAATTTTTCAATTTTCTCATTTTCGACTTGTTAGTTATTTTGCTAATTTCCCGCTTAGTCACGTGATCAAATGAAAATCTGACAAAAAAATTGAATTCTGCAGGAAATTTTACAAGGGTATAGTAATTTTGGTAGCCTTAGAATCATACATCTCAATTTGACAAAATAATTAAAATTAAACTTTCAAAAATGGTGGCTGAGGAGAGCAATTTTACCAAAAAACTTTAGAACAGCATAACTCTCTTAAAAATCAATTCAAAATCGAAATAATTTAAATAATTATAATAATGTGATAAAAAGAATAAGTTTGCCTTATTACAAGTATGCTACCCCTTCTCTAAATAAACATATAAAAAAAGTTAAATATATTCCGATTAATACGGCAAAAAGTAAATTAAAAAAGTTCGTAAAATTAGGTAAAGATAAAATAAACAAAAATGAAAATTCAGGTGTAGTCTATCAGATAAATTGTAAATCATGCGATCATAGGTATATAGGTCAAACATCTCGGAAATTGGGTATCAGGATTGGAGAACATGAAAAAGATGTTGAAAAAAATTGTAGTCGTAACGTCTTAAACACGCATAGTAAATTCTTTAAACATAAAATCGACTTTGAGAATATCATCATTTTAGACAGGGAAAAAAATTATAGAAAACGATTACATTCGGAGATGATGTTTATAGAATATAACGATAATACCATGAATAGAATAGAAGACACCTGTTTTTTAAAAGGTCACTTTAAAAACACGATACGTTTGATTAAAAAGAGCAGAAAGATTAAAAAACGAATTTTTTGTTATAAAAATAGACTGGGGTTAAACAGAAGGAGTAGAATAATAAGAAAACGGAAATAATAAAAATTAAATAAAACATTTTTTAAACCTAAAGCACTTGAACATTTAGATATATGTTAAAAATCATATAGAAGAGTTTAGGGACCGACAAATAAATTATTTTGAAAATTTATAGATTCAGAGTATTTAATAATGAGTAATAAGTTTCATATTAAAAAATAGTCATTAAAAATGTACGTTAGAGTTACAAACTTTATATTTTGTTTATATTATGTTCCTTCGTATAAAAAAATCTAGCACTTGTAAAATTTTTTAAAAGCTCAAAGATTAGTATAAGATCGTTACTCAGTGAAGAATATTGTATATTCTTTACTTTAAAATATTTAATAAGGTAATGTTTAATTTTTAAATTTGGAATTATGTAAAAAAAGTTTTTATAAAATTGTAAAATATTGTAAATTTTTAGCCTTGATAATGAAGACTGAAGGTCTTCGAAACGTGGGCAATTTATTGAAAAAATAAAGCAAATTGTTAGCTCAGAAATCAAATATTTTTATTTAATATTAAAAAACCTTCAGATTTGGTGAATCATCTAATTTTAAGTAGTTTTTTCGAATAAAAATAAAATTTTTTAATTCTGAGACCTCGCGTTCCATTTTGTGCTATTTATCCATTGAATTACCCTAAAGCCTTTTATCTCACAGTAGCACAGTGAGTCTGGTGCAATCGATGGAATGAAGAGCTTTTTTTGGAGAAAATTTGAATCGATAGTCGAGAACTTGAGCAACTTTTGAAATAACTTCCAGACTAATGTGTAGAGTTATCTCTTGGAATTGTTAATGTATTATAATCTCCTACTTGAACATCCAATAGGGTATGCTATATACTTACAGGATATTGCTACTTCGTATTCGTTGACGCGTAATGCATTCACGGCGTGATTACGTTGATGGGGTTAGAAAAGGATGACAGATTAGGAAATTGTTACATGTACATTGTCTATGTGTATAAGAGTGATATAAAAAAAATAAAAAATACACTATAGTTTTTTTTTTTTTGAAGTAAAAAGAGATTTCGATGCTTAGTTGATACTAAAATAAAGGGGATCTTACATTTATTTTTTATTAAAGACCAATTTGGCAGTAGTCGATTTTGAAGATTAGTGATGAAAAATCCCTTGCTTAAAATAGACTATAAGCACATACTTTTTTGTCTTTAAAATACAGGCTGCAATAATAAGTCTTTAAGCTCATAATGTAGACTCGTGTTTATTTATGCGTATTAATCATGAAAATAGCTTTAAATAATACATCCACTTTATTATTTTGGACCTATGTCAGATTGGTTTTATTTATATAAAAAAGGCTTAAATCAAGCTTCAAATTTTAATGTTCCAGTTTTATGCAGATTTATTTACAAAAGTATTTATTTTTAATTTTATATAAATATTGACTACAGTAATAATTTGTACTGCTGTTTAATAATAATTCAACGGTAAGTGCATTAACACGCTTGATAAGAAAAAAAAACAAAAAATGAATTCGAATTTGAACCCACTGCACTTAGAATTTACAATATACACTCACACCATTAAGTGTCTTTTATACGAAAACAAAGTTGTCCGCCTGATCAAACAACAGTAGCAGTCTCGTACAAAATCTATATAATACAATTTCAAGTGTACCATTAGGGAGATATTGGTTTAATATGTTCACGACATCTTATCCTACTTTCAATGAGTGTAATTTAAAGTAAAGGTATTTCAGAAAAACAAGATAAATATTAATTTCTCAACAGATATTTTAAATACAGAAACATTTTTTCATAAAAAATTTTACATTATAAATTAACGCCAAAAGTTTCAGTTTCAAAAGAATTTATTTTTATTTGGAAAATTGAAGTTATCGATCAATAGGGCAAAAGAAATAAAAAACAAAATTATTTTTTATATATCTTGTGACGTTTCGTGGTTGTTATTCCACCTCATCTGACAAAAATATTAATTATAACAGTCTTTAAAACATTTTACATAGATAATAATATAATTTTAAAAATAGAGAAGTGTACTTCTCTCGTCATTGTTTATAGTATACATGATATCATTGTTTATAGTATACAATGAATTTATTTTTATTTTTGAATCCTTGGAAAGTGTAAAAATCAATTGACAACTAAGAATGCACCCTTCGAATTTCCTTCGAATTTTCTTCGAATATTTTGAAAATACTAAAACTTAGTTTTCAAACTTATTACTAAATAGAAAATGATTAAATAATGAAAGTATAGGTATAACTTGATACTTGTTTATAAAATATTTTAATTTGAAAAACGTCAAAAGAACCTAACTCTGCAATTTTAATGTCTTCAGATAAAACAATTTAATTAATTAAGGTTAACAGACAATTTTACGAACCAAATTTCAATAACCTCACCTTTATTTATATTTTACACAACGTATAGCGTTTGCCAAAATAAAGTAATTAATTATTTTCAATTGTTTTTACCACTAACAATACTGGCATAGTAACAAATAACACCACCACCCACCAATACAACCAATACCTCTTACTTGCTCTCATCTAATTAAAAGTCTCAAAAATGTACATGGCGACTTCTAAAAAACCAAAAAACCCTTTTTTTTGTAATTTAATGTAACACCAGAACCTCGAAAGTTAACCAAAATACTTCCAATTGGTCTTAACTTTTTTATATGAGTGTCACCTGATCGTCCCATAGCTGTAGTCAAAAAACCTAATGGCCATTTTTGCCCAAATGACCAATTTTTAAATTGCTTCCAAAATTATAATTTTTGATAAAAATGGGATCTGTCAAAAACTTTCTGCAAGCTTCAAGTTCCCAAACATTTTTTACTTGTCTCTTTTCATTGAATTATTTCCCAGATATCACTTTTGAAAGATAATGATTAACCTCGTTCTTCCCAGCACTCCGAATCCGTTGAGCGATTAACAAAAAATTATTAATTTAACTATTAAATTATGTTAAAAATATTTTCTTTATTCATTAAATTAATTTTCCTAATATTATTCGCAAGTTTAATGATAAGAATCTTTTTATTTTACTAATTTACATTTTATATATTATTGTTTTTTAATCGCGTAGTACTTCTGCAGAAAGAATAAATTTAAGATATAACTTTAAACTAGTATGTGTTTTATTTATTAAACAAAAAGAAATATATTTTATTAAATGATGTTTATGCATTTATTTATGAAAAAAAATTGTTTAAAAAAAATAAACTAATAGAAAATAAATAAATAATTTACCATAAACTAAAGAATAATACAAATAATATTATTAAAGTTTGTGCTTTTAGTAATCGCTGTATATAATAAACAAACAATATGCCGTCCCGTCTGCTAAAACTGCGTTATAAAATTTTCTTCGTTTAATTACGCGAAATTTCTCACGTATACCTCCCCGAATAGAATATGAAGTATGGGCTGATCCGGCCCAGATACGGCCCTGATCTGGGCCGGATCAGCCCATACTTCAGATTCTATTCGGGTCATATTCGGAAAGTACCAATAAATTCTTTAAGCTTTCAACTTTTAATTTATTGCTATCTCCATTGGCAATTTCGCGATTTGGTAGCAAAAATTATTAACTTCCGGAATTTTCTCCATTAGACTAATGTAATATTTATTTATCTTTGTACCCTGATATCTCAAAATTTTGCACGACTATCGACTATGAGACCCATACCATTAGATTCCTGAGAATTTTCTCTAGCTAACTGTATATACCTTTATTCGGAATTTTCCTGGGAAGAACGACCTTAAAATTGATTTTTTTTAAAAACCCTAAAATTGGGACTCTGACTTTAAATTATCATATCCTATTAACAAATAATTGAAAAGAGACGAATAAAAAATTTTTGGAAACTTGAAGCTTTTAGAAAATTTTTAAGGCCTATAAGAAACACTTGCATGAAAAAATAGAATTTAGGCAGAAATTTAAACAAATTAAAAAATTGTTCATTTTTGGACTTTTGTAAGCTCTTCTAAAAAAAGTTTATAGGAATGTGTACGATTTTAAAAACGATTTCATGAATTTCCTGGACCATAGTAAAGACCATTCCAAGAAAGAAACCCAAAGTGTCAAAACTTTCAGGTTATCAAGTATTCAATTAACCCACCGTGGGTAAAAGTTTTTATTTTTAACAAATAAATTATGTTTTTATGCCATAAAATAAAGAAAATAAATGAAAATTATTAAAAAATATATATTCTGATTTATTTTTTTCAACTTTTTACTAAATTTACCTTCATTCAAAATTTTTTCCAAAAAAATTACGGTTAATCTCAATTTTGGTAAAAATTGAAAATTAGACGTTGCTTCTGGCCGAAAAACGGATTCCAATCTTATCCAAGGTAAAAAATTCTATGTTCGCTGGTAATTTATCATTTTAATAGTATAAAATATAGAAAACCGATGTGGGGTAAACTTTCCGTTCAGTTTTAAAATTTAACAAAAGTTTACCCTTCTCAGGGCTTTATTTTTTTAGAAATCAACACACACTTCAAGTTGTATTATGCATTAACATCAACAAGTCAAAAATCAGGAAAATTTTAATAATAAAAAACGAAACTGCAAAAAAAAATGTTTGCTCATTTATAAATTTCAAACGCCCTTAAAAAATTATACATATGCATTATTTTGCTCTAAACATAAATATCAAACGCTCTAATTAATTTTGTAGATACATTGAACGGAGCTTAGTGCAAATTAATAAAGTCAATGTAAAGTCACCAATGTCCTATTTGTAAAAAAAAGTTGATAAAACCTAATTGAAGATGAACATAAAGACAAGATAATAATCGTACGAGAATTGCCCTTTCTCTATAGCGACTATGAATCACTGTTCAGACACCGGGCGGCAAGCTCATCGAGGAAAAAAAAATAAGGATGATGATCGTACTCTGATAGGGCCAGCTGATGTTTTTAAAAGCATCTGCTACGCTTGTAGTACATAAACTACAGATAAATATATTATTAAACTAAATGCCAGATGATATAGCTAGTATATTTATATACAACATTACATATTTACATGCAATGACGTTTTCAAAATTTATTTTATGTTTTACGATTACGTAGAACAACATCAGTGGTGATATAATATATACATAATATTCAATTCATTCCTAATATAAATATTAATTTTTATTTTACATAATCTTTATTTATATAATATATGAATATATTTTATGAATAAAATCGTCCTTAGCTTTCCTACAGTTTTTAGAAAATTATTAAACGCAAAAAAGGAATTATTAATTACAGATACACTTCAGTTATCAACAATTTTAAAGCTCTGTTTTTCATAATTCTACCTCTCAGAATTTTTCCGTTGGTTTACGAGAGGTTTCAAAAATCTCAGCTTTCTAGGTTTCAAACTATGTCCAATAAAACTTTATATCAAGTAGTCATTTTTTAAAGAAATCTCTGATAAACATGAGTGGGTAAAGAATCAAACGAGTTTCGAACTGGTAGGTTGTGTCTTCAATAAGCTCTCATGCAGTCTTTTATTCCTAAGGTTCGAATCTCGATTTTGGCATTTATTTTTTAATGCAATTTTTTTTCCTTCTCAGGGCCCTTAGGAAATTTTCGGTAGAATTTGATTCCCGGGTCTAAAAGTTTATTTGAATTGCGTACACGCAAAAATTTATAAAATACGTCTTTTTTTAACCGATTTCTCAAAGAAGAAGTGAGTGAAAAATCTTAAAATTTAAAGTTTTTGATGAAAAAGAAGAACCGAAGGGCTATTGAACTTTAAGAGATCTATAGATGAAAAAATAGCTGCTTTTAAAAACGCAACGAATGCAGACTACATTCAAAAGTCAAATACCATATTTTATCCTTTGATTTAAAACATGTTTTTTCAGGGTTAGAAAATAGGGTTTTGCCCTAGATATGTAATAGCTATTTATTAAACAAGGGATGAAATATTGGTTTTGGCTTTGCATGCAGTTGTATACACGAGCGAGTGCAGACAGCATGCAAAAGTCGAACCCCATATTTTTTCCCGTGTTCTAAAACATAGTTTTACATATAATGGGCGAAAAAGCCGTCTCCCTAGGGCAGAAAATAGGCTTTTTTGCCCTAGATATGAAATAGTACATTTTTAAGTACATTTTTAACCAAGGGAGCAAAAAAAAAGAATAGCCCAGATCGCACGTTAATTAGCATCCGAGGCGAAGCCGAGGATGGTAAACTGCGATCTGGGGTATTTTTTTTTTGTTCCCATGGACAAAACGAAATTTTTCTTTCTCAGTGGGGTGAAAACGCGTTTTTTTCGATCTCGTTGCGGGGCGAAAAAAGTGTTTTCGGCCCGCTAGGAAGAAAAGGTATTTTTCTATGAAATTAAAACAAAAAATGTGTTTATTTACTTGTTTTCATAGGAAAATATAAGTCTTAATTACTATGAAGTAAAATAATTTTGGACAGTTTAGCCAAATTCTTTTCCCATCTATATTTTTAAAAATTTTTTTATTTGATTGAAATATCAATTAAATATTCAATTATTTTAACGAAGTATGCGGAATATAAGTATTCAAAATAAACATTTATGCTGATTAGATTATGCATGCAAAATATATGACTATATCTAACATTTGGTATACTAAAAGGTTCATACATACATACACGAAATGTGTATCCATAAATTTATTCCAAATGCTATATCAGCTATTTTCATATATACTCATAATATTCTAAATAAAACGTATGAATTTTTAAAACTGCTAGAATCTAGAAAGATATTTGTCTATTTCCATTAACAATAACTTGCGTATTAAATTTGCATAGAATTTATGGACTTAAAATAAAGAAAATCATTTTTAGTTAGAGAAAAAGGTGGTGTGAAGACCGACGGATACGCGGAAAAAAAATTTGTATAACAATCTCAAAAATAAGAAAAATCAGCAAAGCTCGCTCGCATTCAAATATATATTTCAATCTATTGATAAAATGAATAAAAAAAATTTAGCACACAACATTGAAAAACTTGGAGAGAAAAAAGTATAGTCAATAAAAAAAGAATAACAATGTACATGGAAGAAAAAAAAAATAAACATGCATATTAGGCTGGCAGTTACTATTTTAAAAAATTGCTTGAATTTTCGATTACCGGGTGAAAGAAGTTGCCAATTGCAAAAAAAAAATAATATTCCAAAAATTATAGCTCATTTAATTACTCTTTAGTCTTGCCACCAATTACATGGGCTCTTATATATGGAGAAAATTTTTGGTTTTGTAAGAGCCCATATATTTGATGGCAAGACTAAGGAGTAATTAAATGAGCTACAATTTTTGGATTCTTATTTTTTTTTGCAATTGGCAACTTTTTTTCAGCAACTAATCGAAAATCCAAGCGATTATTTAAAATAACTGCCAGGCTAATGTATACGTATAAATTTAAAGATACGTAGAGGAGTAATAGTATAACGAGAGGAGTCTGGAATATGTGCGTGTAGGGACGGAGAATCATGAGCGAGGGTGTATTCGGCCGGAGAGAGTCCATTAGCAGATTACGTGAATACCCAGCCGTTTTCGCTCATTCACTCCGGTGCGATATTTTCCTCGCCCTCGTATACACTTTCTATCTCACTTTGAATTTTGCGCCCCTTTTTTACTTTAAATATATGTATATATATTTATTTTTTATAAATACATTTCTGTTAGTGTTGGATATTAAATTTGCGGACTGTATTTTTATAATTAATTAAAATAAATAATTAATAATTTTATAAATAATTAATTTAAATAATAATGAGTTGGTGATGTAAAAATAAATAACTAATTAATTTAGTAGCACAAAAAAACTATAACTTTATTTAATAAAATGTGACTACTAAGATAGTTGTCCTAAGACTGCAGGCGCTGTGCGCTGCTTGACAAGGCACGCGCTTACGTATACACACACGCATGCATATATATAATTATTATTATAAAATATTATAAGTATTGTAGTATATTCTTTAACATTCTCCCCCCTTTTAATTTATTTGCAAAGAAAAATAAATTAACAATTAAAAAATTTATTAGTTTATGTACATATTTAAAATTTAACCCATATTTTAGCAAAAAAATATAAATAAATTATTTAACACATTTTACAAAAGAGTAAATTAATATTCTATACATTTTGCATTTAAACAATTTTTTACGTAAATTTATAATTTAAAATTTTCACACATACATTCATTCATCCAAATTTTATACTAATAATTTATATTAAATACATTTTAAAAAGAAAAAATTTTATAATTTTAATACATTAGAAATTTTTATACCTTTTTATAAATAAATTACCTATATTTTTTGAAAGTAAAATTAGTTTGTTTATGGCTCTAGTTAATTCAGTTGCAACGGTTTTTAACTTAACAACTCTGACTAAACCGTCATTCCCTGGGCAAATTTCCATAACCTTTGCAAAAGGCCATTTAGCAGGTAGGAGATTATTGTCAAAAATCAGTACAATATCTCCTTACTTTAAATTATTTTGAGCAGAATTCCATTTATTTCGAGTTTGCAAGGCCAACAAATATTCATGCAACCACTTATTCCACCATTGTTACAAAAAATATTGAACTTTTCGCCAAATCAATAATGGGGGTTTTGAATTTAAGTAATTAGGTTCAGGCAAAACATGAGCCGGTTTTTTTTTGATTTTGCAATTAACTGAAAAGGAGACAATATCTCTAGGTCACTAATATCATCATTTAATGGCATTAGAGGACACGAATTCAAACAGGCTTCTACCTGTTTTAATAGAGTATAAAAATGACTAAACGTAAGGATTTGTTCCCCAAATACCTTTTTTAAATGAAGTATACTTCATTTAGCCGATTTAACGGCGGCTTCTCATATGCCACCAAAATTTGGAGCAGAGGGCTAAATGAAATACAATTTTACATTCTCAAATTTTAAATTGTTTCTTTTAAATTTTCCGAACCTTTTACAAATAGATTAGAAATTTCTTTTGAAGCTCCAACGAAAGTTGTACCGCTATCGCTATAAATTTCTCGACATTCACCCCTAACTGAGATAAATCGCCTAAAATCGGCCAAAAAATCTGAACTATTGTAAGTTTCCACTAATTCTATATGTACAACTTTGGTAACAAGAAAATTTATCCGTTTTTATACCTCTAAATTTTGAAGCTTTGATTTTAAAAGGTCCAGCATAGTTGATCTTTAATAGGTGAAAGCATCAATGCTTGTATTAAATCTAACAGCTGGTAAGTTACCCAATTTTTGATACAGAGTACTTTCCCTATATCTGATGCATGTCGTACAATTTCTTATAACCTTTTTGACTAAATTGCGACCATTAACAATCCAATATTGTTGTCTTATAGTGGAAACTGTAAGTTTAATACCTATAGTAGGATAGTTTGAATACAATAAACATAACGAGTAATCAATAAGGACAAATTTGATTTTTAAGGAAGTATAAAAAGATGCATTTCAAATAATATAATTTTTGTTAATAACTAGCGATGTAAACATGTCCCTAAAGTTTTCCCATTCCGTAAAACTACCATTACATTTTGGTATAGGGATTCTTTCTAATTTTTTCAAATTATTATCGATAGCAGAACGTGAAAGTCTATGTGAATTATCATTTTGAGAGTTATGAGTAGCTATAATTTCATTAAACTGACATTTATTTTTTAAATAATTTTGCTAACTGAACCAAAGGTATTATTTTTCATATAATGAGTTTTATCAGAATTACTTATATTTTAAATTTTATAATGATTTTACTCAAAATAAAACCACATGTCGTCCAAATTTTCCAAGCGGGTGGAAGCATTGTAAATGCTTTCGTTACCATCTTGAAGAATATTGGTATAAGAATTTATAATACGTTGCGAAATAGAATTTTGCTCCAAAATTAAATTTTTTGCCATTATTAACTAAAGTATACTTATATACAAAAACTTATAATAAAAACTTATGATAACAAAAACTTATAATACAAAAAGGAGTTTTTTTTGGTATAGAATATTCTAATGAAACATATAAACAACTATACTTGCACAAAGTAACTAAGCGAAATAACTAAATGCGCAAAATAACAGGGTAATAATTTTATAATAATAAGATATGCAAATTTTCAAAGAAAAAACATTAATGAGATATGTTGCACAAACTGAACTAGTCAAATAATTATGCTGTAAATATTCATACTTGGTATTCCAATCCAATGGGAAAAAACTATATATAATTCTTAGAAAGCGAGTTCCTTAGTTTATATAATTTTGGTTTAATTAATACTAGGTTCATAAAAGTGTGTTTTAATTCATCTAATTCAACTAAGATGTTTTTTTAAAAACAGAAGTTTTATAAAATTTATATACTCTTGGAGGTTTTAAAATAATATTACAATAAGCAGATGTGACAAAAAATTTTTTTAGTAGTGGGGGTTTTTAGATTTCCTTTCTTTTATAATAGTCTAATGCGTGATTTCGTCAAAGTAAGTTCTCACATTTTTTACATAATTTATTATTTAAAAATTTTTTTTGTTTTTTGTTTTATACAAAAATTATTATTCATGGGTATCTACGAAAAGGAATAGTGTACGTACCAACGAGCCTCACGCTTATAGCCAGAGGAGAAATATCCAAACAATTGTTAGCTCCATTTATCAATTAAATTATTCAGATCTTATCAGAATTATTGAAAACTGTGCTTACATTTCAATGTTCAAGAGTTCCCATGAGGATAAAACCAAAAAAAATTGCAACTCAAGCCATTCTAATAACTATGCATCAAATAGACATTTTAACTAACAAACAATTAGTAAAATACTAAAAAATGCGTGATTACTTTGATAATTATATAGATATAAAATTGTAAAATCTTCATACTCCAAAAACCGATTTAAGACTATACTATCAAGAAAAAATTTACAATATCGAAAATGTTGAAGAAACATTTACATTCGCATTAGGTAAATTTAAACACCGAAACCAACAGCAAAAATTGGTTACCCTTTAAAGAATCATTTTCAGAAATTTATGTTAAAACTGAGTTACCAGAGAAAAGTTCTTACACGAAGCTTTGTTTGGTAAGCCAGCTAAAATAATTGCTAATGAATTAGTTTCAGCTCCTGGAGAATTTCTAACAAAAGCATGGCAGTAATTGCTTCGTTATTACGATAATAATAAAAATATTATTTACAGTTATTCTAATTATTTCTTTAGCTTACAAGGTGATACTAACCAATCTTTAGATTAGCTTTACCGTGTTTATAATGACATAATGTACAAATTGACTACTCTAAAGTCTTTAGAAGTTTAAGTTTTACAAGCTGATTTTAAAATAGTTTCATTGACAGTTAATCTTCATGATCCTGTAATTCAGAAGGACTGGGAAATTTATCAAGGTAAAAAAATCTATCCCAATGATGTTAAAAATTAAGGAGAACAAACAAGCATTGGAGATATTAATGCCAGAATCAAGACCAATTAAAGAGCGTGGAATTCATATCAGGCCAACGATGAAAATTTAAAAAATTTTCGCACTCCTTTAACTGAGACAAAATTGTATTACCAAGAAGAATATTACAATACCAATACCGTTAAAAGAAATATACATACTCGTATTAGGTTCATTTTCTGAACTTATAAATATAATAAATTCAACACAGAAACCAACAGAAAATCGAGTGTCTCCATCAAGAAGCATTGCTAAAACACAAAAACCGCGTAATATACATACAGCTTCTCTACCGAAAATCTATCCTAATTATGTTAAAAATTACGGAGATCAGACCAACATTGGAGATATAAATGCCAGAATCGAGACCTACAAAAGAGCGTGGAATTAATATCAGACCAACGATAAACAATTAAAAAATCTTCGTACTCTTTTAACTCATATAAATCTGTATTACAAGACGAACATTACTGGACTCAAATTTGCATTGAAAACAAGTAGTAAAACAAGTGTAGCGAGGGCTACATATCAAGACAATGATACAGTATTAAAAAATCTTCGGACTCCCCAAACTGAATTAAAATTATATTATAAAGAAGACATTTACCACATCGATGTCGTGGAAGAAGTTTATACTATGGGTTTAGGAAAATTCTACCAACTCATAGATGCAATAAATTCTTCAGCGAATCGGGAATTACCATCTAGAAGAATTAGTAAAGCTAATAGTATAGATAGCATCTGTACCTAAATTAAGTGGAGAATACAAAAAGTGGGATGAATTTAAATTTAGATTTTTAGATTTAATAGAAAATGCTTGTATTTGAGACGTGAAAGCCAGAATAGAGACCTACAAGAAACCGTATGCTACATATCAAGACAATGATACAGAATTAAAAAATCTGCGGGCTCCCCAAACTAAATTAATATTATATTATAAAGAAGACATTTAGCAAATCGTTGCCGTGGAAGAAGTTTATACTATGGGTTTAGGAAAATTTTAGCAAACTCATAGATGTAATAAATTCTTCAGCAAATCGGGAATCACAATCTGGAAGTATTAGTAAAGCTAATAGTATAGATCCAGCATCTGTACCTAAATTCAGTGGAGAGTACAAAAAGTGGGATGAATTTAAATTCAGATTTTTAGATTTAATATTATTTTATTGTTTAAAATTTTTGAAAATCTTTTGGAATATTTAGGTATATATTTTAGGAAAAATCTAGGAAAATCAGAGTCCTAGTTTAGTAGTTTTAAGTAATAATTTTAAATGTGAATTTTAGTTTAAGAATTATTCCATTTTATATTTAATATTAAGTTTTAATTTCAATATTATAAAAATTTTATTAATAATTTCTGTTAACAATTTTTGTGCTGTCCAGTGCCTACTTAAGTCACTGTTACTTTTACTCTAATAATTAAAAGTATAACTTTCAGGAGTGGGAAAATAGCTTAACCCCACTTCTGTTATGCGAACGTCTGAGATTGGTCATCTCTTAAATATCCTCACCAAAATTCCCTTTCTACTCAAACCCTCCAAAGTTGTCGTAGTGGGAATAAAATTAGGGTATATAAGGCGATGAGCTAGCCTCAGGAGCATACAGTATATTTTTGGCTTTCAACATATAAACTTTAAATATTACAATTGAAGTTTAAGTTTTAATTCAATTTTGTTTTGGTTAATAATTTTTTTCTTAACTTTGAACAAATTTAATTTACAGTTAACATTTTAGTTTATTAAATCCAATTTAATTTACTGGTTATCGTTAAACAATTTTGGCTTTCGTTAAAATTCAATTAACGTATTAAGTTAAACTTGTTACGTATCGTTAAAGTAAAAATAAAATAATTTTTTTTTTGAATATAAGTACAATTAATTTTAAATTTTATTAATTTTACTAAATTCCAAGTTTAATTATTGAGTAAACTTAAATATAAGGTTAAGTTAAGCTTGAAAATTATCTTTAAAATTTTGTCAAATTAATACAGAATTAACTTAAATGTAATAATCTTTATTGAAGGCTATCATTAAAATTTATAATAAATTTTATTTATCGTCAAATTAAATAGAATATTTTAAATTAAAAGTGCCGTTAAATTTTTTTTTGGGTATCGTTAAAATTCTTTAAGTTAATAAATAAATAAAATTTATTTTAAGGTTATCGTTACTAATTGAAAATTTGTTTAAGACAAACATTTAATTTATTTAAAATTTATTTTGGTTATCGATAAAATTTTATTAAGCTACCCAGGAGAAAATTTTATGCGGTTAATTATGTGGTTTATTATGTGGTTAATTATGTGGTGAATTACGTGGTTATCTGATCAAACGTTATTTTTTTTAAAAATAGGTTAATTACTTGATATACCCTCTCAACATGAAAATACCGAAATTTCGGGAGTAAAATACCAAGGAGGCTGTTTCTTAAATTGTAATGCAGAAATGAGCCTCATTGGTATTTTATAAATAAGAAATGAACTAAATCAGTATTTACAAAATACGAAACGTAGTCGTTAGTAATTTCAAATCTACCAACGAGCTACATTCCAACTTTCCGATAAAATGAGCTACTGTAAAGTATTTTATAAACTACCTTTAACCTCATTGCGATATTTAAAATCAGATATATACTCAGTTGCGTTTTTGAAACTACCACTGAGCTGAATATTATTTTTCCAATTTAAGAAAATAGTCATCAGTAGTTTATAAAATACTATACGATGTGCCTAAACCGAATAAAATTAATTTCCCGCACTCAGCGGTTTTCGGGTTGAAAAAAAATAATTTTTCAATGAAAACTTTCATTTTTCCCGTTAAAAATTAATTAATTTTTCCAAGATGGCGGGTCAAAAAATAGTAAAATAAAATTATTTATAATTACTGGAGAATTTTCAATGTTAAAAAAAATAAACATTTGGTGAAAAATATTCATACCTTCACCTCAAGATATTTTCCGATTTTCCAAAATGGCGACTAAAAAATATAACATTTTTAACTTTATATAAACAGTAGGGGGTTTTTCAATGTTGGAATATACGAATTTTAGATGGAAAATAAACAATTTTTCAGCATAAATATTTTCCGATTTTCCAAGATGGCGGGCTAAAAAAATAGCAGAATAAACTTTATACTCTACAGGGGGGTTTTCCCGATTAAATAATACGAATTTTAGGTGAAAAAAAAATAAATCTTTTAACCTAAAATATTTTCCGAATTTCCAAGATGGCGGATTAGAACACATAACAAAATTAAATTTCACCACTACTGAAGGGTTTTTGATGACAAGAAAATCGAAAATTAGGTAGAAAATATTGAATTTTTTAGGTCAAGTTTTACACCAACATAACAATAGGATAACTATTATACCCACAAAAAACGACATAACAAGCCTTAAACCTAACATAACCTAAGAAAATGATCTCTTATAGAAAAAAGACACCACAAGACTTAATCATAAAATAAGTTAAGGAAGTTTTCTTTTGTAAAAAAATGACTCGTCAAGCATTAAACTAACGTAACCTAAGGAAGTGGCACATAATAAGAAAAACAACACGTTAACCCGTACACTAGCGTAACCTAAGGAAATAGGCTATAATAAATTAACGTCATCTCAAGCCTTACAGTAGCGTAACCTAAGGAAGTAGGCTATAATTAAATAACGTTACGTCAAGCCTTACAGTAGCGTAACCTAAGGAAGTAGGCTATAATAAAATAACGTCACGTCAAACCTTACAGTAGCGTAACCTAAGGAAGTAGGCTATAATAAAATAACGTCACGTGTAAGCTTACAGTAGCGTAACCTAAGGAAGTTGGCTATAATAAAATAACATCACCTCAAGCCTTACAGTAGCGTAACCTAAGGAAGTTTGTTATAATAAAATAACAGCACGTCAAGCCTTACACTAGCGTAACCTAAGGAAGTAGACTATAATAAAATAGCGACAAGACAAGCCTTACGCTAACACAGCGTAAAATTTTGAGCCAAAAATTTTCAAATAAATAGATATCAGTTTTTTTTTTGTGACAAAAATGTCAACAAAAAATTTTCACATTATTAATTTTCAGATACAAGAAATCTATTAAAACCGGTTTTTCTAAAATTATTACTTTTATTGAAAAAAATTAGGTACTACGTCCAAAAATAATAAAAGTTTAGCTATTTTTTATTCTTAGCTATTTTTACCCAAGTTTGAGGTCCATGTCTTGGATTAAAAAAATACTTATTTGGCAGCTGTTTTTCCAATTTTGATTTCGAATTCTCAACCACCCGTTTGCTTTTTATTTTCTGGACTAAAGGAAAAACTAGAGGAAACTTTAAAGGACAAATTTCTCAAAAGCGTCACTTTATTTTTTTTTTAATTTTTTTTACATGTTTTTTCCCATACTTTTCATGCTGCTTAACTCATTTTTTGACATATTTAACTTTTAAGTACTTAAAAATAAATTTTAGGCTCAAAAAAATTATTTTGAAAATTGTTCATTTTCTGCATTTTCCAATTTTCTCACTTTTCATGATAGAAAATGTAAAAACTAACTCGTTTTTCGGATTCCTCGGCAAATTTTACATTGAAAACCTTCCTAGGTAAAATTTTAGAGGCCTAAGTGATGCTATAAAAAAAAGATAATCAAAGTAACGTGCTAAAATTCAATATAATTAAACATAATTAAATTCTGCTATTTTTTTATTCTGTTTATTTTTTGCTTAAGATATCGTTATTTTATTATAGCGTACTTCTAAAATTACGCTAGTGTAAGGCTTGACGTGACGTTATTTTATTATAACCTACTTCCTTAGGTTAAGCTACTGTAAGGCTTGACGTGACGTTATTTTATTATAGCCTACTTCCTTAGGTTAAGCTACTGTAAGGCTTGACGTGACGTTATTTTATTATAGCCTACTTCCTTAGGTTACGCTACTGAAAGGCTTGACGTGGCGTTATTTTATTATAACCTACTTCCTTAGGTTACGCTACTGTAAGGCTTGACGTGTTGTTATTTTATTATAACAAACTTCCTTAGGTTACGCTACTGTAAGGCTTGAGGTGATGTTATTTTATTATAGCCTACTTCCTTAGGTTACGCTACTGTAAGGCTTGAGGTGATGTTATTTTATTATAGCCTACTTCCTTAGGTTACGCTACTGTAAGGCTTGACGTGGCGTTATTTTATTATAACCTACTTCCTTAGATTACACTACTGTAAGGCTTGACATGTCGTTATTTTATTATAGCCTACTTCCTTAGGTTACGCTACTGTAAGGTTTGACGTGACGTTATTTTATTATAGCCTACTTCCTTAGGTTACGCTACTGTAAGGCTTGACGTGGCGTTATTTTTTTATAACCTACTTCCTTAGGTTACGCTACTGTAAGGCTTGACGTGACGTTATTTAATTATAGCCTACTTCCTTAGGTTACGCTTCTGTAAGGCTTGACGTGGCGTTATTTTATTATAACCTACTTTCTTAGGTTACGCTACTGTAAGGCTTGACGTAACGTTATTTAATTATAGCCTACATCCTTAGGTTACGCTACTGTAAGGCTTGACGTGGCGTTATTTTATTATTTCCTACTTCCTTAGGTTACGCTACTGTAAGGTTTGACGTGACGTTATTTTATTATAGCCTACTTCCTTAGGTTACGCTACTGTAAGGCTTGACGTGGCGTTATTTTATTATAACCTACTTCCTTAGGTTACGCTACTGTAAGGCTTGACGTGACGTTATTTAATTATAGCCTACTTCCTTAGGTTACGCTACTGTAAGGCTTGACGTGGCGTTATTTTATTATAACCTACTTCCTTAGGTTACGCTACTGTAAGGCTTGACGTAACGTTATTTAATTATAGCCTACTTCCTTAGGTTACGCTACTGTAAGGCTTGAGGTGACGTTAATTTATTATAGCCTATTTCCTTAGGTTACGCTAGTGTACGGGTTAACGTGTTGTGTATCTTATTATTACAAAAGTATCATTTTTTTACAAAAGAAAACTTCCTTAACTTATTTTATGATTAAGTCTTGTGGTGTCTTTTTTCTATAAGAGATCATTTTCTTAGGTTATGTTAGGTTTAAGGCTTGTTATGTCGTTTTCTGTGGGTATAATAGTTATCCTATTGTTATGTTGGTGTAAAACTTGACCTAAAAAATACAATATTTTCTACCTAATTTTCGATTTTCTTGTCATCAAAAACCCTTCAGTAGTGGTGAAATTTAATTATGTTATGTGTTCTAATCCGCCATCTTGGAAATTCGGAAAATATTTTAGGTTAAAAGATTTATTTTTTTTTTCACCTAAAATTCGTATTATTTAATCGTGAAAACCCCCCTGTAGAGTATAAAGTTTATTCTGCTATTTTTTTAGCCCGCCATCTTGGAAAATCGGAAAATATTTATGCTGAAAAATTGATTATTTTCCATCTAAAATTCGTATATTTCAACATCGAAAAATCCCCTACTGTTTATATACAGTTAAAAATGTTATATTTTTTAGTCGCCATTTTGGAAAATCGGAAAATATCTTGAGGTGAAGGTATGAATATTTTCCACCAAATGTTTATTTTTTTTAACATCGAAAATTCTCCAGTAATTATAAATAATTTTATTTTACTGTTTTTTGACCCGCCATCTTGGAAAAATTAATTAATTTTTAACGGGAAAAATGAAAGTTTTCATTGAAAAATTATTTTTTTTCAACCCGAAAACCGCTGAGTGCGGGAAATTAATTTTATTCGGTTTAGGCACATCGAATAGTATTTTATAAACTACTGATGACTATTTTCTTAAATTGGAAAAATAATATTCAGCTCAGTGGTAGTTTCAAAAACGCAACTGAGTATATATCGCATTTTAAATATCGCAATGAGATTAAAGGTAGTTTATAAAATACTTCACAGTAGCTCATTTTATCGAAAAGTTGGAATGTAGCTCGTTGGTAGATTTGAAATTACTAACGGCTACGTTTCGTATTTTGTAAATACTGATTTAGTTCATTTCTTATTTATAAAATACCAATGAGGCTCATTTCTACATTACAATTTAAGAAACAGCCTCCTTGGTATTTTACTCCCGAAATTTCGGTATTTTCATGTTGAGAGGGTACACAGTTTCCGGCGATCGCTAAGTTCAAATCTGAAGTCAGATTTTCGATATTGGCAGTTGGCAGCTGTCAATTATCTGTAAAATCAGTTTCATTTTTTAGAAATCTTAAATTTATTCTCAATTAATATGTTTTTTGGGTCTCTGAGTTTAAATATGAAGTCAGATTTACAATATCGATGGGTTTTGACAGTTGACAGCAGTCAATTAGCTGTCAAACCGCTTTAATTTGTTAAAAATCTTGAATTCATCCTAATTCTTTGTTTTTTGGTTTACTTATTATAGTTTTTAACAAATTAAAGCGGCTGGACAGCTAATTGACAGCTGTCAACTGTCAAAACCATCAATATCGTAAATCTGACTTCATATTTAAACTCAGAGACCCAAATAACATATCCATATAGTTTTTCATATGGAAAACCATATGAATTTTCCTATGAATCTCCATATGAATATTGCACAAGAAAAACAAATGGTAAATCATATGAAAAACCATAGAAAAAAATCATTTGCAATGCAAATTTAACTTAGAAAAAAGTAATTTGATTATTATCTTTGATGCTGTTGGACTATAATTTATTATATTATTTTACTTAGCTTCGAAAAAATCGTAAAAAATTCAAAAAGTTATATTTTTATAAAGACGTGAAACAATAATTAATAATATCATATGACTTATATTTTTTCTGGCGTCTTTAATCCTATTTTAACAAGGAACATGTTTACCTCACTAACAATAAGCTTGAAAATCGAGAGGGGGCATCAGATGGTAACAATAGAAGGGGACATCAAATGGAACTTAGAATAATTTCAATTTGAGTTTAGGGACTTATAATAATATCAATTTCGGAACATAAATAATTCGAGTTTGGGCACTTAAAATAGTTTTGATTTAGGAACTTGGAATAATCCGGGCTAGGGACTAATTTGATTTTCCAAGGTACAATAGGAAGATAGAATGTTTGTAATAAATAAGTAGTCATTTAAGATACTAATAGAAAAATACTAATTTAAAAGTTTTTTACCCTTGATTTTACTTTTTTTTAAATACTACCATTTCGTTGGCCGTCTGGACCGAGTCCAAACACCTTTAAAACATGTTACAAACTTCGTAACATAGAATAATATTTGAATGCTCACACATAAATCATATAATCTCATTATTTAAAACTAAATGATCAGTATAAAAACTAGCTATAAAAAAATTAGATGTTATAAAATCTAGAGACTTATAAGTCTCTAATCCCTAATACTTGATTATCCTAAGCCTGTAAACTAAAATTATTCTAAGATTATAGCAGCAATTTGTTAACAAATGTTATGCCGAGCCCTATTATTTACCATAATAATCAAGCAAATAATGCAGATTCAGAAACAGACTTTTTTCAATAAATTTAGGTAAAATCTTAAATTGACGATAACTTGGCTAAATCGTAAAAAGAAAAGTTTTTTTTTCTACTGGAGTGGTTTTCGCCTGGCAATCAGATTTTTATATCAATTTTTTTTAAATTTTATTTGCTTAAAAAGTTATTTTTAAAATTTAGGGTACCTCCTAGGTACGAAAAACACGGTTTTTGACATAAAAGTGTAAAATCTTTTTGGTATCTATAGCCGATTTCGTGTTCACATTTTTTTCTGCATAAAGAATTTCAAATAGAATTTCAAAATTGTTTTCATGCTACTACTCTATTGCTGCAGTACTATTCTGTCTGACTTTTCTTTTTGAAATGCTAAAGCTTAAGTGATTTTTCCTGATTTACGATTTCGTCAAAATATTTTGTGTTACATCGGCTGGTATAAATTCCAACGACGCATTATGCTTTGAAAAGTCACACGGAGCCTAAACTCTATTCTGGCTAAACGCCGGAAATTTTAAAAACAAAACTCGGTTTTAACGTTATTCCGGGTTTTGAAACTTAGCTCTAAGCGTAAAGAGAAACGAAAACCTGAATCATACTATTTCTATGTTTCAAAACCAGAAAAATGGTTTTTGCTTACTTTTTTATGGCAATAGTTTCTCTAGTATTGACTGCAGCCATTCTATAAAGCAGAGTCGGTAATTTAATTATGTACTTATATAATTATTTTAGAGTTGAACAAATAGCAGAAAACAACAATACAAAACAGCCCAATATAGTAATGATGGATGAAGAAATAGATAATGGCGATCGCAGACCTTTACTACCGTCGTGTATGTTCAAATATTATCAACCATTTTGTATACTTGTAAAAAAATTAATTGAAAAGGAGTATACTAACATCAATGACGTAAGTGAGTTTAAAGAGTTTCTCCTCAGTATATTTGAAGAAAATGATAATATGACAGAAATACAGTGGGTAATTACAGCTATAAAGAAGTCGAATATGGAAATCATCCATCGCTGGATGTTGTAGATTAATAATGTTTTTGCTAAATATTTTTCAAGTGGAGGAAACTTTTGAAAACAACCCAGTAGAACCTGGTGATGTTGTAATTGATGTGTTCCAAGAAGATGTCAACAATGAAGAGCGGAGACCTCTCCTTCCATCTTGTTTTTTCAAATACTTGGAACCCTTCAAGATCCTTGTCAAACGACTAGTGGAAACAGATTTGAACAACATCAATGATGTTGCTGAATTTAGGCAATATCTTTTAAATATTTTTGTAAACGAAGCAAGGACACCAGAAATTATGTGGGTTGTACAATCTATACGTAAAACCAATAAGGATAATTTAAGTCGCTGGATGTTTTTTATAAAGCATCCAGTATTTGCAGAATTCATAAGACAGAAATATTTATTAGCAATTGCTAATAATTTAAGTCTACCAACAATAGAAGAAAAAAGAATATTTTATGGCAATAGTTTCTCTAGTATTGACTGCAGCCATTCTATAAAGCAGAGTCGGTAATTTAATTATGTACTTATATAATTATTTTAGAGTTGAACAAATAGCAGAAAACAACAATACAAAACAGCCCAATATAGTAATCCAGATGATGGATGAAGAAATAGATAATGGCGATCGCAGACCTTTACTACCGTCGTGTATGTTCAAATATTATCAACCATTTTGTATACTTGTAAAAAAATTAATTGAAAAGGAGTATACTAACATCAATGACGTAAGTGAGTTTAAAGAGTTTCTCCTCAGTATATTTGAAGAAAATGATAATATGACAGAAATACAGTGGGTAATTACAGCTATAAAGAAGTCGAATATGGAAATCATCCATCGCTGGATGTTGTTCATAAAAAGTCCAATATTAGGTCAATATATAAGACATAAATATTATTTATTAATTAGTATTAGAATGCTCTCAATATGTTTACGGTGAATTGAACAATCTCAGTTTTCACCGTCGCAAGATTTAGCCTTTCATCCAGTAGTTGACTCCATTCATTGCCTGGTTCAGTTTCTCCTCGGCAGCTTGTACATCTTTGGCCTGGATGACTAGGACCAGATTGTCAGCATATCCGATGGTAATAGTATCCTCCGGCATTGGGAGCCTAAGTACCTGATCGTACATGATGTTCCATAGATCCGGCCCGAGGACCGATCCTTACATAACATAAATAGTATTCTTACATAACTTAAAAAGTAAATTAAAAGTTAAGAATTTAAATAAATTCATAGAAGTTTTTTTTACAGTCATCAAATATAGATCGAATGATCTGGAGAAGCTCAAGTATCTGCATTATTTTATAAAATATCACAGAAACTAGAAACAGATCCAAATCTAAATCAGAAGCAAATATAGTTATTACGAGGAAATTATTCTTCAATTTTATTAATTTCGTAAACGAAATAAAATACAAACGTAAAATACACAAAAGGAAGGGCCTTAAGAAACTTATTGAAAATTTCCAAACATCAGAAGCTTTTCATAATGAAGAGCAATTTAGTAAAATTTTTTTAGAAAATGGCGAATTTATGTATAAACAGTTTAAAAGTAAGTAAAATGGCATAAGGTAAATTAAAATTTTGTTAACATTTAAAACTTGAAAATTTCAAATTAATTATTTCAGATATTGTGAAATTATTTCTGTTTTTAAGAAAAGATATAACTGTAGAGGATATAATACTAATTGAAGAAAATTTTAATGTAGTTCTGGTGACTGCGCTCCTATATTTTAAAAATTATGTATACAGCATTAAATATATAATTCAGTATCAGAAAATCGATCATAACAATGTAAAAACACTAGAAGTGAAAAAAGACGTTAAGCTTGGTACTGTCCACCCAGATAGGTGGATCCAACCACAATTTTCAGATATTATTATGAATTTGAATGCTAAACAAACCCGCGAAATTTGTACATTCTTCAATGTCAAAGGATAAATAAAAAAAGGTAAGATTTTAATTTTTATTTTAAAAATTTTGTTTTTAAAGATTTAACCCTTAGGTGAAGACCCAATGTTACGTATATAAGCGTACACCCGGGTACCCGTGTACCACTAGACTGCCAAAAGAAAAAACGATAATTCGAGATGGGTTTAGGTTATCAGTATCTTCTTTTTTATTTATTGTAGGGTGGGCATTTTCTTGGCACCATAAACTCTAGTTATTTACATGTTTTTTGTTATGTGTAAAATTATTGTTATAAAATTTTTTTAAAAACTTTATTTAATTTTTAATAAAAAGAATGACTTCTCTTTTTATTATTATGTTTATATAAAATTATTATAGGTATTTTTTCATTTTTTATTTATTATGTATCAAATGTATTGATTAATTTTTTGTATATTTTTTTTAGACATTATTGATAAGGCCTATAAACTAAATAGGCGAAACGTCTAATAATAACATCTTTTTTATGACAAACAACTAAATTTGTTTCATTTATGCCCATTATTGGTCAATTAAAATTTAATCCTTTTATAAATATTTGTAAATCATGGGCGATGACAACATTCAAATTAATATTTTAAGAATTTAAATAAATTCATAAAAGTTTTTTTTACAGTTGCAGATTCTAAACATAAAGACATAGAAAAGCTGAAAGTATTAAAACAATTTGTAGATATACATGAGAGAGACAGAGCATACACAAGATCTAATGCAGCATCAAACGTAGCCATGACGCGGCGACTGTTTTTTGATTTTTTAAGGTCGTTAAATCCTGAACAGAAAAAAAAATTAATCACATGAAAATATTCTAAAAAATTAATAAATAATTTTAAAAACACGCTGGAAGTCAATGAACAGAAGCAGTTTGACAAGATATTCGTGAAGTTTCACAGTTATATGTATAGACAAATGAAATGTAAGTAAAATGGCATAAGATAAATTAAAATTTTGTTAACATATTCGTGAAGTTTCACAGTTATATGTATAGACAAATGAAATGTAAGTAAAATGGCATAAGATAAATTAAAATTTTGTTAACATTTAAAACTTAAAAATTTCAAATTAATTATTTCAGATATTGTGAAATTATTTCTGTTTTTGAAAAAAGATTTAACAGTTGAGGATATAACACAAATTGAAGTAAATCTTAATGTAGTCCTAGTGACAGCGCCCCTATATTTCAAGAATTTCGCTAACAGCGTTAAATACATAATTGAATATCAGAGAATCGATGATAATAACGTGAAAATTTTAGAATTGAAAAAGGACGTTAAACTTGGTACTGTCAGGTTCCACCCAGATAGGTGGATCCAACCAGAATTTAAAGATCTAATATTTAATATGAATGAAAAAGAAACCCGGGAAATGTATTTATTTTTTCATGTCAAAGAAAAAAGGTAAGAATTTAATTTTTATTTAAAAAATTTTTTTTTTAAAGATTTAACCCTTAGGTGAAGACCCAATGTTACGTACATAAGCGTACACCCGGGTACCCGTGTACCACTAGACTGCCAAAAGAAAAAACGATAATTCGAGATGGGTTTAGGTTATCAGTATCTTCTTTTTTATTTATTGTAGGGTGGGCATTTTCTTGGCACCATAAACTCTAGTTATTTACATGTTTTTTGTTATGTGTAAAATTATTGTTATAAAATTTTTTTAAAAACTTTTTATTTAATTTTTAATAAAAAGAATGACTTCTCTTTTTATTATTATGTTTATATAAAATTATTATAGGTATTTTTTCATTTTTTATTTATTATGTATCAAATGTATTGATTAATTTTTTGTATATTTTTTTTAGACATTATTGATAAGGCCTATAAACTAAATAGGCGAAACGTCTAATAATAACATCTTTTTTATGACAAACAACTAAATTTGTTTCATTTATGCCCATTATTGGTCAATTAAAATTTAATCCTTTTATAAATATCTGTAAATCATGGGCGATGACAACATTCAAATTAATATTTTAAGAATTTAAATAAATTCATAAAAGTTTTTTTTACAGTTGCAGATTCTAAACATAAAGACATAGAAAAGCTGAAAGTATTAAAACAATTTGTAGATATACATGAGAGAGACAGAGCATACACAAGATCTAATGCAGCATCAAACGTAGCCATGACGCGGCGACTGTTTTTTGATTTTTTAAGGTCGTTAAATCCTGAACAGAAAAAAAAATTAATCACATGAAAATATTCTAAAAAATTAATAAATAATTTTAAAAACACGCTGGAAGTCAATGAACAGAAGCAGTTTGACAAGATATTCGTGAAGTTTCACAGTTATATGTATAGACAAATGAAATGTAAGTAAAATGGCATAAGATAAATTAAAATTTTGTTAACATATTCGTGAAGTTTCACAGTTATATGTATAGACAAATGAAATGTAAGTAAAATGGCATAAGATAAATTAAAATTTTGTTAACATTTAAAACTTAAAAATTTCAAATTAATTATTTCAGATATTGTGAAATTATTTCTGTTTTTGAAAAAAGATTTAACAGTTGAGGATATAACACAAATTGAAGTAAATCTTAATGTAGTCCTAGTGACAGCGCCCCTATATTTCAAGAATTTCGCTAACAGCGTTAAATACATAATTGAATATCAGAGAATCGATGATAATAACGTGAAAATTTTAGAATTGAAAAAGGACGTTAAACTTGGTACTGTCAGGTTCCACCCAGATAGGTGGATCCAACCAGAATTTAAAGATCTAATATTTAATATGAATGAAAAAGAAACCCGGGAAATGTATTTATTTTTTCATGTCAAAGAAAAAAGGTAAGAATTTAATTTTTATTTTAAAAATTTTGTTTTTAAAGATTTAACCCTTAGGTGAAGACCCAATGTTACGTACATAAGCGTACACCCGGGTACCCGTGTACCACTAGACTGCCAAAAGAAAAAACGATAATTCGAGATGGGTTTAGGTTATCAGTATCTTCTTTTTTATTTATTGTAGGGTGGGCATTTTCTTGGCACCATAAACTCTAGTTATTTACATGTTTTTTGTTATGTGTAAAATTATTGTTATAAAATTTTTTTAAAAACTTTTTATTTAATTTTTAATAAAAAGAATGACTTCTCTTTTTATTATTATGTTTATATAAAATTATTATAGGTATTTTTTCATTTTTTATTTATTATGTATCAAATGTATTGATTAATTTTTTGTATATTTTTTTTAGACATTATTGATAAGGCCTATAAACTAAATAGGCGAAACGTCTAATAATAACATCTTTTTTATGACAAACAACTAAATTTGTTTCATTTATGCCCATTATTGGTCAATTAAAATTTAATCCTTTTATAAATATTTGTAAATCATGGGCGATGACAACATTCAAATTAATATTTTAAGAATTTAAATAAATTCATAAAAGTTTTTTTTACAGTTGCAGATTCTAAACATAAAGACATAGAAAAGCTGAAAGTATTAAAACAATTTGTAGATATACATGAGAGAGACAGAGCATACACAAGATCTAATGCAGCATCAAACGTAGCCATGACGCGGCGACTGTTTTTTGATTTTTTAAGGTCGTTAAATCCTGAACAGAAAAAAAAATTAATCACATGAAAATATTCTAAAAAATTAATAAATAATTTTAAAAACACGCTGGAAGTCAATGAACAGAAGCAGTTTGACAAGATATTCGTGAAGTTTCACAGTTATATGTATAGACAAATGAAATGTAAGTAAAATGGCATAAGATAAATTAAAATTTTGTTAACATATTCGTGAAGTTTCACAGTTATATGTATAGACAAATGAAATGTAAGTAAAATGGCATAAGATAAATTAAAATTTTGTTAACATTTAAAACTTAAAAATTTCAAATTAATTATTTCAGATATTGTGAAATTATTTCTGTTTTTGAAAAAAGATTTAACAGTTGAGGATATAACACAAATTGAAGTAAATCTTAATGTAGTCCTAGTGACAGCGCCCCTATATTTCAAGAATTTCGCTAACAGCGTTAAATACATAATTGAATATCAGAGAATCGATGATAATAACGTGAAAATTTTAGAATTGAAAAAGGACGTTAAACTTGGTACTGTCAGGTTCCACCCAGATAGGTGGATCCAACCAGAATTTAAAGATCTAATATTTAATATGAATGAAAAAGAAACCCGGGAAATGTATTTATTTTTTCATGTCAAAGAAAAAAGGTAAGAATTTAATTTTTATTTTAAAAATTTTTTTTTTAAAGATTTAACCCTTAGGTGAAGACCCAATGTTACGTACATAAGCGTACACCCGGGTACCCGTGTACCACTAGACTGCCAAAAGAAAAAACGATAATTCGAGATGGGTTTAGGTTATCAGTATCTTCTTTTTTATTTATTGTAGGGTGGGCATTTTCTTGGCACCATAAACTCTAGTTATTTACATGTTTTTTGTTATGTGTAAAATTATTGTTATAAAATTTTTTTAAAAACTTTTTATTTAATTTTTAATAAAAAGTTTGACTTCTCTTTTTATTATTATGTTTATATAAAATTATTATAGGTATTTTTTCATTTTTTATTTATTATGTATCAAATGTATTGATTAATTTTTTGTATATTTTTTTTAGACATTATTGATAAGGCCTATAAACTAAATAGGCGAAACGTCTAATAATAACATCTTTTTTATGACAAACAACTAAATTTGTTTCATTTATGCCCATTATTGGTCAATTAAAATTTAATCCTTTTATAAATATCTGTAAATCATGGGCGATGACAACATTCAAATTAATATTTTAAGAATTTAAATAAATTCATAAAAGTTTTTTTTACAGTTGCAGATTCTAAACATAAAGACATAGAAAAGCTGAAAGTATTAAAACAATTTGTAGATATACATGAGAGAGACAGAGCATACACAAGATCTAATGCAGCATCAAACGTAGCCATGACGCGGCGACTGTTTTTTGATTTTTTAAGGTCGTTAAATCCTGAACAGAAAAAAAAATTAATCACATGAAAATATTCTAAAAAATAATAAATAATTTTAAAAACACGCTGGAAGTCAATGAACAGAAGCAGTTTGACAAGATATTCGTGAAGTTTCACAGTTATATGTATAGACAAATGAAATGTAAGTAAAATGGCATAAGATAAATTAAAATTTTGTTAACATATTCGTGAAGTTTCACAGTTATATGTATAGACAAATGTAATGTAAGTAAAATGGCATAAGATAAATTAAAATTTTGTTAACATTTAAAACTTAAAAATTTCAAATTAATTATTTTAGATATTGTGAAATTATTTCTGTTTTTGAAAAAAGATTTAACAGTTGAGGATATAACACAAATTGAAGTAAATCTTAATGTAGTCCTAGTGACAGCGCCCCTATATTTCAAGAATTTTGCTAACAGCGTTAAATACATAATTGAATATCAGAGAATCGATGATAATAACGTGAAAATTTTAGAATTGAAAAAGGACGTTAAACTTGGTACTGTCAGGTTCCACCCAGATAGGTGGATCCAACCAGAATTTAAAGATCTAATATTTAATATGAATGAAAAAGAAACCCGGGAAATGTATTTATTTTTTCATGTCAAAGAAAAAAGGTAAGAATTTAATTTTTATTTTAAAAATTTTGTTTTTAAAGATTTAACCCTTAGGTGAAGACCCAATCTTACGTACATAAGCGTACACCCGGGTACCCGTGTACCACTAGACTGCCAAAAGAAAAAACGATAATTCGAGATGGGTTTAGGTTATCAGTATCTTCTTTTTTATTTATTGTAGGGTGGGCATTTTCTTGGCACCATAAACTCTAGTTATTTACATGTTTTTTGTTATGTGTAAAATTATTGTTATAAAATTTTTTTAAAAACTTTTTATTTAATTTTTAATAAAAAGAATGACTTCTCTTTTTATTATTATGTTTATATAAAATTATTATAGGTATTTTTTCATTTTTTATTTATTATGTATCAAATGTATTGATTAATTTTTTGTATATTTTTTTTAGACATTATTGATAAGGCCTATAAACTAAATAGGCGAAACGTCTAATAATAACATCTTTTTTATGACAAACAACTAAATTTGTTTCATTTATGCCCATTATTGGTCAATTAAAATTTAATCCTTTTATAAATATCTGTAAATCATGGGCGATGACAACATTCAAATTAATATTTTAAGAATTTAAATAAATTCATAAAAGTTTTTTTTACAGTTGCAGATTCTAAACATAAAGACATAGAAAAGCTGAAAGTATTAAAACAATTTGTAGATATACATGAGAGAGACAGAGCATACACAAGATCTAATGCAGCATCAAACGTAGCCATGACGCGGCGACTGTTTTTTGATTTTTTAAGGTCGTTAAATCCTGAACAGAAAAAAAAATTAATCACATGAAAATATTCTAAAAAATTAATAAATAATTTAAAAAACACGCTGGAAGTCAATGAACAGAAGCAGTTTGACAAGATATTCGTGAAGTTTCACAGTTATATGTATAGACAAATGAAATGTAAGTAAAATGGCATAAGATAAATTAAAATTTTGTTAACATATTCGTGAAGTTTCACAGTTATATGTATAGACAAATGAAATGTAAGTAAAATGGCATAAGATAAATTAAAATTTTGTTAACATTTAAAACTTAAAAATTTCAAATTAATTATTTTAGATATTGTGAAATTATTTCTGTTTTTGAAAAAAGATTTAACAGTTGAGGATATAACACAAATTGAAGTAAATCTTAATGTAGTCCTAGTGACAGCGCCCCTATATTTCAAGAATTTCGCTAACAGCGTTAAATACATAATTGAATATCAGAGAATCGATGATAATAACGTGAAAATTTTAGAATTGAAAAAGGACGTTAAACTTGGTACTGTCAGGTTCCACCCAGATAGGTGGATCCAACCAGAATTTAAAGATCTAATATTTAATATGAATGAAAAAGAAACCCGGGAAATGTATTTATTTTTTCATGTCAAAGAAAAAAGGTAAGAATTTAATTTTTATTTTAAAAATTTTGTTTTTAAAGATTTAACCCTTAGGTGAAGACCCAATGTTACGTACATAAGCGTACACCCGGGTACCCGTGTACCACTAGACTGCCAAAAGAAAAAACGATAATTCGAGATGGGTTTAGGTTATCAGTATCTTCTTTTTTATTTATTGTAGGGTGGGCATTTTCTTGGCACCATAAACTCTAGTTATTTACATGTTTTTTTTATGTGTAAAATTATTGTTATAAAATTTTTTTAAAAACTTTTTATTTAATTTTTAATAAAAAGAATGACTTCTCTTTTTATTATTATGTTTATATAAAATTATTATAGGTATTTTTTCATTTTTTATTTATTATGTATCAAATGTATTGATTAATTTTTTGTATATTTTTTTTAGACATTATTGATAAGGCCTATAAACTAAATAGGCGAAACGTCTAATAATAACATCTTTTTTATGACAAACAACTAAATTTGTTTCATTTATGCCCATTATTGGTCAATTAAAATTTAATCCTTTTATAAATATTTGTAAATCATGGGCGATGACAACATTCAAATTAATATTTTAAGAATTTAAATAAATTCATAAAAGTTTTTTTTACAGTTGCAGATTCTAAACATAAAGACATAGAAAAGCTGAAAGTATTAAAACAATTTGTAGATATACATGAGAGAGACAGAGCATACAAAAGATCTAATGCAGCATCAAACGTAGCCATGACGCGGCGACTGTTTTTTGATTTTTTAAGGTCGTTAAATCCTGAACAGAAAAAAAAATTAATCTCATGAAAATATTCTAAAAAATTAATAAATAATTTTAAAAACACGCTGGAAGTCAATGAACAGAAGCAGTTTGACAAGATATTCGTGAAGTTTCACAGTTATATGTATAGACAAATGAAATGTAAGTAAAATGGCATAAGATAAATTAAAATTTTGTTAACATATTCATGAAGTTTCACAATTATATGTATAGACAAATGAAATGTAAGTAAAATGGCATAAGATAAATTAAAATTTTGTTAACATTTAAAACTTAAAAATTTCAAATTAATTATTTCAGATATTGTGAAATTATTTCTGTTTTTGAAAAAAGATTTAACAGTTGAGGATATAACACAAATTGAAGTAAATCTTAATGTAGTCCTAGTGACAGCGCCCCTATATTTCAAGAATTTCGCTAACAGCGTTAAATACATAATTGAATATCAGAGAATCGATGATAATAACGTGAAAATTTTAGAATTGAAAAAGGACGTTAAACTTGGTACTGTCAGGTTCAACCCAGATAGGTGGATCCAACCAGAATTTAAAGATCTAATATTTAATATGAATGAAAAAGAAACCCGGGAAATGTATTTATTTTTTCATGTCAAAGAAAAAAGGTAAGAATTTAATTTTTATTTTAAAAATTTTGTTTTTAAAGATTTAACCCTTAGGTGAAGACCCAATGTTACGTACATAAGCGTACACCCGGGTACCCGTGTACCACTAGACTGCCAAAAGAAAAAACGATAATTCGAGATGGGTTTAGGTTATCAGTATCTTCTTTTTTATTTATTGTAGGGTGGGCATTTTCTTGGCACCATAAACTCTAGTTATTTACATGTTTTTTGTTATGTGTAAAATTATTGTTATAAAATTTTTTTAAAAACTTTTTATTTAATTTTTAATAAAAAGTTTGACTTCTCTTTTTATTATTATGTTTATATAAAATTATTATAGGTATTTTTTCATTTTTTATTTATTATGTATCAAATGTATTGATTAATTTTTTGTATATTTTTTTTAGACATTATTGATAAGGCCTATAAACTAAATAGGCGAAACGTCTAATAATAACATCTTTTTTATGACAAACAACTAAATTTGTTTCATTTATGCCCATTATTGGTCAATTAAAATTTAATCCTTATATAAATATCTGTAAATCATGGGCGATGACAACATTCAAATTAATATTTTAAGAATTTAAATAAATTCATAAAAGTTTTTTTTACAGTTGCAGATTCTAAACATAAAGACATAGAAAAGCTGAAAGTATTAAAACAATTTGTAGATATACATGAGAGAGACAGAGCATACACAAGATCTAATGCAGTATCAAACGTAGCCATGACGCGGCGACTGTTTTTTGATTTTTTAAGGTCGTTAAATCCTGAACAGAAAAAAAAATTAATCACATGAAAATATTCTAAAAAATTAATAAATAATTTTAAAAACACGCTGGAAGTCAATGAACAGAAGCAGTTTGACAAGATATTCGTGAAGTTTCACAGTTACATGTATAGACAAATGAAATGTAAGTAAAATGGCATAAGATAAATTAAAATTTTGTTAACATATTCGTGAAGTTTCACAGTTATATGTATAGACAAATGAAATGTAAGTAAAATGGCATAAGATAAATTAAAATTTTGTTAACATTTAAAACTTAAAAATTTCAAATTAATTATTTCAGATATTGTGAAATTATTTCTGTTTTTGAAAAAAGATTTAACAGTTGAGGATATAACACAAATTGAAGTAAATCTTAATGTAGTCCTAGTGACAGCGCCCCTATATTTCAAGAATTTCGCTAACAGCGTTAAATACATAATTGAATATCAGAGAATCGATGATAATAACGTGAAAATTTTAGAATTGAAAAAGGACGTTAAACTTGGTACTGTCAGGTTCCACCCAGATAGGTGGATCCAACCAGAATTTAAAGATCTAATATTTAATATGAATGAAAAAGAAACCCGGGAAATGTATTTATTTTTTCATGTCAAAGAAAAAAGGTAAGAATTTAATTTTTATTTTAAAAATTTTGTTTTTAAAGATTTAACCCTTAGGTGAAGACCCAATGTTACGTACATAAGCGTACACCCGGGTACCCGTGTACCACTAGACTGCCAAAAGAAAAAACGATAATTCGAGATGGGTTTAGGTTATCAGTATCTTCTTTTTTATTTATTGTAGGGTGGGCATTTTCTTGGCACCATAAACTCTAGTTATTTACATGTTTTTTGTTATGTGTAAAATTATTGTTATAAAATTTTTTTAAAAACTTTTTATTTAATTTTTAATAAAAAGTTTGACTTCTCTTTTTATTATTATGTTTATATAAAATTATTATAGGTATTTTTTCATTTTTTATTTATTATGTATCAAATGTATTGATTAATTTTTTGTATATTTTTTTTAGACATTATTGATAAGGCCTATAAACTAAATAGGCGAAACGTCTAATAATAACATCTTTTTTATGACAAACAACTAAATTTGTTTCATTTATGCCCATTATTGGTCAATTAAAATTTAATCCTTTTATAAATATCTGTAAATCATGGGCGATGACAACATTCAAATTAATATTTTAAGAATTTAAATAAATTCATAAAAGTTTTTTTTATAGTTGCAGATTCTAAACATAAAGACATAGAAAAGCTGAAAGTATTAAAACAATTTGTAGATATACATGAGAGAGACAGAGCATACACAAGATCTAATGCAGTATCAAACGTAGCCATGACGCGGCGACTGTTTTTTGATTTTTTAAGGTCGTTAAATCCTGAACAGAAAAAAAAATTAATCACATGAAAATATTCTAAAAAATTAATAAATAATTTTAAAAACACGCTGGAAGTCAATGAACAGAAGCAGTTTGACAAGATATTCGTGAAGTTTCACAGTTACATGTATAGACAAATGAAATGTAAGTAAAATGGCATAAGATAAATTAAAATTTTGTTAACATATTCGTGAAGTTTCACAGTTATATGTATAGACAAATGAAATGTAAGTAAAATGGCATAAGATAAATTAAAATTTTGTTAACATTTAAAACTTAAAAATTTCAAATTAATTATTTCAGATATTGTGAAATTATTTCTGTTTTTGAAAAAAGATTTATCAGTTGAGGATATAACACAAATTGAAGTAAATCTTAATGTAGTCCTAGTGACAGCGCCCCTATATTTCAAGAATTTCGCTAACAGCGTTAAATACATAATTGAATATCAGAGAATCGATGATAATAACGTGAAAATTTTAGAATTGAAAAAGGACGTTAAACTTGGTACTGTCAGGTTCCACCCAGATAGGTGGATCCAACCAGAATTTAAAGATCTAATATTTAATATGAATGAAAAAGAAACCCGGGAAATGTATTTATTTTTTCATGTCAAAGAAAAAAGGTAAGAATTTAATTTTTATTTTAAAAATTTTGTTTTTAAAGATTTAACCCTTAGGTGAAGACCCAATGTTACGTACATAAGCGTACACCCGGGTACCCGTGTACCACTAGACTGCCAAAAGAAAAAACGATAATTCGAGATGGGTTTAGGTTATCAGTATCTTCTTTTTTATTTATTGTAGGGTGGGCATTTTCTTGGCACCATAAACTCTAGTTATTTACATGTTTTTTGTTATGTGTAAAATTATTGTTATAAAATTTTTTTAAAAACTTTTTATTTAATTTTTAATAAAAAGTTTGACTTCTCTTTTTATTATTATGTTTATATAAAATTATTATAGGTATTTTTTCATTTTTTATTTATTATGTATCAAATGTATTGATTAATTTTTTGTATATTTTTTTTAGACATTATTGATAAGGCCTATAAACTAAATAGGCGAAACGTCTAATAATAACATCTTTTTTATGACAAACAACTAAATTTGTTTCATTTATGCCCATTATTGGTCAATTAAAATTTAATCCTTTTATAAATATCTGTAAATCATGGGCGATGACAACATTCAAATTAATATTTTAAGAATTTAAATAAATTCATAAAAGTTTTTTTTATAGTTGCAGATTCTAAACATAAAGACATAGAAAAGCTGAAAGTATTAAAACAATTTGTAGATATACATGAGAGAGACAGAGCATACACAAGATCTAATGCAGTATCAAACGTAGCCATGACGCGGCGACTGTTTTTTGATTTTTTAAGGTCGTTAAATCCTGAACAGAAAAAAAAATTAATCACATGAAAATATTCTAAAAAATTAATAAATAATTTTAAAAACTCGCTGGAAGTCAATGAACAGAAGCAGTTTGACAAGATATTCGTGAAGTTTCACAGTTACATGTATAGACAAATGAAATGTAAGTAAAATGGCATAAGATAAATTAAAATTTTGTTAACATATTCGTGAAGTTTCACAGTTATATGTATAGACAAATGAAATGTAAGTAAAATGGCATAAGATAAATTAAAATTTTGTTAACATTTAAAACTTAAAAATTTCAAATTAATTATTTCAGATATTGTGAAATTATTTCTGTTTTTGAAAAAAGATTTAACAGTTGAGGATATAACACAAATTGAAGTAAATCTTAATGTAGTCCTAGTGACAGCGCCCCTATATTTCAAGAATTTCGCTAACAGCGTTAAATACATAATTGAATATCAGAGAATCGATGATAATAACGTGAAAATTTTAGAATTGAAAAAGGACGTTAAACTTGGTACTGTCAGGTTCCACCCAGATAGGTGGATCCAACCAGAATTTAAAGATCTAATATTTAATATGAATGAAAAAGAAACCCGGGAAATGTATTTATTTTTTCATGTCAAAGAAAAAAGGTAAGAATTTAATTTTTATTTTAAAAATTTTTTTTTTAAAGATTTAACCCTTAGGTGAAGACCCAATGTTACGTACATAAGCGTACACCCGGGTACCCGTGTACCACTAGACTGCAAAAAGAAAAAACGATAATTCGAGATGGGTTTAGGTTATCAGTATCTTCTTTTTTATTTATTGTAGGGTGGGCATTTTCTTGGCACCATAAACTCTAGTTATTAACATGTTTTTTGTTATGTGTAAAATTATTGTTATAAAATTTTTTTAAAAACTTTTTATTTAATTTTTAATAAAAAGAATGACTTCTCTTTTTATTATTATGTTTATATAAAATTATTATAGGTATTTTTTCATTTTTTATTTATTATGTATCAAATGTATTGATTAATTTTTTGTATATTTTTTTTAGACATTATTGATAAGGCCTATAAACTAAATAGGCGAAACGTCTAATAATAACATCTTTTTTATGACAAACAACTAAATTTGTTTCATTTATGCCCATTATTGGTCAATTAAAATTTAATCCTTTTATAAATATCTGTAAATCATGGGCGATGACAACATTCAAATTAATATTTTAAGAATTTAAATAAATTCATAAAAGTTTTTTTTACAGTTGCAGATTCTAAACATAAAGACATAGAAAAGCTGAAAGTATTAAAACAATTTGTAGATATACATGAGAGAGACAGAGCATACACAAGATCTAATGCAGCATCAAACGTAGCCATGACGCGGCGACTGTTTTTTGATTTTTTAAGGTCGTTAAATCCTGAACAGAAAAAAAAATTAATCACATGAAAATATTCTAAAAAATTAATAAATAATTTAAAAAACACGCTGGAAGTCAATGAACAGAAGCAGTTTGACAAGATATTCGTGAAGTTTCACAGTTATATGTATAGACAAATGAAATGTAAGTAAAATGGCATAAGATAAATTAAAATTTTGTTAACATATTCGTGAAGTTTCACAGTTATATGTATAGACAAATGAAATGTAAGTAAAATGGCATAAGATAAATTAAAATTTTGTTAACATTTAAAACTTAAAAATTTCAAATTAATTATTTTAGATATTGTGAAATTATTTCTGTTTTTGAAAAAAGATTTAACAGTTGAGGATATAACACAAATTGAAGTAAATCTTAATGTAGTCCTAGTGACAGCGCCCCTATATTTCAAGAATTTCGCTAACAGCGTTAAATACATAATTGAATATCAGAGAATCGATGATAATAACGTGAAAATTTTAGAATTGAAAAAGGACGTTAAACTTGGTACTGTCAGGTTCCACCCAGATAGGTGGATCCAACCAGAAATTAAAGATCTAATATTTAATATGAATGAAAAAGAAACCCGGGAAATGTATTTATTTTTTCATGTCAAAGAAAAAAGGTAAGAATTTAATTTTTATTTTAAAAATTTTGTTTTTAAAGATTTAACCCTTAGGTGAAGACCCAATGTTACGTACATAAGCGTACACCCGGGTACCCGTGTACCGCTATACTGACAAAAGAAAAAACGATTATTCAATTTTTTTAAGGTGCTCAAGCGTCTTTGGGTGTCGTTTAATGAAAAAATAAGTTCTAGGTAAACCGCATCTAAAAATATTTAGTCGTTGGACAGCACCAAAGCATTTTCGATTTTTGAAAATGGGCAACATAAAAATAAAATTTCGTGGAGTATTTCATAGTTTTTTTGGTCGCTAAAAACGTTGAAATCATTTATTTTGAATAATTTTTTTAAGGCAAAAAGTTATGAGCTATTTTCAGTGGTAAAAATATCAAAAATTGGACGTCAAAAACTTGCTGCGGACTAAAAAAGGTTTAAAAATTATTTTAAAAGAGTATTTCGCATGTTTTTTGGGTCACTAAAATGATGAAATTGGCTATTTTTATTTAATCTTGTAGGATTCAGAGTAATGGGCCAAATATTGTAGCTTGATTTTCCAAATTTAGCATTTTTTTGAGTTAAATGACTGTCAAGCGTACAGAGAAGTTTTCTGAACCACAAGAAAAGTAAATTATAATATTCTTGTGTTTTTCTAACTAGCGTAGAATTGTTTTTTACTGTTTTTTACTTATTGTTTATAAAAACGTCAAGTTTGCTAAAAGAATTTCAATCTAATGTGAGTTTTTAACTTAATCACATGACAACAAGTTAAATATTGGATCCATCTAAGTCTCTAATTCTAATTTATTTAAAAAAAAAAAATTTTTATTAAATATCTAATAATAAATTACAGCCCCCAAAGTCTATTCTAGACTATCTTTTTCAAAATCTGTTCCAACACCGCATTAATGTTACATATGCCAGTTGTTATTTTTATTTATAATTCTTTTCTATTTATATTCCGGTTTTATTCTATAAAAGTTTCATCAAATTATAATAAAATTATCTTTTTCAACCTAGGTGAGATTAAACTATGGTCTTGTTGCATAAAGGAGGTCAGTTATGCGTCCAAGCTTTCATTGGAGCTCCTCTTTGTGAAAAACTGCCAAACTTAGGTATACCGATAAAACAAGGGAAACCTATTAATGTACTTTCCCCTCTAGGACTTACAGAACGTTTTAGAGAATTAGTAAATTTACCCGTTGAATTCAAAGGATATCGACAAAAGATAAAAGCTCGAGTCATCCCTTATATGAAAGACGATTGTATTTTAGGCCTTGACGCTCTGCGAATATTCGGAATAAAAATAGATTTTTCAAAATTCAAATGGTCTTTTGCCACCAATCCGTTAATAGAATATGACTTTGAAACTGAAGATCAGGTTAACATCAAATTCGCCTCTTTGAATGGTTTAAAAGAACTTGATTTAAGTGAAAGAGCGCGGTTAGAACAATTTTTAAAAGAAAAGCTACCCCCTAAAGCTGAAAAACCAGGGAAAACACATTTAGTTGAACATCATATAGATGTGGGAGGGCACCCAGCAATAAAACAAAAAAATTACCCGGTCAGTAATGCCGTCGAGAAAGCGTTACATAAAGAGGTCGATAAGATGTTAGAAGACGGGATTATCGAACCATCTAACAGCGAATGGTCTTCACCTATTGTTATGGTTAAAAAAAATGGTAAATATCGTTTTTGTTTGGATTTTCGCAAAGTTAATAGCGTTTCTAAAAAGGACGCATACCCAGTACCCTTTATGAACGTTTTACTAGACAGATTACGGTCAGCAGAGTATATTTTGACAATTGATTTAAATAAAGCGTTTCACCAACTCGGACTTACCGAAGCTAGTAAGGAAATTACTGCTCTTACTGTACAGGGCAAAGGGTTATTTCAATTCAAACGTATGCCCTTTGGTCTTTGTAACAGTCCTGCATCATTTCAAAGGCTTATCGATAAAATAATCGGTCCAGAAATGGCACCACACGTTTTCGCATACATAGATGATATAATTATAATATCCGAAAGTTTTGAAGAGCATCTATTTTGGTTAGGATTGGTTCTCGATAAATTAAAAGCAGCCGGACTAACTATTAACGCGGAAAAATCTTTCTTTTGTGTACCAGAAGTTAAATATCTAGGATACTTAGTTAATCGATCAGGACTACAAGCAGATCCTGAAAAAGTGGCACCCATAAGAGATTACCCTGCCCCTAGAACAGTGAGACAAATAAGACGATTTCTAGGAATGGCATCGTGGTACCGTAGATTCATACCAAATTTGGCAACTATTACCGCACCAATAAGTAAATTATTAAAGAAATCACAAAAACTAGTATGGGGTGAAGAACAGCAATTAGCTTTTGACACTATAAAAAATTACTTAGTATCACCCCCTATTTTAGCTAGACCAGACTTTGACCTTCCATTTATTTTACAAACAGACGCAAGTAACGTAGGACTGGGAGCTGTATTAACACAGGTACAGGAAGGGGAAGAAAGAGTCATAGCTTATGCAAGTAGGACTCTAACTGACCCAGAACGTAACTACTTTACTACGGAATTGGAATGCTTAGCCGTTATTTGGGCTGTAGAAAAATTCAGGGTGTATTTAGAAGGCACCAGGTTTACCGTTATCACTGATCACAGTAGTTTAAAGTGGTTACATAATTTAAAAAACCCAGCAGGTAGATTAGCTCGGTGGGCTATGAAACTTTTAGCTTACGATATAGAAATAGTACATCGTAAAGGTTCAGTGCATCAACCCTTTTAGGGCCTTTACAGTCACTCGCGAAATGTCCAAGATCTCCACAATTATAACATCTATTTTCAGACCGACTTGGCTTAACGTTATTTGTATTCTTATTTTGAAATTTCATATTAGCTAACATTTCATCAGTCTCTGTAAGAGGATCAATAAGTTCAATGGGAATATCTTCTACAATTTCTAAATTTGCTAATGTTCGCGTAGGGCGACTAGGAACAGCGGCAGTTCTAGTCGTTTTGGGTCCTTGATTCGCGAGGCTGGGTAGCAAGAAATTTTCGGGACCTGGGGGAGGTAGGTATTCCTGAGCAGTTTGAAAGCTACGCTCTTTTCTAGTAGCTATAAATTCCAACTGAGCCCAGTCCCTGAAATATTCTTCCGATAACCTGAGCTGCATTCTAGGGATTGTAGCAATGGCGATTATTGTCACAAAACGAAATTAAAATTACAATTCATAATTAATTTTGTCCAGATCAGCTTTAGGCGACCCCTAGTGGCTGAAAACATGGTTTATCGTTAAATTAGCCTCAAAATTAACCCCAGCGGCTTAAAATAAAATATAAGTAAAAATTGTTGCTATTTTAACTAAAATAGCGCGCCGCGACTTAAAATTAGTAAAATTAAAAACTTTAGAATAAAATGAGAATAAAATTATGGAATATCGTTAAAATATTATGTTATTGTATAAACATGCATTTTCTTGAAATTTTTAATATTACTAAGTACTTTCGAATATATAATTTGTAAATTTTCTATAATTGCACTTTCCGCCATTTAAATAACCTTAAATTAGAGTAAATTGAGTACGGATTTATTTTATTAAGGATTATCGAATAAATTATTAAAAATTCAATTAATTATTTAAATAAATGGTAGAAATCATGGCTTATAGATAACTAATAAGACAATTTTAAAAATCAATTCCCACTCAATTCCCACTTAAGGGATTGAAAATAAATTTTTCATTATACTTCCCTACTCTATATTTGCAATTTTACAGCAGCTCAATTTTACAGAGTAAAATTGCAAATATAGAGTAGGGAAGTATAATGAAAAATTTGATCATTTAAATGAGATGCTAGATGAAGATCAACATTTATCTCTATATATTTACAATATATTTTTAAGTGATTTATAAAAAGCAAAATAAAGTTAAAAATGTTTATTTATTATCTAATTGTTATAACTGTTGCCCTGGTTTTGGCTGTATGTATGTTACAAAACAGGATTAGTAGATTAATAATGTTTTTGCTAAATATTTTTCAAGTGGAGGAAACTTTTGAAAACAACCCAGTAGAACCTGGTGATGTTGTAATTGATGTGTTCCAAGAAGATGTCAACAATGAAGAGCGGAGACCTCTCCTTCCATCTTGTTTTTTCAAATACTTGGAACCCTTCAAGATCCTTGTCAAACGACTAGTGGAAACAGATTTGAACAACATCAATGATGTTGCTGAATTTAGGCAATATCTTTTAAATATTTTTGTAAACGAAGCAAGGACACCAGAAATTATGTGGGTTGTACAATCTATACGTAAAACCAATAAGGATAATTTAAGTCGCTGGATGTTTTTTATAAAGCATCCAGTATTTGCAGAATTCATAAGACAGAAATATTTATTAGCAATTGCTAATAATTTAAGTCTACCAACAATAGAAGAAAAAAGAATATTAAAAAATGATATTTATGAACTAGAGATACTTGAAATTTAGCAGATCTAAATGATGATGGCAAATACATGGGCTAATAATGTCGTTAACCTTTTTTTAATTTTTTTTAATTTATATTTATTTTAGTGCAGATTTATTTATTATTGTAAAAGATAAAAAAAAAATTAAAATGTATAATTTAATATTACAAGTTACAAATATTTTATTTATAAAAAATGCTGGTCATGTGTTAAATAGTTGTATGTGATTTTTATACGAAATACTTGTGTATTTTTATACATTACAATTATTGATTATTAGCAAGATGAGAAATCAAATATATTTTTTCGACTGTAACAGGTGTAAAAATTGGTGCAGAATTTTTTGCTCTGAGTTCAAAACTTCTGCAACATATTTTTACATTTATTGCACGATAACGTACTCGAATTAATTTTAATGTAAATGATAAGGTACTTTATCGCGATTACACTAAGTCATCAGCCGCTAAAAACGTATCGGCTAAATTGCTAAAAGAGTATAAAGGACCTTATCAGGTTATCGAAGTAATATCTCCCTTAGTTTATAACATAATGAACTCACAGGGAGTAGTACAAAAACAAGTCCCAGTGGTAGATTTGAAGCCGTACAAGAGTAAGTACTCATACGAATAAGAGCTTGGAATTTTTGCTAAAATTAAAATAATTTTTTTTCTTTGCGTATTTTCCCGCTTGTAGTACTTAATGCACTTAATCTATCGCTTATCTAATTAATAATTTTTTTTTGCTTGCTTTACTATAATTTGACTCCCTCTTTAAAATTTTATGTTTGGTGCTTTTGGTCTATCGCTTAAAATTCTTATTGGTCTATCGGAATAAATATATGGATTATCGATTTTAGGTTATGGATTACGAAAATCCCAGTTCACCAACGATGCTGGCAGCTGCAGATTCGACTGGTCCAGGAGACGAAGAAACGTCTCAAGCTGTAAGAGGTCTGCTAGAGGTAATGATTTTAGAAAGGCCAACTAGTCCTTTACAAATTGATGATGAACGTCCAGTTCACATCGGCGACCCGAGGTTCTACCGAGAAGACGATGAGATAATGGTCGTTGATGACGAAATAAATGAAGACCCAGAAGTAGAAGATGAAATCACAATGGAAAGAGAAGAAGAACTATTGGCGGAACCTCAACAACCTCGCGAAGACAATGACGAACCGATAATTGACTACCAAGAAGAAGTAGTTGGGCAAGTCGATATACAAGAAGATGAGACATTGTCTCTACCAGAACTTGCTCCGCCCGGAGCAGCTACCCTCTCTGACGACGAAGCCTCGCTAAACGAGGAAATACGAACAATAGAAGCAGTCGACAATCTGGGAGAGATGTACGTGCTTGTAAGACAGGAAGTGCTGAAACTGCAGAAGGTCCCAAGGAATGAAGTCTGCTACCAACCGATCGTGGAGCCCATAACTCCACCACCACCACCTATGGTTGAACCAGAACTAATAGATCAAGTTCCAATGATCCCAGCAACACCAACACCAACAGCTCCGGCTCCGTCTACATCCACATCATCGGCCTCATCCAGGGCAGTATCCACACCACTACCAACAGTAGCTGTAACACAAGCTTCAGTCATGCCACTACAAATACTACCAGTGGCTACTACAAGTTATGTCCCAGCTTTACCTCAACAAATGACTCGCCATGTATACGGCCCACCGCACAGACATCTTCCGCCACCCGAGTACTTTGAGGGCTGGCACATTATTGAAGGCAAGCCAGTATGGGTACAAAGACCCAATGCCAACTGCTGGAATTGCAACGCCCGCCATCCATACCCAAAGTGCCCTCTAAAAGTAAACGGCGTACACATCAACACCTTTTGCAAAGGAAAGAATTGCGGGCTGAAAAATGTAACCAAGAAGACCTGTCCTAGGTGCAAAGAAGACTACTACAGAGCTGGTCCATACATATGATCACAGGGACGACATGTACCTAGAAACGTTCGTCTCTCACAGAAAGAAAGAAAGGCTGAACGAGTCTACCGACAAAAATATTTTAACTAAGTTTAATAAAAATAATTTAGTTTAGTCAACAGACTCTAATTTTATATAAGTTTTTTTTATATAACCTTTTTTTTTTTAGTTTGTTTTAGTGAAATCATACTTTGAGTTTTGGTCACTATTAATGTAAAACTATACATTAAGTCCTTGCGTTTTGTTTATTATATAATGTACAAATCTACATTAAAAATGAAACTTAAAATCTTCTATAATGTAAAAATCTACATTATAAGTATTGTTAGTTATATAAATAATGGGTTGTCAACATATAATGTTACACACGTAAATAAAAATTTTTTTGTAATTTTCTAAATAAATGTATATATTTGGAATATTGGCGTTGGAAAACGCATACATATCTAATCAATTTTCTTTCAGATGTTGAAAATGGAAGTAGCAAATTTTAGTAAATTAGGTTAAGTTAGATTTAAGATAAATTAAAATTTTCTGTTGCCACTGATTTGCGTTAAAACTTTAAGGGTTGTTTTATATATTAAGGGTTACATTAGTTCACTTTAGATTCGGGATATAATTAAAATACTTTAGTAAAATAATATATAAAATAAAATTTTTTTTCATCGCGTTTTATGAATCGGATATACGATCGTACTGGCCTCTGAAGGCGCGGTTCAGTAGCTCTCTCCTAGGACTTGGGCACTGACCTAGTTAAAATAATTTTGGATTTTATTGAACAATTTTAGAATAGTTTTAAGTTTGTAACTATCACTGACAAAATGGTAGGGTCTTTGATAAGTTTTAGAGTCAATTTTGGAATTTTTCAACTATCAAGAACAAAATGGAAGGGTTCTTCATAGTAACTGTCGCTGGACAAAATGGCCGGTCGTCGATTAGTTTTAGAGTCAATTTTTGGTGTAACTTCCGCAGAACGAAATGGACGGTTCAAGGATAGTTTAGGTTAGAAATCTTCGGGGCAGCTAATAGGGGTGTAGGTTTAGCCGATATCGGCCCTAGGCGCTGCGAAGTCAAGTATTACTTGTTATTTAAAAAAAAAACCGTGGAGGGGGCGACGCGAGTCAAACTCTTTAGGGCCTTTCGTTTCAACATTTGACCACGGGGTGATTGGACGAAAGGGTACAGCATTCAAGCTAGGTTGTATATCCAAGGATGGTTTAATAAATCGTAAAGAAAAGCCTTGCGTCTTTTCTTCCCTAGGGAGAGGAGAGTTCTAACACGGTGAAAATCCCCCGTGCTACAATTTGACTCAGTAGTGTTAAGTTACGACTATGCACTAGCGCCCCTAGTGTGAAACGGCGCAAGCGTAATAATATTCGTTTTCACATTTATAAAGATGGAGCATTTCGCGGGGGGTATAGCACCTTTGAGCAGAGATTACATATTGGGAGGGGGTTTTATAAAATTTATACGTAGTGGGGTAAAACGGAGGTGAACTCGAGAGACACGCGGGTCTCCCAGTTCAATTCCATTTTGGAAATTATTATCATCAGACGTCTAACGGTAATACTTTTTTTTGTTGTTAAATAATTTATAAAATTTCATAAGTTTTTTTTATATTATTCAATCCGGTTAAATTAATTTAGATTCAAGTCTTTTTATTATTCACTTCTTAATTAATAAATTCAGTTAAAATTTTAGTTCACGGTAATAAATTCAGTTTTAGTTCAAATTCAATTATTATAGTTCAGTTCATAATTTTAATTCAGTTCATTTTTTTTAATTGTTAAATTCAGTTCGTAATCAGTGGCAGTAGGATTAATTTTTATATAAAAATTTTGTAGTGAAAAATCGTGGTAAGTTTTAACTATTAATATAAAATATGAACAATAAATTAATGGAGCATATGGCTAAGCGCGTGCGCGAGGACGCTAAGGCCCACCAGGACTTGGTGAATGCTTCTAAAGAGGCAGTAACCAAGTATTTTCTTAACCTTAAGACTTCTGGGGCTGATAAAGACATCTGCCTCAGAAGATTAAGGACGGAATTTTGATATAACATGGAAAACTATCGTAAAAACCTTTTAACTAACTCCGAGGAATTTGAAGAAAAATCCTTGGAAAATTACCATAACATGTTAGGTCCCTTTATAGATTCCTTTCATCAGGAAAACCAATTATAAAAAATTAATAAAAAGGTTTCTCGTTCTATTAATAAGATTATTATGAAACAGTCAATTATATAGGTTCATTTTCCCAAGTGGAGCATTAGTTGAAAATAGCAATTAAGCTCCATTTGAGAAAAGCTTATTAATTTAATAAGGTTTTATCGAACTGGGGATCATTTGGATTTCCACCATGGCTTATCGCACTAACACAACTATTGGAATATCGTAGGGTAGACTAATGGCTTGTCGAAATTAGAATTAAGTAAAAATTAGTCTATTGGCATATCGTTAAGCATTAGAAAATAAAAAAATTGACTGTTCAAAAGTTTAGTTTATTACATAAAATTGTAGTAATCAATTAATAATTTACTGTTAAAATTTAGTCTTTTAAGCTCTCTGAAATATAAAATTTGGTGTCTCGTTAAAGTGATAAAATTTAAAAGATGTGGTTTTCGTTAGATGTCAAAAGTCACATGTAAAAACGTAAAAATTTGGACTTTACTACTAGCCATTTTAAGAAACCCTAAAGCCTAAATTAGGTTAAAATAGGCTAAACTTATGCCAATGCAGCTAATTTTAATAAGATTAACTAAAAATTGTACCCAAAAAAATCAAATGTCACTTTTTGAACTTTTTACTCGTTCTCCAGATTTTTACTAAATTTTGAATTTGATGAAATTTCAAATAATTAGGATTAAAATTTTGTTTAATTCAACACTTTAATTAACATAAATTGGCTGTGTCAAGTCAAGATGACTTTAAAAGCTCAAAATTTGAACAAAAGTGCGAAGCACATGTTCACTTTTGTTCATATAAAAGGTTCCAAATTCTACTAAAGTCCATTCTAATGTTGAAATTCTCTAATTTAAATTATTTTAATCTTAATTAGCTAATTAAAACTTAAATTAAACCCTTAGTTAGAAAATTTACAGCAAAATATAGATAGAACAATTTCTAAGTTTAATAAAAATTTAGTCAAATTTTGAAATACAAACTTTTGTAACTAAGTTACACCAAAAGCTTCCTTATTTTAGGGTTTTGAACTTAAATAAATAGCTAAAAGTGTCTAAAGTAGTAATATTAAACTTAAATATGCGAGATAACAAATTTTAACTTAAAGCGTAGGAACAAAAGTTCAGTAAATTAAGGGATTTCAGCTTCATCTGGAGCCCCGCTACTACCTGAAATACATAAAAGTTCTCCAAGTCTTGTAGAATGTTAATGTACGGATTGTTCTGCAAGACTTGGACATAAATTCTGCAAACTGTTCCACAAAACCTGTAATAGCGCATTAAAATTTTAAGAATTTGAGCCAGCTTAAAAGTTGGAAGTTCAAATTGTTACATATAAAGGACACATAAAACATGCAATTGGGGAAGAGTTGCAAATTATTAACAGATGACACTTAGAAAATATATATTATGATAACAAATACACTGACATTATAATAACATATAAATTACACAAAACACTAAAAATTAACACACACAATTCACATTACACAATTGGGGAAGTAAAATTTTTTATTAATTAAATTAATTAAAATTGTTTTTATTTGATTATTTAACTAAAGTAATAAAATAATTAAATACAAACTTGTATTGTATAAAGCTGTTGTTACAGCAACGGAGCATTATATTAGAGGAGAATCAACTACGTGTTATAGAAATGTCTCTGTATGAGGGGGCGCAACGATCTTTAGTTTACCAGAGTGTGTCTAGGGGAGAGTGATGCCATAGGCCCAACAGCCGCCATTAACCGCCTTAGTAACATTTTAGTAACAGGTACCACGGTGTCGTCACTCTATACTAGACACACTCTGTAGTTTACGATAAAATACACGCATATAATACATTCGTCAGCTGACGACGCTTGAGTGACGCCTGCGCAATAAGGAATAAATGCAGTAAACTATGGTAAACTAACGCCGACAGCGCACCCTCATAGGGAGACATTTTTAAGCCCTGAAAAGGTATCCAGATGATTCTCCTCTAATATAACACTCCGTTGTTACAGCAATAACAATTCCGGGACTATAGTCCCCATAATGAAATTGTGATTGCGAGTCACAATGCAGGTTTTTAAAATTAAGCATAAACCCAGTCAACACAGCGTGTACCGTATATGTCCATTCCGGTCAGGTCTTAAAATTTAAGATAGAAATAGGACTCAAAATTGAAATTTCTGCCAGGTATGAGTTAATGAGTTCTCATTTTGGCTTGCCGCGCGGACCAGAGGATGTCTGCGGGATTTTGGTTTAACCATTATTTTTTTAGATCCTCAGATGGAATATCGTTAAGTTAAGCTAGGCAATGGCGATTATTTTCACAAGACGAAATTAAAATTACAATTCATAATTAATTTTGTCCAGATCAGCTTTAGGCGACCCCTAGTGGCTGAAAACATGGTTTATCGTTAAATTAGCCTCAAAATTAACCCCAGCGGCTTAAAATAAAATATAAGTAAAAATTGTTGCTATTTTAACTAAAATAGCGCGCCGCGACTTAAAATTAGTAAAATTGAAAACTTTAGAATAAAATGAGAATAAAATTATGGAATATCATTAAATTATTATATTATTGTATAAACATGCATTTTCTTGAAATTTTTAATATTAATTTGTAAATTTTCTATAATTGCACTTTCCGCCATTTAAATAACCTTAAATTAGAGTAAATTGAGTACGGATTTATTTTATTAAGGATTATCGAATAAAATATTAAAAATTCAATTAATTATTTAAATAAATGGTAGAAATTATGGCTTATCGATAACTAATAAGACAATTTTACACTCTCGTTAATTAAAATTGATTGTCACAAAATATAAATTTTGGTTTATCGATGAATAAACAAAATAAAACATTTTATATTCTCGTTAATTAAAATTGATAGTTACAAAATATCCATTTTGGTTTATCGTTAATTAAATAAAATAAGACATTTTCTATTCGAATTTGGGATTATAAAATGTAGGAAATTTTGGATTTATCGTTATTTTAAACATGAAAATTAGTAAATTTTAGTAGTTTATAAGGATTTTTAAGTTAAGTAAGTTTTTTTGTGAATTTTAGGAACTCCGACGTTAAACTTATGAGTTCCCCCCTCTCTCCTGTCGTATTTACGAGCTGTGCTAGTCGGATTTTGGCCGCGTAAGTATTAGGGTTGCGTTATGCCCAAAAGGGGTTTCTAAAAACCTTGTCACGAATCGGGACGTGACTGGCGCCTTGGGTAAATTTTAAATTTGCAGGAAAGTCTACATCTTGGCATGACGTAACTGTAGGAAACGCGAACTGGAATTCTGGACAATTACTGTCTAGCGTTTTAATTTGCGCCCAACGTGGGGCGGCCTAATTAGCGTAGCGTCGGAAAATTTTGGAAAAATTTTAGTTGTAAAAATTTTTTTGAAAAAATTAAAAATTTTTTTTTGTGAGTAAAAATTTTTTTTAATTTTAAGTTTTGATATTTTATAAGTTTTGAGTTATTTAGTATAGAAAATTTAGGAAAATTTTAGGAAAATCTTTTGGAATATTTTGGTATATTTTAGAAAAAAACTAGGAAAATCAGAGTCCTATTTTAGTAGTTTTAAGAAATAAGTTTAAGTATGAATATGAATTTTAGCTTAAGAATAAATTTTAATTTTATAATTAATTTTAAGGTTATAAATTTTAATATGATAAAATTTATTAATAAATTCTATTAACAATTTCTTGTGCTGTCCAGTGCCTACTAAAGTCACTGCTACCCCTACTCTAAAAATTAAAAATATAACTTTCAGGAGTGGGAAAATAGTTTAACCCCCCCAGCGTCTGAGATTGGTCATCTCTTAAATATCCCCACCAAAATTCCCTTTCTACTCGAACCCCCCAAAGTGGTCGTAGTGGGAATAAAATTAGGGTATATAAGGCGATGAGCTAGCCTCAGGAGAATACAGTACATTTTTGGATTTCAACAATTAAAGTTTAAATATTACAATTGAAGTTAAAGTTTCAATTCATTTTGATTTTGGTTAATAATCTTCTTTTGTTAACTTAGATCAAATTTAATTTGTGGTTAACATTTTAGTTTATTAAATTAACTTCAGTTTAACTTACTGGTTATCGTTCAAAAATTTTATTAACTTTTGTTAATATTTAATAAATATTTTAAGTTAAACTTGATGAGTATCGTTAAAATAAATTAAAATTCTTTTAATTAAATTTTAGATTTGGTTAACTTTACTAATTACCAACTAATTCTTTATTAAACTTTAGTTATCGTTAGAATTTATAAAACAATTTAAGAGTATCGTAACAAATTTAAATAAATTTAATTAATTTTGGTTATCGTTAAAATTTTTCAAATTTTACTTAGCGTTAAAATTATGTTAAGTTAATATAGTATTAACTTAAAAATAATAATTTTAATTGAAGGCTATCGTTAGAAATTATAATAAATTCTGCTTAGTTAATACGGAATTAAATTAAATAAATCAATTTTAGTTTAAGGTTATCATTGATAATTGAACACAAATATTGAAATTTGTTTTGGTTATCGTAAAAATTTAACTCAAACAGATAAATAATAATTTTTGTTGAATATCGTTAAATTTAGTCAATTCAGACTCAAGCTTTAGATAACTAGAATTAGTGAAGTTAATTGAGTTTAAATTAAAATAAATTTTTTTTGATCAGTGAAAATTTTTAAAGTGATTAGTGATTATGGCTATGGACATTAACGGCTATGTAGAAGGGCTCACTAATGAGCAACTTCAGGAGGAACTCGTAAAGCGTGGTGTTAAGTGTCGCGGAAATCGGAATCAAAATATTGCTAGACTGATTAGAATACAGACTGATGAAGTCGCTCAAAGAACAGCCGCTACCGAAAATACAGTACTATCTGTAACTCCTGGGGTTGGAACATCAAGCCCATTACAACAATCAGTGCGCGAAACCACAGTGCAAACTACAATACAAGCCAACGCAATAACAAATCGCTTACAACAATTGAATGTGAATAATAGGCCTTTAGATCAAACGATGTCAAGGGGTAATAATGGACCTCAAGGCACTCATTCAAAATTTTCTGTAGAGCGTGGAAATCAACAGGTTAGTAGGAATTTACCTATGGGACCACGACCTACTAGGACGGACATGATAGGAAATCGAACAAATGGTTCATTTCAAAACCCTTGGTTAGAATCAGGAAATAATAGGGCGGAAGATAATAACGTCTTGGGACGTCCTGGGCCCTTACCTTCGTTTAACCAAAACCCCAGTATTAATAACAGGTCATTAAATAACGTTAACCAAAGGCAAATGCCTTTAGTACAAGTCGATGAATTATCGCAATATAATGATAATTTTGAAATACCGTTAAGGGAAACTTCTGGGCCACTGGTTGATCCTCTATTTAATAATTATAGTCGTGAATTTAATAGAAATTTACCGTTAAGGGGAAACCCTGGGCCACAAGCTGATCCTTTTTGGGATATGAATTTGAGAGATAATAATAATGTACAGCTGAGGGGAAATCCTGAGCTTCAATTAGATTTAAATAATACTCGCTTAGAAAAAGAAAACTTCCACGATGAAAGTTTATTAAATATTCATGAACCAAGAGTTAATGTCAATACCGTTAGAAATAATGCTAGTTTTTATGACCAAGTAGAGCGACAGCATAATCGCGATGTAAATTTAAGAGAAAATAATCTAAGAGAAAATAATTTAAGGGAAAATAATTTAAGGGAAAATTTACTTTATGATAGAGCTAACCAAAGGGACAGGTTTCGCGATAGTCAAAAACCAGCCCCTGCTTATGATTTAATGCGAAAATGGGGTGTACATTTTGATGGTAAAGCTGACGAAGATGGTGAAGAATTTTTAAAACGGATTCAAGAAGGTCGCCGTTTAGTTACAGTTCGTGACGAGGAATTATTTTCCTGTTTACCGTTCTTCTTAGGTGGAGTAGCTTTACACTGGTTCAGGAATACTCTTCCACAGTGGCGTAATTTTCGCGATTTTGAACAGTCTTGGAAAGCGCGTTTTAGCGATCCTGATTTTCAGTTTGCTTTGTATGAGAGTCTTAGAAAACGGACTCAAAATGAAAAAGAGCGCGTCGCGGATTATTAAACATGTATAAAAGCCATGTTTAATAGGCTTGAACCTGCTTTATCCGAAGAGCGTCAAATTGAGTTAGCAGTCAGGAACATGATCCCTAGAATGCAGCTCAGGTTATCGGAAGAATATTTCAGGGACTGGGCTCAGTTGGAATTTATAGCTACTAGAAAAGAGCGTAGCTTTCAAACTGCTCAGGAATACCGACCTCCCCCAGGTCCCGAAAATTTCTTGCTACCCAGCCTCGCGTATCAAGGACCCAAAACGACTTGAACTGCCGCTGTTCCTAGTCGCCCTACGCGAACATTAGCAAATTTAGAAATTGTAGAAGATATCCCCATTGAACATATTGATCCTCTTACAGAGACTGATGAAATGTTAGCTAATATGAAATTTCAAAATAAGAATACAAATAACGTTAAGCCAAGTCGGTCTGAAAATAGATGTTATAATTGTGGAGACCTTGGACATTTCGCGAGTGACTGTAAAGGCCCTAAAAGGGTTGATGCACTGAACCTTTACGATGTACTATTTCTATATCGTAAGCTAAAAGTTTCATAGCCCACCGAGCTAATCTACCTGCTGGGTTTTTTAAATTATGTAACCACTTTAAACTACTGTGATCAGTGATAACGGTAAACCTGGTGCCTTCTAAATACACCCTGAATTTTTCTACAGCCCAAATAACGGCTAAGCATTCCAATTCCGTAGTAAAGTAGTTACGTTCTGGGTCAGTTAGAGTCCTACTTGCATAAGCTATGACTCTTTCTTCCCCTTCCTGTACCTGTGTTAATACAGCTCCCAGTCCTACGTTACTTGCGTCTGTTTGTAAAATAAATGGAAGGTCAAAGTCTGGTCTAGCTAAAATAGGGGGTGATACTAAGTAATTTTTTATTAATTTGTCTAATATTGAAATTCGAAACTCCTGTGCCTATCGCATTCTGTTCTTTGAGGCAGCTTTAGTAATCGCCGGGGTAATCAACTGACTACTCGGAGAGCAAATGGATTGATAGGAGAGATATCACCTTGGATAAATAGAGGGCATGGGGACATTAATTATTTTTTGACCCAATTCTTAAGCGGACATGGACTTTTTTGCTCCTACCTCTTTCGGATCCAAAAGATGAATAGCGCTGAATGTATATACTGTCCTGACAAAGAAGACACGCCGGAACACACATTCTAACTCTAGTTATATCTTCTATCAATTCTACTATTCATAATAATGTTTGCAAAAAGAGCGTGGGTTGACTAAAACTGCTTGCTTAATTATATTTTATATAAAAATTTTTAGATTGAATTTAAACAAGACATTATATTTTTATTTTTTATTAAAATTCATTTGCAGTGTTCCATTTACTAATGATATACAATTAGTTGGATTTTTATTATTATAAAATAAAATTTTAGTACAAATTTTTACACAGAAGGTTATATTAGTTATAAAATAAATACACTTTTTAATTTTAATGTTTTATTTACTTCTTTTTTAAGGTGGTGATTTATTACAAAGGTCAAAAATATGGGGATATTGTAACATATATTATCAGTTTGTTAGAATAATATTAGTGAAGAATTGATATTAGGCCAATCTCACAAAAAATAATCTCTATGTCAAAAGATATAAGTACATTTAGAATATGATGGCACTTTAAAAGATAAGTTTGTTTTGGTAAATTTTTTTATAATTTGTTAAAAATAAAATACTTTAATTGTTATTTACAGGTTTAAGCAAACTATTTTATGCGGAATTGAAATTTAGCTTTTCTTCTTATTATCAAGGATTGATTAGTGTAAGATTATTTATTTTGTTTTTGGATAAGACTTGTATATTATTCTATTCGTCGTAGGATTTTATAATGTTTTACTTTTGCTGAAGGCTGGTAATATGAAAATAAATAAAAGTACTTTTTAAAATATGAATAGCAGAAGTTACGGTACATGTCTATTAAGATACAGGACAGTAAGGTACATTGTATTTTAGATATTTTTAAACTCATCAAATTGAAAAATAAATTATATAATGAGCAAATCGTAAAATTTTAAACAATAATAATTATGACTTACACACCACATACATACCACATGATCACTAATTATGATCGTTTAATGTTAGTTCTCTATTTACCAACATACCACTAGAATTGGTAATAAACAGCTTAGACAGAAGATTTAACAGCATAAACAACAATTGCAGAATGCCTTACAACGAAGTTATCGACATAATTAAATATTTATATAATAACACCTACTGTACCTTTATCTCTGTTATATATAAACAACTTATAGGCACACCTATGGGTTCTGCCATATCATCCCTACTTGCTAGTTAAAATTATAGCTAATTAAAATTATCATTAGTATCGTCATTACAAAATGGTGAGGTATCAGAATCTTGTGCATACATATTATTAAAGGTACTATTAATTCTCTCTCCAAAGTTATTTTGAAAATGGTTTTTATTTTGTTAACAATTATTAAGATCTAATCTGTTATTAAATTTATTATTATTTTTGTAATTTCTATTTCTTCTGTAATCATTTCTATAATTATTGTTAAAATTATTAGAACTTTTGAAATTTCTATTATAATTAAAATTGTGTATTGAGTTATTGTATTAAAGATTTTGATTTTGTTGTATATTATCAGACATTGAATTTTTCAGTGGATTTAAATTATTTTCGGAATTTGTCCAGAATCGAAAAGACAAATATGGATTAAATTGATTAAATTTAAATTGCTCTTGTGGTCTATCCGTTTGCAATATATTACTTTCGATTAATACTTCCCCTGATTCTACTACTTTAATAAATTTTGGAAACGATTTTAATTCATGAGGGCATTTACAATAAGGACACTCTTCCTTTACTGTACATGTAACATTTACTTTACATGAGGGCATTTACAATAAGGACACTCTTCCTTTACTGTACATGTAACATTTACTTTTGCCGCTAACGGGGCCAATAATGCCCATAATATATTTAAATCTACCGATGAATTTTATGCGTCGGATTTATGATCTTCAAAATAATTCGAATCTTTTTGAGATATTGAAGATTGTTTATTTGCATAATTTTTATTTAATCTTGTAGCGCAATTTTCATGTCTTTCCAAGACCTTAGACCTTCCGTCAAGGTTTACTGCTATCTTTGCTGCTTCTCGTAAACTTCCTGGTTTTTTAGCTGATACTCTGCACTCTGGAAGGTTTTTTAGGCCATATAAAAAACATTCTAAGGACTCCAGCTTTATCTTTTTTTTTTGATACTCTCTTTCTTCTACAGTCATACTTATAGATAAATCATAAAGTGAGAGTAATCTTTGTTCTAGATTTTGAACTCTTAATGCATAGTTGCATACTGGTTCATCAAAATCTTGCTGTACGTGACGGAGACAATTCTGATCGAATTGTTTCTGCATCTTGTTTTCCCCCAAAGGTTAATTTTAAGTCGCAGTAACTGTTCTACCGAATCATATTCTGGCGCGATTCCCCCAGATGATAATTTCGCTCTAGCTTTAAGTTTCCCCCCAGTAGTATTTAAAAACCATTTTTCGCTTTGCTTGCCATACGTAGCTAATATATCCCTAATAACTGTTTCAAACGCTTTAAGGCGTCCATCATAGCAAGGAATCGTAGTCAACGCTGCATTTATTGGAATCTTACCTATACCTAATCTAGGTTCTTCAAAATAATAATTAGGCCTATCAATTAACGTTGATTTCTGTTGATCATTATCCATTTCTAATAAGTAATTTGGATTTCAATTTTTAAATTTAATTTCATTTTTCCCTTGACTGTATTTAATATAGGATTTCTAAAAAATCGTCTACCCCGACCTACTTTACCAAACAATACATAGGTTGCCTATAAAATAAGAAAGAAATAGTTAACTGAAAATTGCTCAAATTAACACGCGTTCTTATGAAAGTTGATATTGTTTTACTTCGTACTAATTCAATAACGAATCTTTTTAGATAAAATGTTACAAACTTGTTATTTAACAAAAATAATTTGGATACAAAAAAATGTGATTGCTATGATATAACAAATATTTTATTGTAGATTACTTCTTTAACTTTATTTATAATATTTTAATTTTATTTCCAGCTCTCCTTCCATCTTGTTTTTTTAAATTCTTGGAACCCTTCAAGATTTTTGTCAAACGAATAGCGGAATCAGATTTAAACAACATCAATGACGTTGATGAGTTTAGGCAATTTCTTTTAAATATTTTTGTCCACGAAGCAAAGACACCCGAAAATATGTGGGTGGTACAAGCAATACGTAAAGCCAATAAGGATATTTTAAGTCGCTGGATGCTTTTTATAAAGCATCCAGTATTTGCAAATTTTATAAGACAACAATATTTATCAGCAACTGCTAATAATTTAACTCTACCAACAAAAGACGAAAAAACAATATTAAAAAATGATATTCATGGTAGCTAATACTATAAATGTCAGTTACTAAATGTAAGTATTATACTACTATAATATACTACTATATATACTACTATATATACTACTATAATAATAATACTTAATAATATTATGACTAGAAACTGAGAAACTATAACTGAATTTAAGCAGTATATTAGCGAGCAAACTAAAGCCGCTAAACATACAAAGAAAAGGGTTCGAGAAAACTCGGAAGAGGAAAATGATAGTGGAAAACAGACTCCCTCAAAGAAGTCTGCAGGTGAAAAGAGCTCAAAAAATTTGGGACTGAAAGTCAATTCTGCTGCATCTGCGGCAAAACAACTCTCAGCTACCAGGGCAACCAATCCGCGAACGCTTCCTAGAGCTACTGTTTCACTGATAAGGCTAACGGATGAAACAGTGGTAGCAGCGGAAAGAAATGGAGATAATATGGTGGGACCCACCCAAACTCCTTCCGCAGTTAATGAGAACTTTCAAGAGTTCACTGGTTGAAGGAACAGGAGGAAGAAAAGAAAGGCAGAGAGAGAAAAGGAGGAAGGAAAAAGAAATAAAAAGAAAGCAAACGCCAATGGGAAAGCGAAGCTTCCCAGAGCTAGAGACAAAGCAGTCGCGATTAAGCTACCAGAAGGGAGAGCGTACGCCGATGTCTTGAAGCAGATAAAGGAGAGCGTTATAGGAGAAGCCACTGCAACTAACATCTGTGCAGTTCGGAAAACCCAAGCTGGTAACGTATTGATCGAGATGCGAGGAAAAGCAGAAGGGCATACAGCCTTTTTTGAGGCAGTTAAGGCAACAATGGGAGAGAGCGTGAATGTCACATGTCTGACACCACGCCGAACTCTTCAGATTCGGGACATCGATTGCCTTACAACAAGAGAGGAAGTAGAGATAGTCTTGAAAGACGCTCTAAAGGAAACCGGTCCGATCATGGTGAAGCTATCTCAACCTAATATTCGGGAACAGAGATCAGCCACGGTCGAGCTGGATGAAAAGGCGGCATTCAAGCTGATAAAGAAAGGCAGCATTAAGCTAGGCTTGGGCAGTTGCAGAGTAAGACTACAGGCGACTCCGCTTAGATGCTTCAGATGTTTAGCGTATGGCCACATAGCAGGTAATTGCAAAGGACCCGATCGAAGCAAATTATGTTTTAAGTGTGGGATGGGAAACCACAAGGTAGTCGAATGTACAGGGAAGCTGCAATGCTTCCTGTGCAAAGCTGCCAAATTAAAGGAAAAAGAGCTCAAACACTTCCCAGGTTCCAGGAAGTGCTCTGAGTTCCAAAAAGCGATCAGAAAATGATCAAGGTGGTCCAAGGAAACATGCACAGAAGCTGGACTGCAAACCAGCTTATGTATCAAACTCAGAGAGAGATCAAGGCAGACCTTTGGATCATCAGCGAGCAGTACCGAGGGGGTAATCCAAATCCAGCTACCTGGTTCGACGACGAACTCGGAACAGCAGCTATTTGGATCGCTAATCAAGAAAAAGTACCAGTAGAAGCATCAGGAAGAGGTAGGGGCTTTGTGTGGGTTAGAAGTAAAACTATAACTTACGTGAGCTGCTACCTTACGCCGACCGGACCTAGACAGGAGTATTATATGAAATTATTAGGCATAGAAGACTTTGCGAGAGATGCGGGTAGAAACATAATTGTTGCAGGCGATTTTAACGCCAAGGCTGTTGACTGGGGCATGCCCTACACTGACTCAAAAGGGGCGGCGACCCTTGAAATGGTATCCAGGCTGGGACTCGTTGTCTTGAACGTGGGTAACACCACTACCTTTAGAAGGGCCGGCTATAACGAGACGATAATTGACGTGTCTTTCGCATCTGAAGGCCTGAGCACAAGAGTGAATAACTGGCACGTCATGGAAGATTTTACAGCGAGCGACCACCAGTATATTTCGTTTGAAATCCAGCACGAACGACAGCCCCCCGGTGAGGCATATAGGCCGAAACCAAGAGGTTGGAACCTCAATAAGCTGAATAAAGAACGATTCATACAAGTTTTATCGATGGGACAAGGGGCAATTCTAGCGAATCCCCGCAGAGTAGGAAGTAAGGAAGACGCGGAGAAACTAGTATCCGAAGTAATGACGCTGATTACGAAAGCCTGTGATGCTTCCATGCCTCGAAAAAGGTTCAATGGAAAGAACCCACCTGTGTACTGGTGGAACCCAGAAATTGCAGAGCTCCGCAGACAAAGCCACAAGACGCGAAGAAGAGCGACTAGAGCAAAGTCCCGCGAAGAAGCAAGGGAACTCATGAACGTTCACAAAGAAGTTAAGCGATCCTTAAGGCAGGCGATCAATGCCAGCAAAATTCGCTGTGAAAGGAAGCTATGTATTGAAGTTGACAACGACCCCTGGGGACTTGGCTTCAAGATAGTTACACTGAAAAAAAATTACTGGCCACGCGCCTAGAATTTTATAGGCGCAGAGCGTGTTCAACGAGAACGGGCTCCGGGCCTCGAACAAACTTGCGTTTCACACGTTTAGATCACGTGACATATAAAAAATACAAAGAGAAAATGCTGGGGCCCCCTCTCCAAACGCGTGAAACGCCAGTTCGTTCGAGGCCCTCGCCGGTCTCGCTAAACAGGCACTACGCCTGTACTAGCAATCTAGGCGCGTAGCCAGTAATTTTTTTTCAGTGTACGAAGAAGCTGAGGGGCTTCGCGGCCAGCTCGCTAATGGATGAAGAGGAGGCAAAAACAGTCGTTGATGCCCTATTTCCGACGCACCCAACAAGAGTGGATCAAGAGGATAACATCAATGTGGAGGATATCCCGGACTTTACGCAGGAAGAGCTGTTCGCTGCCGTGGACTCCCTTAGAAATAAGAAAGCTCCCGGCCCAGACGGTATCCTAGCCGAGATTATAAGATTAGCTGCACACGAGTGTCCATCATTGATGCTAAGGATGTACAACACATGCATCCGAACAGGAGTCTTTAGCAGGCGATGGAAAAAGGCAATACTGGTACTTATCAGCAAAGGAAAGGGCGATCCTACACTCCCATCCTACTGGCGACCACTAGGACTTTTGGATACAGCGGGAAAAAGTTTCGAAAAGATGCTTCAACCTCGTATCTTAAACGCTGTAGAAGCAGCGGGAGACTTATCTCCTCGACAATACGGCTTTAGACGGGGGCGGTCCACCATTGGGGCAGTGAAGGAGGCCGTTGACGCGATAACGAGGGCCCAAATGGGTAATCATTACTCTCGTAAAATTACTCTTTTGGTTACCCTTGATGTCAAGAATGCATTTAACTCGGCAAAGTGGACTGACTTCCTGCAAGGACTGAGTGACTTCTCAGTACCCAAATATTTGATGCGGGTAATGAAGAGCTACCTAAGTGACCGAGTACTCTTGTACGAGACTCTACAAGGTAAAAGGAGTAGGAAAGTGACAGCTGGCGCGGCTCAGGGTTCGGTACTGGGACCTGACTTATGGAACATTTCTTATGATGGTATCCTGAGGCTGGAGCTAGCGGATGGCTGCTTCATGATAGGTTATGCGGATGATATTGCTCTCGTAATCATAGCAAGAAACGTACAACAGGCTCAGAACAGCTTGAACGTTTGCATGGTAAATACAAACATATGGATGGAAGAGCATGGATTAGGTCTTGCAGCTGCTAAGACAGAGATCGTAATGTTTACGGGGAAGCAAATTCAAACTGTCATCCCGATACGAGTCAACGAAGACACTGTCATAGAGACGAAAAGGTTCGTTAAATATCTAGGGATAACTCTGGACACGAAGCTAACTTATTGGGAGCACATCTCCCAAAGGGTCAAGAAGGCAGGTACCACGACGCAAGCCCTGAGCAGACTGATGTCAAATATGAACGGCCCGAAGTCCAGCAAGAGGAAGCTACTAATGTCTGTAACTCACTCCATCCTATTGTATGGAGCAGAAATTTGGGGGAAGGCGTTAGACAAGGATATGTATTCGAAAGGCATAATAAGAGTTCAGAGGCAAGGTGCTCTGAGGGTTTCTTGCGCGTACAGGACTGTCTCGGAATCGACAGTCCTTGTGATCGCAGGCATTATCCCAATTAAGCTCCTCGCCAAAGAGCGTAAACTTATTTATGATAGAAAAAATGAAGGCGACGTCGACCGTATCAAAGCGGAAGTTAGGAAGAATGTGATGCTGGAGTGGCAGACGCTCTGGAAGGATTGCACAGACAGCGCATGGACCAGGCGTCTCATAAAAGATGTCGCTCCATGGATTCAGAGAAATCATGGGGAAGTGAATTACTTCTTGACCCAGTTTCTCAGTGGACACGGGCTTTTTCAGTCCTATCTCTTCAGGATGGGCAAAGTTGGAAGCTTCGAATGTGTGTTCTGTCCCGGCAAACGCGATGATGCGTATCACACGTTCTTTCGTTGCGATCGGTGGGTGATCAAAAGGAGGGAATTGGAAGCGGAAATAGGGGACATTACACCTGACAATGTCGTTGAAAGAATGCTTCAAAATGAAGAAGGATGGAGTGCTGTTGCAAGGTTCGTGGAGGATATTCTGAGAACTAAAAAGCTATTGACGACACCCTAACAAGGAGCCGCGTGTAGAAGCGACCGAGATGGACAGTTTTTGCACGCGACACCAAAGAGGGGACAATGTAGGACGTACAAGGATATCTATTTATTTATTTATTTATATACTTATTTATTTATTTATTTATATATTTATTTATTAATAAACTTACATATTTATCTAGTTGACGACCCGGTGAAATAACAAGAAGGAGAAAGAAAGGATTGATGGATGGAAGGATCTTCAACCAAAGAAGATACATGGCCTTAAGTCAATCCGATGTAATGTGATAAACGGTTCCGGGCTGACTTGTATAAGGTATGATGAGGGGTGAGTTTAGTCGGTAAACATGGGGCAATGCATTCTTTGCAGAGTGCCTTGCCATCATGGAGTCCGACACTGTTCAGAACACCGAGTTCTGTTCGTGCGTAACGCATTCTCACCTCTCTGCCACTGTGCAAAAAAAAAAAAAAAAAAAAAAAAAAAAATATTATGACTAGAATAGTTTAATAGGCAAAACCTTGGCATCCTTATTACTAGCTAGACATGCATAGTCTATACTATTAAAATATTTATACTATTAAAATATTGAACCTTGATATTAATATGAAAGTAAAAAAACCTTGACCTTATAAAAACTTATGACCGGTTTGTGTAACTACACAACCAACGAGCATGGAACATGTTCACTAATAACTAACACTGATAATAAAGTATCTATTCCGTTCATAATATTAATATTTATATCCAAGTATTACTGCACTAAAGTTCTTTAGAGACTTCTGCACCAATGGTCCCTAGGTACTTCTGCACCAAAGGTCTTTAGGGACTTCTGCACCATAGGTCCCTAGGTACTTCTGCACCAATGCTCCCTAGGTACTTCTGCACCAAAGGTCTTTAGAGACTTCTGCATCAATGGTCCCTAGGTACTTATGCACCAAAGGTCCCTAGGTACTTCTGCACCAAAGGTCTTTAGGGACTTCTACACCAATGCTCCCTAAGTACTTCTGCACCAAAGGTCTTTAGAGACTTCTGCACCATAGGTCCCTAGGTACTTCTGTACCAAAGGTCTTTCGGGGCTTCTGCACCATAGGTCCCTAGGTACTTCTGCACCAATGCTCCCTAAGTACTTTTGCACTAAAGGTCTTTAGAGACTTCTGCACCAATGGTCCCTAGGTACTTCTGCACCAAAGGTCTTTAGGGACTTCTGCACCATAGGTCCCTAAGGTACTTCTACACCAATGCTTCCTAAGTACTTCTGCACCATAGGTCCCTAGGTACTTCTGCACCAAAGGTCTTTAGGGACTTCTGCACCAAAGGTCTTTAGGGACTTCTACACCAATGCTCCCTAAGTACTTCTGCACCAAAGGTCTTTAGAGACTTCTGCACCATAGGTCCCTAGGTACTTCTGTACCAAAGGTCTTTCGGGGCTTCTGCACCATAGGTCCCTAGGTACTTCTGCACCAATGCTCCCTAAGTACTTTTGCACTAAAGGTCTTTAGAGACTTCTGCACCAATGGTCCCTAGGTACTTCTGCACCAAAGGTCTTTAGGGACTTCTGCACCATAGGTCCCTAGGTACTTCTGCACCAAAGGTCTTTAGGGACTTCTGCACCATAGGTCCCTAGGTACTTCTACACCAATGCTTCCTAAGTACTTCTGCACCATAGGTCCCTAGGTACTTCTGCACCAAAGGTCTTTAGGGACTTCTACACCAATGCTCCCTAAGTACTTCTGCACCAAAGGTCTTTAGAGACTTCTGCACCATAGGTCCCTAGGTACTTCTGTACCAAAGGTCTTTCGGGGCTTCTGCACCATAGGTCCCTAGGTACTTCTGCACCAATGCTCCCTAAGTACTTTTGCACTAAAGGTCTTTAGAGACTTCTGCACCAATGGTCCCTAGGTACTTCTGCACCAAAGGTCTTTAGGGACTTCTGCACCATAGGTCCCTAAGGTACTTCTACACCAATGCTTCCTAAGTACTTCTGCACCATAGGTCCCTAGGTACTTCTGCACCAAAGGTCTTTAGGGACTTCTGCACCAAAGGTCTTTAGAGACTTCTGCACCATAGGTCCCTAGGTACTTCTGTACCAAAGGTCTTTAGGGGCATCTGCACCATAGGTCCCTAGGTACTTCTGCACCAATGCTCCCTAGGTACTTCTGCACCAATGCTCCCTAAGTACTTCTGCACCAAAGGTCCCTAAATCGAAAATATTCTAAGTCCCATTTGACCCCCCGCTTAAAAAGGACAAATTTGACCCCCCCCCTTAATTTTCCAGTTCTGAAGTACCCCCTCCCTATAAACATGCTCCATGTTAATATTTATATAATAACACCTACTGTACCTTTATCTCTGTTATATATAAACAACTTATAGGCACACCTATGGGTTCTGTCATATCATCCCTACTTGCTGATATCGTCATGGACAATTTAGAAACAGAATGCATTAAACAACTAGATTTCACTCCACTATTTTTTTACGGATATGTGGATGACATAACCCTATGCATACCAGAAAATAAAATCAACTATACTCTGGATATTTTCAATGCATACCATCCCAATCTGAAATTCCCCATAGAAATGGAGCAAAACAACAGTCTGAACTTCCTTGACATAACCTTGATAAAAAACAGCGAAAACATTATTACAACTAATTTGTACCATAAAAGGACTTTTTCTGGTAGAATTCTACATTTTAATTCTAACCACTTAATTCATCAAAAAATTGCTATGGTGTACAATCTCGTCGATCGTAGTTTGATTTTGTCTGATAAAATTCACCATAGGAATAACTTTAAAATTGTGAAGAACATCTTAATTGCCAATAAATATCCTATATACTTTATTGACAAACATATCAATAGGAGGTGGAATTTATTAAACAACTGTAATTACAACATTACTAGGAATAGCATTCCAATAAATAATAATTACAGAAATAAAATAATCATAAAAGTACCATACAGATTTGGACCATACCAGAAGATCAAGGAAATTGTTGATGACAACGTATTCCAAGTCATTCCACAGCTAAACAAAAATATGACAAAAATCATCAAAAAAGGGAAGATCGATATCATACAAAACAAAACAGGCATTGTATACAAGTTAACATGTAATGATTGTGAGAGCATATATTTAGGCGAATCTAAAAGATCTCTTTACATGCGACTCAATGAACACATAAGAAACAAATCTTCTGTAATCACTACCCATTGCAACCTTAATGGACACTCCTTTAATTTTTCCAAGCCACAAGTGGTTGACGGAGAAGCTGTATGGGGTAAACGCAAAGTTTCAGAGAGCCTACATATTCAGCTTAATCACCCTACGATAAATAAAAAAGAAGACACAGACAATTTAAATCCATCATATACACATACAATTAATACTCTCAAGCGTTAACCCCCACCACAATAGTTTTCAACAAAGATTTTTATTAAACAGTCAAAATCTATAGTGTTGTTAATATTTGTCTTTTGTACTTTAATACATCAATTTTTTCCTTTGCGTATGTTACATAATTTAATATATTTAAAAATGATTGTTATAAATTTTAATTTAATTGATACAACAGCAATGGTTATTACATTTTAAAACATGTTTTACTAATAGTACAGGTAATTTTTAATCATATTTTCCAATTATATAAAAATTTAAAATTATACTCATTTTTTTTAGACATTATTGATAAGGCCTACATAAAAATAGGCGAAACGTCTAATAAAAACAACCTTTACATAAAAAACTAATTTGTTTTTTTTAACCTGCCCAGTATTGGTCATTAAGAAATACCACATTTATAAATAATTTGGAAATAATGGGCGATCAAAGCAATAATAATAATAATAATTAGTATTATGACTATAAAACTTTATTCTGTTATGATTAGAATACCTTTGCATTTTTAACCCGTAATACTCCAGTCAAAATATGGGATTGCTTGTATTATATCTATGGCGAAAACCAAATTTGCTCTACAATAAGTTTTATGGGTCGCTGAACTCGAAAATCGGAGTCATTTGGCAGAGAAATTGGGGGTACACCCTTAAATTTTCAAAAACTACCCCCTAAAAAAGGTTTTTTTTTTCTACATATTCACACTTTAAGCGCCCAGATTTGCACCTTAAGGATTTTATGGTTCGCTGATACAGAGTTTTGACTTCTTTTTCATAAATACTTAAAATTTTACCCCTAAATTGGCTTAAGCTACCCTCGAAAAGGGGTTGTTTTTGTTGTTTTCGTACTTTTAGCATCCACGATATGCCAATATAGGTTTTTTGAGTCGCTAATCAAGAATTTAAACTTCATTTTTATAATTAATCAATAATAAACCCTTAAAATAGTTAAATCGACTCATAAAAGAGGTGTTTTTGCTATTTTCGCACTTTGAGCATCCAGGATATGCCCATATAGGTTTTGTGGGCCATTAGTAAAAAATTGAGACTTCTTTCTCATAAATAATCGATTTTTTACCCTTTCCTCATCAAAAAAACACTCAAGAAAACACCAAAAAAAAACTCAGAAATTAACACCGAGAAAAATCGGCGTTTTTGTAATTTTAGTGTAAATGCCAAACACCAACCATTTTCTAAATTACACTATAAATTAGGTGTTAAGACCAAATTTTGGGTATTAACACCAAAATTTAAGGTGCTTTTTTGACGAGGGTTGAAATGGCTAAAACTACCCCTAAAAGGGGTGTTATTATTATTTTCGCACTTTGAACTTCCATCTACAAGGAATCCGCAAACAGAAAAAAGCTGTTACTTTTACTCTAAAAATTAAAAGTATAACTTTCAGGAATGGGAATATAGCTTAACCCCACTTCTGTTATGCGAGCGTCTGAGATTGGTCATCTCTTAAATATCCCCACAAAATTTCCTTTCTACTCGAACCCTCGAAAGTGGTCGTAGTTGAAATAAAATTTGGGCATATAAGGCGATGAGCTAGCCTCTGGAGCATACAGTATATTTTTGGCTTTCAACATATAAGCTTTAAATATTACAATTGAAGTTTAAGTTTTAATTCAATTTTGTTTTGGTTAATAATTTTTTTCTTAACTTTGAACAAATTTATTTTACAGTTAACGTTTTAGTTTATTAAATCAAATTTAATTTACTGGTTATCGTTAAACAATTTTGGCTTTCGTCAAAATTCAATTAACATTTTAAGTTAAACTTGTTACGTATCTTTAAAGTATAAATAAAATAATTTTTTTTGAATATAATTACAATTAACTTTAAATTTTATTAATTTTACTAAATACTAAGTTTAATTAATGAGTAAACTAAATGGGTCAATATTTGTGAAGTGTATACAGTTTGGATTTTCAAGTCTCAGAATGTACTCCAAAGTATGTTTGGTCGAAAGTATATATAAAAAATATAATTTTCCCCAATTTTTAGCTTTTTAGATCCAATCCTCTATTTTTTACAGCGATTTTTGTTTTTTTCAATTTTTTGAAATTTTTAATTTTTGAGAAATTTATGTTCATTAATTTTTCTCGCAAACGCGCACTTTACAATAAAATTTTTTTTCCTTATAGTACCCCATAGGAAATTTCCCGTAGAATTCGATTCTGGGGTCCAAATTTTTTTTTGAACTGCGCATGCGCGAGAAAATCAACTTTCTTGTTTTGCCTTTTCTAGCTTATATGCCTCAGCTGCAGACAGCTCAATTTTCATCCTGTTGGTCTCAAATCGTATGTTTTTTCATATACTTTCAGCATATGAAATCATTTTTTTGGGTAAATTTATTTTAAAAGCACTAAAATTGAAAAATAGCGATTTTTTAAAAATCATTTTTCACAAATTTTGAATTTTCCGTTAAGTCACGTGACCAAATTAAAATCTGACTGAAAATTCGGATTTAGCGAAAAATTTTACATAAGCATACCAATTTTCGTCTTATTTAATTAAATAGTTTCTAAGATATCCCATTTTAAAGATAAAGATTAAAATTGACTTTTTTTAAAAAACCCTAAAAATGGCACTCTGACTTTAATTATCATATCTGTTAAACAAATAATTATAAAAAGACGAGTAAAAATTTTTTGGAAACTAAGGGCTTGTAAAAAATTTTTGAGGCCTATAGAACTCGTTTCTTTTAAAAATTAGAATTTTGTCAGCAATTTCAAAATTGGTCATTTTGGGGTAAGAATAGGCATTTGGTTTATTGACTATCGGCATGAGAGATTTAGCGACAAATAATTGCAGTGTGCGGTAACTGAATGGTGACACTTATACCAAAAAAATGAGACCAATTGGAATTATTTTGGTTAACTGGCAAGTTTGCAGATTTGTATTAAAGATTACAAAGAAATTCTATTTGATAACATTGTGGTATTTTGTAGTTATTTAGTATTTTGCAATTTCTTTTATTTCTTTAGCGTTACGGAAAGTTCCAAAACTTTTCCAAAAAGAGGGTCTTTTTTAAAATTTCTCGAGGAATCCGAAAATTTTGTCAAAATTTTCATTAGGTAACTCGAAAATTCGGAAAATTGAGAATAAGATAGAATAGCTACAAAATACGACAATGTTATAAAATAGGATTTTTTTCATAATCTTTAATACAAAGCTGCAACCTCGCCAGCTAACCAAAATACTTCCAATTGGTCTCATTTTTTCGGTATACGTATCTACCTTTATTTACCGTACACCACATTGATTTGTTGTTAATTCTCTCATGGCGATAATCAATAAACCAAATCCCTATTCTTACCCAAAAATGACCAATTTTGAAATTGCTGCCAAAATTCTAATTTTTAAAAGAAACGAATTCTATAGGCCTCAAAAATTTTTTACAAGCCCATTGTTTCCAAAAAATTTTTACTCGTCTTTTTATAATTATTTGTTTAACAGATATGATAATTAAAGTCAGAGTCCCATTTTTAGGGTTTTTTAAAAAAAGTCAATTTTAATCTTTATCTTTAAAATGGGATATCTTAGAAACTTTTTAATGAAATAAGACGAAAATTGGTATGCTTATGTAAAATTTTTCGCTAAATCCGAATTTTCAGTCAGATTTTAATTTGGTCACGTGACTTAACGGAAAATTCAAAATTTGTGAAAAATGATTTTTAAAAAATCGCTATTTTTCAATTTTAGTGCTTTTAAAATAAATTTACCCAAAAAAATGATTTCATATGCTGAAAGTATATGAAAAAACATACGATTTGAGACCAACAGGATGAAAATTGAGCTGTCTGCAGCTGAGGCATATAAGCTAGAAAAGGCAAAACAAGAAAGTTGATTTTCTCGCGCATGCGCAGTTCAAAAAAAAATTTGGACCCCAGAATCGAATTCTACGGGAAATTTCCTATGGGATACTATAAGGAAAAAAAATTTTATTGTAAAGTGCGCGTTTGCGAGAAAAATTAATGAACATCAATTTCTCAAAAATTAAAAATTTCAAAAAATTGAAAAAAACAAAAATCGCTGTAAAAAATAGAGGATTGGATCTAAAAAGCTGAAAATTGGGGAAAATTATTTTTTTTATATATGCTTTCGACCAAACATACTTTGGAGTACATTTCGAGACCCACCCATGCAAAGTCATATACAGTTCACAAATATTGACCCAAATAGAAGGTTAAGTTAAGCTCGAAAATTATCGTTAAAATTTTGACAAATTAATACAGAATTAACTTACATGTAATAATCTTTATTGAAGGCCATCATTAAAATTTATAATAAATTTTATTTATCGTCAAATTAAATAGAATATTTTAAATTAAAAGAGCCGTTAAATTTTCTTTGGGTATCCTTAAAAGTCTTTAATTTAATAAATAAATAAAATTTATTTTAAGGTTATCGTTACTAATTGAAAATTTTTTTAACACAAACATTTAATTTATTTTAAATATATTTTGGTTATCGATAAAATTTTATTAAGCTATTATGAGTTTAATTCAAATAGGTTATTTTATTAAAGTAATTGGATATCTTTAAACTTAGTCAAATCAGATTCAAGCTAAGTTAATTTGGAATTAGTAAAGTTAATTGAGTTTAACTTAAAATGATAAGAGTAAGTGAATTTATAATAGTGATTTTTAAGTATCTAATAAAAGACGAAAAAAAATTATAAGATGGCAATGCAAGGCCAAGGTGATGTAAATACGAAACCACCAGGCTTAGGAAACAATTTATATCAAATCTTTTCCAGAGTTTTACACGGAGACGAGAATCGTTTTCAAGAAGCAAAGAAAAATTTATTGGAAATCACTCTTGACAATTGGCCACACTTTATAAAAGAATTTATTAAATTAATTAAATTACCACCAATATTTAATGAATTAAATAAATTATTATGTGACGCTGAGTTATATGCTCAGCATCTAAGTAACTCAGATGATTCGGCCAGTTTCTTTGAAATATTGTTTTTCAGCTTAGCGTATAAGAGGCGTGTTGTAGTTCTAGATCCTAGTTACACAAAAATTTTACGAATTTGGAGATTTTAGCAACGAGCTTATTTTAATATTAAATGTAGAAACAAATGACATCACGTTCTTCAAAGAAATCTTCAAAAAAGGAGGCAGATTAGAAAATAGTATGGATGTAACAGATCCATTACGCTGTGATCAACACAACTATGAAAATTTTTCATACAAAAATAAGTCTACAAACTTATCTGCAAATGACGCGAATAAAAATTTTGAACTTCCATCTACAAGCTATACGCAAACAGAAAAAAGCTATAAAAATTTAGCAGGCACTATGGAAAACATTATGGATGTAACAGATCCAGTACGCTGTGATCAACATAACTATGAAAATTTTTCAACCAAAAATAAGTCTACAAACTTATCTGCAAATTTTGCGAATAAAAATTTTGAACTTCCTTCTACAAGTAATCCACAAACAGAAAAAAGCTATAAAAATTTAGAGACTTATACCTGTGAAACTCGTAATACAGGTGCCACCTGTTATATAGGTCAAAGTTCGAATAGTTGTATTCCAGATTTTCTAGCAAGTAGTACTCTTAAAAGTACAAACATTCCACACGATAGCAGGTCTTAGACAAATAGTAATTTTTATAATAAAGATGAAATTAACATGGAGGATGGTATTCTTCAAATTGAAATAATACCAAAAGATGAAACGTGGGAGTTATTTGTCATCCAAAATCAACTGAGTTACTATTCTTCGCATTGCAATAAATTTTATTATGATTTTGAGAGATGGAAAAATATGAAAATTAGAATTTGTAATCGTTTGCAAAAAACTATTATATTATATTTGAGTATGGATTCGAAAACATCGGAATCATTCCCCTTCCTAATTTTAGAGAATTCAAAATTGAAGAATTCACTAGCGATACAAATTCAAACTGAAGAGGTAAGGGATCTGATAATTACTCACTTTCCAGGCAGAATTAAAGAAACTGAAGAATATAGATGGTCGTTTTCTTACTACTCCAAGCTTCATTTTATAATACCCGTTTCGACACTTAATTCGGATCAAGAAAATCCAATAATCTCCGTAAATAAGAGATATGTTTTGTTCCTGAACGAGTTCGAGGAAGAAAAAATAACAGAAATTTATAATAATGCTAACCTCCCACTGAAAGCTGTCGTAGAAGTTTTGGATTTTATGGTATCAGATAATTTTAATATTGAATTATCTGACCCAATTCATCAAATTATTTTGCCGGAGGTTGATTTAAAAAAAATAAACAACGATGAGAAACAAAAAAATAAAAAAAATTTAATTTTTATAAGAAAAAATCAAACATCGATCGATATGGTAGAGCCTAAGGAAATATTATGCAGAGTAAAATTAATATCAAGCGTAAATGAGTTGATGTTATAACTCAGAGCGTTATTAGGTCCAAGCTCTATATGAAAGTTAATCATAATTAAGTAAATAAATATAAATAAAAATACATACTACTTTAAAAAAAAAACGACTAGAACTACCGCTGTTCCTAGTCAGCCACCGCGAACTCTAGCAAATTTGTATACAGCAGAAGAAACGGCTGAATCAATTAGATTACCGTTATAGAATGAAGAAATTTTAGCTCATGTGACATATCAAAATAAGAACCCAAATATTGTAAAATCGGGCCGGTCTGATAACAGATGTTATAATTGTGGAGATCTTGGACATTTCGCGAGTGATTGTAAAGGCCTTAAAAGGGTATTTTGTTTTAACTGTGGAACTCGTGGAGTTACGTGTCGAACATGCAGTAATTATCCAAAGATTAAAGAAATTATATTTTGTAATTAAAAGCAGTATCGTTAACTAAGAGTTGTCTGTAAATTTACATTTTTTAAGTATATACATATAAGCGGAATAGTCTGAATGATAAATTAACAAATGTTTTTTAATGAAGTTAAAGCTAACATATTTTTAAACTGGTATTTAATTTAATTAAATAAAGAAGCAGAGTTATAAAGTTCAAGTTTAAAATCTGTTTGACAAGTAAATGCGAAAGTGCATGAAGCTTATAAAAGATTATAGAAACGATTTGAAACTTGAGCTTCTAAATTTTAATTTTAAAAACATTACGATTTTTAAGAAAAAGAATTATCATTCTGGTTATTTGATTAGTTTTAGTAAACTAATTTTATCAATTACTTTAGAAATTAGACAATTTTGCTTAAATGAAATTTTAAATTTTCAATTTTTACAAATTTCTTATGACTAGAATTTTAAATTAATTTACAATATTTTTAAAAGATAATAATAATAATTTTATATTTTTTTGCTTTTATTTTAAAAGATAAATGACTAATTTTTTGAGGTTTTAAACTAACTTTTTAAATAAAAAAAAAATTTTTATTTTGGATTTCATTTTTATAGCCTTCCCCCCTTAAATGACATTTCGGACTTGTTTAGTAAATGGATTGGATAACAATTATAATATTAACCCCACAAAATTTCTACAATTGTGGGTTTAAACGGAGAGATACAAACAACATAAGTGCAAGTGTTATTTTAATTTGAGTTACTGATTTCATTAGTTTATTATTTCAAATTATTTTTGAGTATAATTAAATTAATTTAAAAGCCGTAAGTAACAAAAAATTGTACGAAAGAGTATTAAAAATAATTATTCGACGAGATAAATGTCAGGATATCGTTGTATCGTTTTAATGTGTAATATGAGTTTTAATGCATTAAGTGAAGAATCAAAAAGATCCAATGATTCTAAAAGTAGAAGTGATCCCGCATGGGAAGTTCATCTATACAGAAAATGCATCTTTTATTTACACCAATATCCGAAATGGAATATTTATAAAGACGCTGTTACCAATCAAGTTACATCAATTCAATGGCATTCGAAAGAAGATGAAAAATTATTTTACAGCAAATCTTTCGCTGCTAAAGGGATTAAAGCACACGAAGAAACATTTACCAACTTCTTAATAAAGTATTCTATAAATATTTTGAATGATTTAAAGCAACTGAGAGATGAAAACAACTACAATTGCATCTCTAAATTTATACCACCGGCGTTGGTTCAAGATTATAAAAGTATAAGGAAATTTTTTGAGACTTTATTTATATGTAACAAGGAAGATATTTCTAATAATTTGAGCTTGGAAATTACGAAGGATATTGATGAATTTGATAAAACTGGCGTATTTCCTCAGAATCATATTGATAGAGTCTTGGAAAAGATATTGAAAGGTTACAAAGAAATGACCGCAGCTGAAAAAGGAATAAAAAAGAGGAATTATCAAAAGAAAATGAAAGTTCAAAAAGGAGCCTTTATCTTTGAGATTAATAGATGTTCAGATCCCAAACCAAGTACATCTTAATTATTTTAATAAATCTGAATACAATCCTGCAGAATTACGAGAATCGGAAACTTCTGCAACAGATTTTTTGTTTGAAGAAAGCAATGAAATGGATGAATCAAATTTTGGATCGCCGCCAAAACAAATGGAGTTTTCTAATAGTTCGACAAATAATTTATTCCTTCAAAAGAATTCAGAGGGCTTGGGATTAATTAGGGACAGATTTCATAACCAATCAATTCCAAAAAACTATGACAGAATACATTCCAGTACCATAATAGAGGGCAAACTAAGAAATAATTCAACATTAGAAAGAATTCCTTTTACGTCACTTCAGATTCTTAATTCGGATGTCATGGCAGGTAATAATCTCATCGATGAGATAAATCATTCAAGTAGTGAAATTCTCAGAAGTGAAAAGAAGTACAAATAACAAACAAAACGAAAAGTAGAGTTCCCGTAGATATTGAAATTGTAGGCGACTCTGAAAATGTCTTTTCGTTGGATTACAATTATAAAAAAGAAAAAAAAATTATTCATCAGCTGAATGCTTCAGAATTTATAAGTTTTTTTGTATTATTTGATAATAATATAAATATTAATGAAAATGGGATTTATAATCCATTTGTTGCAATTACAGCTAAGGATCTCAAGGGTGAAGTTTTAAAAAAATATTTGATACAAATTGTGGCTATACGCCAGAGATCTATTTGAGAAGTACAGGAATTACAACAAAAACAAAACGGATTAATATTAGAGATTCCAAATCCAAGCTTTCTAAAAATTATTAAGATCCCTGTAATAAACAGAGGCACTTCAAAAATTTTGACAGCCGTCTTGATTTTAGAAAATATAATTTTTTCACCAATTTCTTTTTCAACAAACACCAACTTGGAAGGAATACTTACAGAGGAAATTTCAAATAAGGATATCATCAACGCAAGAATTATTTATTGCGATGAGGAAGTCCGAGAAAGATTTGTCAGACTGGCTGTAAATCATCCTGAACGTAAAAAACTAATGAAACTCAATAACATTGAAGAAATACTCATCGGATATGCTGGGCCAGAATTAAATGAAACCCGCCTCGTTGATTTTGCCGAAAGTCCGGACAGTATTTCGGATCTTAAAAAGTACATTAAAAATATTGATTTTCTATAGAATTTATCCATGATGAATCTGAGGTATCAGCTTCGTATATGATGAATTATAATGAAGAACATAAATTGCAATCTAACCTCCAAGAATTTAAAGTTAAATAACTGTTACATAGAAAAAATTATACATAACACCTTTACTATCACCATCCTATCCATCATTAAACATTTGAAATCCCGGATTCAGAACCTACAAAAATTATTAACAGCATAATAAGTATCAAGTATTTGCAAAATTTTTTTTTAACGAAGAAACATGTGCTTGTAAAACGAGTTCAAGATGGAGGATGTAGACAATTTTAAAAAAGATGAAGCTAAATTATTAAAGGTGTGGTGTTGTTAAATTTTATTTTATTATAACAGACGGAGCACAAAAATCAACTTTGTTGATGCAAATTAATTTCTAATTTTTATTATAAAAGTTAAGATAAATTAATAACTTGCTATTGTGTATTGTGAGAACTGTGCTGTTTAAATTTTTTGTTAATAATTATAAGAAAGTGATGTTCTACAAATTAATTACTCAACAAAATTAAAAAGAAATGCAAGTGTTTCATATAAACTTTTAAGAAAAAGAGATTTTCATGCTGAAATATAACAAAAAATTCATATTGTGACGTCATTGCTGGGAGAAAAAAGAGAATTTGACTTAAAACAAATAAAATATTTTTGCTACACTTTTAGAAATTCTCAACGCATTAAAGCAACCATGGATCTACAGATCATACTGCACCTCAATGTTGGCATTTATTTAAAGTCTAAAATTTGCTCAATTCTATTATCTTACAGTAACATTTTTATTTTTCCATTTTTGGTTTTAATTTTTTATTTAATGACTGTTAGTTTATTTTAATAGGTTTTTTAAAGGAAAGTATTAGATTGAATTAAGAAATAAAAAGATGTTTTGTGAATTCCACTTGAAAATGATATTTATTTAATTTCAAAGAATCGAAATTGGAAGAAATTGGAGAATAGAATTAAGTTTTGTAACTATCACTGACAAAATGGAAGGGTCTATGATAAGTTTTAAAATCATTTTAGGAATTTGCAACACTCATTAACAAAATGGAAGGGTTCTTCAAGGGATCAACTCGCGGGCGAGACTGACTCTAGCGTTGTGACAGACTCTAGAGACAGACTCTAAAGAATGTTTGTATTCGAGACGTGAAGGCCAGAATAGAGACCTACAAGAAAGCGTATGCTACATATCAAGACAATGAAAGAGAATTAAAAAATCTGCGGACTCCCCAAACTGAATTAAAATGATATTATAAAGAAGTCATTTACCAAATCGTTGCCGTGGAAGAAGTTTATACTATGGGTTTCGGAAAATTTACCAACTCATAGATGTAATAAATTCTTCGGTAAATCGGGAATCACCATCTGGAAGTATTAGTAAAGCAAATAGTACAGATCCAGCATCTGTATCTGAATTCAGTGGAGAGTACAAAAAGTGGGATGAATTTAAATTCAGATTTTTAGATTTAATAGAAAACGCTGAGTTTGAAGGGGCCCAAAAAAAAGAGTCCCGAAAAATTATGCAGAAATCAAAGCAGAATACCAAAAAAAAAGGAAGAAAACGTAAATGTGAAGAGCGAAAAAAGAAGAAAGAAGACGTCGAGAAGTAGCATAATAAAACGTATAAAATCATTTTCATTAAAATTTTGTATTGAAAAAAAAAGTTTTATATTATTTTTTAATATTTTATATATTTCAAAAAATAAAAGTATATGACTCATTTTCATTTTTTTTGAAAAAATATCTTACAGAAACTAAAAATAAAAAATTCCATTTTTAAAGTCCGAACAAGGCTTTTTAGACTTTTTTCACCAATATTTATTCAGTGTTGCATAAAAATCACCATAACGAATCTTTTACATCAATTTATTACGTTTTTTCATATAATTATAAGGTAAAAACAGCTTCAAACCATTAAAAACCAAAATCGTTACATACGGCCTTAATATATGAATTTTTCTAGGTTTTATGTATTTTAGAGAACAATATCATATATTTTTAAAGAATTCTTACTAAAAAAACGAGTTTTGGAGGTAAATTTTAAAAATATTTAATAATTTTAACAAAAATGAGGATCGGTAAAGGCAGGAACGGTAAAGGCTTTTTTATAGAAAAATCAAAATAATTCGTAGACAAATGAACAAAAAAACTTTTCCATTTGGAAAGTAAAGTATTTTTATGATTGAAACTTGCTAAGTTTTTAATATTTTAATTACAACGCTTCTTATTAGGAGATCTAGGGGGGTACGGTAAAGGCTTTTATTTTTGTCCCTTCGTTATTTCTGAACTAAAACCCATTTTGTTTTCCTATTTAACAATCATTTTAAGCACTTTTGGTGTGAGAATTTTTTGTTTATATATTTAAGTTGTCATTTATGCGGATAAAAGGTTTTAAAAATGTTTTTACGAAGAGAAATCAAATTTAATATAATTAAATTACGTTTTTCATAAAAATTTTGTAAAATCGTGTGACACGCCTTCTCACCCTTGTAATAATTAGTAAAACTAAGTTAAAATTAGTTATCACAATGTTAATTCTATAACCTAACTTTATAAAATTATGAATTTTAAAATTAAAAAATTTAAATATTTGAGCAATGTATTCTTATTAATTATTCGAAAAAAAAGTGTAGCTATAACAATGTACATAATTACTGTATCGATGACATGTACTTTTTAGGATAGGATATAAGAAAAATGACCTGTGAGGTTTATAAATTTTAAACTAAAATTAAAAGATAAAATTATTCAGCAGAAATGATAGTCTAGACACACAAGGCCTTATCTTTGTAAAATTTTTTGAAAAAGGTAAATTAAGGTAAATTAAGGCTAAGACATTCTAAAAATGACAATTTAGTGGGATAATTTACAGCACTAGTTTACAATGACAGATTACTATTTTTAGACTATGATTTACAAGTGGAGGAACAGACTTTGACCATGCCTAAATTTTAAGTTTTTTACCAATTAACTATTACTCTTAATTACAAGAATACTGTTTTCTTAATAACACTGGCATTCAAGTAATTGTTTAGTCTTAAATTACAATCAAAGTTGGCCTTAATTTTGTGGTTATAATTTGGATACAAAAAAATATGATTGCTATGATATAACAAATATTTTATTGTAGATTATTCTTTAACTTTATTTATAATATTTTAATTTTACTTACAGCCCTTATATTTTCAAAATTTTTCAAATCGATCGAGGTGTTTGAAAAAGTCGTAAAATGTTTGATGTTAAGAAAGTATATTGATATTAACAACCCAAAGGAATTCAGAGATTTCCTGCTTAGTATTTTTCAAGACAATGGGCAAGTCAGGAATAACGAAGAAGTTGAAAAAATTATCAGAACAATTAAAAAATCGAAGAGAGAAGTAGTTATTCGTTGGATGCTTTTTTTAAAGCATCCACGATTTTTAATATTCATTAGTGATAAGTACAACTCATTAGTCAGGGGAACCTTACAAGGTGTCCCGACAGAAGATGAACTGAATCAACTAACACGCCAAATTTTAGACGAGTAATAAAAAAACAGGTAATACTAAATAATACTAATAAAAAAAACTTTTCTGTTTGGAAAATAAAGTATTTTTATGATTGAAACTTGCTAAGTTTTTAAAATTAGAATTACAACGCTTCTTAATCGGAGATCCATGGGGGTACGGTAAAGGCTTTTTTTTTATCCCTTCGTGATTTTTGACCTTTAACTGATTTTTTTTTCTATTTAAAGACCTCTTAAAGTGCTCTTGGTGTAGGAATTTATTTTTTGTATATTTAAGTTGTCATTTATGTGATTAAAAGGATTTAAAAATGTTTTTATGAAGAGAAATCAAATTTAATATAAATTTACGTACACATTTTGTAGAATCGTGTGACACACCTTCTCACCCTTGTAATAATTAGTGAAAGTAAGTTTAAATTTTTTCTATATGGAAAAAGTTGAATCTTATGATATAACAATTAAGCCCAAAACAAAAATTTTTGAAAATTAAACGATAGGTGTGAGTGACAGACACTCAAAGTATAGGAATCTCCTTTGTGACAGGGAACGGTAAAGGCTTTTTTGCTATATTTTTATGTTTTATAGTAGTTAAAACATTAAATTATGTTGATTTTTATGGTGTACCATCGAAAACTAATTAAAATTGAAAATTTAAAAAAAAAAAATTTTTATCAATGCATCTGTTAGTCGGAAACGCGTTGTACGTCATTATTGCAAAAAAAACGATAATGAGCCATATATTATAAATCTATAAATTTAAGCTTTTAATATTTTTCATAAATTTTAGTTTTGTTTTATTTTTAATGTAAATGACAGTATGTGATACATAAACCAAAATAAAAAAATATTATATTATATAAACATACATTTTATTTAATTATACATGTTATTATATTAATTTTCTATAATTGCACTCTTTGAGACATAATTAACCTTAAATTGGAGTCAATCGAATAGAGACCTACAAGAAAGCGTATGCTATATATCAAGACAATGAAAGAGAATTAAAAAACCTGCGGACTCCCCAAACTGAATTAAAATGATATTATAAAGAAGTCATTTACCAAATCGTTGCCGTGGAAGAAGTTTATACTATGGGTTTAGGAAAATTTTACCAACTCATAGATGTAAAAATTCTTCAGCAACTCGGGAATCACCATATAGAAGTATTAATAAAGCTAACAGTATTGCAGGCATGGATGGGACGACAGCATGGGGAGGTGGATTTCTACCTTACCCAGCTCTTAACTGGACACGGGTATTTCCGTCTCATGTTGCAGCATTGGCATAAGGTGGCAACAAAGGAGTGCTTCCACTGTCCGGGCGTGGATGATACAGTAGAACACACATTCTTCGAATGTGGGCGCTACGCGGAGGGGCGCCCGCCCTTCCCGATTTGGAGTTCCGAAAACTGGAACAAAGTAGCAGAGTACGTAAGGACCACCTTGTTGGAGAAGAAGGAGGAGGGCTTTCTATCGTAGAGAGCTCTCCTGCCCCTAGGCAGGGGGGAAGGCAGCGGCCAGCTGCCTAGGCTACGCGTCCCAAACTGAAGTTATACCTGGAAAGGGAGTTCCGGTTTGGGACAAGCAAACGCGGGGGGTTTAAAGTGTGTTTATCCAGTAAGAATCTGGGGCGTAGCCGGCGACCGCGTCCGCCGGTAGTCTCCCAGTTGTACACTTTGTACAACTGGGCGGTCATGGAAATTTGCGGGTCTTTAAGGCCCGCAAACACTCTATGGCTGATGCATGATTCACATATTTCCCTTAAAAAAAAAAAAAAAAAAAAAAAAAAAAAAATAAAGCTAACAGTATACATCCAGCATCTGAACCTAAATTCAGTGGAGAGTACAAAAAGTGGGATGAATTTAAATTCAGATTTTTAGATTTAACCCTTGTCCGACCGGCAGGGTACCCGTGTACCTTTTTGGTCTAAAATAAAAAAATTTTTGTACTTAAACTCAAAATTTTTTTTCTAGCTTCTAGACTAGCTTCAAGCAACTAATATTTTAGTGATTTCAATGGTCAGAAATTAAAAAAAAATTTTTATGCATGTAAAAAAACGATTTTCAAACGCACCTCTCCAGGGCCGGCATGTCGTTTGAACAAAAATATTGCCTAAGGCGCCACTGTGCGGCAGGGTACCCGTGTACCCAGATTAAAAAATATTTGTTTTATTAAATATTTGTATAAGAAAAAGGTAATAATTCATAAAATAAAGCAATATTATTAATATTTAATAATTTTAATATTTTTTTGATTTCATATTTTGCAGTTTTACTAGGTATATAATGGGTAAAACTGGTACGCCCGGGGGCACCCCCGATATGAAAAAAGCTGCTTGTCAATAGTTAAATTATCACTTATTGGGACAATTTTATCACAAAAAATACCGATTGTATTGTGTTTGGTATGTAAAAATATGATTACTGCCGAATTTTTTAGGCTCTAGGTGGCTTGGTTGCGATCTGTTTTTACAATTTTAATTTTTTTCGAAATCTCAGCCACCCATTTGCTTTTTATTTTCTGGGCGCCCTAAATAAGCCTAAAAAATCTTTTTTGTATAGAACTAGGTAGCAAAAATTCCTGAACAATCCGAATCTGACCGTATTTTTTCGGAAAAATTTTAGGTAAAGCCGGAAAATTGGAAACACTAAAGGAAACTTTCAAATACAAGTTTCTCAAAAAGCGTAACTTTTTTTTATGTATATGGGCGATTATTTCTCAACCCGGCCACCCCTCTCCCAAAAATGGTGGCAACTTAAAAAGATTTTGGTTTTCTCAAATTGATTGTAAAAGGGTCTAGTTTTTTATACTCATTGACCTTTTCAACTCTGTAAATCTACTGTGCCCATTTTAGGCACTGAGCGGCGGCAGGTCGACTTTTTAAAAACAGAAAAATTGAAATAAAAGTAGATTAACGGTAAGTTTTTTGACATTTTTTTCTCTTAAAAATTGCTATTTATTAAAACAAAGAAAATGAGACCACTTGCGTGGTAATTGGTTGATTTCTTAAAAAGTTTTGTGGGTGCTATGTAGTTTTTAAAAATGGGTAAAAAACGGCTACTTTGACTGATGATATCTCTGAACCTACATATCCAAAATGAAAAAGTTTTAGTGTAAAATGGTAGTCTTTTGATACATTTTAAGTGTGCCAAATATCAGGGGATTTGATTGAGTAGCTTCGGATTTAGCAATTTTAAGGGTAATTCTGAGACAAATTTTGACCCATTTTTTTAAAAGAATTATAGAATAGAATAGAATAGCAGTTTATTTGTCTAGAAACAAAATTGTGAATATACATATGAGATATAGCAGTCTTTTACATAGTATTTTAAGTAAATATATAAAATTTAAAATATTATCACATAATCATATAAAGTTATAACAAATAAATTTCAACAAAATATAATTTTGGTTCCTCAAAGAGGAACCATTGTGTTAGGTCAAAATTTGATTTTCTATTTTTTGGCATATAAGCACGTTTTGGGACCCCAGGAAGCTAAAAAACCTGTTTTTAAAAAAAGTCTGTATGTGTGTGTGTGTGTGTGTGTGTGTGTGTGTGTGTGTGTGTGTGTGTGTGTGTACGTATGTATGTAATCGGTGATATTTCACAAATATTATGGAATTAAGACCTAATTTTTTTTTCAAAAATTTTTTCACCAAAAAAGCTCGAGGTACTTTTTTTTTTTTTGATTTGGATGTAATACCTCATTTATTTCCACGAAAGTACTTATATTTGAAAGTATGGTTTTTACATGATATCTCGAATCGGATACTTAATTTTCTGAAAATTTTTTTTCTAAAATTTTTTTCAAAAAAAAATACAAAAAATACTAATTTTTTTTTTCTTTTTGGACGTAGTACCTAATTTATTTCCATGGAAGTACTAGTTTTAAGAACCTTGTTTATTGTTATTTTTTGGATCTGATACTTAATTTTTTCAAAATTTTTTTTGTCAAAATTAAAAAAATAGAAAAATAAAAAAAAATGCAATATTTTTTTTTTTTTGGGTGTAATACCTCATTTAATTCTATGAAAGTACTAATATCTGAAAATATTGTAACTAGTGATATTTCAAAACCATTATCGAATTAAGACCTAATTTTTTTTTCAAACATTTTTTTATCAAAAAATCTCTAACCCCCCCCCCTTTTTTTTTTAATTTGGATGTAATACCTCATTTATTTCCATGAAACTACTTATATTTGAAAGTATAGTTTTCAAATGATATCTCGAATCGGATACTTAATTTTCTGAAAATTTTTTTTCTAAAATTTTTTTGACAAAAAAATACAAAAAATACTAATTTTTTTTTTCTTTTTGGATGTAGTACCTAATTTATTTTCATGGAAGTACTAGTTTTAAGAACCTTGTTTATTGTTATTTTTTGGATCTGATACTTAATTTTTTCAAAATTTTTTTTGTCAAAATTAAAAAAAAAGAAAAATAAAATGCAATATTTTTTTTTTTTTTTGGTGTAATACCTCATTTAATTCTATGAAAGTACTAATATCTGAAAATATTGTAACTAGTGATATTTCAAAACCATTATCGAATTAAGACCTAATTTTTTTTCCAAACATTTTTTAATCAAAAAATCTCAAACCCTCCTTTTTTTTTTTATTTTGGATGTAATACCTCATTTATTTCCATGAAAGTACTTATACTTGAAAGTATGGTTTTTACTTGATATCTCCAATTTGATACTTAATTTATTGACAATTTTTTTCCTAAAATTTTTTTCACAAAAAAATACAAAAAATACCAATTTTTTTTCTCTTTTTGGACGTAGTACCTAATTTATTTCCATGGAATTACTAGTTTTAAGAACCTCCTTTAAAGTAATTTTTGGAATTGATACTTAATTTTTTCAAAATTTTTATTCTCTAAATTAAAAAAAAAGAAAAATAAAAAAAATTGCAATATTTTTTTGGTGTAATAACTCTTTTAATTCTATGAAAGTACTAATATTTTAAAATATTGTAACCAGTGATATTCCAAAACAATTATCGAACGAATACCTAACTTTTTTTTCCAAAAATTTGTTTATTTTAAAAAATCACAAAATACTTTTTTTTTTTAATTTTTAATTTGGATGTAATACCTCAGTCATTTCCATGAAATTACTTATATTTGAAATTATGATTTTACCGATATCTTGAATCTAATAATTAATTTTTTGAAAATTTTTTTCTCCAAAATGTTCGTCCCAAAAAAATACATAAAACACCAAATTTATTTTTCGTTTTGGACATATCTAATTTAATTTAACGAGAGTACAAGTTTTAGAAATTTAGTTTATAGTAATTTTTTGTATTCAATCACAATTTTTTTTTTATTTTGATATAAATTATAACACACAAGAAAGAATGATGGAAATCTTGCCTCTTTTTGACTTCCTTGGATTATTTTGCTCGTTGCTATGTTTATTTATGTATGCAGCTTAATGAAATTATAAACAATAATAAACAGCCTAAAAATATTAAATGGTTATGTTTGCATTTTAAAATTAAGATTTAAAAGTTATATTGGCATTTTTTAAAGAATCAAACAATTTATAGAATTAAATAATTTATTATTTTGTGATTAATAGAAATAATATAAATAATGTTAAAATCTTGAAATGCAAGAAGTACACTGAGAAAATAAATTATAAGAAATTATTATAAATTCTGCTAAAAACTCCTATGTTTTTATAATAATTGAGCGAATATTTGTAATTTTCGCATGGTTACCAACCATTTCTTTGACAAAACAAAAAAATCATGTTACCCAATATTTTAATTATTAAGGGATAAATTATATATTCTAATAAAATAAAATTTTATAAAAAAAAATAAAATTAGCTTTTTTTATATTTGTTTCTTTTTAAATATGCAAAAATGATTTAAAATCCATTAACGCCGGCGCGACCAATCCATGGACGCTAGAATTTTCACTTTAATAACAAAATGATCTTAATAATCTACTTTACCAGCTACTAAAAATGAAAAATGTATGTATAATTGCATAGTTGTAATTAATAATATTTGTTGTAAATTAATATTACAGCCCATTGTTTGAGGAACCTCAGTGCCAGCTAGTTTTTTTTGTGTAATCAGGTGTAATACTTCATTGAATTCCATGAAAGTAATATCTTGAATAATTATTATCCAATGAATTACGTTAGATTTTATTTGAAAAAAATAGATTTTGTTAAATTCAATACATAAATTTTCTTTTAACTTTTAAACGTTAATAGAAATGAGTGTATGATTGATGGTTGTAATCGGTAATATATGTGGCATATTGAAGTATTTAGCTCATTGTTTGAGGGACCTTAGTGCCAGCTAGTTGGCAGGGTATTTTGACAAAGTTAAAGTCTAGTATATACATTAATTTACATTTTTAGAGAAAGCACATAAATTAGCATGTTTCTGATATTTTTGGTGTAGTGCATGTAATGGATTACTCTGGATCGAGTGAGAGTAAATGTTTGCGTAGTGCCGCTTTAAAGGAGTTTAAGCTAGGCAAGAACCTGATGTCAGAAGGTATTGAGTTCCAGAAAATTGAGAATTAATACCCGAAAATTGCTAAATCCGAAACTACTCTATCAAATCCCCTAATATTTGGCACACTTATTATGTATCAAAAGACTACCATTTTGCACTAAAACTTTTTTATTTTTGATATGTAGGTTCAGAGATATCTTCAGTCAAAGTAGCCGTTTTTTACCCATTTTTAAAAACTACATAGCACCCACAAAACTTTTTAAGAAATCAACCAATTACCACGCAAATGGGCACAGTAGATGTACAGAGTTGAAAAAGCCAATGAGAATAAAAAACTAGACCCTTTTCCAGTCAATTTGAGAAAACCAAAATCTTTTTAAGTTGCCACCATTTTTAGTCAGAGGGGGGTGGCCGGGTTGAGAAATAATTGCCCATATATATTTTTTTTAAATATTATAGTTTATGAAAACAAAAGAGTGTAAAATAAAATTTGCAACCTAATTAATTTTATTAACAAGTATAAAGATGTGGGTACTCGGGTACCCTGCCGGCCAGATGCGTGGGTGAATTCTACCGTTCGGACAAGGGTTAATAGAAAATGTTGAGTTTGAAGGGGCGCAAATATATTTATGGTAAACTTATGTTGCATAAGTGAAAACTTATTTTGTTTAAATTTTATCAATAATTCTTAATAAAAAATATGGCAAACTAAAAAGATAATAGAAAAAAAAATAATAATAAGCTGTACATCACAAAGAATAATAAAAATTTGCCCAGGTTATTTTTTATTAGAAAACATTTTTAAAAAAATAGTATGTATAATATTATCGAATAAAGACCATAAAATGACCATAAACAAACTAACTAATAACTTTTTTTCATTCATAATAAATGTTCATTCTCAAGAAAAAAAGATTTTACTAATATAATTATAGTATATCAAAAAAAATATTAAGTTATAAAATTAAAAGAAATTATTAAAAAAAATAACATTTAAAAAAGAAAAATTTAATAAATAATATTAATTTGCTTTTATGAATAATTTAAAAAAAGTATTACATAATAAATTTTGAAATTATTTAACTTTATATTATTAATAATAAAAATAAATCACACAAAAATAAATTGAATCACTCATACCGCGGTGCCTTGATTTATAAAAAAAAAATAAATTTTTATACATGAGAATATTTTTTTTTTGTATAATACACAATATAAATTTCTTTTTTTTTAATCTAATTTGTTCAATAAAAGAATTTAATTTTTAATTTAAAAAGAAAAATTAACAATAATTTTATTTAACAAGAGAGAAAAAAAATAATTAATAAATATAAGTATTATATTAAAAAAGAAAGAAAGAAAACCTTGAGTTGAAATTTGATGGACTCTCCCATATAGTAGAAAAATCCAAAAATAAGAAGCTAGCAGAACAAGGAACTGGAATGATTTGCGACCGCAGTACCTCTTGAACTTGAATCTTTTTGAATAAACGTAAACATGTGATTTTTTGACTGCGCAGGCCCTTCCGGTAATTTTTTCTCCGATTTCCAACTTTAAATGATTTTTTAATAGAATATTTGCTTTTTAAACTTAGCTTATCTTTTTCAAGCTGTTTTTAGAAATGGTGCTTTGATAGTAATTTTTATCATTCAAATATCAATATTTAGATTATTTATTTTGTTCAGTCAAGAAAAGCTTAATACACCCTCTTTATCCACATAATAATCATAAATAGCAACAACTGAAATAAAATATCAAACATTTAATTTAAAATTCTATTATTAATTTCAAAAAGCTACCTTTTTTAATATCATTTTTAGGGATCCATCCAGGTTAATTTTCTTTATCTATTTCAATAGCTCTCGTTCTTCCAGTATTATAATTTAATCGCCCAAATTAAGAATTTTCATCTTGATCTAGGAGTAGTGTTGGAGGTAATGGTGGACTATTCGAACCATTATCGCGATTCAGTTGATGATGTGAAAAGCGATATGTAACACTACTTGAACCAGTGCACTCCAGCATACCTGCCTTTGTGTTTTATAAAAGAGACTGAGGCGCTAAAATTTGAAGTAAATGTATATGTATTTAAAAATAAAATAAAATATTGCTTTAAGTACAATATTTATTTATCCTGCAAAACTACAATATGCTTAAAACATAAATGATCTCAGAATCACTATTCTTAACTTTTGTCGATATTTAAGTACGATTCGGATAAAAATAGAAAGCTAAAAATGTTAGTTATAAGTTTTTGCTGCTTAAAATGTCCTCTAATACTGCTTAGATACTAGGAACAGTACCCCAAAGCTATTTTTTACTTGAAAGTAATTATAAATGCAGTGAAAATACTTTTAAAATTCTCATTCATTATTATTATTATTTAATTCATTTTCTAAGAAAAATACAGTTCACTCTTGTACTTACATTTGTCAAGTTATTACATGTAAATAAATAATTAATTTTTTTTTTAATTAAAATTAGTCAACATCAGTAAATATATTTAATAAGCAAGGTAAATATAAAGTAAATTTATTCTATAAAAAAGAGTCAACATTAATATTGTTTAAAAGAGTCAATATTAATGTATGTGGTAAATAAGTAAATAAATAAATTTTGTATGTTTAAAGATATATATAATATATAAATAAATTAAATGAATTTCGACAACTTGGTGACAATAATACTGATTAAAAGCAATAAAATTTATTATTTGTAATATGTAATGAAATGAAATAAAATAACCTAAGTGAAATATGAATATATCAACTATCTAATTTTGTGAAAAAATATGTTTTCGTTGCTTTTTTAAATTGCGAGAATGAGGGTAAAGCTCGATAACAGGGAGGTAGTGAGTTCCAGAAATTAGCATATTTGATTTGGAAAAGAATTTTTTCCAGTCTCAGTCAACATGGTTTGGGTTTCCAGATCTTTTCGTGGACCTCTTGTGGACTTGTCAATATCATAGGGTTTAAATAGCAGGAGTAATAGTGGAGGTTTCTTCATCCTAACTATTCTATACATAGTTAGCATGGCGAAATAATCTCGTCGCGAGTCATTAATAAGTCTCTGTAACTTTTTCCGGTAATTAGTTAAGTGCTTGTCACGTCTTAATCTAAATATGTATCTTATCCCTATATTCGTAAACCTTTGAAGTTGTAAGCGAAGGTAGAGTAACATATCTGAATAAACAACTGTGCAATAGTCTGGATGTGGAATTACTAGGGACTCAACTAACCTACGCATTAACAGCTGAGAGGTGCAAGATTTGATGAACCATAAACCATATAATACCTTATTGACTTTTTTACTAATATGATTTATTTGCTGTTTTCACGATAGGGTGCTATCCAGAATTATACCTAGACTAAGTACATCATCTACAAATGGAACAGTATCTCCTTTGTTATTAATAGGGATACTTTGGATACCCAATTTTTTGAAGATCCTTACAGTATGAGATGTTCCAAAAACTATGGCTTTAGTCTTATTGATATTTAGGGATAGTAGGTTAAGTTAAGCCCAAGTTGACACTTTGCAAGCTGCATCAGATAGTAAATCGATATCTATTTCAATTTGATTCGAGGGAACCTGGACATATATCTGTAGGTCATCCGCGTATAATAATTGATTATTATTGATTATTAAATATAATATATAATTGATTATTAAATAATTGATTTAAATTGAGATTTTAAATCATTCATATATATGCAAAACAATAATGGTCCTAAAACGGAACCCTGAGGAACACCTATGTTGATATCACGAGGAGCAGATGTTGTTTGCTTTGAGAATACACACTGCGAACGACCACAGAGATATGACCAAAACCACATTAGAGCAGATTTTGAAAAGCCAATTTCCTGGAGTTTAGCTAGAAGCCTAGATGATGATACATTATCAAAGGCCTTGGAGAAATCAAACTGCAATAGCAAGGTTCATACTTATTTAAAAAAAAAAAATTGTTTAGAAAGTTAAAAAAATTTTTTTTTAACAAAGTTTTTTTTGAAAATAAGTATGAATGAGAATTATACTATTATTTTCCCCAAATTTATATTTACTTTCAAATGAAATATAGCTTTGGGTTACTCTTCTTAATAACCATCCAAAATTAGAGGACATCCTAAGGAATAAAAGCTTTAGAACATTCTTAGCTATATATAAACGGAAGTTTAAATTTGAGTTTTGAATTTGTCCTTTTTGCAGAAGTACTGGGTGATTAAAAAGTAATAATACATTAAATGTAAATTGGTAAATTCAGAGATATTTACCATTAAATTTGTGAATATTATTAAAAAAATTAATTTTTTGAATATATAAAGTATTCTTTGTACCATTTAAATAGTTAAATGTGTATTATATTTTTTTTCTCAGTTAACGATTTGGGATTCAAAGCCAGAGTGATGTTAATTTTCCATTGATAAATAAAAATTATAGCCCCTGATCTTTAAGAAAGACTGACCTGGATTGCATTTAAAAACTTAGGTGAAGCTAATACTGAAGTTAATATGCGGTTTAAGGTGTCAAGTTTCCGGACACCACAAGATTTGGTTTACTATAGGTTTTTTGAGTCACTGATTACTAATTTCAGGGTCCTTTCTATGAGGAACACCCTTAATTTGCAAAAAAACGACCCCTAAAAAAGGGTATTTTTGACGTTTTTGAGCTATAAGTGTCCAGATTTGGTCCAAATAGGTTTGTTGAATCTCTGAACATGAATTTAAGGGCCCTGCCTACTGAAAATTGACGCTTCACCGTTAAATTAGAAAAATTTAATGTATTTAATGTATTCCATGTTTTTGCAAATTTATGCGATTCAAAAAACCGATGTGAAACAAATCTGGACACTGAAACCGCCAAAATAGCCAAACAACACCTTTAGGGGTAGTTACTGCTCATTTTTGGGTGAAATATTAGTTTTTTAAGAGAAATTCCCCGAAATTCATGATTTCGATGATAAGTGACCCAAAAAATCCACATGGACCAAATCTGGAGACTTAAAGTTAAAAAACATGAAAAATACTCCTCTTTAGGGGCATTCTTGCAAATTTAAGGTTGTTTCGCACATTTCTCTTAAAAAGACCCCAAAAATCATGATCAGCGACCCAAAAAATTTATAGTAGACTAAATCTGGTGGTAGCCGAAAACTTGATACCCCCCTCCCCCTCTGTATATTGACTGGAGTATAAGTTGACATGTGATTTGAGCCATTCATTATTTTTTCGGTTTTGGGTATTAATATACAATTGGTTGAGTTGAAGCTGTTATTATTCGTATTATGATTCAAGGCTGATTTCTAAAGAACCAAAAAATCAAACCATGCTACACAAATGAAAACTGCAGGGCATTTGGTGCTTTAAAAGCTCTAAACCAATATAATATAAAAATTGTGTTGTCTTGCAGCTTGCGTTTGTGTTGCGTATCCTAATAAGTATTATTATTGTAAAACTGCCAGGCTAGTATGCATAAATGTTTACGATCCTAATAAAAATCAGTCTGAATTTTAACTGGCTTCATATAGAGAATACACTGAAACAGGGGCTTTATATTCTAGAAAATGACTCGTGGCGAAAAATTAAAGTATTTTGAACATTCATCAGAAAGTTTCGAGTCTCGTACTTTCTTATTCACTGAATAAGCTTCAATTCATAAAAATAAATTTTCATAAAAATCATTATTTTTAATTGAAATTCATTCGTTTCTCGAATTACCCGCGTAGAAGCGAGCGTAGAAATAGAAAAGATCTTGATAAGATCTTGTTAAGATCTTGAAGTTTGTCGTTATTTTGTCTTAAATTCGTCTTAAAAATGTCTTGGAAATGAAACAAATCAAGATGTTTATTTTTAAGACTAAATATCTTAATTTATCTTAACTTTGTCTTAAATTTTTTTTTGCCAGATTTGAAAAAACTTTATTTTATGGCCAAGCGGACTAAGATTTAAGGTTAAAATATCATTTATTTCAATTTTTAATTTTTGATTTTTATTTAAACTTTATCAAAAGAAATTAAGAAAAGAAAATTAGGAAAAAAAAAGTTTGAAAATAAGCTGAAATTTTGAAAAATTTTTTTAATTAAAGGATCTTTAATCCGCTCCATTGTGAAAGAGTTTAGGTGGGCCTTCGGCCCACCGAAAACCATTGAAGCGTTTGTAATTATTTTTTCCTCATTTAATAGAGTTACACTAGATTGCGAAATAATAGAAAAACCGCGGGTAGATTAAAAATATAATTAAATAAATAATAATGTTTTTTTATACAAAAAAAATACTATAATCTTTTATCTAAATATTTTGAAAAATAGTTTATTAATTCTTTGCAATTTATAATAATCATAATTGTAGTTTAAAAACTTTAAAAAGAAATGTATTCAATGCATAATTTTGCAACCGGTTATACACAGTATTTGTTATTTAGTTACATTTGGAGTCTATTATTAAAATAAGGTTATAATAAGCATTAAGAGTGGTTTTTCGTATTTTTTTTTTAAATTATAAATTTATAACATTGTTTAAATGAAAAAAAATATAAAAAATATGGGTAAACGATGTTGTGTTAAATCGTGTATAAATAACAAATCAGAAAACGGAGCTTCTATGTTTAAAGTTCCAACTAAAGACACAGAAATTTTTATAAAATGGAGTTTTGTTTTTGCCTGTGAAAAATTAATGATTGAAAAATAATGATCTTATATTTGTGAAAAACATTTTCGTAGTTGTGATATTATTGATGAAATTAAGAAAACTGATAAAAAAGGAAATATTATTTTTTAGGTAGTAAATTTAATATTTATTTTCATTCATAAATAAAACATTATTTTATTTTTATTTTTTCACAATTTTAAGAAAAAGTTGCTCAGAAAACATTTGAGTGATAAAGCGATTCCAGTTTATTTTGATAACAATGATTACTCAGCAATGTTGACAGAATCTTCTGCTAATTGTAATAATTCATGCGAAGATGAAACGATGACAGCAAATGATATTTCTAGTGGTAATTTCTCTGAAAATGATCAATTTTGTGAAAGTAATGATATTTGCCAAGAAGGTAAAACTATAAAAGTTTTCTTAGTATATTTATTTAATGGGTTGATATTCCTCAAGTGTATGAGGTCCTAATTCTTGGGTCTCCAAATCGGTCCCAAAATATTTTTTCCTCAATGTACTATCGAAAACAATTTACCTCCTCAATTTTTAGCTTTCTAGGTCTTCTCCTTGATTTTTTACAGCCGTATTAGTTTTTTTTGTGCTTTTTATTTTTTTAAATTTTAAGAGCACAAAAATTACTAAATTTCTCTCAAACGCTTATTTTATCGCAAAAAAATTTTTCTTTATAGGCCCGAATAGGAAATTTCCCTGGCTATCCGATTCTGTGGTTCAAAAATTTTTTCGAGCTGCGCATGCGCGAAAAATTTAGTAAATACGTTTCAACTTCTAGCATTCATAACTCCCCTGCTGACAAACCAATTTTCATTTTGAAATAGCCAAAATTTTTGTCTTTATGTATATTTTTTATGGTAAAATTTTTTTTTGTTTTTTGGCTTGCTTAAAAAACTAGAGCAAAAAAACTGATTCCAAAAATTTCTTTTTTAAAAAATTTCAAATCTCCCGCCAAGTCACGTGACCAATCAAAAATCTGATCGAAAATTTGGATTCCGCGGGAAATTTTACATTGGGCTCATTTGAATTTTTTTGGAAGTTTTCAAATTTACTCATAATGTTTTTAGCAATTATTTAATAAAACTGAAAAGATGCGCACAAAAATATTTTCAATAGATACCCCTATGGAGAATTTCTCGATGAATTCGATTTTTTTGTCGGTATTAGCCTAAAATGCTTCAAGACGCCAGAAAATGAAGATTTCGACCACAGATGCGGTAATTTGAATTTCTAAAAAATCAAAATCAGAGGTCAAAATCTTCATTTTCTGGCGTCTCGAAGCATATTAGGCTAATACCAACCAAAAAATCCAATTACCCGTGAAATTTTCCATAGGGATATCTATTAAAAATATTTTTGTGTGCATCTTTTCAGTTTTATAAATTAATTGCTAAAAACATTATGAGTAAATTTGAAAACTTCCGAAAAAATTCAAATGCGCCCAATGTGGGCACTTTTGCACCTAGAGGACTAAACAATTGGGAGGAATCATGTTTGATATATATAAAAACATCTGCCAAATTTGGGGTCAATCGGTGAAGGTCATTTTGCAAGACGACACCATTCAGCTGGATTTTACCCTATTTTTTTTTTTTTTTTTTTTTATTTAATTGTGTTAAATTAATCTACATTAATCGGGAAATTCTTTCAAATTTCGCTGTCTCAACATATAAGCTTGTAAAAACATGAAAAGATTTATCCTTATGTAAAATTTCCCGCGGAATCCAAATTTTCGATCAGATTTTTGATTGGTCACGTGACTTCGCGGGAGATTTGAAATTTTTTAAAAAAGAAATTTTTGGAATCAGTTTTTTTGCTCTAGTTTTTTAAGCAAGCCAAAAAACAAAAAAAAATTTTACCATAAAAAATATACATAAAGACAAAAATTTTGGCTATTTCAAAATGAAAATTGGTTTGTCAGCAGGGGAGTTATGAATGCTAGAAGTTGAAACGTATTTACTAAATTTTTCGCGCATGCGCAGCTCGAAAAAATTTTTGAACCACAGAATCGGATAGCCAGGGAAATTTCCTATTCGGGCCTATAAAGAAAAATTTTTTTGCGATAAAATAAGCGTTTGAGAGAAATTTTAGTAATTTTTGTGCTCTTAAAATTTAAAAAAATAAAAAGCACAAAAAAAAACTAATACGGCTGTAAAAAATCAAGGAGAAGACCTAGAATGCTAAAAATTGAGAAGGTAACTTGTTTTCGATAGTACTTTGAGGAAAAAATATTTTGGGACCGATTTGAAGACCCAAGAATTAGGACCTCATACACTTGAGGAAAATCAACCCTAATAGCATCTGTTTGTTGATTTATACTAATTTCAAGTATATAAATAAAATTAAACATGCGTTAATTCTGTATAGATTTTGCAGAAATTGCTGAATGTTCAAATAATATTTCAGATGTAGATAATGTTGACACTGAAGGTAATATATAATTTTTTTTAAATATAAATTGTAAATATAAAAAAGAATGAAATTAAAGTTTACCAAATTGTAGCATTGAAAATGCCAGGTATACTGCCAGCTGATGAAAATGTCGAATCGCTGACTAACGTGGAAGAAAAGAAAAGAATATTTTTATTAATAATCAATAAGGAAATTATTTTAGAATTCAGTTCATTACTGTGGAGTTACGTCACGGTAGGCTTAAAAAAATTTAAATTAAATTTAAATTAAAAAAAACTTTTCAAAAATATTGCATCTCAAAGCAACCAAAAATTCACATCCGCCCACAAAAAATTTAAATCCCTCGGGGAATCAGCTCAAAAATTTTTTTACGCACTATTCACATGATATATAAAATTTCTAGAAAAAAAAAGTCGAGGTAATTTTACTTCGGATTTAAATTTTTGTAAGCCTACCGTGACGTAGTTTAAAAAGAGCCAGATTTAATTGTATTTCGAGAGCTTGCTAAGCAAGATGACTATGATGATATCCCTTGGTACTCAATGCAGGTAAAAATTAAATTATAGAAAAATTAATAAAATTAATAAATTTATATTGCATAAACATCTTTATTACAGGTGGTTTTGACAGCTAATTTAAATATGATAATATTTATATGTAACCAATATTATACAACTTATTAAAATATAAATAACCTAGAAGACTTATTAAACGCTTTTCAAAATATACAAGATATTTCAATATGTAAAAGAGGGCCACTCATTCGTGACTATCAAAATGTTGCACCAAGATATGCGTTTAAAGATTTGAACACAAAAAGATGGAGACATGTAAATACGAGAAAAAGAACAAAATCTAAAGATCAATTAATTCTTAAGAAATATGTAGAAAAGCGAGAAGAGTTCAAGTTCCAGCCTATAAAAGACAGCAAAGTTATACAAATAAATTAAAACAAGATATAAATTTACTGAAAGATGATAAATCTAAGATAAAAAATGAAACACTTGAAAATTTACTAGCTGAAAAAAAAATTAATAAAACTCAGTTAATCAAAAAAAAAAAAAAAAAAAACAATCGTCGTATAAAAAAAGAATAACCATGAATCAAATTTGTATAAATTAGTTTTTTATTAATATTATATTTTTCAATGATTTTTTTTTTTAATCGATTAATTAAAAAAACTTATAACCGGTTTGTGTAAACACAACCAAAATGCATGGAACATGTTTACTTCCAAATGAGGACTAGATATAATACAAATGTTACTCAACATTACAATACAATTTTCTATTGTTGTAATTTGTAATTATCAACTTACTAGTTTTTAAGATTCTAAACCCAAACTAATTCGATTCCCTAAACCTGAATTATTATAAGTCCCTGAACCTGATTTATTCCAAGTCCCTAAATCGATATTATTCTAAGTCCATAAACCTGTATTATCCTAAGTCCTTAAGCCCAGATTTTTCAAAGTCTTTTAAAAGTATTTTATTTATTTATATATACTTATGACAAATTTGACCTATTTATATCCAAGTATTTCTGCACTAAAGTTCTTTAGAGACTTCTGCACCAATGGTCCCTAGGTACTTCTGCACCAAAGGTCTTTAGGGACTTCTGCACCATAGGTCCCTAGATACTTCTGCACCAAAGGTCGTTAGAGACTTCTGCACCCTAGGTACTTCTGCACCAAAGGTCTTTAGGGACTTCTGCACCTAAGGTTTCTAGTTATTTTTGCACCAAAGGTCTTTAGAGACTTCTGCACCAAAGGTCTTTAGGGACTTCTGCACCATAGGTCCCTAGGTACTTCTACACCAATGCTTCCTAAGTACTTCTGCACCAAAGGTCTTTAGAGACTCCTGCACCATAGGTCCCTAGGTACTTCTACACCAAAGATCTTTAGGGACTTCTGCACCTAAGGTTTCTAGTTATTTCTGCACCAAAGGTCTTTAGGAACTTCTGCACCATAGGTCCCTAGGTACTTCTGCACCAAAGGTCTTTAGAGACTTCTGCACCCTAGGTACTTCTGCACCAAAGGTCTTTAGGGACTTCTGCACCATAGGTCCCTAGGTACTTCTACACCAATGCTTCCTAAGTACTTCTGCACCAAAGGTCTTTAGAGACTCCTGCACCATAGGTCCCTAGGTACTTCTGCACCAAAGGTCTTTAGGGACTTCTGCACCAATGCTTCCTAAGTACTTCTGCACCAAAGGTCTTTAGAGACTTTTGCACCATAGGTCTCTAGGTACTTCTGTACCAAAGGTCTTTAGGGGCTTCTGCACCATAGGTCCCTAGGTACTTCTGCACAAATGCTCCCTAAGTACTTCTGCACCAAAGGTCCCTAAATCGAAAATATTCTAAGTCCCATTTGACCCCCCCCTTAAAAAGGACAAATTTGACCCCCCCCCTTAAAAAGGACAAATTTGACCCCCCCCCCTTAAAAAGGACATATTTGACCCCCCCCCCTTAAAAAGGACATATTTGACCCCCCCCCTTAAAAAGGACAAATTTGACCCCCCCCCCCCCTTAATTTTCCAGTTCTGAAGTACCCCCTCCCTATAAACATGTTCCATGTTAATATTAAGTTTACGAATGATTTTTTTTTACCATGTACTATTGTTAATTAAGTATTATAAAAATCATGATAATTATATTTATTTACAATTCTATTTTTTTATTTCATATTTTGTAATTTTACATATGAATTTTATGGAAAATTTTATTATTAAACAATTGGGAAAAAGATATAAAAGCTAAAAAAATTAGTAAAGATGAATTTTTATCTTCAAGTATTGCCGAAGGAATCAGAGTATCAATTATATCAACAATTAAATTATATGAATCTTTATTAGCATTACCCGAATTTAAACATGTTTTAACAGCAAATATCAACCAGGACCGATTAGAAGTATGTATTTATTATTGAAAAGACTGTAGAATATTTTCCTAGCAAATAAATTTAACATAACATAGCTGTAAATTATACAAGATATTATGAAAACTATACGGACATAATGTGTTGTAATTTTCTTGTTAAAATAACTTTTTATTTTTAAAATAATTTATTTTAAAATTTTTAATTTAGCATATTTTGGGATAATCCGTCAAGCAGGTGGTGCTAACGATCATTCAAATATGGTTAATTTTCTTCAGTTGTACAAGCTTTTATCTCTATATAAAATTATTAAACCACCTAAATATGGGAACTGCTGTGTACAAGATAAAGGTATTGTTACTAAAATATCGGTAGAAGATTTTAATCTCATTTTTAGCCACAAAAATGAACAATCATATAAGACACAACACATTCAAAATTTACTTAATCAATTAAATACTATTCTTGATGATTGTACAGATTATGAATGTGATGATATATTTAGTGAAGAAATAGTTTTTTCTTGTAATGAAGTAACTGATTGTATTGTCTTTTACGTATCTGGTTTTGTAGCACGCAAGATGCAAAATACCCACTAACCCTATAGTATACGATATCAGGCTGAATAGTATAATCAACGTATATTATATACCTTAGAAAGAGTAATAAAGCGTTCTCTCTACCATAATAGTATAAAATAAACTTTTTTCTACTTTTAAAAGTATAAATAAGAGTTTTATATACATTACACTAAAAAACACTGCGGTCGCGCGTTTGAAAAAATATTCTTGGCGCATCAGGCTCCATAAGGCTTTAAATATTTGTTTATTTATTTATTATAAATTGAAATTGCTATTATAATTTATCAATATTTATGTGCAGTACTGTTTATGTATGAATCAATAATATATGGATTTAGATACATTTTTTATTTAATGTAAAGAAAGGCAATAAAAAAATAAATTATTAATTGGTTCATTATTGCTTTTTTATCTTATTTACAAAAAAAAATAATTTTTAGCAAAAAAACTTAAAATTTAAAAATTAAAAATTTTTTTGCATGGAAACGTTTTTAAAACGTTTTAGAAACGTTTCAAGTTACAAGAAAAAGAAAGTTATATTTTTTTAAAAGTAATTAAAAACACGAAAACGTTTTAATGTCCGTTTTTTCTTGTAACTTGAAACGTTTGTAAAACGTTTTAGTTTCCATGCAAAAAATTTTTTCAATTTTTAATTTTTAAGTTTTTTTGCTAAAAATTATTTTTTTTTGTAAATAATATAAAAAAGGTAAATAATATAAAAAAATAAATAAATAAACAAATATTTAAAGCCTTATGGAGCCTGATGCGCCAAGAATATTTTTTCAAACGCGCGACTGCAGTGTTTTTTAGTGTAAAGTATATAAAACTCTTATTTATACTTTTAAAATAGATATAGTAGAAAAAAGTTTATTTTATACTATTATGGTAGAGAGAACGCTTTATTACTCTTTCTAGGGTATAAAATATACGTTGATTATACTATTCAGCCTGATATTGTATACTATATGGTTTAGTGGGTAGATTTTGTAAATATAAAAAATGTAAAAATTTTTTTGCTTTCTCTCTTAGCGCAATGTCTTTACCAGCAGCAGAATTAGTAAATTTAAAAACCAAAGGACGTTTAATATACGTTAACCATAGTATCATTTAATTTTTTTAATTAGTGAACAAATATTTTATTGAAAATATTACTTCTGATGATAATAACTATGAAAATACTACTGAAAACGTTTTTAACGATCCTATCTTTCCCCTAATTTTACTAAAATTATGTGATTTACATGCAAACGAGACAATATGTGAAATTGCATTATTATTTGACTATGAGAATGAGACAGTGGGCCAAATTAGAAAATAACGATGTAATAAAAAGCAGTAAGAACTTAAGAAAAATGTCTCGATTATAATCCGTTTAATTTAATCTAATAAAAATATTGGTGTTCATTTTTATAAAATTTTAAAAGAATTATTTAAAATTATATACATTCAAAAGATTTAAAATATTAAAATTAATGTGTTACATTATATATATAATGTATATCTATGTTTCTTTAATAATAAAATTATTAAAAAATTCTGTTATAAAATGCCTTTAAAAATAATTTTTATTAATTTAAAACAATTTACTTTTTAGATAAATAATAATGTTTATAAAATTATTTATTTTGTAAGTTATATTCTAAAAAGTTTTTAATTGTAAGCATTAAGTACAATAATTATAAGTATAATTTTTTGGGTTTTAAAATAAAAAGGTTATTTATAATTATTTATGAATTGATTATTGTATCCTTATTAAATATATTTTTTTTTATTTTAAGGTTTTTTTAAATAAAATTTAATTGAATTCAATAAAATTGAATAAAATATGAAATTATAAAATAAAAAATAAACAAATTTAAAATATGTGAGTTTATTTTTTTAAATTTACCGCGGTTCTTCTACCCATTCGCCATCTGGCGTTGTGTTAGTAAACAATGATAAAATAATCGCAGGTGACGGTGGGCCTTTGGCCCACCTAAACTCTTTCACTATGATCTGCTCCCTGCAAGTTGATCTCCTAGAAAAAAAAGGACTGAAAGGAAAAAAAAATCATACATATTTTTCTGATAGTTTTTCTGTTGTTTGTCACACTAAAAAAATCTCGAAATCAATCGAAAATGACTAAATGAGGCATTCTATAGAATATCTTTCAAATTAATTTTTTACTAACAATATCACTTTTTTCTTCTTATTTTTTTCTCCTTTTCAAAAATAATTTTTTTAATTCTTCGAATATTTTTGAGTCTATATCTAAAATATTTTGCAACATCAAAACTTTCCAAATCAAGGGATTTTGAAAAAATTTCATCATTAAAACTTTAAATAAATAGGATTTTCAAAAAATTAATACTTGTTAAAATAAAAACGAAATTTTTTATAAAAATAATTAAATTAATTTCTTGCTAAAAAAGGTAAAAGAAATTTGAAATAAATTGACATTATTTTGGTGGCGTATCTAAATTATATTTAATTACAAATTAAATTTTTTGTTTATTAGTATCACACATAGCAACGAATTAGAATTAAAAAAAATTTATAATGAACTCGAATTATATTATTCAATAAAAGAATATTTTTAAAGAAAAAGAAGGAAAATATCGATAGCTGTAAATTAATTTGGAAGGACTTCTAAAGAATGCCTTATTTTCGGCTAATTTCGAGATTTTTGTAATGTGAAAAATAGCAGAAAATATGAATGCATGCATTATTTTTTCATTTCACTCCCCTTTTTTAGAATATTGAGTTACAGCCTAGCAGCGGATCTTTAAAAAAATTTTTCAAAATGTCTCAGCTTATTTTCAAACCTTTTTTTTTCTAATTTTCTTTTCTTAATTTCTTTTGATAAAGTTCAAATAAAAATCAAAAATCAAAAATTAAAAAAAATGTTATTTTAGCCTTCAAATCTTAGTCCGCTTGGTCATAAAATAAAGTTTTTTCAAATCATGCAAAAAAAAAAATTTAAGATGAATTAATAAGTCTTGATTTGTTTCGTTTCCAAAACATTTTCAAGACGAATTTAAGACAAAATAACGACAAACTTTAAAAGATCTTAACAAGATCTTATCAAGATCTTTTTTATTTTTACTATAGATAAAAAATAATCGTTTAGGTTGCTATGCTTAAAATTCAAATGAATACAAGCAAAAACAGAGCCTTGTAAAAATTAAAATAAAATTAAGAATAAATTGACAAATGACACTTTTATCTGAAATTGTTTTATATTTATTAACTCAGTTTAAAATTTTTCTTGACTTGAAGAATAATTATCGCATGTTTTTATTAATTTTAATAAAAATTATTCAAATAATTTATTCATTTAATTAAAATTTTGACTGGAGTATAAGATAAGATCTTAGGCTTTTATAAAATATTTCTTAGGCTTTTATAAATTAGCTGATATTTATGTTTTTGAGATCACCGACTTCGAATTTTATATCAGATTCACAAGATTGTTAATTGACAGCTGTCAATTAGCTCTCAAAACTCTAACATATCGTAGAAAACTTATAAGGGTAATTTCACAGTTAATTCCCAGGTTGGGCGGGGCAAAGTCGTGAAAATTATTTTTTTTTCTCTCACACGAAAATATGTACAAAAATTAGATGTCAGCTCCAATTTCAGCTCTTTTAAAGATTTTTCCTGAGTGGGGCATTTTAAATCCAAATTATAGTACTCAGCCATCTTTTATTAAGAGTACCGTAAATTTCACTAAAAAACTCTAAAAAAAAAAAAGTAGGTTTTCGATTGGAAATTTTTCGGGGAATCCGAATTTTAAGTCGAAATTTACCCATTCTGCGTTGATTCGCGGTAAAATTCGAATTTGTTTTTTTATTCAACAGCAAAATTTTTTTTTTCAAAGTGTCAAAAAAAAATAAGAACTTTCATGTGGTGGATTCTCCCAGATGGGTTTTTCCATATTTTAATTTAAATTGTATTTCTTTCAAATTCATAAATTTTGAAAATACGCAAATTTGATAACACAGGCACACAAAAAAAAAGCCATGTGACAGAGGGTTTTTGGTGGTGCAGAAACCGAATATGGCCATAGAAATGCTATAAAACTATCCAACCCCCCCCCCCCCATATGCCCCTAAAGGGAAGAAAAAATTTTTTTTTTTCGAAAAATGAAAATTGAACTATATACTCATGTTTTTTAGGATGCTCATACCAAAGATGGATATAAAAAATGTTTTCAACCAATGTTTGGCCCTTAAGATAACCCAGTGCCCCCATTCATACCCCCCCCCCCCCAAACGGGTTAAAAATATTTTTATTAGGAAAATTAAAAGTCAAAGTGTATATTTATAATTTTTGGGACGGTGAAACCAAAAATGAATATAAAAAATATGTGTAACCAATTCTTGGCCCTTTGGACCACCCCAATTTGACGCCCAATACGGGTTAAAAATATTTTTATTTCGAAAATTAAAACTCAATGTATATGCTTATGTTTTTTGAGACGCTAAAACCAAAGATGAATATAACAAATGTTTTTAACTAATGCTTGGCCCCCTACACCACCCCAGTGCCCCTATTCATCCCCTCACTCATCATTAGGGTGGTCTAGAGGGCCATGCATTAGTTAAAAATATTTGTTATATTCATCTTTGGTTTTAGCGTCTCAAAAAACAAAAGGATAAAATATAAGGATACACTTTGATTTTTAATTTTCCTAATAAAAATATTTTTAACCCGTTTGGGGGGGGGGGGGGTATGAATGGGGGCAGTGGGCTATCTTAAGGGCCAAACATTGGTTGAAAACATTTTTTATATCCATCTTTGGTATGAGCATCCTAAAAAACATGAGTATATAGTTCAATTTTCATTTTTCGAAAAAAAAATTTTTTTTTTTGGACTTTTTTAGTGAAATTTACGGTCTTTTTAAAAAAAGATGGCTGAGTACTATAATTTGCATTTAAAATGCCCCACTTAAGAAAAATCTTTAAAAATCAATGTAAAGAGCTGAAATTGGAGCTGACATCTAATTTTTGTACATATTTTCGTGTGGGAGAAAAAAAAATAGTTTTCACGACTTTGCCCCGCCCAACCTGGGAATTAACTGTGGAATTACCTATAAATTAGACGAGATTTATGTTTTTTAAGTCGCTAATTTCAAATCTGATGTCAAATTGACATTATTGATAGTTGGAAACTGTCAATTAACTTTCAAATATCCAAAAAAAATAATATAACAATAGATTTTAAAAAGATCTTATGTTTTTGATGTCACTAATTATGTATTTCTCATTGAGTTGACAATGTTGACAGTTGACAGCTGTCAATTAACTGGCAATAGCTAAAATAAGTCTTTACATTTTAAACAGGGCAAATATGTTTGAGATTACTAATTATAAATCTGGTTCCAAATAATATTGAAATTATTGATACCATAAATTAATACATTAGCATCATATAAATAAATAATTCCACAAATGCATACATTTTACACTAAAGCACGTATACAAACACATACCCTTGCAACCAAAACCAATTAAATACACACACACACACGCACACACACACACGCAAACACGCAAACACACAAACATGCACTTTGGGATCAGTAATCAGTATCAGTCACGTCCACGCCGTAGGTCCTGGGTAAAGCAAAGAACGCATTTTTATTACTAAAAAAGTTATTTGACTTTAATGGGCTATTTAAACTGACAGCGATCTATTTCGAGTTTTCCTAGTATGAAATAACATCATATTTAACAAACAAAAAGCCTACATAAAATCTTTGTTGCCCTCCCAGGCGTAAAACTCGCGCGTGAAGTATTTTCTGCACGAGGTAACGAGGCAACCTCGTTCGATACAAGGCGAGGCGAGCACGAGGCGAGAATGAAAATTTTAAAACCTCGTTAAACCGAGGCGAGACCGAGATTCAAATTTCCAAAACCTCGTTCTCGCCTCGTCTCACCTCGTCTCGCTTTGCCTCGTAAATTTTTTTAAAAAAATTATTGGTATCACAGTAGACAACGCATCTAATAATAATACATTTTTTGATAACGCCCAGACTGATTCCGGACCTGGAGGCTTGGACAGGACGTGAACATGGGGAGGTGGATTGTAATAATTATTTTTTACACTCTATGTTGTGTAAAAATTTTTGTTATACATCTTATACGCGGTAAAATTTTATAATTACACTATATAAATGGTAAATTTATAAATTACACTATTAGAAATAAATATCTAATTGTGTAAATTTAAAAATCACAAAATATAAAAACGCGCGCGCCGACGTCGAGTATAATATGACTTTGAACACCAAACAATGGTTTCTTTATCCAAAAATTGTATTAATACTTCGGTATTAAATTTAGCAATAACCTGTATGAAAATATTTTATATCATAAACATGTTTTATATTTTGAAGTTATTGTGAACTTCAACGAATCTTTTTTTAACAGCATTCCAGAACTCTGTGATTACCGATATTTTCTATGGGAAATTTAGTAAATTTGGGTCTATCGGTTCCGGATTTTCTGAAGCCAAAAAGCGATTAAAAAACTTTTCCTTTTACAGAAATTTTTTTTTTTAGTTCCTCATCTACACCGCTATCATCTTTGATTTTTGATATTCGATAGTTTTTTTTAAAAAAATAATAATTCATAAGTTCGTATCTATTTGATACCATTTAATTGGACGCGTACTGTTTTTTATTATTAATTTCTAATTAATTAAAAAAAATTATCAAATATAAAAAATCGAAGACAATACTGGTGTAGTGGAATGAAAAAGAAAATATTCTATAAAAGGAGAAATTTTTGTAATTGCTTTTTGGCTTCAGAAAATCCGGAACGGATAGGCCCAAATTTACTAAATTCCCCATAGAAAATATCGGTAATAACAGAGTTCTGGAATGCTGTTAAAAAAAAATTCGTTGAAGTTCACAATAACCTCAAAATATAAAACATGTTTATGATATAAAATATTTTCATACAGGTTATTGCTAAATTTAATACTGAAGAATTAATACAATTTTTGGATAAAGAAACCATTGTTTGGTGTTCAAAGTCATATTATATTATACTCGACGTCGGCGCGCGCGTTTTTATATTTTGTGATTTTTAAATTTACACAATTAGATATTTGCTAATAGTGTAATTTATAAATTTACCATTTATATAGTGTGATTATAAAATTTTACCACGTATAAGATGTATAACAAAAATTTTTACACAACATAGAGTGTAAAAAATAATTATTACATGCCATAGAGTGTTGTTGTGTAATTTTGTACATATATTTACACCATAGTGTTTAGAGAGTATCTCACCCAGTTCCCGCGTTAATACCTTGTGAAGAAGTGGCACAAGGTATTAACACGGCAGTGCCTACACTGTCCGGGTGAGGTAGATACATACCATAGAGCACACATTCTTCGGATGTGTGTGCTACTTGGAGGGGCGCCCGCCCTTCCCGGCTTGGAGGCCAGAGACGGTGGTCCCGGAAATGCTACGGAGTTCTGAAAATTGGAACAAAGTAGCAGAGTACGTAAGGGCCACCTGCTTGTTGAAGAAAAAGGAAGAGGGCTTTCTATCGTAGAGAGCTCTTCTGTCACTAAGCTGGAGGAAGGCAGTACAGCGGCCAGTTGCCTAGGCTGCGCGTCCCAAACTGAAGTTATACCTGAAAAGGGAGTTCCGGTTTGGGGCAAACAAGCGCAGGGGGGGTTTATAGTGTGTTTATTCAGTAAGAATCTGGGGTGTAGCCGGCGACCGCGTTCACTGGTGGTCTCCCAGTTGTACACTTTATACAACTAGGCAGTCATGGAAATTTGCGGGTCTTTAAGGCCAAAATGCAAGATTCACAAGATTCCCTTGACAATAAAAAAAAAAAAAAAACAGTTTAAATATGCTAACTGTTTTTCGATATTTTAAATTATCCATAAAATCCTTATGTGAAAATAATTCAGAAATGCGTAACTACAGAATATAATATATTGAATGCGAGGCAAACCAAAATACAAAATACACAAAACAACAATTATTTAAAATAACTACAATATTTTTTTTTTTAAATTGTAATACCTAATTTAATTCCAGCATTAAAGTACTAATATCTGAAAATATTGTAACCGGTGATATTTTACAACCATTATCGAATTAAGACCTAATTTTTTTTTCCAAAAATTTTTTTATCAAAAAATCGAAAACTTTTTTTTTCATTTTGGATATAATATCTCATTTATTTCCATGAAAGTACTTATATTTGAAAATATGGTTTTTACTCGATATCTCGAATCGGATAATTAATTTTTTGAAAATTTGTTTCAAAATTTTTGATCAATAAAAAAAACTTAAAAATTAATATAAATGTATGTATGATTGCATGCTTGTAATTGGTGACATCTGTGGCATATTGAGCAGTTTTGTGACAACAGGGTTACTTATAATAATTCTTCAATGAAAGAGCCAATACCTTGCGTTACTTTTTATCGAAAATAAAAAAAAAATTAAAAATTTACATAAATAAATACGACATGTTGAATTTTGATAACATTTTGGGTAAAAAATACTACTTTTCCTAGACCTGGGCAACTTGCATAAAAAATTCTGCTGGTCTTATGTTGATGAGCATTTAATTTTAGGGTAAACATGGAAAATTTTGGATTCAGCCTTTCAGTAATTAGTTTAATTGCTTATAAAAATAAAGTTTAAAATTCTTTAAAATTCTCTAAAATTTATAAAGTTTTGGAGAATCCTCTGACCACTTATTTGACCACTCAACATTAGCTTAAAAACCGATATAATATCGAACTATATCGAACTAAAGGCAAACTGAAGCAAAATAGTTACGAGCTTGTGATTCTTACTGCGTCTACTTTTCAGTGCACTTAAGTAAGGCATTGCTAAATTGCTTTCGGTATTGCTAAATAACTTGGAATCACCATTTACATTTGATTAAAAATGTTGCTATTATTACCATTCTGTGAAGAACACTGTCTGACCCAGTTGGTTAAGAATGAAAATAAGCAGTCGCTGAAATTTTGTCGTTAAGGTTTTTAAAATGAAAGAAAAAAGAAACTCCATTGAGATTATCAAGAGAAAATTCATGAAGATCTTTTTTGAGGCAAATCAATAATTCTACCAAATATCCTGTTGATCATCAAAAGCACTGGATATTTCATGATAAAAATAATTGCGCACTGCGTTAAAAAATTTCCTTAATTTCATCAGTGATTCTCACAAGCACATCAAATAGGTGGGGATTTTTAGACCTTGGCACTTGAAAGATGTGTTAATATCAAAATTTTGTAAAATGAAAAGCCCTCCAGTCTGAGTGAATCAGAAACTAATTTTCAGTAATTGTATTGAGCATTCTATACATGGAGTCTTAAACGGGAAGCTTAAGCCATTTAAAGAGAAATAGCTTGATTTCCACATCAATGAATTGGAGGTACTTAATACTCCATAACTGTGGCTATAATCCAGGTTTTTTTAGTTTTAGTTGAGCCTGGGAGTGTCGGTTACCTCCACCATGATCTATTATTTTTAAAACTATAACAAATCCCCCCTAATTTTTTGATTGTATGATGAGCATAGATTAGGTAGGTTGTTAAGAAGGATTTCAGGGGGTCTCTAGAAAACAAAAAGACTTTCCTTTACCCCAAATGAGCGACACATAAAATATTCAGGCTCCTTGGGTTTCCCAAGTGTAATAGCTGTATCTAGTATAGGCGCCAGCCATACTAATCACGCCCAAAAATTTAAAAATTAAATTTCTTTTTCCGAGGATACAAATAGGTAGTATTATGTATTTTGACCCGCTGAACACAAATCCGGGGTCCGTTTTGCGAAATTCGTGGTCAATTTTTTGTTATTAACAAATTATTGCAAAATTGGCCAATTTTTGGGCGTGATTAGTATGGCTGGCGCCTATATTAATTAGAGTTAGCAAGAATGACATTTTTGGAAAGTTCTTATGTTATACACATAAAGTAACTCCACTGCCTTTCTGTCTTATGAAACTGTCTAATGGTGGAAGTGATGATTAAAAAGATAATAAATAATACATAGTCTTAAAATTTTGGATAAAAGTAAAAAAAGTATAAAACGCTATTTGCTAATAAAGTATGTTCATATAAAAATAAAATAAAATTATCAGACGAAATAGCCTTCTCGTCATATTATTTTAATAAAATGGATTTATCATCTTTGAAAGTAAATTTTTGTTTGTCAAAGTGTAATAGTCGGTGGTGTTGGTAGTACTGACATTAAACCGTTCCAGTACATAACCTCATTTTCTCTATATATATAAGGCTCTTGATTAAATTATCCTTGACAGAGTATCGTTGGGTTGTAGCACTTTGTGCTCTTTAATTTTCTATAGAATGCGTACTATCCTTTTAAACTTTGAAAGCAGTTATAAAAATTTATAACTATATCAAATTTATCACTTGCAATGACGTAAATTTATTTTAAGTGTAAAAAATTTTAAATAATTCCAAAAGAATTAAAAGGAAAAAAATTTTAATCCAGTAATAATAAGAAGAAAAAAATTAAACAGTAAATATTAATTAAAAGTATAACAAAAGAAAAGAAAAGTAAAAAGGAAAAATATTTACACAAGTATATATCCTGTAATACACAACAATTTAAGACAATCACGAAAATGTAAATTGATAAAACAAATTTAATCAATTTCTTAAATTGAAAAGCTACTAGGTAATAATTGATAATTCTCAAGGAAAATTAAATTTACTTTAGTTTTTACTTACTAATCCTGTTTTAATTTTATCATTACTTTTGAACTTCCTAATAATCTGCAAGGAGTAGGATTTTATTAAAGATTTTCTAGGCTTTCTTATGTAAATAATAAATATGCCTCGTATTTCAATGAAATATTGAAAAAAGATATAGACATATCCTTGCTATAGTCTTGTAAAATAACTTGTTAAAGACTGGTCAAAATTTTAGGCAAAAAAGATTATTAAAAAAAAAGCATAACATATTTTCATTTTTCATCAAAAAACAAAAATCAAATAACAAAAAAAGCTTTTTTACTCGTTTTTTGTCCATTAATAAAAAAGTTAAAAAAAATTCCCTCTTCAAAATATAGAAAAAATACACATTACTAAATTTGTATTATACATTAGCCTGTTCATAATTTTAAAAGGTTGAATATTTATTACGCAGATTTTTGGTCGCTAGTATGTTTTACCAAAAAAGGTATTGCTAAATTAAAATAAAAATAAATGTACTAAAAAATATATCAGTTTTCAATAAGCGAAGCAAATTTTAAATGTTAAAGAATCTTCTTTCTTATGTTTAAAAATAATGCCCAAGCTATACTACGCGCACTGTACATATTGATGAATAAAAATATAAAGGAAAATAAAAATTTAACTCAAATGATTGATAGTTCTTTTCTTTCCTAATTTTTTCACGCGGGACATTTGATATATTTTACTTTGCAAAATTCTAGATATATTATTGAAATTAAAAGAATAATTATTTCGCACCATTAAAACCTTTTCTATTCTTTTATCGATTAAAAATGTATCCTAAATTACTTAAAAGAAACTGCACGTAAAATAAATAAACAAGGCGTTAATAAAGCAGTGGCAAGAGGGCTTTCGATGTAATAATAAAAAACGTGACTCTGGAGTTTTTTATCAGGAAATTAATAATGGCTTTAAAATGACTGGTCTTACACAATTTTTTTATTTTTTTTTAATCCATTAAATAATGAAGAATAAATTCAAAAATAGATTATAAAATATATTAAAATATGTAATGCAATGTATTCATAGACCAACTTTTTTTCACTGATTAATTTTTAATAAAATTTTTAAAACTTTTACAAAAACTTAATTTATTTAAATTTTTTGAAAACTAATGTTTTGGCAAAACTGAAAATTAATGATGCAGCTTTGATGTTTTATGTAAAAAACTCTAAATGAAAACTGTACGGCTCACCTGTAATCTTCAATTCATATAGCCATCGAAAGAAATAACAATTACAAATGGGCATTTATACTAAAGAAAAAACGGAAAAATTTAGAAGAAAAGCAAATAAAATTAAAAAAAAAAAAATTTTTAATAACTTAGCACCATGATACTTTAAAATAAATTTTTTTGACTAAAACAACTAGAAAATATTGATACCTAACTGATGTAAATTTATTTGATATATTATAAGAAAAAAAAGTGAATAAAATAAATATAAAGAAAAGCCAATGTAAACATTGAGGAAGCCCCTTTGTATATACGCAAACATGTCATAATATTTTCAAATGACATATAAGTACCTACCAGAGCATATTCCTTACTTTTATTTTTCTTTTAAGATACTCAAATTTCAAAATAAAAAAAGAAAGAAACAGAAAAAATGTACAGCATACAGTACAACCTTGAAATACTGGTATATAGTAACTTTATTAAAAAGACAATTTTTGGTTTGACGGGAGGCCTTACAAACTTTTTAATGGGTTGAAACTAGCAATTGCTTCACATCTGATTATTTAGAAGGCTAAAAATATATAAGTTAACAAGTTTTTTGAAAAACAGTCTTCAATAAACTACATGAACTCTGTAAGGTTTTGCAGCAATGAGGCTGATTTCAAAGCATTACAAAACAATATAAAGAGTTGTAAATGTAAATTAATTAAAAAATTGCCTTTTTTAGTAATTTTACAAGTTTTATTTAGATTTCACAAATAAATTTTGTTTGCTAAATGAAACATTTTTAGAATTTACAATTTATTTATATGTAAGATAGAGTATTTCCCAAAGTCAAATATAGTTAGACCAAATCTATAATTAAATACAGCTATAGTCTTTAAACGAATTATATAAAGAGATCGATTCAAAAAATTTGGGTGGTCTGAATTTTCCAAAGTTGAAATAAGTAAATTTAGTAAGCTAGGTGTCACATGTCTTTCTTGATGAAGCTATACACCATATTTTAACTAAGTTACATGTTTTCATAATATATTCACGCGCATATATTTAAAATATTATCAATTCGCCAAAATAAATAAAGTATTTTAGTACACAAGAAAGATGAGTTTTGAAGTTTACCTATCATCTTTCCATTATTTTCGATACAATCATAATAAAGAATGGGTGGTCTTGCTTCTTATTTTTTTGTATTTTTTATTTTATTCATCGTTTCTATCTAAAAATATTTAGTTTTATTATAATTCGAATTGTTAAAATGGCCACACAAACTATTAAAATACAATAAAAATTAAGAAAAACTAAATTCCCTGTGTAAAAAATTTTATCTATTTGTTAGATTTGGTTTCCACTTATTTTTTACCACACACAATTAAAAAAGTTTTTCTACGTCATTGATGTTATACATAGAGCACATTGCTAATCAAATTGTTGATTTTTTTTATCTTTAGTTGAAAACTTTTATCAGTTTTAGAGGTAGTTAATTTCAAAATGTATGGAAAATGAAAAATCACTTATCCAACAATATCCTGGACTCGTAATTGTATAGTTAGGTACATTAACAATGGTGTATTGGGCACGAGCGCACATAGCAATTGTCTTGCCACAATAGCAGAGCTTCCGTTTCCGATGGTATTACTCGTCATTTCCTGTGCTTGGCTATTGTCGTACAGACTGGTCACACTCTCAAATAATGCAACGAAAAAAAGTTGAAATGTTTTTTTGAAACTTTCATTTACAAAAGCGCATTAGTCATAGATTAAACTTAAAAAACGGCAATGTTAACCCATTTTTAGTATCAAACTAATTGTTGTTAAAAAGAACAATGAAAAATTCTCTCTGAAAACATTAAAACAAGCAGTATGAGGTAAAAGGAAAGGAAAATATAATGTTTCATATAGATTTATAAAGGTTGCTTTTTTCTTTAACATTTATTGTATTTATGCTGAAAATCACCCCAACTCTCTACTGCCGATGCATTAGTGGCAAGAGAGGGTTTTTAGCTTGACGTTACGCATCAAAGACAGAGAGGCGACAAAGGAGAGAAAAGCTTTCTCTCGTGAAGCTCTCTTCAAACATATTATATAGTGCTGGACTGCTTTTATGTATAAATAATAATAATACTCTGTGCTATTAAATGCGCGTATATTATTATTATTATTATATACGCTGATTGTTATTATATTATTTGACTTTATAGTTTTTAATTTTTTGAAATTATATTTTGAGTAAAATCCGAGATTGATTTATAATTAAACTTTATTCAAAATGCTGTCAAAATTTATTCTTGAATTTGAAGAGCATTTTTATAATGAAGCTCGTATTTTCTAACTTTACCTTATGTAGCTAACGCCTAAGATCAATAGAAAAATTAAAAATTTTATAACTTAATTGACGTTTTCTCAATTGCAAAAAAAATTCTAAGTAACTTTAATAAAGGATGAATTAAATACGCAATATTTATTAATCTTTGACTTTGTTTGAATTACTGTTACAACTTCAGGCAAGTCTTTGATCTTATATTTCCTTGGGATTTTATTGATCAATAATGGAACCAAATTTTTAATTATTTAATAAAAAAAAATTTTTATTGTATCAACGTTTCGATTAAATTAAGTAAAGTAATTCTTATAAAAATTCTACAAAAATTTTTTTTTTAAATTAGGAATCTAATATAAATAGGCTGCGTCTATTTACCCAGAAATTCTGGATAAATAACCTCGAAGTTTCATAAACTTTTTTTCAAAGATTTAATTCATAATAATTAAAATTTTTTAAAAATTATATTTAAATCTTATAAAGCATTAAAAAAAATATTTAATTTTTCAAAAAAAATTTAATATTCAGTGCAGAGTGCAGAAAAGCAAGCAAAACAAACCTCAAGTCGAGTTTCAAAATATTTTTTTTTGTAAATGTGTGAGTGCATTTTACGTAAAAAATTTCTGGGTAAATAGATTTTGCGATATAAATATTATTACATAAAACTTACCAAAAAATTTATTTTTTAAAACATAACCTCAAATTAACAATTCCTTAGCATAATAACATTTACATAAATTTTTAACTTTTTTTGTCATATAAATTCATTAAATATTTTTTTAATTTTTATTTTTAATTTTACTTTCTTTTTGTGTGTGACTATTAAATTTAATTCATTTGACATTTTTACTACAAAATGAAATGTTAAAATTTGTCATGCTTCTATTGTTTACAAAATGTCAACACTTACTGTACAATTCTATATCAATAACTTATGTATAATATTTACAGCTGTTAAAGTAACTTATCATTTATATACACGGTGATATTATAAACAGAGAAAAAAAATTTTTATTAACTTTTTTTATTTTAAATAATAGATTATTTATTGCTATAGATAAAAAGCTAAATTAAACATGTTTTAACATTTAATTTTTAGTAAAAAAATTTTATCCCAAAAAAACGTTTTCCTTTTTGAATTATCGCCATGAAAAAGAACGCGCGTTTTGCTCCAGGTTAACTTTTTTGGGAAAAAAAGAACAGACCTATTCTTTTTTTTATGTGAGTAAAGAGCAGATTTTTTATTAAAATTTTCGATATCTTTTTCGTGTTCTTTTACTCGAGTTCCCAGTTTTCTTTTGCTTTGGCCAATATATGTACATATATTGTACAATCACAGTCATTACAATTTATTTTGTAGACAATATTAGAAATTTCTTCAGTCTTACACTGAAGAAATCTTATCTTTTACCAACCTAATTAAATTATCAAACTTACTATTCAAATTATTTATTGGTAATATATCTAAGTTTTTTAGCATATTATTAATATTATTTAGCATATTATACTTTGATCTTATGAAATTTTCGAGAAAAAAATTTATCACAGAAAATATAAATTGAGTTTTAATTTTTGCCCTTACATTAAATTTAGTAAGCTCGATTTAATTTTTATTTATAAAGCAGCAAAATTTTTTATATAATGTAAAATAAGTTTTTGAAACAATATTTTTTATCCATCCCCTTATAATACGTTCTATTTGAACGTACATGGTATTGGAAATTTTTTAATATTTCTCTGGTTTTATTTGAGATAAAAAAACTTGATGAAAAAGTACTTTTTTGAGAACTAAAAGTTTTGGGATCATTTTGGATGTTAAAAAATTCAGGTATATGAAAGGATTACATAAAAATGATCTGCATGAGCTAAAAATAAAAATTTAAAATAACCACTAACTTTCGAGAAAAAAGAGGACTACCGGAGTTTGTAAATGTAAATATTCTTTATTTTCAATTTATAATATTCTTTATTTGCAATTAGATTAATTTAATAGTTTACTGTAGGTATCACAGTCAATTAATTGCATATACATGGTAAAGTCTATTATATTTGACTTGCAACAAACGGTTACAGGACATTCTTATGTATACTTATACATTATTTTTATTTTATAAACCACCGAATCCGCTTTTTTGTAATTTAAAAACACCGATTGCAACATTGTTAAAGAAATCGCATTTCATTCGAGGACTTCATTTTAAGAGTGTACACATTAAAGGTAGGGATCAAGTGTAAAAAGATGTTTATCCTTTAGCTGCCACACTTCACTTTTGTAACCTAGCTTGCGCTTGGGGTCTTTGAGGACCCCAAGCAAAAAAAGCAAAAACTGCCCACTATGGGTGGCCTATTAAATTAAATAGCTTAAAAATGTTAAAAAGTTATTAATAAACAATATTTTAATAAATAATATAGATTTTTAGTGCAATTTTATGTTCTAAGTTAAAAAACAAAAAAAATAAAATATGGCAAACAATCGTGATTTATGGTTATTTTACCTAAAAATTTATAGGTTTTTTCTATGTACAAGCGACTCCGATACTTTTAAAAATATTACCAATGCTCCAAAATATAGTTTAAAGCCTTGACTTACTAGAGATGGCACCAATTGTGTCATTTTTTACATTTAAGTAGGTTGAATTTTAACTTGAAAGGGCTTGGGGTCCTTTAGGACCCCAGGTGGCAGCTAAAGGTTATATACAGCAGCTTTAAATGAGTTAAGAGATTGAAGAAAGCTAATTTCTGCAGGTAAGGAATTCAAGAGTCTAGCGCCTTCGTACCGAATGGTGCTGGTACCACAATTTTTAATATTAAGTATGGTGATTTCCTTTAAGTATAAGAAGCATAAGAAGAATAAGAATAATCCCTTGGGGTAAAAATATCTCCTAAGGCTAAATCTTGCAGATAAAAATAGATCTTCAGAATCAAATAAATCTATTTCTGGAGTCCTGCTTGAAAATTCCATCAAACTTGGCAAAAATTTATAAGTAAAAATAGTAAATAATATAATTCATATGTTTTGTATTTTTATAAATCAAACAATTTACGCTTGTAATTGATATTAGTTGTATAATTTCAAGTTAATGGAGTGTGAATTTCGTCAATTGACTCTCAATAACAAAAACTTGAACATCTGCTGTTTTCTCATTACCATATATTAGTGATCCCATAAACAAATTTATTTATTATTATTAGCGAAAGAAACACCGAAATCCGAATATTTTATTAAAATAACATAAAAAAAATCCATTTTTCATGAATTCATTCATACGTAAATTCAAAATATATACTTAAATTATATTATTTATTCCACCCTTTTTTCAAAGAAAGAACAACTTGTTTATACCCTAACTTATTTACTTTTTTCAATCTATTAAAAGGGGATGAAGAAATCCGATTTTAAATAATCTGTTGAAATGGTGGTCAAAAATATCTTCTGATTTATTTCAAATATAATATCTATCCTAATTTATAGTTAAAATCTGGCAAACTTTTGGCACTGAGATTCCACAAAAATAGGAAAATATTTCCTCGAACCAAAACTACATCAAGCATTTTTTAAAATATTTTTTACGGCTAGATTTATAAGATCAATTTAAAAATCAAACAAAAATCAAATAAAAATTAAAGATATTGGTTCCAGAAAATCAGGTTTCTGTCTAAAATTTTTCATAAGAATTTTCTTGAATATTTAAGTAAATTCTTATATATTAAAAATGTAATTAAAAAAAGACCATACACTGTAAAAATTTTTTATTGTGAAATCACAAAAATGTAACGGAAATAATTTTCATTAGCAAAAGTTTTGTAAAATTTACAAAACAATAGATTTGTAAAATTGCAAACATCATTTTGTAAAAAATAAATTTTTTTTTTTATTTATTATCTTAATTATTTTATACCTTTTTTACCTGGAAAAAAGTTTTAGTTAATTCTGGATTAGTTTAAAAAAATAAGTATTTATTATTAAAATAATTTTTTCGTGAAGGATAGAATAGCCAAAGAAAATCTAATCAGAGATACTTTTCTTCTTTCTATGGATAGGAACCCATTCACGTATTTTTCAAATTTTTTAGGATTTTTCGAAATAGGTCAAATTTTTCATTAAATTCAGAATTTAGTGAGAAATTTTACAAGGGGTATGTAAAATTATATCCTTTTAAACTATTTTTTTGTAAATCTAGTCAGTTTTATAATTTTATTACCAAAAAATGGCTAAAGAAACTAAAAAAATCCCAAAAAAACTCAAATAGGCTTAATTTGGGTACTTTTGCACCTACTAGGTTAAAAATTTGCGAATAATCATGTTCGCTGCGCGTCCGGCAAAGTCGTGTTTTCTCGCCACTGATGCAGAAAAATCGTATACGACCCTGGGTCATAAAAAAAGAATGCCCCAAATCGCAGTTTACCATCCTTGGCTTCGCTTCGGAAGGTAATGTACGTGCGATTTGGGCCATTCTTTATTTTTCTGGCCATGGGTCGTAATATACTATATTTTTATTTTTTATTTTTCGGCTGGTTGTTCTATCGTGGACGTGCCTGAGACAAACAGCAATGGTGGGCAGGTCAGGTCATCGGATCAGCCTCAAAATTTTCCCATGTTTTTATAACATAAAGATAGGAAAATCCTGACATTTTTAGCCTTCTAGGTCTTAAACAGCTCGAGTTATGGCCAATCAAACTCATTAGGTGGCTCTCGACCAGCATTAGTGCTTTTCGGGAAAATAGTTAAAAATCATAAATACAAGCTTGAAAAAAAATTCTGAAAGAGTATATATGTTGGTGGAAAACCTTAAGCAAATCCATTTCTGTCATTAGTTTTTCGGAAAAACCCCGGGGAATTCCGGAAAATGGAAAAATTTGTTTTAAGAAAAGTCGAAATATCTCATTTTCCGCCATTTTTTTTTTGAAAATTTTTTTTTGAAAATTTTTTTCACCCGGAATCCCAAAATTTTGGTTTCGGCCATTAAGGTCAATTTTAGCCTGTTTTAATAATTTAAAATTTTTAATACTTCTTTATTTAATTTATCATAAGGGGTTAAAATAATTGACTTTTTTTCTTTCAGAATTGAATAACCAGGAAAAAAGTACCCCTAAAAAAAATTACTATTTTCGATGAAAATTAACCAAGTTATAGTCAAGTGAAGATAATGTCAAAAACTACTATTTTTTATACTGATTCCAATTTTAGGCTCTAAAACGACATTATAACTTGAAAAATGCATCTGTTTCATCTGAATTTACCTACCCTCCATTCCTTTTGGATAACATAAAAGCAGTAACAAACCAGAAATTTATATAAGTAAAAAATGAAAGAATTAGGCAATTGGGTAAAACAGCAGGTAATCCACATTTTTTTTCTCAAATAACTTTTAAAAAAAAGGGAGGGGAACAAAATTTAAGCTTTCTTACAGTCTTTTTTATCTGATTTAATTGATTGTTTAAAATTCCAAGCATTTGCTTGAATTCTCAAGCGGCTTGCTTGAAATTTTAAGCAGATATATTTATTGCTTTCATAGGACTTTCACTTTCATAGGATGAAATTAAGTACTAACAATAAGTCCTAAAATAAAAAAATGTTGGTGTTTTTTGTATTTTTTGGTGACAATAATATTGAGAAAAAAATTGTGAAAAAATAAATTATAAGATTCAAGATATTGATTGTTAAATGACGACGGTGTCTATTTACACTTACCGTTTCCACACGGCATCCCGTTTCTCAGATAATATCCACGGTTTTTCATCTTTTGCGTGTGTAATCGTGTGATTTACAAATAAGCCAAACTTCTGCCATGTCTAGTCGTATAAAAATTTGTTTTACATCTTCTACCGTATTTAACCGTGTCAATATAATAAAAAAAAGCTTAGCCGTGTTGAACCGTACCAATGTTAACGAAAAAGGATTAACCGTATCTTTATAAGTATATAATAGGTCGATCGTTGGAAATTGTATGAAAAATGATTTTAATGAATCAACCATGTCTAGCCGTATGAAAAATGAATTTCAAGCATCAACCGTGTTTAACCGTGTTTTTATAAACATATAATCGATCAACCGTGAACAACCATATGAAAAATGCTTGCCATGTGTAACCATATAAAAAATTAATGTATAGCTACGGCCGTTAAAAAAAAGAATTATTAAAAGTATATAATATTGGCGCACGTTCGGCCTCCTTATTTGCTGTCATTCATTCAATAGTCAGGGGTATAGTGTTTTTCACCTCTAACTGCCTCTGAAAGTGGATGGATTTCGGTGAAACCTTTTGCATTCGCTTCAGAAAAATCATACGAACAAAGCGTCGGAACGGATAATTGTCGCAAATGTCAAGGGGTGATTTTACCACCCATTTTTCAACCCTTTCCCCCCAATTTTGAAATATAGTAAAAAATGTTTTTATCGGCTTTTATATGATGCTATATGGTTAAATAGGTCACTAAATTAGAATTTTGGGTCAAAAATGACATTTAACAGGTTCCAAGGGGCGAATTTGGCCATTTTTCACCCCAAATACCCCCAAAATTGACATAAACCTTTAAGGTACTTTTTTTTAAAATTAAATGAACTAAATAGGTTTTTTAGGTCGCTGATCTCAAAAATGATGTCAGAAATAACATACAATAGGTTCTAAAGGGTGAAATTGGGCATTTTTCACCCCTTTCACCCCTAAAAGACTAATTTTTCCAAAAGAACTTATTTTTTTATTTTGAAAGGCTCTAGTAGGTTTTTTTGGACGCTGATTTTAAAAATTATATCAGAAATAAAATACTACAGGTTCTAAAGGGAGAATTTGGCCATTTTTCACCCCAAATACCTCCAACCTTGACACAAACCTTTAAGGTACTTTTTTTTTTAAAACTAAATGAACTAAGTAGGGTTTTTAGGTCGCTGATCTCAAAAATGATATCAGAAATTACATTTAACATGTTCTAAAGGGTGAAATTGGCCCCTTTTCACCACTTTCACCTTTCAAAAACTCATTTTGCCAAATGAACTTATATTTTAATTTTCAAATGGTTTAGTATGAATTTTTGGGTACTGATTTCAAAAATTATGTTAGTAATGACATTAAATAGGTTCTAAATAGTGAATTTTTTAATTATGCGTATATCTTAAATATTTATATTTTTAATACCTTAAAGGTTTATGTAAATTTTGGGGGTATTTGAGGTGAAAAATGGCCAAATTCACCCATTAGAACTTGTTGAATGTTATATTTGACATTATTTTTGAAATCAGCGTCAAAAAAACCTACAAGAACCTTTCAAAATAAAAAAATAAGTTCTTTTGGCAAAATGAGTTTTTTAGGGGTGAAAGGGCTGAAAAATGGCCAATTTCACTCTTTAGAAGATGTTAAATGTAATTTTCGACGTCATTTTTGAAATCAGCGTTCAAAAAAACCTAATAGTCCCTTTGAAAATAAATAAATACATTATTTTGGGAAAGAGAGTTTTTGAGGGGTGAAAGGGCTGAAAAATGGCCAATTTCACCCTTTAGAACATGTTAAATGTAATTTTCGACGTCATTTTTGAAATCAGCGTCCAAAAAAACCTAATAGACCCTTTGAAAATAAATAAATACATTATTTTGGGAAAGTGAGTTTTTGAGGAGTGAAAGGGGTGAAAATGGCCAATTTCACTCTTTAGAACATGTTAAATGTAATTTTCGACGTCATTTTTGAAATCAGCGTCCAAAAAAGCCTAATAGACCCTTTGAAAATAAATAAATACATTATTTTGGCAAAATGAGTTTTTGAGGGGTGAAAGGGGTGAAAAATAGCCAATTTCACCCTTTAGAATATGTTAAATGTAATTTTTGACATCATTTTTTAAATCAGCGTCCAAAAAAACCTACTAGGACCTTTGAAAATAAAAAAATAAGTTCTTTTAGCAAAATGAGTTTTTTAGGGGTGAAAGGGGTGAAAAATGGCCAATTTCACCCCTTGGAACCTGTTTAATGTCATTTTTGACCCAAAATTCTAATTTAGTGACCTATTTAACCAGATAGCATCATATAAAAGTCGATAAAAATATTTTTTACTATATTTCAAAATTGGGGGGGGGGGAAGGGGTGAACAATGGGTGGTAAAATCACTCCTTGACATTTGCGACAATTATCCGTTCCGACGCTTTGTTTGTATTATTTTTCTGAAGCGAATGCAAAAGATTTCCCCAAAATCCATCCACTTTCAGAGGCAGTTAGAGATTTGACCTTTTTTTTCACACTATACCCTTGACTACAATATCTCTGTCAATAATTTAATTTAGTTAAAATTTATTTTTGAGTACGTGTGAATGGCGTGAATTAGTGATAATTCACTTTAAGCAAATTACGTCTGATCTCTTTTTTGTTATTATTGATACGGTTGAACACGGCAGAAGATATAATTGCATTTCTCATTCGGCTAGACATAGTTGACCTATTATATACTAATAATGGTACGATTTAACACGGTAAATACACGGTATATTGGTTTATCACTCGCAATTGACGATTATGTAAAACAAATCTGATTTGGTAAAAAGTGATTTGGTTTGATCGCGTTTGAAAAAACGTGATTCAACTCAAAAAAAAACTATGCGGCAAGCAAAAATTTTTCTATTCCTAGCTTGTTTATCTTTTCATATGGTCTAAGATACCCAAAGAAACGTATCAGTAAGGTGTGCCTTCAATTTTTTTTTTTTTTTTTTTTTTTTTTAAAGATGATCATTCTATTGATTATTGCGAAAATTAAAAGAGATTTCATGAAATAAATGAAGTCCTTTGGTAGAGTATAGGTGAAATATCGTTTTTTTTATGAAAAAATTATAAGAAAAACATAAAAAAGACCATAAAAAAGCTAATTTTAGATTTAAAATAAAATATTAGATGGTATGATAAAATAAGCAAAAAATAAAACACGATTTGTTTTACATAATCGTCAATTGCGCGTGACGCACCGTAAAAGTTGTCATTTTTTCGACGGAATTTTGAAAAGTAGTCTTAGACAAAGTTCCCCTGAGCGCGAAAAAAAGGAGTTTTCCTCTATCCTGAAATATCTGAATTTTTAGACCGTCAAAAATGCCAAAAATGACGTTTTTCGAAGTTTTCAACCTCAAAATGAGTTCAAAAATAAAAAAAAATTTTTTTTTGGTGTATTTTTTTAAAACAAAAATTTTGGTATCAACCACGCCACAATCGGATGATTCGGCCCGGAGATATTAATTTTTAGTGAAAAACACGTTTATTTAAAATTTATAAAATTTTAAAGAGTCGCAATTTAGTATTATTTCTTTTAATCTTCAAGCAATAGCTTAAAAAAAGACAGGCAAATAAAGCTACCGGTTTTGAAAACTTCACTAAAAAAAAAGAACGTATTAAAGTCAAGAATAAAAGAGCATTAATGTTTATATGAATATAAAATTATCAAAAGAAAAAGACAAAAAAATTAAGTCCAACAGATCACAAGGAGTAAGACCAAACTTAAATTTCTTTAATCCACATTCTCTGAATCTTCTTTTTTTTTTTATTTTTTGTGAAATTGACAAGATGAAGGGTTTGACAAGTTTGATAGTATTTCATGTTAGTTTTTTAAGTATACTTTGGGCATGCACCAATAAGGTAAAGAAGGCAGAAAAAAAAATTTAATAAGATAAAGCCAACAAAAATCATTAAATTTTTGAATTTGAAATTAAATAAACTTTTAATTATAAATTAAAATCTTTCAATTATTCATAGAAATAAAAATGTGACAAAGTATATTTTATACTGTGCAGATTTTTTTTGATCTCTACGAATTTAAAATTTACAACTAAAATTTGATTTAAAGTTCTCAACAATTATTGAAATCAATTTATTAAATATACCTATCTAATTAATCATTAAAATTTTTTTTTTTTAACTTCAATAATATAAAGCCAGGGATTAAATTTACACTTTTTTATTTATGTAAATTAGACAAGTTTAAATTAGAAAAATTACATTGCATTACAAAAAAGAGTAACTCAATTTCAAATAAAATAAATTTCAGCATAAAACAATTTTTCAGGAAATTAGAATAAAATTTATTAAATTCTTAAACATAAATGATAATTTAATATAATATATTGTTAACATTAACTATTTTTTTTTTCATTAGGTGGTCAAAATTAAAATTTTCAATTGAATTAGACAATTTTAATTGGTAATATCGAATTTTGTTTTTAGATTAAACTATAAATTCTTATTCTTATTATTATTAACATTTATTAGCCAACTACTAAATACAATACACTAAATACAACTCCTAAATACGATTTTTTGAAATAGATACTACAGAAGTCTAATTTGCGAATTAATTTTTTCTACAAATATATGTTTTTTCCCACAACCTTACAGCAAATTTTACCTTATTTGAAGATTTATAATTCTATTCGGCAAAAATAGATTTTTTTAATAGTAAAATTCTACATAAATTAAAATACCCTGCCAACTAGCTGGCACTAAGGTTCCTCAAACAATGAGCTTAATACTTCAATATGCCACTGACATCACCGATTACAACCAAGCGATCATACATACATTTCTCTCTTAATTCCATAATAGTTGTGAAATATCACCGGTTACAATATTTTCAGATATTAGTACTTTCATGGAATTATATGAGGTATGACACTAAAAAAAAAAAATATTGCAGTTTTTTTAATTTTTTTGTTTTTTTAATTTTAATAAAAAAATTTTGAAAAAATTCGATATCAGATCCAAAAAGTTACTATAAACGAACTTTCTAAAACTAGTACTTTCATAGAAATAAATTAGGTACTACGTCCAAAGAGAAAAAATCATTTGATATTTTTTTATTTTTTTGTCACGAGAATTTTGTGAAAAAAGTTTTTAAAAAATTAAGTATCAGATTCAAGATATCAAGTAAAAACCATACTTTCAAATATAAGTACTTTCGCGGAAATAAATGAGGTACACTCAAAACCATATTGTGTAAATTTGAGCAAGAATTTAATCAAAGAACATTAAATCCTTATTGTTACACAAATGTACTAAGTAAAACATAAAAATTACACACTAATAAACATTAAAGTGAAAGTTTAATCAAAAGTAGTGTGTAAATTGATATATTTAATACGTAATATATATTAAATAAGATAAATAATAAAATTTAATCAAAAGTAGTAATTAAACTACTGATTTTAAATTATTATCAAAAATAAAGATTTGTTTATAACCTATAATAGGTTATAAGTAAAAAATCTTGAATAATATAAATTTGAAATTAAAACAAACTTAGGATTATTAAATTAACATAAAAATTAATAATAAATTAATACACAATAAAAAAAAATAAACTTTTAAAATAAAATGTAACTTATTAGCAGAAGTAAATTAAAATAGCTATATATTAAAACCAATAACCTAATATAAACCGGTTGAAGTGATTACTGTTCTTTCTACTTCTTATTGGCGAATACTAAACTGTATTTTAATTTAAAGCCAGCGTTTAAAGAGGGTCAGCTTATGTAAACATAAAAAATTATTGTGAATTCATCGATATGGTATATTACCAAGTTCTGGATGTTTGTACGAGTAAGAATCATGAGCCATGAATACACCCTGTTTGCATAATTCAAAATTATTTGATAAATCAAATCCAAACTAAAATATATAATCCAATTTGGACCTAAAAAAATATAAAATCCATGCAATTAGTATTTTACAAGTACAGTTCCATTGATGCGTTCTCAAAAAGCCTTGGAAAGCAATTACTGGATTTGATATGCAGTTTGGGTCCAAAATTCTAATATAAATCTACTTTATCAAGTAGATTTCATTTATTTAAGCTGGCTTAATGCATTGCTTCTGATTCTTACACATAAAAACATCCAGGATTTTAGAAAGAGCCACTACGATGAGTTCCCAAAAAAACTGTACAAGTGATTACTGTTTTTTTTACTTCTTTATTGGTGAATACCAAATTGAATATTCATTTAGAATCAGCTAGTAAAGAGGGTCTAACTTACATAAACATAAAAGTTTATTGTGAATTCATCAATATGGTATATTACCAAGTTCTGGATGTTTGTACGAGTAAGAATCATGAGCCATGAATACACCCTGTTTATTTGATAAATAAACTACAAAATAAAATAGTTATCAAAATTGGATCTAAAAGAATATAAAATCCATTTAATTAGTATTTTAATAGCAGGTAATTAGTATTTTAGTGTGTGCTAAAACCGAATCTGAAACTCAAATTTCGAAATTCCAAATGGCGGACTCAACATTGGCCAATTTTCGATATTTTTAAAAATAGAAACAAAAGTTTTAAAGAGTGTACCCTGGGGTTTCAGGGGTTGCTAATACTAAATCTGGAACTCAAATTTCGAAATTCAAAATGGCAGATTCAAAATTGGCCAATTTTCGAAAAAAGGTTTTAAAGAGTGTACCTGAGGCTTTTTGGGTGTTTTAAAACCGAATCTGAAATTCAAATTGCGAAATTCAAAATGGTGGACTCTACATTTGCCAATTTTCAAAAAAAATTTGCAAATTTTTAAAAATAGAAAAAAAAGATTTAACAAGTGTACCCGAGGGTTTTTGGGTGTTTTAAAACTGAATCTGGAACTAAAATTTCGAATTTCATAATGGCAGACTCATAATTGGCCAATTATTGAAAAAATTTATTATAACACATAAACATTTATAAACTGCATTACGCACATAAAGAACCAGGATTGTATACTCATCTTTTTGTAACAAGATCAGACCTAGACCATGCACTGATAATCAACAATGCTGTTGAAGCATCATCTTTAAGCTATCTTCTTTTTGGTTGATCAGTTAAGGTTGCGTTTGAAAAAAGGCGTTATACAGCTACGAACGTAGCCTGCAGTGACAGCTTATCTCTAGCCATTGCTTCCAGTTCGAAGTATATTTCATGTATAAGTTACCTACACGTTAGACGTTAAACCTTCTATAACCTAGTTACACGTTAGACGTTAAACCTATAATAACCTACCTACAGGATAATCGTTGAACCTATTTTAACCTACCTATACGTTAGACGTTAAACCTACTATAACCTACGTAAACGTTAGACGTTAAACCTACTATAACTTACCTACACAATAGACTTTAAACCTACAATAACCTACCTACACGTTAGACGTTAAACCTACAATAACCTACCTACACGTTAGACCTTAAACCTATAATAACCTACCTACAGGATAGTCGTTGAACCTATTATAACCTACCCACACGTTAGAATTTCGAAATTTTAGTTCCAGATTCAGTTTTAGGACACCCAAAAACCCTTGGGTACACTCTTTAAATCTTTTGTTTCTATTTTTAAAAATTTGCAAATTTTTTTTTGAAAATTGGCAAATGTAGAGTCCACCATTTTGAATTTCGAAATTTGAGTTTTAGATTCGGTTTTAAAACGCCCAAAAAGCCTCAGGTACACTCTTTTAAACTTTATTTTCTATTTTTAAAAATTTGCCAATTTTTTTCGAAAATTGACCAATTTTGAGTCTTCTATTTTGAATTTCGAAATTTGAGTTCCAGATTCAGTTTTAGCAACCCCGGAAACCCCAGAGTACTTTTTTTAAAACTTTTGTTTCTATTTTTAAAAATATCGAAAATTGGCCAATGTTGAGTCCGCCAATTGGAATTTCGAAATTTGAGTTTCAGATTCGGTTTTAGCACACCCTAATACCCTCAGATTCACTCTTTAAACATCTTATTTTAATTTTTTTTTTTTTTTTTTTTTTTTTGGTAGAAGTACGCAGAAGTACCAAAAGTTCACTGTACTTCTGAGCTGCTAAAAATATTTTTTTCTTTTTTAATTTTTCTCTTAATGTCTGATTTAATTCTTAAATTGACATTTTTACAGGAAATTTTAAAAAATATTAATTGTTTCTTACAAATTAGAATTTTATAAAATTTGGACTAATTACATGGATTTTATATTTTTTTAGGTCCAAATTAGATTATATATTCTAGTTTGTAGTTGATTTATCAAATAATTTTGAATTATGCAAACAAGGTGTATTCATTGCTCATGATTCTTACTCGTACAAACATCCAGAACTTGGTAATATACCATATTGATGAATTCACAATAAACTTTTATGTTTATGTAAGTTAGACCCTCTTTACTAGCTGATTCTAAATGAATATTCAATTTGGTATTCACCAATAAAGAAGTAAAAAAAACAGTAATCACTTGTACAGTTTTTTTGGGAACTCATCGTAGTGGCTCTTTCTAAAATCCTGGATGTTTTTATGTGTAAGAATCAGAAGCAATGCATTAAGCCAGCTTAAATAAATGAAATCTACTTGATAAAGTAGATTTATATTAGAATTTTATAAAATTTGGACCCAAACTGCATATCAAATCCAGTAATTGCTTTCCAAGGCTTTTTGAGAACGCATCAATGGAACTGTACTTGTAAAATACTAATTGCATGGATTTTATATTTTTTTAGGTCCAAATTTGATTATATATTCTAGTTTGTAGTTGATTTATCAAATAATTTTGAATTATGCAAACAGGGTGTATTCATGGCTCATGATTCTTACTCGTACAAACATCCAGAACTTGGTAATATACCATATTGATGAATTCACAATAAACTTTTATGTTTATGTAAGTTAGACCCTCTTTACTAGCTGATTCTAAATGAATATTCAATTTGGTATTCACCAATAAAGAAGTAAAAAAAACAGTAATCACTTGTACAGTTTTTTTGGGAACTCATCGTAGTGGCTCTTTCTAAAATCCTGGATGTTTTTATGTGTAAGAATCAGAAGCAATCCATTAAGCCAGCTTAAATAAATGAAATCTACTTGATAAAGTAGATTTATATTAGAATTTTGGACCCAAACTGCATATCAAATCCAGTAATTGCTTTCCAAGGCTTTTTGAGAACGCATCAATGGAACTGTACTTGTAAAATACTAATTGCATGGATTTTATATTTTTTTAGGTCCAAATTGGATTATATATTTTAGTTTGGATTTGATTTATCAAATAATTTTGAATTATGCAAACAGGGTGTATTCATGGCTCATGATTCTTACTCGTACAAACATCCAGAACTTGGTAATATACCATATCGATGAATTCACAATAATTTTTTATGTTTACATAAGCTGACCCTCTTTAAACGCTGGCTTTAAATTAAAATACAGTTTAGTATTCGCCAATAAGAAGTAGAAAGAACAGTAATCACTTCAACCGGTTTATATTAGGTTATTGGTTTTAATATATAGCTATTTTAATTTACTTCTGCTAATAAGTTACATTTTATTTTAAAAGTTTATTTTTTTTTATTGTGTATTAATTTATTATTAATTTTTATGTTAATTTAATAATCCTAAGTTTGTTTTAATTTCAAATTTATATTATTCAAGATTTTTTACTTATAACCTATTATAGGTTATAAACAAATCTTTATTTTTGATAATAATTTAAAATCAGTAGTTTAATTACTACTTTTGATTAAATTTTATTATTTATCTTATTTAATATATATTACGTATTAAATATATCAATTTACACACTACTTTTGATTAAACTTTCACTTTAATGTTTATTAGTGTGTAATTTTTATGTTTTAGTTATTACATTTGTGTAAATTGTTAATTTAAATCGCGACTTTCTTTAAATATTTGAATTTAATTAGAGTAGCGATTAAATTCTTGCTCAAATTTACACACTTTGGTTTTGAGTGTATTACATCCAAATTAAAAAAAAAAAAGTACCTAGAGTTTTTTTAGTGAAAAAATTTTTGAAAAAAAAAGTTAGGTCTTAATTTCATAACGGTTGTGAAACATCACCGGTTGCAATATTTTCAGATATTAGTACTTTCATGGAATTAAATGAGGTATTACACCAAAAAAAAAAATATTTCAGGTTTTTTAATTTTTTTGTTTTTTTAATTTTAAGAAAGAATTTTTGAAAAAATTTGGTATCAGAACCAAAAAATGACTATAAACAAGCTTTCTAAAACTAGTAATTTCATAGAAATAAATTAAGTACTGCGTCCAAAAAGAAAAAAAAAATTGGTGTTTTTTGTATTTTTTCGTAAAAAAAATTGTGGGAAAAAAATTTTCAAAAAATTAAGTATCAGATTCGAGATATAGAGTAAAAACCATACTTTCAAATATAAGTACTTTCGTAGAAACAAATGAGGTATTACATCCAAATTAAAAAAAAAAAGTAGTTTGAGATTTTTTGATGAAAAAATTTTTGAAAAAAAAATTAGGTCGGTTGTGAAATTTCACCGGTTACATACACGCACACACACACACACACACATACATACTTTTTTTAAAAACCGGTTTTTTAGCTTCCTGGGGTCTCAAAACGTGCTTATATTCCAAAAAATCAAAAATCGAAATTTGACCTATCTGAGGAACCAAAAAAAATATTGCAGTTTTCTTAATTTTGAGAAAAAAATTTTTAAACAATTCGGTATCAAATCCAAAAAATTACTATAAACGAACTTTCTAAAACTAGTACTCTCATAGAAATAAATTAGATACTAGGTCCAAAAATAAAAAAAAATTTGGTGTTTCTTTGTATTTTTTGTGACGAAAATTTTGGGAAAAAAATTTTCAAATAATTCATTAAAGTACTTTTATCGAAATAAATATTTTTGGAATGCTTGTGAAATATCACCGGTTAGAATATTTTCAGATATTAGTACTTTCATGGAATTATATAAGGTGTTACACTAAAAAAAAAAAAATATTGCAGTTTTTTTAATTTTTTTGTTTTTTAAATTTTGAAAAAATTCTGTATCAGATCCAAAAAATTACTATAAACGAACTTTCTAAAAATAGTACTTTCAAAGAAATAAATTAGGTACTACGTCCAAAGAGAAAAAATAATTTAATATTTTTTTTATTTTTTTGTGACGAAAATTTTGTGAAAAAAATTTTCAAAAAATTAAGTATCAGATTCAAGATATCAAGTAAAAACCTTACTTTCAAATACAAGTACTTTCATGGAAATAAATGAGGTATTACATCCGAATTATAAAAAAAAAGTACCTCGAGCTTAAATTTTTGAAAATAAAATTAGGTCTTAACTCCATAATGTTTATGAAATATCACCGATTACATACATACACACACACACATATAGACTTTTTTTATAAACCGGTTTTTTAGCTTCCTGAGGTCTCAAAACGTGCTTATATGCCAAAAAATCAAAAATCGAAATTTGACCTATCACAATGGTTCCTCATTGATGTGAGGATTATGATGTGAATAAATAACTTCAAAAGATGAAATTTTAATTAAAAAAAAAGTCTTGTATTTATTTACTAACACATTAAAAATTCACCTTTTATTCGTGCAAATATTTCAATTTGATCTAATTTATAATGATTAAAACAATATTGACCATAAATTTTTTTCACTCAGCTTTAATAATATTTACAATTGCACTATATTCTAATATGTACATGATTTTATATTGAAATTTGACTTAACTAAAAAAAAAAAAACATTTATTTACACTTTAAACTTTTATGTTTTAAATTTGTGGACTGTATAATTTGACAACTATTTAACACTATTAACAATGATATGTTTGAAAATAATTTACTAAATTTTATAAAGATTTTATTACAAAACACATAACAAATATGATGATAAAATGCTTTTGATAGATATCGATTACGATGTTAAACAGCCGGCGTGCGAGGCAACAATGGCGGCGAAAGAGAAGTAGGCGGTGGAGCACGCGTGCAGAAACGATGAAACGATTGAACGATTCAATTCGTCGTTTCTATGATTTATATTAAAAATCGTGAAATTTAAATTTATTTAATTATTTATTAACATTACCGCCCGCCTTCGACTCTGTCGAAAATTTAACATTTTACAATTATTATTATTATCAGAAACCGGTAACAGTTAATGATGTTTTCAATTTGACTGATCTTACGATGCCATCTTGACCATGATGAAGTTCTATCACTTTTGCCAAAGGCCATTGAGCTTGAGTTGTTGTTTCAGACTTGATTATGTAATTATTAATGTCGCCTATCGAGATGTTGCGTTGTGCTGATTGCCATTTGAATCTGGTTTGAAGCTGCTGAAGATAAATTTTACGCCAAAGAACCCAGAATCAATCTCGCATTTGATTTAGCAGCAGCCAGCGTTTGGATGGTGGTATGTTGACGTCTAAGAGCGAGTTTTCTGGCAAGCAGACCATAGGACAACCTGTAATGAAATGAGATGGCGTTAGAACATTAAAATCAGATGGATCGCCACTCAATGTGCACAATGGTCGACAATTCATGCAAGCTTCGATAGAAGCGAGCAGAGTCGACATCTCCTCATAAGTTAATTTAGCGTCGCTTGCGACTCTCTTGATATGATCTTTACACGATTTGACCGCGGCCTCCCAAAACCAACCTCTATGCGGAGCAGCAGAGAGATTGGAATGCCATTTGATGCCATTATTGGTTAAATGAGTTTGAACGATTTTCATGTGAGGAGAGTCTTTACGAAACATTTGTTTAAAAAATTATCTGCGCCTACGAAATTTGTGCCTTGATCAGAATACAAGTCAGTACACACGCCCCTTCTTGAAATCATTCTCTGTCATAAGAAGTAACTGCTTCAAGATTAACAGCTTTCATGGCAAAACAAACAAAAACTACTATATAACCAGGATACGATATTTGACCTCTACCTGCAGATGCTCTCATTTTAATTGGCCCTGCATAGTCAACTCCAACATGAGTGAATATATTGGATTCAGTAATTCTAGTAGATGGGAGGTCTCATTTTTTGAAAAAAAGGAGTAGGCCTGAATCTGACACATTTTACGCAATTACGAATTACCCTTTTGATTAAATTTCGACCGTTAACGATCCAAAATTTTTCTCTAAATAGCGATAAAGTTAGTTGAGTTCCAGCATGCAGATATTTTAGATGATAATATGCTGCAATTAACGACGATAAATGAGATTCGTCTGATAAAATGAACGGAAATTTAGCATTATATGATAAATTTTAGTTTTTTAACCTCTCTCCTAGTCTAATACATTGATTGTCCTTATCTAACAGGGGACTAAGCTTGAGAATCTTGCTAGATCTTTCGATGATTTCATCCTTCTGTAACATAGCATACTCAGTGAAATACCAAGTGGTTTGAGAGTGTTTTACCCAGAATATTTCAGAATTTATCAAGTCGCTGGGTAATAATACATGTGGCGAGTAAGGATTTGGTAATTTTTTAACTCTAGCTTTGAGAATATTGATAAATCTTATACACTAAGATGTTATCCTAATTATTCTAATTGCATATAACTAGAATATCTATGAATTAACGACCATTCTTGAGGATTCGTGAGATGAGATACGCGAACGACACGCCTTCTTTCAGATTCATCTAAGATTTCTAGATTTTCAAGATCTGGAGAAATAGCATCGCTATTATCTGATAAAAATGCTGGCCCTTGCCACCATAACTGAGAAGATTTGAGTTCATCAACTGATAGCCCTCTAGTAGCTAGATCAGCAGAATTGGAAGTACCTTCGATAAAATGCCATATCGCTTGAAACAGATCATTATTAATATAGAGTTTACTGATTTCAGTTCTGGCAGAAGATTAAGCCAATGATTTTTTAATTCGATAGGCAGCTCTTGGTCCCATTCTAACTTTTTGACCCAAAGAGTTCGCATGAAGATTTTGCATCTGATAATGAGTGGAGATAATAATCCTAAAGGATCGTACAATTTAGCGATAGAAGATAAAACTTCTTTTGTTGATTTTTCTTTCAGAGTCGTCGCATTCTAATGAGAAAGATAAAGTGTCGAACTTGGGAAGCCAAGGAAGACCGAGAAGCTTGTATTTACCACACAACAATTGAGAGTCATCTGTGACAGATTGAAACCAATCGATAGATATATGATTGAGAAGATCAGAATCATTTGAAAGCCATTTGCGCAACGGAAAACCGCCCGCCATGGGGAGATCTGTTAACTGTTTTGAAGTTGATATGGCTTCGTCTTTGGAGTCTGCGCCAAATAGACAATCGTCTACATACATATTTTCGAGTAAGATATTGACAATTTCAGGATATCTAGAGGCTTCATCTGATGCGAGTTGTCTTAAACATCTGATTGCTTGATAGGCAGAAGAGCCGAGACCATAAGTTACCGTATTCAATTCGCAAATACTGATGTCATCAGTAGGTTTAAATCACCAAAGAATGCATTGAAATTTACGATCATCTGGATGAATGAGAACTTGTCGATACATTTTAGCGATGTCAGCTGTATATACATACTTTAATATTCGCCAACGAATTATAATAAAAATGATGTTTGATTGCAAAGTTGGACCAGTGTGAAGCATCTCGTTGAGAGATACAGAGTTATAACATCCCATCGAGCCATTAAAAACAGAGCGGAATTTACCAGAATGTTTTATGATTTCGTGATGAGGAATGTAAAAGGTATTATTGTCGGAGATAAAAGTAGATAAATTGCTTATGATAGAAAGATGCTTAAGATAATGATACTCGTCGATAAAAGTGAAATAACTGTCATTTAAAGTTTGATTATTTGATAATCTTGATTCTAGTCTACTGAAGGCTCTTTTAGCAATTTCTAAAGAACCTGGAAACTCTAAATTAGAACTTTTGAATTGAAGTCTGACTATAAATCTCCCTGTCTCATCTCTGGAATAAGTGGATTGAAAATGAGCTTCACAAACTTGCTCATCCTTTGATAAAATGATATGATTACTAGCATAAGGAACAGATTCGATTGCCCAGAAGTTTTGCAAAGTTTCATTGAGTTGATCATTTGAGGAAGATGTGACATTGGTGGAGTACGAGTTATTGACGTTATGATCAGAAACAGATTTACTATAAGAGCCCATAAGAATCCAGCCGTAAGTGGTCAACTGTGCAATAGGTTCGTCATCAGCACCCTTAACGAGTCCAGGTAACAAAACTGAAATAATTAATTCAACAGGAATTTTAGAAGAAAATCGTGGATCTGCCAAAGGTAATTGAGAAATATGCGTCAATTCGGACAAACAAGAAGATCTTGGTTCATAAGAGGAAACTTGCCCTAATATAAGAGCTTCTACTGCATAAGAAATATTACTATCTAAGCGAGAAATAATTTTAATTTGTGTTACCCCTTTAGCGCAGGTTTCAATACTACCTACTCCTGTGACTGGTACTTTATTTGGTCGCCGTGGTAGATTGAGTCGCTGCACCAGAGATTCAGCAATTAATGAAACCGTAGAACAGGAATCGATGAGAGCTCTAGCTTGTATTGATCTCCCATACCCGTTGGATTCGACTTCTACCATTGCAGTTCCAAGTAATGAGAGTGTTTTCTCAAAAACGTGAAGCGAAGTTAGAGAAGCTGTGTTAACACTTGCTGAAGTGTCTGAAGCATCATCAGATGATATTATGATGTTGTGAGCAGACAATTCCGAATTGCCATGTGATTGAGCTGGCGATGACAGCGCTTCATGAAGAAGAGTATGATGACGGCTCTTACACGTTTGGCATACTTTGGAACTCTTACAATCTCGAAGAAGGTGTTTACCTAGGCAATTATAACAACTATTTAGTTTGCGAACAATCTCGAGTCTTTCAGTGGGATTGCTAGCTTTGAATTTATTACAATAAGAAATATAATGATTATCATTGCATATGAAACATTTAAAATTATTAGTACTATTTTTGCTATTTATATTGGCTGTTTGGACAGAAATAGGAAATCTACGACCTGAGTTTTTCTGTTGACTCTTAGAAGACTGATGATTTGACTCTACTGCAGTTAGTGTTGTAAGCCAGTGCTTTAAGAATGTGCTGAGCTCTTCATATGTGGCTGGCTCGGTGGAGTCGCTAGTTTTGTCCTCCCAATTACGTCTTGTCTCGCTGTCGACTTTGTTGATGATGATGGGAACCAGTAAATAATCCCAGTGTTTAGTGGGAGCGCCCATGGATTTCAGTGATTCGACATTGTTGGTGACTTCACTTATCAGCCTTTGAATTCCAGCAGCAGATTCAGTTTGCAAAGGCTTCAAGTTGAGAAGAGAATCGACATAAGCATTGAGTATTCCTTTGTTGTTCTTGTAGTAATTGACAAGTTTATTCCAAATGTTAGTCTCGAATTTGCCATCTGAAACGTTAGAAGTTTTGATTAAGGCTAAGGGCTCACCAGAAAGTGCACTCAATAAATAAAATAGTTTTTCTGAATCGGTGCGATTAGATTTAACAATCTTGTCGTTGAACGGATTTTGAAAACGCAGCCATTGTCTAATGTCTCCATCAAATGTTGGTATTGGCAGAGGTGGCAGCTTCCTTTCATGATGGATCACTGCAGATGAGTCACTGGGTTTGATTGAACTGTGAGAAGCAGCATTTTCTTTCAACTCGATTTTGTGTTTGGCTTCAAAATATTCTCCACGTACATTAGCGTACAACTCTTCTACAGCATCTAAATGAAAATTTTGATCAGTGAAATATTGAAATTTTTTATTCTCATTTGTCTTAAGCTCTTAAATTTGACTATCAGTATTTTGACACTGATCCCAATACTTGTCTAATAGAATGAGTCTTGATTCGATTGAACCAATGGAAAAATTTTTCTTTTATAAATAATTTTTAAAAGAGTTTCTAATTTTATTTAAGTTGTCAGTCTGATTTAAGATCAACTCATTTATGTCAGTCATATTGATTAATTTAAATGATAAAGCGTTGATAATAGTTGTGATGTGTCAAAATTTTAATTTCAGAAAATATAAAATTTTACCTCAATTTTGATGATTTGTGAAGGATTTATCCATATACGATTTGTTGATTATAGAAATTGATGAACTGATGTGCTGAGGAATCATCCAAGTGTGTATTGATAATGTTGACTTGATACGAAATCGTTACGATACTTTGACAAGGAAACGCCCATAAAGATATACACTTGTTGATTTCAGCTCAAAGATAATCTTGATACGGTGACTTGACAAGAAAATGCCCATATGTACACTTGAGAAATTTTACTTGATACTGAATTTGATACGATGTTGATTTGTTGAGGAAAACATATACGTTTAAATTTAAAATATTGACTCGATACTAAACTTGATAGAATGTTGGTTTAATGAGGAAAATTCCATATATATTTAAAATATGATAATTTTAACTTGATGATGACTTGAAAATGCACTTTATTCATTTTTAATTTTGAACTGACATAAATTCTTTCATATATTTGAAAGTAGACGCAAACACACAAACGAAAAAGAGACGAGCACGACGATAATATTAAATTCTTGCGCATTCACAAGTATTTGATATGAGTATTGCGCATCAACGCCATGATAAATTTTGTATAAAAGAGAAACACGTGATTTTTTTTTAAATTTTAGCGAATTTTGTTTGCACGTATTTTTGCCTGCCACCATGAAGATTTTTTTATTTTATAAAACTTGATGATTTTCAGCGAAATTCTTGTTATTCGGCTCAATTGGACCAAAAATGTGAGGATTATGATGTGAAAAAATAACTTCAAAAGATGAAATTTTAATTAAAAAAAAAGTCTTGTATTTATTTACTAACACATACAAAATTCACCTTTTATTTGTGCGAATATTTCAGTTTGATAGGATTTCTAATGATTAAAACAATATTGATCCTAAATTTCATTCACTCAGCTTTAATAATATTTACAATCGCACTATATTCTAATATGTATATGATTTTATATTGAAATTTGACTTAACGTAAAAAAAAAACATTTATTTACACTTTAAACTTTTATTATTATTTATTTATGAAAACTTTTTATTTATTTAAACTTTTATGTTTTAAATTTGTGGACTGTATAATTTGACAACTATTTAACACTATTAACAATGATCTGTTTGAAAATAATTTACTAAATTTTATAAAGATTTTATTACAAAACACATAACAAATATGATGATAAAATGCTTTTGATAGATATCGATTACGATGTTAAAGAGCCAGCGTGCGAGGCAACAATGGCGACGAAAGAGAAGTAGGCGGTGGAGCACGCGTGTAGAAACCATGAAACGATTGAACGATTCAATTCGTCGTTTCTATGATTTATATTAAAAATCGTGAAATTTAAATTTATTTAATTTTATATTAACAATTGAGGAACCAAAAAATTCAAATCTAAATTGTTTGTTTTGTTGTGTAATAATTATTTTCCTTCAAATATTAAATACAAAAGAAATAACGAAGCTAATGATCATATAGCTTATGACTATAAGTTTTCTGTAAATTTTTTTTAATGTAAAAAAATATTTTACAAATACTAATTACTAAGGAAGTAATAGATAGCATTTGAAAATCTCCGAGCTGAGAAAAGAATCTTGAACCATTGGACACTCAAAAAAATGTTCATTTGTAAAATACTTTTACAATAATATCTTGACCCATTTCTTAACTCTAAATACAATAACAAATCTAGACTTGATATCAATCACTCAATTACAGACACTAACAAATGTAATTGTCTAAAAAATAATATTAAAATGGTCTTTGATAACACTGATTTTCCTTATGACCCTGTTATACCAAATTTCTTAAATGGTATCAAAAATTATGTTAAAAAAACTGCTCAAAAACAAGATTCTAATAATAAACATAAAAGTGTTAATACAAATAAGAAATCCTTAAAAAAAAATTTAATGTCCAAGAAATGATATCTGATAATGCTGAAGATTCATACTGTGTTGTTAATAATCTTCTTGAAGATAATGAAGAATTAAGTCTAGAAAATGTTGTGATTGAAACAAAAAGTGACGACATAAAATCTTTTAATAATATTTTTAAATTCAATAACTTTACTATAATGCATGTCAACATTAGAAGCATAAATGCTAATATAGATGAACTTGAACTATTAATAGGTAAATTAAAATCTATGCCTACCATTATAATTTGCTCTGAGACATGGCATCTTCCCTGCCTCATGCTGAATGGTTATCAAATGTATTATAACAATTCTAAAATCAACAGAGCTGATGGTTCTGTATTAATAAATAATTAAAATTTTAAAATACATCTACTTACAGATGTCATGATATCAAAAAAGAAGATTATATCAAATCACTTGAGAAATTTTTAATTAATAATAAAAATAATAAAAATCATATAGTTGGTGATTTCAACATTGACTTATTATCAAATGATATAAATAGTGAAGATCTTATCAGCAACTTCTTTGAATATGAATTCATTCCCTACTTTAATAATATTACAAGATCGAATTCCAATGAACATGGTAGCACTTGTATTATGACAACATGTTCATAAAATCTGAATTCATTATTTTTACTTTACATAAACTAAAAGAATCATTTACTGATCACTATCTCCTATTTCTATCAATTGATTTAAAACATACATATGACAATAATAGTAATAGTTATGAATTTATTGATTATAAAAAAATGCTCAATTTAGCATCCGGTTTTGACTGGCACTCAGTTTTAAAAATTCCAGATCCTGACTATGCTCTTGATTAACTTGTTAAAGCTATTAAATATACTGTTGATAATTCAACTAAAATCAGAACTAACAAAAAAAAATATTAAAAATTAAAAAAAAGTCTTGGATCACCTCTTATATAATTAAATCGTCTGCCACAAAATTAAAACTTTATAAGAAACATAAAGATGATCCTAAAAATTTACCTCTTAAAAAACAATACCAATCCTACTTAAAAATTTTTTTAAAAATTAGCAACTGCTAAACTATCTTAAAGACCAAATAAAAAAGAGATTCAATAATGCTAGGAAACTATGGCAATTTATAAGTGCTAGAATCAAGACTAAACAGAAAAAGTCTAATAATATTAATTACATTATTAAAGAAAATAATAAAAAAATAATTGATAAGCTTGAAATTGCAAACGAATTTAATTCCTTCTACAGTAACAATGGTAATAAACTAGCAAATAAAATAAGAAATGAAAAAATAAATTACAATTTAGTGAAAAAATGTGATAATACTTTTTACTTAAATCCCAACACATCCAAAGAAATAATGTCTATTATAACCAAAATGCCTAATAAAGCCGGTGGTGCAGATAAATTAAGCATGAAATTAATTATAAAAAAATTATCAAACTTTATAATAAAACCATTAGAATATATTTTTAATTTTTGTATCGTTAAATTCATATGCTGTTGACACACCTATAATTTGTAGCGATAAATCCTGAGATTCAGTTAGTAGAAAGATGTCCAATGTTCTTAATAATATGTAGCAATGGTTAAATGCAAATTGGCTTTCTCTAAATATTGATAAACCCAGGGGCGGCTTTTTCTATAGGCGAGTAAGGCGACCGCCTTGAGCCCCGCGCTTAGGATGCATTGTATAAAAAAAATTATACGAAATATTAAAAAAAATATAATTACAAATAAAAATAAAAAGCCTCAAACCGAATATAATCTAACAATTTAAAGAAAAGAAAAAAAATTACTCCATAAATCTTAAACCTAAAATAGTATAAGAAAAATACTATTATACTATTAGAAATTTGCTATTATTTTTTTATTTACATGTCAAAAAGTAATATTATATTATAATTTTATTATATTTTAGTTAATATAACTGTAGTTTGAAAATTACACATTTTAAATTACCGCTCACACCGATAGTAATGCCACCTCAACGGCATATATGTTGTCAGCTGACCAAATCAAAACCACGTTATCAGCAGATGTGTTTATAAATAATAAAGTTTTTACTGTCACAATACTTGTAGAATCAGTAAAAATTCTGTATTTTTCTTTTCTTTATACTGTTTTATATAATTTTAACTGGTTTATAATAGTTTGAATATTTTTAAAGATTTATTCAGAATTGATTAAGATATTTAATTTATTTTTTATATAAAATGTCTAATCTCCTTTGCAAACGCCAAAGAGATTTTGGAAGAAAGTATGAGATTGGAAATGCCAAAAGGCAAAAAGTAAAACAAAAACAACAATTTGAAGAATCTCTTCAGGGTTCTATGGAAAAATTTACTTGCAGTGAACCGAAAGAAAAAAATGCTAATGATATCTCGTCTAATATTACCGCAGAAAAAGTGAACAAAAAAATGAAATTTCCTTAGAACAAATGAACGTGCATGCTGGCAATGATTTAAATAATCAAAATCAAGAAAACACCAATAAAGACGATTTTATTGAAAGTAAAAAAATTAGCGAGAGCTTTTTAGAGCAATGTGACACAAATGTAAGTATTGAATTAGGTAATGAGTTAGAGGTTAATTTTCAAGGAGATATTAGTAATAATAATGTTCAGACTAACATTAGTCGTGATCCGGCATTATGGCCACGTCCTCTTAATAATGAGCAAAGGCCCGATTCGTGAAAATATATAAAAATATTCTCTCGATTTTCAAGGTAGATATTTTTCTTCTGCACATTATACTAGAGTTTTGAGTAATTTAGAGACCCAAGATCGTCGGTGTTGGTATACTCAAAAAATTGTGACAAAATATTTTGCTTCGCGTGTAAAATTTTTTCATCTTCTACAATTAGTTATGCTTCTGAGAGGTTTAGAGGAGACTAGAAAAACTTAAGTAATAGACTTTCTTCTCATGGAAAAAGTAAGGATCACATAGAAAGTGTTCTAAAATTGTTAGAATTAAAAAAGAAATTAAACTTAAATAGCACATTAGATTCAAAATTCAAAACTCAGTATGAAGCCTAAAAAAAGGTGGCGTGAAATAGTGGATAGAATCATTGCCAGTATTCAGTTTTTAGCTACTCATGAATTAGCTTTAAGAGCTCACAGGGGAAATATTGATTCCGATAACTGTGGTAATTTCCTAGGCTTACTAAAATTTCATAGTAAGTTTGACTCTGTAATAAAAAATCATCTAACTCTAATAACTCTAACAACAAGGAACTTAAAACTCACAGTTTGGGTAAGAACATTCAGAATGAAATTATAAAACTTATGGCAGATCGAGTCACATCGAAAATTATAGAAAATATTAAAATGGCCACCTATTTTGCTATTATAATAGACTGTACTAAAGATGTCCATCGAGTTGAGCAAATGTCTATAATTATACGCTACGTTAATATTTTACGTGGAAAAATCGAAGAGCGTTTTTTAGGTTTTATTCCAATTGAAAAAACTACAGGAAAAGATTTAGAAGATTACTTGCTGGAAAAACTAAAAGAGCTTGATTTAAATTTTGGATATAAAATATTACCGTGGTCAAGGATAAATATATTTTTCATAATAAATCCAATTAGATACTTATTTGCGCAAAAATATTATTTTATATTAAATTTCATACGTTAGGGGTAGTTTTTTGCAATTTAGGGGTGAAAAATGTATTTCAAAAACTTTCTCGTCGTACTTTTCGTAAAGTAGAGGAGTTTAGCTTTAAAATTCCGTAAGACGCGTCAAAATAGCACGTAACCTCGATCAAATCAAATTTTTTTCTTCTTTTTTTTTTCCTAGATCACTGTGCGACAGTTTGATTACGAAAGTGTAGATGAAATTTTTCCAACTCTGAGTGCTTATTTAAAACCGAATATTTTTACGTTATTTGTGACCAAATTATAGGAAGTTTAGAAGCTAGGTTTTTATAATTAAAAAACCATAAAAGTAATTTTGGTTTTCTTTATGATTTACCAACATTAAAAACTACAAATGAAGAAGATCTAAAAGACCATTGTGATAAATTATAAGAAATTCTAACGTAGGTTAACAATGGCGAAGAAATAAAAGATATAAATGCTGAAGACTTGGCTTCGGAACTTCCATTTTTGTTAATGTTTTAGAAAAAACAGATTGTAAATCAGCAAAAGCTTTAGAATATATTGTTAAAAATAAACTATCAAACGTTTATCCAAATGTTTACGCGGCATTAAGAATAGGGTTGTTGCATGAAAAAAATTTTGAAATTCTATTTGGTTGGTTTTGTAGTTTATAAAAAATTATTAGAAATGTATTTTATATTTTTTATTTAAACAATTTTTAACCGGTGAAATAAAGAGTTAAATAAATTACTTGTGACGTCACAATTCAGATTCTCTATACTTTTAACATAGCGTTTCATGGACTGTGACGTCACGGTTCCCCCCACTACCAATATTTTAGCTACTTTAATTAATAATTACTCCGTCATTTTTAATTTTTATGAAAAATAAAAAAATACGTGTCGAATATTTTTTTATATATTTTCAGAATATCAAAAAATCTCTATAGCGTTAGACAACCCTATTGTACAGACTATCATCAATATTATCAATCGAAAAAGATTTGACCAATCAATTAGACTTTTCACAAATTATCCAAGATTTCAGCTCTGCGAAATGTAGAAAAGTAATTTTTTAGTTATTTAAGTTTTCCACTAAATTATTTTGAGTTTTCAGAATTATTGAAGTTTCATGAGACTCGAGTAAAAATTTACTGAAAAAGACTGATTATATATAAATTTATTCTATAATTAAATAGAATTCAATGGTATCTGTAAGGGAATAATGTAGTGCATTTTAACTTTAATTAAGTTAACTTTTACAAAGTAGTTTACAAAGGCCCCGCAAAGTCTAGAGCCGCGCCTGGTTAAAACTGTATTAGTAACATATGGGGCATATAAAAATAGCATTCCTAAAAATATAGATATTCAAAATGGAACTCACAACTTAACAAGAGTTGATCATTGTGAATATTAATACCCGTTAATCGCCTACTATGGGACACTGGACATTATTTGAGAAATAAAGACGTGTTATTTGCGTTTAGTGACCCGAAAACCACAAGCTGTAGAAAAAAATTGGTTCATAAAAATAGCTAAAATTAGCTCTAAAGCGTAAAAAATAGCCTAAGAATCCTCATTATGGGCTAGCTTTTATTTTTTGTATGAGCAGATATGATAATTAGGTATAGAGACCCAAAAGATATTAGTGTAGTGTGAGAAAAATGGTAAAATATTAAAAATTTTAACAAAAAATGACAAGAAAACGTTAAAAATGACCTTAAATGGGCAATTACGCAAAATTGGACCACGTTAGGTCAAAACGGACTTCGATTAAGAATCAGCGACCCCAAAAGCATAAATTACCGTCGACAAATTCCATGGACATGCTTTCAAAAAAAATCGTATACAAAACCATGCTCCAAGCCTATATACTAAGGGTTATATGGAAGATTCCGAAAAAAACTTATTTTATAATATTGAGCCCTGCGTTTTTAAGCCCAGAAGGCGCGTTGGAATAAACGGATGGTATCTTGGGTGTTTTTTCAGCATATTAAAGTCATCCATAACTATAGATTGTAATTTGGCGACCCAAAGATTCCGGTCTCCCCTTGTTAGTCTAAAAATAAATTTAAATAAGGTTCATACTATTATATGCTTAAAAAAGATTAAAGCGCAAATAATATAACCAAATAATTAAACATTTATTGATAAAAGTATGCAAAATCTACTAACCCTAGAAAATAAAATTATTACTTATTACTCATGCTATTGCTTTTATTAAACAGTTGCATGGACCACAAAAAATTGAATATATGTGCTTTTGGTTTTGATGTATTTTAAATAGAAGAAACAGATTATACATACAAAACCTAAGTTTTTAAATAATTTTTTTTTAAATTAATTTTAAGCTTAAATAATAATTTTAATTAATTAATTAAATAATAAAATTTTTTCCATAAAGTGCCGCCTATTAAAAAGCTGCCGCTCTACGCCGTGGCGTAGTTTGGCGTTACTGTAAAGACGACCCTGATTTGGGCATATTTTCGATTGTTTTTTAAAATGGGATTACCAAATTCTCTCGACAGTAAAGCTCACCAGATATTTACTTTTTGTACTAAAAAAAATGTTCTCATATACACCTACAAACGTCTTACGTACGATTTATTTTGCTCTATTCCAAAATCTTGCCTTTTATGGCATTATTGCTTGGGGTGGGGCATATAATAATGTACTTAAGCCACTTGCAAACTTACAAAATAGAATGTTCAAAACAATTAACGCAACTAACATACTGAATTTAAAACAAGCGTTTATTTTAGAAGCCATTGATGAACTAAATTATGATGAACTAAAATACAAGTTTCTAACTTCTGAATCTAAAACTAGAGGAAAAAGTATACAATTCACTGCTCGTAAATCACTTAATTTCAAGAATCATTTCGATCATTGCCATACAAAATTATAACAGACTGCCTAATAACTTAAAAAATCTCGAATTAGCTAAGAAAAATATCAAGAGCAAAATTAAAAACTATTTGTATTTAAAACCTATTTAATAATATCCTATAGGTAATGCTAATTTATAGTTATTGTTTTTCATTTTCAAATTTTTAATCCCTAAAATTAATTTTAATTTTAATTTAATTATAATTCTAATTTTAATTTTTTAACTTTATATATATGTAATATTAATTATTTCAGTTACATATGCACACAAATGGATTGTATCCATTTCTGCATGGTACAATCTAAATGTATTTACTGTATTTACTGAATAAACAAAATAAATAAATAAATAATTTATTTTTATGATAAACATAAGAATTGATTTCTTTTTAAAACTTTAATTAATTTACTATACTTACAATTTTTTGAACAGTATGTGAAAGCCTATTTTATTGTAACATGTAACGATTGGCGATACTTCCTTCAACAGAATTCAATAGTTTTTTTCTTATCTCTTCTTAGTGTTATTTAGCAATTTTATTGGGTTCTTCTTGATTGAAGCTGATAAGGTATGTTTTTCTATTTTTTTAATTCTTTTTTGCCTGTATAATTCGCATTTTTCCTATTATTTCTTTTCATTCTCATTTAATTTGCTTTAACTGCATTTTTTCTTAAAAGCTGTACAATTAATGTTCTTCATCTATTACTGCTTTAGGTACTTTTGTATCTTAAAAAAATATGAAATTAATTTAATTATTAATTTTGAGTATGATAAAATATATTTAATGAAATAAAAATACCAACATCCTCTGTTCATGCTTTAAAAAAATTCCATGAAATCAAGCTTCTTAATAAAAATGATTTTTTTTACCGTTCTTTAAAACTCTGAATACAAATTTCGCCTGGTAATCTAAATTCCATCTGCACATTTTTATATTATTTTTCATTGGTTTACATCTATTCTTATACCTTCAGCTTAAAATTTAAAAATCCTTTGAGTTTGTAAGATTTTTCAATTAGTAACTTTATCTTTTATTGTGCAGAAAATCTAAGATTATTTATAATACAAGAAAGAAATTGAAATTTTTAAATGTTTAAATTAATTTGCTGTATTTTTTTATATGAATGGTATAGATTGTTCATTAAATTAACGAGTCAACTCGCTAATTAGAGAGATACAGACTCGCTAATGTCAGAACATTATTTTAAATTATTCAGACACTCTTCCATCTATATAATTATGAATTCAAAAAATTAGTCCTCTCTTTTGCAAGAGTAATTTTATTTCTTAACACTTATGTAAGTATATTAAAGTGTGAACCTGAAGTATACTTAAATTCTCTATTTCTAAAGTCCTAATTTAATTTTTTAAATAATATCCTAAATTTCAAATAATAATTTTGACTTTTCAGTATCAGTTCCTCCATTTCTTTTTCCTTTTTTTAAATTTATTCTTTATCTTTTTACTTAAGATGTTATAAACTTCATGCTGTACTTTTTCTGTCAACCTTTTCATTTTCAATGAATATACAAAATAAACATAAAAACATTAAAATAAACACACGCTATTATTTATGTTTTGAATTTACTATGATTTACTTAATTTGTAATAATTATTGAATTTAGTGTTATTACTTTAATTATAGTATTATTCATTTTGATGTTGTAAAATTACAACTTGTATAATTTTCAGGTTTTTCATTTTTGTTTAAGAAATAAACCATCTGGTTAGGTTGCATCTACTTTGTATGTTTTCCAAAATATTTTCACTGGGATTACTTTTTTTTTCCACTTGTTTTGAAAACATCTGTTAATGCTCGGCTTACTTTTTCTACTTCTCTTTTTTGTATATTCAAATAAACTTTTGTATTTGAATTTATTAATTCTTCAGCTCTTGGTCCCGGGTTAATGAAAGTTAACTTCATTTCATTATTTTGGTATCGATTTTCTAGAAGATATCCTTCCTTGACTAGTTGAATTATAATACTTTCACATTCTTCATTTTTATATTTTTTTTTACCTTTGCCAAAATATTCATTCAGGTCATATCCTTGAAAATGAAAACTTGTTAAGCATCAACACATCAATAAATAGAAATTATATAATTACCAGTATTTTTAAATTTTTTTCCATTTAGACCCCTGAATATGTCAATAATATTAGTTCAAGTTATGTTATTAGCTTTTTTTGAAGTTGCAGATACAACCAATTTAACAATCGTTTTTGCATCTTCAGTAATATCTCTATTTTCGTAATCATCCTAAAAATTTTAAATAATTATTAACTTTATTTGGAGTTAATTATTTATATTACTTTGTACTAACCATAGATAAACAGTTATCACATGCTGTTTCTTTATTTGTAATGCATTGATTTCTGTCAAATACTTCACCAAAGTGATTTAATTGCATCATTCGGCGACAATCAGACCTGTTTTCACAATAGTCAATCATTTTTGAAAGATTCTCATGATGAATTTTTTGAACTCTCAAACCAGATGATGCTTCTTTGTCGATAAAATGTTTTTGCAAATTAGCATTTGCAAAATTGTAGTAAATAATGCAATCTGAAATTTTTCCATCACGACCCGCTCGACCATTTTCTTGGTAATAAGTTTCAATCGATTTTGGTATCCATGCATGAATTACAAACCGTACATTTGGTTTATCTATACCCATTCCAAAAGCTACTGTAGCACATATAACCTTGACCTAAAATAGAATATTTTACAAAATTGAAATTCACATTATAATTAATAAATTTTTTACATGTTCGGACATCCATTGATTTTGAACTTCAAGTCGTATAGAATCTTCAAGATCTGCATGATAGCTTTTAGCTTTGATATTTGCAGCTCGCAAAGCATCTGCATAATAATACACAATACCACTTTGATTTGGATAAAATTCATTTATCTTAATAACTAAATCATTTATACTTCTACCTTTTTTGTTAACAGCACTATAACGCAAGTTTGATCGATTAAAACTGGAAAAAAACCTATAAAAAGTATTAATTTTTGTTATAATTATAGTTAAATGTTAATACTTAATTTTTTTTAGTTTACCATTTACACTTAGATGAAGAAAGATCTAGTTGCTTAACTATATCACCTCTTGTCTCAGCTGTTGCAGTAGCTGTTAAGGCCATTATAGGAACTTTTGGAAATTTTTGACGTAACTTATTTAAATTTTTATAATCTTTTCTAAAATCATGACCCCATTGGCTGACACAATGAGCTTCATCAATTGCAAATCTTAATATCAAATCTCTATTGTACAAATTTTTCAAACAATTTTCTAATATTAAAGACTTTGTTAATTTTTCTGGAGTTATGTACAAAAATTTAATACTTGGTTCATCTTGACGTAATTCTTCATAAATTTTTGATTCTTCTTTAGCTGAAATACCAGATAAGTTTTTCGAAGGAATCTAAATACATGCAATAATAAAATTAATTTTATAAAAAATTTAAACATATTTTTGAGAAAAAAATTTTTATGTACATCAAGAAAATTGAGTTTCAAAACTTGATCGAAAAGAAGACTTTTTAATGGACAAACAACAATTGTTACACCAGTTTGTATTACACCAGGAAGCTGGTAACACAAAGACTTGCCACCTCCAGTTGGCATTAGTACAAAGCAATCGTACCCTAACATTACTGCATTTATGACTTCTAACTGATTTTCCCTAAATTTAGAGAGCCAAAATTTCTCTTTTAACGCCTGTATTAAAGACATCTATTAAAAAAATCAATGAAAATGAGATATTAAAAAATAAAAATTTAATTATACATTCATGACTTGTCTAGAGTGAGGATAGCTAGTACTAGAAAACTGACCACTTTTACTGTCGTTGACTATTTTTTCAAAAGGTATTGGTTCTGGAGCTTGATCTTCATTGACATCATCATCATCTTCATTTTCTTCTCTACTTTCCCGAAAATTGTTTTTATGTTGATATTTAATATTCGTTCTGTTTCTTTCAATTTTATCGAAAATAGGATAATTTATCGAGTTTTCATTATCATTTGATTGGTTTGTCGATGATGCTTGACTTAAGTTGCTATTTTCAATTTCTTCACATTCACTACTTGTATTCGCTGATTGTGAGTTAGATTTAGTTTGAAAACTACTGGCAGAGTCTGTGACTATATTTAATGCCTCCTTATCAAGAGTTGGAAAACTCATTAGCTCTTCAGTTAAAGAGCGTTGTAATGAATTACTAAAATTATCAATTTTTAACTGCTTTTTTCTTTTTGGAACCGAAGAATTATTATTTAATTTTTTACTTTCATTGCTAGATGAAACTTTATCTACAGGTAATGATGACTTCTTTTTATTTTCTTGAGAAAAATCTAAAAAATTTGTCGTTGAGTCAACAGACTCTAGGTTTGAAAGTTCTGAAAAATAATAATTTAATTTTTTATGTAAGCATAACAAATTATCCTAGAAAAAAAATGATCGTACCAAAACTATCAAAAAAATTAGTCCAAGTTAGTTGGCGTAAAATTTCAGAACATTGTTTGTCATCTGGAAGAGTTACTTTTTCATCTTGATCATTTTTAATGGTTTGATTTAAGCAATTAACATTTTGTAAAAGATTTGTTTTTGTTGGTTCTTTTAATTTTTGATTTTCAATTGGTCTCAAGATGTTTCTTTTAAAACTTTTATCTATAAAATCTTTTGTAGAAAAAGCTTTAACAATGGCATTTTCAGGTTTACTGATACTTGATGTTTTGAAACCAGAATTAGAAGAATTAGTTTTGCTATTTAATATTTCAAACCCTTCATTTGTTTTTATACAAATATTTTTTCTAAGCTCCTTTTTTTTTCATGTTCTTTTTTAAATTATCATATTCATTTATCAATCCTACAAATTTTGAAGAGTCAAATCCTGGTAGTTGATTTAAAATTGTACAAGGAACAGTTTTTAGTGTTTCAATTATTTTATCAGTTAATTCAATTTGAGTATCAATTAAATTAGTATTTTTTTGATTATCTGATTGCTGAAAAAATTAATAATTCTCAAGTAAGTTAATATGTTAAAATATTTTTAATTTTCCAAAAATTCATGAATGTAAAATTTAAGTAATTTTATCACTTACTGAAGCGTTGTTATAATTTTGGATAGCAATACTATTATCCAAAAAACTAATATTTTCTTTTGAGGCAGATGAAGAATTATTTTTTAAATTTGATTTTTCGACTAGAATTAGTTCTTGTTTAGAACCAGACTTATCTTTATCGTTGCTTTTATTCAAATCACTATTACAATTGAAGTCATCGATGTTTGAAAAATAATCATTGTTGATATTTTTTTGAAAATAAATATCAAACCCATTATCAAATCCTGCTGGAGGAGGAATTATTACTGAATCCAAATTAACATTTATGGTCTAAAATTAAATTTCGTTAATAAGTTAATATTTCGTTAATATGTTTTCATTTTTATATATAAATTAAATGATTACCTCAGTATAAGAAGTTTGATTATTGTCATTATTGTCAGTTTCAGCAGAAAGATTTTGAAATTCCTATTGATATTTAAAAATAAAATTTAGATAGCTTGTTACTTTATATTTAAATGTATACATAAAATTAAATGTTTAAATGAATAATTACTAAATTATTTTGGCTTTCAAGATCCCTGTTATTACATTTTTCAGATACACTAATTGAAGTATTTTTAACTGATGAGGCTGAATCCTCAAGTTCTTTAAAATCATTAGTAATGGAATTATTTTTAATACTTTTAATCTTATTGAAATCTATGCAATTATTAATTTTTTGATCCGGAACCTAAAAAAAATATTAATTTTATTTTTATGAAACCAAGGTAAGCTTAAACATTTAAATACATACACTTATCAATGTAGAAGGCTCTTCTAAAAGATGCATGATTTTTTGAGTTTTTGTTTTTAAAAAAGTTTCCTCAAAAATGGGAAGTTTTGATTCTGTTTTAAATAATAACTTCCATTTGTTAGTATCTTGGGAATAAATTGGAGCTAGATTGACTTCTTCTAAAATTGATCGACTGAATGATGGGTCAGATATAAGATTACATTTTAAAAGGTTGTTTTCATTTTCATATACATTTACATCTAAATCTGGATCTGCATCGGTATCTGTAGATTCGTCATCAATACGAATAAATTCTTCTTTGAGTTTTGCATTTTTATTATGTTTTAAATTTTCAATTGCTTTAGTAGCTTCCATATTTGTACTTGGTGCTAACAAGTGAGAATAATTTTCCCAATCACAAAATGAATCACCCTGGATTAAGTTCGCAATTAGTTAATAGATATTTAATGATTTTGATTTAAGTATTGCTTTACTTACTGTTGAAAGTTTAGTTTGATCAATATCATTATTACTTGATCTTCCTTGTAATAAAAAAGAATGATCCTCCCAATCATCGATTGAACTACTCTGAATATTTAAAACAGAAAAATTAAATTTTTATTTTTAGTGAGAATTTGGAATACTTACAATAGATATTATAGAACTCATTTTTTCAATACTGTTATGCTCACTTGACTCAAAAGATTGATTATTTGGTTGATTAGGGGCAACAATTAATGAACATCAGCTAGTGATTTTGTCTCTTTTCTTTCTGCCACACTACTAGCCTGCTACTAGCTAAAAGGTAAATTAGAGTTTAATTAAATTAGTATTTATTTGTACAATACACAACAAGCTCCATAACCGAGTCCATAACATTCAAAACTTTTATACTATATAAAAACAAATATAAGAAATATTTAGCATGATAGATTATTGCAGAATAATTAAATCGTGTATTAAGTAAAACAGGGTATTTTGTTGAAATATTCTCTTATAAGTACTTATTATTCTAAATCGTCATATTATAAGTTATTACAAGCAAATATATTTTTTTTTTAATTTAGAAAAATATATTAAGTTAAAATGTACGTATGTATATATTTTTAAAAAATTTTTTGAATAACAATTATATTTTTATTACTTGGAACAAAGAAATTTAGAGGTTTTTTTAATTGTAAAAATTAAAATGAATAATTAATTCGTCATGATTTTAAGTATAAATAATGAATAAATCGTCTACTTGCAATATATCGATCATATGTATACAGTAGACTGCCAAAAAAAAAATCGACTTTTCGATTTTTTAAGGTGCTCAAGCGTTTTTGGATGTCATTTAATGAAAAAATAAGTTCTACGTAAACCGCATCTAAAAATATTTAGTCGTTGGACAGCGCCAAAGCATTTTCGATTTTTGAAAATGGGCTCAGGAACGTCGGGAGGGACTAAAGCTACTAAAATTAAAAGGCAACGTAAAAACAAAATTTCGGGGGGTATTTCATACTTTTTTTGGTCGCTAAAAACGATGGAAACATTTATTTTGAATTATTTTTTTAAGGCAAAAAGTTATGAGCTAATTTCAGTGGTAAAAATGTCAAAAATTGGACATTTTTTGACGTCAAAAACTTGCTGCGGACTAAAAAATGTTTAGAAATTATTTAAAAAGGGCATTCCGCATGTTTTTTGGGTCACTAAAAACGATGAAATTGGTTATTTTTATTTATTCTTGACGGATTCAGAGTTATGGGCCAAATATTGTATTTTGAATTTCCAAATTCAGCATTTTTTTTGAGTTAAATGACTGTCAAACGTGCAGAAAACTTTTCTGAACCTCTATAAAGGTAAATTATCATATTTTTGTGTTTTTCTAACTAGCGCAGAATTAATTTCTTAGATTTTTTTAAGGGTGCTAGTTTGGTTCAGTGTTACCACAATGTCATAAAATAAGGTTTTCAGGCAATTTTCAAATAATGCTGTTATCTTGCAATTCAACCAAAATACTTCCAGTTGGTCTCATTTTTTTTGCATAATTTACAGCTTTCAATCCCCGTAATCGGCAATTTTTCATCGCCAATTCTCTCATCGTAATAGTTAATAAACCAAATGGCCATTTTCGGCCCTAAATGACCAATTTTTAAGTTGCTACAAAAATTGAAATTTTCATTATAAATAGGTCTTATACGTCATAAAAATTTTTTAAAAACTTTAAGTTTCCAAAATTTGTTTACTTCTTTGTTTTTAATTTTTCCTTTAGCAGATATGATAATTTAAAGACAGAGTCTCAATTTGAGGTTTTTAAAAAAAAATCATACTTTATCATTAAGTTTGTAGAACCATATCTCTGAAATATCTAAAGCTAAAAGGACGAGTAAAAAATTTTTGGAAATTTCGAACTTACAAAAAGTTGTTGTAAAAAATAAAATTCAATTTTATCAAAAATTAAAATTTTAGCACCAATTTAAAAATTGGTCATTTAGGGCCGAAAATGGCCATTTGGTTCATTGACTATTACGATGATAGAATCGGTGATGAAAAATTGCCGATTATGGGGATTGAAAGGTGTATTTTATACAAAAATAATGTGACCAACTGGAAATATTTTGGTTGAATTGCAAGATGACAGCATTATTTGGAAAATTGCCTGAAAACCATATTTTATGACATTGTGGTAACACTGAACTAAACTAGCACCCTTAAAAAAAATCTAAGAAATTAATTCTGCGCTAGTTAGACAAACACAAAAATATGATAATTTACTTTTCTAGAGGTTCAGAAAAGTTCTCTGCGCGTTTGACAGTCATTTAACTCAAAAAAATGCTGAATTTGGAAATTCAAACTACAATATTTGGCCCATAACTCTGAATCCGTCAAGAATAAATAAAAATAACCAATTTCATCGTTTTTAGTGACCCAAAAAACATGCGGAATGCCCTTTTTAAATAATTTCTAAACATTTTTTAGTCCGCAGCAAGTTTTTGACGTCAAAAAATGTCCAATTTTTGACATTTTTACCACTGAAATTAGCTCATAACTTTTTGCCTTAAAAAAATAATTCAAAATAAATGTTTCCATCGTTTTTAGCGACCAAAAAAAGTATGAAATACCCCCCGAAATTTTGTTTTTACGTTGCCTTTTAACTTTAGTAGCTTTAGTCCCTCCCGACGTTCCTGAGCCCATTTTCAAAAATCGTAAATGCTTTGGCGCTGTCCAACGACTAAATATTTTTAGATGCGGTTTACGGAGAACTTATTTTTTCATTAAATGACATCCAAAAACGCTTGAGCACCTTAAAAAATCAAAAAGTCGATTTTTTTTTTGGCAGTCTAGTATACAGTGTACATACGTATATACATATATATATGCACCTACACTTTTTTACTAAAAATTGTTAGTTAATATTATTGTAATAAATGTTTATAAATTTTTACGCATGTAATTTAATTATTTATTATGAAATCCTTATTTACCTAAATCTAAATTTCCAATGATAACCACCCGAACGATATTTTCTTTAATTACTCAACATAAAAATAACATAAATATTAATTTGCGCCCAATATAATTGTTTACTATAACGTTTATTTTGTCTGTATAGCATAAAAATTGAATAAAAACAAAAGAAATCTACAGTTAACTACATAAGTATCAATAAAAAATAAACTTATGTTATATTTATTTCTTGTTCGCAATTATTAAAAAATAATTTTTTACCTTCTTATATTTAAAGAAATAAAATATTCTTTTTTTTCTATTTTCTTTTTCTTTACCTCAACACATGCTTTTGATTCCTAAACAATACTGTATACAAGACACCACGCGGTTTGAAATTCAAGGAAATAGTACCAACAAATAGAACGAATTTCATTTGCTTATCTTGTTGGTAGTTTGGAACCCGCACAAATCAAATAAAAAAAAAATAAAAAATGCGCCTTTTTTAAAAATGAGTATATTTTTATAAATATAAAAAAACTGTGAATAGAATTATATAATGTGTTTGATTAAGAAAATATATGAAAATAATTTTTAATTTTAAAGTTTTTGAAATAGAATCAATTTTCGAACTTCAATGATTTTCAAAAAACTAATTCCATTAATTATTTTCATAAAAATTCGTAGCTACACCAGTCAAAATACGGGTTTGGTTGTATTTTCACTGCGAACACGAGAGATTTGCTCTACTATACGTTTTTTGGGTCGCTGAACACGAAAATTGGGGTCATTTCGTAAAGAAATGGGGGCTTCACTCTCGAATTTGCAAAAACTACCCCCAAAAAATGGTTTTTTTTTTACATGTTCACACATTGAGCGCTCAGATTTGCAACGTACAAATTTTTGGGTCGCCGATAAAGAATTTCGACTTCTTTTTCATAAATAATCAATATTTCACCCTTAATTTCACCCTTTGTACTTTTAGAATCCAGGATTTACCCATGTAATTTTTTAGGTCGCTAATCAAGAATATCGACTTTTTTTACATAAATAATTAAAATTTTACCCCTAAATTGGCAAAAATTACCCCCGAAAAGGGGTATCGTTAGGGCCGTTTTCGAGAAAAAATTTACAAGATTTGCTCGTTTAATAGTATAAGATATGAATTATTTTAAAAGTGATTTGAAGATTGCTTATAATCTATAAATTCAAAAGTAAAAAAATCCAACGGGATTGTAATCGTAAATAAGAAAAAATTTTACATTGGCTTTTTATTTATTTTTTTCAGCATATTAATTTTCTAAACAATTAGAGAAATTTTAGAGAAATATTTTAATTTCTATTTATTTTTTTTTTGAATTTTTTTAAAAATTTAACTTAGATGGTTATGCTAAAAAATATCTTGGCTTTTTTGTAAAATTTTCGTTTTCCATAATTTTATGTAACAAAACAATATACTAAACAATATGTAAAAAAAGAAATTTATCCAAAACTTTATTTTAGATAAAAGCCCAAAAAACTAAAGTTTAAATTTTAAAATTGTAACGAAATAGAAGGCCAAAAAAATGAATTTTTTGTAAGGAGTATATAACACCCTTGAGCTTAAGTACGTGTCGATTTGTTTTTACACAAAAAAACTAAAAATTTTTAATTTTCATAAACTGAAGTCAGGTTTGTAATAAAACCAAACAGAAACAAAATATTGCGGGTTAAAGTTGGTCATTATATAATCGACACCTAGATAAGCTCATAGGTGTTAAAAGGTGAATATAAAACAAATGAAAAATAGTACACATTTTTAACCAAGGAAACAAAAAAAAAGAATGACCCAAATCGCACGTTAATTAGCATCCGAGGCGAAGCCGAGGATGGTAAACTGCAATCTGGGTTTTTTTTTGTTCCCATGGACAAAATGAAATTTTTCTTAAATAGAAAAATATAATAATAATAAAGGATAATTAGAAAATCTAAAAGGAACTTTTAAATATGATGAATTTCTCAAAAAACGGGATTTTTTTTTCTTCTAATTCTCTGAGTTTTGAGTAAAAATAACGTTATTTTTCTGATTAATTTTCTCAAAAAGTTTATTGCATAATAAAAAGATTTTTTTACAGCTATTTTGAATGAAGAAACAACATAATGAACACAAAGAAATTTTTTTTTGGTTCCTCAGAGAGGAACCATTGTGATAGGTCAAATTTCGATTTTCGATTTTTAATAAAAACGAATTCTTTGAAAACGGCAAACATGATAACAAAAAAATTACTCCTCCAATTTCCATTTTTTTTTTTTAACAATTGTTATGAAATTCTACAAGCTATGAACTACAATAACCCCAGAAGATTTGTTTGGTCTCTAGGTTCCGTTTTGAGGCTAAAAATACCGGTCATATTTTTCATTTATGTAGTTCAGATTATGCAAAAAGTTTAGTACTTTTATGGTTTTTTTTTTATTTCAAACGATTCTAAAACGTTATAATGTGGTACTCCAGTCATAGTACGGGTTATTGGTTGTATTATCACTGGGGAATACCAGATTTGCTCTACTATAGGTTTTTTGGGTCGCTGAACATAAAAATCATCAGGGTTATTTGGCAGAGAAATTGGGGCTTCACCCTTAAAATTGCAAAATCTATCCTCAAAAAAGGTTTTTTTTACACATTTGCCCTTTGAGCGCCCAGATTTCTACCATAAGGGTTTTTTGGATCGCTGATCAAGAATTTTTTAGGGGTAGTTTTTGCAAATTTAATTTGCAATTTCTCTGACAAATGTCCCAAAAACGATTTTCTTGTTCAGCGACCCAAAAAACCTATAGTAGAGCACATCTGGTATTCGCCAATGATTATACTGATTATACAACCTCCACCCCGTATTTTGACCGCAGTATGGGCCGACTTTTGGAATTTTTTTTTTAGAAACCAATTTCAGCGCCATCTCATAATATGTAAAAATACCCTGCCAACTAGCTGGCACTAAGGTTCCTCAAACAATGAGATAAATACTTCAATATGCCACAGATATCACCGATTACAACCATCATTTCTATTAACTTTTAAAACCGCTAAAAAACCGGTTTTTAAAAAAAGTAAATGTGTGTGTGTGTGTGTGTAATTGGTGATATTTCACAAACATTATGGAGTTAAGACCTAATTTTGTTTTCAAAAATTTGTTCACCAAAAAAGCTCTAGGAACTTTTTTTTTATTTTTTGGATGTAATACCTCATTTATTTCCATGAAAGTACTTATATTTGAAAGTATTGGTTTTACTCTATATCTCGAATTTGATACTTAATTTTTTCAAAATTTTTTTCACTAAAAAATACAAAAAACACTAATTTTTTTTTTCTTTTTGGACATAGTACCTAATTTATTTCTATGAAAGTACTAGTTTTAGAAAGTTTGTTTATAGTCATTTTTTGGATCTGATACCAAATTTTTTCAAAAATTTTTTTCACAAAATTAAAAAAACAAAAAAATTAAAAAACCTGCAATATTTTTTTTTTAGTGTGTAATACCTCATTTAATTCCATGAAAGTACTTATATTTGAAAGTATGGTTTTTACTCGAAATCCCGAATCTGATACTACTTAATTTTTTAAAAATTTTTTTCCAAAAATTTTTGTCATAAAAGAATACAAAAAACACCAAATTTTTTTTCATTTTGGACGTAGTACCTAATTTATTTCTATGAGGGTACTAATTCTAGAAAGTTCGTTTATAGTAATTTTTTGGATCTAATACCTATTTTTTTCAAAATTTTTTTCTCAAAATTAAAAAAACAAATAAATTAAAAAAACTGCAATATTTTTTCTTTTTTTGGGTGTAATACCTCATTTAATTCCATGAAAGTACTAATATCTGAAAATATTGTAACGGATGAAACTTCACAACCATTATCGAATTAAGACCTAATTTTTTTTTCCAAAAATTTTCTTACCAAAAAAGCTCGAGGTACTTTTTTTTTTATTATTTGTATGTAATACCTCATTTATTTCTATGAAAGTACTTATATTTGAAAGTATGGTTTTTACTCGATATTTCGAATCTGATACTTAATTTTTTGAAAATTTTTTTCCCAAAATTTTTTTCACAAAAAAATACAAAAAACAACAATTTTTTTTTCTTTTTGGACGTAGTACCTAATTTATTCCTATGAGAGTACTAGTTTTAGACAGTTCGTTTATCGTAATTTTTTGGATCTGATACCGAATTTTTCCAAAATTTATTTCTCAAAATTAAAAAAGTTTTTTTAAACTGCAATATTTTTTTTTTTTTTGGTGTAATACTTCATTTAATTCCATGAAAGTACTATTTTGAATAATTATTATCCAATGAATTACGTTAGATTTTATTTGAAAAAAATAGATTTAGTTAAATTCACACATAAATTTTCTTTTAAATTTTAAAAGTTAATAGAAATGATGGTTGTAATCGGTGATATCTGTGGCATATTGAAATATTTAGCTCATTGTTTGAGGAACCTTAGTGCCAGCTAGTTAGCAGGGTATTTTTACATATTATGAGATGGCGCTGAAAATGGTTTCTAAAAAAAAAGTTCCAAAAATCGGGCCATACTTAGTGATGGACGAGACCGAGACGAGACGAGATTTTGGGTCAGTCTCGTCTCGGTCTCGAAAATTTTCAAAAATTGAGGTCTCGACTCGGTCTCGTCTCGGTCTCGCCTCGGTCTCGTCTCGATTTTCGATACAGTCTCGAAAAAAACTTAAGTTATCTTTATGTGCATTTAAAAATGTATATTGCGATATTTTAGACATTTAAACTGGTTAACCTTATTATTTTCTGATTGTAGTTCATTTTTCATTTCCGGTGACAATTTAATAATAAAAAAAATGATTTGTTTATAACAATTGTTTAAATTTTTATCTTTCTCTAATGCCCTGTTATTGCTAATTCATCCAAGTTGAATGCTGAAACGACGCCAACGAAGAAATATAATTTTACATAATTCTTCAGAAGTATTTAATTAATATGCATCAAAATATACCAGATCAAATATTTCACAATATCAATAATTAATCAAGAAAAATAATTTTCATGAATATTAGACAAATTTAATAACCATGATAACATTTTTGGGATACATTTTTTTATATTTAGCATGTAGTAAAGGAAATTAACACCCCCCTCGCAAAGGACTTAAAATTAAATTGCTATATTTTTACAAAACATGAAATTATGTCAATTTTAAAAATTAAATATAAAATTATATAATTATATTCATTTTCCTATCTATTATAATAGCGAATTTATTTATACCTGTTCAATATTATTTTGATAAAGTTATTTATTACCTCTTTTATAACTTTATTATTCTAAATAATCAAATATTTTTTTTATTTATTATTTATGATTAAAGTTGAACTGTTAAAAAATAAAAAATTTTTATTAGGGCAGCTGCGAACTTTATAGCAAAAATTAATAATTCCATTTTTTTTATTATACATAATAATAATAGTTATTAATTATCTTCCATTCGTATTAGTACTGAATGTACAAAAAAAATAAGAATAAATTTTTTTATTTCATTTTTTTTGTCAAAAGTTTGATCCTACCATGATCCTACCGCAATGAAATATACATTTATTAGGTATGCAATAAAAGCTTACGTAAGACTTCTTTGTACTTAAATTTAAATTTGTCATATAAATTATTTTTCAAAAAAAATTTCGAGACCGAGACGAGACCGAGAGTCTCGGTGGGATAATCTCGCCTCGTCTCGAAAAATTGTTGCTTGGTCTCGACTCGGTCTCGTCTCGAAAACGAGACGAGACCGAGACGAGATCGAGACCAGTCTCGTGGTCTCGTCCATCACTAGCCATACTCCGGTCAAAATACGGGGTCGAGGTTGTATTATCAGTATTATCATTGGCGAATACCAGATTTGCTCTACTATAGGTTTTTTGGGTCGCTGAACACGAAAATCGTTTTTGGGTCATTTGTCAGATATATTGCAAATTAAATTTGCAAAAACTACCCCCAAAAAATTCTTGATCAGCGATCCGAAAAACCCTTATGGTAAAAATTTGGGCGCTCAAAGGGCAAATATGTAAAAAAAACCTTTTTTGGGGGTAGATTTTGCAATTTTAAGGGTGAAGCCCCAATTTCTCTGCCAAATAACCCTGATGATTTTCATGTTCAGCGACCCAAAAAACCTATAGTAGAGCAAATCTGGTATTCCCCAGTGATAATACAACCGATAACCCGTACTATGACTGGAGTACCACATTATAACGTTTTAGAATCGTCTGAAATAAAAAAAAAAAAAACCATAAAGTACTGAACTTTTTGCATAATCTGAACTGCAATAAATGAAAAATATGACCGGTATTTTTAGCCTCAAAACGGAACCTAGAGACCAAACAAATCTTCTGGGGTTATTGTAGTTCATAACTTGTAGAATTTCATAACAATTGATTTAAAAAAAAAAAATGGAAATTGGAGGAGTAATTTTTTTGTTATCATGTTTGCCGTTTTCAAAGAATTCGTTTTTATTTGAGAAAAACGCGTTGAAAGTTTCGGATCTTGTATTCTTGCATATACTGGCACTTTCACTTTCAGGCGCTGTCGTTTCTTTATTATTGCGGGATTCATTAAAATTTTTTTTTCATATTCTTGAATACTTTTTGAACACAAATCAATTAAAAAAAAATCGATTTTAAATTTTAAAACTTTTAAAATTTATGTTTTCCCATGTACTTTGATTAGTAAATATTTTTTTGGGATATCGGCCTGGCCTGTAAAGTACTTAAAAACTCGAAAAACAAATTTTTATAACCTTCTATTTTCCGAGTTAAAAAAAAAAATAGAATGGGCATATCTCTCAAATTTTTTTAAATCGCTGCCAAAGTTGAAATTTAAGAAAAAAAAAATTTATTTTGGACGGTTTATGGTCTACCAATCAAAAGGATGCACTAAAATCACTTCCAAAAGTAATTTTATCTGAAAGTATATCGTCTTACCTTTTGAATGAGAGGTCTCAAGATCATTTTGACAGAATCGTTTTACCACAGGAGTATCAGAAAGACGACTAAAAAGTCGCTAAAAATTTACTTTTTTTTTTTGTCATTAATAGGCTGCCAATCAGAGCTGAAGACATCTGGAGGTCTGAAAACTTCAGGATCCTATTTTTTTTAGGTGTACTTTGACCTAATACAATTAGTTTTTAAATATCTTTCGTGGGCCGATTTACTATATAGATCCGGGCATAGCCTTTTGCTATTTTTTTAATTTTTTCAATTTTTTATGAATTTAAAAGACCCCGCACAATAGGATAGGAAATGGCCGTTCGGTCAAATTGGCTGAATTTCGGATATGGTATAGATTTCGTCATTCTGAACAAAGTCTCAATGGGCACAAAGCTCAAAAATCTCAACTTTAGCTGCTACGGAGCTTGAAAGCTCCATAGCTCCATAGCAAGTTTGCTTAAGGACCTTTTAAAGGGTAATTTTTAAAGTATACTTTTTTGTTTTTGAGGTCGCTGATTAATTTGAAACGAATTTGACATCAGATTGACAAGATTGTCAATTGACAGCTGTCAATTAGCTGCCAATCGCTAAAATAAGTCTTTACATTTCAAACAGAGCAAATATGTTTAGATTATTTTAATTTAAATTTTAAGGCCAATTAAAAGAAAAAATACCCTGCCAACTAGCTGGCACTAAGGTTCCTGAAACTAGGACATATATACATCAACATTCCACTGATATCACCGATTACAACCATGCAATCATACATACATTTCTCTCTTAATTCCATAATAGTTGCGAAATATCACCGGTAACAATATTTTCAGAAATAAGTACATTCATGGAATTAAATGAGGTATTAAACCCAAAAAAAAATACTGTAGTTTTTTTAATTTTGAGAAAAAAATTTTGAAAAAATTCGGTATCAGATCCAAAAAATTACTATAAACAAACTCTCTAAAACTAGTACTCCTATAGAAATAAATTAGGTGCTACGTCCAAAGAGAAAAAAAAATCTGCCAAGTAATTGGCACTATGGTTCCTCATTAGCAATAACAAAATGTTCTTAATGGTCTATTTTACCTAACAAAGTATAATGTCATAAGAAAAACTAAAAACTAAAATGATGTTTGAATGATCTTTTCCTTGATACTGTTAGTTTAACATCTCATGGAAAAAATTAGGTTTTTTACATAAAAAAAAGAAGATTTTTATACACTAGTACATAATCTTCTTTTAAGATAATTCTGCCTGCTAGATAGTTTTTGGTGTAGCTGGTGTAGTTATATCTTGAAGACATAATAATTAAGGGGTCTTGCGCTTTCAAATCCGACAATTTCGAGGAAAGTTTCAGTGGTCATAAAAAAAAAACTACTTAAGCTATTTGAAATTTTTTTTTTTTATTGATTTTGTACATTCTTCAGCAACCATCCAATTTTTTTTTTTTAATTTTTATGTACATTAAGTACCTAAAAGATGGCGCTGAGTGAAGCGATGTAAAAAAAGAAATAAATGTTGTCCGACTGATTCAGCCACTCAGGTTCATCTTAAAAAAAAAATAAAATAATCATGTTTTTTTGCATGCCCTAAACTTGGCATTAAACTAGGAAAAAGGAAAAATATTGAAAATTAAAAAAGTTACACAAAAAATAAAAAATGTGTTCAAAATCACCCTCGTTTTCGGACACTCTCCCCCCTGTGAAATTTTTAAAAATAGCCCAATTAACTTTTTCCTAGTTTAATGCCATCGTAATTAGATAATAAAGAGATTAAAAAAAAAAAAAAATGAAATCGGAGGTGTAGTTTTCTCTCAATCGGTCGGACAAATTTAAAAAAGTACGTTTCGAGATAAACGCGTTTAAAGTTTCTTTTTATGTATAATATACGTTATATTTTTGATCAAATTTCTTCTTTAAAATTTTTTTTATTCAACATATTGACATAAAACATTTTTTATTATAATTTTAAATATTTTTTTTGTAAGATAAGAAGAAAAAATAATTTTGATTATCGGAAAAAATTGAAAGCGCAAGACCCCTTAAATAATTTTAGCTATAGTAAAAAACGTTAATTCTAGATATTAGTACTTTCATAGAAATAAATTTAGTACTGCGTCCAAAGAGAAAAAAATTTATGGTCTTTTTAAAATTTTTTTTTGTAAAATTAGGTATCGGATTGGAGATAACGAGTTAAAACGATAATTCTAGATATTAGTACTTGTAGTAGGAAAAATATGAAGTACTACGTCCAAAAAAAAAAAATTATGGTGTTTTTTTAATTATTTTATGTAAAAAATGTTGAAAAAAAAATTTCGAAAAATTACGTATCAGATGGAGAAATCCTTTACAAACGATAATTCTAGATATTCGTACTTTCATAGGAAGAAATTAAGTATTGCGTCCTAAAATAAAAAAAATTATTGCGTTTTTTGTATTTTTTGGCCACAAAAATTTTGAGAAAAAAATTTTGAAAAAATTAAGTATCAGGCCCAAAAAATTACTGTAAACGATATTTCTAAAACTAGTACTTCCACAGAAATAAATTAAGTACTGCGTCCATAAAGAAAAAAAAAATTGATATTTTTTGTATTTTTTGATGAAAAAAATTTTCAAAAAATAAATTATAAGATTCGAGATATCGAGTAAAATCGATACTTCTAGATATCAGTACTTTCATGGAAAAAAAATGAGGTATGACATCGAAAAAAAAAAAAAAAGTATATCAAGACTTTTTGGTAAAAAAAATTTTGAAAAACAAAATTGGGTTACGTTATTACGTTGTTACGTAAATTTTGCTACTTACAGTTTTCAAAGGCTTTTAACCTAAAAATTTAAATTTGGTCAATAAAAATGATTTTTTTCTTAAAGAAATGATTTGCCAGTGAAAAATTAATCGATTTTAAAAAAAAATTTATTATTTTACGATGAAAATCAAGCGAGTAATGCATGTTTAAAATTCAGAAACAGGCCTTTTTCAATAAAATTTCAATCTTTTTTAAGACGAATTTGAACAAAATCTTAATTTGTCAATAACTTGGCTAAATTTCATCGTAAAAAGATAAGTTTTTTTTTCTTCTGGAGGGGTTTTTCCCTGGCAATCAGATTTTCTTATCTATTTTTTAAAATTTTATTTACCTAAAAAGTTATTTTAAAATTTTGGGGTAGCTCAGATATGAAAAACACGGTTTTTGACATAAAAGTAAAGAAATCTTTTTGGCACCTATCGCCGATTTCTTGTTCACAATTTTTTTCGGTTTTCTGAAGGTTCAAACTAACTGAAAACATGGGTCATATCGATGAGCCTTCAAAAAAAAAAATTACGATTCCAGGCTCAAATTAAGTAGCACTTTTAAAATAATTGCTCATATTTGTAACTGAAATATTTTACTATATATTTATTTATAATAATTTTTTAATGAAAGAATCAATGTTTTTCAGTATTTGGTACAAGAATATAAACAAAAAAATTGATAATGTTTATTTGTTTAAACTAATTCGACCTATTAAATTTTTGTAATTTTTGGGTTATAAAAGCCTGAGAACTTGGATCAAAATTCTGCTAGGCTATAAATTTTAGAGCATTTTTAACTTTTTTTTTATAAACAATTAGCTGTAACTCATTACTGAAGAGGTTTAGCGAAAATTTCCCACGATACCTCATTCTAGAATTAAATTATTTTCAATATGAGCCAGACATCTGGAATCTCAGGCTTTATGGCCCAAAAATTACAAAAATTTAACAGGTCGTATTTGTTCAAATAAACATTTTCAAGTATTTTTTTTATATTCTTGTACCAAATACTGAAAAGCATTGATTCTTTTATTAAAAAATTATTAGGTTAAAATATTTCAGTTACAAATATACAGCGCGAAAAAACTCTGTGGTAAATAGAGCACTCTTAATATGATACAAATAAATACGTGAAGAATAGTTTTACCAAAAATTCTATCAGGAAAGTAAGTATGTGAAGAACCAGAATAAATTATTTCACATGGCTCATTGCATGATTGAATATACAATATCATGTAATAGAATTAGTAATAATGATTGTAGGCACATTAAAAAAAAAACTTTTATTTGAGAGAAAAAAGAAAATACTTTTTAATTTCTATCTTTATTCTAGAATAATAGCTTTGATATGGTATATATGTATAAGAGATTTTTTAGATTTTTCTAACTGAATTATTTTATGCGTCAGCAAAATACGTAATTATATTTTTGCGTTTACCTATTTTTATTTTTTTGCGTTTTCTCTTATGAGGGGTAATTTATACAATTAACTTTTTTTATGAGATAAAGAAATCACATTTCATGAAAATTTTCATATTGTACTTTTTGAATACTAAAAAATTATTATATTATAGTATTCATAATTATAACCTTCAAAAATTTAAATTCCGCGTATTATTAAAAAAATAAGAATTTTTGGTATTTATCTTTAAATCTCCGCAGCTCTTTTTTGATCTGTAGAGATCAAAAGAGATCTCCGGAGATTCAAATAGATCCAACGAAATCTCCAGAAATCTGTGGAATAAAAAATAAAAAAATGAAAATTTAGTAATAATATTTCCATTTTGATTTTTTTATGTTTTAAATAATCTCAAGGAAATAGAATCTGTTAAATGAATAAAAAATGTCAAAATACTTAATCATATAACAACATTTTATTAAATATGTTTTATTTTTAAAATAGAACTCTTTTAACTTTTTCAACTTGTTTTTTTTGATTGTCTGAAAAAAAATTAAGCAAAGTGTCTCTTTTTTTGAAAAATTGTTCTAAGTAAATGTGGCTAATCTATTTCAGTTTTAAAATATTCTAAAAATTGATCTCAATTTTTTTACCTCTCTTTGAGGTAAGGTTAGCTTTTTTTTCATTAGTTCTGATGGCTAACTCTAATTTTCATTTTTTTAAATACAAAATATTACAAAATTGCATAAAAAGCATACGGTATGCAGCAGAATGTTAAAAAAATAAAAATTTTAATGCCCTAAAATGGGCACATATATATAATTAGCATAACCTAACGTACATTCAGGTTAAAGTACATATAAAAACCTATCGTTATAAAAAAAAAAATTAACCTATAATATTCTCTCATAAAATGGCTCTGATTTCAAAATTTGGCGATTTTTGCCAATTGTGTCCGTAAAAATTGAAATTTTTTTTAAAAATATTTACCACTGGATACCATACGTAAAATACGCATTTCCACTAATTTTTATAAAAATCCAACCATTTTTTCAGGATTTATTACATTTTTAGTAAAAAAAAATAAATAAATTGCTCAAATCAATTTTTGGAGGTTTGAATCTACTTTTACTGCAGCCCTACTACCATAGTTTTTTTGCACACTCAATAACAAAAATTTTTCATTTTTTTTACGATCATTTTAGCCAGAGATATTTTAAAGAAAGTCAAAAAATTTTTTTAAAATTCATCAAAAATCAGTTTTTGGCCATTTTTTTGTCGAAGTGGAAGCTTAAAATCTACAAAAAATATACTTTCTTACTAAGTTCCATACAAAGTATCAGAAAATAAAAAAAAACCTGGCTTTCCTTTTACATCACTATTCATCGACTTTTTAGTCTTATTTGACTCCACTAATTAAAAAAAAAATTGCTCAAAGTAAACTAATTGTTGAAGAAACTTCTATTCGATTTTTAAATACATTGTGGAGATCATATAAAAGATATTTTAATTAGAAAAAATAAAAAAACGATGAAAATTTTAAGGTGACACGATTAGGTAATTACAAAAATTTTAAAGATTACGAAATAACAATTAAAATTTAATAATTTTATCTTGTTTAATAAAAAATTTTAAAGCTATAGACCCAAAGTTTTTTTTTTCTATAATTATCTCGTTTTTCAATTTTCGACATTCAAACATTTGCATTTTGACAGTCGATTGATTGGAATTTCTAAAGTCTACAAGGTAAAAATTAAAATAAAGGTTATCTGGAAAAATTTGATTCCTTATAAATTATTATTAAAAATAAAACAAATTTATTTAATAATTTACAGATAGTTTATTAAAATATAGTTCAAATTTACCATCACAATTCATGTAACAGATTGTACCAGAAGAGTTAGTTTCATTTTTTTTTTTTTTATTAAAGATAATTAAGATAAGTTTTTGACACCTTTGATATCCAGATTTCCATCATCACATTCGATATTTAAATAATCAAAGTCTCCTCGTTTGTTTTTTATTTAATTTACTTTGACAAAAAAATCTTTTATTTTGGTCAATCAATTCCTACTTAATTATATCTACTAATTCTTATTTTTTTTAATTTCGATGATTTGCTTATTAATTCGATTATTCGTTCTTCACTAAAACCTGAATCTGCATGTAGAATATTCAAAATTTCCAAATTTGGGAGCGAAGTTATACGTGACAAACTTATATCCGATATTACTAATCCATGAATATCAACATGCTTTAACTTTTTACACTCGATTACACATTTAAATAAATTATTGGAGCAAGGATGCTCTGAAGTTCCACTAAATTCATATAGAAACTTAGTAAGACTTTTAAATTTCGTGAAACACCTTTCACCTGCTGGGGTTAATGAATAAGTTTCCTTAACGAATATCTCAAGAGATTCTAAGTTAAGAAGCTCTGATAAAATTCCTATAGATTCATCGGTTAGATTCATGATCCCAAATTTAAAATTTTTTAATTTTTTAAGCTGGATAATTGAGAGAAATGCACTAATAGATACATCTTCATCAAAACCCAAATTTAATGTTTCAATGGGATTCTCTTTTAAATTTTTTACCTGAGCATCATCTTTAATATACATTTCTGGCAATATTAGTGTGTGAAGGTTTTTTTGTTTTGATAGAAATTCTGGGAACCTTTCTGAATCTGTCATATTAGTAGATGAAAGCAGATCAGGATCAGATATACTTAATTCACTTAAGTTTTCACATTTACTTTTTATCAGTGCTTCCAACAATCTTAATGGATGCATCGGACATTCTAGTATTTGTAATATATTTATATTTTTTGCTCCAGAAATAAAATCATAAAAACCATTCATGTCTCGAATCATCATATATGAAATAGTAATATTTTTAACAGAATTTGCATTTATTTCTCTAAAACAATCACCTTTTAGAACTACATTGTTTAAATATATTTTTTCTAATTTTGAATTTCGCTGAAAAAGCAGCTTAAGTTTTTCATCGTAACATTCATCTGAATTTATTGTGCAAGGTAGGTTTGATAAAGATAAATCTTTCAAATTTTGACACGAATTTACAATTTTCTCAAGTATTTGGTGGTAAGTGAAATTTGACTTGATATGGCTACAATAAATGCAAAATTCGTTCAAATAATCACTAGATCTCTCCAAACAATTTAGAATGAATCTCGTTTTTGCTTTTATACTTGAGACATGCTGTAAGAATTCGTTATCTATTTGCAGACGATGAACGTTTCTCCATGATTGTTTGCTTAATGCGTTCCACCTTTGGCAAACATATTCAACTTTTAGTCTGTCTTCAAAAGAAAGGTGTTGAAAAATTGCTATCAAACAATCATCGTTTAGATAGTTATTTATGCTTATGTTTTCACAACTATTATATTTTGAAACTAAAAAAGAATAAATATTCTTTGTTAATAAAAATTAAAATAAGAAACATGATAATAAGCTTTTGATAAAAATTACCTAAAGAACCCATAATATTAATGAAAGAGAGGATGAAAAGTGGATGAAAAGTAGATGAAAAATCCAAAAATCTGAAAATCAAAAGCATTAAAAAAAGTTAAACGACGATTATTAATTGCAGCAAACCTCTACTAAAATAAACCAAATGCATACCAGGTGTTAATAGTGAATATACCTGTATTTCAGGTGCTATGAGGTGTTACCATATACATAATATATTTAAAAAAAAAAACTTCTGTTCAAAATTAGCGTCAAAATTTGTTATAATTCATTATTTGCTTCTTCATAAAAACTCGCATTTGAAATTAATATTGCAATTATAAGGTAAACAAATCTTGTGTTTTTGTAAAAAACAAGCACTTTTTTCTCTAAAAAGATCTTGAGTGACTTAACATAAAACTGTCAATGTAAGCAAGATGTTAACTTATACGTGGTACAGATAATATTCGGATGCAAATTCCATTAAAATTAAATAACAAACTTTATTATATTAAAGAACAACTTTTTATCATTATTATTCTCAGTATACTAAAGGTAAGATTTCACCTATCACGCAAAAGCGTTTTGCGTGAGCATTTTATTTTTTTATGTACTATGTAACTACTTTATCGGCCTAGTGACAATATTGTAACTAGAGACATAATTTAAATTCATTTTTATGTAAAATGCAAATAAATAAAAATATTTATTTAGAAGAATTAATATATACTGTAAAATTTGGTACTTTTTTTTACAAAAAATTATTTTTTTTGCTCTGGCTTTTATGACCCAAAATTTTTTTAATCAAAATTGGCTGATATTCTCAATATGATATTAATAACATTAATAATTAATACATTAGGAATTGAGATCATTTTAGTATTTGAGAAAATATTTATTTACTTTATAAAATACTCTGATTTTTTATGTCATTTGAGTTACCCGATCACCATCTGAACTATGAGATCAATCAATAGATTCAGCTTCTTCAGTGAACGTTTCAAAATGTTTTTACGTCTTTGATTTCTTTATATAAAACAAAATTTACTTGGAAATACAGAGCATTAAAAAATTTAATAATGTTTAATTTTTGACCAGATATAAAATAATTTTATGATGCATTGCTATGACATGCAAAATACAAAGTATTTTCTAATTTAAACAAAAGCGTTTTTGTATTTAATTTTGTAATCATAGCAGTTTTTGATGTTAAAAAATTTTGTTAATTTGTTTAAAAATTAGAACGCAACCCTCCTGGTCCCTGGAGGCAAACTTACCTGTATCATTTTTTCCTTTAAAAATTAAAAATTTTATGTGTCATTATCATTTAATCGAGTTAAATTTACAAAACAATTGTTAGAACTGTAATAATCAAGTTAATTTTTATTAATAAAAAAATTTGTTAGTATTCATCTTTTTAAACTATTTCAAGTTAAATTATTACTAAATGTTTAAAAAAAATTACATTAAAAAAAATTATTTTTGAACCCAGAAATAAAAACTTTATTTACATGTTTTTATATACAATTTTTATTTGCATTGTACCTGATTTTACACATGTATATAAATAATTAAAATAATTGAAATTATTATTTTTTTTGTGTTATTTAATTATTGTACTTACTTTTTTACAAACAATTTCTCAATATCGATAAATATCAGGGTTGGGAAATACGGGTGATTTTGACGCGCATTAACCGTATGCCGTATATACGGGAACAGAAAAATACGGTCCATATTTTTCATAGTCGTATATACGGAAAAAAATTTTACAAACCCGTATCCGTATGTACGGGTGAAATGAATACGGGTCCGTACAAATTTTTCTAAATAAACGGGTAACAACATACGGAACCCGTATTTTAGGCATCCATTCAAACAGCTGAAAAAACTTGAGACCCGTATATACGGATCAATTCTATACGGATCCGTATATCATTTATCCGTATATACGGATGACTGAAATGCGGAACCGTAAATCAGCCACCCGTATGTACGGGTCTCAATTTTTTTCACCCGTTTGTACGGATGCCTTAAATACGGGATCCATATATTGTTAACCGTATATACGGATAGAATTATACTGGACCCGTATACTTCTGATCCGTACATACGGGTGAATAATATACGGTTCCGCTTTCATTCTTGTCCGTATTATTAATGTATAAATACTTTTCTGTATTAAATCGGTTGATTAAAGATTTGACCCGTATATACGGGTACCTAAAATACGGCTCTCATAAAGTGAAAACCGTATATACGGCTAAGATTATATGGTTCCCGTATTTAAGTTAACCATATATACGGGTAAATGATATACGGTCCCGTATACGACTCATCCGTTTGTACGGTTGATTAAAGTTTTGACCCGTATATACGGTTGTCTAAAATACGGGAACCGTATTATAAAAACCGTATATACGGACGAGTGATGTATGGACCCGTATTTCTGACAACCGTATATACGGTTGAAAAATTTTGAGAACCGTATATAAGGTTTACAAAATACGGGTCCCGTACAAATTTATCCGTATGTACGGTTTTGAAAATACTGATCCGTACATTTTTAGAACCGTATATACGGTATTTTTCATATGATTCCATATTAGATAAACCGTATATACGGCAAAAAATCAAAATTCATATTTTTCATTTCCGTATATACGGATATGATGCGCGTCCAGTATTCCCAACCCTGATAAATATAATTTTATTTTTTAATCATATCAAAAAAAAATTTTAGGTGTATATTAAACATTGAGAGAGGACTTTGTTGCAACCATGGTTTCACGCGCGAAGCAAAAAGTTATAAAATATTTTAACTTTTTTATCGAATCGATAAAGCAGTAAATTACTACACTGAAAAAAAATTCCGGTTGCCGCAAAAGGAATTCCAGCTTTAAAAAATGGATTTTTTTACGTGAAAGACATCATATAAAACAATTCTATCTATAAAAATAGATGTTGTAAGAGGAATATTTAAAATTTTTTAATACCTACTTTTTAAAAGTTGTGTAAATTTATATTGTTTATTACGCATTATTTATTTAAACTATTATTTAACAAAAATATTTTAAGAATTAAAGAATTACAATAGTATTTGACACTTTTATCATTATTATTATTATTATTGATGTGACTTTTTTGCTGCTCTAATCATGTACAGGATAGTAAGAATGAGGGTATCTCCGCTGCTGCTTTCATTATTCAAGCCCTATAAAAGTGATAAACCCACCAGAGGACCCCGCATAGATCTTGAAATTACTACAATGGTCACCGACTCTGGAAAGAATTCCTTCCAAATAAAATACGACAACTTATGGAACTCTTTACCACCCTGCTATCGTGACCTACCATCATTTTCCCAATTTAAGAGAAGCATAAAAATATACCTCTCTAAACAGGATGCATTGAATTAGCACAGACGCTCTGTATACTTAGTCATTAAATTTAGTCATTAAACTTAAACATATTCGAAAAATTTATTAATCAGTATTATTATCACTGTTATTATATTCAAAAGATTTTAACTTATATTTACTATATTAACTATATATTTACTTATTGTTGACTAATTTTAAATTTTATCATTGCTAACAATCAGATTAAACAAAAATAGTCAAATATTAGTTTAAACAAATAATTTGTAATAAATAATATTAATTTATACACAACTTTTAAAAAGTGGGTATAAAAAATTTTATATATTCTTCTTAAAACATCAATTTTTATGGATAGAATTATAGATAGAATTTTTATATGATGTCTTTGACGTAAAAAAAATCTATTTTTCAAAGCTAGAATTCCGTTTACCGCAACCGGAATTCCGTTTACCGTAACCGGAATAATAAAATAATAAAATAATAAAACCCCCTATAATGTTTAAAACTTAGTTTTCTGGTCAGCGGCCAGATGCCCCAAATCGCAGTTTACCATCCTTGGCTTCGCCTCGGAAGGTAATTTACGTGCGATTTGGGCCATTCTTTATTTTTCTTGCCATGGGTCGCAATATACTATTTATTAATTCTTCCACCGCTATCTTCGAAAATCGAAAAAAAAATTTTCTTACCATTAATCTTTAGCCAGCCATCTTGGAAAAACGGAAAATTATTATTAAATTAAGGTTGAAAATTTAAATTTTTTTATCGAAAATTCATTGTTGTTGAGCTCAAAAATTATGCGTAAAACTTATTTTTTGGTTCCTCAATAAGGAACCTTTAAGATGGGTCTAATTTTGATTTTTGATTTTTTGGCATATAAGCACGTTTTGGGACCTCAGGAAGCTAAAAAACCGGTTTTTAAAAAAGTCTGTGTGTGTGTGTGTGTGTGTGTATGTGTATGTGTGTATGTGGATAACCGGCGATATTTCACAACTTTTGTGGTATTAAGACCTAATTTTTTTATCAAAAAGTCTCAAACTACTTTTTTTTTTTTTTTTAATTTAGATGTAATACCTGATAATTAATTTTTTGAAAATTTTTTTCCCAAAATTTTTTTCACAAAAAAATACAAAAATCACAAATTTTTTTTTTCTTTTTGGACGTAGTACCTAATTTATTTCTTTGAGAGTACTAGTTTTAGACAGTTTGTTTATAGTAATTTTTTGGATCTGATACCGAAATCTTTCAAATTTTTTTTCTCAAAATTAAAAAAACAAAAAAATTAAAAAAACTACAATATTTTTTTGTGGGTTTAATACCTCATTTAATTCCATTAAGTACTAATATCTGAAAATATTGTAACCGGTGATATTTTACAACCATTATGGAATTCAGACCTAATTTTTTTTTCAAACATTTTTTCATCAAAAAATCTAAAACTTTTTTTTTTTTATTTTGGATGTAATATCTCATTTATTTCCATGAAAGTACTTATATTTGAAAATATGGTTTTTACTCGATATCTCGAATCGGATAATTAATTTTTTGAAAATTTGTTTCAAAATTTTTGATTAATAAAAAAAACTTAAAAATTAATAGAAATGTATGTATGATTGCATGGTTCTATTCGGTGATATCTGTGGCATATTGAAGTATTAAGCTCATTGTTTGAGGTACCTTAGTACCAGCTAGTTGGCAGGGTATTTTTTATTTTTTTAATCCGGTATTTTGATTTTGAAAAATTTTTCCGCTTTTGACAAAATAAAAATTTCAACAAAAATATTTTTTTTCTCGTTCTTAAATCCCCATTAAAGTTAATTTAAATGTCAAAAGTTGAAAAGGTTTTCAGAATTTCATATCCGCCATCTTGGAGAAACCGTCAAATTTTCTGATAATACAGGTATCAAAACTTATTAATATTTATTTATTCCGAAATTTTTTTAACATAAATAAAGTTTTCGTATTGTTTGAACGCTCTTTAAAAACGAGCTTAGAATACCCTCCAATTTGGAAAATCCGGAAAATTTTTCAGACAGTATGCGTATGATTTTTCACTCAAATTTAACTTCATGAAACCCGTAAAATATGAGGTTTGACGACTTTTAATTATTCAAGCCTTTTTAAATTTATTCAGCCGTCTTGGATAAATGAAAAAATATTTTTAAATTTGAAAAATAAAATTTTTCCTCAAAAATACTTTATACTGTTTATCACTAAAACCGAATAATATAAAGAAAATGACTTTTAATTGGTCGAAATACTTTAATAGGATCAAAAACTATTAAAACTAGATAATTGCTAACAATTATAGACTGTGCGAAGCATAACAACACACTAGATTTATTCCTAAATATAGACGATCTTTGATATTTGAAATATTATTAATTGGGTATATTAGGTGAAATAAATAATCAAACTCATTTTGTTATAAACAATAAATATTTAATGTACAAAATATTGTATGTGTACATTTACCGTATTAGCGTGTTTATTTACATAATAGTAATTAATTAAATGTATATTCAAAATAACAACTTTAATTAATTAATTTTAGATTATATATGATTTGTTTTTGAAATATTTTTTAATCAACATTTTATTCTTTAATTGCTTCATTAATTTTGTTTAATGATTGCATGAAAGCTTGTTTCACTTTAAAAGATTTTGAAAGTCGTATTGAGTCAAAACGATATTTGTTGTAACCTTTTATTAAAATTATATCATTAATTGATTTAACTCGACTCAAACCGACGTATGTAATTCCTAATTGTCTTTTAAAATCTTTTCTTTCAAAATTAAAGTACTCTCACAATTTATAAAACAATAAAATCAAATAAATATATATATTACCATTATAACATAATAAATATACATTAAGTTATCAAATTAAAATATTATAATCTTCATGTAATTACAAACACCATAATAAATCACGACGTTAGCGGTCTCTAATAGTAAACTTTCGGAATTATATAGACTTTCCATTATTTTATAATTTATATAATTAAACAGAATATGATATTTTGTTATTTGATAATTTGTATGATATATATAATATGATAATTTCATATTTTCTACTGAATGTTTGTTTTTCTTGCTCTAAAAAACCCTTATGTAAAGTTAAAAGTTCATTTTTTCAAGTTTTTTGGTTCATTATCTTAGAAAATCGAAAAATTTTTTAAGTTAAAAAATTGAATATTTTTCATCGAATATTTGTTTTTTTTGTTTTAAAAACCTTCTTTGTAAAGTTTAAAGTTCATTTTTTCAATTTTCTTGGTTCGCTATCTTGAAAAATCGGGTCCGCTAAATCGAAAAATCGCAAAATTTTTTAAGTTAAAAAATTGGATATTTTCTGTTGAATATTCGTTTTTTTTGCCCTAAAAAATTCTTTTGTAAAGTTAAAATGGTATTTTTTTCAAGTTTTTTGGAAAATCGGGAAATATTTATGGTTGAAAAACTGGATATTTTCTATTGAATATTTGTTTTTCTTGATTTAAAAAATCCCTTAGTAAAGTTGAAAGTTTATTTTTTCAAGTTTTTTGGTTCGTAATTTTGGAAAATCCGAAAATATATTCGTGTGGAAAATGACAAATTATACCTCCAGGGTATCTGTTTCTATTTGGAATGGTAATTTCATCTTAAAAGTCCTTATTTTATCATGTTTTATGTCAAAAATTCATTTTTTCAACTTTTTTGGTCCGCCATCTTGGAAAATCGGAAAATTTTGTAGGTTAAAAAATAGAATATTTTCCACCGAATATTCGTTTTTTTGCCCTAAAAAACCCCTTTGTAAAGTTAAAAGTTCATTTTTTCAAATTTATCGGGTCGCCACCTTGGAAAATCGGAAAATATATTCGTGTGGAAAATGAAAAATTATACCTTCAGGGTATCTTCTTCTACCTAGAATGATTATTTTCATCTTAAAAGTTCTTATTTATCATGTTTTATGTCGAAAATTCATTTCTTTAAGTTTTTTGGTCCACCATCTTGGAAAATCGGAAAATTTTGTAGTTTAAAAAATTGAATATTTTCCACCGAATATTCGTTTTTTTGCCCTAAAAAACCCTTTTGTAAAGTTAAAAGTTCATTTTTTCAAATTTATCGGGTCGCCATCTTGGAAAATCGGAAAATATATTACGTGGAAAATGAAAAATTATACCTTCAGGGTATCTGCTTCTACCTAGAATGATTATTTTCATCTTAAAAGTCCTTATTTTATCATGTTTTATGTCAAAAATTCATTTTTTCAAGTTTTTTGGTCCGCCATCTTGGAAAATCGGAAAATTTTGTATGTTAAAAAATTGAATATTTTCCAACGAATATTTGTTTTTTGACCTAAAAAACCCTTTTGTAAAGTTAAAAGTTAATTTTTTCAAATTTATCGGGTCGCCATCTTGGAAAATCGGAAAATATATTATGTGGAAAATGAAAAATTATACCTTCAGGGTATCTTCTTCTACCTAAAATGATTATTTTCTTCTTAAAAGTTCTTATTTTATCATGTTTTAAGTCGAAAATTCATTTTTTCAAGTTTTTTGGTCCACCATCTTGGAAAATCGGAAAATTTTGTAGGTTAAAAAATTGAATATTTTCCACCGAATATTCGTTTTTTTGCCCTAAAAAACCCTTTTGTAAAGTTAAAAGTTCATTTTTTCAAATTTATCGGGTCGCCATCTTGGAAAATCGGAAAATATATTGTGTGGAAAATGAAAAATTATACCTTTAGGGTATCCTCTTCTACCTAGAATGATTATTTTCATCTTAAAAGTCCTTATTTTATCATGTTTTATGTCAAAAATTCATTTCTTCAAGTTTTTTGGTCCGCCATCTTGGAAAATCGGAAAATATTTAGGGTTGAAAAATTGGATATTTTCCAGCGAATATTTGTTTTTCTTGCCCTAAAAAACCCCCTTGTAAAATTAAAAGTTCATTTTTTCAAATTTATCGGTCCGCCATCTTGGAAAATCGGAAAATATATTTTCGCGGAAAATGAAAAATTATACCTCCAGGCTATCCGCTATAACCTGGAATGATTATTTTCATCCTGAAAGTGCTTATTTTATCTTGTTTTATGTCTTATAATCGACATTTTGTGTTTTTAATGCTGTTATTCCCGTAAATTGATAATAATTTCGGTACCATATTATCGATTTGGCTCAAAATCAATACAGACCCTGTTGGTCTTATATCTAACTTATATATAAATTTTGAACTTAATCGGAGTTCACTGTGACCTTAACGAGTGCGCACAAGAGCGACAGTTTGTCGCGGGTATAGACTGTGCTTCGCACAGTCTAATTATTAAGAACGATTAAAAACGGTTAAATTTAATCGTTTTCAATCGTCAACATTTTCTACCGTTAAATGCGATAACGTTTTTAACCGTATTGAATCGTATTATTCTATTGATAAAATGGTATGTAAATAAATTATTTTTCAAAGAAATTTGGGACCAAAAATTTTAATTAATAATGAAAGCCATGCAGGGCAAACCAAACCTAAGTTTGTTAGTTTCTCATATGATTATACAAGATTTGTTGTTTTAGTTAACCAATTAACAAATAAAAACAATAAAGATTAAAAGTTTTTAAATATAACTAAATGAGAAGTCAAGTAGTTTCTCCTTTTTCTTATATGAATTTATACTATATTAATTGTTGTTCAAAGTTTTTACCGATGACAAAAAATATAACTGTACTGCGTTAAAGCTTAAAAGTTTCTAAATAAAATTAAGGACCCAAATAGGTTAAGGTCAAAGTTTCTTTCTTCTGGTTCTAATGAACAAACAGAAACAGGCAATTCAAACCTCAAGAACCGAACATTTCAAGTTCTTATTTTTGTTTGATAGTTTTAAAACTTTTGAATCAAAATTACGTTCATTTTTTCAAAATAATTGTCAAATATAGGAAGATAGACCATAACGGAGCATTAAAGTTTGTTTTTCTGATTCTTTTTTCTCAGCAGAATCAAAAAAAAATTTAATAATTCGACAATTAGTACTTGCTAAAAAGATTATTGGTATAAATCTGGCTTTACAAAACATTGATTAACAATATATACCAGATATATACTCATACTCATGAGTATTTAAAAAGCTATACTTTTCTAGTTCAAAGTATTGGATTTAAAATTAAAACCATACTACCTGGAATTTTAGAGTTTGTTTTTCCTGCTTTTAATTGTCCATTCAAATCAAAAGAAGTACATTTGGATATTAAGACATTAAGCTATTTGGGTTCCCAGTTTTACAAAAAAAATTTTAAGTTCGCCAGAGTGGCTTTCATTCACTTAATGGTACACTGTAACAAGTAACTTTCTTAGATTTACAAAAAAAAAATAGAATTTTTTCGAAAAATTAGTAAATTTTCAAAAATTTTCGTAAATATTCGATAAAAATCGTAAATTAACTAAATTTAGTATATTATCAAAAAATTCGGGAATTCTCGATTTTTTTTTTGTGAATTTACGAAAAAAATTGTAAATTCACAACTATTTTTTGGAAATTTACAACTGTTGTTTGAAAATTTTCGAAAAAAATTGTAAATTATCAATTTTTCTTGCGAATTCACAAAAAAAAATCGAGAGTCTTCGAATTTTTTGTTAATATACGAAATTTAGTAAATATACGATTTTTTTCGAATATTTACAAATTTTTTCGAAAATTTACTAATTTTTCGTAAATGTTCTAATTTTTTTGTTAAAATAAGAAATTTACTTTTTACAGTGTATATATTATATGTTTTGCCTACTTTTATTTTTGGTTTGAAGACTAAAAAATCACTTGGATATTCGTTATTGGATTCCCTATTTTTTTTTTCTGGATATGTTAAATAATAAAACACTAATTAACTTTTCATAATAAAAACTCGAAGAAACTTCTAATGTTTACAATAGAGTCCTCTGCTTTTAAAAATATGATAGCATAAGAAATATGGTAACTTTCTTATCCACTTCTGCGAACCTTATTTTGAAGTTGACGCTAGTGTAAACAAAAGCCCGTGCAAAACAAACAGGTTTTAGCTGACTCAAGGTTTCGCTACGATGGTTCAAGTCCGTTAACTTGAGACAAGTGATTACTCTCTTGCTGGGATCTAAGGGGGTCAACTCAATATTGACGTCATAAAATTTAATGATTTTTTATAGTACACGGTTCTTTCCAAAATGTGGACGGCACGAGACTAAAAGTTTGATACCATCGTTTATTTTGAACTTTAATTTGCACCTATAGTCGCACCCTTCATAAAAAAGCTACCTCAAACGCATATATATAATCAAAATTGTTTAAATTTTATTCTGTACGTAACCTAAAAAAATTGTTCACTTATTTGCCCTGAGGGGAATAGAGGATTTTAGTAAGTCACGTGGTTTCCCCTTTATATTGGGAAAACTTTGCACGCAAAGCATAGGAAAAATTATGAAAATTGGAGATTAAACAAGTATAAACTGCATTTTGGATAAAATTTTTTTAGCATAGCAAATGCAATAATAAAATGTATATTTATTTTATAAAATAAAAAGAATATATAAAGGTAACTTTTGTAAAAGTTAATTTTATTTATGTTAAGAGGGTTATGTGCGGTATTCAATGCAAATGTATTAAATTAGTTTTTATATGTAGTTTTTATGAATATTCGAATATTGTTGAAAAAAAAAATAAATCGCCACTCGTTCGATACAAAGCCTTTCATTGTAGTATGACGAAAGAAAAAAAAAACAAAAACAGAGTGCGCAGCGCACATTTATCTTTTCTTTTCTCGCCATACTACGATAAAGGCATTGTATCGTCACTCGTGACGATATATACTGTTTATAAAGAGTTTCTAATCGCAAAACAAGGGTTTAAAAAAAAATTGAAAGGAAATCAGTATTTTTAGTACTACACTACAAGTTATAACACCTGATATGCATTTTTAATTTGATTTATATTTTTAGATTAAATAATTTCAGTGTCTAATAAAAATAAACAAATAACTAATAACACTTACCTGAAATTTAGGTTCTTTAATCAGCTAAATGCTAAATACTTTTAAAATAAAATAAACAACGTGACTATTTATAATTAAAATAATTAAAACACAACTAAAAGTACGGCTAGTGAAAATTGCTAAAAAACCTAAATAATGATTCCAAATTCGGTTTCTTTCTTATTTGCGAAAACCACATGAACGTTTTAAATAACAAAAAATTTACTCTATATAATAACAGACTAGAGTAAAGTTGGCCGGGACAAAAATTAAAAATTAATTTTTTTTAATGAAACCTATGTCAAATAATTGCTCTTTAATTGCTCCCAAATGCTCTCTTAATTATTTTAATTGCTCCCCAATTATTTTTTTTTAAATTAATAAATAAATAATGGGTCTGCACTGACTTTAAAAACGTTTTGCACATAAAGTATCCCTTTCACATTAATAAATCATAGCTCAAAAAATTGCTCCTGCATTAAATTAAATTGCTCTCTCAAAATTAATAAATAATTTTTTTAATTTGTTATTAAAAAATAAAAAATAAATATTTTGATTTTTGTCGGTAATTTTAACTACATGCGCATGCGTTAATTCAAAATATCCTACTCCCATAGTATCTATATATACTTTTTTATCCTCGGCACATCTATAATATAAAAAATCTAGTATTATTTTTGGTCATATATTTGTCATAGTTACTACTGTTTTTGCGCGAAAAATAAAGTTATGTTTTTTTTAAATAATTTAAGTTTATAAAGCTCAATCATTGAAAAAAAAATCAAAAATTTTTTTAAGGTGAAAATGGGCTTTGGAAATAATACCTTACTTATTGAAGAATAAAATCGAATCTCTTATTCAAAATTTGATTTCTGGAAAAAAGTCTTAAGATAACTAAATATTGGTTGCTGGATTATTAATAGACTTTAAGTGTACATGACGATTTGTTTTTGTTTAATACAATTAATTAAGTCCTGAAATAAATAAAAAAAAATTCAAAGGTACATCGATTTGGCCCATGTTTTAAGAGCTACTTTGAATTTTCGGAAAACTGAAAAAAATCATGAACAAGAAATAAATTGGCGATTGGTGTCAAAAAGATTTTTCCATTTTTTTCAAAAAGCGCGTTTTTCATGTTTGAGCAACCCAAAGTTTTGAACCAAATTTTGTTTACTTATTGCACAACATTTTAGAAAAATTTTTCAAAAGTATAGGTATTGGATCCTAAATTCGATTAAAAGGGTTATTTACAAAATTAGTACTTCTATATATAAAATATGTAGGTACTCCGTCCACAAGAAAAAAATGTTGATGTTTTTTTTATTTTTGATGGCGAAAATTTTGAGAAAAAAATTTTCGAAAAATTAGGTATCAGATCCAAGATATATCGAGTATAAAGGATATTTCTAAAATTATTATATGCAGAAAAAATTAGGTATTCCATCCCGCTTTAAAAAAGAAATTAGATTTTTTGATGAAAAATGTTTAAAAAAAAAATTAGGTCTTAATACCACAATGAATCGGAAATATCACAGGTTACATACATAAATTTATACATAAATTCATACATCAAATCAAGAACAAAATATTCTCAAGCCGTGTTTTAGTTAAAAATGAATTCTGAGGATTCAATTGTATACCGGGCATTAAAAACAATCTCACCTGGTGCACATTGTCACCGAAGGGAAAAATGAGCCTCTTAGGGTGAAATAGTATATAACGGTCCTAGGCCAGAAAAATAAAGAATGGTCCAAATCGCACGTAAATTACCTTCCGAGGCGAAGCCGAGGATGGTAAACTGCGATTTGGGTCATTCTTTGTTTTTGGCCGAGGATTGTACAAAATTTTTTTGCAACTGTGGCGAGAAAATACGCCTTTGCCGGACGCGCAGCGTCCGGGAAATACGTTCTTTCGGGCCGCAGTACAAAAAATGTACTTTAAAGGTTCAAAACAGATCTAGAAGTGCTAATTTGGCCCCAATTTTAACTCCCAGAGTCCATATCCTTATAATTTCATCAAGATTATTTTCTTCTTATTTCAAGTATATACGAGTTATTCTTGTCTTAAATAGATTTGTTTTAGACACGACTAGATATTAGTCTAAATAGTTAGTTCTTCAATTAAGAAGAACATTTTTCTCAAGACTTATACAAAGTTTTCGGCAGCAAATCGAATTGATAATTTTCTTTGTCAAATATGTCGAACAAATTTTTTTTAATTTTTAAATTTATCCAAATATTATACAGTACTTCAAAAAAAAGTTGGCTCATATGCTAAAATTTACAAAAAACTTTTGGCTATAAAATATAAAATTTTAAACAATTAATGATGAAGCCTTGAAATTTTTGGAATAATTTGAACAGCGTGACACATACGTTTTATGATAGATAATAATATTTTAGTGGGCCTAGATTATGCAAATATATCCAAGTCGCATGTTAAATTTTAATCGACATTGCTGTATCTCTTGATCATATTAATTAGAAAAGGATAGCATATGAAAAAATACTGATATAGTAATTATAGAATAATTTTTTATCAAATTAAAGAATTATTTTTTAAAGCTTCTGGTTTGTTTTAAAACTTTTTCTAAGAAGTTATATAATTTAATTTGTATACATAAATATAACTATATATAGCTATTTTTTAAAGTAAATTCAATACATACATATAAGTATTATATCATATTATTAAATGTACATTCATAGTATACACATATTTATACTTAATTATATAAACAAAGGGGGAAAAGGTTCTATTTGTATGTTTTTCTATAAAAATCAACATCTGCGACATTCCATAAATAAAAATGAACAAAAAATTGACCTGTGAAATTAAAAAAATTTTTAATATAACGCTTGGAAATTCATGTTATAATGAAATAAATGTGTGAAGCTTTTTGCTTCATTAAAAATTGTTGCTTCTTTTAATTTTTAAAGTAATTTCAAGCGGCCTAATGCCTAAAAATGCCTAAATTTTTCAAAATCAATGTATTTTTCGTAAAAAATTAATGTTTTTACATAAAACTTCAATTTTTTTTACTAAAGGTAATTTTATACTTGTTATTCTTCCAAAAATTTTGAAAAATCTATATATTTTTATACGTACCTCAGTACTTTATGTTTTTTAATCTAATCAAATTTTTATTTAAAATTAAAAATTAAAAAAAGTACTTCTTAAAAGGTATATTTTTAAACCGCAATATTACCAAGGATTTAAAAATGCAACATTAAAAAGAAGCATATTATGCAAATTATGAGAAAATTTAAACTATTCTAAATAAAATAATGATACTTTAAAAAAACTGGTCTACTTTTGAGAAAATATTCTTTTGAAAGGAAATGCTACTTTATTTGAATTTATTTCAATTTAGAGATGGTGTTCAGACATTTTTTTACAAAATTACTTGCAAAATTTGTAATATATGACGCATTTTTTATTACTACTTAACTTGGCCCTGGAATCACAAAAAAAAATTTTGAAGCCCCATTGATTTCACCCGTGTATTCAGATAAAAATCGTTAACAAGAAATTGGCGATTGGTGTCAAAAACATTTTTCCACTTATATGTCAAAAACCATGATTTTTCTTACTGATCTACCCAAAATATTCTAAATAACTTTTTTGTAAATAAAATTTAAAAAAATAGATTTGAATTTCAATGGAAAAATCTCGGAAAAAATTTTCTTTTAAAACATTCGTCATCAAAAAATCTCAAACTAATTTTTGGTTCCTCATAGAGGAACCTACTTTGTGATAGATGAAATTTTGATTTTTGATTTTTTGGCATATAAGCACGTTTTGGGACCTCAGGAAGCTAAAAAACCGGTTTTTAAAAAAAGTATGTATGTGTGCGTGTGTGTGTGTGTGTGTGTGTGTGTGTGTGTGTGTGTGTATGTATGTAACCGGTGAAATTTCACAACCATTATGGAATTAAGACCTAATTTTTTTTTCAAAAATTTTTTCATCAAAAAATCTCAAACTACTTTTTTTTTTTTTTAATTTGGATGTAATACCTCATTTATTTCCACGAAAGTACCTATATTTGAAAGTACGATTTTTACTCGATATCTCGAATCTGATAACTAATTTTTTGAAAATTTTTTTCCCAAAATTTTTTTCATAAAAAAATACAAAAAATACCAATTTTTTTTTTCTTTACGGACGCAGTACTTAATTTATTTCTGTGGAAGTACTAGTTTTATAAATATCGTTTATAGCATTTTTTTGGACCTGATACTTAATTTTTTTTTAATTTTTTTCTCAAAATTTTTGTTGCCAAAAAATACAAAAAATGCCAAAATTTTTTTTTTCTTAGGACGTAATACTTAATTTTTTTCTATGAAAGTACGAATATCTGAAAATATTGTAACCGGTGATATTTCACAACCATTATGGAATTAAGACCTAATTTTTTTTTCCAAAATTTTTTCATCAAAAAATCTCAAACTATTTTTTTTTTTTTTTTAATTTGGATGTAATACCTAATTTATTTCCATGAAAGTACTTATATTTGAAAGTACGATTTTTACTCGATATCTCGAATCTGATAACTAATTTTTTGAAAATTTTTTTCTCAAAATTTTTTTCACAAAAAAATACAAAAAAAACTTAATTTTTTTTTATTTTTGGATGTAGTACCTAATTGATTTCTATGAGAGTACTAGTTTTAGAAATATCGTTTATAGTAATTTTTTGGACCTGAAACTTAATTTTTTCCACAATTTTTTTCTCAAAATTAAAAAATCAAAAAAATTAAAAAATCTGTAATATTTTTTTTTTTTTTTAGTGTAATACTTCCTTTAATTCCATGAAAGTACTAATATTTGAAAATTTTGCCATCGGTGGTATTTAACAACCATTATGGAATTAAGATCTAATTTTTTTTTCAAAAATTTTTTCATCAAGAGATTTCAAAATACTTTTTTTTTTTTTAATTTAGGTGTAATATCTCATTTATTTCCATAAAAGTACTTATATTTGAAAGTATGGTTTTTACTCGATATCTCAAATCTGATAATTAATTTTTTGAAAATTTTTTTCCCAAAATTTTTTTCACAAAAAAATACAAATAATACCAAATTTTTTTTTTGTTCGGACGTAGTACCTAATTAATTTCTATGAGAGTAATAGTTTTAGAAAACTTATTCATAGTAATTTTTTGGATCTGATACCGAATTTTTTCAAAATTTTTTTCTCAATATTAATAAAACATAAAAATTAAAAAATCTGTAATATTGTTTTTTTTTTAAGTGTAATACCTAGTTTACTGAAAATTTTTTTCTAAAAATTTGTTAAATAAAAAACATTCTCGATATATCTTGGATCTAATACCTAATTTTTTTAAAATTTTTTTCTTAAAATTTTTGCTACCAAATAAAAAAAAACACCAAAATTTTTTTCTTTGTGGACGGAGTACCTAATTATTTTATAAATATAAGTACTAATTTTGTAAATAACCCTTTTACTCGAATTTAGGATCCAATACCTATATTTTCGAAAAATTTTTCTAAAATGTTGTGCAATAAGAAGTAAAAAAAATAAGTACATTATATTTTTTTTCTTTTTGGAAGTGACCTAATTTTTTTCTATAAAAGTACTAGTTTTAAGAAAATCAATTTTACTCGTTTTGTGATATGTTAAATTTTGATTTTTGGCATATAAGCACGTTTTGGGACCTCAGGAAGCTAAAAAACCGGTTTTTAAAAAAGTATGTGTGTGTGTGTTTTTACTCGAATTGTCGAATCTGATAATTAATTTTTTGAAAATGTTTTTCACAAATTTTCGTCACAAAAAAATACAAAAAACATCAATTTTTTTTCTTTTTAGACTTAGTACCTAATTTATTTCTATGAGAGTACTAGTTTTAGAAAGTTCGTTTATAGTCATTTTTTGGATCTGATTCCGAATTTTTTCAAAACTTTTTTCTCAAAATTAAAAAAAACAAAAAAATTAAAAAAACTACAATATTTTTTTTTTTTTAGTGTAACACCTCATTTAATTCCATTAAAGTACTAATATCTGAAAATATTGTAACCGGTGATATTTCACAACCATTATGGAATTAGGACCTAATTTTTATTTTCATAAATATTTTCATTAAAAAATCTGAAACTACTTTTGTTTTTTTATTTGGAGGTAATACAAAATACCTCATTTATTTACATGAAAGTAATTAAATTTGAAAGTATGATTTTTACTCGATATCTCGAATCTGATATTTAATTTGAAAATTTTTGAAAATTTTTTTCCTAAACTTTTTTTCGCAAAAAAATACAAAAAACACCATTTTTTTTTTCTTTTTGAACGTAGTACCTAATTTATTACTATGAGAGTACTAGTTTTAGAAAGTTTGTTTATAGTAATTTTTTGGATCTGATACCGAATTTTTTCAAAATTTTTTTTTTTAAATTAAAAAAACCGCAATATTTTTTTTATTTTTTTTGCTGTAATACTTCATTTAATTCCATGAAAGTAATTATATTTGAAAATATAATTTTTACTCGATATCTCGAATCTGATTATTAATTTTTTGAAAATTAGTTCCAAAATTTTTGATCAATAAAAAAAACTTTTAAAAGTTAATAGAAATGTATGTATGATTGCATGCTTGTAATCAGTTATATCTGTGGCATATTGAAGTATTAAGCTCATTGTTTAAGAAACCTTAGTGCCAGCTACTTGTTTTTGTGTTTTTATCCAACACCAAATGTTTTGAAAATTTTTTACAAGAAAAATAGAAAAAACATCATCATTATTTTTCTTTTTGGATATAATAACTGGACATTTTCAATGGAAAACCCTATTAGTTTTTTTTCTTTTTAGACGTAGTATCTAATTTTTTTATATGGAAGTACTAGCTTTAGAAATAGCATTTTAAACCGATTTCTTTCGATTGTTTGGATCTGATTATAGCTAAACTTTTTAAAATTTTTGTTCGAAACTTTTGATTGCTCAAACATGAAAAAGGCGCTTTTTGAAAAAAAAAATGGAAAAATCTTTTTGACACCAATTGCCAATTTATTTCTTGTTTACGATTTTTTTCAGTTTTCCGAAAATTCAAAGTAGCTCTTAAAACATGGGCCAAATCGATGTACCTTTGAATTTTTTTTTTATTTATTTCAGGACTTAATTAATTGTATTAAACAAAAACAAATCGTCATGTACACTTAAAGTCTATTAATAATCCAGCAACCAATATTTAGTTATCTTAAGACTTTTTTCCAGAAATCAAATTTTGAATAAGAGATTCGATTTTATTCTTCAATAAGTAAGGTATTATTTCCAAAGCCCATTTTCACCTTAAAAAAATTTTTGATTTTTTTTTCAATGATTGAGCTTTATAAACTTAAATTATTTAAAAAAAACATAACTTTATTTTTCGCGCAAAAACAGTAGTAACTATGACAAATATATGACCAAAAATAATACTAGATTTTTTATATTATAGATGTGCCGAGGATAAAAAAGTATATATAGATACTATGGGAGTAGGATATTTTGAATTAACGCATGCGCATGTAGTTAAAATTACCGACAAAAATCAAAATATTTATTTTTTATTTTTTAATAACAAATTAAAAAAATTATTTATTAATTTTGAGAGAGCAATTTAATTTAATGCAGGAGCAATTTTTTGAGCTATGATTTATTAATGTGAAAGGGATACTTTATGTGCAAAACGTTTTTAAAGTCAGTGCAGACCCATTATTTATTTATTAATTTAAAAAAAAATAATTGGGGAGCAATTAAAATAATTAAGAGAGCATTTGGGAGCAATTAAAGAGCAATTATTTGACATAGGTTTCATTAAAAAAAATTAATTTTTAATTTTTGTCCCGGCCAACTTTACTCTAGTTAATAACAGAAAACCAGCGAATATTTAACTTTTCAGATAAAATAGTAATATCGATAAGGTAGAGAAAAATTAATCAAATATTCACAAATGATAAATTAGATATGGAATAAAATTTAAAATTTTAAAAAATTTTTTTGTGAAAATAGACATACCATACCCAAATACCATATAATCAACAAAATTATACATATAGGGCTCATTTTCATTTTTTTTGCAAAAATATAAAAATTAAAATATCTTGTTAAAACTTAGCAAAATTAAAAATTTTTTATTATTGTGCTTTAAACCGTTTATTTCTTGAGGTATAAAAAAGTATTTTTATGCTTTTGTGAATAAATACGAAATTTGGGGTCATATTTTAATAAAATAGCATCTAAAACCTGTTGGTTTATTTAAAATTAAGTGAAATACAAACTTTAAAAAAAAGGAAATAAAAATCCATGCACTTATTCACACCAGTCTTGAAGAAAAATTTATCCGATCCAAAATGGTGACAAGTACGGATTGTTTCTACTCATTAAAGACACTTTGTATATGACAAAAACACCCGACAAAAACCTGGAACTGCTGCGCTTTTCAAAAAATTCAAAAAAAACGTATTTTATATGCATACCAATACAAAAGCTACACAATTTTAGGGTTTTCAAGCATAATTATAGAATTTTTTTTTGAATCAATACTATTCTGTTTTATTTATGATTCCAGGAATAATATAGCAATCAAACATTAAAATTTTTGATAAAATAATTAAATAAAGATTATTTTAAGGGCAGTACCCTAATTTTATCCTATACCTCTTACAAGTGAATTTGGGTTATTATTATGGTATCAATCATCCCTAAGCACTAAAAATTTTTCTTGACATTTATATTCCAGAAAAATATATTCTATTATATCAAATAACAATCTATTTCATGATTAGAGAAGTTTATAAAATGCTTAATTTATCAATTTCACTGATAACAAGCGACAGTCTCAATTTTTTCATTCAAGGGTCCAGGAAGTATTTCAAATATATTGTCATTGTAAAATTTTCCTCAGACTTAAAACTTTTTCAGACATTATTTTATGAAATTATATGCAGTTCTTGTACACTAAAAAACAGATTCAAACATTTCAACACATTTAATTGTTAGAATTCCAATTTTTTAACAAAATAATATTGTAGTTCTTAATGACTACATGCTTTAAATTTCTTTGAATTCAGTATTTTATGTTAAAAAAAGGATGCTGTATTATTACATAATAGCTGAAAAAATTTTTAGGCTGGTAAAGAAGTTGTAAGTGTGTAATAAATCAAAACTGAAATGTCATTTAGATAAAAAAATTGGAATTCTAATAATCAAATGTGTTGAAAATAATTATTCTAACACTAAATAAATATTTGAATCTGTTTTTTAGTGTGCAAGAACTGCATATAATTTCATAAAATAATGTCTGAAAAAGTTTTAAGTCTGAGGAAAATTTTACAATGACAATATATTTGAAATACTCCCTGGACCCTTGAATGAAAAAATTGAGACTGTCGCTTGTTATCAGTGAAATTGATAAATTAAGCATTTTATAAACTTCTCTAATCATGAAATCGATTGTTATTTGATATAATAGAATATATTTTTCTGGAATATAAATGTCAAGAAAAATTTTTAGTGCTTAGGGATGATTGATACCATAATAATAACCCAAATTCACTTGTAAGAGGTATAGGATAAAATTAGGGTACTGCCCTTAAAATAATCTTTATTTAATTATTTTATCAAAAATTTTAATGTTTGATTGCTATATTATTCCTGGAATCATAAATAAAACAGAATAGTATTGATTCAAAAAAAAATTCTATAATTATGCTTGAAAACCCTAAAATTGTGTAGCTTTAGTATTGGTATGCATATAAAATACGTTTTTTTTGAATTTTTTGAAAAGCGCAGCAGTTCCAGGTTTTTGCCGGGTGTTTTTGTCATATACAAAGTGTCTTTAATGAGTAGAAACAATCCGTTCTTGTCACCATTTTGGATCGGATAAATTTTTCTTCAAGACTGGTGTGTATTGTGCTTAAAACACCAAGTTCTTAATAGGAACGGTAAAGGCTTTTTAGGGGAACGGTAAAGGCTTTTTTGTCATATTTTAGCCACAAATTTTTTTTTAAACTTAAACTTATGTTAATTTTTATGGTGTATGGTCAACAACTTTTTGAAATACAAATTTTAAGACAAAAAAATTTGTATATTCTTACTTCTTCTTTTTGCAAAAAAAATGAAAATGAGCGATAAATTATTTAGAAAAACATAATAAATTATGGGTAAATTTAAATGAAGTGAGTGCGATTTGTATGGTCGGGTTTTCAAAACTGCTCCAAAGTTTTTTTCTGAAAGTACTACCAAAAATAAGTAACCAGCCCAATTTTTAGCCTCCCAGAGCGAAATCTCGATTTTTGGCAGCCATTTTAGTGTTTTTGACTGTCGTAAAAAATGTAAGAAAAATGTTGGAAAAACTTTTTTCCTTATAAGACCGGATAGGAAATTTCCCTAGCTATCCGATTCCGGGGTCAAAAATTTTTTTTTGAGTAGCGCATGCGCGAGGAACCGCTAAGATAAGCTGTTTTTTTTTCAAAAGTCGATTTCTCAAATGCCTGAAAAATCTTGTAACCAGGCTTAAAATTTTCCTTAAATCTTATATTTTTTGGCGAAAAAGAAATTTTGATGGGACACTGCTTTTTGGGAGCTCTAGATAAAAAAATAGCAGCTTTCAAAACCTCATTTTTTTCAAATTTCAAATTTCCTGCCAAGTCACGTGACCAATCAAAAATCTGACCAAAAATTTGGATTCCTCGGGAAATTTTACATAAGGATATATCTTTTCATCTTTGTAAGAGCGTTTATGTTACCGCAGCGAAATTTTAAATTGAAAGATTAAAATATCTCATTTTTTAAGGAATATTTTTATTTTTTAAATTATACCAAATTAAACCAAATTATTCAAAATTAATCAGAAAATTCTTTATTATTTCGCTGCTGTAACATAAACGCTCTTAAAAACATGAAAAGATATATCCTTCTGTAAAATTTCCCGCGAAATCCAAATTTTTGGTCAGATTTTTGATTAGTCACGTGACTTGGCGGGAAATTTGAAATTTGTAAAAAATGAGGTTTTGAAAGCTGCTATTTTTTTATCTAGATTTCAAAATGAAATTTGGTTTGTCAGCAGGGGAGTTATGAATGCTAAAAGTTGAAACGTATTTACTCGATTTCTCGCGCATGTGCAGCTCGAAAAAATTTTTGAACCACAGAATCGGATAGCCAGGGAAATTTCCTATCCGGGCTTAAATAGAAAAGTTTTTTTGCGATAAAATAAGCGTTTGAGAGAAATTTTAGTAATTTTTGTGCTCTTAAAATTTATAAAAAAAGAAAAAGCACAAAAAAAACTAATACGGCTGTAAAAAATCAAGGAGAAGACCTAGGAGGCTAAAAATTGAGGAGGTAACTTGTTTTTGATAGTACTTTGAGGGAAAAATATTTTGGGACCGATTTGAAGACCCAAGAATTAGGACCTCATACACTTGAGGAATATCAACCCATATATTTCTATCTAAAATAAAATAACTAATGTGTATAATCAGAATCTGTTCCTCGATTTATTCTCATTTCGATTGGTCGCGCTGATTTTGCCATTGCGAGTGATTCATGTTTTTTATTGGCTAGCGGTTTAAAATTCAAGTTCTTCGGTCACATACCCCATGTAAAAAAAATGATTCAACGAGTATACAATATGTATACAGGATTGTAAACAAAAAAAAAAAGTATAAAAAAATAACTGTATACAATTTAATAATTGAATACAATCCAACCAGATTTTATGAATGAGAGGTAGAAAATTTAGAAAAAGAAAAGAAAAATGTCCCCGCAATTTCCCCGCTCCAGATTTATTGCCTCACGATATCAGAATATTACTCCAGTCAAAATACGGGTTTGGTTGTATTTTCACTGGCGAACACGAGATTTGCTCTACTATAGGTTTTTTGGGTCGCTGAACACGAAAATCGGGGTCATTTGACAGAGAAATTGGGGCTTCACCCTTAAATTTGCAAAAACTACCCCCAAAAAGGGGTTTTTTTTACATATTTGCAATTTGAGCGCTCAGATTGGCACCATACGGGTTTTTTGGGTCGCTGATCAAGAATTTTGACTCCTTTTTCATAAATAATCAATACTTCACCCCTAAATTGGCTAAAACTACCCCCCCAAGGGGATGTTTTTGCTATTTTCGCACTTTGACCATCCAGGATATGTTCATATGGATTTTTCGGGTCGCTGATCAAGAATTTTGACTTATTTTTCATAAATAATCAATATTTTACCCCTAAATTGGCTAAAACTCCCCCCCCCCAAGGGGGTGTTTTGCTATTTTCGCACTTTGAGCATCGAGGATATATCCATATAGGTTTTTTGGGTCGCTAATCAAGAATTTTGACTTATTTTTCATAAATAATCAATATTTCACCCCTAAATTGGTTAAACCCCCCCCCAATGGGGTGTTTTGCTATTTTAGCACTTTGAGCATCCAGGATATATCCATATAGGTTTTTTGGGTCGCTAATCAAGAATTTTGACTTATTTTTCATAAATAATCAATATTTCACCCCTAAATTGGCTAAAACTCCCCCCCCCAAGGGGGTGTTTTTGCTATTTTCGTGTTTTGACCATCTTCACCCTATTCAATTAAAAAAATGTCTATATTAAGTTTAATTATAAATATTAAATTATAAACTAATTAATAAGTATATTAAATTAAAAATTTGTATATTAAATTGAACTAAATTTCTATATTTTCACTCCGTTCAATTAAAATTTTTTTTTTTTATGTTCAATTTGAATAAATTTTGAAATTTATTTCAAAGGGTGAAATATTGATTATCTAAGAAAAAAAGTCAAAATTCTTGTTTAGTGAGGGGGGGGGAATTCAGCCAATTTAGGGGTGAAATACTGATTATTTATGAAAAATAAGTCAAAATTCTTGATTAGCGACCCAAAAAACCTATATGGATATATCCTGGATGCTCAAAGTGCTAAAATAGCAAAACACCCCCTTGGGGGGGGGGATTTAGCCAATTTAGGGGTGAAATATTGATTATTTATGAAAAATAAGTCAAAATTCTTGATTAGTGACCCAAAAAACCTATATGGATATATCCTGGATGCTCAAAGTGCGAAAATAGCAAAACACCCCCTTGGGGGGGGGAGTTTTAGCCAATTTAGGGGTAAAATATTGATTATTTATGAAAAATAAGTCAAAATTCTTGATCAGCGACCCGAAAAATCCATATGAACATATCCTGGATGGTCAAAGTGCGAAAATAGCAAAAACACCCCCTTGGGGTGGTAGTTTTAGCCAATTTAGGGGTGAAGTATTGATTATTTATGAAAAAGGAGTCGAAATTCTTGATCAGCGACCCAAAAAACCCGTATGGTGCCAATCTGAGCGCTCAAATTGCAAATATGTAAAAAAAAACCCCTTTTTGGGGGTAGTTTTTGCAAATTTAAGGGTGAAGCCCCAATTTCTCTGTCAAATGACCCCGATTTTCGTGTTCAGCGACCCAAAAAACCTATAGTAGAGCAAATCTCGTGTTCGCCAGTGAAAATACAACCCCCCCCCGTATTTTGACTGGAGTAATACCTAAAATTCTAAAAAAAAAAACATCCATTTTCTTCTAATTTTTCCAAGGCACCTTGTTCAAAATTCGTGGTAATCTCTTCAAAGAAATTATTTTTTATCTTCTAATTGTTTTTTTTACCACGAGTTTCCATAAAGTATCGCCTTAAAATTTTTTTATATAAATTAATTTTGGATTACTTTTATGAAAAAATTCCGAAAAATTTTCTGTAATCCCAATATCATTTGTGCATACAATCAATTTTTTTTTTTTTTTGAACAATTTTTTCATTTAAAATTTGTCTTTATGTTTTTACTTCTTTTTTATCTTCTAAATTTTCTTGTAGCAATTTTTTAAGGCGTCACTTTTATCAAAAAATTTTCGTCACTGTTGTCAAAATTTGTAATTAGCAAAAAATAAATAAAACTTATACAAAAATAATTTCGATGATTGAGGTTAAAAAAAATACTAAATTTGAAAACGATCGGTCAGTTTGGCTTGACGCGGTCAACTATGATTATGTATTTTTTTTTTATTTGACAATTTTTATAGCAACGCAATAAAAATAAACAAAGCAACGAAATAAATAATTTAAATTTTAATTCGTTGCTTGTTGATTTTTATTGCGTTGCTATAACAATTGTCAAATAAAAAAAAAAATAAAGAGTCAAGCCAAACTGACCGCTCGTTTTCAAATTTAGTATTTTTTTGTAGGCTAAAATTGCTCAAAAAAGAACATTTTGGGGTAAAAATTCGAAAATCGGGCTTCCAGTTTTCCTCTAAACAATGCTAATTTTTTTTAAGTATATATTCTTAAAGATAAATTAAAACCATTTATGGAAACAAAAAAAAATCGAAAAAATTGTTCAAAATGGAATTCTCTACTTAAAGTTTATTTAACTTTTTACCAGAAATCTCCAAAAATTTATTACAAAATTATATTAACTTTTTTTTAAAAATTCTAATTTTCATTTTTAAAAAAATTTGACATTTTCAAAAGTCGATGAAAAAGAGTGCCCATTTTACCGCCTACTTTAAAGTTAGTAACTTTCTTAGATCATGCGCAGTGAGAAAATTACTAAACTAAAGACATCTTTGCGGAGCTTTAAAATAAATATTATTTATTCAATAAATGTATAATAAATATTTAATATTATTATAAATTTTGCACTAACTAACGACTAGATAACATTTAAAATTTATTTCAAGGCCCAAAACGCAATTATTTATTAGTTTTCGATGATTAAAAATTCATGCTGTAGCTACCGTGGCAACTTGTTTATTTCTTAATTTATTAATAAACTAATTAACTAACTAACAAATAATTGACCTAGCAATGACTAGCTAACGACTAGTACTAGCGAACATTTTGCACAAAAAAATTTAGACTAGCAAATTATTGCACCGCTAAAGGAAATAGGTACCAATAATTGGCTTCAATAGAGCATGAAGTAAAAATAGGTAACAATTTTTATTTTGCTGATATCAGGTTTATTTTTTGGCCGATTTTCGCAATTTAAACTGCATATTAATTAGATTTTAAAGTAGAATATTATTTCAAGCAAAAATTAACATTTTTACAAAAATTTGCAAAAATGAAAAAAAAATTCCGAAGAAATTAGAAATAAAGAAATTGGAAATAATTATTTCGCTTTAGCTCTAAAACTAGAACTTCGCTGCCTTAATCAATTATATATTTGTAATATACAAATCAAAACCTATCCATTAAAAAAAAAATGAAGCCAATCGATTAATTTGTTGCTGATATTATAGAGGTCTCGTTTTTCAAAGGTCACAGAAAATTTGCAAATTGATATTTTCAAATTTTAAAACAGCAACGTATATAAATAAAGAGTCATATTATCAGGAGTAAAAATTTGGCCAGAAAAAAATGATTTTTTCGACACTTTTTTGAGGTCTAAAGCAGCGGAATGAAAAAAAAAATTTTTTAATTCTTGTTTTTTGACTTATATTTGCAATAAAACAGAAACTAATAAAGTTGAACTATATTCCTTTAATAAAATTGTAAAAATATATTCAAATATTCAAAAAAAAATTTGTTTCATTAAAATATCTCTATTTTTACCCAAAATATTAAGAAAAAACGAGAGGTTCACATCTTTTTCAAACCGATAGTACATATGTTACACCCCATTTGTGAAATTGACCAATTCACGAACTGGTCAAGTGAATTGACCAATTCGTGAACTGGTCAATGCTATGAAAATTAAACTGACCAGTTCGTGAAATGGTCAAATTATTTGACCAGTTCGTGAATTGGTCAAAAAAAATAAAATTTATTTCAATTTATTTCAATTGGTCAACGTCAAATTTTCATATAGAGAAGAAATTTTAAATGTTTATGATCATTATAACGTCAACGGTTTAAGAAAATTGCAAGCTGCAAAAGTAGGAAAATATTAAAATAAATTTTAGGAAAAAAAATTATTTATATATTTATCTTACTACTATATATATTTGAAAATTTATAATAAAGAAAATAAAGAAAATAATAAAGAAAAGTCCGCGGGTGACATAGGCCATAGTTTTGTGTCTCAGCTATTGTACTTTTGGAGATATTCAATTTTTATTGTTTTTGAACTTGATAACGTTTTTAAAAATTTATAACAAAAATTGAAATATACTGAGACTATCGAAAAATTTTACTGTCACACTTTGTAGTATTTGATTTGGCACCAAGTTTTGCGTACTCTATTAAATTTTTAATATTATTTCAAAATGGAGGTATTTAAAAAATTTTTTTAAATATTTTTGAAGCTGGTTAAAATATTATGCGCTATGGTAAACAGCGCGTGTGAGTATGACAGCTGAATTTCTTTTCAGAGATAGCCAAGACCAAAACATACTCACTTTCGGTTATTTTGGCCGCGGGTTCAGGAAAAAGTTACAGGTCAAAAAGTTGGCCGATTTTTCGGAAAAAAAAGTTAAAGTATGGCAGCCCGGAATAGCCTAGATTTTTAGATTAGGCCAAAACATACTCAGTTTATTTATGAGATTTTTCGGTATTTGGGTTCTTGACGAGTATATCCGGCCATCAAAGTTCCGCCGTTTACCCGCGCTACTTTAAATTAGTTTGAAATAAAAAAATTTGCAAGCGATCCATTTTACAGTCAGAATCTCTTAATTATAGCGTTAATAATAGATAGCGTTATTATATTTGCGGGTGACATAGGCCATAGTTTTGCGACTCAGCTATCGTACTTTTGGAGATATTCAATTTTTACTATTTTTGGGAAAAATAAAATTTTTTGAAAAATTTGATTAAAAAGTGAAATTTCTGAAAAATGTGATAAAATTAAAAAAAAATGATTTTGTTATTTATTATAATAATTATTAATTATATTGGTTTAGAAATAAATAAAGTTTGTTGATTTCAGTTAAAAAAAAAAAAATAGTTCCTAATAATTTTTTACAAGTATTCAAAATAAAGAATAAAATTTCGTTGACCCATTTGTGAAACAAACTTTATTTATTTTTTTTGACCATTTCACGAATTGGTCAAAAAAAATTAACCATTTCACGAACTGGTCAACAGATCTCTTAAATTTGACCAGTTCACGAATTGGTCATTTTACTTGACCAATTCACGAAATGGTCAATTTCACAAATGGGGTGTAACACATACATACATACGTACGCACACACATACAAACAGACTTTTTTTAAAAACCGGATTTTTAGCTTCCTGAGGTCTCAAAACGTGCTTATATGCCAAAAAATCAGGAAAAAAATTTTGACCGATCACAATGGTTCCTCTATGAGAAACCAAAATTTGGTGTTTTTTGTATTTTTTTGTGAAAAAAATTTAAAAAAAATTAACTATCAGATTCGAAATATCGAGTAAAAATCGTACTTTCAAATATAAGTACTTTCATGGAAATAAATGAGGTATGACATCGAAATTAAAAAAAAAAAGTAGTTTGAGATTTTTTGATGAAAAAATTTTTGAAAAAAAATTAGGTCTTTATTTGCTTTAATTATTTTAAATAATTTGAAACAATAAAAAATTAAGTTCAGCTCCAATTCTGGTCAATAAAATATTATTTTTACTTTTTTAATTCCATAATAGTTGTGAAATTTCAACGGGTACATACACACACAAACACTTACTTTTTTCATCGGTTACATACACACATAAACCCTTACTTTTTTTAAAAACTGGTTTTTAGCTTCCTGAGGTCCCAAAACGTGCTTATATGCCAAAAAATCAAAAATCAAAATTTGACCCATCACAAAAGTTCCTTATTGAGAAATCAAAAATAATTTTGAGAAATTAATATTTAAAAGCTTCTTTTAGTTTTTCCAATTTTCCAACTTTTCTTGAAGTTTTTCCTAAAAACTGATGACAGATTCGGTTTCAGCGGGAAATTTTACATGCTCTCTATATACTTGAAAATTATTTTTTAACTGTATGAGAAGTGGTGATAAATTAAAATCGAAAATTTTGTTCAGACTTTTATAGCAAATTTGAACAAAAAAAAATCGAAAGGCAGCAGTCATTTCGAAACCAGTAAACTTAGAATCTTAAAAATTGGCATGGTATCATATTTTTACATTTATAAACCTAGTTCAATCGGTTATTTTAAGATCCTAGGCTTCTAGGTACCTTTTATGTTGTATAAACTAAAATTTACGCATATTTGCTATTAATTATTCTGTAATAATCTATAATGCACTCATTTGAATAATAATTTGCATCGAATGAACAATTCCACGTTTTATATCCAGGTGGTTTTGAGGTGGACTTCCAAAAAAAAATTTTTCTAAAAACTTAAAATTGAAAAAAAAATGTAAGACACTAAACATTTAGGCAAAACTTCTATTGAAAATAAATAGTTTCATATTCATAGAAATTTGAAAAAGCGAGTGTTAAATGAGAGATCGGGCCTCAAAGAAAAAAGCCTTATAGCTTTTTTATAATTCAGTGCGATTTTTTTAAATAAGAAAGTCAATTTATTTCTTGCAAACAAATTGTAAGGTGATCGAGTTATTTGTAAGCTATAGACTGGGGTTCAAATATATTGCCAAAGAATATATATGCCTTTAAAAAAAAATAGCCTAACCTAACCCTTGGGGTGTCTTATAACTAGGATTGGTTACTGATCCTAAGAAATGCATTTTTAAAAGAGTAGCCTAACCATAGAGATGTTTCACAATATCTTTATGAGCCTAACCTAAGCCCTGAGAGTACCTTATAGCGAGAGTCGTATATAATATATAATACAAACTCGAACTCTTATATGAAACCGCTTTCATGGACTTTAACTAACAAGGATTGGTTAAAGTTAACTTTAACGAACATGATGCCGCTAATGTTATATTTTTATTCATTTTCATCGTCTTCATGGACTTTAACGAAAACGCTTCGCTAAAGTTAACTTTAACTGGTTAATGTTAACTTTATCGGGAGAGCGGACTCTAACGGTAACATATATACATATACTACATAATTATATTATTTTCTATTACAGAGGGTATCTAGGATATTTTAACAACATGATAAAATGATAGTTTGGTGTAGAAGTAAAATACTTTTTTAGACTAAAATTTATTTAAACTTCAATTAATGAATTTCAAGATTTCAAGAATACAAGATTGTACTGCCTTAGATACCGAATTTAGTTAGTATTTTAAAATTTGGTGCTCACTCAAAATATTTTACTTTAAAATATATAATATCATTTTACTTTAAAAAAAGCGCGCGGCGCTCTTGCTCGCATCTGCGAGAGAATGGCTGCTGCGAAACTCAGCCACTTCGTGGCGCTAAAGTGGTCGGGTTTTTTCACCACTCCGTTACCAACGCATTCAAACATATAAACGTTTTACGAATACATGTATGCGTGAATTACACCGATTCACACATGTATACTGAAATAGCCAAAACAAACAATCTGTACATGAGGTTAGGTTAATACAAATCGTGCCGTGTATGAATCGAGGAGTCTGTTTTTCAAAATAATATTCTTTATTTATGAATTTATTTTAAAATAATAGTTTATAATTATAAAATCAAGTACATAAACAGAGCATTTAACAGTGTTTATATAATTATAATGATAAAATATTGCTGAAGTAAGAAAATTCGCATATAATTAATATATTAAATTTAAAAGTAGAAAACACGTGTCCATAAATTCATAACAACAAATATTATTGCAGCAAAATCAGTCAAGGCTGTTCAAGGTCAATGTATGCAGGTAATAAAGTATAAAATTTAATTTGTTTTCAAATTTTTTAAATTATTTATCCTTTAATAAGTAAATTTTGTTTTTAAATTGAATAACACTCGGTAAAGTGAAATTACCATGAATATTGTATATGATTTTTTAGGAGCTGGGTGAAATCTTTGTGAATGAATTTAAAGCAGATTTAAGATAAATAAACCATGATTAATGTGTCCAAGTGGAATTATCCCTATCTGCTATATAGAATAAGCGTCTAAAAACGATTTCAAAGATATTGGTTCTAAATTTATTATATATAGTAATAGGGTGAAATTTTAGGCAGCGTTTTTACTATTTTTAGGGTTAAATATATTTTTGCAAAATCTATATGGTGTCGAATCTGAGGAAAGGGACTATTTCAGGGGTGGCAGGGAACATGTTCTTACTAGATTTGTATAGGGTCACTGAAGTTAAAACATCGTTAAAACAATTGATCTGTTGTAATGATATTTATATACATAAGAAATCCGATAGGGGCGATTTCAGGGAGCGTATTTTTACTAGATTCTATGACTCAAAATATATTAAAATTCTACTTGAGTAAGATCCATAATATACACTCAGGGCAAAATCTCGATAAATTTTTTGTGATAATTACTAAAGGATTGATTTCATGGAGCGCATTCTTTTTAGGTTCTAGGGACACTAGAGTTGAAAAAATTGAACTTTGGTAATAATCACTAAAAATTCAGTTTCTTGGATCCTGCTAGATTAACAGATTTTTAATAGATTTTAATTGATAATTAAGTGTATTAAGCTTACTGGAATAAGCTTACTGGATTAAGCTTACTTCAGTAAGCTTAACCAAAATTAAGCTTAATCTTTTTGCGTGAGCCTAGAATCTATTAAAAATACATTCCATGAAATCGCCCCTGATATAATGAGCGATTTAATGGAGCATATTTTTACTGGATTCTAGGGACACTAGAGGTGATATACTTAATTATAACTTAAAATTTATTAAAATTCTGCTTGATCAAAATCTATGAAATTGCCTCCAATTAGTATTTCAATAGAATTTTAGGAGCGAATTTAATGGGGGATATTTTTGCTAGATTTCTAGGGACACTAAAGTTTAAACAATAGAACTGTTGTAATTATTACCAGAAATCTAGCAAAATCATGCTATAGGAAATCGCTAAGCACAGGATTTCGCTAAATTTCTGATATTAAATACAATAGTACTATTTTTATAAATTTAGTGTCCATAAAAATCTAATAAAAATAATGAAATGAAATTATTTCTAATAGGAACCCGTTAATAACTATACCCAGAAATCAAGTTAAATCACCCTTTTTAAGGTTTCCCTGAATTTCTGGTAAGATTACTAAAGCTTAATTTTTTTAAGATTTTCTTGTTTTAATACTAGTGTCCCAAGAAATGTAGTAAAAATCTTAAATCTCTATGAAATCACCACAGTAGATCTGTGTCTCGTCTGTGTCTGTATATCTTAGAGCTTGAAAAATTTCCTATTAGTTTTTGTTTTTTTGTGATAACTAAAGTATAAAAGGTTGGTCTGCAAGTTGGTCTAGTTACGAATACTAATCGAACCATTTTAAAGTAAAGTTTTTGAACACTTATATGAGTGTTTTTTTCAACATTTATTGAGTTCAAATGCATAAAATTTTTAATGGTAGTAGTGCCAAAATTTTGATTTTAAATATTAATAAATATTAATTAACTTAAATAACACTTAATTGAAGCTATCAAATTTTCTCAAAAAACTCAAGTTGTATTAAGTAAAGAATTGCAAGCACTTTGAGAAAACGACATGTACAATTTACACAACTTTTAAAAATTATAAAAAATTAATTAAAATAAATTAAATAAACTATTTTTATATAGATAGAATTGTTTTAATAAGAAGTAAAAAGTTGAAATTTGACAGCATTTTTGGCCTCAAAATGGAATCTAAAGTTCAAAAAAATTCTGCGATCAGGTTCATTGTAGGTTATAACTTGTAGAATTCGATAATAAATCCGAACAATAAAAAAAAAAATTGAAATAGTAGTAATAGTTTTTTGTTATCGTGTGGCCCGCTTTCAAGAAGTTCGTTTTGAAAGCTTATAAAATAAAATACATTTTAAAAAATCTGAAAATGAATAAAAAGTTTATAAAAACAATATAGTGTGTGGGTGCAGGGCCTTTAAATTAATAGAATTTCTATTTTATTAACTCAAAGAAGCCATTTTATTAGCCTAATTAATTTTATAACACATAATTTCGATTCAATTTTTTGGAAGATTTTCTAGTAAATGGTCTTATTGATTTCAAAAACTCAAAATATATGCATATATGACGCATTTTTTTTTTTTTACTACTTAACTTGGACAAAAAACTGAAAAAAAAAATTTGAAGGGACATCGATATGACCCGTGTTTTTGGGTAGTTTGAACCTTCAGAAAACCGAAAAAAATCGTGAACAAGAAATCCGTGATAGGTGCCAAAAAGATTTTTTCACTTTTATGTCAGAAACCGTGTTTTTTGTATCTGAGCTACTCCAAATTTTTAAAATAACTTTTTAGGTAAATAAAATTTTAAAAAATAGATAAGAAAATCTGATTGCCAGGGAAAAACCACTCCTGAAGAAAAAAAAACTTATCTTTTTACGATGAAATTTAGCCAAGTTATCGTCAATTTAAGATTTTGCTCAAATTCGTCTTAAAAAAGATTGAAATTTTATTGAAAAAAGCCTGTTTCTGAACTTGAAACATGCATTATTCGCTTGATTTTCATCGTAAAATAATATTTTTTTTTTTAAATCGATTAATTTTTCCCTGGCAATTCATTTCTTTAAGAAAGAAATCATTTTTATTGACCAAATTTCAATTTTTAGGTCAAAAACTGTCTTAAGTAAATCTTGCTACTTACAGTTTTCAAAGGCTTTTGACCTAAAAATTGAAATTTGGTCAATAAAAATGATTTTTTTTTCTTAAAGAACTGAATTGCCAGGAAAAAATTAATCGATTTAAAAAAAAAAAATTATTTTTTACGATGAAAATCAAGCGAGTAATGCATGTTTAAAGTTCAGAAACAGGCTTTTTTCAATAAAATTTCAATCTTTTTTAAGACGAATTTGAGCAAAATCTTAAATTGACGATAACTTTGCTAAATTTCATCGTAAAAAGATAAGTTTTTTTTTCTTCTGGAGTGGTTTTTCCCTGGCAATCAGATTTTTTTATCTATTTTTTAAAATTTTATTTACCTAAAAAGTTATTTTGAAAATTTGGGGTAGCTCAGATACGAAAAACACATAATATAGACACAGTTTTCGACAAAAAAGTGAAAAAATCTTTTTGGCACCTATCACCGATTTCTTATTCACAATATTTTTCGGTTTTCTGAAGGTTCAAACTTCACGAAAACACGGGTCATATTGATGTCCCTTCAAATTTTTTTTTTCAGTTTTTTGTCCAAGTTAAGTAGTAAAAAAAAAAAATAATGCGTCATATACTTAATTTATCGAAGAGCGAAGCTCAGATTATTAAACAAGAGTTACAATATTTTATTCTGCAAAATTCTAAATTGATAGATAACGGCCATTTTTTTTCTTAAATGATCTAATTTGCGAAAGAACCTTGGAAAGGACGTAAAAATGTAAAATAATAATATTGTTATAATAACGATGCCACAAGTTTAAAATAAATCTTCAAATTTTAGAACTCAATGTAACTTAAATTTTTTTATCTTTGCAATTGCGTCTTTGGTTTCTTGCATAATACAATTAAAAAACATATTGACGTGATTGCTCTTAAAACCAGAATAATTTTAATTCTGAATAATTTTTTCGATAAATTGAGCTAACAATGGTTTGGATATTTCGCCTCTGGCTAAATGTTAAACAATTGGCAAAAAAAATTATCCAAACGCCGCAAGCGGTTTATTAAAGAACTAATTTTTTCCTATATCTAATACACCGCTTGACTGCGCCATTACACCGCTTGTCGTCGCCATTTTTGTACATCAGCGCCGATTTTGTCATTTTACGGTGGTAGTTTTTTTTGCCAATTGTTTCAAAAACTAAAGTTATCCAAAATGCGCAATAATGTGGAAAAGGGAACTTAAAAAATTTTGATTGAATATTAATTAAATAATATAAGTTAAATAAATTATTTTTTTTATGCCAAAAAGCTTTGTGTTAGCAATAATTTATCAATTTTTATTAATTATTTATATTTGTATTATGTTACAGGAATCAGCTTCAAACTTCCAAAAGGTTCAATAAAGTTTTTCAGGCGGAATCTTGTCCTGCTAATAAGATTATAAAATAAACAGTTGAAAAAATAAAAGTAGAAAATATAGAGAATATTCAATAGAAATAAAATAATTTGTAAATTTGTTAAAAAAATTTCTAAAGTAGCTCAAAAAATAATATTTCTATTAAAATAATAAAAATTTTAAAATGACTTTAAAATCATCAGATCAGAGTTATAAAAAAGTTTTAACTAAGAAAGATGTGGTTAAGACTAATAGCAATGGTACCGAATCAAAATTGTCCAGTTTTAAATGCAACAATTGCGATGATGTTTTTTCTGATCAAGATGATCTTTACGAGCATTATCAAAAGAGTTTTAAATTTGATGAATTCCATTGTGTTTATTGCTCCTTTACTGATGAAAGTTCATCTGCTGATAAAATTTTGAAGCATTTCGTTAATAATCATAAAACGTCAATATTCTATTGCTTATCGTATGTGCATTATTGTCAGCGAAAATCGAGAATCGAAACTAAAAATGTTAATAAATTTTATTGCGCAAACTGTCCTGAATATTATACCAAGAAAGACGAGTTAGAGAGACATCAGAGAACTGAATGTGGAATTAGATATGTTTGTTTAATTTGTCAGGTAACGAATCCTAAATTGTCGGAAGTCAAAAAGCACATTTCTATGATGCACAGTAAACATGAAAAAATTGATGATAAAAAGACAAAAAATGTGATTAAAGAATGTAAGATTAACGATAAAAAAGAAAAACCTAAAGACAAAGAAATTAAAATCGTCATTAAAAAGATAACGATTGATGATTGTAATAAAATATTAGGCGAGAAAAAAGCAAAAGAAGCAATTAAGAAGCTTAAGCTTAAAATAAATAAAACTGTTGATAAAAAATCAAAAAAATCAAATGGAAAAAAATTATTACCTTATCAATGCAAAAATTGCGATGAAAATTTTTCTAACGAAGATGATCTTTACGAGCATTGTCAAAAAAATTTTAAATTATATCAGTATCATTGTACTTATTGTACTTTTGCCGAGGAAAGTCCATCGATCGAAAAGTTTATCAAACATTTTGAAAAAAATCATAAAAGCTCAAAATTTTATTGCTTAGCTTACGCAAGTCACTGCTATCAAAAATCAGGAATTGTGCCCAAAAATGATAGTAAATTTTATTGCGCGAATTGTCCTGAATATTTTCCGATTAAGCAACAATTAGAAAGTCATTTGAGAACTGCTTGTGGTGTTAAATACGTTTGTTTAGCTTGCAATACAGCAGCTGGTAAGTTATCAGAAGTTAATAAACATATTTCTATGATGCACAATTCTGGTTAAAAATTTGATTTCAAAGAAAAAAAATAAAAAATCTGCTTATTAGTAACAATCGTATAGTTAAAAAATATACTTGAGAAACTGACAATAAAAAAAACTAATTGATTTAAAAAATGTAGACATACGTATAAACTTCGTTTAGTAAAAGCTTCTAATTGTTCAGGATTATTAGGACTTAAACTTAGGACTGTGCGTTTCTTTTAGAGGTGCAAATTACCACAAAATTTAATGAAAATAACTTTGATAAACATTATAAAAAAGAAAACCCTTATTTTGGTATTGACCCAAAATAGAATATTCAAACTATGTAATATAATCAACTCTTTGGTATAATTATACAAAATACTTAAAAACTTGTTTAAGAAAAAAAATTTGAAAAATTAGAAGCGTATGAATTAATATTTTTTACTGATACTGACAATAAATAAATAGAAAAAATGACTAATTTAAAACCAGCCTAAAAATGAAGTTATAAGCAGATAACAGATTTAGTATTTAAGATTAAAAACATTTCTACAAGTGCTTATCGAATTATGTACAACTTTTTATATTGTTAAAAATATGTATCAAAATGATTATATGTGAGAAAATACTTATTTTTTTTACTGAATAAATAAAAATTAAAAAAACTAATAGTTTAATTCTTAAAAAAAATCCTATTGTACTGTCATTCAACATAATTAAAGGTCAAACATTTTTTTTTTAAACTGTAAAAAATCTGACTGTAGCAAACTACTGGAATTTTATACTTTGATATTTTATATACCCGAGTATTAATTATCAAATGAAGCATTTTTTATCTTAAAATGAAAATAATAATACTTAATGCAATATTCTATACCGTAAACTAATCACAAAATGAATATATTTGAGCATATATTTTAAAAATGCTACTTAATTTGAGCCTGGAATCGTAATTATTTTTTGAGGGCACATCGGAACGACCCTTGTTTTCGTGAAGTTTGAACCCTCAGGAAGTCAAAAAAAAGTTGTAAACAAGGATTCGGTGATAAGTGCCGAAAAGATTTTTTCACTTTTATGCGCTTTTATGTCGAAAACTGTTTCTATATTATGTGTTTTTCGTATCTGAGCTACCCCAAATTTTCAAAATAACTTTTTAGGTATATAAAATTTTTAAAAATAGATAAAAAAATCTGATTGCCAGGGAAAAACCACTCCAGAAGAAAAAAAAACCTGCCAACTAGCTGGCACTAAGGTTCCTCAAACAATGAGCTAAATACTTCAATATGCCACAGATATCAACGATTACAACCATGCAATCATCCACTAATTTCTATTAACTTTTAAAAGTTAAAAGAAAATTTATGTATTGAATTTAACTAAATCTATTTTTTTCAAATAAAATCTAACGTAATTCATTGGAGGGTAATTCCATGGATAAATAGCACAACATGGAACGCGAGGTCTCAGAATTAAAAACTTTTATTTTTATTCGAAAAAACTACTTAAAATTAGATGATTCCCCGAATTTGAAGGTTTTCTATAAATTCTGAAGGGTGCTATGCTGTTATAAAGTTTTTTGGTAAAATTGCTCTCCTCAGCCACCATTTTTGAAAGTTCCGTAAAAAACCTCCGGAAAACGTTAAAAAATAAAAAAAAAAAAGGTTTTCGATGTAAAATTTGATGAGGAATTCGAATTTTCCCCATTCTGTGCCCATTCGCAAGAAAATTTAAATTTCTGCCCCAAATTTTACTTTAAGTGAAAATAGCCGAAAGGCTTCCCACTGAAAAAAAAATTTTTTCTTCTGAAATTTTTCCAAAAGTTCATATATATCATAGAAAAAATTTTCCTGAGGGTAATTTTTGATGTAAGAGAGTAATGCTGATTTTAGTGAATTTTTCAATTTTCTCAATTTCTACTTGTTAGTTATTTTGCTGATTTTCCGCTTAGTCACGTGACCAAATGAAAATCTGACAAAAAAGTTGAATTCTGCAGGAAATTTTACTAGGGTATAGTAATTTTGGTAGCCTTAGAATGATACATCTCAATTTGACAAAATAATTAAAATTGATTATAAAAATTTAATAAAAATGAATATTTTTAAAATGGAATTTTCTTGATTTTTTTACAGTTTTAGCCTAAAAACCATGAAAAATCTAAAAATAAAAGTACTTCTTTTGGGGAAACAAAAATTAGTTTTACTAATAATGAAATGTAAGTTTTTTTTTAAGTTTAGAGTTTATTTTTCCTCGAAATGTCTATAAATCATTAAAAAAGTACACAAAAATCAATAAAATCACATTTTTAATTTTCACATTTTCTATATTTTTAAAATCAATTTTATTTATTTTGTCAAATTGAGATGTATCATCCTAAGGCTACCAAAATTACTATACCCTAGTAAAATTTCCTGCAGAATTCAATTTTTTTGTCAGATTTTCATTTGGTCACGTGACTAAGCGGGAAATCATCAAAATAACTAACAAGTCGAAATTAGGAAAATTGAAAAATTCACTAAAATCAGCATTACTCTCTTACATCAAAAATTACCCTCAGGAAAATTTTTTCTATGATATATATGAACTTTTGGAAAAATTTCAGAAGAAAAAATTTTTTTTTCAGTGGGAAGCCTTTCGGCTATTTTCACTTAAAGTAAAATTTGGGGCAGAAATTTAAATTTTCTTGCGAATGGGCACAGAATGGGGAAAATCTGACTGAAAATTCGAATTCCTCATCAAATTTTACATCGAAAACCTTTTTTTTTTTTATTTTTTAACGTTTTCCGGAGGTTTTTTACGGAACTTTCAAAAATGGTGGCTAGGGAGAGCAATTTTACCAAAAAACTTTATAACAGCATAGCACCCTTCAGAATTTATAGAAAACCTTCAAATTCGGGGAATCATCTAATTTTAAGTAGTTTTTTCGAATAAAAATAAAAGTTTTTAATTCTGAGACCTCGCGTTCCATTTTGTGCTATTTATCCATGGAATTACCCTGGATAATAATTATTCAATAATTTATGGTGATGGTTGGGTTTATGGTCATAAATTATGGTCATATTATGGTCATCACTTTGACGTTTGACCATAATTAAAAAAAGAAAATTTTTTTTGTTTTTATTGTATAAAAACTCCATTTTTAACCCTCCAATAAGGTCCGCAGTAAGTATAAAGAAGCCATGCCTACTTCCTAAAGTCCGAAGAAAAAATGCAAAAACGAGGTTATAACTAAAAAAGTAAAAAATTTTAATTATAAAAAAATAAATATTTAAAAAAAAATTTTTTTTTTTATTAACATAAATTAACAATAATTAAAAAAATAATTAATTTAAGTCCAGAAAAAATACGAAAATTGAGGCTCATTAGAAAAGAAGTTAAAACTGTGAAATATAAAAGAACCCGGAATATTAGAGGAAAATCTGCACCAGAATGTTATTTAAAAAACCTTTTGAAGACTGTTTATACATAAAAAAAAAGAATAAGGTCCCCGTTGAGATTTATCCCTTACCTGCCATTAATGGGGTAGAAGTGCGAAGGAGGGTGTTTTTTTCTCATTTACAAAAAAATTTATATCTCCGGTTTCGTAGTACCAAAATAGGTCTGGAAAGTCTTTTATTCAAAATCCTTTTATTCAAATTTGCTATGAATAAATTTTTCAAAAACCCTTTTATTCAAAGGTGCTTTGAATAAATTAATCAAAAACCCTTTTATTCGAAAGGCGCTTTGATTAAATTTCTCAAAAATCCTTTTATTCAAATGTGCTATGAATAAATTATTCAAAAACCCTTTTATTCAAAGGTGCTTTGGATAAATTATCACAAACCCTTTTATTCAACGGTGCTTTGAATAAATTATTCAAAAACCATTTATTCAAAGGTGCTTTGAATAAATTACTCAAAAACCCTTTTATTCAAAGGTACTTTGATTAAATTACTCAAAAAATCCTTTTATTCAAAGGTGCTTTGATTAAATTATTCAAAACCCTTTTATTCAAAGGTGCTTTGAATAAAATAATCAAAAACCCTTTTATTCGAAAGGTGCTTGATTAAATTTCTCAAAAATCCTTTTATTTAAAGGTGCTTTGAATAAATTAATCAAAAACCCTTTCATTTGAAAGGTGCTTTGCTTAAATTTCTCAAAAATCCTTTTATTCAAATTTGCTATGAATAAATTTTTCAAAAACCCTTTTATTCAAAGGTGCTTTGAATAAATTAATCAAAAACCCTTTTATTCGAAAGGTGCTTTGATTAAATTTCTCAAAAATCCTTTTATTCAAATGTGCTATGAATAAATTATTCAAAAACCCTTTTATTCAAAGGTGCTTTGGATAAATTATCACAAACCCTTTTATTCAACGGTGCTTTGAATAAATTATTCAAAAACCATTTATTCAAAGGTGCTTTGAATAAATTACTCAAAAACCCTTTTATTCAAAGGTACTTTGATTAAATTACTCAAAAAATCCTTTAATTCAAAAGTGATTTGATTAAATTACTCAAAAACCCTATTATTTAAAGGTGCTTTGGATAAATTATCACAAACCCTTTTATTCAACGGTGCTTTGAATAAATTATTCAAAAACCATTTATTCGAGAGGTGCTTTGAATAAATTACTCAAAAACCCTTTTATTCAAAGGTACTTTGATTAAATTACTCAAAAAATCCTTTAATTCAAAAGTGATTTGATTAAATTACTCAAAAACCCTATTATTCAAAGGTGCTTTGGATAAATTATCACAAACCCTTTTATTCAACGGTGCTTTGAATAAATTATTCAAAAACCATTTATTCAAAGGTGCTTTGAATAAATTATTCAAAAACCGTTTTATTCAAAAATGCTTTGATTAAATTACTCAAAAACCCTTTTATTCAAAGGTTCTTTGAATAAATTATTAAAAAACCATTTGATTTAAAGGTGCTATGAATAAATTACTCAAAAACCCGTTTATTCAAAGGTGCTTTGAACAAATTATTTAAAAATTCTTTTATTCCAAGGTGATTTGATTAAATTACTCAAAAACCCTTTTATTCAAAGGTGCTTTGAATAAATTATTCAAAAACCCTTTTATTCAAAGGTGCATTGAACAAATTATTCAAAAATCCTTTCATTTGAATGGTGCTTTGATTAAATTTCTCAAAAATCCTTTTATTCAAAGGTGCTTTGAATAAATTAATCAAAAACCCTTTCATTCGAAAGGTGCTTTGATTAAATTTCTCAAAAATCGTTTTATTCAAATGTGCTATGAATAATTTATTCAAAAACCCTTTTATTCAAAGGTGCTTTGAATAAATTAATCAAAAACCCTTTTATTCAAAGGTGCTTTGAATAAATTAATAAAAAACCCTTTTATTCGAAAGGTGCTTTGATTAAATTTTTCAAAAATCCTTTTATTCAAATGTGCTATGAATAAATTATTCAAAAACCGTTTTATTCAAAGGTACTTTGATTAAATTACTCAAAAAATCCTTTTATTCAAAGGTGCTTTGATTAAATTATTCAAAACCCTTTTATTCAAAGGTGCTTTGAATAAATTAATCAAAAACCCTTTTATTCGAAAGGTGCTTGATTAAATTTCTCAAAAATCCTTTTATTTAAAGGTGCTTTGAATAAATTAATCAAAAACCCTTTCATTCGAAAGGTGCTTTGCTTAAATTTCTCAAAAATCCTTTTATTCAAATGTGCTATGAATAAATTTTTCAAAAACCCTTTTATTCAAAGGTGCTTTGAATAAATTAATCAAAAACCCTTTTATTCGAAAGGTGCTTTGATTAAATTTCTCAAAAATCCTTTTATTCAAATGTGCTATGAATAAATTATTCAAAAACCCTTTTATTCAAAGGTGCTTTGGATAAATTATTCAAAAACCCTTATATTCAAAGGTGCTTTGAATAAATTATTCAAAAACCCTTTTATTCAAAGGTGCTGTGTACAAATTATTCAAAAATCCTTTTATACAAAGGTGATTTGATTAAATTATTCAATAACCATTTATTCAAAGGTGCTTTGAATAAATTATTCAAAAACCATTTATTCAAAGGTGCTTTGAATAAATTATTCAAAAACCGTTTTATTCAAAAATGCTTTGATTAAATTACTCAAAAACCCTTTTATTCAAAGGTGCTTTGAATAAATTATTAAAAAACCATTTAATTCAAAGGTGCTATGAATAAATTAATCAAAAACCCGTATATTCAAAGGTGCTTTGAACAAATTATTTAAAAATTCTTTTATTCCAAGGTGATTTGATTAAATTACTCAAAAATACTTTTATTCAAAGGTACTTTGTTTAAATTACTCAAAAAATCCTTTTATTCAAAGGTGCTTTGATTAAATTATTCAAAAACCCTTTTATTCACAGGTGCTTTGAATAAATTATTCAAAAACCCTTTTGTTCAAAGGTGCTTTGAATAAATTATTCAAAACCCTTTTATTCAAAAGTGCTTTGAATAAATTAATAAAAAACCCTTTTATTCGAAAGGTGCTTTGATTAAATTTTTCAAAAATCCTTTTATTCAAATGTGCTATGAATAAATTATTCAAAAACCCTTTTATTCAAAGGTACTTTGATTAAATTACTCAAAAAATCCTTTTATTCAACGGTGCTTTGATTAAATTATTCAAAACCCTTTTATTCGAAGGTGCTTTGAATAAATTAATCAAAAACCCTTTTATTCAAAAGGTGCTTTGATTAAATTTCTCAAAAATCCTCTTATTCAAATGTGCTATGAATAAATTATTCAAAAACCCTTTTATTCGAAAGGTGCTTTGATTAAATTTCTCAAAAACCCTTTTATTCACAGGTGCTTTGAATAAATTATTCAAAAACCCTTTTATTCAAAGGTGCTTTGAATAAATTATTCAAAAACCCTTTTATTCGAAAGGTGCTTGATTAAATTTCTCAAAAATCCTTTTATTCAAAGGTGCTTTGAATAAATTAATCAAAAACCCTTTCATTCGAAAGGTGCTTTGATTAAATTTCTCAAAAATCGTTTTATTCAAATGTGCTATGAATAATTTATTCAAAAACCCTTTTATTCAAAGGTGCTTTGAATAAATTAATCAAAAACCCTTTTATTCAAAGGTGCTTTTATTAAATTTCTCAAAAATCCATTTATTCAAATGTGCTATGAATAAATTTTTCAAAAACCCTTTTATTCAAAGGTGCTTTAAATAAATTATTCAAAAACCCTTTTATTCAAAGGTGCTTTGAATAAATTATTCAAAGGTGCTTTGAATAAATTATTCAAAAACCCTTATATTCAAAGGTGCTTTGAATAAATTATTCAAAAACCCTTTTATTCAAAGGTGCTGTGTACAAATTATTCAAAAATCCTTTTATACAAAGGTGCTTTGATTAAATTTCTCAAAAATCCTTTTATTTAAAGGTGCTTTGAATAAATTAATCAAAAACCCTTTCATTCGAAAGGTGCTTTTATTAAATTTCTCAAAAATCCATTTATTCAAATGTGCTATGAATAAATTTTTCAAAAACCCTTTTATTCAAAGGTGCTTTAAATAAATTATTCAAAAACCCTTTTATTCAAAGGTGCTTTGAATAAATTATTCAAAGGTGCTTTGAATAAATTATTCAAAAACCCTTATATTCAAAGGTGCTTTGAATAAATTATTCAAAAACCCTTTTATTCAAAGGTGCTGTGTACAAATTATTCAAAAATCCTTTTATACAAAGGTGATTTGATTAAATTATTCAAAAACCATTTATTCAAAGGTGCTTTGAATAAATTATTCAAAAACCATTTATTCAAAGGTGCTTTGAATAAATTATTCAAAAACCGTTTTATTCAAAAATGCTTTGATTAAATTACTCAAAAACCCTTTTATTCAAAGGTGCTTTGAACAAATTATTTAAAAATTCTTTTATTCCAAGGTGATTTGATTAAATTACTCAAAAACCCTTTTATTCAAAGGTGCTTTGAATAAATTATTCAAAAACCCTTATATTCAAAGGTGCTTTGAACAAATTATTCAAAAATCCTTTTATTCAAAGGTGATTTGATTAAATTATATAAAACCCTTTTATTCAAAGGTGCTTTGAATAAATTATCACCAACCCTTTTATTCAAATGTGGTTTGAATAAATTATTCAAAAACCATTTATTCAAAGGTGCTTTGAATAAATTACTCAAAATTACTTTTATTCAAAGGTACTTTGTTTAAATTACTCAAAAAATCCTTTTATTCAAAGGTGCTTTGATTAAATTATTCAAAAACCCTTTTATTCATAGGTGCTTTGAATAAATTATTCAAAAACCCTTTTGTTCAAAGGTGCTTTGAATAAATTATTCAAAACCCTTTTATTCAAAAGTGCTTTGAATACATTAATAAAAAACCCTTTTATTCGAAAGGTGCTTTGATTAAATTACTCAAAAAATCCTTTTATTCAAAGGTGCTTTGATTAAATTATTCAAAACCCTTTTATTCGAAGGTGCTTTGAATAAATTAATCAAAAACCCTTTTATTCAAAAGGTGCTTTGATTAAATTTCTCAAAAATCCTCTTATTCAAATGTGCTATGAATAAATTATTCAAAAACCCTTTTATTCGAAAGGTGCTTTGATTAAATTTCTCAAAAACCCTTTTATTCACAGGTGCTTTGAATAAATTATTCAAAAACCCTTTTATTCAAAGGTGCTTTGAATAAATTATTCAAAAACACTTTTATTCGAAAGGTGCTTGATTAAATTTCTCAAAAATCCTTTTATTCAAAGGTGCTTTGAATAAATTAATCAAAAACCCTTTCATTCGAAAGGTGCTTTATTAAATTTCTCAAAAATCGTTTTATTCAAATGTGCTATGAATAAATTATTCAAAAACCCTTTTATTCAGAGGTGCTTTGAATAAATTAATCAAAAACCCTTTTATTCGAAAGGTGCTTTGATTAAATTTCTCAAAAATCCTTTTATTCAAATGTGCTATGAATAAATTATTCAAAAACCCTTTTATTCAACGGTGCTTTGAATAAATTATTCAAAAACCATTTATTCAAAGGTGCTTTGAATAAATTACTCAAAAACCCTTTTATTCAAAGGTACTTTGATTAAATTACTCAAAAAATCCTTTAATTCAAAAGTGATTTGATTAAATTACTCAAAAACCCTATTATTCAAAGGTGCATTGGATAAATTATCACAAACCCTTTTATTCAACGGTGCTTTGAATAAATTATTCAAAAACCATTTATTCAAAGGTGCTTTGAATAAATTATTCAAAAACCGTTTTATTCAAAAATGCTTTGATTAAATTACTCAAAAACCCTTTTATTCAAAGGTGCTTTGAATAAATTATTAAAAAACCATTTGATTTAAAGGTGCTTTGAATAAATTACTCAAAAACCCGTTTATTCAAAGGTGCTTTGAATAAATTATTCAAAAACCCTTTTATTCAAAGGTGCTTTGAACAAATTATTCAAAAATCCTTTCATTCGAATGGTGCTTTGATAAAATTTCTCAAAAATCCTTTTATTCAAAGGTGCTTTGAATAAATTAATCAAAAACCCTTTCATTCGAAAGGTGCTTTGATTAAATTACTCAAAAAATCCTTTTATTCAAAGGTGCTTTGAATAAATTAATCAAAAACCCTTTTATTCAAAGGTGCTTTGAATAAATTATTCAAAAACCCTTTTATTCAAAGGTGATTTGATTAAATTATTCAAAAACCCTTTTATTCAAAGGCGCTTTGAATAAATTATCACCAACCCTTTTATTCAAATGTGGTTTGAATAAATTATTCAAAAACCATTTATTCAAAGGTGCTTTGAATAAATTACTCAAAAACCCTTTTATTCAAAGGTACTTTGATTAAATTACTCAAAAAATCCTTTTATTCAAAGGTGCTTTGAATAAATTAATCAAAAACCCTTTTAATCAAAGGTGCTTTGAATAAATTAATCAAAAACCCTTTCATTCGAAAGGTGCTTTGATTAAATTTCTCAAAAATCCTTTTATTCAAATGTGCTATGAATAAATTATTCAAAAACCCTTTTATTCAAAGGTGCTTTAAATAAATTATTTAAAAACCCTTTTATTCAAAGGTGCTTTGAATATATTATTCAAAAACCCTTATATTCAAAGGTGCTTTGAATAAATTATTCAAAAACCCTTTTATTCAAAGGTGCTTTGTACAAATTATTCAAAAATCCTTTTATACAAAGGTGCTTTGAATAAATTATTCAAAAACCCTTTTATTCAAAGGTGCTTTGTACAAATTATTCAAAAATCCTTTTATACAAAGGTGATATGATTAATTTATTCAAAAACCCTTTTATTCAAAGGCGCTTTGAATAAATTATCGCCATACCTTTTATTCAAATGTGGTTTGAATAAATTATTCAAAAACTATTTATTCAAAGGTGCTTTGAATAAATTACTCAAAAACCCTTTTATTCAAAGGTACTTTGATTAAATTACTTAAAAAATCCTTTTATTCAAAGGTGATTTGATTAAATTACTCAAAAACCCTATTATTCAAAGGTGCTTTGGATAAATTATCACAAACCCTTTAATTCAACGGTGCTTTGAATAAATTATTCAAAAACCATTTATTCAAAGGTGCTTTGAATAAATTAATCAAAAACCCTTTCATTCGAAAGGTGCTTTGATTAAATTTCTCAAAAATCCTTTTATTCAAATGTGCTTTGAATAAATTATTCAAAAACCCTTTTATTCAAAGGTGCTTTGAATAAATTATTTAAAAACCCTTTTATTCCAAGGTGCTTTGAATAAATTATTCAAAAACCCTTTTATTCACAGGTGCTTTGAATAAATTATTCAAAAACCCTTTTGTTCAAAGGTGCTTTGAATAAATTATTCAAAACCCTTTTATTCAAAGGTGCTTTGAATAAATTAATCAAAACCCTTTTATTCAAAAGTGCTTTGAATAAATAAATCAAAAACCCTTTTATTCGAAAGGTGCTGTGATTAAATTTCTCAAAAATCCTTTTATTCAAATGTGCTTTGAATAAATTATTCAAAAACCCTTTTATTCCAAGGTGCTTTGAATAAATTATTCAAAAACCCTTTTATTCACAGGTACTATGAATAAATTATTCCAAAACCCTTTTATTTAAAGGTGCTTTGTACAAATTATTCAAAAATCCTTTTATTCAAAGGTGCTTTGAATAAATTACTCAAAAACCCTTTTATTCAAAGGTACTTTGATTAAATTACTCAAAAAATCCTTTTATTCAAAGGTGATTTGAATAAATTAATCAAAAACCCTTTTATTCGAAAGGTGCTTTGATTAAATTTCTCAAAAATCCTTTTATTCAAATGTGCTATGAATGAATTATTCAAAAACCCTTTTATTCAAAGGTACTTTGATTAAATTACTCAAAAAATCCTTTTATTCAAAGGTGCTTTGATTAAATTATTCAAAACCCTTTTATTCAAAGGTGCTTTGAATAAATTAATCAAAAACCCTTTTATTCGAAAGGTGCTTTGATTAAATTTCTCAAAAATCCTCTTATTCAAATGTGCTATGAATAAATTATTCAAAAACCCTTTTATTCAAAGGTGCTTTGAATAAATTATTCAAAAACCCTTTTATTTATAGGTGCTTTGTACAAATTATTCAAAAATCCTTTTAGTCAAAGGTGCTTTGAATAAATTTCTCAAAAATCCTTTTATTCAAAGGTGCTTTGAATAAATTAATCAAAAACCCTTTCATTCGAAAGGTTCTTTGATTAAATTTCTCAAAAATCGTTTTATTCAAATGTGCTATGAATAATTTAATCAAAAACCCTTTTATTCAAAGGTGCTTTGAATAAATTAATCAAAAACCCTTTTATTCAAAGGTGCTTTGAATAAATTAATAAAAAACCCTTTTATTCGAAAGGTGCTTTGATTAAATTTTTCAAAAATCCTTTTATTCAAATGTGCTATGAATAAATTATTCAAAAACCGTTTTATTCAAAGGTACTTTGATTAAATTACTCAAAAAATCCTTTTATTCAAAGGTGCTTTGATTAAATTATTCAAAACCCTTTTATTCAAAGGTGCTTTGAATAAAATAATCAAAAACCCTTTTATTCGAAAGGTGCTTGATTAAATTTCTCAAAAATCCTTTTATTTAAAGGTGCTTTGAATAAATTAATCAAAAACCCTTTCATTCGAAAGGTGCTTTGCTTAAATTTCTCAAAAATCCTTTTATTCAAATTTGCTATGAATAAATTTTTCAAAAACCCTTTTATTCAAAGGTGCTTTGAATAAATTAATCAAAAACCCTTTTATTCGAAAGGTGCTTTGATTAAATTTCTCAAAAATCCTTTTATTCAAATGTGCTATGAATAAATTATTCAAAAACCCTTTTATTCAAAGGTGCTTTGGATAAATTATTCAAAAACCCTTATATTCAAAGGTGCTTTGAATAAATTATTCAAAAACCCTTTTATTCAAAGGTGCTGTGTACAAATTATTCAAAAATCCTTTTATACAAAGGTGATTTGATTAAATTATTCAAAAACCATTTATTCAAAGGTGCTTTGAATAAATTATTCAAAAACCATTTATTCAAAGGTGCTTTGAATAAATTATTCAAAAACCGTTTTATTCAAAAATGCTTTGATTAAATTACTCAAAAACCCTTTTATTCAAAGGTGCTTTGAATAAATTATTAAAAAACCATTTAATTCAAAGGTGCTATGAATAAATTAATCAAAAACCCGTATATTCAAAGGTGCTTTGAACAAATTATTTAAAAATTCTTTTATTCCAAGGTGATTTGATTAAATTACTCAAAAATACTTTTATTCAAAGGTACTTTGTTTAAATTACTCAAAAAATCCTTTTATTCAAAGGTGCTTTGATTAAATTATTCAAAAACCCTTTTATTCACAGGTGCTTTGAATAAATTATTCAAAAACCCTTTTGTTCAAAGGTGCTTTGAATAAATTATTCAAAACCCTTTTATTCAAAAGTGCTTTGAATAAATTAATAAAAAACCCTTTTATTCGAAAGGTGCTTTGATTAAATTTTTCAAAAATCCTTTTATTCAAATGTGCTATGAATAAATTATTCAAAAACCCTTTTATTCAAAGGTACTTTGATTAAATTACTCAAAAAATCCTTTTATTCAAAGGTGCTTTGATTAAATTATTCAAAACCCTTTTATTCGAAGGTGCTTTGAATAAATTAATCAAAAACCCTTTTATTCAAAAGGTGCTTTGATTAAATTTCTCAAAAATCCTCTTATTCAAATGTGCTATGAATAAATTATTCAAAAACCCTTTTATTCGAAAGGTGCTTTGATTAAATTTCTCAAAAACCCTTTTATTCACAGGTGCTTTGAATAAATTATTCAAAAACCCTTTTATTCAAAGGTGCTTTGAATAAATTATTCAAAAACCCTTTTATTCGAAAGGTGCTTGATTAAATTTCTCAAAAATCCTTTTATTCAAAGGTGCTTTGAATAAATTAATCAAAAACCCTTTCATTCGAAAGGTGCTTTGATTAAATTTCTCAAAAATCGTTTTATTCAAATGTGCTATGAATAATTTATTCAAAAACCCTTTTATTCAAAGGTGCTTTGAATAAATTAATCAAAAACCCTTTTATTCAAAGGTGCTTTTATTAAATTTCTCAAAAATCCATTTATTCAAATGTGCTATGAATAAATTTTTCAAAAACCCTTTTATTCAAAGGTGCTTTAAATAAATTATTCAAAAACCCTTTTATTCAAAGGTGCTTTGAATAAATTATTCAAAGGTGCTTTGAATAAATTATTCAAAAACCCTTATATTCAAAGGTGCTTTGAATAAATTATTCAAAAACCCTTTTATTCAAAGGTGCTGTGTACAAATTATTCAAAAATCCTTTTATACAAAGGTGCTTTGATTAAATTTCTCAAAAATCCTTTTATTTAAAGGTGCTTTGAATAAATTAATCAAAAACCCTTTCATTCGAAAGGTGCTTTTATTAAATTTCTCAAAAATCCATTTATTCAAATGTGCTATGAATAAATTTTTCAAAAACCCTTTTATTCAAAGGTGCTTTAAATAAATTATTCAAAAACCCTTTTATTCAAAGGTGCTTTGAATAAATTATTCAAAAACCCTTATATTCAAAGGTGCTTTGAATAAATTATTCAAAAACCCTTTTATTCAAAGGTGCTGTGTACAAATTATTCAAAAATCCTTTTATACAAAGGTGATTTGATTAAATTATTCAAAAACCATTTATTCAAAGGTGCTTTGAATAAATTATTCAAAAACCATTTATTCAAAGGTGCTTTGAATAAATTATTCAAAAACCGTTTTATTCAAAAATGCTTTGATTAAATTACTCAAAAACCCTTTTATTCAAAGGTGCTTTGAACAAATTATTTAAAAATTCTTTTATTCCAAGGTGATTTGATTAAATTACTCAAAAACCCTTTTATTCAAAGGTGCTTTGAATAAATTATTCAAAAACCCTTATATTCAAAGGTGCTTTGAACAAATTATTCAAAAATCCTTTTATTCAAAGGTGATTTGATTAAATTATATAAAACCCTTTTATTCAAAGGCGCTTTGAATAAATTATCACCAACCCTTTTATTCAAATGTGGTTTGAATAAATTATTCAAAAACCATTTATTCAAAGGTGCTTTGAATAAATTACTCAAAATTACTTTTATTCAAAGGTACTTTGTTTAAATTACTCAAAAAATCCTTTTATTCAAAGGTGCTTTGATTAAATTATTCAAAAACCCTTTTATTCATAGGTGCTTTGAATAAATTATTCAAAAACCCTTTTGTTCAAAGGTGCTTTGAATAAATTATTCAAAACCCTTTTATTCAAAAGTGCTTTGAATACATTAATAAAAAACCCTTTTATTCGAAAGGTGCTTTGATTAAATTACTCAAAAAATCCTTTTATTCAAAGGTGCTTTGATTAAATTATTCAAAACCCTTTTATTCGAAGGTGCTTTGAATAAATTAATCAAAAACCCTTTTATTCAAAAGGTGCTTTGATTAAATTTCTCAAAAATCCTCTTATTCAAATGTGCTATGAATAAATTATTCAAAAACCCTTTTATTCGAAAGGTGCTTTGATTAAATTTCTCAAAAACCCTTTTATTCACAGGTGCTTTGAATAAATTATTCAAAAACCCTTTTATTCAAAGGTGCTTTGAATAAATTATTCAAAAACACTTTTATTCGAAAGGTGCTTGATTAAATTTCTCAAAAATCCTTTTATTCAAAGGTGCTTTGAATAAATTAATCAAAAACCCTTTCATTCGAAAGGTGCTTTATTAAATTTCTCAAAAATCGTTTTATTCAAATGTGCTATGAATAAATTATTCAAAAACCCTTTTATTCAGAGGTGCTTTGAATAAATTAATCAAAAACCCTTTTATTCGAAAGGTGCTTTGATTAAATTTCTCAAAAATCCTTTTATTCAAATGTGCTATGAATAAATTATTCAAAAACCCTTTTATTCAACGGTGCTTTGAATAAATTATTCAAAAACCATTTATTCAAAGGTGCTTTGAATAAATTACTCAAAAACCCTTTTATTCAAAGGTACTTTGATTAAATTACTCAAAAAATCCTTTAATTCAAAAGTGATTTGATTAAATTACTCAAAAACCCTATTATTCAAAGGTGCATTGGATAAATTATCACAAACCCTTTTATTCAACGGTGCTTTGAATAAATTATTCAAAAACCATTTATTCAAAGGTGCTTTGAATAAATTATTCAAAAACCGTTTTATTCAAAAATGCTTTGATTAAATTACTCAAAAACCCTATTATTCAAAGGTGCATTGGATAAATTATCACAAACCCTTTTATTCAACGGTGCTTTGAATAAATTATTCAAAAACCATTTATTCAAAGGTGCTTTGAATAAATTATTCAAAAACCGTTTTATTCAAAAATGCTTTGATTAAATTACTCAAAAACCCTTTTATTCAAAGGTGCTTTGAATAAATTATTAAAAAACCATTTGATTTAAAGGTGCTTTGAATAAATTACTCAAAAACCCGTTTATTCAAAGGTGCTTTGAATAAATTATTCAAAAACCCTTTTATTCAAAGGTGCTTTGAACAAATTATTCAAAAATCCTTTCATTCGAATGGTGCTTTGATAAAATTTCTCAAAAATCCTTTTATTCAAAGGTGCTTTGAATAAATTAATCAAAAACCCTTTCATTCGAAAGGTGCTTTGATTAAATTACTCAAAAAATCCTTTTATTCAAAGGTGCTTTGAATAAATTGATCAAAAACCCTTTTATTCAAAGGTGCTTTGAATAAATTAATCAAAAACCCTTTTATTCGAAAGGTGCTTTGATTAAATTTCTCAAAAATCCTTTTATTCAAATGTGCTATGAATAAATTATTCAAAAACCCTTTTATTCAAAGGTGCTTTGGATAAATTATTCAAAAACCCTTATATTCAAAGGTGCTTTGAATAAATTATTCAAAAACCCTTTTATTCAAAGGTGCTGTGTACAAATTATTCAAAAATCCTTTTATACAAAGGTGATTTGATTAAATTATTCAAAAACCATTTATTCAAAGGTGCTTTGAATAAATTATTCAAAAACCATTTATTCAAAGGTGCTTTGAATAAATTATTCAAAAACCGTTTTATTCAAAAATGCTTTGATTAAATTAGTCAAAAACCCTTTAATTCAAAGGTGCTTTGAATAAATTATTAAAAAACCATTTAATTCAAAGGTGCTATGAATAAATTAATCAAAAACCCGTATATTCAAAGGTGCTTTGAACAAATTATTTAAAAATTCTTTTATTCCAAGGTGATTTGATTAAATTACTCAAAAATACTTTTATTCAAAGGTACTTTGTTTAAATTACTCAAAAAATCCTTTTATTCAAAGGTGCTTTGATTAAATTATTCAAAAACCCTTTTATTCACAGGTGCTTTGAATAAATTATTCAAAAACCCTTTTGTTCAAAGGTGCTTTGAATAAATTATTCAAAACCCTTTTATTCAAAAGTGCTTTGAATAAATTAATAAAAAACCCTTTTATTCGAAAGGTGCTTTGATTAAATTTTTCAAAAATCCTTTTATTCAAATGTGCTATGAATAAATTATTCAAAAACCCTTTTATTCAAAGGTACTTTGATTAAATTACTCAAAAAATCCTTTTATTCAAAGGTGCTTTGATTAAATTATTCAAAACCCTTTTATTCGAAGGTGCTTTGAATAAATTAATCAAAAACCCTTTTATTCAAAAGGTGCTTTGATTAAATTTCTCAAAAATCCTCTTATTCAAATGTGCTATGAATAAATTATTCAAAAACCCTTTTATTCGAAAGGTGCTTTGATTAAATTTCTCAAAAACCCTTTTATTCACAGGTGCTTTGAATAAATTATTCAAAAACCCTTTTATTCAAAGGTGCTTTGAATAAATTATTCAAAAACCCTTTTATTCGAAAGGTGCTTGATTAAATTTCTCAAAAATCCTTTTATTCAAAGGTGCTTTGAATAAATTAATCAAAAACCCTTTCATTCGAAAGGTGCTTTGATTAAATTTCTCAAAAATCGTTTTATTCAAATGTGCTATGAATAATTTATTCAAAAACCCTTTTATTCAAAGGTGCTTTGAATAAATTAATCAAAAACCCTTTTATTCAAAGGTGCTTTTATTAAATTTCTCAAAAATCCATTTATTCAAATGTGCTATGAATAAATTTTTCAAAAACCCTTTTATTCAAAGGTGCTTTAAATAAATTATTCAAAAACCCTTTTATTCAAAGGTGCTTTGAATAAATTATTCAAAGGTGCTTTGAATAAATTATTCAAAAACCCTTATATTCAAAGGTGCTTTGAATAAATTATTCAAAAACCCTTTTATTCAAAGGTGCTGTGTACAAATTATTCAAAAATCCTTTTATACAAAGGTGCTTTGATTAAATTTCTCAAAAATCCTTTTATTTAAAGGTGCTTTGAATAAATTAATCAAAAACCCTTTCATTCGAAAGGTGCTTTTATTAAATTTCTCAAAAATCCATTTATTCAAATGTGCTATGAATAAATTTTTCAAAAACCCTTTTATTCAAAGGTGCTTTAAATAAATTATTCAAAAACCCTTTTATTCAAAGGTGCTTTGAATAAATTATTCAAAAACCCTTATATTCAAAGGTGCTTTGAATAAATTATTCAAAAACCCTTTTATTCAAAGGTGCTGTGTACAAATTATTCAAAAATCCTTTTATACAAAGGTGATTTGATTAAATTATTCAAAAACCATTTATTCAAAGGTGCTTTGAATAAATTATTCAAAAACCATTTATTCAAAGGTGCTTTGAATAAATTATTCAAAAACCGTTTTATTCAAAAATGCTTTGATTAAATTACTCAAAAACCCTTTTATTCAAAGGTGCTTTGAACAAATTATTTAAAAATTCTTTTATTCCAAGGTGATTTGATTAAATTACTCAAAAACCCTTTTATTCAAAGGTGCTTTGAATAAATTATTCAAAAACCCTTATATTCAAAGGTGCTTTGAACAAATTATTCAAAAATCCTTTTATTCAAAGGTGATTTGATTAAATTATATAAAACCCTTTTATTCAAAGGCGCTTTGAATAAATTATCACCAACCCTTTTATTCAAATGTGGTTTGAATAAATTATTCAAAAACCATTTATTCAAAGGTGCTTTGAATAAATTACTCAAAATTACTTTTATTCAAAGGTACTTTGTTTAAATTACTCAAAAAATCCTTTTATTCAAAGGTGCTTTGATTAAATTATTCAAAAACCCTTTTATTCATAGGTGCTTTGAATAAATTATTCAAAAACCCTTTTGTTCAAAGGTGCTTTGAATAAATTATTCAAAACCCTTTTATTCAAAAGTGCTTTGAATACATTAATAAAAAACCCTTTTATTCGAAAGGTGCTTTGATTAAATTACTCAAAAAATCCTTTTATTCAAAGGTGCTTTGATTAAATTATTCAAAACCCTTTTATTCGAAGGTGCTTTGAATAAATTAATCAAAAACCCTTTTATTCAAAAGGTGCTTTGATTAAATTTCTCAAAAATCCTCTTATTCAAATGTGCTATGAATAAATTATTCAAAAACCCTTTTATTCGAAAGGTGCTTTGATTAAATTTCTCAAAAACCCTTTTATTCACAGGTGCTTTGAATAAATTATTCAAAAACCCTTTTATTCAAAGGTGCTTTGAATAAATTATTCAAAAACACTTTTATTCGAAAGGTGCTTGATTAAATTTCTCAAAAATCCTTTTATTCAAAGGTGCTTTGAATAAATTAATCAAAAACCCTTTCATTCGAAAGGTGCTTTATTAAATTTCTCAAAAATCGGTTATTCAAATGTGCTATGAATAAATTATTCAAAAACCCTTTTATTCAGAGGTGCTTTGAATAAATTAATCAAAAACCCTTTTATTCGAAAGGTGCTTTGATTAAATTTCTCAAAAATCCTTTTATTCAAATGTGCTATGAATAAATTATTCAAAAACCCTTTTATTCAACGGTGCTTTGAATAAATTATTCAAAAACCATTTATTCAAAGGTGCTTTGAATAAATTACTCAAAAACCCTTTTATTCAAAGGTACTTTGATTAAATTACTCAAAAAATCCTTTAATTCAAAAGTGATTTGATTAAATTACTCAAAAACCCTATTATTCAAAGGTGCATTGGATAAATTATCACAAACCCTTTTATTCAACGGTGCTTTGAATAAATTATTCAAAAACCATTTATTCAAAGGTGCTTTGAATAAATTATTCAAAAACCGTTTTATTCAAAAATGCTTTGATTAAATTACTCAAAAACCCTATTATTCAAAGGTGCATTGGATAAATTATCACAAACCCTTTTATTCAACGGTGCTTTGAATAAATTATTCAAAAACCATTTATTCAAAGGTGCTTTGAATAAATTATTCAAAAACCGTTTTATTCAAAAATGCTTTGATTAAATTACTCAAAAACCCTTTTATTCAAAGGTGCTTTGAATAAATTATTAAAAAACCATTTGATTTAAAGGTGCTTTGAATAAATTACTCAAAAACCCGTTTATTCAAAGGTGCTTTGAATAAATTATTCAAAAACCCTTTTATTCAAAGGTGCTTTGAACAAATTATTCAAAAATCCTTTCATTCGAATGGTGCTTTGATAAAATTTCTCAAAAATCCTTTTATTCAAAGGTGCTTTGAATAAATTAATCAAAAACCCTTTCATCCGAAAGGTGCTTTGATTAAATTACTCAAAAAATCCTTTTATTCAAAGGTGCTTTGAATAAATTGATCAAAAACCCTTTTATTCAAAGGTGCTTTGAATAAATTATTCAAAAACCCTTTTATTCAAAGGTGATTTGATTAAATTATTCAAAAACCCTTTTATTCAAAGGCGCTTTGAATAAATTATCACCAACCCTTTTATTCAAATGTGGTTTGAATAAATTATTCAAAAACCATTTATTCAAAGGTGCTTTGAATAAATTACTCAAAAACCCTTTTATTCAAAGGTACATTGATTAAATTACTCAAAAAATCCTTTTATTCAATGGTGCTTTGAATAAATTAATCAAAAACCCTTTTAATCAAAGGTGCTTTGAATAAATTAATCAAAAACCCTTTCATTCGAAAGGTGCTTTGATTAAATTTCTCAAAAATCCTTTTATTCAAATGTGCTATGAATAAATTATTCAAAAACCCTTTTATTCAAAGGTGCTTTGAATAAATTATTTAAAAACCCTTTTATTCAAAGGTGCTTTGAATATATTATTCAAAAACCCTTATATTCAAAGGTGCTTTGAATAAATTATTCAAAAACCCTTTTATTCAAAGGTGCTTTGTACAAATTATTCAAAAATCCTTTTATACAAAGGTGCTTTGAATAAATTATTCAAAAACCCTTTTATTCAAAGGTGCTTTGTACAAATTATTCAAAAATCCTTTTATACAAAGGTGATATGATTAATTTATTCAAAAACCCTTTTATTCAAAGGCGCTTTGAATAAATTATCACCATACCTTTTATTCAAATGTGGTTTGAATAAATTATTCAAAAACTATTTATTCAAAGTTGCTTTGAATAAATTACTCAAAAACCCTTTTATTCAAAGGTACTTTGATTAAATTACTTAAAAAATCCTTTTATTCAAAGGTGATTTGATTAAATTACTCAAAAACCCTATTATTCAAAGGTGCTTTGGATAAATTATCACAAACCCTTTAATTCAACGGTGCTTTGAATAAATTATTCAAAAACCATTTATTCAAAGGTGCTTTGAATAAATTAATCAAAAACCCTTTCATTCGAAAGGTGCTTTGATTAAATTTCTCAAAAATCCTTTTATTCAAATGTGCTTTGAATAAATTATTCAAAAACCCTTTTATTCAAAGGTGCTTTGAATAAATTATTTAAAAACCCTTTTATTCCAAGGTGCTTTGAATAAATTATTCAAAAACCCTTTTATTCACAGGTGCTTTGAATAAATTATTCAAAAACCCTTTTGTTCAAAGGTGCTTTGAATAAATTATTCAAAACCCTTTTATTCAAAGGTGCTTTGAATAAATTAATCAAAACCCTTTTATTCAAAAGTGCTTTGAATAAATAAATCAAAAACCCTTTTATTCGAAAGGTGCTGTGATTAAATTTCTCAAAAATCCTTTTATTCAAATGTGCTTTGAATAAATTATTCAAAAACCCTTTTATTCCAAGGTGCTTTGAATAAATTATTCAAAAACCCTTTTATTCACAGGTACTTTGAATAAATTATTCCAAAACCCTTTTATTTAAAGGTGCTTTGTACAAATTATTCAAAAATCCTTTTATTCAAAGGTGCTTTGAATAAATTACTCAAAAACCCTTTTATTCAAAGGTACTTTGATTAAATTACTCAAAAAATCCTTTTATTCAAAGGTGATTTGAATAAATTAATCAAAAACCCTTTTATTCGAAAGGTGCTTTGATTAAATTTCTCAAAAATCCTTTTATTCAAATGTGCTATGAATAAATTATTCAAAAACCCTTTTATTCAAAGGTACTTTGATTAAATTACTCAAAAAATCCTTTTATTCAAAGGTGCTTTGATTAAATTATTCAAAACCCTTTTATTCAAAGGTGCTTTGAATAAATTAATCAAAAACCCTTTTATTCGAAAGGTGCTTTGATTAAATTTCTCAAAAATCCTCTTATTCAAATGTGCTATGAATAAATTATTCAAAAACCCTTTTATTCAAAGGTGCTTTGAATAAATTATTCAAAAACCCTTTTATTTATAGGTGCTTTGTACAAATTATTCAAAAATCCTTTTATTCAAAGGTGCTTTGAATAAATTTCTCAAAAACCCTTTTATTCAAAGGTGCTTTGAATAAATTAATCAAAAACCCTTTTATTCGAAAGGTGCTTTGATTAAATTTCTCAAAAATCCTCTTATTCAAATGTGCTATGAATAAATTATTCAAAAACCCTTTTATTCAAAAATCCTTTTATTCAAATGTGCTATGAATAAATTATTCAAAAACCCTTTTATTCAAAGGTGCTTTGAATAAATTATTCAAAAACCCTTTTATTTAAAGGTGCTTTGTACAAATTATTCAAAAATCCTTTTATTCAAAGGTGCTTTGAATAAATTACTCAAAAACCCTTTTATTCAAAGGTACTTTGATTAAATTACTCAAAAAATCCTTTTATCTAAAGGTGATTTGATTAAATTACTCAAAAACCCTATTATTCAAAGGTGCTTTGAATAAATTAATCAAAACCCTTTTATACAAAGGTGCTTTGAATAAATTATTTAAAAACCCTTTTATTCAAAGGTGCTTTGGATAAATTATCACAAACCCTTTTATTCAACGGTGCTTTGAATAAATTATTCAAAAACCATTTATTCAAAGGTGCTTTGGATAAATTATTCAAAAACCGTTTTATTCAAAAATGCTTTGATTAAATTACTCAAAAACCCTTTTATTCAAAGGTGCTTTGAATAAATTATTCAAAAACCATTTGATTCAAAGGTGCTTTGAATAAATTACTCAAAAACCCTTTTATTCAAAGGTGCTTTGAACAAATTCTTTAAAAATTCTTTTATTCAAAGGTGATTTGATTAAATTACTCAAAAACTGGTGAAAACCCTGTGTTCTTTATGTCCACAAAAACTGTAGGCATATTGTTGTTTCTGTTAAATTTTCTAAAAATTCACCAGCAAGAATCGTACCAAGAGTAATAAAAAAGACCGAAATCAAAGTATAATTAATTATTTACTTTGGTATTAAAATAAATGAATTCAATTTCTTGAATTTTTTAATAATTTTTTCTACTTGAAAAAGAATTTCGCTTGCCTAGTACTGCGCTTGCCACAAGTATAGAATATTTTCTGTATGATGAGACTTAGGTTATTTTTTAAAAAAGAAGAGTTCCTTCTTATTAGCAAAAAGAGTACCTTCTAATTAGCAAATAGTTGCCTAAAAATACAATTTCAAACTATAAAACTGTTATTCATATATCTATGAATTAATTTGTTTAGAATGGGTAAAGATGCATTTAAATTTTGTAAAAATTACAAATATTACAACAACAGGAGTAATAATCTTTTATGACAATCATGTTTGCAAGAAATTTTTAGGAATAAAGGATAGAAAACATATAAACAAGAAAAAATTTCTAATAATTTAAAAATAGCTATTTATTAAACAAGGGATAAATTATTGGTTTCGACTTTGCATGAAGTTGTATATGCACGAGCGATCATAGCGAGCGAGTGCAGACAGCATGCCAAAGTCGAACCCCATATTTTTTCCCGTGTTCTAAAATATAGTTTTATATATAATGGGCAAAAAAGCCGTCTCCCTAGGGCAGAAAAAAGGCTTTTTTTGATCTAGATATGTAAAAAGTTTTTTTTAATACCTTGACAGAATAATAAACATGATTATCATAAAAAATGATTACGAACTGATGTAAGATGGGCCATCTGATATTTAGTATAGTTAATCGGCATATAGAATAAAATTATATTATATAAAAATTATAATTTTTTTTAAATTAACCAAAAATGGTTAATTTTACAACGTAATTATCACGTACAGAGTTTCGTCATAGTGTATTAGGTTGGCTCGTCAGTAGACACCTAATACACCTTATCTAGACACCGTTTAATTATTTAGAAAACAAAAAATATTAAAAATATTAAATTAATTTTTTTTTTTAAATTTTGTGTAAGTACGTGCCTCGCACATGTTTCCAAAACAACTAAAAATGCTGGCTTGTGTATAATAGTTTAAAATTTCATTTAAAGCAAACATAATTAAATTTCTATATGTGACAATCTAGATAAAATACTTCACATCGCATCATAAATAAAAAATATAGTTATTTTTTTTTTTTTTTATAAAAAGAGTTTATTTTTAAAATTATAAATACCTTTTTTTTGTATTATGATGAAAGATGATGTCAGGAATAATTTTTTATTAATTAAATATATTTAAAACTTTCCAAAATCATGTAAGAAAACCGTAATTAAAAATATATACTACTTCTTTATGTCTATAACTAAAAAAAATATAGTTCAAGAAAACTTGCAGATGACAGCATCACGAAACAGTAAAGGGTGACGTGGCTTTCTCACTCAATAGATTTTTTATGAAAAATTAAAAAAAGTTATAAAAATACCTACCATATACTATAACCACACTGTCAAATTTCTGTGCTTGAATTTTGCTTGAATTGTTTGAAAATTCAAGCATTTGTGAATTTTGATTGAATTTTTAAATTAAACTTGGGTATCTAATAATGAATATTAATTAATATTCAAAATTTCTTGTATCGCTCGATGGCAAGGAGAGTATTTAAATAATTGAAATAATGACAACCTTTACGAGCAAGTTCTTGATTTAAATGAATTTACAAATTCATAGCCTTCATCTTTTATATGCGGATGCGTATCGTCATCACTTTTTTTATTGAAGCATACAAAGTAGCGACATTAGATGAATTTTTAAACTTATTTAAAAATTTGAATTTACGCGGATTTTAAATGTCGGTACAGAAGAATATTAACTTGGGTATAATATAATATAATGAAATTTCATACGATGATTTGCATATTTTTTTATTATTTTAATTAACATTCATCTTTGTGTAATGATAGGGCAAAGTTTTGAGGAGCTGCCCTAATAATAACTTGAATTTTCAAGCGATTCAATCAAAATTCATGCGCAGCAGCCCTAACTTACGTTCCAAATTTTACTTTATCCAAATTAGTTAAGATCAACTTCCTAAAAAAAATAAAAAATAACAAAGCAAAATAAAAATGAGGGAAAAACAAAAATCATTAGAAACCCTGTGAAGAGAAAATTGAGGCACTCATGCAACCAATGGATTTAATTAAATGCTTGGCAGGCTTTTATTGTAATTTATATATGCGTAACATGATCCCAGTTGGAACTATCGTTTTTTGAATCCAATTTAAATTCAGATTGTAAAAATCATTTGAAAAAAAATTTATAAGCTCAAAAAATCAAGAATTTTTATTTAACTTGAAAAGTATAAATAAATTTAAAATGAATTATTTCTTAACAGATCCTAATTTTTTTCGGAATTCAGAATTCAATAATAACGATATCCTATCCTGATGCACCACTTTTTTTAAATTATTCGAGCCAACTTAGGATAGGGCGCGTTTATAGTGAGCACAAGTGACCGTTCGATCGATCAACTGATGTTATCAAAACATTTTTATGCAGACAAAATATTTTCTCGTATCTTGAGCCTGGGTTGTGATTTGATCACCTGAATGCCTCAGGAAGCTGTAGGTCTACCCGGGTCAAAAAAACGATGCGATTTTTAGTACCCTTGATAGCATCAGTTGAATTTTTTTAGGGTTTTGTCCAAAATTTTTGACAAAGATGTTCGATTATTGACATTCAAAAGAATAATTTTGCCTATTATCTGACAATTATTTTATTCTTTATTTTTTGTTAAAATTTATTTTTCTTTTTTGTTATTTAGGGGAGAACCCCCGTGTATGGCGCGGCTTATTTCTAAGCTCTGTAGTAAAAATATTATTTAATTTTTAAAACTTTTTTTTATTGATATGTATTCAGTAAGGACTCAAAAATATTTTTATTAATGATTTATAACTCTAAAATAATTTTTAAAGTTGTATTAATTAAAATAAGACGAACTCTTTAAACTCCGATTTTTACGCGAGTGTTCATAAAGCGGCGCAGTGTGTTCCTAAGCGGCGCAGTGTTTATAAATGTACATTAATTTCAAAATTTTTATTCTATAGGTAAATTAAGTTGTTTGATATTTTATTCAATTACGAAATATTACCAATTAAGTTAATTTATTTGTTATTTATGTTAGTTAAAAATAAATAAAGTATTTTCATTAGCACCCGTACGAAAATTTATTGTTTTACTTGAATATCCTAAATTATTATTTTTTATGAATAAAAATTATTTAAAACTGCCTAAAATATGTTTTGAATAAAGTTTATAAACAATTTTTATTTATAAACACTGCCTATCGCTCGAAAAACAATGCGCACTATAAAGAACATCGGCCGCGCCGTAATAGGAAAATAAGTATCTTTTCGGAATATTTAATTTTTACAGCGAATAATATATTTTTTTAAATAAAAATTTTTTAGTTTATTGTGAAATAGCCCACTTTATAAATTAACAGAAAAAATTTTGTTCAAAACTAATTTTATTAGATTTTTATACCTAAAAACAATGCGAAAAAAATAGTAACAAAACCCTTGAAAAATTTTTTTCTTAAATAAAAAAATAAAGAATGACTGATGATGAAATTTTTTTCCGCGAATTAGTTTATTACTTATTTATATATAAAACTCAATTGAAATTTTAAAAAAATAATGAATCTGTTAATAAATATTACGGTTTGGCGCATTAGGTACCGCGCCATACAACGGCGCTCTCCCCTATTTATGGCATTTCAGATAGAAGAAAATTAGTTTTTTTTAAAGCAGGGTGAAAAAATGAATTCTTGTGTATACTACAAAAAAAGACAAGGAAGACTTTCTTTATGAGATTGTGAAATCAGATTTTCGATATTTTTGGCCAGTATTTAAATATGGTTACCACGAGGAGAAAAAGAAAAGCCTTCTTTAAATTAAAAATTTTAAATAATTAATAGTTAACTTTTTAAACAATTAATTTAGATATTTAACAAAGCAGAAGGTATAAGTACTATAAAAAATCATAAGTGAAAGATTCTGACCGATAGAATTGCAATATTAGTGTAGGTTTTTTGTTAATACTTACAAGACAATAAGGTATAGTAATAAATTAAAAATATAAAATAAAAAAATATTTATTAAAAAATGTTGCTTAATTTTTTAATGTCTTAAATTAAACAAATAAAAAATTGACAATAGGATAATACATGCAAAAAATAAACAATCATTTAATTTTATTTTTGATAACGGTAGTTCTAATCAATATTGTTCTAAATTTATAAAACTTAAAGCAAGGCTATTTTAACATGGAACATGTTTATAGGGAGGGCTTGAAAATTAAGGTGGTGAGGTCAAATTTATCAGGTTTAAGGGGGGGGGGGGTCAAACTTGTCTGGTTTAAGGGGGGGGGGGGTCAAATGAAATTTAGAATAATTTCATTTTAGGGATTTTGAAAAATCTGACAGAGAACTCGATTTCTAATAGTATTATCAAACGACTGATGCCATTAGCTCAATTGTTCGAAGATAAAATTGCTGAAGGATTACATATATACATATATGTATAATAATACAATACATCGATTTAAAATAAAACAGGCTTATGGACTTAGATTTAGTTACTTAGAATAATTCAGGGTTTAGGGACTTTAATAATTTAAGAATAATTTTAATTTAGGGACCAAGAATAATACGCGTTTAGGGAATGAGAATAGTTTGGGTTTAGAATGTTAACATCTAGTAAGGTGAAAATTGCAATTATAAAATTATAAAATCGTATATTGTAACATTGCGTAACATTTGCAGTATACCTAAACCTCAGCTGGAAGTAAACATGTTCCATGCATTTAGGTTGTGTTTACACAAACTGGTTATAAGTTTTTTAAACTTATATTTCTACCTACTAATTATTTTTTTATTTTAAACTAAGCGAATTTTCACTCAATTTTTGATTGCCAGAACAGGATTTTTTTGTTAACATGCTTTCATATCAACCAAACAAAAATAATATTAAAATTTTTTAACAAGAACTTTTCAATTCACAATGAATCCTGCTTTTTTCAGACAAAACAGCAATGGCTGGCAGGGGGGTCGTCGTATCGGCTTTCATTTCCCCATATTTTTATAACGCTAATAAGACAGGAAAATCCTGAAATTTTTAGCCCTATGGCTTGAGTTATGGCCAATCAAACGAATTAGGTGGCTTTCAATCAGCGTTGGTGCTTTTTGGGAAAATGCTAAAAACTTATAAAATACAGCTTGAAAAAATATTCTGAAAGAGTATATAACGCATTATTTTTTTTTTACTACTTAACTTGGACAAAAAAATGAAAAAAAAAAATTTGAAGGGACATCGATATGACCCGTGTTTTCGGGTAGTTTGAACCTTCAGAAAACCGAAAAAAAAATCGTTAACAAGAAATCGGTGATAGGTGCCAAAAAGATTTTTTCACTTTTATGTCAGAAACCGTGTTTTTCGTATCTGAGCTACCCCAAATTTTCAAAATAACTTTTTAGGTAAATAAAATTTTAAAAAATAGATAAGAAAATCTGATTGCCAGGGAAAAACCACTCCAGAAGAAAAAAAAACTTATCTTTTTACGATGAAATTTAGCCAAGTTATCGTCAATTTAAGATTTTGCTCAAATTCGTCTTAAAAAAGATTGAAATTTTATTGAAAAAAGCCTGTTTCTGAACTTTAAACATGCATTACTCGCTGGATTTTCATCGTAAAATAATAATTTTTTTTTTAAAATCGATTAATTTTTCCCTGGCAGTTCATTTCTTTAAGAAGAAAATCATTTTTGCTGACCAAATTTCAATTTTTAGGTCAAAAACTGTGTTAAGTAAATTTTGCTACTTACAGTTTTCAAAGGCTTTTGACCTAAAAATTGAAATTCGGTCAATAAAAATGATTTTCTTCTTAAAGAAATGAATTGCCAGGGAAAAATTAATCGATTAAAAAAAAAAAATTATTATTTTACGATGAAAATCAAGCGAGTAATGCATGTTTAAAGTTCAGAAACAGGCTTTTTTCAATCTTTTTTAAGACGAATTTAAGCAAAATCTTAAATTGACGATAACTTGGCTAAACAAGTTTTTTTTTCTTCAGGAGTGGTTTTTCCTGGCAATCAGATTTTCTTATCTATTTTTTAAAATTTTATTTACCTAAAAAGTTTATTTGAAAATTTGGGGTAGCTCAGATACGAAAAAGGCGGTCTCTGACATAAAAGTGAAAAAATCTTTTTGGCACCTATCACTGATTTCTCGTTCACGATTTTTTTCGGTTTTCTGAAGGTTCAAACTACCCGAAAACACGGGTCATATCGATGTTCCTTCAAATTTTTTTTTTTTTAGTTTTTTGTCCAAATTAAGTAGTAAAAAAAAAATAAGCGTCTTATGCGTAGGAAAGCCCCCAATAAATCGATTTCTGTCATTAGTTTTTTGGAAAGACCCCGGAAAACTCCGGAAAGTGGGAAAACGTGTATTTGAAAAAACCGAAATATCTCCTTGCCGCTATTTTTTTTAAAACATTTTTTTAAACTGAAATTCTATCGAGCTGGCCATAAAAAATTTTTTTTTTCGGCCATTAAGAATCGATGTTAGTCTATTTTAGATTACTTTTACACTTTGAATACTTAAATATGTAATAAATTATAAGAGGTTACATAATTTGACTTTTTTTCTTTCAGAATTAAATAGCCAAGAAAAAAATAGTTGAAAAAAAAATAAATAAAAAAACAAAATTACTATTTTTGATGAAATTAACCGAGTTATAGTTTAGTAAAGATGCTGTCACAAATTACCATGTTTATACTAATTGCAATTTTAGGATCCATAATGACGTTATAAATTGAAAAATACTTAACTCTTTCCTGAGGAATCTCCCTAAATCGTTCTCTGTGACTTACATTAGTATGCGTGTAAACGTTTAAAATTATTTTTATTCATTAAATATAAAAATATTTGTTATTTACAAATGATTTATCAAGTATTTTATTTTAAATAAATTAATATATTAAATAAATAAAGTAAAATAAACTGCGTAAAGCGTGTATCACGTGACTTGTAGTGGGGGCAATTCCTCAGGAAAGAGTTAAATATTATCGTAAAAAGAAAAGTTTTGTTATTATCGAATATTTTTTTCTTTTGAAAGAAAAAAATTAGTTCAGTCGATAAAAAGTTTTTGTTTTTTTTGTCAAAAACTAATGTAACATGTTAAAGACTGTTTTTGATTATTATCATTTTTTAACAAAAAAAAACTTTGAGGAGATATTTCGATCGATTTTTTCAAAAACACGTTTTCCCATATTCCGGTGTGTTCCGGGGTCTTTTCAAAAAACTAATGGCAGAAATCGATTTATTGGGGGTTTTCCTACGCATATACTCTTTAATAATATTTTTTCAAGCTGTTTTTTATAAACTTTTAGCATTTTTCCAAAAAGCACCAACGCTGATTGAGAGCTACCCAATTAGTTTGATTGGCCATAACTCAAGCCATAGGGCTTAAAATTTCAGGATTTTCTTGTCTTAGTGTTATAAAAACATGGGGAAAATTAAAGGCCGATCCGACGACCCCCCTGCCAACCATTGCTGTTTTTGCTAAGAAAAACTCCTATATAATTAAAATTACTTAATGCTAATTCAATAAATGTTAAAATTACAATGTAAAAACATTAAAGTTAAAAAAAATGTAATATTTACAATATTATTATATAAAATTTTTACATAACTTCTTTTATCACTTAAAACCTAGCATGCGCAATATTTAAACAACATAAATTTACAATTTTTAGTCTTTTATTGATCTCACACAATAAATTAATTTTGGAATCACTAAATTCGAATGATTTAAGATGAAACGTAAATAAAATTTTTCTGCTACATTTTTAAATACTTTAATAGTATATTAAGTATCAAGGGCGTAAAAGTTTTGGCACTAGCGTGAGCACTAGCACGAGTGCTCGGCGAAGCCGGGCACGAGTGATATGTGTTCACGCTCGTGTCTAAAGTATTTCGCCCATGGTGCTTACACTATTTTTTGCCCACCTAGGCGTAGAACGAGTGCAGAAAATTCTTTACGCACGAGTTTTACGCCCATGAGGACAAAAAAACTTTTACTCTCTTACATTTAAGGTCTAGAAAAAATAAATATATGTACTTTGTTAACTATTGCAGTTATCCAAACAACGTAAAAATTATTTTCTCCGATTTCTTATAGTTTAATTAATTTTTAACCTTTTAACTACTTTTTAAAATATTTTGATGGATAAAAAGAGCTTTTTTTCAAAAAGTATCAAAAATAAAAAATGTCTATGAAAATCAAGGATTCAAATTAAAATGCGGAGAGGATATTACCCTCAATCTGGAAATTTTCTCTACCATAGGTTTTTTTTTGTCACTGATGATCACAACATTTTGGGTCCCAAGAGTTTTCTGAGATTTCAAAACTCTTAAATTGGGAAATATTCTCCGTTTTTGGGATTTTTCGCAATATTTAGCTAGTTTTGGTTTCTTCGGGTTCTGGTCACTATATTCCTATTGAAAGGTGTAGAGATTTAAAACTTAATTAAACAACCTTAGATAAACAAAAGCACCCCCTAAAAATGGCTGTTATTTTGCAGATTTAAGGTTGTTAAATTCATTTTTAACTGTTGCAATTATGAGGTCTATAAGTAGTGTCTAAAAATTTATAGTTACCTAAAACTTTTTATCTTTCATAAACATTGTAAAAACTATTTTTAGGGGTGTTTTTGCAGATTTATGGGTGCTGAACTTATTTTTAACCCCTGGGATCACAAATTCATGTTAAGCGACTAAAAAAAAACTGTCAGAAGTACAAAATGTGATATTTTTTAAGAATTTTGTCTAAATACCCCTAAATAAAAGCTTTTGGCAAGTTAATGGCGTTGCACTCTCAGAAATACCTTGAAATCTAAAAATTTGTGATTAGCGACCAAAAAAAACTTATTTTAAACATAACCACAAATTGTTAGGTAATATCAAACTCTAAACTCTAACCAAAATTTTAACTGGAATATGAGTTTAAAGACCTTAAGATTTTTAAACTTAAAGAAATTATTTCAATAATCACAGCAGAAATTTCATGTACGTTTCACTGGAAAATTCATTATAGTATAGTATATATAACTATGACAAAACTTATTCGGAGAAAAAGTCTCAATCCATGCTTTAAACAAAAAAAATAACTATAAATCAACAACTCGAAAGTATAAAAATTTGAATATATTTACATTATCAACCTCATTATCATAATTATTTGATAATTTACTAAATTATTCTAATTTCCAGTGCATTAAATAAAAAAAACCTAATGTATAAGAAAATTCTAACCTTTCATCTGAAAAACAAATATTATTTCTATAATTATAATTCTGTTAGATTTTAAAAAATTATTAATTTTTAGATAATGTAATTTGAAAAATATTTTAATTCTTATATATTTTAAAGTATTGATTTAAGGTTATTTTTGTGTTTTAAGGTTGGTTTGAAACTTTTCTAAAATTACTTAAAATTATACAGTTTGAATAATTAATATTTTAACCCATTAAGGATTAATCATAGCTGGACTTTTGATTACCAAACTGTACCAAAATCTTATTTTTAACACGGAACATTTTAATAGGGAAGGGGTTCCTCAAAACTTGAAAATTAAGGAGGGGGGGTCAAATTTGTCCGGTTTACGGGGGTGGGTTCAAATTTGTACGGTTTAAAGGGAAGGGGGGTCAAATGAAACTTAGAATAATTTATTTCAATTTAGGGACTTGGAATAATTTTGATTTAGGGACTTGGTATAATTCGGGTTTAGGGACCTAGAATAATACGCGTTTAGGGAATCAGAATTGTTTGAATTTAGAATCTTAGATTCTAGGTGATAATTACAAATTGTAAATTTTGAAAATTGTATTGTAACGTTGCATAAAATTTGCATTATACATAGCCCTCAGCTGAAAGTACACATGTTCCATGCATTTAGGTTGTGTTTACACGAATCGGTTTTAAGTTTTTTTATTTTATCAAGTTTTCTAAGGGTAAAAACGATTACTTTTTCCAAATTTTACAACAGTTTTTACATACAACCCCTCCAAAAAGGGGTAAAAACAGGGGTTAACATGAACATTTGGCTTTTTTAAATTTGTTCTGGACTTTTAGCTATAAAACCTTTTAGGGGGGAACTACCTCTATATAAGTGGTAAAAAAGTGAAAAATACAAAATCAAAAAATTTTCTTCATTTATGTATAAGGATAGTCCTTAAAGGGTTATAATTGAAAAATTATGGTCAGTCCACATGCACATTAAACATTTATTTGTATTAAGAGGTCTAGGTAATGAAAGAAGTAAGTTATAATTTTATAGTTAAAAGTCCAGAACAAATTTAAAAAAGCCAAAAATTCATGTTTACCCCTGTTTTTACCCCTTTTGAAGGGGTTGTACGTAAAATCTGTTGTAAAATTTGGAAAAAGCAATTATTTTTACCCCTGGAAAACTTGATAAATACAAAAAGAGTTTTGTAACAGTATGGTAATCAAAAGTCCAGCTATGCACGATTGGCCCTTAATGGGTTAAGTAGATACATTTTTGCTCGAAGTTTCAAGCCATTAAAAGCAACCTAACCGTGTATTTCTTAACTAATTTAAGTAATTTTTGGTAAAGGTAATAATGCTAAATTATTGTTGAATTCGCACTCTTCGAGTACGTCCCAAAAATTCTCCTCTATAGGAATATAAAATTTAGTATTGTAATATACAAATTCGCAAACTTTGTCATAGCATTTAAATTCTACTTTTTTTGTTTTAACATTAGCTACCAGGAAATTATGATTACTTTTATGATATCGTGTTTCATAAAAGCAATATAGACTGCTTGTTCGAAAGCCAAATCCTACATTAAGGTCAAACATCCCATTGACTTTTCCATTTATAATATGTTTATTTAACATAGCGACTGCACTTTCGTAATTTATTATATCGTATTTTTTGGGACTAATAATTAAATTGTTTTTTTTAAGAAATATTTTAGGATTAACAGTTTGATTTGGTATAATAGCATCTATGTTTAATAATTTATATGAATTTGTAACTCGAAATGTCACAAAAGAATGAGCAAATATTTTATAGTCAGAACCTTTAAATAAATATTTACTTTTTTTAGAAACTTGAAATGGTCTATTGGACCCAAACTTTGATGATAATAAAATACGAAAATTTCTCTTTGAAGTGTAAATTTTATTATCAATTATAGTATTTTTTTCTTTGCTTATGAATGTCTTTAATAATTCGTTATTAAATTTACTAAAAAATGCATGCGTTTTATTTTCATATAAGAACATCCACAGTTCAAAAAAAAATAAGTTTATGAATTTTCCACATTCTACATTATTTTTAAATCTATATTCTACATTTTTATTAATAATTCTAATTAGAACATGAAAACTGTTCTTACTCTCACTACTCGAGTCTAGTATTAAGACGTGTCCACCAAGAGCCGGTAATTTGAGCTTAAAGGTTATATAAGCTCTAAAAGTTTCAATAAATTTTTCTAAAATTTCAAAACTTGAAACCTCATCAATGTCGAAATGGATGCAGCAATTAATGGATTCCAGAAATATCTGCAAAAATAAAAATTTTATTTACATCACTCAAAGTATTAAAGCTGTTAAGTATTTTTTTAGTCAGTTTAGAAAAATACAACTACGCGAACGTACGAGAAACATAAATTATAATAAAATAACATATATCTCTATATATTATAAAGTTATAACCGTTGCCGCCGCTGTCGAATGACACCTTTGGGCCATTCTGGCACTTTTGGGCCAATCTGACACTTTTGGGCTACACAATATGGTACTTTTGGGCCAGTCTGACACTTTCAGGCCACGCAATATGGTACTTTTGGGCCCGTCTGACACTTTTGGGCCAATATGACACTTTTGGGGCACGCAATATGGTACTTTTGGGCCACGCAATATAATACTTTTGGGTCAGTCTGACACTTTTGGGCACAATGTGGTACTTTTGGGCCACTCTAACACTTTTAGGCCACGCAATATGGTACTTTTGGGCCAATATGACACTTTTGGGGCACGCAACTTTTAGGCCAGTCCGCCGCTGCCGCCCCTGTCGGATGACACCTTTGGGCCACTGTGACACTTTTCGGCCAATCTGACACTTTTGGGCCATTCTGACACATGTGGGCCAATATGGTACTATTGGGCAAAACCGGACCTTGTGAGTCTAAGTGAACCTAATGGGGTATAATAAAATTTTCCATTTTCTTAGTTATTGACACTTTTGGGCTAATTTGATACTATTGGGCAAAACCGGACCTTGTGGCTCTAAGTGAATCTTATGGGGTATAATAAAATTTTCCATTTTTGGCAATAGGGGATTATATTAACAATTAACATTAATAATAAGTTAACTGATAATAAGTTAACTTACCTTAACTATTAGTGATTCTTGCTTCTCAGACATAGATACTTTTTTTAATCAAAATGATACTTTTAATAAATAACAAACAGAATAAGGAATGAACTATAATTTTTTTTTTTTATAAGAATCCCTTAAACTAAACCAATATTGTTATGGAAGAAGAATTCAATAATATTGAATTCAGTAATGGATTCAATAAATCACCTTTGGGCCATTCTGAAACTTTTGGGCCAATCAGACACTTTTGGGCCACTCTGACACTTTTGGGCTAATTTGATACTTTTGGGCCAATAAGGTACTACTGGACAAAAGCGTCCCTTATGGGTCTAAGTGATTTTATTTTTTTTTATTTTTAAGCCGATAAATCAATTAATTATAAACCTATTAACGAATTTAAAAAAAAAAGAAAAACAATATAATCAATATTTTTAATTGAAAGTAATTATTAAAATTGTATTTAAAATTTTACATTTGTTGTTCTCATGACTAACCCACTTTTTCAATCACTCTACGGGGGTTGGCGCGCGAAGCGCGCAGGGGGCGGAGCCCCCTAGTATATATATATAATTATCGATAAAAATTTTGAACTATAACCATAGGGTTTAATAAAAGCTACTATATAATTATCGTATAAAGAATTGCATAAATCGTATAAATTTAGTTTTTCAAAAAAATCAAACTTTCTTTTTAAAACGATACTTTAAAAACCAAAAATTGTTTATAGTTATTTTTTATGCCATGTAAAAACTCATAAAAGTATAATTGTGAGTAAAAAAACAAAACGAAAATAATTTGTATCCCTTATTTCATATAATTAAGAAAAATTTTCTTTTTTTTTTCTTATTCCTTTTGTCTATACTCAAAATTCTTATTTTTCGGTGCAAATTCACATTTATGATTTAATATATTACTAGATTACCGCGAAAATGTGTGAAGCTGAGCGAAGCCACTGAAAATTTATAGATTTATCTAATAATTCCTTATAAGCCATAAAATTCTGATTTTTTATAAAAAAATAATTTAAAGATAAGTAATAATTTTATTATTAATAACACGCCTGTGATAAGGCACACAAAAAAACAAAAGTCATGTGCCAGAAGGTAGTCCCCATGGAATGGGGGTTTTTGGTGGTGCTAAAACCGAATATGGCCATAGAAATGCAATTTAACGAGCCAATTTGCCCCCATATTCCCCCCCAAAAAGTGAAAAAAATTTTTTTTCTCGAAAAATGAAAATTGAACTATATACTCATGTTTTTTGGGACGCTTATACCAAAAATGTATACAAAAAATGTTTTTAACCAACGTTTGGCCCTGTAGACGACCCCAGTGCCCCCATTCATACCCCCCCAAACGGGTAAAAATATGTTTATTACAAAAATTAAAACTTAATATGAATTCTTATATTTTTTGGACGGTGAAAACAAAAATGAATATAAAAAATTTTTTCTATTAATGTTTGGCCCTGTAAACCACCCCAGTGGCCCCATGCACCCCCCTCCCCAAAACGAGATATAAAAATTTTTATTACAAAAACTAAAACTCAATGTGTATATTGTATTGTATATATTGTATATATTCTTTATTTGCTCTTTTACAAAATATGATACATATATAACATGATAATATAACATAAATAACTATAGTTTTTATAAATAAATAAATAATTAAAAAATAAGAAAAAAAAATAAAAAATAAAAAATAGAAAAGAAAAGAATAGCATGGTAGCAACGAGTTATAGCAGGCATAGCATTAATTATTTAATTAATTTCTGCCAAGTAATTTTGGTACGATAATTTTATCACAGTCAATGTTTAAGTAAATTAATAAATAATACAGCCGTAAGCAACAATTTATAATAATGTGTAACATTTATACATCTAAATCTTGGTAAAACAGCTCAATATTGTGACAACAAATTTAAAAAACTGAATCATCATATGTGTGGTTTGTGGTTCTTAAGTATTTGAATAAACCTGCTTTGAATGAGTCAATTGAATGGAGGAATCTTATTGCTGAGGGGAGGGAGTTCCAACTTTTTGTTCCTTGGACCTGAAACGAGAAGTCTCCATGCCATTCATCTAGTTCAGGTACTTTGAGCTCGCGTGTAATCAGCTCACCTCTAGCTGTTTCTTTGGGGATAACAAAAGTTGAAGTCAGGTATTCGGGCTGATGTAGACGAAGAATTTTGTGCATAATTATTGATGTAAAATAAAGCCTACGCATGTTACAAGTTAGCCACTCTAACCTTTCTCGATAAGGAGAAATGTGTGTCCCTACGAACTCCAAAGATACCTTAGGCATGTATTGCTTAATCTTTGTATTCTATCCTTCAAACTTGTTGAACAATACGACAGAGCAATAATCCAAGTGAGGGGCAACTAGTGCTTGTACAAGCTTAATGCGAAGAGCCTCCGTGGTGCATTGCCTAATAAACCTGAGCGTATAGAGGACCCTATTCACTTTTTTGCCAATTGATGTAATATGCGGCTCCCAAGATAACTTATTGTCCAGGATTACACCTAGACTCTTAACCTCTTTAACAAAGGGTACCGTAACACCTTCACTCACAGTCACACCATAATGTGTATTTTTATGTGTATTGATATTCATCTTTGGGTTAATGAAAAATGTGTTTAACCAATGCTTGATCCTCTAGGCCACCCCAGTGCCCCCATTCAACCCCCCCCCCCCCAAACGAGTTAAAAATATTTTTATTAGGAAAATTAAAACTCAATGGGTATTCTTATATTTTTTGAGACGCTGTAACCAAAGATGCATATAAAAAATGTTTTTAACCAATGCTTGGCCCTGTAGACCAAACCTTTCCCCCTCCCCCCAAATGGGTTAAAAATATTTTTATTAGGAAAATTCAAACTCAATGTGTATTCTTATGTTTTTTGAAACGCTAAGAATAAAGATGAATATTAAAAATGTTTTTAAACAATGCTTGGCCCTTAAGACCACCGCAGTGCCCCTTTTCATCCCCCTGCCCCCCAAACGAGTTGAGAATATTTTAATTACAAAAATTAAAACCCAAGGTGTATTCTTATTTTTTTGGACACTGAAACCATTAAAAAAAAGTTTAACCTGCCAAAAAATTAATGCATGCAAAAAGAGACTCGTCATGCAAAAAAGATTAAGTCAACCAAAAATGAATGTAGAAAAAAAATTTCCATATTTTTATACTATTTGTACTGATTTCCTTTGGGGTGGTCTAACGGGCTAAGCATTGTTTAAATACATTTTTAATATTCATCTTTACTTTTAGCGTCTCAAAAAACATAAGAATACACATTGAGTTTGAATTTTCCTAATAAAAATATTTTTAACCCGTTCGGGGGGGGGGGGTGGTCTACAGGGCCAAGCATTGGTTAAAAACATTTTTTATATTCATTTTTGGTTACAGCGTCTCAAAAAACATAAGAATACACATTGAGTTTTAATTTTCCTAATAAAAATATTTTTAACTCGTTTGGGGGGGGGGGGAGTTGAATGGGGGCACTGGGGTGGTTTACAGGGCCAAACGTTAGTAGAAAACATTTTTTATATTCATCTTTGGTTTCAGCGCCTCAGAAAACATAACAATACACATTGAATTTTAGTTTTTGTAATAAAAATTCTTATATCTCGTTTGGGGGGGGGGGGCATGGGGCCACTGGGGTGGTTTACAGGGCCAAACATTAGTAGAAAAAATTTTTTATATTCATTTTTGGTTTCATCGTCCCAAAAAATATAAGAATTCATATTAAGTTTTAATTTTTGTAATAATCATATTTTTACCCGTTTGGGGGGGGGGGGTATGAATGGGGGCACTGGGGTCGTCTACAGGGCCAAACGTTGGTTAAAAACATTTTTTGTATACATTTTTGGTATAAGCGTCCGTCTGAAGTACAAAGGGCTCTCAGGATCCCTTGTACGGAAGATCGAAATAGGCGGGTAGGTTCTTAAAACTACGAATATTAGGCTTTTATTTTATTTTATGTTAACCCCCTTTATGGGGCAGTTACAAAAATAAGAGCTTTTTTTGAAAACATATTTGTTTATTGTATGTAACTTGATGTGATCTTTTCTAGTACTGAAAGTAGAATTTTTATATAAGTTTGTAAGATCATAGTAATAATGTGTTAAAGCATTAAGCTTGAAAAGCTGTTTTAAATCCAAGAATTGCGAAGGATTAATTTTTATAATTTGTATATATATAATTTTTAAAAGCTCTGCAAAATTTTTAGTCTATTATGCACATCCTCAGATGGAAATAGCATATGACACTACTCCAAGAAACAAAGAATAATACATAATCTTTAGTACTTTTTTGTTAATGTGCCTTAACTTATCAAAACGGTATGATATATCATGTCGGTATAACGCGTGTATCGATATGTGTATTGATGTATATAATTTTTTTTTTTTTTTTGCACTTGGGGCAGGGGGGTGAGAAGGCACTTACGCCCGAACAGAACCGGTATCTGAACAGTGTCGGACTCCAAGGGGCAAGGCACTCTGCAAAAGACAGATGCCTTGCCCAAAGCATACCGACAAAACTCACCCCCATTCTCTGCCTTATATAAGTCACACCTGGAACCGTTTATCACATTACATCGGGTTGACTTAGGCCATGTATCCTCTTTAATGAAGATCCTTTCTTTCTTTTGTCCTCTCATCCTGGAGGTTCCTTATTTCTCCTTCTTGTTATTTCGCCATGTCGTCAAATAGATATATACATAGGTTTATAAATTAATAAATATATAAATATATAAATAAATAAATAAATTAATATCCTTGTACGTCCTCCATTATCCCCCCATTGGTGCCGCGTGCAAGAACCGTCTATTTTGACTGCTCCTACACGCGGCTATTGATGTATATAATAGCCATCATGGATTTATCAATATTTAATGTATGATAATCCAGAGGGCTGTACCTTTCGGGGAATACAAGTAACTGCTTAATTCAAATAATAATATTAAAAAATGAAATAACTTTTATAAAGAGTTACTTGTATTCACTAAAGGGTTGTAAATAATTTGTAAATAGATTTTAGAATAATATGTATATAGTTGTAAATAAAAATTAGTATTAATTCAAATATTATAAATATATATTAAAATATAAAAAAGCCATTTTTATACCTTATAATTAGGGATATAGTGACTTTTTACCAAATTTAGAAAATTAAGAAAGAATTAAATATAATTATTTCTAATAAACTATTATCAAATTATTTAATAATTAGATCTAAAATAAGATAGATAAGATGATAGAATATTAATCTTAATTGAGGGATAAAAGGTATTCTTTAATTAAATAAAATTATATGTAAAATAAAATATTAAATATTATAAACATTAATTAAAAAGAAAAAATAAATATTTTTAATTTTAAGTATATAAAAAATGTAAAAGATACTTCCAAGCCGTTGAAAATACATTGGAAGTTTCTAGAATGTTCTGGAATACTTTTTGCAAGTAAAACTTTGTGCAAGTGTGCGTGCCTGGGAAATGACATATAAGAGGGGACATTTCACCGGCTTGGCACACTTGACCAAGGGCGCTCTTGCAAATAGTATACCTCTGTATATATTTGCAAGGATATTCAATAAATATCAAAGTAAGTAAGTTTTATTAGCTAGTTTTAAGCGAACAGTATTGTAGTGATTATTGAAACTGGCAATTAACAAACCCTTAGTCATCTATTCTTTTCTTTCTTATAAAATTTTTTATTAGAGATCTTGTTAGTTTTTTGTTTAGTAGCAGTTAGTATAGATTTATTCATGTTAGACTTGAGCTCAATTAGAGCAATATTAGGATCATTAAAGTATAGAATATTTTCCCAGTTTATTAATGAGGCTGCTGTAAAGAGTTTTTTATAATTACTTGTAACAAAAAATGTTCTCCGCCGTGGCGTTTATTTATATTTATAATTTATTGCTAAAGAACTTTAACTATACCAATTTATGGTATACTATTTAATTTATTTTTTGTGTATGTCATAAGCGAGATTTACCTCTAGATTTACCTACAGCGGATTCTTACTGACACATAAAAATTAATTTGCATTACTATTGAGTGCAGGCTTTCTCGATAGTTCCCCTTCTTTTAAAGAGAAAAAAAAGTAGCGAAACTAGTGGCCGCGCTTGTAACCTCGTGTGCATAAGCGGGGTAACGAGAATTTTTACACGTCGTATTGTTCATTTTCTGAGCACCCACAGTTGTAACAACCACCACGAGTGGCGCTATTGAGTAAAAGGAGAAAGGGAAATATTAAAAGGCCCGGACTCAATTCTAAAGCTCCATTATTCGTGATCGAATCTTAAAAGCGTGCGTATTTTGACTCTGAATGTAAATAAATTTATTTAGGTACATATAAAAAATATTATAAATTATATATTTTATGAAATTAATGGGAATGCCAGGACGAAACGAAAAACTCAAGCTTTAGAAACTATAGACGAAGTTCATAATAATTAATACATTTGATGAAATTGAAGAAGATTATAATCAATAACGATTACAAAATATTGATTATGTATTTATGTAACTGATCAAAATGGAAATGACTCATAATTATATTATAATTAAATATAATTACTCAATAAAAAGACTCAAGTTTATAGCCTTAAATATTGACTTTATTGTCATCTACCAATTTCACTCCCTTATGCTTAATTTGTAATTATTTGAGAAATTTAATCGTTTAATACAAATATAATTTATAATTTTTCATTATTATTTATGAAATATTTTTGTATAATTTATAACGATAAATTTACTGAGGATGAAGATTTTAAAAAAAACAGAGCATAAAAGTTGCATTTTGCGATCAGGAAAAAATAAATCTTTGACTATTTGTTATTTTAAAGTCACAAAAAAATAAGAAAAATTGTCTAGGAAAATTAATAGATTTTCATTAAAAAAATAAATTTTTAGCTATGTATTTAAGCTCGTATTTAAGTATTCAGAAAAAATATTATATGGGGGACTTTACTTTTTCCAAATTGTAATACCAGGACAAAAAAGAAATCTCATGAAAAATTCGAAAAATTCTGAAAAACCTGGAAAAATAATTTGAAAATCCAATGTTAAAATTATTGGTATCCAGGGGGTTATTTATTCGCTTATTTCATATTTTTTGTCAGTGAAAATTTATATTAATAACCTTGAATTTCGGAAAATCTTAATACTTTTATTTCAAAAATGAATTTTAATTTTTCTGTATCGTTGAGATTAATAAATTGTTCCTGGTAATAGTTCTTGTTAATAACTTGAAATATTTTGTCAAAAAATGGAAACTTTAAATTTTCCGGAAAATTTAAGTTAGTAAACCAATGTTTCGATTTGAAGTATTGGTATTCTGGGAGTTTCTTTGTTTGCTTAATTAATTCATATTTATTAAAAAAATTGAAAATCTAACTAGTAAACAGGAAATTTAAAAAATCATCTTAAAATTATCTTCTTAGAATAATAATTATAGATTGTTTGAAAACCTTTTGTGAGATACTAAGAATGATTTTTGATCGTTAATAAATTAAATTATATTTAAAACTAAGTTAAGCCTTGTTTTTAAATCACAAGTTTATCTGTATATGAACTTTCGAGGTCCAGAAAAAAAGTTTTGAGATAAAAATTTATTTGATTTTGTTATAATATTCCTAATGGATCTAATTTTTATACATAATTAAACTTTTGGGACATAAACGTATTGAGATGAAATTTTATAGCCTAAGCTAAGTAAAAATTTAATTTAAGCAAAAGTATACAGTAAACAGCTAATTTCTCTTGTGAAGTTTTTTCACATTAACTTTACAGGCTGTATTTTAAATAAAATAGGCTTATGCAATAACTTTTTTAACTTCGAAAAATTCTTAACCGTCCTTCCTCAAAGAAATGAGTACTGAAAATTGATAATTCGATAACTTTGCTAACTGAATATCAAGGAGCCTGGGCAGTTTAATGAAGTAAAATAAGACTAAAAAGTCAATGAAAAGTGATATAATGAGATCTTACTTTTTTTTTGCTTTCGTTTCTATGCAGAGAAGTGAGTAAGAACACGCCATTTTTTCCAAAATATTGATGGAGCTTGACCAAAAAAATGGCCAAAAACTGTTTTTTGATGAATTTTTATTGAATTGCTCGACTATTTTTAGAATACTTCTGGCTAAAAAATAATTTGTGTATATTATAGTATATTATATTATGTGGGTGGTTTTCACTGGAACTATAAAAAATTAACTTAAACAATTGAAAATTTTTGCAAAGGAAAGAAAATTTATTTAAAAATACAATTTTTTATAATTTTTTTTTTATTAATTAAATATGGCGTCGAAATTTGCTATTTCCGAAAAAAAAGTAGCTCAAAAAACTACTCAACCAATCATAACGAAAATTTATATAAATATTACTGATAATATTTCTAAGAATATGAATGAAAGCGATTTGGAATATTGGTTTCCAAAATCTTTTATTTTATTAACAAAAGAAAAGAAAAATAAACTGAAAAATCAGTATTTTTGTTTTTGGAGTTAAATGAATTTTTAAATTTTGAAAAAGTACTGCTTCATTCATATGGAAAATATATGATTAAAAAAATAAAAATTTTCAGTTTCGTGTGTTTAAGATGATCCTGGCAGCCGCAAGACTGCACGCAAGCAAAAAAAGGTCTTACGGGGTAATAGAAATCATCTATAATTTAAAAAAAAATATTAATAAAATTGTATTCTTTAATAAATTATCTTTCATTTGCAACAACTTTCACGTGCCTAAGTTAATTATTTCTACTTGAAAAAATCAAACGAAAATCCCTTTTTCTTCTTGTCTGTAAAGGACCCTAACGCCTCAAGGTCCAAAAACCTAAAATTTTCAGTGATACTGCTACAAATGTGAAAATAAATTCTACGTGTTATTCTTATGGGATTTTTTTATTTATGTGGACGGCAGCGACATTTTGAGTTTATTATTAAAATAACTCTGTATTGAAGTCATCAAATTTTCTCAAACTTTGGGTACCTTATTTTTTTATCAAAAAAATATATAACATACTCTTGAAGAAAACGACATGGACGGTGGCGACATTTTTTTTTTTTAAAGGCGTTTTAAAAATTTAATAGATTTAATTTTCATAGTTAAAGCTTACATATTTAAAATTTTAAGTTTTCCACGGTTCATATAAGAGTAGTTAAGTAAGAAAAAAAATACAACAGTGCTTTCAATTGCATAAATATAGAGTACACTCCCATAAAAGGTGGGAAGCTTAAAGAAAGCTAAAATCGAGGGACAGACTTATATGTGACGATAAGCAAAGAGCATTGCTTGAAAATTTGTTTCGTTGAAAAAAATGAGTTTTTGGGACCTAAATACGTCATATGCATCCTACAGAAAAATTGAACTTCAAATTTTAAGCCGTTTGTTAATACTCAGTTAAGCAAAAGGACTGCGGACGGTGGCGACATTTTGAACACATATGCTCCAGAAAAATTTTTTGTTAAGTTACCGATATATGTGTATAGTAGGTTGTGACTTTAAAAAAATATTAATTAACTAATATAAATTGCTTATTTACTAATATAAATAAGCTGTGTCCGCTCTCGATAATAGCTCAGTTGGTATAGCGTTGGTCCGGCAAACCAAAGGTCGTGGGGTCGAATCCCGCTCGAGAAAAATTGATGGACAATTTTTTTCAGGATTTTTTTCATTCAATAACCACTTTTTTAAGTTAAATTATTTATTAATTTATCTTAAAAAATTATTTAGCATCAATTAAAAAATTTCTCTAATTTATTTAAAATTGTAAAAATTTTAAATAAAATTAAAAGGTATGAAAAAGAGAGCTTTTTTATAGAGCTTTTTTATTAAAATAAATACCTCAAAGTCAAAAACTTTGGGCTTATTACCTGCAATAAGAAATAAAGTTTTACTGGACTGTGCATCTTTAATTTTTTAATTTAGCTTTCTGAGCTAAATAAAAATGGTCACAACATAAAAATAAAATTTTTAATGATTAAGAAATGTTTTTTTTTATGTATCTATAATCCTGAAAATTAAATAACTAGCAAATTCTTCTTTCAGGATCCAAGTTTTTTAGAGTCGTTACCGCATTACACAGCTAATCTATTATAAAATTTAGTAAAATATGACTCTAGCGATACTTGAATCATTGAATATTCACTAATGAACTGTTTTTTATTTTTAATTTATATATATTTTTCTATTTTCATTTCAGAATTCATTTTTCTTGCCCTCAGAAACCTCCTTGTAAAGTTTTATTAAAGTTTTTTTAAATTTTTTAAGTTTTTTGTTCCACCATCTTGGAAAAAAGGAAAATATTTTGGGTTGAAAAATAAATATTTTCCACCGAAAATTCATTTTTTTGTCCTAAAAAACCCCCTTTAAAGTTAAAAGTTCATTTTTTTGCTTAATTATCATCTCCTGAAGAATTCTTGCCGTTCACATGAAGAACCGACATTCACGCACTCTTCAAGAACACTTTAAGTTTGAAAAGGTGCTTATTGGGATTGGTTAATCAATCTATTTCCTGTATAAGGTGGTGCGCTTTAAAAAACTTTCTACATGGGTCAACCAAACGAATTAAAATCAATATTGATTCAGCAACAAATAGAGAGCACTTTGAGTGATACAATGCATGCATGTTGTAACTGCAAGCTATCTGTAGTCTAAACATTTCAAATTCCAAACTAAAATATTTGTGATTGTAATTCGTCGGTTGACCCAAGAAGAGAGAAGATCAGAGCGAACCACCAAATTGTCCATCGGTTGATCTATCTATTTCATTTATTAGGTAGTGGGCTTAAAAAACTCTCTACATGGGTCAACTGATGAACTGAAATCATCATTGAATCTGTAAAAAAATTAATGTACAAAAATTTCAGTAACTCGATGCATACATTGATTAATGTACAAAGCTAAAATAATGGTGATATTGAAATTCATTGGTTGACCCACATGTAGAGCAATTGAATAAAAGCCACAAAATTATTCATCTCTTAGCCAAACTGTTTTCTGAATAATGTTGTAAGCTTTAAAGGACTCTATGTAGGTCAACTAGTAAATTGAAATCATCCTTGAGTAAGGTAAGAATAAAAACTAAAAGAAAATAATTCTAATGACTCATTGTATGAGTCAATAACTCATCAATTGCACTCAATCACTCACTCATGCATGCTGAAAATGTTATCCAGCTGCTGTCTTACAATTTTTAGTTTCATCCGTTGACCCATGTAGAGAATATTTCAATATAAGCTACGAAATGATTTATCGTTATGGTATTAAGCTATTGATTTTTTAACAACTGATGGAAACACACTGACAGTAGCATTTTATTGACACTCCAGTTCAAAAAATTGCCTTTTAAAAAAAGTATGGATGTTTTAATGAATTTAATAACAAAATAGTGCAATCCTGTGATCAAGTAAAAAATGAAAGAAACCAATTATAGAAAATTAGCGAACGTAATTGAAAAATGTTTTTAAAAAAATAATCTTAAATTATATTTTTGTAAATTTCAATATTATGCTTACCTCGTAAAAATTTCTGCAATTTTTATATGGACCGTAAAAATATAATTTCTTAAATACGATGAAATCTGTCACAATGAACCTTTTTTGCATACGCGCATTGACGTCTAGAGCCATAATAACTGGACTTGTGTATTCTTTAAAATGCTTTTTTAAAAAGTTTTCAGCTAAATCAAGCTTACCAAAACTTCGTAAATTATTCCAAAATTTAGACATATTGGATTAAATTAAATTTATTTTTGATTGATATAATATTGCAAACTGACTAATAACTGACAGTGATGTGATGCAGCTATGTGGAATGTGGTGCATATGTGTATACGCGGTCATACGGCATTTAGGCTTTCATTCCAACATTCCACAATTCCTCTTAAATAAGTTTTCAGGAACGGCGGTTTTTTTAAAAACGATGGGAATAGATATTAATTAATTATTTATTTATTTTTATAAATATTCAATTCAATTATAATTTTCAGATATTTAATGTTTTTTATGCTTCTTAAATAAAAAACTTTAGGAAGAAAAATATAACAGAAAAGTTAATCAGAAAAATAGGTATATCACCAAATATGTTGAAAACTTAAAACGTTTGTAAACGTTTTTCTAACTTAAAAAATAAAATTTAAAGAATTTTTTCGGTTTTAAGTTTACTAATATGAATCATCTGGTTTTAAATTAAAAAAAAAATATATAAATTATTTTTTATTTTCTGTCGCGTTTTTAATGGAGAATATTAATTAACTTACATAAACTGTCAAGTAATTATTTTCTTATTAGTATACTTTTTATTAAAATTCAACTAAAAACATCAGATATCATTTACTTATTTTACTCCATCCTTTGTATTAGATGAGTAAAAAATTAAAATAAAATTAATTTTTCTGAATGTTTAGAATTTAAGAAATAAAAGAAAAATTTTAAGACATTTTAAAACTTGTATTATATGAAAAAGGTATAAACAGTAAAAAAACTACACACAATAATTATCACTACAGTTTAGTCATTTCACTAATAGTAGTAATTTTACAAAGTCGTAGTATAGTTATTATTACAAGTGTAGTGGGTATCATACTTAAACAGACAAAAATCCGCTTGGGCAGCAGAATAGTACATTTTTAACCAAGGGAGGAAAAAAAAAGAATGGCCCAGATCGCACGTTAATTAGCATCCGAGGCAAAACATCTAGTCGCATTTTAACTGAGGGAAATCCTTATTCTATTTCTTCCTTTTGACAAACTTAAGTTTTATTATTATTAATTCTTATTATAAAAGTTTATTCTTGATGAAGTCGAAGTTTTATAATACCATGGAATTATAAGAGCACCTTTAAGTTAGGTAATAGAAAAATTTGACCTATTATATGTTGTTTTGTCGCTGCAGATCTCAAAATTTCCTCCCTAAATCTACGTAGGCTTGATGTTCTAAAATTTAGGTTTGTAAGTATTTTAAAAACGCCCTTAAAAAGGTGATATTTTTTCTATTTTATAAAAAAAAAACTTGTTTAGTTTAAGTTAACTTATGAAAACCAGAAGCATATTATAAAAATTTAAAATTCGAATTTTTTTGTTTTTTTGGTTTATAGATATCCATATTATAGATATAACATAAAGAATCATGGAATACTGGATTTCGTTTTTTCATGGGATACTAACTTTTATAACGCCATCTCTGAAGTTATAAAAATTTAATCCAACAAAAAAAATATAGTTTTAAAAATATTTGTTAACTTTTATTGACTTTTAATTAATTTTGTTTAAAAAAAAAAAAAATAAAATAAAATTTAAATTAAGTATTTAATAAAGGTACCTTCAGTAAATGTAATATAAATTAAATATTTTACAGAAATAGTTGACAAATATGTTTATTTATGATGTATATGAAATAAAATAAACTTCAACTATAATTAATTAATTTTAAATAAATATTAAAATAATTTTTTAATTTACTCTAAAAATACTGCAAAGCTATTTCACACAAAATGCTACTTATTTTCTCATCCTTATTTATAATAAATTTTAAATTAACAAAAAAAAAGTTAAAATTAACTTAATTATTTTAATGAAAAATTTATATTTTTTAAAACAAGTTAATTGTTTAATATTCGATAACTTTATAAAATGTCAAGGTAAAAATATCATTTTGATTAATAAAATTTACATAAAAATTTGCGATTTTTAAATAAATAAATTTTACTCTAAATCTGTACATTTCAAAACATAAATTAAAATAATTACAAAAATTTTCTTTAATTTAGGTTTTAAATTAAAACAATATAATTTTAGCTTACTTTTTTATTACTTCTTTTTGCACTAAAGCATCTAATAATGTCTATAACGACAATTATTATTTTTCAAATTTCCCTTTCAATAAGCAAGGATCTCATAAAGCACTAGGATTAAATAAATATAAAAAAAGGTCGAATCTTCTTTGTAAAAATTTAAAATTTTAAAATAAAATGTTGTCGGATAAAATTCTTGTAAATTTACTAACTTTAGAGCACAGATATAAAAAACTGATTTTGTGCCTTGTTAAAAAATTATCAACTTTTATCAAACACTACAATTTACAGCTATTTAGATAATATTTTAAGAATTTTTTATACAATATCTAAAATTTACAATTCGTAATTTATACAATAAATACTAAATTCGTACTTTAAAAGATCCTTTAAGGGACATGGCTTATACTTAATATTTAAATTCACAAATTTTATCACTTAAACACAGTGTAAAAAGTCACAGACTCATATTTCTTTTATTTATTCATTTACTTTTTTTTTTATTCAAAATTTGACCTAATCATTTCATTATTTTACTTATTTTTAAACAAAAAGATAAATATCAAACTAAATTTTTTAAAAACAAGCATTACAGATATAGCATAAATATAAGTATTTCTTTAATTACAAAATTAATTATTTTTCGCATGATTTTAGTTATTTAGGAACTTGAAAAAAAAAAAATAACGATTTAAAACATCAATATATTTATGTAATTTTTCTGTTAATTACACTCAATGACGATTTTTTTAATTTAAATTATTTATTTATACATTTAATCCCTGAAAACAGTTTATTTTATTTTTTTCTGCATTTTACAAAAAAGTAACCATTATCTTACTTATTTATTTATTTTTCAAAAGTACAGCAAGTGTCTTTCTTTAAGAAATATTCAAATGGTTGATTTTTTTTTGATTACTTTTTATGAAATTTCAGAAGATGAAAATCCGGTCAAATCTTGAAAAATTAACTTGAAAAACTCCGCTCGGCGAAGTATAAACACTATATATATATTATAGTACTTGTGAAATGTCCAAAAAAAACCCAAGCAATATTCTCCGAGGAAATTCGAATATCAAACCCCATGGCACGTTCTTGCAGCCCCTTTTTCTTATCCAGAATAAAGTCTACATGATTGATTGTTCGTAGTTTTCCAGAGCGGATTTGGTCCCCGCAGTAGTCCAGTCTCTTTCTCCGAACAGCATCAGAGTAGAAATTATCTAATTTTTATTTTTACAGATGTAGAGAGTCGATTTTCTAATCCAAATCGTTTCGAGAAAAAGAGGCAATAGTTGATTTTAATGCAATATATAATATGATTATAATGCAATATACATAATGAGGCTCATTGTTGTGATCTAAAAACTCCTTGTGTTTGGACGTTAAAGATGCGAGCTCTGAGGCTGTTGTTCGTAGAAAAGGACGTAAGCTTCGCTAGAAACAACAGATCTCGAGGATACTGGAGACACATGACTATCGTTGTACTCGTGCCATTCGCCTGTATAAGGGTGCTTACAATATGCTGTGTAATGCCCGGAGTGCATCGTACCAGAATGATTTGCTACCCCGTATAGATTGTACGTGCAGCCCTGGACTTTTGGGGCGGCGAAGTCACTGAGGTTTAAATCCGTCAGTGGAAAATCTACTAGAACGTTCATCTTTCCACGAAACCGTTCCGTTGGAGAGAAACGTTTCAAATCTATAAATAATTATTAGTTAAGGAAGTAAATAATTATCATTTTGCTTAAATCTTTTGTAAATCTGACAAATTATTTAATATTTTAAGCACTTCATTTTAACGAGGAAATTTTGATTCAATTTTAAAGTTATTCCTTGAAAAAATATCAAACGTGCACAATATGCTGTATGTAAGATTAAGCCCTTGGCCTCTCATGTCAACTGACAAATTATTATTTATTTTAATAAGTACCTTTGAGTTCATAATACATTTTAAATTAAAAAGTGTTAAACGCTTTATGTCTTCAAAAAAAATACATGAATTTAAATCATCTTGAATAATAAGCTGAGAATTCATACTTTTAACAAGGTTTCATACATAATGTGTTTTCTGGCAGCTCTTTAAGAATGCGGTTTGAAAGATTTTGGTTTCAGAATCATAAGCAATTTTCAATAATTTTCTACCAGTAGATTTTGAATTTATTGAATTTGAGTGCTCAGTATTGTATTTCTAAATAAGTATGATTTTGAAAAAAGCTTATTAAAAATATTGTTTTTTAACTAACTGCGAGAACCTAAATCAAATAAAATAAAATCATAATTATTTCTAAATGAATTTGACAGATCCTGCAGGAAAATTGAAATTCCAAAATCAAAGATTCAAAAGCTATTCTTCCAGAATTTTCCAGAACCAGTCATTAATCTATAATTGTGAATTTTCATTTAAATGATTTATAGTTAGATTTTTTATTCAAAACACAAATTATTACTATATATTATATTTAATTTACTAAGCAAATTTTCTCGTTCTTTGAGCAATCTCAGTGCCAAACCCTCAGCAGTATTAATAAAGTTAAAATTATAAGTCATTATTGTACTCTAATTTTTTATAGAATTTTTAAACTTATTTATATATTAATACCAGGGTATTTCCATTAAAAGTATTTAGATTTTATCATGTAAAGAGTCTCTTTCATCCTAAAATTTAAGTAACTTGTCAGTTTACAATAGTTTTTAAAAAATTGTTAGTTAATAACTTGTTATGAAAAAAAGGATACGAATAACCAAAATTTTTGGAAACTTTTGAATAGAAAAACTTTTGGTACATTTTCTTCTAGTTTGACATTTTGAACATGTTGGTTTTTCATCACCATCGAGTGTTTCTTCTTTAGTGAAGTGATGCAGGCAATTACTCAATCTTTCTGTGCCAGTTCTTGAAGGTATCGGTAGACTAAGATCCCAAAACGGATCTAATGTTACGGAAACGTGATCACAATTTGTACATTTGAGTGAAGATCGAAGTTGGCCAACGAATACGTCAACTATCGTACTATCTTCGCTCCTGACGTAGCGTTTCCAACTTTCGGCCGCTTTAACACTGTCTCTAGAAGCAACAATTTAGTTGAAATTAAGTTAAAAAAATCTTAAACCTTTTTAAATATAAGGATTAATGCGCTTACGAAAGATTTTCCGGAATCTCAGTGACAATTGGCGTGGGCTTAATTTTAACCCTATTGACGTCTTCGTGGAGTCCTTCGAGCAAATATCTTAAGAATTCTTGAGCATCTTGTTGACTATATCCCATGAAACGTGGTGCGAATCTTTGAATTTGCGATTTAAAAGCTGCCGTATTAACAACGTGATCGTCATTTTCTTCCCATAACTCCTGTATGACTTGACTAAAAGCTTTAATTAATAATCCCTTTAAGCTCGATGTCGTTGAGTTTATGTCGTTAAGATACTGCTCATTCAACAGGTACTCCAAAAGAGGCTTAGTATTACTAAGACATTGTATGACGCTGTTCATGAAACACTGCAATTAAAAATAAATAGCTCGTTACTTTTAATTGTCATGCAAGATTATTTCAATCAGATTATTTCGCAAAAAGGTTACCAATACACTCAAAGCAATTTAAATTTCATTTCTTTAATAATTCTTATTCTTGGACCGCGATTGCTATTAATTTACTTTAAAATTATAATTTAAATATTAATTTACTATTAATTTACCAATAAAATTACCTCAAATCAATAAAATTGATGTTATTCAATTTTTTTTTTTCTCAAGAATTTAATTCATAATTATGCATAATTTTATTTATTTAAAAAGAAAAAATATGATTCATAAATTATGATTATAAATGGCACTTTAATTCCTTCGGAATTTATTGATAATAAAAAAGCAAAGATATGAAAAGTATGCATAATATAATATGTAGTTTAAAGAAAGGATCGTTTGAAAAAAATTACCGTGTTTCCTATGTTCCGCAGCCCATTTAGGCCGCAACGCCCGTTCTTCTGAACCTGTAACCGATTCCTTCCTGCCCTGCCGCTCGCACTGCATTCCTGAAATTAGGAAATTATTTAATTAGTATTTTAAATTTAAAAAAAATTTAAATTATTTGTTACTAAATTTAGTTTAGTAATAATTAAATTCTACTTTTTTTTCATTTAAAAAATAAAATATAAAAATAAAAATGACGAAATACGGATTTTGAAATTAAAAAAGAGTAGAATTAATTTATAAAAAATCATGTAAATATAAAATATCTTTAATAATAAAAAACCTGCAAAATGAAAAAATTAAAAAATCTGAAAATAAATAATGAGTTAATTTTTACAAGTATATTGCGTACATAATAATAAGTAAACATTGTATTTTTATCTGTCAAAAGATTTATGATTAACAAACAGCAATTAAATGCTTCTGGCGACTTCTAAAAATAATATTACAATAGATAGAGTCTTTCGAGTTTCGTCGTTACTTACTTCAACATCTTTAAAGCAGCAAGTACAATAATTAGCTTCGATAATTTTTCTGTACTGAATATTCAGTCTTTTATTGTAATCGTGTCTGAGATAATATGCATAACCAAATGATATTGCTGCTGTGGTCCATATGAACCACAATAGCAAATCAATGGCATCGATAAGATCCAGTTTATTTAATTAAGAATCTAATAATGTTTCGTCTCTTGTTGCATTTATAGTAACGTAGCCTAACGTCAACGTACATCTTTGAATTTTATACAGAAATCACTTTTTTAATACTTTTAACAACAATATTATTAACAACAATTCGGTTACTTATGCACGTGTTTTGACAAAATCCGGGCAACTCCGTAGCGAGAAAATTTTATAGACTGCCCGGCTATTTAGACGCATGGAGCATTTATAATGTTGCTAAAAATAATATCATCTCTCGTGATTTTCCAACTCTTGAGACTAAAATACGTCCTACAGTATTTATAATTTAAATTTTTTAATCGTCTCCTATTTTTTCTTTTTTACTTTTTAGTTATGTTTTTTTGACAAACAAATAATTTTTTTCCTAGTAATCAATATTTTTTTTTTAACTTTGTCCTTGTTTAAAATTCAATAAAGATGATGCAATTAGAAAATTGAATCTAGTGCATTTATAAGCGCTTTTTTGTGTCACAAAAAATCTCAATTAAAATTTTTTTAATAATTCAATTTAGGCGATTACCTAATCCTTTTTTGTCTACAGTTAATCAATTTTTTTTCTTTTCCAATTACAATAATATATTCTTATTACTAGAAGAAATAATTACAAACCTTACAATATTTTTACGGACTGAGTGAAAAAATAATTCGAAACTTTTTGCATTTTGGTCCCAATCAAAAATGTTACATATCAAGCTTCTTTGGACAGACCCCCGAGGGATCTAGTTTGCCCCTCTTTTGCCCTTCTAAGACAAAAATGTGAAATACTGATTTTCATGAAAATATAACAGTCATCCCTTGCCAATTACAGTCCTTAGAAATCTTTGAATTTCACGCCGATTGAGAGACTTTATTTTAAACGTATAAAATTTCTAAGAGCTGCAACTGACAAGAAATGCATTTTCATGAAAATGTTATACATTTTGGTCTTAGAATTAAAAAATTAATCGATTTGTAGTGTTTTTAAAAAAAATTTTTTCACCCCCAAAAAGGGACAAACCAACCCCCTCAGAGTCTGTTTAAAGAAGTTTGATGCGTAAAATTTTTGATTGGGAGCAAAATGAAACGAATGCAAAAAGTTTCGAGTGATTTAACTCAGACCGTGAAAGTATTAATTCTAAATACCTAAAAATCATGTAATTTTTTTCTCTATACTATATTATTAAAAAGCAAAGTAACTTATTTACAACTACACTAATATAGAGCTTCTTAAAGTTAGATCGGTAATTCTACGTGGTATGGAAAATACTTACCGTTCTTGCCAACTGAATTACAATAAGTTTATCGACTTTTTTAAATAGAAAAAAAAACTTTAACTACTTTTTTTATTTTTAAATTAATAGAACACAGCAAGTTAATAAAAGCAACGTAAATAAAAGAGAGAAAATTTATTAATTAAAAGAAAAAAAATGTTAGTGTTAGTTGACCGAAAAAGTAAAACTATTGGCAAATGTTAATATTTTTAATTGGCAACATTACAATAATTTCGAGGATTTCATTTATTGCCCTAGTTATTAAATAACTAAGAAGACACTATGTGCATCATTTTATTTATGCATTCAAAAAAATATCGAAAAAAAAACAGAACACACACGCGCGCAGCCAACGACTTTTTTTAGTCAAAACAATTGTTCATTTAAAAAAAAACTCAAAATAATTATAAAAAAAGCACAAACTTTTAGCGTTTTATAAAATTTTGCAACGACGATTAAAAAAAAAAAAATTTCTCAATAATATTCAGCCGTTTATTATATTATTAAAGCACGATAAAGAAGGAAAGGTAAGAAAAGCTTTCCCTTTACTGACACATGAGTGACCTAAATCCAAGCCAAGGTCATCAGTTTCCAGTTTCTCGGTCAACTCCGATCGCGCACTTCCACCACAACACACAAAACACAATGGAATAGAAAAAGAAAGATTGTGAGAGAGAAGGAGAAAGACTCACTGTCTGGTCGTTGGGCTGAATGTGCCTTGAAGAAGAGGGCTGCTGCTGCTGTTGGTGATGGTTCTCGTCTTCGACAGAGGAATTATTCAAGAGGGGTTCCCGGTAACGGGTGGCATTGTTATTAGCTAGCAGGTCCGTGTTAGCGGAGTTGTTAGTGGGGTTAGTCGAATCGAGATGCGGGTCGCGACTGCCGCATGATGATTTTTGGTGGTGGTGCTGCTGTTGCTGATCAGCTGAATCCGTTTGGTGGTTATTGTTGTCGGTTACTAATGTATTATTCTCGGCGTTACTATCCCTCGCAAACACTTGCACGCTATTAGTGGTAGTAGTAGTAGTAGTAGAGCTATTAAGGCCGTTAGAGTTTACCTCGAGTAACAACGAACGACGTTTCTGAAGCGTACTACCAGAGGCGCTAGTACCGCTACTGCTTTGGCTACTACTACGGGCAGACGGAGAAGGAGAACTGCTCGAGTCGCGACGTGGCCTTCGCTGAAATCTCTCGCTGCTTTGTTCGTCACCACCACGGAGGTCCAAAGCCGGAGGGCGCTGCTGGTAATGCTGTTGCAAACTGCTGGACAAGCTGCGTTGAGGCTGCTGGATATTGGGTTTGTAATATGCGGGAGAATACAGACTCAAATCAAAGTTTGTTCCCGATGAAGACGTTGGACTATACGAACTTGAATACCTGGAAAATAAAAAAAATTGCAATATTTAAAAAGCTTTACTCAAATGCAACGAAGAAGTTGCATTGCGCGCATGTTCAAGAGTCTCTATAAATTTTGCACACGTGTACGCTTGACAATTGTCATTATATTATTGTTATTATTGCTTTAGTTTATAGTATTCTGCTATCTTGTCTGACTGGTCCCGACTTTTTCTACTTAAGGTACTACTCTACGTGCCACATAATTAATTCTTTGGATGATTGAATTTTTTCTAATATTATTATAGTCCTGTCGCCAGCAATGCTATTTAATGCCATAAAATCCTAAAATAGCATAAAAGTTCCATGGAAAAAAATGGGTGGTATTTATGTTTTTTGACCCGCTAAACACGAATCCGAGGTCTATTTTGCAAAATTCGTGGTCAATTTTTTTTTATGAACAAATTATTGGCCAATTTTGCAATAATTTGTTATTAACAAAAAATTGACCACAAATTTTGCAAAATAGACCCCGGATTCGTGTTTAGCGGGTCAAAAAACATAAATACCACCCATTTTTTTCCATGGAACTTTTATGCTATTTTATGGCATTAAATAGCATTGCTGGCGACAGGACTATTAATAACGATTTAATTTCTCCTATTAAATTTTTTTGAACTTTTATTCATTTGTTTTGTTTTAAAATAAAAAAATTGATATTTTGTAAGTTATTTTGCAATGAGAAAAATACTATAAAAATAAGTCAGCTGAAAAAGAGGAATTATTTTGGGCTAGTGAAACGTAAAAAATTTTGAAAAAAAGAAAATATCCGAAAAAAGAGATTATAAAAAAATTTTGGCAAACGTGCATTATTTCCGTGTTTTATGAAAATTTGTAACAATAAAAATAAAATATCGCATGAAATTTAAAAATTTTATTGTTATTTCAAGCAAAAGCTATAAAAAGTTTTGAAATACGTTCAAAGTCGATGAATTAAATTAAACTACGATAAAATAATTATTTTTATTCTGCGAAGAATTAGAAATAAGTAAATTAAAATTATTATTATCTTGCAGCAAAAAATTATGTCGAAAAAGGCATTTAAATATTTTCTAACGTAAACAAGATTAAATTACGCTTTGAAAAAAATAGTAGTACTTTTTAAAGAATAAAATAAATATTTTCATTGACTTGCTTTAATACCAATAAAAAGCTTTAAAAGATTCATTTTTATAGTCTATAAAAACTGACATAACAATGCTCTGCTTTTTTTTACAACGTGTTAATAAATTTTTTAATCTGAAAAATTGCTTATGTTACTTGGAAGTATAGATTTAAGAAAAGTTTTAAGGGAATAATTTTAACAAATAGTCAAATTATAACCTCGGTGCCATGTAAAAGGCAAATAAAAATCCTTGAGTTTTTGAGAATTATAAAGAGACAATTCGCTAAAATATTTCGTAATTCTTAAAATTTTAAAAAAATCTTTAAAATTTTTCAGTTATTTTCTTTGAAATTATTTTGTACTCTTGCCAACCATTATTTGCAATTATTTGACTTTAAGATTTTAAATTCCAATAGATCTGTTGTGATTTTTTTCTTTTAACTTTTAAATCAGAATTTTTTTTATTTGCATGCTTGGAAAATACACGAATATAATTTTTTTTAAATTCAAGCAAAACGTAACTTGTTCTTTCAGCTTGATTTGTTAATAGAGTTAACGATCCTCTTGAAAAAACCGAAACGGGATTTAAAATTTGGAAAAATCCCTAAGAAAAATGGAAAAGGTAATAAAAAAGTTTAAAATTAATATAATCAAGAGGTTACTCAATTCCTTGGCTCGTAAACGGCAATGCCCTTATTTATGAAAAAAAGAGAGTCTCGTTAAGAACCAGGTTAGACAAGAGGAAGAAAGAGAAAAATAAAAAAAAACTGACTCGATCGAAACCTGAGGGGTGTCGGTGACCCAGATTCACTCGAGCGCGTGCTTGTGTGCGTTTGTGTCGGAATCCGAAAGCATCATCATCACATGTACGGAAATAACTACCAAGAGAATTTTTACTTTAGTCATAATATTTTTAAGAGCTACTTGGGAAAGTCTGAGCAAACTTGGACTTTATCTACTTAAAATTATCTGCGGCTAATTTAAACTCAATAACCTAAAATTAATTACCAGGTTCGTTATACGAGAATTATTATCAAGAGCTTAATCCTTGGTTATGAATTAAAAATATTTAATCTATTTAAGAGCAGTAACAAGCAATTAAATCGAAAGACCGATTAAAAATCGATTTTCATAGATAATAGAATTATTAATTAAAACAGTCTTGTTTATCGATTATTTAATTAAAAATTACACAATAAGAAATTTATTATTCCGTACCTTATACTGTTATTACTTTTTGATAAATTCTTTACACTGATTAATTTTGAAAAGACTTTGAAAAAAAAATTACGACATTTTTATTAAGAACAAAACTCTGCGGGTAAATGACACGAAATTGCTTATTTTTCAAGATAACCTATCTAAAAAAATTAAAAAATAGCTCTTGTTTATTTACTGAATCATCGTAGCTACGTTAATTTTTGTTTCTTTGTTATTGCTCTAATTTTTCTTCAACGGGACAAAATTTTTCGCAAGGAAATAACGAGAGAATAATTAATAACAAGCGAGAAGTGCATTGCCTAATAGAGTCTCGACTTCGCGTGTCTTAGCCTCGACCTTGTCTCTCTCTCCAGTTTGCACTTAGTATATCTTTTTCTTAAATGCCCTTGTCAAACTCTAATTGGATTATATCAAAGAAAAAGAAAACTCGTTCTGGGTTCGTAAAAATTAATTAAAGCGCGCGCGCATCTTAAATTAAAATTAAAATTTTTTTATTCTGTAAACTAACCTTGATAGATTGAAATTTTTGCCATAATCGTTCCGGAGAGAACTGTTCGAAGATGAGCTTCGGTAAGACATTTTCGGTGTGGTGCTGCTTAGTGCAGACGACGTAGTCGAGGAAGCAGTCGTGCCGTACCTCCTTGCGATCGGGGAAAGCGGTGCCATGTTATTTGAACTGAAATTTATCGCGACCGCTTCGACGTGGCCACCATGGTGATAAGGCATATCGCTATCCTGAAGTGGACCTCCGTCTCACGCTCGCGCTCCTCCTTTTCCTGAAAAATTTTTAAAATATATGTTGGTTAATTTTACTCAAATTTTATTCTTATTCTTATAGTACTGTAAACAAACGATTTTTATTTATAAGGTTATTTGTTTATTTGTTTATTTGTTTTAAAAAATTTTCAAAAATTGTCACTAACGTTATAACTAGTGACGGGTAAACACCTGCATGATAAAAAATATTAAGTTTTCAAATTGGAATCCGAGTTTTTCTCTTAATGAACGAATAATTAATAGTTATCTTATAGGCAGAAATAAAAATGGCCTAGATAGAGAAGAGAAATTTGATTGATAAAAAAAAAGTTGGAAAGAGTATTTTTATAAATAACTGTAACGATATTGCATCCGGTTACTTTAAACAAAAATATTTATTTTTGCCAAGAATTTATAATCTCCGTAAGGATATAAATAATATTTTAATACGTGTAATTTATCAACATCCTGCGATTAGGTTATAAACGTAGCTTCATTGTCACGATTAATTACGAGTCAAAAATTAATAAATTCAGTTATTATTGCGTGCCAAGGAAATGCCTTATTTAATTAACTGATCAAAAATAGCACTGGAATAAAATGTTAATTAAAAAGTCATAATTTGTCATTTAAAAACGTGAAATTTTCTTCCAACTATCAAATAAAAAGTTTCCTGTAAAAATGAATCAAGATATGCATTAATGCAAAAAGTTTCAACCAATCCGGTGTAAGTTTGTGCCGGCTCTCTAAAAAATCGATAACTTTCTCATTGATAAGAGATTGCAGTAGTACAACACACGTGTTTTTTTTCTTTTTTACTTTTTTAGTTGAATAAAAATTTTCCCATCTCTTTGTTGAGTACGACTATAAAAATTCAATCGAGTATCCGCAGTTCCGAAAAGTTAATAAAAACAGAAAACAGAAAAAAGTTTGAAATAAAATATCGTCAATGGCAAAAGTTTTTCATTATTTGCTAACTGATAAAAGGATAAAAGTTTGTAGGGCAAAAAATATAATTTAAAATATTTGCATTAGAGAGAGAATATTTAAAAATCAAAAGCTTTTTCTCATTCTCATAGTTTTCTATTATTTGCAGGAGGTCGCAATTTAGAAATTAATGAGAAAAAGAAAAGTGACGAATTCCTAAACTCGAGTGCATATTTACTTAAATGTGTAATTTAATTCTACAAGGAAATGAAACTTGACACCTTTTCTCGTGACATCAAGATGAAATTTTCTTCGATTCACGTGGTTTGGTTAGTTTATAAACACGCCATTCATGGCCCCGAGATCTCTATTATTCTTCGCGAACCACAAATATTTCAACAATTTATTTTATTTTATTTTATTTTTACTCTCGTTTTTACTATCAACAAATAAATCTTGAAAATTGAAAAAGATCTGAAGGGACTCAGAAAAGGCATTTTTTAGAGACTTCGTGTCAAAGAGTACCTAAAAACATTATCAAAACTTTTAATGATTTGTATGGTCAAGGGTCAGGTAAAATTTGCCGTCATTTTGAAAGTGCTAACGCACCCCTTTGCACCCCTTAAAAAGAATTGAAAAAATAAATACTATAAATGTAATGTTTAATGCTATTTTTTTATTTTATCGATAAATTCTTGTTGAGTGCATTAGAAGCGTAAAATAAAACGTAATATTGCAAACTTATCATCGTTTTGAATCGCTCTATGAAATTTGGGTTAATTCTTTTTAAAACAAAAAAGTAAACATAGTTAATGTCGAATTAATCTACTTTTTATGAAATTTAGTCAAAAAATTAATAATTTCAAGTTTTTTTAATCTATTTTTATGATGAAATTACTGATAAGTGAGATAAATATTTAAAAATTTATTTCTAACATACTAAAACTAAAAATCACTTAAAATGGGTTTATTTCAAGTATGACGTCATCCCTTAATATCTATAATTTTTTATTATACTTTTATTATTATAATAGCTGCCATACAATATAATTTTTTTGTTTGCTTTTGAATAATTTTTTTTTGTAGCCATTTTTCTTTAATAATGATGACGCTGCTATATTTTTTATATTAAATTTTGAATTTGTGTACTCGATAGTTCCTATGTACTATGAATAAACAAGAGTCTTTTAACCTTTCAAAGTAAACACCAGTTTAATTTTTATAAATGTATAAATGCCTGATTTGGGGCCGTCCAAAAAACTCTGATAAGGTAGGTGGGCTGTTAAAAAAGCACAACTTATCCTAAATGAGGGATAAAGACTATTTAACACAAGTATCATATTTTTTAAAATCATTATTTATTATGATCTCGAGTTTTCAGATTCATGTATCCCACAGATTTATTTTGGACGATGAAAGTAGTTTGTAAAACAAGAAATTTAAGTAGAAAAAACATCGAACCTGTACATTTTTTTAAACAATTTTTTAATTAAGCTGAAAACCTGGACAAGGCTTAATGATGAAAAACGTAATTTCAACCTCCGAATTAAATGCTGCAGAAAATTTTCTATAATCCAAAAGAAAAATATTTATTCATCGCAGCCATATATTTTAAATCAATTTACAAAGTAGGCTAGAAACATAAAAATGGCTGCCGAAAATGAAGGATTTGACCTACAAAGCTAAAAAAATCACAAAATTATTCTTATAAAAATCTCATTTTAAGCTTTTAAGGATAGATAGGAAGCAGACAAAAATGTGACATGGTGTTATGCAGGGTACTTGGGTATCTCAAAATCGGAAACTTTTCAGTCGCGTTTTTTTAAGGCCCCATTGTATTTTTAATTTTTAGAAGCTAGATCACCTTTTGAATGTTTCTTAAATCTGGCTTTCAAGGAAAATCTAAGAGTTTACTAAGAGCACAATTATTTATTAATGTGCGTACATGATATGAGGGGCCCCCGTGCCCCTGAAAACTTCACTAATGAATCCATTATTTGAAGTGACGCATATTTGACGAATATATAGAGAGTTTCGAGTAAGGAGTGACCTTTTTGATGGACGAATTCATGATTCAGAAAAACGCCAATAACATAAATTTTTCATTTAAATGATACGTATTAATACTTTATTAGACTAAAAATGTTTTTCCATAAAAAATTTTAAATATTCAAGTTTGTTACAACTACAAACGCATTATTTTTTGTTAAACAATTGAATTAACAATAAAAAATTTTAAAACGCTTTTCCACCTCATTTATCACAACAATCTATTCAAACCAATTGTATTCGAGGAATTATATAACACAAACATGATTTGCAAAATAGTTTTGTAGGTATGAGAAAATTATGTAAAAAATTTGAACAACAAAAATATTTTTTTAAAGCTTTTGTTTTCAAGTGGTAATAATCAATCAATCATCTAAAAACTAAAAATTAATTTTTTTATCATTTCCAAAAGGTATACAGGTTAGAAAATCTTTTACAAACTGACCAAAGTAGGACCAAAGTAGGACCAAAGTCTCCTTATTTTAAATTAAAGACCAGTTTATAAGATTCAATAAATAGAATAATTATATATAGTTAAAGCTATTTAATATTTTGAAAAAAGCCCGGTTACCGGTACCTAAATTTCGGTAATAGCAGTAGGATATTTTTTTAAACTTTTATAAATAGGGTTGCAAATAACACAAAACCTAATAAAAAATTAGGAAAATTTTTTTTATGCTGCAGAGTAAAAATATTTTTGTTTATTTTCTTTTCGTTTCAAGCCATTTGAAATCGTTTGAAATAAAAAAAAAAATTCGGCTGTTACAACCGGAATTCCGGTATAGGTAGCTGGATTCTTTTTTCACTGTATAAAATAGCTTTAAAAATCTTCAATAAAGATACTTTTTTTCTGAAATTATAATGTGAGATTCCGTGCCAACTTGATAATAATAATATAATTTTTAGAGAAAACCTACGAATTCCAGGTTTGAAAAAAAAGGTTTAGATCATCGGGAACCCTTACAAACGTGCCCCATTATACTTTGACATCGTAGAATTTAAAAAATGGAAAAATACTATAAGCAAAAGACTGATATGACGAGGCCGTGATGAAAATTTAAACGAATGTAAATAATGTGAAAAAGAAAAATAATGATAGAGGTAAAAATTTGTAAAAACAGAGTTACCACTGGTTCAAAGATCTTAAGAAATATTTGGTCCTTTTCATGTAAATTCTACGCTCGACCTATTTCTTGTGCACCATAAAGCAAAATTGAACTTCACAAAGAAGCATACCAACACGAGGTCTTTTAAAAACTTCTTGCATAGCTACTTCGAGCGTGCAAAACTCTTGCTATTATTTATTATTATATCAGTTTTGTCAATATTGACATAACATTTTTTTAACAATTTTTAGTTTTGTAAAAGTTTTCGAGATTAAGAGCTTATGCAAAAAGAAAAGAGTTTATTTTTGTATTATTTTATTTACTTATACAATTACTCTTTTTGCAACGCTAAAAAAACTTTTAAAGAAAATAATAGAATTTTTTTGAATGAAAATCGATTTTTTGAGGTCGTACGAGTCACGACCTTTCAACTAACACATGCTACATTCCGATAAGTTGCTGCGGATTAACAGACATTTTTTTCTTCCAATTTTTATTTTTCCTAATATTTGAGTTTTTTTCAAAAAGTTTAACTCTTAACAAAGATACTGAGAAATTTTATTTAATAACGAAGGGAAAGTTTAGGGTTAAAAAAATTGCTGAATCTAAAATAAATAAAAATTTTTTTTTTAAATAGTTAAAAATAAATACGAATAAAGAACCCATGTTGCCTTAGACACGCAAAAAAATAAAAAATGTTATTTAATGTCAAGTTGTGTTTATCGATTAGCCTAAATAAAACATTTTCAAACACATGCAATACGTTTATTGTAATGAAAAAAATCATTTTTATGATTAATAACCGTTCTATAACTGGTATTAAATAATTATTTTTTTTTTTTCTTCAAACAAATAAATAATTATTTTAAAATAAACTAAAAATATATTTTTAATCATTAATAATTTTTTTCTGATTTTGCATTTTACAAAACATGAATATTCGTTCTTTGATTATTGAATTTTAATTTAAAACAGTATTAAAAATATTTTCATGCGTAAACGAATTAAAAAAATTTAACACTAGAATGGACAAAAGGCAATTATAAACCTTGGCCCACATTAAAAAGAAAAAATTTAATTCTTTTTTTTCTTTTTTTTTTTTTTAGAACAAAAAAGAGTTATTTTTACAGAAAATAAGGTAAATATAATTAAATAAAATAGGGTAGTTCTTTTTTAGTCAATAAAAAAAATTTCTAAATCAGGATTTAACGCAGGTTTTTAAAAGAAACGAATTGCGATTTCTATTAGTTCTAATTTAAACTGCATTTGCTAATAATTGTGCTAATATTTTATAAAAAAGTTCTATTAATAGAAAAAAGTATTTTTAAACCAATTATCAATTAAATTTTACTTCCATAGATAAGAATCTTTCGTGACGAAAGTCTTAACCAACCTTGAAAATAAGTTTAAAAAAAGCCTATGCATAAATTACAATTACACGTACATGCAAACACAGCTGTTTTTTATTCGAACTTACACATATACGATATAGATTATGCGAATTCTTTAAGTATTTCCGCAATCCAAATGCGACTACTGCTGGACACGAGGATGTTCCGTTATATTCTGTACTATATAATCCCGGCCGGTTTTTCTCTTGTCACACTTTTTAGGGCAAACACATATCTTTTTCTTTTTTTAAGTCACTTTGATATCACTACTCTAAAAGAGTTTGCGTTACATCTTTCGCCAGAATGAACTCTCTTTTACTTTGACTTTTATTGGCCAGTCAAGTATAAAAAATTCATATATTTTAACGAGAGAGCAAAATATAAAAAAAAATGAAAATAAAGAAGCTCGATGCACAACGGTTGCTCTGCGACTGACCGGCAATGTATATGCTATACTTTTTTTACTCTTTCAAACGAGAAACCTGACGTCATAGAAACTAAATATTTTAGATTTTTTCGTATAGCATCGACAACTATAGTACAAAAAAAATTATCATTACAATCATATGATTTTTTTTATTTATAATATTGATTAGACAAAAAAAGTTATATATAAAAAAATATTGTTCTATTTGTTATTTTTAACCTATTAGAAGTCTACTAACTTGACTCGTATGCCATTCATTAACTTCAATAAAATTTTACAACCTTACGTAACCACGAAATTTATATACGAGCGAATCCGTCAAAAATTATTACTTCAATCAGAAAAGTTATCAAGTCTCCCGAAAAATATCGCTAGCTAATAAAAATCTCATTTCCAGTTTTCAATACTAAGCAACTGTAACTAATATTTATTGATTATTTATTCTCGCAAGTGAAAAGCGTTTACAAAATAATAACTTTTTGCCTAAAAATAAAAACTTTTTGATATGAAATATAAGTACAGAAAAATAATTTGAGCATTTATATCGCCAGCTATTTTCGTGATTAAAATTAGAAGAATTGCTCGTATACCCTAATGTCGCTAATATATCGATCAGTTTCGATATAATAAATTACCTTTTCTAAAAAATGAGACGAAGGATAAAATAAAAAAAAAATAAATTATTTATCTCAATGTTTTTAAATATATGAGATCATTTTTTTCGAAAAAACAAAAAAATACCAGTATGAGTAATACAGAATTCCGGAATTCGTCATATTTTAATTTCCAAAATTTATATTTCAGTTTCGCATTTTTTCACACAGAAAGATTAATACTTTTGTTTAAAAATTTATAAGCCCATAAAAATCAATGAAAATAAATTATTTTGTTTATTATTAAATCATTGGATAAAGTGTGGGTGTGGGTGTGTGTGTTTCATTCATTGAAAATACATAGTACTAAATATATATTTTGCAATAGTAGTATTACAGATCCAATATATTTGTGTGTTGCACATCTCCTCTCCTTACATTATAATACGCGATCGATATAAACAACACACAGAAACACACAGAAACACACACGTACAACAGAGTTTATCAGTATTGGTAAAATTGTATAATAGAGAGAAGAAAGAGAATGAGATAGAAGAGGATGGGTTGCGCGTAGTAGTGAGTATAGTAAAAATACCTTGCAATCCTTTTCCACATATACATAACACGTGCGAAACATTAAAAAATTTTCACACATGCATTTTTATCTCAAGAATTGAGTATAATTTTAAGATAATGTCTCAAATTCTTCATTCTTTCACTAACTATTTCCTTTATAATTCATTAAACTTAATTTAAGCAAGCTTTTAGCGTCTTACCTGAATTACGTTCAAAGTCCTTTTTTCGTTTCTTTTCCTTTTAAATATCGTTATCGTTAATAACCTACGTTTCGAACATAAATTTGTCAACAAGCTTTAAATACTTAAATCTTGATTTTCTTTTTTTTCGGTATGAACTTGTGTTACTTCAGGTTATCAGAAGATGATGATGCTGCAAGGAGGAGCGCGTGCGGTGAGACTAGGACGCACTTTGCCAAAAGGACCGACACACACAGACACAGACACACACACAACCTACAAACTTTGCACATAAATAATGAAAAATGGCACAAATTTTATTTCATTTATCGAAAAATTATTTTATTATTATGAACCCATCTTGCAGGCTGAATTTATCCGACTGTCACATAATATATTTTTTTATGTAAAAATCTATTGTGTATGTTGTAATAAAATTTATGGAAGCGGTTATTTTTCATCTTTTTTTAACCAACGATTTGTGCTATCACGGTTGCTCACATCAGTTGCATGTCAACTGCGCAATCGCTAAATATATACCGCGTGATTTACTTTTTTATATTATATTATTTTTTTAAGTCATTTTTTGTATAAGAAACAAAAGACACGTGTAATTTTAATATTACATTTACATAATTAAAATTTTTTTTTTAGAATCTAAACGGTTCTATTATGTGCGTAAGCAATTATTACAAAACATTTGTATATTAGGTATGCAGAACTGCGAACATCACATGATATGACTTTTAAAGTTGTTCTTTTCGAGAAAAAAATTTTTTCTTTTGACTTTTTTTTTTTAAATGCAGCTTGTGTATTAAAATTTATTTTTTAAAATAATTTCACTGTGAAAACTTATGGCATTCGTGTACTATTTATTTGTATCGGGAATGAATTTTTATAGAGAGCTTTACTTTCTTAAAACTATCAGGATTTGCATATCTCGATCACTTCGAAAACAAATAGTAAAATTCCTTGTAGTTCCAAACCTGGATTATTGCATTGTGGTGAATCCAATTTTTCTGATGAACTAGGTGTGCAGCAGCAGCCAGCAGAGACTTGTGCTAACACTGGTATGGTATTAGGAGCAATTAACATATTACCCCTCTCAGAAGAAAATAATGTTGGATAAGTAGTTCGACTCGTAATGACTATTTTACGCCTATAGGAAACTCCTATATCTTATTGTATCACTTTTCGAACCCTTCAAAACAGATAGGTCAGTCCATAGTCCCCGTAAGGACTTATATCCTATCGCTGTAACTGATGATTAACTAATTGGGGACTTTACTCATTTTAAATAAAGTATACTCAAACTTTTGGAATAAAATTCTTCCTTGTATTTGTGACTTGCCCTCTTTCGCCAGATTCAAATAGGCAAAAGTATAATGGCCTATTCATTCACCACAAAATTATAAAAATTTCTTTCATTTATTTAGTAATTTATTTATTTACTAATTTTTTAGTATCTACTGTGTTAAAATTTTGAATAATTGACTATTTATTGACTGATCGATCGATTGTTAGAATAACTATTTCAAAAGTGTAATTACTTTTTGTGATGGCTAAATAAAGGCAACAATAATAATAATTTGTATTTCAAATTTTCAGTCTAAAAGTTTGAGCAAAAGGCAAAAAACGTTTAATTTCTTCTTCGTAAAAAAAATGAACACAATATTACTACTTACTAGTTTAGTAATTTTAATACAACTTAGTAATATTATACTACTAAATTGGAAAATTTAGTAAAAATGTACACCCACGATAGAGCTGCTTTGGTTGGAATATTCAACCAATTGATTGAAAAGCAGCTCTAACGCGGATGTCTGGGTGAAATATCAATAAATTTTTAATTTACTGCAATTGTATTACTACATTGCAATAAAATAATAAAATTACTACAATTTGTTTGGATGAAATAAAAATTGTTTAACTAAATTGTTCCTCTTGATTAATACTATTATTTATAATAATAATTTTTAATAATAACTTAAATTTACTATTTTTGTAGTAATATTACTAAATTGTAGTAAAATTACTAAACTGTAGTAATATTGTGTATGTTTTTTTTTTAATGTGTACTAAAACATAGTTCATTGGTCATATTACTTGGATCACAATCCATAATCTGTATTATCTATAACCTTTATAATCTATAGTATGTACTTGGTTAAGTTGCTTTGCTTGAAATTTTAAGAAAATGCTTACAATTTTCTTAAAAAGAATTATCTTTAATAAGAAATTTCGCAGACAAAACTTGTAACTTTTACAAAAAAGTTAATTATAATTCAAAATTCAATTCATATTTTTTACTAAAAATTTATATCTTGGGGTTTTTGAAGTTGCTAAGTCTGAAAGTAAAGAAAAAAAATTATTGCGTTTAAGCAAAGGGCATAAAATTGGGGTAAAATGTATGAGAATGTTATTCTGAGAAGAATACTGAATTATACATTACGAACTATGTCTAGAAAATGCCAGACAGTTAAAACTAAAATTTTTTTGCAACCTATTAAGGATAAAATTTGTCTACCGAAGGAACTAGAATTATCCAATTTTGATTATCTCAAGACTTCGTAGGCTGATCTTTAAAAAACAGAATCTATCAAATTCTTGTGGGGGATATTATGTTTTCATTTAGAGACTCAAAAACCAAGTTCGAGTTGGATTGTGCGGCATTATGTAAAGGTGATTAAGTCAACTGCTTTAAGGCATAGGTTTTTTACAAAACAGCAATTTTTATTTTCTTTTACCATTTTTTTTTTTTTATAAATATTTTACAGAGTAAATTTAATAAATCTTTTATCACTTAATTTTATAAATAAATTATTTTTAAAAAGGGTTTTGAAATTCCCATAACTTGCATTCTTTGATAACTGAAATTTCTTCACAAATTTATTATTCGTTTAATACACTGAAAAAAAATTGCAAATAAGTTAAAACGTAAAGAAAATTAAATTTTTTACATTTTTTACATTTTCTTTACGTTTCAACTCATTTGCAATCATTTGAAAAGACAAAAAATTCCGCTAGCTACAAGCGGATTTTTTTTCAGTGTATTAAAATAAATTTCGAGTTAAGAAGTGTCAAAATTGACTTTCCAGATTAAAATTAATGATCATAAGCAATGTTTAATTTAATCATCTTTTGTTACAATTGCAAGAAAATATATTTTTGCACTTGAATGTAAAAATGGAACAAAAAAAAAAGCAACACAATAAACAAAGATAACACTTTTCATCACTATTTTTAGTTGGATAGCACACGTAACAAGACTTACAAGGGTAACATAAGATCGCTCCACATGTTATGCAACATGCATCACAGTTATCATACGAAACGACATCAGAATTTTCATCGTCCACGTCAGTGTTAACATTTTCTTTACTGATCTCCACTGGATTTGACATGTTCTTATTTCCTGAAATAATTACTTACTTCAGTCATTTCATAGAATTTTATTAAAAAATAGACAAAATGAAATTTATTTCGAAGGATTCAAAGTTTTTACTTTTACCTAGATTGTTAAAACACTGACAGATTTACAAAATAAAGATTTTTAAGGCATAAATAATCTTTTTTATTGTTATTTTCCTTTTTTAGGAAAAATCAGATTTTTCGAAATGGATGTTTAATTGAATTGAACTAAAAATATTAGATTGCATAGCAAAAAGTAAAAGAAACTAAAATTATAAAAACATAAAAAATAAAAAAGGCGTATATTTGAGAATTAATGATATGCCAAGAACATTCTTAACGGAAACAAAATATATTAGGCAAAAAATGATAAAAATGTCACATAAGAGTAAAGTTCTTGAACGTATGCACATGATAAATTTAAAAATAAAAGCTCCAATTCGATTGTAAATCTATCTATTGTTCCATAAAGATCGTTGTGTAGTTATTTTTACTGCTGATAGTTGAAAACGAAAAGACTCGTCTGATTTCTCTCTTGGTTATTAACATTTATGTAAGTAAATAAATTTATTGAGATAAAACTATGTTATACTGATAAGAGTCCTAATAAAGCGGTTCTGTCATATGTTTTTTACAGTGCTATAAACAATAACTTTTTGTTTTTCACTTCTTTAAAAAAGCATATTAGATTTCTCTTATTTTATTTGCTTAATTTCATTCAGTCTCGATGAATTTTGAACAACAATTTTTAATTGAGTTGCAGAGAAAATTACATACCTATTAATTTACCATCTTCGATAGAAAAAACATTCAACACGCTTGTGCTGCGCTTCCTAGTTTTGACCCTCAAGAGTAATCAAGTTCTCACTCCTTATAACACGAATCAATTGAAATAAATAAAAAAATTATATTTAAATTTGTTTTAAAATTCAGATTTTTAACATTAATCGATAATAAGACTTTTTTGTTGCTAAAATGCTGTTAACTGGCAACGTTATACTGTATAAACAAGATTAACTTTAGATTTTATTGCAAAAAAGAATGAACCGATTCTTGACTTTCTACTCCCACATAGGGACTTCGGTCCCCTCTCTTAAGTGAAAAATAGCATAGGCGATTTGTCTTAATCATGTTTTGATAGAAAGTTTTTTAGATAAGAAAGATAATATAGAAAAACATTTTTTTCTTCAATTTTATATAATTATTTAAATATCAGTAATATATGTTTTTAAATAATGATTTCTGTGCGTATACAAAATACCGCTGCATATGCCCGAAAATACTCGATCACTCACGGAAATCAGCATTTTTTTTATGGAACTTGACTATGAATCTTAATTTTTTTTTCGAGGCAAACCTCTTCTGGTTATTAATTTGCTTGCGTGCATAGCAAAATGATACTGTGAATAAATGAAGAGTAGAAATTACCCTTAATTTTAGTCAAAATATTTGATGTGACATCTATGAGAATTTCCACTAGTTTATTCTATTCTTCAAAGCGATTTTTACTCTGATTAATAGTAATTTTTAAACTAGAACTAGAACTAATTAGGTATGGTCTTTATGAATATTTTTCCTATGTCTTTAAAAATAATTTCTGCTCTACATTTTTTTACAGTGAAGTCATTACACGAAATTGCACAGAAATTACCATTCTCCGAGTTTATAATTCTTTGCTCACCGGGGTTATATTGACGATCTTTCATTATCATTCTTGTTTTCAACAATTAGTTTATCAGTTCTGTAAAAATTAAATTAAAAATAACCTGACTTGACACTCTGAGTTGGTGGGGGGGGGGGGGGCACGTCCGTCTCTGCAGATAAATTATGATTTGAAATGGGTAATAAAACCGGGTAGCAAAATACTTTTCTATGAATAAAATGTCAAATAGTATATTAAGTATCAAGAGCGTAAAAGTTTCGGCACTAGCGGGAGCACTAGCACGAGTGCTCGGCGAAGCCGGGCACGAGTGATTTGTGTTCACGCTCGTGTCTAAAGTATTTCGCCTATGGTGCTTACACTATTTTTTGCCCCCCGAGGCGTAAAACGAGTTCAGAATAGTATATTACGGTCCTAGGCCAGAAAAATAAAGAATGGCTCAAATCGCACGTAAATTACCTTCCGAGGCGAAGCCGAGGATGGTAAACTGTGATTTGGGTCATTCTTTGTTTATGGCCGAGGATTGTACAAAATTGTTTTGCGAAATACGTACTTTCGGGCCGCAGTACAAAAAAATTCTTTACGCACGAGTTTTACGCCCGGGAGGGCAAAAAAGTTTTTTTTAGTATGATACCATACTAAGAAAACTTTTTAATTAATGAATTTTAAATATTTAAAAAAAATGGAGTGCGTGCAATCAAAATTATATAATTAATTTTTTAAATTTCAAAAATTACTCGGGTTGCATATTGAAAAGTTCATTAGGGGTTTCAATCCTCTTGAAGGATTTTCAACACCCTGTAGCGGAGAGAACGTCTTCTTCGTCCTGGCGTCCTTAAATTATTAAAGATTTGTCATTGTATACTCAATTTATTTTTCTGGACAGTTAGCTACGAAAAGAGGAAATCGAAATTTCTCGCTACTGTAGCAGAAAAATTTTATACGGCCCTTGTCCATAAATAAATAATGCCCCAAATCGCAGTTTACCATCCTCGGAAAGTAATTTACGTGCGATTTGGGCCATTCTTTATTTTTCTGGACACGAGCCGTAAATGAACTATTCTTATTTTTAATTGTATTAGGCAGTTCATAATAATCACAAAAATTTAATTGTGACACGAAAATTCATCACAAATCTTTTCAAGAGTTTTTGAATCATAATTTTTTTTTTAAAGCTTCAAATTTAATTTTAATTTAAATGAAAATCTTAAGATCAAATGCTTCGCCCACGCAATGTTTTAAACGCCACGCGGAAGCAGAAAATAAATAAAGGCCATTATTTGTTGTTTACTTGAATATATAACTTGATTCATTCATTATTTGATAGCCAAAAATTTAATTAAATAACAGGTTTTAAAAAAAGCAGAATAATTAATCAATGTACTCCAAAAAGTGTAGTTATATAAAAGATTTTTGTTCAAAAAACACTCATTTTTAGTATCAATTATAGATGTGTAATATATTTTAAGCGGAGAATTGAATTCTTAATGACGATTTATGCGATGAAATACATTTTATGGATGGATTAAATCAGGTCGAGAAAATAGTGATGGTACGAAAATGTTCACAAAATAGAGAAGCTATGAAAATATAGGCACTTTTAAAATAATTTTCATATATTATACTTACAAGTGTAGATCGGAATATTTATGACGCCAATTACAAACTATTATTATAGATTAGTCTATTTTATTGAAAAAAACATCCCTGATATCTCCTGTTTATTCCAACAAGCCTCCTGAGCCTAGGAAATTAGTGCTTCTTGTTGTGTTCAATTTTACAAGATAGGGTTTTAAGGCTGCATTTTAAAATATGGTTCTACTTTAGGAACTTGACCAAATACTTTTTCTGAACATTCTACGCCTAGAAAGGCAAATTTTAATCTATAGTAATGTATTAATAACATGTTAAAACTTTTTGAGTCATGTAAAACCCATTTTCATTAAAAATTACAATTTTGTCAGTAATTTGAAAATTGCTCATTTTCGAGCAAAAATGCACATTTGTTATATTAACTATAGCGGTGATTAAAAATTTCAGATTACGGGAACTGAAAGGCAGCTGTTTTATAAAAAAAATGAGACCAAAAGGAAGTATTTTGGTTGAAATACAATATGACTGCGTTATCTGGAATATTGTCTAAAAATCATATTTCATAATATTGTCTCATCATTGAGCCCTACGTTTCTAGGCTCAGAAGGCGCGTTGGAATAAACGGAGAGTGTCTAGAGTATTTTTTCATCATAAAAAATTAATCCATAACTATAAATGATAACTTGGCGACCAAATGTTCCGGTCTCCCCTTGTCAGCAAATTTTTTAACCCATTCTGTCGAGCTACTTTGGCAAAAAATTAATTTTACTCTACAATTAATGACGATAAGTACAAAATAGTAGGTATATGAACATTTCTATCAGAAAATACGATTTAACAGCACCAAAAAAAAAATGTGAAAATAAAATTTAAAAAAATGGGTGGTGAAATTTTGAAATGAAATGAGTGGTTTAAGTCGTACATTTTTTGCAGAAAAATGTTTGTTAAAATAAATGAAGTTATATCAAAAGAAATTAAATTAGTATCGGGTGTACCTCAAGGATCAAATTTAGCTCCCTTATTGTATATAATTTTTATAAATGATGTTTTAAGCTGTATAAAAAACTCAGAATTCCTTTTGTATATTGATGATATGAAATTATATAAAAGCATAGAGAATCTTGATGATGTACATTTATTTATGGAAGATATACAAAATCTAATTAATTGGAATAACGATAACGGATTGCAATTTAATATAAGTAAGTGCAAGATTATGATTTTCAAAGAAAAGTATTCCTCCTTAAATATTGATACTCATTATGTATTAGAGGGAGAAGTGGTGGAAAGAGTATCAATACTAAAAGATTTAGGAATATTTTTTCAAGAAAACATGAACTTTGCTACTCATATAAATTTTATAACCTCGAAAGCTAAGAAAAGATTATATTTATTGAAAAATAAGTTGCAATCCTTCAGTAAAACTGAATCGTTAAATTTGATGTACAATGCACATGTAAAATCTATCCTTATGTATGGATCAGTTATCTGGTCTCCTACAGTCAGGAATTTGATATATGGCATTGAAAAAGTACAGCATCAATATTTTCGCATTTATGCATCAATCAAGAAAATTCCATTTGATTATAGAGAACACAACTATCATGAACTAGCAAAATCAAGCGATATGATAACACTAGAATCGGCTAGAAATATTAGTGAAATCAAATTTTTATATAATATTTTAAATAATAATATAGATGCAATTGAAATCCTAGCTAGAATTGATTTTAGTGTTCCTGTAATCAAATTGAGAAATAGAAATATATTGCAAAAAATTCTTTTTACAGTTCCTTTTGAACTTAGATATTCTAAACATAAGTCGTCCATTTTTAGTATGTCTCAAACATATAATAGCATAAGCGATAAGGTTGACATCTTTGATCCATCAATGCTTAGATTCTTCAAAACAGTAAAAGAAAACTTAAGAAAAATTGAATAATACCATCTGTTGGTTTTAGTCACTAATTTAATTTTTAATTAATAAAATAATGTTTACTCGGTAGCCATATCAAAGAAATTATATTCAAATTTAATTTAAGTTGAGTTTACCAAATAAAGTTCATAATCTCTAGAATTTAAATATATAATCAAATTAAATAAAATAAAACCAATTATAACATAAAAACCAAAGTACGCTATATCACAAGAAATATTATTTTATAAGATACAATTTAAATTATAAGTCTATTTTTGTACAAATCAAGTGCCATCATATTAAAAAAAATGAAATTGTTATATACTATAATGTAAATTTTTGTAAGGGGTTTTATCCCCGTTGATTTTTTAATAAAAAAAAAAAAAAAAAAAAATAGTCGAAACTTTTGGGTTGCTAGGGAAAAACCACTCCTGAAGAAAAAAAACTTTTCTTTTTACGATGAAATTTAGACAAGTTACCATCAATTTAACATTTTGTTCATATTCTTAAGTCTTAAAAAATATTGAAATTGTATTAACCTGTTTTTAAACATAAAATACGCATTACTTTCATAGTAAAATAAAAATTGATAAATTTTTCCTGAGTATTCATTTCTTAAGGAAAAATTATTTTCATATAGTAAAATTCAATTTATATGTCAAAAACCAATAAAAACTGTCTAAAATAAGTTTTGGTAGTTGCAATTTTCAAAGGTTTTTGACCTAAAAATTGAAATTTGGTCAATAAAAATGATTTTTTTTTAAAGAAATAAAACCAGAGAACAATTAATCATCAAAAATTTTCATCTATTTTTTAAAATTTTATTTACCAAAAAAGTTATTTTCAAAATTTGAGGTAGCTCAGATATGAAAAGCGCGGTTTTTGACATAAAAGTGGAAAAATCTTTTTGGCATCCATCGTCGATTTCATTCGATAGGGTTCAAACTACCAAAAATTAAAATCATGGCGGTAGGCGTGGCCCATTTAAATTTTTTTTTCTTCATTTATGGCGCTGCTGGTATAAATGCTCATATACTTGATCAATTAGGACGCAAAAGTTTTTTTACTAGCATGATCACAAGTCATATGGGATCACGTTAGTACCAAAAGATTTTTTCACGTATATCATACATTTTTTATTTATAATGAAAAGCTTTCGTCCATTAATATTATATTCAATCAGCATACACTGAAAAAATATTTCGATTGCAGCTACTGAAATTCTGGTAATGGCAACCACATTTTTTTTGCAGCGTATCAATTACATGCATGCGTAAAAAAATATTTAACGTAGAAATAATTAAAGTATAAAGTTTTATCTTAAATAAAATTTATTTTAAAAAATAACAATTACTGTACATTTTTTTTAAAACTAAGTTAGACTAAAGCTTATGAAAAAGCTTCATACTACATTTTTGTTACATTGTTCTTCAACATATTTTACAGCTAGCTCTTGAATTCTAGAAACATTTTCAGGGGTACCATACTTTTCTTCAAAGTTAATAAACTTTTTAAAAATGGTCTTCATTTTTTTCGCTGGGAGACCTTGAGTAGTAGCTCGTTCCAATACTTTTCTGTTATTTAAAAGAAAAAAATTAATACATAAATATAGTTATGTATTTGTATTATGCAACTTAAATAATTATCATATTATAATAGTTATAATTACAGTAATATTAATATCTAATTGTAATATCTCTTAATTTATTGAAAACTATTTTTTTTCTAAACAAACATTTTTAAAAATTATGCTTTTGCATAAATTTTTATAGCAACGTGAATAAAAAATGTTTGATAAAATTTGATAGAATTATATTTTTGAATAGATTTTTTTTTGCTCGACGTTTTCAATATCACTTTTTCAAATTAGTTTTTGGGCTTTGGAATTGAATTCTACAGGAAATTCCTTGCTTTTAATTCAAAGGAAAATATTTTTCACCTTGAAATTAGTTGAAATAAGCAATTTCAAAACAAAAAACCAAAAATACGAAAATGGCTGCCGAAAATCAAAAATCGAACTGAGAAACTTGAAAAATATTTTGAAGTAATTTCCGCCCAGTTGGCATGGAATGCCACATGTAAAACTTTGTACGCATATTGCATCGATTCATTATGTATCTGCTTTGGGATATTTTCTTACTGATCAAGACTTATTAAGCCTCTCAAATAATTGTTCCAATTACTTATGGCCACAGACTACCGAAAAAAGTGAGTTTTAAACAACAAAAAAATTTTGTTTAATACCTGGAAAATCTTACTTCTAATTTTTCTAATTTTCCAGTCTTATAAATTATATAAATAAAACCTATTTATTCCGAAGTTACTTTCAAAGGTACAAACTTTTGAACCATGAGCGTTGCAATCCCTTACTGTTTTTGAGAAATCGCATAAAACACCAGTTTTAAATTTAAATTAGGTGCTGTTTATTGCTAGTAAGTGGCTAAACAAAGAAACCTAATATTACAGTGACAATCCAGGCAGCACCTTTGTTACTACAGGCCGAAAAAAAGATCATCTTCTTAACAGCTTTACTGTTGATAACCTTTAGGTTTAAATGATTTCCGACCAAAAATATAAATTTTTGCTATAGGGCAACAAATTGGCTATAGTTTTAATATATTTCATTTTTCAATTTATATACCTATAATATAATATAAATAATATAAATTCAAAATAATTTTCACTCATGCACTCTAGCATCTTCACATAGAAACACTTAAACACAAAAATGTAAGGCTTGCAAGTTGATACGTACATAAAAGTATGAAACGAAAAATTTTTCCGATTTTATTTCAAAAAATAAAATCATTTTGGTGATATTATCTGGCTTATACCCTGGACGTATAAAATTTAATCCACGAATATTTTCGGTGAGCAATTATAAGGATAAATTAACTTGTTTTGGTCTTGCGAAAAATTATTGGATTTTATAAATACAGTATTTAAATTTAAAGCAACGGTCTTCGCAGTATGAAAATTTTTGGCAAAATTAAAAAAAAATGAAATGGTTATGAAACATGATTTAAAATAAACTAATGGCTTAGAAATTTCCAATTAACCTGAATAAGCTTAAAACAATCTAATATCTCATATCAAGATGTTTTCACCCTTCCAACCTCCAAAATCACCATCTCTAAATCAGGTTGGTCACTAACAAAATTTTGGCAAGAAGAAGGTATATTGAAGGTTCAAAAGGGCTCAATGTTTTAAAAGTTTTTTTTTTTTTTATGTAACAAATTTAAATATTATACATACATTATCATATAGTCAATTTTTGAGTAAATAAGTCATATTATGTTAGTATTTTTATCTTGTTTCAGGATACATGGTTTAAGTTTAAGAGATATAAAAAAATTTTTTAAAAGAAGATTTTAAAAATTAATAAAATGGGTAAAAAATATATGGAATAAGGGGTGAAAAAAGGCGTGAGATATTTGCATACAAATATATATGTCTATAGTTTTATATCGTTTTAAGAATACTTCTTTGATAAAAAAATAAATGATAAAAATAAGAAAATAAAAATTTATACTTTCACGTACCTTGCAAGATCAATTTCATCTGATTTAACAAGTGTGTCAACATATGAAGACCAAACATCTGTTCTTTTTGGATATGACGACAGGATTTGTTCGAATAAAGTTTGTGATCTCTCTTTATCGCCAAATTTATTTTCAAATTGTGCAAATCTAACAATTAAATCAACGTCTGAAAAAAGTATAATTATTTTTTAAAAGTAATTTTTAATGAAAACTTAAGAGTTAAAATATATTCATAACAATAGTAAATTTATATAACACATTATGTTTTATAGCATGCATATCAAGAATCATTTATTATGGGTCTGTTTTTTTTTTTCTTTAAGTTTGAATACTTTTTATTTATTTAAAAAAAAAAATAATTCTCTTAATAAAATCTTTATTTTTATTATTTCAATCAAAAAGATTAAATAGATTGAATTGTTAAACATAACGTTAATTCAGTTTTTAAAAGTATTTAGGAAATTTGATAATTGAAATTATAATTACTTATTGTTAAGATAATTGGTAGATATTCAAAAAGAATAATTACGTTTATTAGCAGGTAATGACTGCAAGCCCCGCTGCATTATTTGTCTTGACTTATCTTTAAGTCCTGCTTTTAGAAGAGCATCTCCACAATTAATATAAGTTGAGAAATTTTGTTTGAATTTTGCAATCATTGTACTGACAACTTTTTCAAGTTCAGTTTGTCTTCCAGCTTCATAATGAACAGTTAACATATGTGAGAAAATTTTTTCTGCATCATTGAATTTTATGGCTTCTTGAAAAACATCGTTTACAGATTCAGGAGTTCCAAATCGAGATTCCAGATTAAGCCATGCTTGCCATACATTTAATTTTTCATCTTCCTCTCGAAAATTTATTGTTTTTACGGCTCTTTTAGCGACAGATCTTGCCTTATCAACTTCAGCAGCCTGTAAATGGTAAGCCATATACTGCACCCATACTAACGAACTATTTGGACTTGATAAAACTAATCTATCAAATTGATCGACAGTTTGTGGGATTCCAGAAGCAGCTAAGCTTTCTTCTTTTTCGCGAATTTCACGTTCCTTCTGACGCTCTACTTCTCTTTTTTCTGCAGGTGTTAGTTTCTTTTTCTTTATTTTTAAGTTGTCAGTACTTTCTTCTTCTGAATCGCTAGAACTTTCTTCAATGCAATCTTCACTTGGTTTATTATCCCATATAAATCCACATTCTGGAAGTGCTCTGATTGGTTTTTCATCTTTATTTGAAGAATTCAAAGATTCGTCTTGGCTTAAGCTACTTTTGTTAGAGCAAGAATCAACTTTAGATTTACTTTCTACTACTTTTTCTTTAAATGTTACTTGGTTATTGACAAAACTTTCAGGGTCATCATTGACATCTTTTTTTTCTTTTTTTTCTGAATTTTTTTGAGAATCTTTTTGGTTTATTTTTTTAACTTCAAAATTTTCTTTTTTATTACTTTTTAATTTTTTTTGATTAATTATTTCTCTTAAATCAAAAATTTCACTTGCTTTTCTTTTTATTTTCTCTGGTCTTTCTACTACAATAAATTTGTCAAGACGTTCTTCACACGCAGATTTTAAGTAACATAAAGGCAGTATTGTATCAGCTTCATCTGCATTTAAAACAGCATAACATCTCACACGTGCTCCAACTTTGTAAAGACTTAAATTTGGAGAAAAATCATTTAAATGTCGTCTTACTGGTAAAGCAGCTAATATACCTTTTGCAACACCTTTTAAGACTATTAATACAAACCAGTCTGTAACAAGTAAAATATCTGCTCTTAATAGAGTTCCAACAGATAAACTGGACTCCTGATTTTCTTGTATGTTAGTTACATAATTATTCAATAATGTTATGTTTAAATACTCTTCAGGATAATTAACCCACATAACAGTTCCTGTAACTTTATCGCCAACATTATATATTTTAGTAAAATGATTCTCATTTACAATACCCTTAATATCGTTTTCTAATTTTAAGACAATAAATTTATCTAGAACTGTTTCTACAGTACCAGTTACTTTTTGACCTAATTTAAGTTTTGAAATAGGCTTACTAGAATAGTATATATATTTTGATAAATCATTCATTTTACTTAAATAGGAACTTAACAAGTCAATTGCAGTTGTCATTTTTGCTTCGCTATCAGGAATGCTTTTCCATATTTTATCTAACTGTGTTGTCATTGTAATTTTTCGATACCTTTTATTTATTCCTATTACTTTACCAAACAAAATTTGATTCTTACGAATTAATGAAAAATTTGAACTATCACCAATAGATACAATTCCATTATTACTATAGTCTTTAACTGGAACTATCAGATTTAATAAATCTTCAGTTGTGTCTTTAACTGAACACATGAGGCAGTCTCCAACGTGTAAATCATTAATCATGTAAATTTTTTCTGGAGTAAAAGTTGTACTTAAAATTAAATTTGGTTGTGTTGAAAATATAAATGCATTTAATTCATCTCCTGGAACCGTTTTTGCAGCAAGCAATTTCCCAATTTTTTGGCAAGGTGACATATGTTCTGCTGGTAAGAAACCTGTATATTCTTCATCTTTATCTTTTATTTTCAGCTGAATACCTTCTGAAGTTGAATCTATTACAATACCCTTAACAATATCACCTATTTGATAATTTGTTTTGGATAATTTATTTTCATTGAAAATAGCTAAAGTAATTTTATTTTCTTTCAAATCTACTTTTTTTATAACTGTAGTTACTGTTTGACCAACAACTAGGTTCCAATTTTCTTTGGAATTACCCTTTAAAAATAGTGATGGAATCCATCCTTTCACATCACCATAAAACAATACAAGAACACCAGAATTTTGCTTAATTAACACAACTGTTCCATCATGAATGGAATTAACTTTTGCATGCTTTTTATCAAACAGTATTGGATATTTACTATCTATGAGAGATTTTTTAGAAGTTAATTTTATTCCAGGGGCAAAGTTCAAAACTCGAGTCTGAATTTTTTGATCAGGTTTAAGTTTGTTATTAGATCCTGGATCTTCTACTAGTAGAGGAGGAATCACTGCATTGACTGTACCTAAAAAATTATTTATAAAAAAAATTATTTTAATACCATTAAAAAGTTCTTACTGAATTGAAAATGATTAAACTAATTTACCGATATTAACATTGACTGCTCCATCTGATTGAATATTTTTTACTGTAGCTTCTACAATGTCTCCTATTTTATGTTTTTTATTGAAACTTTTTTCTTCTAAAAGCTTCTTTTCCATTGTACAAATGTAAAGTTTTTGCATTAAATCATATGCTATTATCCGGCACTTATGAGTTGTGTCTTGTAGAAAAATACTTTTTATGTTCTTAAAATCAATCCCAGTTCTTTTTAGTGGTATAAATCCTCTGACACCTTTTTTTAATTTCATAAGAATACCTCTTGATTCACGAGCTAAAACCTTAGCTTTTTCAATTACATCTCCTGCCTTAAGAGATTGATTATCTTCCGTAGATAGCAAACTAAAATAACTAAATTTTACAGTTGGTATCATGTAAAGGAATGTACCTATTACTTCTTCATCTTCGGAAAATGTTTTTGCTGGTTTTTGCAAATAAATTTGATTAATAAAACCAATATTTTGATTTCCATAAAATACTTTGATACCATTTGGTAAAATACTTTTAACAACCAATGAAACTTGAGATCCTGGTATCATACAATCTAAAGATAAAATTTCTGATTCAATCGATGACAAATGTTTAACTTTTACTGACACTTTAGCGGTATAAGTATTTTCAGATAATTTTATATCTTTTACAGCACATATAATTTGTTTTCCAGGATAAAACTTCAAATCCTCATTTTCTACATCTTTTTTCGATAAAAATGCTCGAAAATTTTTTGAACCAGTTTCCATGACATAACCATGATCTTCAATACTACTTACTGCTAAAGTTACTTTTGAACGCTTAGATAAAATTTTTGGATTTAATTTTTCATTAATAAGCTGAGGTTCCAAAGATAAGGATATGCTTTCATCAGAAAGATCTTTTATATAACAAACTACATAATCTCCTACTTTGTACATTTCAGGTAAAGACTTAAAATCATCAGAAACTAAATTATTTTTAGCTATATCTTTTAATAAATTTGTGTAAGTTTCACTGATATCAGTAGCTTTTAATTTTCCACTCAATTGCCCTGGTAATGATACTATTGCGTCGTATTCAGAAACTTTATAAATTCGACCTAGTATGACCATCCCAATGTATAAAGATGAATGCCTTAAATCTTGAGCAGTATTGGCCTCAAATGAATTTTCTTGAGTTGACTCATTTGGTATTTTAATTACTTCTTTTTTTTTCTTTAGCTTAAATTTTTGTTTTTTTACATGAGGCTAAAAATAAAAATAGTACTTACTATTATTATCTAAATACATCAATTTTAGTTTAAAATATTTCAATTATATGATCAATATTTTACAAATTTATACTGTTTTAAAAAAAATTTGTTTTATGTTTATAATTATTTAAAAAATAAAAAGTAATAAAAATAAAAATGATATTACCAAGTGGAATGATGGCTTTTTATCTGGCTTCTTACCGCCTCGAGGAAAACTTTTCAATGTCATCTGAATAAAACATAAATAATATTAAATTTAATAATTATTTACTTATTTAGGAGTATTAAATTTTGGAAGAAAAAAAATTATTACTAAATTTATTAGTGAACACATGTAATTATTAAGAATTCTAATTTCTAACCTATATTTTCTTCTTTAAATTTGCTTAAGTAATAATTTATTAATTTTATAATGGTTAATTGGCCAATGGATAAAAAATTTTTATTTACAACTTTAACAAGTAACATCTTTTACTTTAGAAGCATTAATTTTGTTTTTGCAAATGTGATTGTAATTAGAAAAATACGACTTTAATATTCGTTAATTAACTTAACTTTCTGTGAAGATTTTTCAAATAATTGGCCAAAGATAATTTTGGCTTATAAATAAATTTTACAAAATTTTTAAGACTTACCGTCAATAAATTAATTAAATATTTAACAAAACATTAATAAGACATATATAATGGAACTTTATGTAAACTAAGTTATATTTTTAAACACGTGCTTTCGCCACGATATTCTTAGTATAATTTCGCCGCTCGGACCTGGGAAAGTAATATTTCTTTGGTTGGTATTAATATAGTAATATTTAATATGTTGGTAAGAAAATGTCAAGTACGTGCTCTGTAGCACTATATATTTCAATTTAAAAAACTAATTAATAGAATCTTATTTTTTATTTGGCAAATAAGTAATTAAAAAAATTTTTATTCGATTGATCTTGTTTTGTTTGTTATTTTTTTTAACAAATAATGCATGTTTGTTTACCTTACCTTTAAAATATTTTTGGACTTAAAATAAAATCAAAATTTTTCAAGTAATTTTTTAACATTTAATTAATGAGTGACAAAAATTGTTAATTTTAGAGCCAGTTTAAAAATACTATAAGAAAACAATAAAACAGTTTAATAATAATAAACATTTTAATTAGCAAAAGAAAAACCGCAGGTTAAATTTTTAAAAGTATAATTTTTAAAAAATTACTGCTACATTTTTGAGAATATACCTATATTTAAATTGCAGAAAAATAAATTAACTAAATATAAAAATAATACGTTGGTGAGTATATATTTTTTCAAAGTAATTTATTAATTAACAGGTTAAATAATTTTTATAAAATTATATAAAATATAACACTGAATTCCATATATTTAACTTAATTAATAGTAAGTATTTTTAAAATTGTTATTCATATAATTCATATTATCGATTTCAAACAAATTATACTAAATTAGTAAATATATAATTCCTATTAGTATAAAGTATTCTTACAATTAAAGCATTCTACTTTTTTTTATTGTTTATAGTATTTTTTGTTTTGTTTTTTTTTTAATATAAAATTTAATTTGTCCGCATGAAAAAAAATAACTAAAAAAAATTTAACTTTCGACAAATATACGTTAAATGGATTTAACAATTTGATACTTATTTTGAAAAAATCTGATTAGTATCTTTTTTTTCTCGGAAATATGCTTTTATTACAACGAAATATTAGAGGTATAGCAGAAGTTACAAGTAAATGTAGGATTTTAAGCAACTATGAACAAAGGAGACCGCTACCCGCGGAAAACCAAATTAAACGAGGATTTTATTATTTTGAAAAAAAGCCCCGATACACCATGTTTATTCTTATGGGCCTTCTGAGCTTAGACACACAGGGCTTAATGTTATTTAAATATGTTTTTTTTTCTAATTAATATAAAAAATGTCAATATAACGCTGCAACCTTACAAGTCAACCAAAATAATTCTGGTTGATCTCATTTTTTTAGTAAAAGTGTCATATATCTTTCAAGACCCATAAGCCGCAATCACTGATTCTCTCACAGCTATAGCTAAAATTTTTTTAGAAAAGTCTCATTTACTTAATCTTTATTTTAAATTAGAAATTTCTAATTGAAAAGTTTTTGTAAAAAAAGAAGAAAAAAGATAAATAATATATACAATTAATAGCTGTGATTGAAAGCTTCACGGTATTACATATTATATACACTGAAAAATATTTCCGTTTGCCGCAAGTGGATTCCTCTTGTGGCTAGAGGATGGTTTTTTTATTTTAACTATAATAAAAACCGATAAAGAGTTAAAATTGAATAAAAACTTGAACGCTCGCTTAAACGCATTACAAATTTAATTTCAAAATAATTCACAATAATTACCTACTTCACATTTATTTTATATAAGGAAATTATTTATAACATTTTCAAGTAAATAGTTTTCTAATAATCTTTTTAGAAGAGGTATCACGGTAGAGCTGCTTTGGTTGAATATTCAACTAATTGGTTGAAAAAACTGCGAAATCCAATCAATTGGTTGAATATTCAATCAAAGCAGCTCATATCGTGATAATCTTTTTATTTACAAATTGGGAAAATTTTTGTTGAAAAAAAAAAATGGAAAAAACATAAGGTAAACGAAGAAACATACACGTAAGTAGATAAGCAAAGCAGTTTCTACCTCTCTCAGGTTCTACCTCAGAGGAAACCTTCCCTCAGAGGAGACTGACCCCAGAGGATACCCCAGGGGTGTGTCGGTAATGTAGGGTTGAGTCGGTAAGGTAGATTGATGTCAATAATGCAGATTGATGTCAATAATGCAGATTGATGTCGGTAAAAAAAATTTCGCTGTGGGCAGGGTTCGAACCTGCGCGGGTTTTTGTTAACCCATTGCCCTCGATAGCAACCCTTAACCACTTGGATACCACAGCATATGTAATAAAAGAGCACTAACGTGGCCTAAGTAATTAGGTCTTGTTAGTGATCTTTTATGTGGGAAGGGTGGGGGTAAAAATAAAAAGAATCAAATAGAATTAATAAATTTATTTATAAAAATTACATTATTTTTTTGCTTTTTTAATACTTTTAGATTTATTTTGTACTTTCTTAAGTTTTGGTTTAACTTCAGTTTCTGGTTTGACTTCATTTCTTTCTTGTATTATTTGGTAGAAACCGTATGAGTTGAGTAGCATTTCTTTTTCAATAGGTGTAGTAGCATTTTCCATAATCTTTTTCTCTACATCATCAGACGAATCATCTGCATTTAATAGTGGAAGAAATTTTTCATAAGCTTCTTTGGCTTCTGGAATTCTGCTGCTTATTTGGTCATGATAGTATTCGATAGTTGGATATGCTTTTTGTAGAAGCTTAGCTGACCCAGTTGATAGAGTTATTTTGAAACCTTTTTGAGTAAATCTAACCCCATCATAAAAACCAATAAGAGTTTTTGAAATTTTTATTCCTCCATCTAATTCTGGCCAAGTTTTGTTTGGACCTACACCCATGCTTACCCCTTTATGAACATAATCGTCTAGATTTATTGAGCTAAATTGCTGTAAAGCTTTCAATGAAAATTTGATCTCACTATCCTTCAAATTGTTTACTGTTATTAAAAGATGCACATCCGGAATAATATGTAAACCCATGCAAAGCTCTACACTAGACCCCAATGGAATTGTAATAGTATTAATCATTCTGTAAAAATAAAAGGTTATAAATATTGAATTTAAAAATAATTTCGAAAAATTATATTTACTTAATGAAATTGCTCTAGAAGAAGTCAACTTGGTGATTCTGCAGTTGCTCAAGAAAAAGTCAAGTCGTATACACAACCTGGTAGATTTCCAGAGAGAGAGCTGTTTACACAAGCCCCGATCAAAGCAGGAATGAGAATTTATTTTAAAGAAATTTAATTTATAATGTTATCCTCACTTTTTTTTATACCCCTACCTGTTTTTTTATCCCCTCCAAAGAAATTAAAAGGAGATGAGAAATAAATAAAAAAGATATAGGTTATATTTTGTTTTATTGATAAAAAAATTACATATTTATAGTTTCCATACAATATTTACACTCCTTTATCATAGGAGTAACACGTTTATCTGAATGATCATGTATTCTACATCTAACACACATAAAAATATCACAATCAATTTTATAATGTTCAGGCATTTTATCCCATGCAGCGTCAACATTTTCTGCAGCTACATTTACAATAAATTCTTTAGGTAAGTTTGCAATATCTTCAGTTTCCATTAAAGAAAGTTGTTTTAATTTACCATAAATTTCAAAAGATCGTTCTAAACAAGGTTTATTTATATTCATATATTTTTCAAGCAATAACACATTGTACACTGCACAAACCATATTCGAATATTGATGATGTTTACATAAATAGTCTGGAATCCGCCATTTTTTTAATGCTTTTAGAGTCGGACATTTTGAAATATCTTCTAAATTAATAACGTTATTAAAATATTTTTCAAGCCACTTAACTTTCTGCAAACCTTTTACATAAATTTTATCTGCATCAGATAAAGCAGATTTTAAAATACTTTCAACTTGATTATATGGAATATCACCAGATTCCCACGTCATTGTTAGATAATTTTTTTCCAGCCAATTATTTTCTACTCTGCAGCGTATAGGAAGATCGAACCAGTGACATGGTGGCTTGAACACGAAGACATCTGGTGTTTGACGACTTCCTAGTTGTAAAATCGCCAATTCCTTGATAGCGAATTCGTTGGAGGTGAGCTTGAAAGACTGGAAGTCAACGATGAACTCCATGGTGAGAGAATGAGGAATTTCTTCAAGATCTTTGTCTTTTATATAGTTATCCCCACTCTTTTTAGTTCCCCCACTCCTTAAACTAACTTTCTTACTTCGCCACTGATTGGCTTGTATTGCACCATCCTATCATGTATTATTAAGCAATACGCAGTTGTATTTGCTGGAAAAGCGCGGCTAGTCTCGAATTCTAACCTAACATCTACAGGTGCATATTTCATAGATTCATTTTGTTTTGAACAATCTATTACAATCAATGGTGTTTCATTTATAAATTTTTTTCGATCAATAAAAGACTCCGCGTATTCTTTTCCATAATAAGATATTTGAAATCTCAAAAACATATCATACAAAAGTGAGTAATTATTGCCTGCTATATCGAGATTTAAATTTCCGTACGGAAAACTTTGAGAATTCAAATATAGTTTTACATTAGTTATATGACAGTGATCAAAATGACTAGCATTCGCTGTTCTATTATTATCTCTATTTGTTTGAAATCCTACTATAACAAAACGTGGCTTTTCTAGTTGAGTTGATGTCTTTACTGTCCATACTGTTTTAGTAGATAATGGAAGTGATGGATATACAAATAATTCATAAGAGTGATAACCCATTTTTATGGGATTATCTTTTTCTATTTGCTTAAGCAGACTTATTTTTGCACTATCCGATGGTATCAAATTTGGTACACACCATTCAAATTTGTTTATTGTAAATTTAAATGATTCATCTACGGCTCCATCTTGAATAATTGCATTTGTATCATTGTTTGATCTTACAAATTCAAGAATATGACTTACGTTAATAATAACTTTATCGAATTTTTCATGTAATCCAAAAAGTATCCATAAAGGATAAATTACATCAAAATTTCCATCTTCATCAATGATTTTATTTCCATCTTTCAATATCCAGCCAGCATTTTCCAAAATATTTGATTGAATTTCAGTGAAAGATGGATACCCTTTCATGAGAGTAGTTATTCCTACGTTTTTACAGGTATCAATGACCTCACCATTTATCTTGTACCGAATTTCTGAGAATAAAAATGCAAACGCATTATTAACGAGTTTAATTTTTTCGGATTTTGTCCCATTAGCTTTAGTGAGTTTTCCTTGTATATGTAAAAAACTCTTTGATGGTAAGATGCAACGATCTTGCTGTTGAATAGCTATAACTATCGTATCACTATTTTTATAAGATGACGTAGCATAAGGTTGATGAGTGTGTATTTCATAGTCGGCAAGAGAGTCATCGAAAATGACAGGTTCATTGATATTTAATACTTCCTCCATCTTATACAGCAAAATAAAACACAGAAAATTTTTTCTTTCAACGACGGAGTTTTAGTCCTAGACTTGCAAGAAACTGTTGATTCTGACGTGTTAACGCTTTCACTGCTCGATGATAACTGATTGCTGGTGACCATTGTTTCTTTCTTAAATAACCTGATCCAGTTTTTGTTTTAAATACTATTCCCATTATGAAATAGTTTTTATATGTAATCTTATGGATATAGTTTCACCACGAAAATTCACTAAATCACCGTCTTGATCAACTATTCGTAATTGAATAGAATCTAAATTTTTTACAGATACAGGTAAGTATATGATTTCCAATGGTCGGTCAATAATTTTAAATCCTGGTGGAACTGCTGGAAAAAATTCGTATATATTGTGTACTTCTTGTCCGTTATTGTAAGCTCCTCTTGCAATATTGCACTCTACTCTGAGAACGTTAACTTTTAATATAGATACTGGAAGTTCAGATGTATGTTGAATATTTGGAGCCAACTTTTGTGGTTTAAAACCTAATAATTTACCAATTGAATCTTGCGGTTCAAAATCTATTTCTTTTTCACACTGTATTATACTTTGAAGAGTGTTATTATTTGCTTTTAGACTAAATGAAATATCTTTTAATTTTTCTGAGAGATACTTTTGAATATCTTCGACCTCGTAGCTTCCAGTAGGAATTTTTATTGTTTCAAAATCAGATAAGTAAAATTTATTACAGCTCTCATCAATATTTGGAATAGAGTTAAACGTAAGTAACTCAATCAATCCAATAACGTAATTTTTATTTGGATGAAGTTCAATTGGTGGAAAAAATCTTGATTCCAAAACAGATGAACGAGCTGATAAGCTTATTATCAATGATTCACTCATGACAGTCAGAGTAATACTGAATCGTTTTTCAGAAAATGCTGCTTTTATAACCTTTATTTATCCAACTGATTACTTAAAAATTTTAGGCATAAATGACCACAGATAAAAGTATCAAATTCTTGATATCTTTGATAATTGTAATTAATTTTAGCTGGTTTAAAATATTCAATGAGCTCTAATGGAGGTTTGAGATTTCCAAAACTGTCAAAGTACAAAACTTTATTTTTTCTTTTACGATATGCAACCCAATGTGTACCTGGACCATCTTTATCATCTAAATTTATTATTGCAGACTCATTGATCAATGGACCATTTCTTGGTAGTAAATTTCTCATAAAAACTCCTCTGAAATATGGAATTTTTAATAGTTTTGCATACTTGAGTAAATCTGTGTTAGTGAGAGCCCTCGATGGTAAATTTATGAAGTTTTTTTTTTTCTACCAACAACAATATTTTCATTGTAGAGTCGTAATCCATTTCCAACTTTATAAGGTCTTAAATATAATCCTTTGCCCAAAGCGACTTGCTCCATAGTTTGATTATGTCTCTTGGATTCTTCAAGTTGTTTTTTGGCAGCGATTGAATCATTTATAGCTTTAGCTACTCCTGAAGCGCCACCTGCTAAGGCACCTAAGGCACTTAACCCTGCAAAAATTGGAACTAGGGGCAAGACACCCCCTGTTTTGTATGGAAGGGGTAAAACTCTTACTTTATTAACCTTATTTTTTCCTCCCTTCTTTTTTACAGCTTTGCGAGCTGCTTTAATAGCAGACGATATAACTTTTTTTGCATTATTACTTTTTATCATAGATTTTTTTGCAGCTGCTAGGATAGTTCTGAATGGGATAAATCCACCTTTCTTTTTATTATTTATACCCTTTCTCCTTGCACACTTTCTGATTTCAGAACATCCCATTCCTAATTTTGATTTTGCTTTCATGATGTTAGTTACAGCTAAAGCAGCAGCTCTTTCACCAAATCCGGCGTCTGAAGACTTTACTCGTTCCCAAGCTTTATCAGCTAATATTTGATCCGCTTTATTTCTCTCTTCGATGTTATTTTGATTTTGAAAATATGCAATATCGTGTTCCTTGCAAGCTGAATCTAGAGGATTTATACCTTTATCTCCTCGAGCAAGACGTTTAGCTAGTTTTGTGCCAGGGCCACAGTATCTGATTGAATAAATTTAATAAATATTTTTAATAAATAAATATTAATATTATAAATACCTATATCCTGGAAAATGAAGTTCTACTGGAAGTTTATTAATTAAAGTGTTTATTAATCCACTACCATTAGTGATCATCTTTCTATGAGTGTCAGTTAAAGAATGAGCTCTTGACTATAAATAGATTGTATTTATAGAAAAAGTCTCAGTATGTAATTAACTACTAACACAGACACATAAAAATGAAACGTCTAAGTAGGAATTCTCCAGTTAAAAATTGTAAACGTCAAAAAAATAATTATTTAAAATTAAAACGTAAAAGGGAAACTTCTCCAGTAATAGAAAAATTTAATCATCAAAGAGAACATTCTCCAGTTAAAAATTGTAAGAGTCAAAAAAAGAATTATTTAAAATTAAAACGCAAAAGGGAAATTTCTCCAGTAATAGAAAAATTTAATCATCAAAGAGAACATTCACCAGATATAAAATGTAAACGTCAAAAATTAACCTTACCAGTAATAAATTATGATGAAATTATTGGTGACGGTATTGTACAATTTAAACGTAATGGTAGCTTATTTCCAAATACTATTCGTGGTGTTATTTGTGGCAGATCAAACTGTGGAAAAACTAACGTGTTATTGGCAATAATTGAACATGAAAATGGACTGAGATTTGTATACATTTACGTTTACTCAAAATCAGCAGATCAACCAAAATTTAATTATTTAAAAATGGTAATTAAGGGGATTCCTGGTGTTCTTAAACCCTTAGAAGGAATGGGATACTTTGAATTCACTGAGCAGGATCAAGTCTTACCACCTGAAAAAGTGTTTCCATTCAGTTTAATGATTTTTGATGATATACAATTGGAGAGTCAGAAGAGTTGTAATGAATTTTATTCAAGAGGAAGACATAAATATGTTGATAGTTTTTACTTGTGTCAATCTTATTCTGCAGTTCCAAAACAATATGTTAGAGATAATGTGAATTTTCTAATCATTTTTAAACAAGATGATTCTAATACAAAGCATATTTATAAAAATCATGTGAATACAGATATGAAATTCAATAAGTTTAAGGAATTATGTGACAAATGCTGGAAAGATAAATTTGGATTTATTGTAATAGATAAAGAAAGTGATATTAATAATGGACGTTACAGAAAAGGCTTGCATGAATTTTTTATAATTAACTAGAATGAAGAAAAATAATTTAGTCTACTATGAGCTCTTCAAGAGTAAAGATGGAAAATAGTAAAATCAAAACATAATCCAGGCGTAATCAAAATTTGCCAAAAGATATTTATATGTCATCTAATAAAAATCATACTTATGCAGATCTTGAATTTAAAGTAATAATGATACTCAGATTAGCTTATGAAAATTATGCAAAATCCGAAATGATATTTAGTGAATTTAAGAAAAGATTTTTCACTAATAATAAAGATCTCAAAAATTTGCTTATAAATAGTAGTAATGACTTAGATATCATTTAGTACATCACAATCTCTCAAAGAGTGAAGATGGATTTTAAGGGAGATATTCCTATAAAAAAAGAATTGCTTGAACGAATCATAAAGGCTAGAGAATCTATAAAACGTAAGCATCTGGCTCTAAAATTGGGAAGAGAAAATGCTGAGCAAATGATAAATGAAAGTCTTAAGCCTATAACTAAACCATTGAAAAAAATAGAAAAATTTACCGAAAACTTTGAAAATCCAAGTTTTGTTAAAAAAAGCATTTTACAATTACCCAGCAGCACCCCTTTTAAGATAAAGAAACATGAAAAGTCTACATGGAATACGAGATTTCAATCTGCTGTAAGTAATGATGAAAATGATGATGAAGAATTGATGGATAATAAAAAATTCATAGATAATGAAGAACTGTTGGAAAATAAAGAATTCGTAGAGGATAATGATAAGGTGGAGAAACGAAAATTTATGGAAAGTGAGGAGGAGTTGATGTCAGATGAATCAGATTCTAATGATTTTACACCATCACCCAATAAAACGTTAAGATTAGATAATTCCAAAAAGAAAAAATTAAATAAAACAAAACAATTATATAATCCACTGATTAATGATTATTTAGACATGTTTAAAAATAAATCTTCAAAAAGAGATCTCGATACTGCATTTGGTGTGCGAAAAATGGCAAATAAATCATTTCAAATTGGTAATAAAAAAATTGAATTTGAGGAGGATAAATTTATTCTTGGAGATTCATCTTATCCATATGAGATAGGATTGTTGGAATTAATGTTTAAAAATTATCCAACTGGTGATTTAGTTACATCTGAAAATTTAAAAACTTATGGAAAAATTATAAAAGCTACAAATGCTCATCGAAAATTTTATCGACCAGAAGAATCAATGAGAGTCAACAAATCTTCAAAATACTTGAATTATGTTGTGAAGGCCTTAGAAGTAACTGAAGATGGAATACCATTTTTACCTAAATATATGGTAACTAGCAATAGTCAAGTGCAGTATACTCATTGGGACGATCCAAATGAGTTAGTTGATCGTTTGAGAATCCTAGTAGCAGAAAGGCAAGCTGGAAATAATAATCATGATAATGAAATTCTCTCAATCATAGAAGAACTGCGTGAAGCAGAAATTATATATTAGAGAGGCATTCAAAAAAATTCCTCATTTTAATTATGTCCGTCGACGTATTTGGACGTGTTTTAAATAAAGAAAAAAGTTTACGTGGACCTCCTGGAATTGGATTCAATTTAACTGAAACAGGAGACTACAACATTGACAACAAATTGTTGCGTCAAGTTGCAGACGCTACTGATAGATATGACGCAGTTAATTTAAATATTCTCACAGAAAAATTGGCTGTTGAATCACTTGCATTAATAAGAGAATTTGAACCCATATTTAGTGATTTTAAAACTAAAATTGAATCACTTGAAACAACTGTAGCTAGTTTTGATGAAAAAATAAAGTCAACAGTAGATGGATTTAATGAAAGTATAAAGAAAGTAGAAACAAGTGTAACTAATCTTAGAAGGAGAGTTAATAAAAATAGTAGAACAATAAAAAACTTAGCTAAAGAAATAAATCCAAAACTAGTTGAAGTTGAAATTGAAGATAATGCAACAAGTGAAAGAAGCCTTAGTTGAAGAATTACATAAGCCCGTTAGAAAAAATTTTAGAAGACGTAAAGTTGATATTCGAGGAATCGATGAAACTTGGCAAGCAGATTTAGTTGTAATGGATACACATTCACGAGAAAATAAAGGATACAACTATTTACTCACTGTAATAGATAATTTTTCAAAGTATGCTTGGGGTGTACCATTGAAGCAAAAAACAGGTGAAGAAGTCGCTAAGGCGTTAGAATCAATTTTTAAACAAGGGCGAGTACCATCGAAACTTCACGTAGATCAGGGAACCGAATTTTACAATAAGACATGTAAACAATTATTGAAAAAATATAAAGTTCATTTGTATTTTACATACAGCCATTTAAAAGCTTCAATCGTAGAGCGTTTCAATCGTACTTTGAAAAGTATAATGTGGAAAAAATTTAGTCTTAATGGAAATTATAAATGGGTAGATATTTTACCTGAATTAATTTCCAAGTATAATAATACCAAACATCGAACTATTGGAATGAAACCTAAAGATGTGAATCACGAGAATGAATTATTAGTTTTGCAAAGATATTTCAATGGAAAATGTGTTAGAGATAAGCCAAAATTTAAAGAATCAGATAAAGTTCGAATAAGTAAATATAAACATATTTTTGAAAAGGGCTATACCCCAAATTATACAACAGAAGTTTTCACAATTAAAAAAATTAAGCCAACTATTCCATTCACGTATGAATTAAAAGATTATCAAGGAAATTTGATTTCTGGTGGATTCTACGAATTTGAACTTCAAAAAACAACCAATTCAGATGTTTATCTCATTGAAAAAGTTTTAAAAAAGAGAGGGAATAAACTTTTTGTGAAATGGCTTGGTTTCAATAACTCTCACAACAGCTGGATAGACAAATCCGATTTATAAGGTATAAATACATCTGCTCTTTGAATTAGAACTCATTATTAATTTTGTCAGCCATGGGTCAGGATCATAGCAGATCAGCATCTTCAGATGTAAAATATACTAAGTTGAAAGAAGAAGGACGTGAAAAGAGTGAACAAAAACGATGGACATATAATTATAAAGGAAAAGAAACAATCAGCTTCTCAAATCCATCATATAGTGAAAGTAATAAATATACAAGTTCTCAACATAATTATGTGAACAAGAATGATAAAAAATCTGATAAAAAATCTGATAAAGAACGTTTAATATGAATATTTTTAAGTAATAAATGTAAAACAAAATTTATAAAATTTAATATTAAAAAATGTATAACGCTATGTAAAATTATTTTTGCATTGTACAGTTTGAGATTTTTAATAAAGATTATTTATGGAAAAAGATTTTTTTTAATTCTCATGCTCCTTTTATCTCTAATATCATTTAACTTGAAAATAAATCTATCAAAATGCATCGATTTTATAAAGTTAGCGCCACTTTTTATAGGGTTTACACCACTTTTTTATAGTTTGCGCCACTTTTTATATAGTTTGCGCGGATTTTTACATAAACTGCGCCGACTGCGCCGATTTTAATATAAACTGCGCCGACTGCGCGGATTTTAATATAAACTGCGCCGACTGCGCCGATTTTCATATAAATTGCTCGGATTTTCACTTAAACTGCGCTGATTTTCCATAAATTGCGAGGATTTTTATATACACTGTGTGAATTTTTACATAAACTGCGCCGATTTTTAGATAAACTGCGCGGGTTTTCATATAAATTGCTCGGATTTTCACTTAAGCTGCGCTGATTTTCCATAAATTGCGAGGATTTTTATATATACTGTGTGAATTTTTACATAAACTGCGCCGTCTGCGCAAATTTTATTACAAACTGCGCCGACTGCGCCGATTTTTAGATAAACTGCGCGGGTTTTCATATAAATTGCTCGGATTTTCACTTAAGCTGCGCTGATTTTCCATAAATTGCGAGGATTTTTATATACACTGTGTGAATTTTTACATAAACTGCGCCGTCTGCGCAAATTTTATTACAAACTGCGCCGACTGCGCCGATTTTTAGATAAACTGCGCGGATTTTCATATAAACTGCGCCAACTGTACCGATTTTCATATACATTTTTCATTGATGCTTGTATATTTTACACAAACTATAGTTAATTTTAAGTTTTAAATATATAGAGATTATCGATAATTACCGAAAGTAAACGATTAAAGTAAGTATACAAGTATTGTCTGTAGTAATCGATCATAAAATAAATATAATTTTTTTATTGTTATATAATTTCAATTGTTCCCATTATACCTTCAGTTTGAAAAATACTCTCAAAATGTTAACATCTGAGGATATTCTTAGTCAGAGAGGTAAAACACTCAAAAAAATAGATAACAATTTATATCGTTTTGGTCGAAAAATTCATTCGGGTGATGTATGGAGATGTGTACGAAAAATGTGTAAGGCAGAAGTTTTAATCAATGGGGATTCCATAACACCTAAAAATATTGTACACAGTCATTCAAAAAGTAATAAATCATTGAAAATTGAAAAGTCTAATAAGAATAAATTTGAGGATACAATCAAATCTCATCATAATCTGGAAACAATTGATGATGATGACGAATTAAATGGTTTACAAGAAGAAAATGATTCCACTAAAAAATTATTTCAATTTGAAGAATTTGATAAAAAAAAAACTTTTTGTGATAAGGCAACAAATACAGGAAAATCTGTTCGAAGTTTAGGAGTAAACACGATTGAGTCATCATTTACAAGCATTGAACCTAAGAGTAATAAATTTATAAAAACAGGAGTTAATAATCAAAACAATTTACCTCAAGAAAATTGTATTACACGTGATCCTGATCTATCATTCATTAAAAATCAGAGCTTTAAAAGTTTTACAAATCAAAAATTTTTCTGTACTTCCGCTCAAGATTTATCACCAACATGTAGTGATATCATTGAAACATCATTCGATTTTGACAACTGGGATGATCCTAATGATCTTGTTGATTACTTGAGAGTATTAGTGGCTAAGAAAAATGCTGGGTTTATAGGATATGATAGTCAAATTCAGTTAATTATCGAAGAATTACGAAAAGCTGAGATTATATATTGAATAACGTATTTTAGAATGTAAAAAATAGTCCTTCTATAAAAAAAACTATATTTAGCATATAAACTGTTTTATAACTATTTATAAACGATTTACTTTTGTAATTAGTATAAAAATAACTTTACGTTAAAGAATTATTTAAATTTTGCAGATATGTTAAGAAAGTACAAAATAAATCTAAAAGTATTAAAAAAGCAAAAAAATAATGTAATTTTTATAAATAAATTTATTAATTCTATTCGATTCTTTTTATTTTTACCCCCACCCTTCACACATAAAAGATCACTAACAAGACCTAATTACTTAGGTCGTGTTAGTGCTCTATTATTACATATGCTGTGGTATCCAAGTGGTTAAGGGTTGCTATCGAGGGCAATGGGTTAACAAAAACCCGCGCAGGTTCGAACCCTGCCCACAGCGAAATTTTTTTTACCGATATCAATCTACATTATCGACTTGGCCCTACCTTACCAATTCAAATCTACTTTACCGACACACCTCTGGGGTATCCTCTGGGGTCAGTCTCCTCTGAGGGAAGGTTTCCTCTGAGGGAAGGTTTCCTCTGAGGTAGAACCTGAGAGAGGTAGAAACTGCTTTGCTTATCTACTCACGTAAAAAAAATATAAGACAAACTAAACGTATTACGCTACTGAAATATGATTAGTATTGTAAGTTTGTTGAATGGAAAGATTAAACGTTGAATTGTCAAATAAAAACATTAAACCAACAAATACTTTGTTGATTCAAGCAAAATTAAAATTGTTAAGTTAACCACTTAAATCTTTGTTGAATCAACATAGTGTTAGATAAACCAACAACCTAAAACATTAATATGATTAATTTTAATAGTTAGGTCAATGCTTTTTCTTTTATATTAAAATATTTATTCATTCTTTCTCTTTCTATCCTTTTATATATTTAACACCGCGGCCAGCGACAAGTCGAAACCTGTTCTTCAGCAGCGCGCTTTTGTTTATATTATTATTCAATAAAGAAATGGAATTTCCTAAAAATTTTTAATGATAGTTTTAAGTATTATTTTTAAATATTAATTTCACTGCGGGTATGCATAATTTACTTTTGCTTATATTATTATTCATTATTATTATAATAAAGAAATGGGATTTCCTAAAAATTATATGATATAGTTTTAACTATTATTTTTAAATATGCATTTCGCTGGGTATGTATAATTTACTCTGCATATAATTTCGAAAATTATTATCTGTAACATATAGTACTTAAAATTTTTTTATTAAATACAACTGTCCTGTTAGCAGAATGGATAATCACGCAGTCTCGGAAGCCGCAATACTCAGTTCGATCCCAGTAGCAGTCAAAATTTTTCTTCGGTTTTTTTTAACAGATTTTAAATTAATTAATATTAAATAAATATAAAAAAATAATTATAAAAAAAAAAATAATTAATTTAAAAAAAAAAAAAAAAATAAAAAAAAAAATAAAAAAATAATTTTTTTTAAATAAAATTTTCACTCTGTTTGAATCAACTAAGTAACTATGACAATTCAACAAATACTTTGTTGGCATATTTCAACAAAGTTATTTGTCAATACAACTTAGAATTTTTTTCCGTGTAGAGAAAATAATAAAAATAAAAAAATTTTTTTGCCAGAAAAAAATAAAATAAATTTCATTAAATTACAAAATTATAGTGTCTGTTTCTGTTGAATTTTTTAAGAACTTTCATATATAAGCATGGAACAATTTTCCATCTGCTCATTGATTTAAGTTTTGATTAAAAAAATTTTTTGGTTTTTCAAACTCAGACTAATTCTAATTCAGTGCTCATTTAATTAATTTTTGTCAGGAAAATTCCACAGATAAAAAAAAATCGCAAAGAATTATAAAAAAGCTTAGGCTTTTTTTTCAGACACGATCACATATTTATTGAGTATTTTCTCTTTAATAACATTGGTCGGATACACACCCTCATAAATTGAAAATTATTATTTATTAATACACACCAAGGCAATATAGGCATGAAGGCATCGGAATGACCAAGGGAATGACCAGGGAACCAAATGATTTAGAGGATCAGATTATTTTTAACATCGGTTTGTTTTTACAAAATGATAAAACTTCTATTACTATAAACTTCTCTTTTTACTTTCATATAAGAAAGGCTAATTTTTCCCAATGACCTTTAATGAACTATACTGAAAAGTTGGTTGTTAAAAAAAATAAATAAATAAATTTCAACTCTATCAGTTTTTACGATAGCTACACTGAGAAAATTATATAATTGTGACAATGATATCATATAATCATATTTGTACGATTATATATGTAATCACCCTGATGATATTATATCATCAGGACAATAATATTCTGTAATCCTGACAATTATATGCATATCATTGGGGCAATTATACATATAATCCTCCTGATGATATCATATAATCAAGGCAATTATATTTAATTTTTTGTTTTTTTTTTCAAAATATTTATTTTTTGGGTATATGAAGAAACTCACAGATATTTAATTATGTATTTTTACCTAATTTATTATTTATTAAAGTTTTTTTAAAGATTTTTAAAGGTTTGAATTTTTATTATTTTTATCTTTGGTATTTTTGTTAATTTTTTTTTCGCTCGCACGCTTTCGTTCGTTATCAATTATCGATACGGTATAACCCTAATCTAATCTAATCGCATATGCATTATAGAGAAATATCGAGCGCTCGCCGATCATCATTCTTATTGAGTATTATATTCTCGGTCCTTATATAGTAACTGGAACGTATTTTTGACCCTTGCGAGAGAAAAGACCTTAGCATCTAGCGGTTGAAAATTAAAACAACACACCGCGCTAAATTCAAATTTAAAATAAATTTTTTTTTTAACTTTTTTTGAATTCGAATTTTGCGCGGTGTATTGTTTTAATTTTCAACCGCTAGATGCTAAGGTCTTTTCTCTCGCAAGTGTCAAAAATACGTTCCAGTTACTATATAAGGACCGAGAATATAATACTCAATAAGAATGATGATCGGCGAGCGTTCGATATTTCTCTCTAATGTATATGCGATTAGATTAGATTAGGGTTATACCGTATCGATAATTGATAACGAACGAAAGCGTGCGAGCGAAAAAAAAATTAACGAAAATACCAAAGATAAAAGTAATAAAAATTCAAATCTTTAAAAATCTATTAAAAAAACTTTAATAAATAATAAATTAGGTAAAAATACATAATTAAATATCTGTGAGTTTCTTCATATACCCAAAAAATAAATATTTTGAAAAAAAAAACAAAAAATTAAATATAATTGCCTTGATTATATGATATCATCAGGAGGATTATATGTATAATTGCCCCAATGATATGCATATAATTGTCAGGATTACAGAATATTATTGCCCTGATGATATAATATCATCAGGGTGATTACATATATAATCGTACAAATATGATTATATGATATCATTGTCGCAATTATATAATTTTCTCAGTGTACAATACTCTCGTGGCAAGAGGATTTTTTCCTCTTGTGCCAAGTGGATTCTGCTTGCGGCTTAGGGAAAAAAAAATTTTTCAGTGTACCTATTTAACTTACCTTAATCTAACAATTATAGCTTAATAATTTACATACTTATAAATGTTTATATATTTTCCGAGCTCCCTAGTACACAGAAGAAAATATTATTTTAATATTTGAGAGAAAAAGTTGCCATGCCTTCTATACTGTCGTTGTAAGCAATATATTTAACCCTCAGAAGCACGGGTGGGGTCCAGCGGACCCCATGGTAGTTTTAAAAAACATGGCATTATCCTAAATCTATAATGGCACTTTCTGTATATGTTTGGTAATTCATTTTAGTAGTTGTATTACTTATCTACGACTATAAAAGCCCCAGAACTTTTCGTGTATTGGTTGCATGCGCTTTGGAAAATTTTTTTGGGGTCCGCTAGACCCCCCCCGTGTAGTTTCGTATTATTTTTTGCTTTAAAAAAATTGTAATTTTGTAAATATTTTTTAATTATCTGATTGATAAATCAATGTTTTATGAAAATTCAATAAAAGAATGTTCTTCAAATAATTTAAACATTGCAAATACTGCCCAAAAGGTGAGAAAATTGAAAATTTAATGCATAAAGTTCAGAAAACGCAATGAGCAAAGATATATACTTCGGGTAAGCTTTCAAGGTTATAAAGAATATGATAGAAATGTATTTCAATATTTGTGGAATTAGTTCATCATTTATTTTTTATATTTTTAAAATAAAAAAACTATTTTAATAAAAAAAACTATGCATATGGGTTGATATTCCTCAAGTGTATGAGGTCCTAATTCTTGGGTCTTCAAATCGGTCCTAAAATATTTTTCCCTCAAAGTACTATCAAAAACAAGTTACCTCCTCAATTTTTAGCCTCCTAGGTCTTCTCCTTGATTTTTTACAGCCATATTAGTTTTTTTTGTGCTTTTTATTTTTGGTTCCTCATAGAGGAACCTTTGTGATAGGTGAAATTTTGATTTTCGATATTTTAGCATATAAGCACGTTTTGAGACCTCAGGAAGCTAAAAAACCGGTTTTTAAAAAAAGTCTGTGTGTGTGTGTGTGTGTGTGTATGTATGTATGTATGTATGTATGTATGTATGTATGTATGTATGTCGCACTGTAACCGGTGATATTTCACAGCCAACACGACATTAAGACCTAATTTTTTTTTCAAAATTTTTTTCACCAACAAAGCTCGAGGTACTTTTTTTTTTTAATTTGGATGTAATACCTCATTTATTTCCACGAAAGTACTTATATTTGAAAGTATGGTTTTTACTCGATATCTCGAATCTGATACTTAATTTTTTGAAAATTTTTTTCCCAAAATTTTTTTCATAAAAAAATACAAAAAACACCAATTTTTTTTTTTTCTTTGAACGTAGTACATAATTTGCTTCCATGGAAGTACTAGTTCTAAGAACCTCTATAAAAGTAATTTTTTGGACCTGATACTTAATTTTTTGAAAATTTTTTTCTCAAAATTTTTGCCGCCAAAAAATATAAAAAATGCCAATTTTTTTTTTTTTTAGGATGTAGTACTTAATGTTTTTCTACGAAAGTACGAATATTTAGAATTATCGTTTTTAAATGATTATTTCATGTGATACGTAATTTTTCGAAATTTTTTCTTTTCAAAATTTTTTCAATAAAAAAATTAAAAAAATAGAATAATTTTTTTTCTTTTTGGACGTAATACCTAATTTATTTCTAGGAAAGTTCTAATATCCAGAATCATCGTTTTTAAAGGATTTCTCAATTTGATATGTAATTTTTCGAATTTTTTTTTTTCAAAATTTTTTGTATAAAAAGATTAAAAAAACACAATAATTTTTTTTCTTTTTGGACTTAGTACTTAATTTATTTCTAGGAAAGTACTAATATCCAGAATTATGGTTTTAAAGGATTTCTCAATTTGATATGTAATTTTTCGAAATTTTTTTTCTTCAAAATTTTTTGTATAAAAAGATTAAAAAAACACAATAATTTTTTTTCTTTTTGGACGTAGTACTTAATTTATTTCTAGGAAAGTACTAATATCCAGAATTATGGTTTTAAAGGATTTCTCTATCTGATATGTAATACTTGTAAATTTTTTTTTTCAAAATTTTTTGTATAAAGAATTTAAAAAAACACAATAATTTTTTTTCTTTTTGGATGTAGTACTTAATTTATTTCTATGAAAGTACTAATATCTAGAATTATTTTTTTTAAAGGATTTTTTCCATCTGATACGTAATTTTTCAAATTTTTTATTTGAATATTTTTCATATAAAAAAATTAAAATAACATCATTTTTATTAGATAAAATAGACCATTATAAATATTTTGATATTGTTGATGAGGAACCATAGTGCCAATCACTTGGCAGCGTTTTTTAAATTTTATAAGAGCACAAAAATTACTAAAATTTCTCTCAAACGCTTATTTTATCGCAAAAAAACTTTTCCTTTTAGGCCCGGATAGGAAATTTCCCTGGCTATCCGATTCTGTGGTTCAAAATTTTTTTCGAGCTGCGTATGCGCGAGAAATCGAGTAAATACGTTTCAACTTCTAGCATTCATAACTCCCCTGCTGACAAACCAATTTTCATTTTGAAATAGCCAAAATTTTTGTTTTCATGTATATTTTTTATGGTAAAATTTTTGTTTTGTTTTTTGGCTTCCTTAAAAAACTAGAGCAAAAAAACTGATTCCAAAAATTTCTTTTTTTAAAAATTTCAAATTTCCCGCCAAGTCGCGTGACCCATCAAAAATCTGACCAAAAATTTGGATTCCGCGGGAAATTTTACCTAAGGATATATTCAGCTGGATTTAAGCCTATTTTTTTTTTTTTAATTTTTAATTGTAAAAGTGTCCACATTGTGCCCATTTGAATTTTTTTTGAAGTTTTCAAATTACTCATAATTTTTTTAGCAATTAATTTATAAAACCGAAAAGATGCAAAAAAAAATATTTTTAATAGATATCCCTTTGGAAAATTTCCCGGTTAATTCGATTTTTTGGTTGGTATTACCCTAAAATGCTTCAAGACCCCAGAATATGAAGATTTTGACCTCTGATTTTGATTTTTTAGAAATTCAAATTACCGCATCTGTGGTCGAAATCTTTCGCACCTAGAGGGCTAAATAATTGGGAGGAATCATGTTCCATATATATAAAAACATCTGCCAATAAATTTGTAGTCAATCGGTGAAGGTGATTTTGCAAGACGACACCATTCAGCTGGATTTAAGCCTATTTTTTTTTTTTTTAATTTTTAATTGTACTAAATTAAGGTCTTAAAAGCGTTAGGATTTTCCCTATCGGCATCCTTGTCTTACTCATTTAAAAAAATACGGATTGCAACTTTAAATAAATAAAAAAATTTTTTCAATAATACTTAATTATTACTATTCAAAGCTTAAAAATGAATTTTATCAACTTAATTTTGGCATTAAATAAATTATTTATTATTTAAACAATATTATTTAATTATTTATAAAGAAAATAATTAAATAAAAAAATATAATAAATGACTTTACCTGAATAGCAGAATAAACGTTAATTTTTTATACATTTTTAAGTAAAATCATAAAAAATGACGGTCGATTGTAAATTTTAAAGTCTTATTTTAATCTTTAGAACTTTTTTTAAAACTTCATTAAAAAAAAATTTCAAGTTTTGTATTTTAAATGCTTTTTTTTCATTTTTTAAAATTCCCCATAAGAGCCTGTGTTAATTTATTTTTTATTTATTTATTTTCTCAAAAACTTTTCTGTCAATTATAAAAAAAAAAATACGTGTAAAATTAAATTATATTTACTTTACTTTCTCCAAGTTTTAGCTTTTTTTTTGCATTTTAATTCTACCGCTCTTAAGACCTTAATCGACATTAAACGGGAAATTCTTTCAAATTTCGCTGTCTCAACATATAAGCTTTGTAAAAACATGAAAATATATATCCTTAGGTAAAATTTCCCGCGGAATCCAAATTTTTGGTCAGATTTTTGATGGGTCACGCGACTTGGCGGGAAATTCGAAATTTTTAAAAAAAGAAATTTTCGGAATCAGTTTTTTTGCTCTAGTTTTTTAAGGAAGCCAAAAAACAAAACAAAAATTTTACCATAAAAAGTATTCATAAAGACAAAAATTTTGGCTATTTCAAAATGAAAATTGGTTTGTCAGCAGGGGAGTTATGAATGCTAGAAGTTGAAACGTATTTACTCGATTTCTCGCGCAGACGCAGCTCGAAAAAATTTTTGAACAGAATCGGATAGCTAGGGAAATTTCCTATCCGGGCCTAAAAGGAAAAGTTTTTTTGCGATAAAATAAGCGTTTGAGAGAAATTTTAGTAATTTTATTGCTATTTAAAAAAATCACCCTTTTTATAATGAGAAATTATTACTACGTTATCAAAAAGCTTTTTAGAGTAAATTGTAAAATTCTAGTCTTTTTATTTATTTCTCAAGTATTACACATAAAATTTAGAAAATTTTTAACTCATACAAATATTTGCCATTGCTTAAGGAACCGTAAGTCTAATAATTTGAGTTACAGTCTAATATTTTTCTCACTCTGAGCGTCCAGGATATGTTCATATAGGTTTTTCGGGTCGCTATTCAAGAATGTCGACTCCTTTTTTGTGGTGAAATATTGATTATTTAATAAAAAGAAGTCGAAATTCTTGATTAGCGACCCAAAAAACCTATATGAGCATATCCTGGATGCTAAAAGTACGAAAATTATTTTAAAGGTAAAATATTGATTATTAATGAAAAAAAAGTCAAAATTCTTGATCAGTGACCTAAAAAACTCGTATGCTGAAAATTTGAGCGCTCAAAGTAAGAGTATGTAAAAAAACCCCTTTTTGGGGGTAGTTTTTGCAAATTTAAGGGTGAAGCCCCAATTTCTTTACGAAATGACCCCGAATTTCGTGTTCAGCGACCCAAAAAACCTATAGTAGAGCGAATCTTCACAACCAAACCCGAATTAGCCCAGGTCTACAAAAATTAAGGCTTGAAGAAAATTTTACTTTTCTTTTGTATATTTGTTTTTAAAATTACCTTAAAATGCTTTTGAAAAAGCTAATATGAAATTATAAAACGTGTTTTAAAAAAAATATATTTTCTAAAAATATTTTCAAAATTTGTATCCCAGGAAAATTTGCGCCTTTTAAAATGCTGGCGCTCTACGGCAATGGCATACTTGGCGTGCCGGTAAAAATGGCCCTGGGTTCAAAATAGCCATTTTTATACTCGTTCCTTTTGCTTCAGTTGTTTTCGCGTTTTTAAAATTACACGGTAGAGCTGATAAGAATCTTGGTATAGTTTAAATTTAAAAATTATGGATTTAAATTAAATTAAGTAACCTTATTAATTAGCCATTCCTCAGCTTCTGAGCCAAATTAACTAATAATACATAAAAAACCAATAATTACAATATGTTATAAAATTATTTCACTTTTAATAGATTCAGAGATCATTTTTTTACATCATTTTTATTTTCTATTTTTGCTTTTGTTTGAATTTTAAACTAAAGCAGAATTTTTGAGAACATGAAGCTTGTAGAAAACTTTTGAGAGCCCTATAAAATTCATTTTCGGCAAAAATTACAATTTCGACAAAAATTTAAAAACTGGGCTTGTAACATGGAACATGTGTATAGGCAGGGGAGTACTTCAAGTATGTCATTTGGGAGAAGAGGCGGGGATCAAATGGACTTAAAATAATTATAATTATTAAAACAATTAAAATAATTTTGAATTGAATAATCCGGGGTTAGGAACTTAAAATATTATCGATTTAGGGACTTGAATAATTGAGGTTTTCAAGGACTTAGTAGGGAATAAGTTTGATTATGAGTTTTAGAATAGTAAGGATTTTAGGAGCTTAAGGACTTACGAGGGTAAATAGAAATTTTGAGTCAATATCCACATTACCGACGCTATTTTTTTTTTTATAATTTGCAGTTTAAAACAAAATTAGTCGTAAAAATATTAAAAAATGAGTTTATTATGTAATATTATTGCAAAAAAAATTATTTTAATTATTTATGAAAAAATTATTTATGAAAAAACTTTATTATTTTAGGTTATGGTACTTGCTAAAACTTGGTTTTTACCGAATAATTAATGATTGAATGTGGTAACCTAGATAAAATAAATTGGAAATATAATCTTTGACAATTTATTTATGATATTTAATTAGTTTCATCTCCCTGTGTCATCACTATCATACTTTTTGTAAGCTCCAAATATGAATTTCCATAAGAGCAATGTTAAACTGCCTATTTTTAATTTGCAATAAAATGAAAATTAATGTGGTAACAAAGGTAAAACCAAGTTCTATTCAACTTTAAAAATGTTTAAATTTAATAATTTTCCAGTTTCATTCAGTTCTGTCATCATTTTTATTTACCCTCGTAAGTCCTTAAATTTATATGATATATGATAAATTTATGTGCCATATTTATTTGCCAAGAATACTATTTACCTAATGGTTACAAAATACTAGCGGTGATTTAAAGTATGTATTTAAACATGTTTCATGTTTGTTGTTTCTGAGCTCACAAACCGGTTTTATGTTTTTTTGGCTTATAGGTGATAAAGTGACACTTACACACAAAAAAATGTTACCAGAATATTTGGCTTTTACAAGGTATCGGCGTCATTTAGAGGATAACCTAAAAAACCCTGTCTCATAGCATATACCCTGCTAAGGAGTCTAATTTCTTAGCCCAGCCCGACGAATTGTCCTGAGATCTCTAAACTTGTTTTTAATTATTTCCAATGATTGAAGCTTATTATGCTAAAAATGCTTATAAATTGCTCCAACAAGCCTACATTATTTATAATACATGTAAAAAAAAATTCAAGCTGTATTTATACATAGCTAAACCATCAAAATTTGCCTTTTAATTAAACGAAAATCTGTAAAAATATTATTTTTTTCTATAATTATTACGAAAATTGAAGCTAAACTTAGGTTTCTGACAAAAGATTTTTAAAAAGTGAATTACTATTAATATGATTAATAAAACTTGTATATTTTAAAGCTCAAAAAGCACTCTATGTCAATAAAATCATAATTTGCTTATGGAGAAATTGAAGAAATTTCAAAGATTTAAATCATTTCAACTGTTTGGAGATATTATTCAGAATTGAAGAATCCTTTTTCATTTAATAGACAAATAATTTATCATATATACCTTCAGTTTTCTTGAAAGAACCTACTGAATCTCGAGCCAAGTGCCCCAACTTTACATGAGAAGGGGATTCTTAGTCGAATATTTTAAATTTTGCTGTAACTTTACTTTTCCACCAAATAACTTCCTGAGTCTTATTTTTCTGATCACAAACGAATTAATGAAATATTGCCAATAAACATTTAAAGCGTTTAATATCACATATAAACAAAATTTGTTATTATTATTACTGCTAACTTTTATCATAACTGTCTTTCTAACTTAAATTACTATAAAATAAAAAATGAACAAAGTAGCGTGTTATTTTGTCGAAATTTCCGAAAACCGGCCTCTTTACAATATCAAAAATGGTCTATCAGGGATAGTAAAAAAATTAAAATACAATTTTTTACCAAATGTTTAAATTACTGCTAAAATTAGAATTTTTCGCTTATACCCAGAAAAGTAAAGAATGACCCAAATCGCACGTAAATTACCATCTGAGGCGAAGCTTTTTTTATGACCCAGGGTCATATACGATATTTCTGTGTCCGTTGATGGATAAAATTTTTATAAGCTTCAAATTTTTTAAAATGTTTACTTGCAATATTTCTTAAAATCATTTGTGAGATTTCGCGATTAAAGGTTAGAATCCCAATTGAAATATTTTATAAAATATCAAAAATTACTATCTTTAAAGAATTATAACTTGAAACTTGAAAATAGTTAAGATTTGTAGTTCTGTTATATGAAATCCATTTTAATCGAAAATGGTCCAGTTAGCACAATGAGAAGTTTTAGGTTATTTTTTGTAGTTATTAAACATTTTTATTAATTACTTACGTTTTGCGGGTCGTTGAACGCAAGTATGATATCAGTTTTTATCTAAGATGACCAAGTTGCCCATAATAAGCAACATTAGGTTATCTTTTGCGTTTTCTTAGATGTTTATTTTTGTGAGTAGAAAAATAAGACTCAGGAAGTTATTTGGTGGAAAAGTAAAGTTACAGCAAAATTTAAAATATTCGTCTAAGAATCCCCTTCTCATGTAAAGTTGGGGCACTTGGCTCGAGATTCAGTAGGTTCTTTCAAGAAAACTGAAGGTATATATGATAAATTATTTGTCTATTTAATGAAAAAGGATTCTTCAATTCTGAATAATATCTCCAAACAGTTGAAATGATTTAAATCTTTGAAATTTCTTCAATTTCTCCATAAGCAAATTATGATTTTATTGACATAGAGTGCTTTTTGAGCTTTAAAATATACAAGTTTTATTAATCATATTAATAGTAATTCACTTTTTAAAAATCTTTTGTCAGAAACCTAAGTTTAGCTTCAATTTTCGTAATAATTATAGAAAAAAATAATATTTTTACAGATTTTCGTTTGATTAAAAGGCAAATTTTGATGGTTTAGCTATGTATAAATACAGCTTGAATTTTTTTTTACATGTATTATAAATAATGTAGGCTTGTTGGAGCAATTTATAAGCATTTTTAGCATAATAAGCTTCAATCATTGGAAATAATTAAAAACAAGTTTAGAGATCTCCAGAGATCTTCAGAGATCTCCCCAATTTAGAGATCTCTAGAGATCTCTGGAGATCTCTAGAGATCTCAGGACAATTCGTCGGGAGGAGACCGATTAAGATAAACTGAGGGGCAAACTTGGACAAAAATCCTCCAGAAATGAAAAGTTGTGGAATGTGTTGGTTTTAGGCTAAGTTGAAAGGGGAAACAAAATCGGACATTTCAACCCAGTGCTGGGCCCCCCCAGGGGGGGGAAAGATGGGGCAAAACGGTTTTTTGCAAATAACTCAAAAAGTAAGCAAAATATAAAAAAAAGTTTCCCGACGAAAATGGTCCTTAGAAATTTTTCAGTCGGACGCACTGGGACCGAGCTATAACCGGTCAAAGTTTAGACCTTTTTTACTAAATTTTCAAAAATCGATATTTCAAGAAAGAAAAAAAAAACGCGTTTTTGATGAGTTTTTTTGATTTTTTGGTAGTCAAAAGTGTTAGATATGGGTATGTAAGGTTTTTTACATATAATAGTATGTTTGTGGAAATAAAATTTTGCATGTATATGTTTCTGCACCCCCACACATAGACATTGCAACCCCTAAAACGTGCATTTTTTTTAGTGTCCAATTTTTGATGTTTTCAGCTAAAAAATCTTATAAATATGGACAAACTTAGTATGGAATTACTTATTAGAGATCCATACTATGTATTTAAATCAAAATATGCACATATTTCAATGTAATTTTGCCTTAATAAAAAACGATTTTATCTAGGATTTTTAAATTTTTACCATTTTTTTAGCAAAAAAAACGGTTATGGACTCAAACTATTATAATATTATGTACCAAAAATGTTGCAAATAGTTGAAATATTATAAAAATATGAAATAAATCAAATTTTTCACAAATTTTCCAGGCGTATAAAACATACAAATCCAAAAAAACGCAATTTTTTATTTTTTTCAAAAAAAATGGTTCTCGTTTTCAGGCAAAATTACATTTAAATATGTGCATATTTTGATTTGAATACATAGACTGGATCTCTAATAAGTAATTCCATACTAAGTTTGTCCATATTTATAAGATTTTTTAGCTGAAAACATCAAAAATTGGACACTAAAAAAAATGCACGTTTTAGGGGTTGCAACGTCTATGTGTGGGGGTGCAGAAACATATACATGCAAAATTTTATATCCACAAACATACTATTATATGTAAAAAACCTTACATACCCATATCTAACACTTTTGACTACCAAAAAATCAAAAAAACTCATCAAAAACGCGTTTTTTTTTTCTTTCTTGAAATATCGATTTTTGAAAATTTAGTAAAAAAGGTCTAAACTTTAACCGCTTATAGCTCGGTCCCAGTGCGTCCGACTGAAAAATTTCTAATAACCATTTTCGTCGGGAAACTTTTTTTTATATTTTGCTTACTTTTTGAGTTATTTGCAAAAAACCGTTTTGCCCCATCTTCCCCCCCCCTGGGGGGGGGGGGCAGCACTGGATTGAAATGTCCGATTTTGTTTCCCCTTTCAACTTAGCCTAAAACCAACACATTCCACAACTTTTCATTTCTGGAGGATTTTTGTCCAAGTCGAGATCTTTATTCAATGGCCTGATATGGAAAATGTTTTTACTACTGCCACAATCTGCCTTGAAAACTAGAAGCAAATCGACTTTCCAAACAGTTTACTCCCCTTTCCAGTATGAATTTTTTTTCTTTTAATTTCAGTAAATTTTCATTTCATTAAATTTAATTTGATTAAAAGGCAAATTTTGATGGTTTAGCTATGCATAAATGCAGTTTGAATTTTTTTCACGTGTATTATGAATAATGTAGGCCTGTTGAAGCTATTTATAAGCATTTTTAGCATATTAAGCTTTAATCATTTAATTATTTTATTAAACAAGTATATATACTTGCACGTTCCAATACAAAGATTTGAAAATTTTTCTTTATTATTATTGGGTAAATAAAAATAAAGACGATCAAATATGGAACAAATTTAGAAATAATTTATTTATTTCGACGTTTCGAAAGCTCAGGCTTTCATTAATTTTTTGAAATCATATTCAATGTTACTAATACAAACTTACCAAGAGCATATGGGTTGATAAAAATCCACAAAAACGGCTTCCCTATTAGAATCATAGTTTCGTTTATAAATAGTCCCTTATATAACTTTGACAAGTGCCTTACAAAATTTTTACAAAAACACATAAAAAAACCAACTTCCTCAATAAAAAATAGTAGTGAATTAATTAGTATTCTAAAAAATAATGTAATACCTAATGACTACGAACTTGCCTCCTTAGATGTCGTCGCTATGTTCCCAAGTATCCCCCATAACTTAGTTCTAGAAGCTCTTGATAGAAATTGGGAAAATATTGAAAGAAAGATTCCGATAACAAAACGCCAATTTTTAGATGGTGTAAAATTCTTACTGAACTCAACCTACATACAATTTAATAAAAAATTTTACCGCCAAAATTCAGGTCTTCCTATGGGTTTTTGTTCTTCGCCATTTTTTTGCGAACTTGCGATGGATCATTTAGAAAAAGTGTCATTAGAAAAACTGAAAAGTAACATAGTACTTGACAGGTCATGTAATTACTTTTCAAACCCTCCCAAAGATACAAAATCCCCCATTCTTCTTTATCTCAGATATGTAGATGATATTTTTATAATTTATAACAAAAAAGATAAAAACAAAATTTTAAATACTTTTAATAATTATAACCAAAATATAAAATTCACCATGGAAACCGAAGATAAAAGTAATAACAGCATCAATTTTTTGAATATAACTGTTTTTAGAAATGAAAATTCGTATGCCTTAACAAATTGGTTTAGAAAAAAAACATTTTCTGCTAGATTCCTCAATTTTCATTCACACCATCCAATAAAACAAAAAATTGCAATCATATATAACATTACAGACAACTGTATATTATTGTCCAATAAAAAGTTCCATAATAGTAATATAAAATTAGCAAAAAAATTTTTACAATGTAATGATTACCCCATAAAATTTATAAATAAATATATAGATAAACGAATCGCACACTTGCATCAAAAAAATATAAATCCTCCACTAAATATTAACCCTGAAAATAACGTTCCAAAAAATAAACTGATCGTACCTTTTTACAAATACTTAAATGATGACATTGTTTCCACCTTAAAACTATGCAATATTTCTGTCATAAACAAAAATATTAATAAATTTAATAACATCATAACACTAGGGAAGGACAAAGTCAAAAAAGCAGATAAAAATAATATTGTATACAAAATTAAATGTAAAGATTGTAATTTCTCGTATATTGGTCAATCCCGACGTAAACTCAGTAAACGCATAAACGAGCACAAAAGAGCTTATAAAAAGAAAAAAGAAAATTCAGTTTTCTTTATCCACAGAAGAAAAACCAAACACAAATTTTCCTTTAAATTCCAAAATATAAAAATTTTAGACACTGAACACACTTTAAACCGTAGAGAAGACACTCAAAAATTGAAATATTTTTTTAAAAACACAATACGCTTAATAAAAAAACGTTTAAAATAAACCATCCTTAATTAAATTAAAAAAATTTTTTCCAAAAAAATTAAAAAAATTTTTCCTACAAATTAAAAAAATTTTCTTACAAATTTTAAAATCATTCTCATATATTATATAAAAAAAATTTTTCTTTCTCCTATAAAATTTTTAAAGTCTTTTTAAAATCTTTTCCAAAAAAAAAATTTTTTTACCCCTCTCCCACGTAAATACGTTATAATTTCTAAAAATAAAAATAAAAATAAAATAAAATAATTTCTTCAAATGCATCAGTTAAAAAACAGTCCTCCAGCCACACTCATAAACTTATTATAATATAAACAAATATCGGTCGACTCTGTTTTTATAACGTATACTATTTTTTATATATTTTTATATATTATGTGATTTCATAGTTTGGTTACTTATTTTCTATAAAAGTTATGTAAGTAAAAATTAAAAAATGTTTTAAAAAATATTCTGTAAAAATAGAAACAATATCTTATAAATTTATAATTATAATTGTTACAGAATTTCTTGATAATGAAAGCCTGAGCTTTCGAAACGTCGAAATAAATAAATTATTTCTAAATTTGTTCCATATTTGATCGTCTTTATTTTTTTTAATCATTTAAAATAATTAAAAACAATTTTAGAGATCTCAGGACACTTCGTCGGGAAATTATGTATATGCTTCAATTTGATTGGAAAACAATGAAATTATGTTTAAAAAAAAATTAGCCCTATTCTACCCCTAATTCCTCAAAAACTACCCTTAAAGCTAAAAGGCTTACAAAATTGGTTTTTTTTTTAATATTACATAAAATTTATATTTGCGGAATTTCTAGGGAATTAGGGGTAGAATATGGGTAATTTGTTTTAAACATAATTTTATTGTTTTTTAATCAAATTTAAGCATATACATAATTTTTTAAGGCCTAGAAAATTTTTGCCGATAAATTATAATTTTGCTATAAAATTTTTTTTTAGGGGTGGGTTTTTCTGAAAAAGAGGTGAAAATCATGTGGAAAAAAATTTTCTTGTCGTTATCGATCAAAGCAAACTTATTTCCGCTTTTTTTTTTCCTAGATCACTGTGCGACTATTTCCAATATCTATAGATATTATAATAACTAATATTTTTGATATTTAAATTAATAATTAATTTGTAAACGAAATTTTTGGACAATAATAAATCTTTTCGATTTATAACTCAAAAAAATATGTAACCCCTGTATTTTAATAAAAATTTGAATTTTTTGGGGAATTATAGAATATTCAAAATTCCCGGTTGACGCACAACGCCCTAACTAAAGAAAAGATAAATGCGCGCTAAAACCAATATTATAGCCAGCCGACCGACTACATAACCTATAATTTTCAAGGATATTATACTACTTCGTATCATCGGTATTTTCTTTGCAATTTTCTTGGCATTTTGATGTATTTGTTTTTGTATTATTTGTAATATCAAAGTATTTGTTTTTGTATTATTTGTAATATCAAAGTAAATAATAGATTACAGCGGAATTTTGGTGTTAGATAGCCTATTTATTTCAAAAGGCACAGATAGCACATTTATTTCAAAAAGTGTCAACGGATTCTTTAATTTCTTTCTGTTAATTAGATTTAGAAATAGTAAACAAATGTAAGTACATATTTTATTATGAATATTATTTTTGTTTAAAAATTTAGGTTTGTAAAAAACTAATTGTTTTTTTTTAAAGATTTTTCAGATTTTTACTTCACTGAACATGATTTTTAAGTGTGATATTTGCCCAAAAACTTATAAGTTAGAGGATTCGTTAAAAAGACACGCACGCATTCACCAAGGTGTTAATTTATTTGAATGTAACGTCTGTCAAAAAAAATTTACTCAAAGAGGACATATAATTGATCATTTGGCTACACATAGCAATGAAAAACCACATAAATGTCAAGAATGCAATGAAGGTTTTAACCAGCTGACCAATCTCAAAACGCATTTACTTAAAGTGCATGAAAATTTTAACTCAAAGAAAAAAGATTATAAATGCAAGGTTTGTAAAGAAAAATTTACAAATAAAGGTCACCTGACTCGACACACAAAAATTCATTCTTCTAATAAAAACTATAAGTGTAAGCAATGCGATAAAGTTTATAAGAGATCAGATACACTTAAGCAGCATGAAAAAGTTCATTCACAAAAAGGTTTATTTGAATGTGATCATTGCAAAAAACAATTCGTAAAAAAATGTGATGTAGCTCGACATATTTTAGTGCATTCTAAACAGAAATCTCATAAATGTAATAAGTGTGATAAAGTTTTTGGACAGTCCATTGAACTTAAATCACATAACAAGGAATCCCACACAAAAAATTTAAAGATTGGAAAATTACCCAAAAAAGAACCAATCAAGAATTCAAAAGAAAAGAACACCAGAAAATTCCCTAAAGATGCAACCCCTGTGAATAAGGTTCCTAATCAAGATATTTACCTGATTAAAAAAGAAGAAAAATCATAGTTCATAATGATGTAAGATAGTTAAATACATTACTAATATTTAAATAGTGTACAAAGAAAAATTTTGACTTGTTTAAAGTAAATTACGATAAACCTTTGTTAACTTATTAAAAGTGACTTAAAAATTAAAATATACTTTAGTTTTTAGCAATATAGATTTGATTAATGCCTTGAACTGATAATTATTAAAATAATAGTTTTAAATTATTTCTATTTAATTTTTTTTGTAAGTAACAAATGTTACCGATATCATGTATACTTATTGCAATAGAAAAAAGCCATGTACACCAACTGTTTTTTTTCTAAATTCCATCGATCATTAAATTTTTTATGAGTGATTAATATTGACATTTTTTGTATTTTTTAAACTTATAATATCATTATATTTTTATAAATGTGTATATTTGTTTAATTTTCTGTAAGTAAATGAGTCTTATTTTGCAAAAATATAAATTTTTATTTTCTTTTTACTTTTGGAAATAGGTATAATATCAGTTATTCTTTATCTTATCAAGTGAAAAATAAATGTTTCCTAATACTGTAAATATTTATATGCATTAAATATAAAATTAAATTAATTAATGCGATGGGTTGTCAACAATAAGTAATAATACTTTTATGAGGTGAAATTTTTAATACGAAAATATATGAAAATATTGAACCTTTTTTTAAGTATAAAATAAGAAAATACCTGAAAATTTCCCAGAATACACTTGAATTTTATTTATTTTTTGGTCTTAGGTTTATTTTTAGTGATTTTAATTTAAAACTTTCATCTCTGTGAATGTCCATCCAGGGGTTTGGAATAATTGTATAAATGAAAAATAATTTTACATTTTAAAGAATCAACTATTTATATGTAAGTCTGTTATTTAATTCTAAAATATCCTGATTTTTTATTTGAAGCCCGATGGATTTTTCAGCTTGTAAATTCAAAATTTTTACAAACCATAATTGATTTCTCAATTATTTTAGAATTACAATTCTTTATATGATTAGTTCTAAAATTGCACGTCCAGGCTGCTTCGCTTGAATTTTCTAGCAATTTGCTTTAATTTTACTTTGAACAGCCAGGCTGCTTTGCTGAAAAATTCAAGCAGATATATTTTTGCTTGAATATTCAAGCATTTACAAAATTAAAGCAAATTGCTAGAAAATTCAACAAAGCCAGTTAAATAAGAAGTATTGAATAACAAAATGCAAAACAATCTATTTCCGCCTTTGGAAGAATTAATGAACATAATAAAGCCAAAGATTTTGAAGAAAATTACAAATTAAAAAAATACAAATTAAATTTTCAAAAAAAAAAAAATTTGTTGTCCAATTTATGTCAAATTAAATTTTTTTGGTAATTCTGAATTTTTATAATCAAACTTTTAGTAAGAAATCTTTAGATATCATACATGTGCATTTTTGAAAGATTACTTACTTTGTATACACGATTATCTCGATTACCTACCTACTAAAGCCCTTTTTGACGTTACTAACAAAACATAAGAAAAAATCCGGGAAATTGAAAAAAATTATAAGAAACAAACTTTAGCATAAAACATTAACGAAATTCTTATTAGCATATTTTTGCATGCAAGGTTTTTTAAATTTAAAGAAAGAAAACCCGTATATTCGAGCGTACAATATTAGCAGCAATCATTTGTGAAACTGGTCTAACAAGCGAGGTAAAATTCTGGGATTTTTAGGAAATCAATTAGATGAATTAGACAAGACTTAGACCGTAAAATTATGGCACTTTTGCAAGAATATATTTATAAAATTTAATATATTGGGCAAAAGCGTCGATTTTGACACGCAGTTCTTGTTTCAGTTGCTAACGGTTCAGTTTGGTGACTTTACTCGTTTCAAAAATCGCCCGTATACAAATAATTTTCCAACGAATCTGTTTTCAAATATTTCGTGGTTAGCTTTTTCTAAAACGGCCAAAATTTCAAAACTTGCTGTATTCAATTATCCATTTCACTAGATTGAGAACGGATTATTAACCACGTGTTTTCACAAATAATGAAAACTTGTATTTATTTTAAAATTTCTTCAATTTTTTAACTTTTCTTGAGATTTATTATAATTTTTAAGTACCGTAATTTTTTATCTCAAAATTTTTTAACTATTTAAGTTGCCAGACAATCATACCAAAAATTCATTTCCATATATAATACTCTTTATTCCCACCAAAAATATGGTACGTTTTCCAATCTTACCTTTATTTTTTTTGCAAATACTTGATATGCGCTTAACAAAAATAATTGACCTCCATTTTTCACTTTTGTTGTTAAAGAAACTGACTAAGAAAATTTTCAATTTTTGCAAGTCTGAATTTAAAATATTTATAATTATTATAAAATCGCAAAAATCGCTGTAAAAAATAGAGGATTAGCTCTAAAAAGCTAAAAATTGGGTAAAATTATAATTATACTTTCGACCAAACATACTTTGGAGTACATTCTGAGACTCAAAAATCCAAATATTAATTAACCCATTTACATGTTCAATAAATTTAATAAAAAGTAATTTTTGAAGTACTTTTTCCAAATTTAAAGAGATAATATTTTGTAAATAAGTAAGCAAAATTAGTATTCCCCCCCTTTTTCCCCTTTACCCCTCCCCTTTTTGTGATTTGTGCAGTTCTAAAATTTCCTTAAAAAAAACACTGTTATAATATTAAGTTACTTACTGTAGCTTAATTATATGCTAATTTTTTTTTTTTTTATTATTTATCATTTTCTTACTTATTTTTTTTTTTAACGCATATAAATTTATTTAAACTTTAAAGTTGATATATAAACTACAATTTGTAGTAAAATTACTACACTTGTAGTAATATTACTACGATATAGTTTTTTTTAACAAAATAGTAAAATAGTAGTAAAACTAGTAGTAAAATTACTAAACGGTAGTAATATTGTGTTAATTATTTTTTACTGTGCAGAAATCAGCTTAAAACACTAAAGTCCGTTATTAGAAGGAACAGAACTGAAAATTTTTTTGCTAGAACTGAGATTTGGATTTTTAGAACCTTGAATCTCGGTACTAGGATAAAAATGTCTAGTACTGTTCCTAGTATAACCAACTTTATAGCGGTTCTTGTCTGTTTCTGTGTACAAATTTATCGTATTCGACAGAAAATTATGCACAGTATCAATCCAAATAACTATTAAACCCCAAATTTAGGGAATTACATCTGAATATGCAAGGATTTTATTTTTTTTCAGTTTAATTAATGAATTAATGTGTATAATATAATAAAATGAAGATAAAAAATATTTTTTTTAAATTAATATTTATTTGAATTGCATTTTTTATTTTACATAATTAAAAATTAATCTTTACGATACGTGCGATTTTTTATCACAGAGAGACGATTTTCAAGTAGAGAAATTTGACTTTTTCTAAATAAATAAATAATGAATTTAATTTAATTTTCATTGCTTTAAAAAGTATATTTGGCTTAAAGTATATATTTAGCTTACGATAGTTTATACAAAATAGTTTTTATAACTATGTAATAACTAATCATCAAAACATCTCTTTTTCAAGCAAAATTCAAAATTAAAAAATTAATTATTTGACGTAAATTTTATATGGCACATATTTTTAATAATATTTATTTAAGCATTGAATTTTTCTTACGAAGCATCAGTTTGTAATTTGTTTTATTTATAATTGAGTTTTTAAGTTGCAAGTTTTATTGCTATTTGTCCGTTTGAGGAGGTAAAAAAATTAAAATTATATTTTTAAAAAACATGTTACAAACTGAAGAGAAAAAATCGAATTTTTCGTAATCTCGTGAGAAGAATGCAGTACTTAATTTTTACTTTTTTGAACTACTGAGCCGAAAATAATTGGACTCAGGATAACGAAAAATCGTGAGAAAAATCGGCATTGTCACAGCTGCTCTCATAAATCATTCCAACTTGTTTCATAATATTGTATTCTTTTTTCTCATAGAGTAGTCATTTAATTTATCTTTTCAAATCGATTGTATTTTTATCAAGCCGTATTTCCTTTCAAAACTTTTCAAAAAAATCTGTTTTTTAAACTTTACAATTATCAAGAATTAAGAAAATAGTCGGATTTTTATTACTAGAATATTCTTAAAATATTTTTCATTGCTTCATATCAATATTTAAAATTATTTGTTTTTTAGCAGCATAATTGTTATATTTTATTTCTTACAACAGAGTAAAAATATTATTTTTACTATTTTAACACATATATATCCTATATTTTAATAAATGTTTTTATAAAAAATCGAATTCAATATATATTTTATATTTTAATTCTTTTCTTGTACGCGGTATCATTGCTTTGAACGAATATTCAACCAGTTGGTTAAATTTTTAACGGATTCAATGCTTGTTTTATACTAGCAATTAAAAATAAAAATTTATAGGCTGGTTTAAACTTTTTTTGCCTTTTTTGTTCACCCTAATTTTTATTATTTTTTTTATATTTTAGATTTTGGTTGAATATTTAACTAATTGGACGAAAATCCAAGCAAAGCAGTCTTACCGGGTACCTAATAATAAAATGATTTTATTTTAAGTTTAAATATATAATATTTTTAATTTTTGCAGATATTGAGCAGTTTTATATTTGCAGAAAATTACATTTATAATAAACTTGTTCAATACAATGCTGACACGCTGTAAAGACAGAAATTTCAAAAATAAATGAGGCTTTAAAAAACATTGAAAATTCTTATGAAAATTTAATTTAAAAAAAATCTTATGTTAGATTTTTTGTAGATTCGTACTTGTTGCAATATTAGTCCTATCGCCAGCAATCTTATTTAATGCCCTAAAATCCTAAAATACCATAAAGCTCCATGGGAAAAAATGGGTGGTATTCATGTTTTTTGACTCGCTAAACACGAATCCGAGGTCTATTTTGCAAAATTCGTGGTCAATCTTTTGTTATTAACAAATTATTGCAAAATTGACCAATAATTTGTTAATAACAAAAAATTGACCACGAAATTCGCAAAACAGACTCCGGATTCGTGTTCAGCGGGTCGAAAAACATAAATACCACCTATTTTTTTCCATGGAGCTTTTATGGCATTTTAGGGCATTAAATAGCATTGCTGGCGACAGGACTAACAATAAATGCACTATTTTAGTTTAAAATTTTTTTTCCTTACAGCGTGCATATCTTGACTATTAATTAATTTTATTATAATACTTAAAAATTACTAATGGCAGCTGCGACAAAATTATATATGTTTCATTTTCCATTATTAATATATATGTATACTTCTTTTCTATAAATAATCAGCAGTTTTTTTATAATAATAATGATATTTGTTGATAATTAAAACTTATATCGTTATGTTACTATCGAATAATACTTTTCATTCAAACTGGATATTTAGTCTTAGAAATATTTAATGTATACCTATATTTTTTTATGATATTAAAAAAATAAAATAAAAATAAATTAATCAATATAAAAAAATAGTTTAATTTTTTTATTTTAAGTAGATACATCGAAAATATTTTATTCTTGCAAAAATATCTCATTTTTTTCTAATTTTATCCTTCTTATTATTATTTTTATTATCATAAGAAAAATATTTTTTATTTATAACGTTTTTTTTTATTTTTAAACTTTTTTTTTATTATTTCTAGGCACTGCCAATTCATTTTTCGTTAATGATATGATGAAACATTTTTTTTAGATACAATAATTATTATCCTCATTGAGAAATCTCACTCTTATTTTTTCATTTAATCGATTAAAAAATTAATAAAAAATAAATTATATGAAAAAAATATAAAACATCGATATATTATATTTAAAAAAAAATAGTTTTTAACAAGCTGTGTCGGTAACTGGTTCAGCCTCGTCGTCTAGTGTAAGCAACCAATTAAATATCATCATGTTTCTTTCGTATTTTGAAAGCTGCTTTCCGCGTTCTCTTTCTACATCTCTAACAGTTAGCACTTGTTCGCGGCTTTTTCGTCCGCTATTGGAAGAATTTGTCAATACTGCTGGGCCACCAGGTACAGCCAATGTTGCACCAGCGTGTGTTTGAGCTGCTGTAGCTGCAGCTTCCAAGCGATCCAAATTGAATTCGCTTTGCGAAAGACGTTCCAACGCCTTATATGTTGTCATTAGTCTGTCAAAAAGTTTTAATTAGATTTTTTTTTATTTTCATTTATAAACAACAAATTAATGAAATTTAAGCTTTTATTCTATACATGCATTTCTACAGGATTTTTTTTTCAGAAGAACGACTTTAAAAAAAAATCGTATTTTGTGAATCCCTCGCGTATACACAATTTCATATCATTTTTGGACGTAAAAATTATATTCTAAGGAAAATTTTTTATCGATACCATTGAGGAAAAAATTAAAGGTTATTAATAGAAAAGATACGAAAAATTTATTGTTTATTTTAAAAATGACTAAAAATCAAAAGTGACTGCCGAATATTAAGAATTGAATGTACTGTAGTCTGCGAATGCTAAGATTTATGGAGATAATAAATTGTACTTTCAGGGAAAAATTCTTGGGACCAATTTAAAATACGATCAAAGTTTCAAACTTAATGTTATTTATAAAACCATTTAAAAGAAAAAAATTTCCTTGGTAAATTTAACCGAAAAAATTGCAGTTCCGACATAACCAGATTTTCTTTTCAGTGCACTTAAAACAGCTAATTAACTATGTTTGGAGAATATAAACATAAACCCACTTATATTATCGTTGCTTTAAAGTTTTTTGACGATTACTTAAAGGAAAGTTTAATTTAATAAAAATAAAATTGAACAGTTACAAAAAATTAGGTTAATAAGTACAATGGATTCGAAATTTTTATGAGTTATACCAGAGTTATACACTGTAAAAAGTAACTTTCTTAGATTTACAAAAAAAATAGAATTTTTTCGAAAAATTAGTGAATTTTCAAAAATTTTTGTAAATATTCGATAAAAATCGTAAATTTACTAAATTTAGTATATTCTCGAAAAATTTGAGAATTCTCGATTTTTTTTTGTAATTTTACGAAAAAAGTTGTAAATTCACAACTATTTTTCGGAAACTTACGACTATTTTTTGTAAATTTTTGAAAAAAAATCGAGAATCTTCGAATTTTTTGTTATTATACTAAATTTAGTAATTATACGATTTTTTTCGAATATTTATACAAATTTTTTCGAAAATGCTCTAATTTTTTTGTGAATAATATAAGAAAGTTACTTTTTACAGTGTATACTTTGAATTGGAAACCCCTATTCTACACGTAAGATTAATTACAACTCTAATAATTTTATTAACTTTGAATATTGTAAATGGCACATTTTTATTTTATAAGTAACATTAATTTTACGTGCAGAGCTGATTTAAGGCAAATAGTAAATTAGTTTTTATGCTTTAGCATAAAAAATTTTGCAATAACAGAAATTTGTTTGTGATCGTCTAACATACCTTCTGCGTATATAATTTTGTCGAACTTTTTTGTTTACGGATCTAACAAGATCTGCGGCAGTAAACGGTATTGGTGAAATGTGAGGTGTCAATTGTAAAGGTTGTGCCGAAGAACCTCCGTGTGGGCTAGGCAATTGCGAAGCATTTGAAATGTCACCAACAGCAACATAAATACTGTACGACCGTGAAGCGTGATCCAAACGAGTTTGATCTAACAAGAATCCACTTCGCGATACAAGATCTAAGCCATGCGAAGAAACAGCAGAGCGAAGTTCACGACCATCGATACCCAGAAGACCATTGCAAGCTTCAGGACTTGGTAACTGAGAAACGTCACTTGTACTGAAACTTTTTTGTAGTCCTAAAGCTGATGATAAGGCACCGCAACTGCGAATAAGTTCAGTGTCCTCCTCAAACCATAAGATTTCAGGAATGTCTGCAGCTCTGAAAAAGTATTGCATATAAAATAAACAATAGATGATTTATAAAAAATATCACTATAACATATGAAACGCTTAATTTAAGATGAATTAAAAAATATTTGTAAAATCTAAGGACTGATCACGTACAGATAATTTATATACGTCATAGAAAAAATATTGGGGTTTTTTATTATTTAAAAATTGTTTAAAAATTGTTTTAAAATGTAAAGAATTAAATGTAACTCACTTGTTTCGATGAACTTGAAGGCGCGAATCTGGATTTGGCGAGGGACCTCTGGCAGACAAATGTGCATCGCTGTATGATTTAAAAGTATTCAAACGATTTCCATATTTTATATCGCTAGCTATCGAAGAAATACTGAATAACGACAAATCAGTTGTTACACTTTCGTGACTCGGTGATCTCAGCATCCTCGGTGTCACTTTAATAGATGGTTGAATTGTTGGCAGCTTTTGTTCTGTTTCCGACATGCTTTAAATATTCATTTTATTTATTGACTATTTATTTATTATTTTAATCGATTAGCTTTTCTTTTAATTACATTAAAGCTTCTTATTTATTATCTTTTTTGTATTCTTCATTTCTTCATTTTTTTAATTAACAACTTAAAACTAAATATCCATTCAATTTATATTTTTTTAGTTTATGTATTTTATTAGAAAATAGTTTCTTATAGGTACTTTTTTAAACTCGATAAAGATTTAATTAAAATTTAATTTTTTATTACTTTTCCTCTACACCTTTTATGTCTATTTTTAATCATAAAAATAAACATAAAAAAATTTCATGATTTATTTTTACAGTAAAAAAAAAACTTGTTCATGAAAATACAAGTTTTTTTTTTTTTTTTTTTTTTTTGCAATAAAAAGAAAAAAAATGTATTTTTTTAAAATTATTGTCATAAGAGTCTATTATTTTGCATATGTGAGCATAAAAATGTATTATGTTTATATTCACACACACACACACACACACACACACACACAAATGCATACTTATTGGTAATCATGCGCAAATGCACATGATACTGAAATAGATGCCAATAACATTATTTATTATGCATGAAAAAAATTTTTACTATTTATTTTTATTAATTTCAAAATTTTTTAAATTCATTATTCCAATTTCTTTTTTTTCAACCAAAAATATTTGAAATGAATTTTTTTTTCAATAATAATATTATGAAAAATTTTACTTTTTAGAAGAGTTTTGACGAACTTTTAAATATTCATTCTGCATCCATAAGATTTTCAAAATTAAATTAATAATTAAGCAAAGTTTATATTTTTCTATCGATGATATGCAATAAAAAAATAATTAATAATTTTAATTTGCATTGGCTTGTGCTTTTTTTAAGTAAAAAATCTTTCTTTATTTAAATACTTTTTTAATAAGAGCAAAAAATGATGAATTTCTTTTTATATTTATTTTTTAATAAAAAAATTTTGTTTTTACTAACCAATTCAATAACTAGAATTATAAATTAATATCTACCTTACTTGTCTTAGCGATGATTGAAGAAATTAAAGCTCATTTTATAATTATGCTCAGATTAATCTATTAATAGTTTTTGAATTATTAAACAAAGTTAAAAAATATTAATAATTTTTGATAAATAATTTTCTTGAATAAATCTTAGATTCTACTTTTTTTCTATGCATGATGAATTAATAGTTTTAAAATAAAATCCGTATGCTTGCGCAGGGGTCGCTGTATTAAGCTTCCCGTGTCGAAAATGGAACTTATCTGAAACGATCGATACTGTTTTTTATTTTTATACAAATCGAGATGTCAAAATAATTTAATTAAGGACCCCGCACAAAAGTATAGGATTTTGCCTTTCGGTCGAATTGGCCGAATTTTGGATATGTTGTAGATTTCATCATTCTGAACTCCAAAGCTCCATCATAACAAAATTGCTTTAAACTTTTTTCTTTTATTTTAAAAGGATATTTTTATGTTATGAGGTCGCTAATTCCAAACCTGATGTCAAATTGACATTATTGACAGTTGGCAGCTGTTAATTTGCTGTCGAATGGACAGAAGAATACAAGCAACTTAATATAGTCGCTGAGTTCAAATCTGATAGTTTAGTTTTAATTAAGTCAATCAAACGAGAGATTTCTGAAATATCTTATATATAAACTAAAAAAGTATTGATGTAAGACATAAAAACATCTATTGAAAGATAAAGAAAATTAACTTCATTTTATACTTCAGTAAATATTATATTAAGTTTATCATTTTCGTTATTCAATGTTACAGCTCAATGACAGCTGACAACTATCAACCCGACGAATTGTCGTGAGATCTCCGGAGATCTCTAAACTTGTTTTTAATCTTTTTAAATGATTGAAGCTTATTATGCTAAAAATGCTTATAAATAGCTCCAACAGGCCTACATTATTCATAATAAATGTAAAAAAAATTCAAGATGTATTTATATATAGCTAAACCATCAAAATTTGCCTTTTAATCAAATGAAAATCTGTAAAAATTTTTAATAGACAAATAATTTATCACGTACCTTCAGTTTGCTTGAAAGAACCTACTGAATCTCGAGCCAAGTGCCCCAACTTTACATGAGAAGGGGATTCTTAGACGAATACTTTAAATTTTGCTGTAACTTTACTTTTCCACCAAATAACTTCCTGAAACTTGTTTTTCCGATCACAAACGAATTAATGAAATATTGCGAGTAAACTTTTAAGGCGAATTTGGTCCATATGGGTTTTTGTGTTCCTTGATCAAGAATTTGGGTGATGTTTCTATGAAAATGTATTTTATGCAAATTTTTACCAATATACAAAAACTCCTATGGTTTGGGAGAATTTTAGTAATATAAATGTGAAATATTTATTTTACCTAAAAAATTCTCCCAAAGGGCGCCATTCACTGGTCATAATTGTCGTTGTCCATCCGGGGCAGTTTTCCGAATCCCGAAAATTAAGTAAACAAACTTTCTAATGCAAAATAATAAAAACTAGAAGGGTTCATTGTAAGGCAGATAAGTCAAAATTCCTAAAAATCAGTGCATATTTGTTAAAATATCAGAAGTTATTATTTGTAAAAAGCGGCGGCCAATCATTGTTCATAGGCGCTGATGGCAATCCGTGCTAATTTTTCAAAATCAGAAAATCCGAACCTAAGGTTCAATGTTAAGAATTAAGAATTAAAATACCATTGATAAATAACTAAATCAAAATTCAGAAAGTTCTAAGCAGAATTTTTAAAATATCCGAATGAAAATTATATTCAATTAACCAAATATTATAATTTTAAGAAATTGCAAAGCCCGGAATTGAATTTTTCCGAATTTGATGTTGTTCGTTTTAATGCAAAACTATGAAATATTATGCTTTATACGAATTCGGAAAAATGACTTGAAAAGAAATAAAATTTTTCATTTAGGACTTAATATTCTTTCTGTGAAATGCTCTTCTTAAAATTAGTTTTTCCAATTTGTACAGATTTCTTAAAAATTTTTTTCTAAAGTAAAAAAATTCTGGAACCTATAATAATTGGTTTGAAAAAAACTTTTCTGTTCTTAAAAATTCTGAATTTGGATCCGAATTGCCATCAGCACTTCTAAACAATAAATGGCCGCTTAAAAAGCAAAAAATTTCCATGAAATATAAAAAGAATTTCGGAATTTATCCTATTCTTTATTATGATGCATTCTGATTTTACGGATTCGGAAATAAATTTTTTTACGAAATTCATTTATGGGTCTTATTTCGAAAAATCTAGATTTCAGGATAACGACAGTTATGACCATTGAATGGCGGCCATAATTATAGAAAAAAAGAAAATTTTTACAGATTTTCATTTGATTAAAAGGCAAATTTTGATGGTTTAGCTGTATATAAATACAGCTTGAATTTTTTTTTACATGTATTATGAATAATGTAGGCTTCTTGGAGCTATTTATAAGCATTTTTAGCATAATAAGCTTCAATCATTTGAAATAATTAAAAACAAGTTTAGAGATCTCTGGAGATCTCAGAACAATTCGTCGGGAACTTAGTCATTTTGACATCATATTTGAACTCAGCGAACTCGAAAACATGTGGTGAAATCATTATTTTAATATTTTTGTATTCTATGGTCAATTTGACAGCTGCCAACTGTCAATAATGTCAATTCGACATCAGGTTTGGAATTAGCGACCTCATAACTTAAAAATATCCTTTTAAAATAAAAGAAAAAAGCTTTTAAAGCAATTTTGTTATGATGGAGCTTTGGAGCTTTCAAGCTCCGTAGCTGCCATTGAGACTTTTGAGCTTTGTACCCATTGAGACTTTTGTTCAGAATGATAAAATCTACAACATATCCAAAATTCGGCCAATTCGACCGAAAGGCAAAATCCTAAAACCAATTTATATTTTTTTCATCAATCGATTACAGCTCAAGAATGTTATTTTCTTTACTAGCGGGTAATAATGACTATATTTCAGTACAAGGTCAAATTGACCAGATTCAGACAATTTTTTCTTTTTAAAAGTTATTTATTTTTCTATATTTCGAACAAAACTTTGTTCCTCTTCAGGGAATTTTTCTTAATCTATAAATATGTAGATTTAAATTTACATATTTCACATTTTCACCTTTTCCAAAAATCCACTATCATCAGAGATAAAAATTCAAAATGACTATATTCCAATTTCGAGAGGTCTTCAATATTGTCCTTTGTAAAGAAAAAAACATTCCTAACCTCATCTAGAAATATTTATTATTACCAAATGCGATTGCAGCAATTCGGCCTACGCGCTTGGTACTTGGTAAAATAAACATTTCTACGAGCCGGTTAAGAATGTACTATTCTTCCATAATATTTTATAGTAAAATTCAATTATTTACTAATGCTTCATAGGAATCCCATACGAATTTTCAAAAAGAGAGCTTATTGCTTTTTTCAGTAAGAGAATGTTTGTGTTCATAAAAAATTGATTCTTTTAGCATTCTCACTTTTTATAAGTCGTGAAATTTCTCCCTAAGGTCCCTTTTTTTATAACTAAACTCTTTATAAACGATTTATTTTTTAAAACTTAAGAATTGGATATTGATAAAATTTAATAAGGTGGAACAAAATTTAAAAAAAAAAATTTTTTTTTAATTTTTCATAACAGTTATATAGTATATGGGTGGTTTTCACGGAAGCTGTATATATTTTTATTGTTTACAACACAACGCTTATTATCTTTTTTTCACATTTTTTTTATATTTTCGTGTTCTTTTAAAGTCCAAATACCTAAAATTTTCAATGGTACTGCTAAAAATGTAAAAAAAATTCTACGTATTATTCTTATGAGATTTTTTTTTATGCAGGCGGTTGAGACATTTTGAGTCTAATATACTTGATTAAGTCCACCAAATTCGCTCATATTTTGGGTGGCTTATTTTTTCATCAAAACAGGTTACTGGATAAGATTAATGAAGGGTCGTTTTACCTAAATATGCAGAAATTTTAGCTGGTTTTCAAGGTAGGATTGAGAAATAACGGATAGAGATATTTGAATCAAATTTTTTTTATTGATTACAAATATATTAAAGTTAAAAAAAAAAATTTTTTTGTTTTTGTGACGTAATTTTTGCGTAAGAGAGGTGTACCAGCATCACTGAAAAAAAAAGTTATCTTGACTTAAGATAATCTAAAAAATTAGGAACAAAATGGTGGCTACACAAAGTTAAAATAAAAAAAAAGTCTGTAATTTTCTGGCAAATGTAGCTGTAAAAATTTTTTGAGAATATAAAAATAATAAAACTCGACGACATCCCGAAATTAGTACATTTATTAAGTTGTTTAGTAAGTTTAAAGTAAATCGGTGTAGAAGTTATCACGCAATCGTGTACATGCTTTTCAAACACGCTGTTTCGAGTAAAGCGACTTTAAAGTTTTGGATTAATTTTTTCGGTATTTTTAGTTATTAATTTTTTTTTTTTTTTATTCTATAGAGAAATTTATAACAGAGACAAAAAAAATTAAAGTCGGCCGAGTAGTTTTAGAGAACTCTTAATTAGAAGGTGTAAAAACATAGTTTTCTAAATAAGAATAACAATTTTTTTTGTATATTTAAGTATACTTATAAGTTATCAATGATTTTCGAGCTATATAGTTATCCTTCTGGTTTTCATACTGAACCTGTAGCTGATTTTACCCCTACTGTTGGGCTGATTTGCTATTTTTTACCATTTTCGCATGGCTAAAGGCTATGCCCGGATCTATATAGTGAATCGGCCCACGAAATATATTTAATAACTAATTGTATTAGGTCAAAGTACACCTAAAAAAAATAGGATCCTGAAGTTTTCTGACCCCCAGATGCCTTCAGCTCTGATTGGCAGCCTATTAATGACAAAAAAAAAGTAAATTTTTAACGACTTTTTAGTCGTCTTTCTGATACTCCCGTGGTAAAACAATTCTGTCAAAATGATCTTGCGACCTCTCATTCAAAAGATTAGACGATATACTTTCAGATAAAATTACTTTTGAAAGTGATTTTAGTGCATCCTTTTGATTGGTAGACCATAAACCGTCCAAAATAAATTTTTTTTCTTCTTAAATTTCAACTTTGGCTGCGATTTAAAAAAAATTAAGGGATATGCCCATTCTATTTTTTTTTTTAAATAATGAAAAATAAAACAAATTTTCATTTGCGACCATCCGCGCTCAAAAATATTTGGGGCAACATGGTCAAATACTTAAAAAACTGAAATAACTTTTGTTTTTAATTTTGCGATTTTTCGAAAAAGGACCCCGCACAAATGAATAGGAAATGGCTGTTCGATCAAATTAGGTGAATTTTTTGTATTTTTTATATTTGATTATTCTGAAAAAATGTCTCCATGGACACAAAGCTCCAAAGTCTCAATTTTGGCTGCAACGGAGCTTGAAAGCTCCATAGCTGTATTACATAGGCACAAAAAAAAAATCATGTACCAGAGGGTAGACCCCCTGGTATGGGGGTTTTTGGTGGTGCTAAAACCGAATATGGCCATAGAAATGCAATAAAACTATCGAATTTGCCCCCAGTGCCCCCATTAATACCCCCCCCCCCCCAAATGGGTAAAAATATTTTTATTACAAAAATTAAAAATTAATATGAATTCTTATATTTTTTGAGACGGTAAAACCAAAAATGAATATAAAAAAATGTTTTCTACCAAAATTTGGCCCTGTAAACCACCCCAGTGGCCCCATGCACCCCCCCCTCCCCAAAACGAGATACAAAAAGTTTTATTAATGTATTGTAATGTTTTTTGAGGCGCTGAAACCAAAGATAAATATAAAAAATGTGTTTGATCAATGCTTGGTCCTCTAGGCCAATCCAGTGCCCCCATTCGACCCCCCCCCCCCAAACGAGTTAAAAATATTTTTATTAGGAACATTAAAACTCAATGTGTATTCTTATGTTTTTTGAGATGCTGTAACCAAAGTTGAATATAAAAAATGTTTATAAACAATGCTTGGCCCTGTAGACTAACCCCCCCCCCGCCCGAACGGGTTAAAAATATTTTTATTAGGAAAATTTAAACTCAATGTGTATTCTTATGTTTTTTGAGACAATTCAACCAATGATGAATATAAAAAATGTTTTTAACTTAGTTAAAAACACTTGCTTGGCCCTGTACACAACCCCAGTGCCCCCATTCATCCCGCCCCCCAAACGAGTTGAGAATATTTTAATAACAAAAATTAAAACTCAAGGTGTATTCTTATTTTTTTTTTTGGACACTGAAACGTTTGAGGGGGGGCGAATAGGTGCACTGGGGTCCTGTAAAGGGCCAAGCATTAGTTAAAAACATTTTTTATTATCTTCTTCGGTTTCAGCGCCTCAAAAAACATAACAGTACACATTGAGTTTTAGCTTTTGTAATAAAAACTTTTATATCTCGTTTGGGGGGAGGGGAGTCGCATGGGGCCACTGGGGCGGTTTACAGGGCCAAACATTGGTAGAAAACATTTTTTACATTCATTTTTGGTTTCAACGTCCCAAAAAATATAAGAATTCATATTAAGTTTTAATTTTTGTAATAAAAATATTTTTACCCGTTTGGGGGGGGGGGGCGGTAAAAATGGGGGCACTGGGGTCGTCTACAAGGCTAAATGTTGGTAAAAAACATTTTTTGTATACATTTTTGGTATAAGCATCTCAAAAAACATGAGTATATAGTTCAATTTTCATTTTTCCAAGAAAAATTTTTTCACTCCTTTGGGAGGCTTGTGGGGGCACTGGGAAAAAATTGGATAGTTTTATTGCATTTCTATGGCCATATTCGGTTTTTGCACCATCAAAAACCCCCATACCAGGGGGTTTACCCTCTGGTACATGATTTTTTTTTTGGGTGCCTGTGTAATAGTGCTATGAAGCTTTCAAGCTCCGTAGCAGCCAAAGTTGAGACTTGGAAGCTTTGCGTCCATGGAGACTTTTTTTCAGGATAATAAAATCTAAAATATACAAAAAATTCACCTAATTTGATCAAGCGGCCATTTCCTATTCATTTGTGCGGGGTCCTTTTTCGAAAAATCGCAAAATTAAAAACAAAAGTTATTTCAGTTTTTTAAGTATTTGACCATGTTGCCCCAAATATTTTTGAGATCGGATAGTCGCAAATGAAAGTTTGTTTTATTTTTCATTATTTAAAAAAAAAAATAGAATGGGCATATCTCTTAATTTTTTTTAAATCACAGCCAAAGTTGAAATTTAAGAAGAAAAAAAATTTATTTTGGACGGTTTATGGTCTACCAATCAAAAGGATGCACTAAAATCACTTTCAAAAGTAATTCTATCTGAAAGTATATCGTCTAATCTTTTGAATGAGAGGTCGCAAGATCATTTTGACAGAATTGTTTTACCACGGGAGTATCAGAAAGACGACTAAAAAGTCGTTAAAAATTTACTTTTTTTTTGTCATTAATAGGCTGCCAATCAGAGCTGAAGGCATCTGGGGGTCTGAAAACTTCAGGATCCTATTTTTTTTAGGTGTACTTTAACCTAATACAATTAGTTTTTAAATATCTTTCGTGGGCCGATTCACTATATAGATCCGGGCATAGCCTTTGGCGTCATAAACAATCACGAATATTAGCAAAATTTGCTCATAATTTCTATCAGTGACCAGTTCCGACATAATTTCCAACTATTCAACAATAGTTAGAAGATATCTAAGATAATAATAGAGCTATACCATTAAATTTGATAAAAAGCATGTTTGACGGTGCGCGCAAAACAGGCTAAAAAATATACTTAGAGGGGAGGATTTAAAAATATAATTTTTTTACATATTTTTGAGACATATATAAAGCAATTAATAAAAAAAAAAAAATTCGATTATCAAAAAAAAGTTTAGGTAAAACGACCCTTAAGTAAAATATTGCAAACATTTTGAGAAAACGACCTGGACATTTGTGAAAATTTTATTTTGTATGAGCATTTTAAAAATTTTAAATTGAAAATTTTCATTAAAAAACCTTTTATTATCAATAAGTTTTTTATTTTAGGTAACAGTTATTGGCTTCAAATAAGTGAACTATAAAAATTATTTATATAAGAAGAAAATGGAAAAAGATAAGCTGGTGGTAAAAAATTATTCACATTTAATTGAAAATACGAATAATTCAAACGCTAGTTCAAGTCATAAAAAAAGAGAAGATAAATTAAGAAAATATATCATTTGGTTGGAAGCAGGAAATCACGAATTGAGAAATACCCTTGCTAACGTCCGAAATCAGTTTCATAACGAGCGTAAATCAGTTAAATTATTAAAAAAAAAGATAGAGCTCATTGCAAACGACAATAAAACTACAGAATCAGAAAAATATCATAAAATAATAGCCGAATTAAAAATAAGGTACTATTCAATATGATTTAATAGAATCCGCAATTAGTTAAATTATTCTAATATTAATTTATTGAAATTAAATATGTACAAGTATTTATGATGGTACTAGAAACCAAAAAATGTCTTAGGCAGTAGTTTTATAGTTTCACCAAGAAATTGTGTCTTTTTTATGTAGAAAAGTTATGTACTATACTGCCCTACAGATGAAAAACCTCAATATCTACATTTTAACGATTTCGAGATATTAAACAAAACGTGTTTGAACAAATTTTTAAATGTTTTTAAATATTTAAAAAAAATTACAACATATTTTTATACTAATTAAGGTATGCTCTTTTTAATAGTGAAAAAATTTTTCCCGATTTTCCACTCTTTGTGTGAAAAACTGCAGATATGCAATTTTGAGACCTCATTTCTATGGAAAATAAAGATCAAAAACATCAATATCTGCATATATTGTTTTTTTCTTTAAAATCCTTTGTCGGTACATGCAGATATGCCATTTCTCAGGTATCAACGAGACAGCGCACGATGGCTTTATAGGAAAAAAAATCTCAATATCTATAAAAACTTGTAGATATGCCATTTTCTCCTGTATTCTTTTTTTTTATCCATATAAATTTTTTTTCAATACCTAGAACCTTGTAGATGTACCATCGAATTTTTCAAATGATAAGTGATAAGAGAATAATTTTTACACCATCTAATAGAGAATTTAATAACGATTACGCCCATATAAAAAACTCATTTTTCATAAAAATGTAGGTATTGAGGTTTTTAATCTGTAGGGCAGTATACATATATATTGTTTAGACTTTCGGAAATGTATCAAATTTTGTTTGTTATATTATATATATTGTTACGTATGGTAGGTCAAAATTGATATTCCTAATATTTGACAGTATAAATAATAAATCGTTCATCCGATATTCGTATTAACGTCACAGACCATACAAGAACCCACAGGTGAATTTTCGCTGATGCTGACCTGACACAATAGCGTGTGACCAAACGTCAGCTATGACGAAAATTAGGAGAGAATTATGCTACAGAAATTACATATTTGCGACCTCGCGATTTCCAGAAATAAGGAAGGACGCCTCCGCTAATTGGACGTGACGAGACTGACACTTTTTGTATTGGACGTCTCCCCCAAAATCCCGCAAAATGGGCAGATTCAATCTAGATTATATATTGCCCTTCAGGCACCCAAAATTATTATTAGAGTACCACCATTTATTAGAGAACTACCTTTCGTTTTGAGTAGTACGATTATAGTATTACCTTTTATTAATTACTTGACTTGTGGACTTATACTTTTATAATTATAATCAATAAAGTGAAGTTTATATAACCAAATCATATTATTTATCAGTTATTTTTAAGTAAGTGACAAATCCTCCTACGAACTTAGCCTCAGCTTAAGTTCATCCAGCTAAGAACCCAGGATCATCTATACCAACTATGTATTAACTATAACCTTCATAGCACTTAATAATATACCTGAGGCTCTCATATCCCCAGGATAAACTTATATTATCATATATTAGAATTATGTATCCTCAAATAAACCTCAGGATACGTAACAATATATATATATATTACAATGTCTTATTTTTTTTCTAGATTTTTTTGGTCTCCCCAATTTATTCGAATATTTTGATTGTAAAAAGGCCACAGTTCCAAGGATTTTGGTTTACGATTTTAAAAATCTGTGCCACCGAGCACTTAAAGTTTCCCATTTAAATAACACGGCAATTTTGGTTTTTTAGCTTTCTAATTTTTTAACGTTCTTCAAAATTTATTTCGATACTAGCTAACAGATAGAATATGATTTTTAGAAAATCAATACTACAAAGTGCGATAAAAAAATTTTAAACACTAAAAATTGAATATCTTCAAAAGTACAATAGCTGAGACGCAAAACGATGGCCCATATGTCTCTCACAGACTTTTTTCATTTATTTTGACACCGATTTTATGTGATTTCGTTCACTGGTTTGACCCTGATGATGTAAAACATACACAAACAAATAAATTTTCAAATATATATAGTAGTAAGATAAGATATATTGTTTATACGGAAAAGGTTTCAAATTTCACTTGTTATATTCAGTTATCAATTATTATTTTATGCTTTTTTTTAAGATTGTGTATTCAAATGTTTGTTAACTTAAAATACGTCTATCTTATTAATTCATTGATTTTTTTTTACTTTTTGGTTATTGATTTGTGTTTCTTTTATCATAAAGAAATTATTATTTATTAAATAAAAGGTTAAAATAAAATTTTTTTTTAGTTATAGTCAAGAAATTGGATGTGCGAGAAGAAATTTACCTTGTTTGCAAATGAACGGATAAAGGCTAGTCACGTGTAGGTATTTGATTTTTTCACCACTACTCACCTCGTTGGATTTCACAAAGTTCTCGGTCCTATCGCCGTAAAAAGCGTCTCTTGCATTTAAAGCCGAATTTTTAGTCAAATTAGATTTCAGGATTTTGTTTGTTCTCTGTTAGAAATTCGCATTCCCTCTTAATAATGAGTTTGTAATTATTGGCCTAAATTCTTTTTGAAATTGCCGTAGTTTTACTATATCTATCTTAGAGCGTCTCCGAATTCCCCTCACTTATGTGGTAGTGCCTGTTTCTTTTGTAATAAATGATGCAATTGTGCCAAAAATACCCCATCAACTGTAGGCAAATCTCATTATGCGACTTGGCTGGATCAGGTGGAATAAATCCATCTACTTTGTTAATTGGTAATCTAATTTTCCTGCATCTACCAGCATGCTGTATTTCCTAAACCTGCACTCTCTCCATCCAAAACAGCCAATAAATCGCAACTATTGACTAGTTGTCGGCAAATCTGTAGTCCTTGACTTGTGAAATCCCAATCAAGTTTATTTTTAAAAAATTCCTTCTGAAAACTTTTATAGAACTGCTTGCAATTGTGGCCGCCTCACCAAACAGAAAATGTTTATCGACATCCATAATTATTTTTCTGAATTTTAAGCAAGATTTAAGCAACAAATCAATGTCGTTATCGTAATATGATTCTAGTTCAATTTGGAAATGAAAGCAGTGTCCTGAATTCTTTCTGTCTCTGTACCAGAATAAAATCTTCTCTTTTTAGAATACTGAATATGTGCATCTTAGAAAAGTTTTATTACAAACATTATTATGATCAGCAAAAGTAAATCTCCTCGTGGTTTTTAAACGTATTAGCTACATCATTTGGATGACATGACTACATATGTATTAAAAAAAATATGCTTACTTATAGTTTTTTGCAAAGAAAAGCAAAAACATAATCAACTCAAAAGATGAACATTCCACTTATATTACTATCTAATAAAATTGTCCATTTTAAAAAAATTAATCATCAGTCAAAGTTTGTAATTAATCCAGTACGTTTAAACAAATTAACAAAAAAAATCCTGTTAAATAAATTAACGAAAAAAAATGTCGCAAGTTAAACCGTAAATTTACCAATGATTACAAGAAGCAACAAAGCAAAAAGGGTGTGCAGTCAGTTTCGAGAAGTGCAAGAGCAAAATTTATATTCCATAAATCAAACTCTAATAACCCCGGTAATGATAATTTTATTGAACGAGTATTTTAACGATGTGCAAAAAATTATTTTAGCCACCAGATTCATAATGTGGTTTGATTTAGTGAAAATTACAAAACTAAAGTATATCAAGGGATATCGGTACTTTTATGAACATTATATTAACGATGAAAATATTGTTACGTATGATAGCTCTTAATTCGAGCTATCATATTCGCATTACTTTATTTTTATATATTTAATTTATATTTGACATTGTATATATCCGCTACATTGGATTTCGCCTTATTCAATTCCGGCTCCTCATTATTGACGCAAAATATAGGACCGAATTTCAGCAATGACGAATTTCCAAAATATCTTATGCAACGAAAGTTGCATAAATCCATTCTCGCGATACCTCAAAATAATTAGGGACGCCTTCGTTAATTGGACGTGTCTAGACTGACGCTTCCGCTAATTGGACGATCCCACCTAAATTGAAGTACCTGGGCAGTTACAATTTAGTTTACATAATATACCCGAAACTGCCCTAAATTTCAGCTTCCCACTATAACTGACCTGAAGAGATAATGGAAAATTTTTTTGGGATATAATAAATGAACTAATAAAGTATGTAACAAATTTTTTTAAATTAATTTTTATAATTTTTTGTGTGTTTAAATTTTATTTGAAGTTCAAGAATTGCCGGAAAGAGCTGCTGGTACCCAAGATAAAAAATGTTGGGCAGCACCTAAAAAAAAAAAAGAATTATAAATTGTATTAGTCTGGTTATCGTGTCAAATAAAATTTTTAATTTTGGCAAAAAAAAAAAGTTATAAAGATTTTTAAAAAAAGGGATTTTTTTTTCGAAATTTTTTTAAAAATCTTTATAACTTTTTTTTTGGACAAAATTAAAAATTTTAGTTCACACGATAACCAGACTCATATAAATTATAATTCTTTTTTTTTCTAGGTGCTTCCAAACATTTTTTATCTTGGGTACCAGCACCTCTTTCCGGCGAAAATTTTTGAACTTGAAATAAAATTTAAACACATAAAATTATAACAATTAATAAAAAAAAAATTTTTTTACATACTTTATTAGTTCATTTATTATATCCCAAAAAAATTTTCCATTATCTCTTCCCGTTTTCCTGTAAACTACTTTGCGGATTTTGCTTGATAACGCGGGCGCGCCAAGTAGCACCCTACCTTAACATCAGGTCCAGTTTAGGAGATTATTAGAATGCCACCTTTCGATTAGAGTACTACTATTCAATTATAGTTATCTGACTTGTAGACTTATACGTTCAAATTTATAATCAATTAAGTGAAGTTATAATAAATCATAATAGTTAACAATTATTTCAGGTAAGTGACATCCTTCTATAATTACGATCCTAACATCTTCAGGATAAGTTCAACCAGCTCAAATTGAACTCGAACTACAACATCTACATCGATATAAGTGTAAAATACCTGGGGCACTAATATCCCCAGGATAAACTTATATAACTATTATTTATATTTACGTATCCTCGGATAAAATCTCGGGAAATGTAACAATATGCAACGTTAGCCAAAATCCGCTCGAGAGAAATCAAAAATTATGAGTGGTTTTAGACTAACGTTTTTAACAACGGCGAACACAAAAAAAAACATAACATATAACGATCAAATAAATAATAGACTTCAATTTTAATTTCCTACTGCGAATCAAATTCATACCGCAACCTAAAGTCAGTAACCAAACAACAAGGTACTTCATAATAAGGTTAGATTTTGATACAAGAAAAATCATAACGTTAATATTAAAAATTCGAAGCTTTTGAGAAGTTCCCAGAATTTGATTCAGGAAAAAAACAATTTATATTATCTTGGGGGTTTTAAAACTAATCTCTCTACACTGATTTCAGATAATACCAGCTTTGGACATTCAAATTCTACTATACACAGCCCATGCATCGCTGAATAAATTCCTACGCAACCGTGACAGTCACTCCGATTCCACAGATCACTAGGAACCTTATCATCATTCTACCTTTAGAACTGCTAATCCGGTACCATCCAAATTTATATCAGAGGACCAAGGGCAATCCAAGAAGCTAATTGACACATACCATAGAAGCATTGATATATATAGTTTTTAGTTAAAAAAAAGGGGGGTATATAATACTATGTACTGTAACTAAAAATAGGATAATAAAAAAAAAAAAAAAAAAAAATTTTAAATTCTTTTCCAACAAACATATATAATATATATATTATAACTAACTTTATTCATATAAACATTATGTAACTATAAAAGAACATTATTTAACGCAATCATAAATCATAACTAACCACAAAAATCTTTTAAAAAAAAGTATTTTATCCAGTTTTATTATATATTTTAATTATTTAATTAAATTATATCATTCTTTTTGAAAAATTTTAATGAATAATATTATACACTGACAATAGTAGAGGATGGTAGCACTCTTTCAATGAAGAAAGCAGTAATCCTTATAATTTAGGAAAGAATCATTCTTAATTTGGGGAAGATTCTTCCCAAAAAAAAAATGAGAATCTTTCTTTTTTTAATATTTTATTATTTGCTGTAAATAAACAATTTTATAATCAATATTTAAAAAAAATAGTACTGTTAAATTAGTTAAAAAATAATTTTATGAATAAAGAAATACTAATTTCACTGAAAATACAAGTTTAAATATTAAAAAAAGTAATAAATATTTGATAATTCATCGAATTCAAAAAAGTAGGGATGATCGTTAGTTTTTAATATTTGCTACTCCCGTACTCATAAAATTAATTTATTTCGAGTTACATTAATTAAATATATAATAATTAAATAAATATTAACTTTATTAAGCATTTAGCAAGTTAAATATTGACAACTGTGAGAATTCCCTCTTTGTGCGGGATAGAATAGATCTTAAAACAAAAGTGAAATTTTTTCCATGATTTGGGAAAAAATCATTCCCAAAAAGGATGTCTGCTTCCCCGTACTACTGTCAGTGTAATTTTTTATAACATATTAAGTAAAAAACTTAGAATCTTTTATTACTTAATTTTTTTCAATTTAACTATTATTATAATCGTATTCTGTACTAATTATTGTATAAAGGCTATTATATTGACACAGACAGCCGTCTCTATAAAATACCCCAAACAATCCCTACCTATATACCACTTCCCGTTTTCCCCTTTTTCTTCCCATCTCCCTGACCTACCCTAATCAGGATGATTAAAACCCAGGAAGGGAAATTTTATGTACGATAGCTCATAATTCGAGCTATCATATCCGAATTCCATAATTTTATATATTTAATTTATAATCGATATTTTAAATCGGCTGTCTTAGATTACACCTATACAGTTCCAAACTCTCACAATTGACGCAAATCGTAGGACCGGAGGTCAGCAATGACGTATTTCCAAAGTATCCTCCGCAACGAAAAGTTGCATAGAAGTTATCGGAAAAAAATAAGGACGCCATCGCTAATTGGATGCGACAAGACTGACGGTTTCGTATATTAAACGATCTCAACTAAGCCAAATCACCTTGGCAGTCGCTAATTAGAATATTATCTAATTATTTAATTGCTAAATGCGTACGTCCAATATTTACAAGGCAAGATTAAAAAACATATCTAGCAAATTTTTTTATATAAAAACATAATATCACTGGACAACAGTGTTGTATTTACAAGCTGAAAAAAATCTCATATTACATGCAATATTTTAGTATCAATTTGATTGATTGATTGATTAGCATCTAGAGCAATTGAAATAATGACGGAAGACATCTTAGATGAAATTCGCAATTTCATAATAAAGACGGAAAACGAGGGTGTAAAAAAAATAAATGGGAAGCAGAGTGTAAAAGAGAAAAAGATACAGAAAAATCAGATAGACTAGAAAAAGCGATAAAAATTATAAAATAAAACAACAAGAAAAAATAAAAAAGTAAACAAAGGAACCAAAAGCGTGAAAGAGTATCTAATTTGCATACCACAAATACTGGCAGCAAAAAGTTACTTCAACGAGATAATACAATTTTAAATAAACATGGAGCACATATACCAAATAAATACCACAATCAAGAACCATCTCAATAAACTTACTTTATTGATGCAAATGTTAGGAATTTTAAAAGACATAGAAATGCCGGTGGAATTTTTAGAAGAAAACGAAATTTGGGTGGTCGTCTACGATTTGAAAACCAACAAGAAGGTAAATTTCCGAGCAGCTGCAACGAGGCTGTCCCGAAAGTGGCGAACAATATATAAAAGAAATAAGGTACAATATGCCGAAATTTCGTCAAGCGGACTGCCATCCTGCCCGCATCTTTCCAAAACGAAACGGATCCACATGAAGGGTCAGATGTCGAAGATGCAATAGTGGTGTGTCACAGGAGTATCATCTGTGACCGGGGAAATTCGAATAATTAAAATATTAAGTTAAAGATATAAGATCGTTAATTGTAGTAAAAGCTTAAAAAAAGAAAATTTTTACAATACTGTAAAAAAGGCAAATTTTTTTGGGACTCTCAACAAAAAAAATTAACGGTAAATTGGATAAAAACAACAATCAAAATCAACCTAAATAAAATTTGGACATCGATAAGCAGCAAAAAAAAAAGAAGAGGAAACTTTTTGAGGATATTTCAACCATAAAATAAGGAAATCATCAAGGATACAAAGCCAAGCAGAGTTCAGAGTAGCAGGAAAATCACAACTTCTACCCATCAGAGCAGAGGAGCCAAATTTTACGCAGTGACTAGAACTTATTGGAGGACACAAGGAATCGAAATGCAGACACAACAGTTCATCTTTGTTGCAGTTTGGTGAGTAATAAAGTTTTTTTTAATTAATAAAAAATACCATTTGAGCAGAAATTTTATTATTACAAAAATTTTTTAAAAAATAAAATATTTTTTTTATGAACGAACAAAATAAAATAATTTTTTAAATAAGCGCCTACACGTAGATTACAATTATAACATAAGCGAATAAAAAAAAAATTTTTTTTAAATAATAAGACATTGACATAGGAGGGCGTAAAAGTTTGGTTTGATGATAAAAAAAAAAAATTAATTTGGTTGAAATAAAAAGAGAAAGAGAAAGTTAAGATTCGAGGGTAATTACTTTGTAAAAAAAAAAATCAACATAGCAGGTTGAAATTTTTTTTTAGGAAAAAGTATATGAATATAATAAAATTATAAATATAATAATAAAAGTATAGAGTGAAAAGTAGTCACTTAAAAAGTGACTATAAGTTTAAAATACAATTTTTTAAAAATATTAATTTAAAACACAATTGTGGTGAATTAATAGTAACTATAAATTTAAATTAGTATAATAATTATAAGTTCCGTTCAAATATAATATAAAAATGTAATGTTAAAATAATTTAAATAAGGCACTATTTCACCTGTATATTTGAATATATAATAATCATGCCTAAAAAATGTACTTTCATATTCCTAGAATTTAATCCTTTAAATATGTATGTTAAGATTAAAATAAAGAATAATTTTTAAAAAGCACTATTTTTTATCATATATCTTTTATCATTTCAAAAATATTGAGATGACGAAAATGTTGTCGTTGTCTGTGGCAGAGAAGAAAGCCCATGAATTTTTTAATGATAAACGTATCCTTATAATTTTTGAGTGTTTAAAAAATTTATTTATAAAAAACATTTACCAGATTTTTTTTAAACCAAAACAATAAAAATTAACTTTCTTCTTAATTGCAAGAGTTGTGTATCCTAGCTATCCGAGATATCCGCATTCTTTTATTATAATTTATAAATAATACCTAGATATCCGAGACATCCACATTCTTTAATTATATATATATAATTTATAATTAGTACCTAACATCCTGTCTTATATTTCACCTACATATTTCCGGCTCATCACTTTTTAGTCAAAATATAGTACCGTAGGTCAGCAATAATATATTTCCTAAATAACTTATGTAACGTTGCATAAATCCTTCCTTCTGACTTCCCCCAAGAATAATCAGAGATGCCTTCGCTAAGTGGACATGACAAGACCGACACTTTTTATATTGGACGTCTCCCCGAAAATCCCGTAAAAGGGGCAGATTCAATTTATATTATATATTACCCCTCAGGCGCCCAAAACCTTATTAGACTACAATCAATCATCAGATCAATAGCACTTATTGCTTTGACTTCTTTGACTAGACAGTTAAAAGACAGTTATTTAAGTTATGTTAATAAAAGTGAACTTATAATAATTTGAATTAGTTAGTATTTATTTTATTATCCTGACACAAGTCCTTCTGTAAACGTGAACTAAACCTAAGGTTAAGTTCCTCCAGCTCCAGTACCCGAGGTCATCATCATCTATACATTATCATCTATAACATTTATAACTAACCAGCTATATAAGTATAAAATATCTGGTAAACTAAAACCCCCACGATAAACTTATATTTAAATATTTATAAATTACGTATCCCGAATTAAACCTCAGGATACGTAACACAAGCTTACAATGAATAATATTATCTAAATATCTAATTACAGTATGCATACACAGAATATTAACAAGGTAAGATTATAAATATAAATAAAAAACAAAGTTAGCAAATTTTTGTAAATAATGTTATTTACAATTTTATATTATTTTATAATTTAATAATTAATTTTATAATTTTATAATATCACTGGAAAAAATACAATCATTTTATTCCATAATAAACCCACTTGACTTATCAAATGTTTGCAATCTCTACTTTGAATGGCAAATTTGCGAACACTTGGTTGGCTGCAATGCAGAATCCTGAAAATTTTTAACAAACTCACCTATGACATTTCTCATTCAAAATAAAACAGGTGTTCTGGGTAAATAATATCGACAGACTAAAGATATTTCAAATTACATTTCTGACAAAAAGGTGATGATATGCTAGGTCACTAAGTTTTATAATAAATATAAATAAAAAAGCATAGCCAGGTATAAACCAAGGTTTAAACATTACCTGAAAACTATTTTGATATTTTAAATTATATTATTATTAAAAAAGATAAATTTTTTTGGAATAAAATGTTAATATGCAAAATTTCCAAGGCAGATTTTATTATTATCAAAATAAATGAGAAAAGGATTGTTGGAAAATTCTCCTGACATAAACCATAAGCAAAATATTATCTTTGGTAAAAACAATGTTGTTTATCTGCAAGATTACAACATCATTTCACGTTTCAATCTCATAAATAGATGCATTATTACATCTAGCTACTTAAGTTTCATTTCAGATTCACAAAAGCAAAGGCTTTGAAAGAAATTTCAAAGGTGAATATTTAAATCAACAAATTTGTAGAGGACAAGTTACATGAACTAGCTAAAATCGGGAGTGTAACTTGCAAAATCGAATCAATAAAAATACCAGGAACCGCTGTGAATTTAAAAAAAGCGCGTTAACCATTGAAGTCGAAAGAAAGAAAATCGAATTTATTAGACCATAATTCGATAAAAACCCGTAGATAATAAAATAAAGGTTGTTTTTGTGCTAGGGAGTCAACTAAAAAAGAGAGAACAAGAGTGAAAAACTTTTTAAATTATATTCCAAAAGTAATCACTACTTTGATAAAGTTGTAGAATTATAAAAAAAACAGCGAGGTTTAAAAAAAATCATGGAAATAGTAAATCGTATATAACGTATCCTTGAGGCAAATACCGAAAATGATGTTGAAGTCCTCGAGGAGGCATTAAGTCAATTAAGAAGAGTTGAAATGACTCCCAAAATCTTGGTAGTAACAGAGAGTAGTGGCTGATATAAGGAGACACGCCAGGGACTTAGCGACGATGTTGTACAGAAACTGGAGACGTGTGTGCAAGGACTGGATACGCAGACCTAAGGTAACATCAAGTAATTTACCTTTCAACCCTGCATATTTTGTAGAAAACTTGTTCCCGAAAGTAATTCCTCTATCAGAGGCAGATTCCAAATATGAGACAATCATTGCCAACTGATGTTCCGCTTTTCAAGAAAAAATTAAAAATAAAATCAGATGAAGTATGTACAAAAAAAGTATGTGAAAATTAAAAAAAATTAAATCGTCTATTTTTTAAAAGTCTGTCTCTCGATTTCATCATTCAAAACCCAGATTACATCATACCCAGCTCCCAGCAACAGCAATGCCTCAAAAATTGAATCTTTTACGTAATTTTATTCGCCACCGCAGCCGCCGTCTGGTTTCCGAAATTCAAAAAATATATTTGAGTCAGAAAATTATACATTTTCATTCAAAAAAATCTTTTTTTCTCGACCACCTTGAGCCACCACTCTTGTCCGAAATTCCATTTAGAACCAAGAATATTACAAAAATTCCCATTTCAGAGGGTGTTCACCAAAGACTCAGCAATCCAAGAAAAGACTTTAACACTATTTTGCTAAATTTTTCTCCCAAAAATAAAAATAACTTGTGCTAAAGTACATGGTGGAGAAAATTTGTTTTAGACCCAGATTAATTCCTAATGGTACAAAAATTTTATTGATGACCATAGAAAAAGTTAAACTAATCGATAGTCTCAATTATTTTCTTAACCTCTTAAAACATTACCCAAGGCATTTGGTTTACCTGACCTGATTGAAGGTGATTTTACTCACTTATATAATACCCCTAAAAATCAAAAGTACTCGGAACCTTTACTATTTGAACCTTTATTATTTGGTTGACAGTATGACGTACGAAAAACGAGAAGGTTATATTTTTAACATTAAAAATTATATTGAAAAGTAATGCAGAAAATGACGTGAATACATTGAAAGTGTCTGAAATTTATAAAAGCTTTTTTTGGAAATTGGTGGGGTATGTCCATTCCAAGAAGCTACTACGATTACAAGCACTTGCATGAAGGTGTATAGAAAAGATTTTCTCAAATCAAATACCATAGCGATTTTTCCTCCTAGGGGGTGTCGGCTTTGCGACAATCAGTATTTAGTTGCTCTCCAGTAGCTTGCCTGGATGGAAAGAAAACTAGCATGTCAAAATTTGCATGCAGGTAAGTAGTTATGATAATACTATAAACCAATTTTTTTTTTTTTTTTTTTTTTGTATATATATGGGCGATTATTTCTCAATCCGGCCACCCCCCTCTGTCCAAAAATAGTGGCAACTTAAAAAGATTTTGGTTTTCTCAAATTGTCTGGAAAAGGGTCTAGTTTTTTATTCTCATTGGCCTTTTCAACTCTGTAAATCTACAGTGCCCGTTTTAGGCACTGAGCGGCGGCAGGTCGACATTTTAAAAACAGAAAAATTGAAATAAAAGTAGATTAACGGTAAGTTTTTTGAAATTTTTTGCTCTTAAAAGTTGTTATTTATTAAAACAAAGAAAATGAGACCACTTGCGTGGTAATTGGTCGATTTCTTAAAAAGTTTTGTGGGTGCAATGTAGTTTTTAAAAATGGGTAAAAAACGGCTACTTTGACTGATGATATCTCTGAACCTACATATCCAAAATAAAAAAGTTTTAGTGCAAAATGGTAGTCTTTTGATACATAATAAGTGTGCCAAATATCAAGGGATTTGATTGAGTAGTTTCGGATTTAGCAATTTTAAGGGTAATTCTGAGACAAATTTTGACCCATTTTTTAAAGAGAATTAATACCCGAAAATTGCTAAATCCGAAACTACTATCATCATCATCAAACATCGTTACGTTTGTAAAATGTTTTTGAAATTTTGGAATAAATAATGGCAGATTCCGTTTTGCAAATTTTTTTAAATTTGCTAATTTTTTGACATTAATTTAAATAAATTTTGTTGAATTTCAGGTTTTTATTTGATTTTTAGTCGGTGACATGTATAAATCTTTTATGATTTTTTTGCTTAGTTGAAATTCTTTTTGTAGATATGATTATTTTTTTATTAACCTACCGAAGATATTAAATTTTAATTGGTCATTCGTAAATTGCTGGAAATTTATTTGACATGAATTCTTTAAACCTGTTGGAATTCGTTGTAATTTTAGGTAGCTAAATGACGAAATTAATTTGACTAATCTGAAATTTAGAGAAACGTCAGCAAGTTGAATTTTTGGGTTATGCTTTAGCCTACCGAAGACATTAAAAGAGCTGGATCCTTTAGACATATCAGAAATTGTTGTTGTTTCATGTAGTTAGGTGATCAAATTATTTTAAATAAACCAAAATTTTAGGGAAAATTAACAGGTAAAATTTTTGGGGTTTAAAAAATTTTTTGAAATTAAAAAATTTTTTTTTGGTTGAGATTTATGTAATGCGGAAATATATGTTGAGATGCAAATCTGCAATTCTGCAATCTACAATTTTCGATATTTTGGTCCCTTACTAAGATTCGTAACAATACTGTACACATAAATCCGACTCCTGGGTGCAGTGCAGATAATATGGTTGCTAACGATGTCGATTCGACTGCGTCTGTGGTTAAGGAAATTGTAAAAAGAAAAAATTCGAGCGAAGCAGTTAAATTTAATAAAAGATTTATTATTATGATTTGTTTTCATTTTTTACACGTGGGATGTTTATTTTATTATTTTTTTTATTACAGACCAGCTTAAATCGAAAAAAAAAAAAAATGTATGTACAAATTTGGTTAATTTCTTTATATATTTTTTTACAGATTTTTTAATCAGAAATATTAAAATTTTACATTATGACTGGACCCTTTACATCCTAATATTCATGTAATAATAATTTAAAATGTAAGAATTTAAAATTGTCAAATATTTTTCTATATTTTATATACTATGTGTAATATTATTAATTAAAAATTTCTATATAGATTTGAAAAGGACCCCGAACTAGGGGTAGAAACGTCATAAATAAATAAATTAAATAATTGTACTCGATAAAAGGTCAAATTATTTTTATTTTTCTATTCACTAAACTCGAGTAAAACTTGAAAAAATCATCATTATGGAGCCTAGACCGAACAGCACTCAGAGTTTAGCATCAGACTCAATTTCAAATACTTTTGAATTTATTAAATCATCGTTTGACAACAGCATTTATCACAAAGTTAAATTACTCACACGTACAAAAAGAAAATTTACCATCGCCTGTGCACATCGTCGCTTTTTACTAGTATGTCGAGAAAATGACACACTTCCAAAACATCTGCAAAACATACATGGAAATTTGAAACATATACAATTCTAGAAAACCAAGGAAACTTTCCAGAAAAAGTTACTGAACCTAGAAATTGATGACATTAATATTCATGTAAATTTTTTGAAAAAAGCCATTAAAAACTTAGAGCTTTTTCTCATTGATCATTTAGGTATTGACTTAGTGTCACACATAAACAACATATATGACACACATTTAAAAATACTGAATGAAAAAATGATTGTAAAGAACAATAATAAATTAAACATCATAATGGACAAAGTGCAATACTCAAACAATCCCATAATAAATCCCAATAAAAATGATTGCAACAACAACGAATCTAATAATACAAATAGGAATAATTGGTTTGTCAACTTGACTAATCATGAAATACCAAAAAATGTGATTGATACTGTTGCCCTAGGGCAAAAATTTGCAAGCAGATCTAGTCTAAATAACAAGAATGCAATCAACACGTTGAAAATCTCTTGAATATTTATAAGTTTCCTGAAGAGCAAGTAGAAGAGATTCGCCATGGGACCATAGACAACATAAACAATCATTTAAATAGAAAAAACAAACACATGAATGTCATTGATAAATTATTCATAAAAAATTCCAAAGAAACAAAACAATATCTTAAAGAGCATGATAATATTCTTTTCACCAACTCTGACAAAGGTAACATGACAGTGGCTAAGTACAACACTGATTATATGAAAGAAATGGAGGATCTTGTCAATGATCAGACCACATATTTAAAGTTAGACAAGAATCCACTTGAAGAATTAAGGAAAAATACTCAAGAGTTTCTCACAATTTGGAATATCAATGGCTTCTTGGAAAAAGAATATCATAGGTTCAGTCTGACACAAACCGACACCGTATTACCTAAATTATATGGGTTACCAAAAGTTCATAAAATCTACATCGATGAGGCAGGTTTAAGACGTTACAAACTTAGACCTGTACTTTCCACAATAAATACACCTACACATAAATTTGCTAAGTATTTTAATTCATTATTAAGTAACTGCACTAAGAGACCTGACTCATACATAAAAAATAGCTATCATTTTATCCAGAAAATTTCTCAAATCCATATTCCTGATAACCACATGTTAATAAGTCTTGACGCATCTAGCCTATTCACCAATATCCCAATAGAACTAGTAAAAAATAGTTTAGATAAACGATACACTTCAAAAATGAAAAACACACACATTCCTTTAATTGAATTACATAGAGCAATAGATTTTTTCCACAACAACACAGTCTTTCAATTCAACAATCAATACTACAAACAAATACATGGCTCACCAATGGGCTCTGCAGTTTCCTCAATGTTTGCTAATCTAGTTTTGGAGGATCTTGAGGAACACTGTTTGAGCCTACTAGATTTTAAACCTGTATTTTTTGTCAGGTACGTTGACGACATATTAACATGTATCCCAAATGACAAAATAGAACATATTCTTGAAATTTTTAATTCATATCACAATAGACTACAGTTTACTCATGAGACAGAAATTGACAATAGTATAAATTTTTTAAACATTAAATTAATTAGACAGAACAATAAATTGACACATAATTGGTACAGAAAACCAACCTCATCGGGTAGATACTTGAATTTCAACTCAGCACACACAAAACATCAGAAAATAGGAATGATATATACATTAGTAGACAAAGCAATATTACTTTCTGATAAGAAATTCCACACAGATAACCTTGTAGTAGTTAAACAACTATTATTGAATAATGATTATCCCAGCAAGTTCATAGACTACTACATAAGGAACAGAATAAATACTCTTGAGTATAGAGCTGAGGATGACAACAACAATGAAAATGTGAGTTATGACATAGAAAAAAGACTTATAGCTAAGAAACCAAAGATATGCATTCCTAATATTGACGGTTTCTACAACAGTATGTCAGGTATGTTTAAAAAATATGATGTCATCACCATACCTATAATTGAAAAAAGTAACAGTAATCTAGTCATCAAAGCCAAAGATAAACTTAAAAAGGGTGAGAACACTAATGTAATATATAAGATAGAGTGTAATGAGTGTGATGCAACATATGTAGGCCAAACTAAACGTGAAGTATCTATACGTATAGGTGAACACAAGGCTGGTGTTGATAGAGAGATTAAAAAAGAATTAGCTTTAGCCAAAGAAAAAGAAAAACAACAAAGCGGTAGTCATAGGGTTCTCAGAAGCCACATAAATAAGAAGGTTGAACCATCAAAAAATACCTTTGACAATACTGATGACAACACCCAGAAGAAAGATAATATACCACCTATTACTCAACATTATATAGATACTAAACATAACTTTAAGTGGGAAAATTATCACATTTTGGACAAAGAACCTTCATATCACAAACGCAGCACATCTGAGGTCCTTTACATCAATACTCAAAAAAAGTCTATCAACCTACAAGAAGATTCTAAAGGATTGTTCAAACCATATCTTTCTATAACTCATAAAATGAAAAAAAGCAAGCATTCATTGTTTACATAGTGTTGCCATGACGACGCGACTTTGACGTCCGTATGCTTATTGATTACCTATATATATATCCATACTTCGTCGATCAATATCTCATAGATGTCGTTAGTAATATGAATTATTGCAAATAGTTATATTTACATCACCAATACAAACATTACTACTACATATACACAATTTGAAATTTTTATAAATTTAACTGTTAATCTACAAACAATTAAAACTCTGTGATAATAGCTTATTAAGACCAATTAATTTTAATTAATATATATATTAATATATTAAATAACTTAATTTATTTAATTAATATATATATTTAATATATTAAATAACTTTAAAAATAACTTTCTGTGATATTATGTATATATATATTTTTAATTTTAAACAATGACATACGGTAAATATTTATAATTAGTTCACAATTAATCATGTATGTACAAATTAGGTTAATTTCTTTATATACTTTTTTACAGATTTTTTAATCAGAAATATTAAAATTTTACATTATGACTGGACCCTTTACACCCTAATATTCATGTAATAATAATTTAAAATGTAAGAATTTAAAATTGTCAAATATTTTGTCACTGGAGTATCATCTGTGACCGGGGAAATTCGAATAATTAAAATATTAAGTTAAAGATATAAGATCGTTAATTGGAGTAAAAGCTAAGTCAGCAATAATTAGAGATGGCCAGACGTAAGCGCGTGAGAACTAAAAGCGTGAGAAAGATTAGTTTTAGATTGACAGTAAAGTGGGATGAGCCTAATGAATCTTGATTGGTGAGTACTCGTTGACCATACCTAAAAATTTGCATCTTAGCCAATTAGTAAAGACACCTCCACTCCTGATCGTGGGGGAGAAAAGCTTTAAATATAGAGGTAAATCGCCCATGCACTAGAGATCTCACGGAACCTTTGTAGTACGATCATAACAATTAATAAACAACCAGTACAGTTAATAAAAAGGTTTATATTTATTTCATCACCGATAAAAAGTTCTTAAGATTAAACTAATTAATCTTGGGACCGGGTAAGAACACTCAAATAATAACAACGTTCACGTCCAAACCCCAGCGGACGGAACATCTGGAGGCTCCGGTGGATTGCCCGTTGGTGATGGAACAAAAAAAAAATATAAAAATAAAAAGAAATTAAAATAAAATTTTTTTTTTGGCAAAAAAAATTTTTTTTTGGGATACTCTCAAGAAATTTACATCATTAAAATATTACATCAAGATAATTTAAATACAAATAGAAGAAGAATTTTTTTCCCTCCTTCAATAAATCAAGAAAGAGAAACTCTTAAAGAAAAAGGATCAGCGAGTAAAAATAAAATATATATATACAGCAAAAGAAGCAAACTGAAGATACTTGTTTAATTTGGAAATAAAATAACTAGGAAATCAACAACTAAAAACAACCAAGGATTTAGGAAAATCGCATAAGCTGAAAGTTCAAGGAATCTCTAGGAATTTCAATCGATTAGACGCAGTAATTAGAGGATAGCGGCGAGTTCAAGGAAGCGAAATGCAGGGACAACAAATTCTTTACCTGGCAGTTTGGTAAGTACGTTTTCATTATAATACAAAAATTTTTTTTTTTTTTTTTTTTTTTTTTTTTTTTTTTTTTTGCACAGTGGCAGAGAGGTGAGAATGCGTTACGCACGAACAGAACCCGGTGTTCTGAACAGTGTCGGACTCCATGATGGCAAGGCACTCTACAAAGAATGCATTGCCCCATGTTTACCGACTAAACTCACCCCTCATCATACCTTATACAAGTCAGCCCGGAACCGTTTATCACATTACATCGGGTTGACTTAAGGCCATGTATCTTCTTTGGTTGAAGATCCTTCCATCCATTGATCCTTTCTTTCTCCTTCTTGTTATTTCACCGTGTCGTCAACTAGATAAATAAGTAACTTTATTAATAAATAAATATATATATAAATAAATAAATAAATAAATAAATAAATAAATATCCTTGTACGTCCTCCATTATCCCCCCATTGGTGCCGCGTGCAAGAACCGTCTAATTTGACTGCTCCTGCACGCGGCTCCTAGTTAGGGTGTCGTCAATAACTTTTTTGTACGCAAAATCTCCTCCACGTACCTTGCCACGACGCTCCATGATTCCTCGTTCTGGAGCATTTTTCCGACTATGTTATCGGGTGTGACTTCTTCAACCTCTGCTTCCAGCGCTCTCCTTTTAGTTATCCAGCGGTCACACTCGAAAAACGTGTGACGCGCGTCATCTCGTTTGTCGGGACAGAATACACATTCAGGGCTCACGACCTTTCCCATCCTAAACAGATAAGATTGGAAAAGCCCATGGCCACTGAGGAACTGTGTCAAGAAGTAGTTTACCTCTCCGTGCCCTCTCTGAGTCCAGGGCGCGACCTTTTTTATGAGGCGCCTGGTCCATGCGCTGTCTGTGCCATCCCTCCAGAGCGTCTGCCACTCCAGCATCACATCCCTCCTAGCTTCCGCTCTGATACGGTCGACGTCGCCTTCATTTTTTCTATCATGAATAAGTTTACGCTCTTTGGCAAGTAGCTGAATAGGAATAATTCCTGCGATGACAAGAACTGCCGCTTCCGATACAGTCCTGTATGCGCAAGAAACCCTCAGAGCACCCTGCCTCTGCACTCTTTTCATACCTTTCGAATATATATCCTTATCCAGTGCCTCACTCCAAATCTCCGCTCCGTACAATAGGATGGAGTGAGTTACGGACATTAGCAGCTTTCTCCTGCTGGACTTTGGTCCATTCATGTTCGACATCAGCCTGCTCAGGGCTAGCGTCGTGGTACCTGCCTTCTTGACCCTTTGAGAAATATGTTCGAAATAGGTCCGCTTCGTATCCAAAACTATTCCAAGATATTTGGCGAACCTTTTCGTCTCTATAATGGTATCCTCGTCAACCCGTATTGGAATAACGGTATTGATTTGCTTCCCCGTGAACATCACGATCTCGGTCTTAGCGACTGCCAGACTTAATCCATGCTCTTCCATCCATGCATTTGTCTTTAACATGCAGACGCTCAAGCTATCCTGTGCTTGTTGCACGTTCCTTGCTATGATCACGAGGGCAATATCATCCGCATAGCCTATCATAAAGCAGCCATCCGCTAACTCCATCCTCAGGATACCATCATAAGAGATGTTCCATAGGTCAGGTCCCAATATGGAGCCCTGAGCTGCACCAGCTGTCACTTTCCTACTTCTCTTCCCTTGAAGAGTCTCGTACAATAGTACTCTGTCACTTAGGTAACTCTTCATTACCCGCATCAAATAATTTGGTACTGCAAAGTCATTTAGTCCTTGAAGGAACTTTGTCCACTTTGCAGAATTGAATGCGTTCTTGACGTCCAGGGTGACCAAAAGAGTAATTTTACGTGAGTAATGATTACCCGTTTGGGCCCTGGTTATCGCGTCAACGACCTCCTTCACAGCCCCGATCGTGGACCTCCCCCGTCTAAATCCGTATTGCCGAGGAGATAAATCCCCTGCTGCTTCTACTGCGTTTAAGATACGCGGTTGTAGCATTTTTTCGAAGCCCTTTCCAGCTGTATCCAGCAGTCCTAGTGGTCGCCAGTAGGACGGGAGTGTGGGATCTCCCTTTCCTTTACTGATAAGGACCAACAGTGCCTTTTTCCATCGCCTACTGAAAACTCCAGCTCGTAGGCACGAGTTGTACATCATTAACATCAATGACGGACACTCGTGCGCAGCGATTCTTATAATTTCGGCTGGTATGCCGTCTGGGCCGGGGGCTTTCTTATTTCTGAGAGAGTCTACGGCAGCGAACAGCTCTTCTTGCGTGAAGTCCGGGATTTCGGTTACCCTAATGTCCTCCTCTTGGTCTATTCTCGTCGGGTGCATCGGAAACAGAGCATCAACTACTGTCCTTGCTTCCTCTTCGTCCATTAGTGAGCTAGCAGCAAATCCCCTTAGCTTTTTCGTGACTATCTTGAAGCCCAATCCCCAGGGATCGTTGTCCACTTCAAGGCACAGATTCCTTTCGCAGCGGATCTTACTGGCATTAATTGCCCGCCTCAAAGATCGCTTCACTTCCTTATGGACTCTCATCAGTTCCCTTGCTTCTTCGCGAGACTTGGCCCTAGTTGCTCTTCTTCGCGTCATGTGGCTTTGCCTACGTAACTCTGCAATTTCTGTGCTCCACCAATATACAGGTGGGTTCCTTCCATTAAACCTTTTTCGAGGCATGGAAGCGTCACATGCTTTTTTGAGCAGCGTCATTACTTCGGATACTACATTCTCCGCGTCTTCCTTACTTCCTACTCTGCGGGGTTTCATTAGAATTGCCCTTTGTCCCATCATTAAAACTCGTATAAATTTTTCTTTGTTCAGCTTATTGAGGTTCCAGCCTCTTGGTTTTGGCCTATATGCCTCTCCAGGGGGCAGTCTCTCATGCTGAATTTCGAACGAGATGTACTGGTGGTCGCTCGCAGTAAAGACTTCCATGACGTGCCACTTATTGACTCTCGTACTCAGGCCTTCGGATGCGAAGGAGACGTCAATTATAGTTTCAGTAAAGCTGGGCCTTCTAAAGGTTGTGGTGTTACCCACGTTTAGAACAACGAGACCCAGCCTTGACACCATTTCTAGTGTCGCTGCTCCTTTTGAGTCAGTATAGGGCATACCCCAGTCGACAGCTTTGGCATTAAAGTCTCCTGCAACAATTAAGTTGCCACCCGCTTCTCTTGCGAAGTCCTCTATGTCTGCCAATTTCGTATAGTAGTCCTGTATACGTCCTGTTGGAGTTAGGTAACAGCTGACGTACGTTATGGCTTTGCTTTTAATCCATGCAAAACCCCTGCCCCTTCCTGATGCTTCGACTGGAACATTTCCAGGATTTGCGACCCAAATAGCTGCGGTTCCAAATTCATCCGCGAACCAAGTGGTTGGGTTTGGATTAGTCATTGGGTACTGCTCGCTGATGATCCACAGGTCAGCCTTGATCTCCCTCTGAATTTGATACATGAGCTGGTTTGCGATCCAGCTTCTGTGCATATTTCCTTGGACAACCCTGATCATTTTGTGATCGCTTTTTTGAACTCAGCGCACTTCCTGGAACCCGGAAAGTGCTTGAGTTCGTTTCCCTTCATTTTAGCAGCTTTGCAGAGGAAGCATCGCAGCTTTCCTGTGCATTCGTCTGCCTTGTGGTTTTCCAGTCCACATTTAAAGCAAAGTTTGCTTCTATCGGGCCCCTTGCAATTTCCTGCAATATGCCCGTAGGCTAAGCATCTGAAGCATCTAAGTGGGGTAGACTGCAGTCTTACTCTACAGTTCCCCAGGCCTAGCTTAATGCTACCTTTTTTGACCAGCTTAAACGCAGCCTTTTCGTCCATCTCTATTGTCGCTAATCTCTGCTCCCGAATATTAGGCTGAGATAGCTTTACCTGAATCGGTCCGGTTTCCTTCAAGGCAGCTTTCAGGGCTACCTCTACTTCTTCTTTCGTGGTAAGGCAGTCGATGTCCCGAATCTGGAGGTTCCGACGTGGCGTCAAACATGCGACGTTCACGTTCTCCCCCATTGTTGCCTTGACTGCCTCGAAAAGAGCTGTTTGCCCTTCTGTTTTTCCTTTCATCTCTATCAATACGTTACCGGCTTGAGTTTTTCTTACTGAACAGATGTTAGCTGCAGTAGCCTCTCCACTAACGCTTTCCTTGATCTGCTTCAAGACATCCGCGTACGCTTTCCCTTCTGGTAGCTTAATTGCGACTGCCTTGTCTCTAGCTCTAGGAAGCTTCGCTTTCCCCTTGGCGTTCCCTTTCTTCTTTTCTTTTTTTCTTTCCTCGTCTTTTTCTCTCTCTGCCTTTTTCCTTTTCTTTCTCCTGTTCCTTCGGCCAGTGTAATCTTGGAATTCGTCATTGTCCCCAAGAGGAGTCTCAGTAGGTTCCGGCGTCTTGTCTCTATTTCCTTCCAATTCCGTCACTGTTTCTTTTGTCATTCTTACCAATGAAACAGTAAGCCTAGGATACGTTGGCGGCTTGTTAAACCTGGCAGCTGAGAGTGGTTTTGCCACGGATGCAGCAGAATTGGCTTTCTGTGCCGAATTTTTTGGGCTACTCCCGCTCGCAGGCTTCTTTGAGGGAGTCTGCTTTCCTGTCTCATTTTCCTCTTCCGAATTTTCTCGAAACCTTTTCTTTGTATTTTGAGCAGCTTTAGATTGCTCAGTAATATACTGCTTTAATTCGGTTTCGATAGAAAGGACTTCTCGAACTTGCATGCCTTTAATTGTCGTCAGTTTGTTTAGATTATTCTTTATCAGCCTAACACCGTCTTGGATTACCATCGAAATGTTAGTCTGCTTTTTAATCTTTTCCTCCATCTGTGCAACGTGAGATAGCATCTCTTCATATATCTCATCGATTGTCGCATGACATCGATTCAACTGCGTGACGTTTTTGCCAATTGAAGTACTGGCAAAAGTCGCCTGGACCATATCATTTTGTTGCTTTTCATCTATGATTTCACAGTCCATGTCCTGTGTAGAACGATCTTCACCATTCTTCTTATTTTCATTTCTGCTTTTGTATGTATTTTTATCAGACATTTTCAAATCATTAAGGATTCATCACTCCATGTGCAACGGCCTCCTTCGACCCCTCACATTCTGGGCAGCTGACATGCAGACTGGTTGCATCACAGAGGATATAGCTGACGGCATGTACTTGCACTACCTTGCTCCTCCCATTCCTCCGCGAATAAAAGCATAATTCGCTTCGGAAATTTAGAGTCCTCCAGCAGCTTGGGTACATACCGGCAACATCGCCAAGCCGTTAATGATGGGCTCCGGCTGCAGAGAACCCCACCTCCCGTCTTGCGTCAGCAAAGGCCAAAGATGGTTCAGGTTGCTCGGCACGCAACCAGACAGCTCGCTTCCCCATCCAGGATCCTCTTTTGGCACTCACGGGTCGCGCCGCACGGCATACTGTCCATACCGTGCATGTGTGTAGACAAACACGTTTAGTTGTGTTTGTAAACACACATGTCCCGCATGGGCAGACACACGGCGGAGGATTTTAGAGTTTCCTCAAAACACAGCTAGAGTTCCTTGGGTTTGCCACGCCCATCCAGAAAGGCCGAAGTCTTCCTGGCCCCGAGGTTTACCTTCACACATTACTAAACCAGAAAGTAATAACCACGAGTCATAGTTTAGCGGAGCCCGCAACTAGCCTTTAATCGGCTGCGTCGCTGTGCTCAAGGTGGAAATCTCCCATGCTAAGAGCCATATACCTAAGGCCTAAGGCGACCCCGCATATAGCTTAAATCGCACTTAAATTTGGAGAAGACCTTGGAGCCCCTTTTGGTGTGCCGTTTCTTCAGAGATACTTATGGATAGCAGTCTGCGGCACTCCATTAAGGATGCACAGAGGAAAAGCAAGGCATAAACCCGATTTATAGGGCAGCCTCAGTTATTCCAGAAAGCGATAAGCTGTCTGCGGCATACCCAATGAAAGTGCATTGTGGTACAGCAGTATGCGTGTACCACAGTGAAGAGCAAAGCATGGGACCCGTTTATAGGGCAGCCTCAGTTGTTCCAGAAAGCTATGTCCTGTATCTCTGATTCCAGTTCAACCTTGGAAAGGTGGCCTGAACTACCTTCCTCCTTCCTCAGCCTTATGAGGCGCCGGGCTTAGGACCGGTATAGCGGAGTTATTAGATAGCGGTATAATACAAAAATACCATTTGAAGAAATAATACTAGTATACGTAAAAAAAATTTTTTTTTTTAACAAAATAAAAATTTTTGGGGTATATTAAAATACATAATAAGCGCCTACCCATAGACTACAATTAGAACACGAATAAATAAATTAAATTAAATAGAAAGGGCATTACGCTAAGAAATATAATTTTTTTTAATAGATAGGAAAAGAAGTTAAGGTAAATAGAAATCTAATTTGAAACACGTATATAAAAGTATAATAATAAAATATATAATAAAAGTGCACGCACAATTTTTTTAAGATATAACTAAAATTTTTTGCAAAAAAAACTAGAGTTTTTTTTTGCGGAATTCAGTTGGTTAAAAGTTACTTATTGGAGAAATTTACTAATAAAATTTGGGTATAAAACTAAAACCTCAATTTTTTTTTAAAATCTACAAAATTTTTGGATTATAGTTACCAATAATTAGTAAATCGTGTTTACTAATAAAGTCATTGAAGTTATTTATACTGTTCTGGTTGCAATAAAATAGGTGAATCATTAACAAGTTGATATTTTTTTTTGATAATTGCATTTAAGATAGAGAAGTTATTTAAGTAAAGCTATAATAGGGTATATAAAATTAAAACCTTTAGGAATTAACAAAATTCCGTCAAAAAATAAAATTAAAAATAAATTTAAACAATTTAAACAAGTTGCAAAAAATAAAAGAAGCTCTCGCGAAATGAATGAGGAACAAGAAAGATTTGACCAAACATTTAAGGAGTTGCAAAATCAAAGAAAGGAAAGCAACAATATAATTGATAATACGGTGGACAAATTTAGTAATTTAAAAATATCGGAGGTCATAGATAACAAAGTAAATAAAAAAGTGTTTAATGCAAATGAAATACAAGAAATGCAAAAACAAAATGATTTGCTACTTAGAGAGTTAGAAAAATACAAACAAATGGCTAGTGGGAACATACCAAAACAAAATCAGGAACCGCAAAAAGTTATGGAAATAAATGTGCCACTTCAAGCTGTAGGACAAATGGAAGGGGCACGACCAAAAACAACAACTACACAAGGTAGGAGACAAAATTTTGATTCACATGAAAGAATGTATGTAGTTACGGATGAACAAAGGACACCCTTTGGAAATATCCCTTTAAACGCTGCTTTAACGACAATACCAAATTATGATGGGCGTCCGGAAACGCTAAGTGCGTTTGCTAAAGTAATAAGAGATATTTTGGAAACGTATGGCCCAAATAGTGAAAAGTGGATATTGAATACAATTGCGACTAAACTAAGAGGTAAAGCGCAGCTATCATTCGGAGGAACAGCCCCTGCATATGATAACATAGAACAACTTTTACAAGACTTCAAATTAACATTTGGAGGTATTCAGGATGCAGATACACTACGATTAGAGATGCGCAGAGTAGAGCAGGACGAAGAGGAAGCTGTAGCTGATTATGCACTAAGAGTGCAAAATTTAGAACAAAGATTAATAACATTGTATGACTCATCCGTCGGCATGCGTGCAGAGGAAAAAGAATATCAGAAGAGAAGAACAAGGAATGAATCATTGCAATGTTTTTTGTTCGGTCTAAGAGACCCACCTGAGTACAGAGTAGCAGCAATGAAACCTACTACGCTTCGGCAAGCAGCAAGTATGGCAGTAAACTTAGAGGGGCGCACAAAAATATTACAGAGACATGAAAATTGTGCAACGTCTCATAGAAATATAGCTACAGCACATAGAATGGAACCAAAAAGAAATAGCGCAGAAATGGTAGCAGATACATCACCTCAAGACATTGGAGATTTGTGGGTTATCTTAGCTCCCATAGTAGCAAAAGTCAAAGCCGCTACAACAGTAAAATTAAAATGCAAATTTTGCAAAGGAGAGCATGACGCAAAAAGAATTGCAAAAAACTTTTTAAAATGATAGAATCAGGAGAATTTATAAATCAAAAACAAGAAGTTGGTCAAACTAATAATAGGGAAAACCAATATTTTCCATACCCTTTTTGGGCTGCGCAAAATAATGGTCAAATGGATCAAAAGCCTTTTTATAATCAGCAAGATTCAAGACCTGAATATAGCAATAGAAATAATATGAACAATAGGCCAAACACAAATTTCAGAAGCAATAATTTTAGAGATAATAGAAATTTTAATAATGGCAGAAATTTTAATAATAGATATTCAAATTACCAAGGTCGTTTTCAAAATAATAATAATTTCCGAGGTAGAAATTTTGAAAACGGGAATAGAAATTTCGACAATGGTAATAGAAATTTTGAAAATAATAATAGAAACTTTGAGAATAGTAATAGAAATTTTCAAAGCGGGCCTAGAGGACAAAATTTTAATCCTGGTATGAATAGGTATACAAATACACAAAGACTCCCAAATAATAATGGTGTAAATGGAAATAATGCGATGAGAAATGACCAAAATAATCAAAGAATGAGTAATGTACAGAATCCTGGAAGAAATGTTGGAACTCAGCAGAATAATGATAACATTGATAAAAATAAAGGACAGCAGAATTTAAACTTCTTAGGTGCTCATCACCGGGTGGCGATGAGCTAAAAAGTAAAGATAAAATTATAATTTCAGCAAAAGTAAGATACGCGAGTGCAAAGAAAATTCCGCCAGTAGTAGAATTTCGTAGTGACAGCCTTATCGGAGGGTATGGAACTTTTTTTATTGATTCCGGAGCTGATGTATCTCTTATAAAAGAATCAGCACTACGCTACACAGAGTATGTAAATCAGAGAGTGCAAATACGTATAGTAGGAATAACACAAAAAGAAAGTCTTACAAAAGGGTAAAAAGTAAGTAAGTAAAGTGAAATTATTTTTATTTTTCTAAAAAAAAAAAAAATAAAAAATAGAAACAGGTACTGCGTATGAAAAACCGATCCCTGATTGTGATATTGGTGTTATCGAGCATCTGGATGGTGGTGATATTGAGAGTGTACCTATAGAAATTTTCGATGACTATCCATTTTCAAAGGCTTTTTTAGAGAACCCTTTTGGTCAGGATGAAAACGGGCTTACCTTAGAAGGTAATGTGGATGTTTTCTGTTCTGTACATAAATGTGCGTATGCTTTTCTTGCGGTAAAATAATATACATTATTTCATTTTTTTTTTTGTAGCACAGATTGGTCTTGGTTATGGAAACAGTAAACCTGATAGTCCAGAGACAAGTATCAGCAGTAATGATAATAATAATAGTGATGCTGTTGATGATGATAATGAGACTGATAATAGTAATTTTGATTCTAATTATTTAATTATTTTAAGTAAGCAAACTCGTAGGTATAATAGATTTAGGGTGACTGGTAGTGAGATTTGCTTGAAGTTTAAAGAGCCGACCGAGACGGACAATATTGACGCACAAGCGTGGATCGAAAATTGTATTAGAGAGTTGACGGATTTAGTGTTGGGATCCGCGTTACCGAGTGATTACATCGGACTTGAATTACGTTCTGCAAAATTTGACAAACCTCTTTGGCTGAGTTTTAGACCGGTAGAAAAATTTAATCATGGAGACGTTTTGACATTGATTGCTCGCGCGGCTCAGAGCGGTGCCGTTTTTGACGTTTGCGATGATACGCTAAATGCCGTTTCATCGATCGTAAGGGTTCCTGTTGGCAGGGAGCGCGTATCTTTATCATCTTTGAGTCTATTTGATGTACGCAAAAGGTCGCTTTTGGAAATTACACGAGACAAATTATGTCTGGCACGATCTCTTTGTGTTGCACATGTGCACGCAAAAAGAGGTCAATTGTGAAGCGGGGTTTTGCATCTAGACTGGCGCAAGATAAGGAGAAAGAGAAGGCAAATTTCAGCGGCCAAAGAGCTGGTGCGTGACGCCGGCGTTCGGCTCCCGCAGCTGGGATGCGGAATAAACGAGATTCATCAATTTCAAATATATTACGCTAATTTTGGAGTATGTATAGTGGTATACGATGACGAAAATTTCGGTAAAGGTGAGGCCCCGATGTTTGACGGTTCGAGATTCGTGATGAATTCCGGTAACGAGATTTGCTAAACACTAAGAATAATGTATTTTACGCGCACTAATCATTACAGACCGATTTAAAACCTTAATGCCGCAGCGGGGTCTACAAGTAGATACTATTGCATTCCGTGTAACAAAAAATATTCAAACGACAAGTATCACAGATGTTCGAGTAGGTGTTACAAATGTTTCCAAATTCCACGCTGCGATCAGTTGTACGTGGGGTTTCAGTAGTTTGTGTTTTGCGATTTGTGTCAGAGACATTTTTTGGGTGATAGCTGTTTTGAAAAACACAGAGCGCATGGGTCTTATAAAAATAATGCCCCGGTTTGCCTAGGCGTAAGACACTGTGCGTTGTGTCTTAAAATGATAAAGATAGACGATACCGTAAAACACAACTGCAACGAAATTTTTTGCAACACGTGCTTGAAACGTGCGAACGTGAATCATTTATGTTATATGCAGCCAGTGTCTCAAAGAGACAGTGAGTCGAAAGTAATTTTTATATTTTTTGACTTTGAAACCACGTAATGCGAGACTATAGTCGGTGATTGTACGGTTAAGTTACACAAACCAAATTTATGCGTTGCGCAACAAGTTTGTACATTTTGCATGCGAGACGAGGACTTGCAATTCTGTGTTAAATGCGGGCGTCGGGAATACATTTTCCACGAGGAGCCTGTGAAAAATTTTTTGACATTAGCGCTCACACCAAAAAAGGATTTTTCAAAAGTTATTTGTATTTCCCATAACGGTCAAAGTTTTGACAGTCAATTTTTACTGAAGCACATGGTTGAGGAAATGCGTCTGAAACCGAAGCTGATATTGAACGGGTCAAAAATAATATTAATGACTGTTGAAAAAAAAGTCAAATTCATAGACAGTCTAAATTATTTTCATATGGCTCTGAGCGCGTTGCCTAAAGCTTTTGGTTTGCCAGATATGATTAAGGGGGATTTTCCACACCTCTTTAACACACCTGAAAACCAGAATTATATCGGTCCGTTACCGGATATCGAGTTTTATTGCGTCGAAAGTATGTCACGCGATAAAAGAGAAAAGTTTTTGACCTGGCACAGGGAGAGGAAAAATTCCGGACGTATCTTTAATTTTCAAGTCGAAATTGAGGCGTATTGCAGAAACGACCTAGATGTGTTGAGAAAAGCTTGTTTAAAATTTAGAGAATCTTGTTTGGAGATCGGAAGAATTTGTCCCTTCACGGAAGCTACGACGCACAGTGGGCTAGAAAAATTCAAAAGGGAACAAAATTCGGCTTCAGCGTAATTTTGACTGAAAATAAAATTTAAAAAATGGAATTTATAGGTTGTCATATATATTAAACGATAGGATACCGCTTTTTTTGAAAAAAAAATATTGGAAAATTTTTTTAGGCGTGGGAAATCAGCAAAAATTTTTTTAAATTTGGCACTAAAAATGGGATAAAATGTCAAATTTATAAAAAAAAAGTTTTTTGATGATACATATACATAAAAATATGCTGAAAAAACCATAATTAACCTAAAAATTTTATCTCAGCTGTGTTTGTGTCTACTATTGTAAGTGTGTTAGTGGAATATTCGAAAAAACTTAAAAATTAAAAAAAAATCAGAGTTTTATTAATTTTTAGTGTTTTTTACTTCCTAAAACGCACAAATAAAGTATATATGGGTTTTTTGCATCTACCTTGGTCTTATCCTACATCTGTGTATTTTTGTGTCTGTATGTGAGCGTGTGTAAAATTGAATTTTCGCATTTTTAGTAGATTTTTTAAAATTTAATCATAAAGATATTAAATAATGAAATGGTTAACTTGTTTATAGGTGACAAAACTTGAATGTATGTGTGTATTGATATAAAATGTGTGCAGTTTTGTCTATGGGGTATGGTTGTATGTGTACGTGTGTATGTGTTTGTGAGTTAAATCGCATTATCGTATTTACAGTTGGTTTTTTTTAAATTAATCATAATGATATTGAATTATAAAGTGGTTATTTTTTGTTTTACACACGCTCACATACAGACATAAAAATACACAGATGTAGGATAAGACCAAGGTAGATGCAAAAAACCCATATATACTTTATTTGTGCGTTTTAGGAAGTAAAAAACACTAAAAATTAATAAAACTCTGATTCATTTTAATTTTTAAGTTTTTTCGAATATTCCACTAACACACTTACAATAGTAGACACACACACAGCTGAGATAAAATTTTTAGGTTAATTATGGTTTTTTCAGCATATTTTTATGTATATGTATCATCAAAAAACTTTTTTTTTATAAATTTGACATTTTATCCCATTTTTAGTGCCAAATTTAAAAAAATTTTTGCTGATTTCCCACGCATAAAAAAATTTTCCAATAATTTTTTTTCAAAAAAAGCGGTATCCTATCGTTTAATATATATGACAACCTATAAATTCCATTTTTTAAATTTTATTTTCAGTCAAAATTACGCTGAAGCCGAATTTTGTTCCTTTTTGACTTTTTCTAGCCCACTGTGCGACGATTGCCAGTACATGTATGAAGGTTTTTAGAAAAAATTTTTTAAAACCAAACACAATAGGTATCTTACCGGCCAGGGGCTATAGATTTAGCGACAACCAGTTTTTGATAGCCGTCCAATGGTTAGTTTGAATGGAAAGGGTATTGAATCGGGAAATTCAGCACGCTGGTCGTTGTCGTGAGATCAGGCTTCCATTAAACGTAAAGGTAGATAGATGTATTCATTCCTCTGAGCCTAACCGATACGCATAACGGTATTTGTCTTTAGATGATGGGTTGTTATTAGCACGGTTGCAATCGTTGCTTCAAAAAAAACCGAGACAAGCCGCTAAGCGAGCACAATTTAGAAACGCTCGAAGATCGTTATAGCAGAACAATGGCCATTAGCAGAAGAATAAGAACCAATAATTACGAACTTATCGTCAAATGGGAATGCGAATTCTGAATGGAACTCGAACAAAATCCCGAAATAAACATTTATCTTGGCCAGCACGATTTGACCAAAAATCCGCAATTAAATCCGAGAGAAGCGTTTTACGGAGGTAGAACAGAAAATTTCGTAAAGTCGAATCAAGTGAGGGCTGGTGAAAAAATAAATTACGTAGACGTAACGTCGCTTTACCCATACATTTGCAAGCGTGGTAAATTTCCGCTTGCTCACCCAAAATTATACGTGGGTGAAGTGGAATGTCGTGAATTCGCTGGTCAAAATTACGAAAATTTGTTGGACAGGGTCAAGGGACTAGTTTACTGCAAAATTCTACCACCGAGGAATCTCACGCATCCTGTTTTACCCGTAAAAATGAACGGTAAGCTCTTGTTTGGCCTGTGTCGTACTTGTTGCGAGGAAATGAGACAAGAGGGGTGCCGCCACGAGGACGAAAATTTAAGAGTCTTTGTGGGTACGTGGGTTTCGACGGAATTGAAAAAAGCAGTCAAACGGGGTTACGTAATTAAAGAGATATATGAAATTTGGCAGTACGAGACAACAGAATACGATCCAGTGACGAAAGAGGGTGGATTATTTGCAGAATACATCGACACTTTTTTCAAATTAAAGACGCAAGCTAGCGGTTTACCCGAGCAGTATTCGACCATTGATGAATACATTTTAGATATTTCACGTAACGAGGGTATCGAGTTAGACCGTGAAAAGAGAATAAAATTTCAGCCGCAATCCGAAGCCAAAATTATAATAAAACGGGAACCTCTAATTGAATTGATGTTTTGGGCGAGGGCCGGTGCTGATGCGAAAACGATCAAGCTTGAATTCCCAAACTTAAAATTGTTTTTAAAATTTCAAGCACTGCTGGATGCAAAGCGAAACTTAACAAAATGCGTAAAATCAATCGCATTTAAAGAAACATCCACCAGAGCAATAAGATTAAACCGCCAATTCATCAGTAGGTGCAGGGGTATTGAAGAATTTGATATTGATTTCACAAGGCCACCGATTGATACATCGGCAAGACTGGGCTATGTTGATTTCATTCTAAATGCAAAAGCAATAGTAAGAAACAATGTTAATTTACAGCAGATAAATATATTTTATGATCAAAATATAGTCGAAAAAATAACAATAATAAATCGATTTCCTGATTGGTTGTACTTAAAAGTCGTAAATAGTTTCAAATTTATTTGTGGTCAAAAAAATGATGAGTTTTTACTTTTAAAAACAGTGAAAAATGTAAAAAATTTAATTATAGAAGCATCAGATGAGACAATCATCAAAAAAGCATTGCACAGTCTCTGCGAAAATGAAGATTTAACTTTACTGGAGTCAATAAATTTCACATAATACGAAAATAATTTTTTTCTATTATTATTATTATTATTATTGATTTTCATTTCAATAGATAAATTCATAAAATAAAAATTACAGCATTAAAATTAAAAAAAAATAAAATACAATAATATCATGATTAATAAAATAGCAAAAATATAAGATAATCTGGAATACATATCATGATTACAAAGTAAGTATAATAATAAAAAAACCAAAGTTAGCAAAAAAAATTACGGGAAGTAAATTTGCATCTTAACAAATATTTCCGCATTACATATTGGACAATCGAACAAATGATTACTGCAAATATTGCAGCATGCTAGGTGTAAACATGGTTCGAACAGAGTATCTCTATTTCTGTCGTAACATATTTTACAAAGACGTTCCTCAACAAGATTTGCATACATCTCAGATGATGTCTGCAAAGCTGTCACAGTATCACCTTGAGTTTGCCAATTTTTTTTACCTAATAAAATTTTCAAGATTTTACAATATCTATAAATATTTTTTGTGGCTAAAATTTTCTGTTACCTGTAACACTTCCATTAACTTTTATCTCACAATTTCCAAAAACACTCATATCAATTTCGTCAAATAATTCGTCATGTTCATTCCCAAAATCTATAGCAACATATACATAAAAAAAAAGGAAACAAAAATTTTTTTGCAAAAAAAAATATATTCATTCCATTACTCACTTTTAATTTCCACCAATGAACCAAAAAATGCAGTTTCCGCTTGACCTCTTTTTTTTAATAAACTGACCAAAAAAACAAGCACAAATGTATCATTTCCACATATCAATAACCCACGTCTATAAATAAGCTGTAAGATTCGAAGCTTACAATGAATCAAAATGAGTAAAATTTTCCTGTGAATAACATCAGATGATTTACACCGAATACTTTTTCGCCACTTAAAATTACAAAACTTTCTAATACACGGTTCCCTAGCATAAGCCACCCTCAAAATACCGCTAAAAATTTCCAATAATTCAGCTTTCGTTAGCGAACTCATTTCTGGACCACCCAATATTTTTTTTTTATCAGTTCTAAATTAATTTCATAAAAGATTACACACACAACTGATGCAGAAAAAAAATAACTCTTCCAACATACTACAATAAGATTATAATTATGATAAAAATAATAATAATAAAAATAAACAAGTGTCAGCAAAAAAAGAAACAACACGGAAACTATAAGCTACATTTCTTACCTCAAGCAATGAGTCATATATATGCACATAAAAATCGCTTCAAACTGCTATATATATATAATTGATACAAATATAGACAAAAAAAAGCGCAAAACCACGCTCGGGTATGAAAAAAAAGCTTGGGTACGAAAAAAAAGCTCGCGGAGCGAGCGGGCGGGGGGTGGCACGCGCGCCTGGACCGCCGCATCGCGAGCATGCTCAGGCTCGTGCAGCGCCAAAAACGCTTGCAGCGAGCAGCAAAACTTCAAAGACCAAAAAAAAAGAAAAAAAAAACAAAAAATTTCCGGACAAATTAAATTTCCAAAACTATACAAAAAAATACAAAAAAAAATTGCCTTTTCCACGGACTTTCCCAATGAAGCACTGATTTCCAACGAAAAAATCAATACTGATCAAAAAAAAGAACCAAAAAAAGATCGATACATAAAAATATACAAATTTAATCAATCAGAAGTTTGAAAGTTTCACTCTAAAAACCAAAACATAGAAAGCAACCAAGACCCTGATTCTTTTGTATGATAAGCCTACATATGTATTTAAAAAAAACAAGTTTACTGTTTATCTTTTTTTTGCAATGAAAAGCAAAAAAAAAAAAATAAACTCAGAAGATGAGCATACCATTTATATCGCTATCTAATAAAATTGTCCATTTTAAAAAATTACTCATCAGTCAAAGTTTGCAATTAATCCAGTACGTTTGAATAAATAAAGAAAAAAATCCGGATAAATAAATCAAAAAAAAAAAAAAAAAAAAAAAAAAAAAAAATGTCGCGAGACAAACCCAAAAAATTACCAATGCTTACAAGAAGCAAAAAAGCAAAAAGAGAGCAAAATCAGTTGTGTGAAGTGCAAGTGCAAAATATACATCCTATAAATCACGTTATTCCAACCCCTGTAATGATAATTTTATTAAACCGCTATTTTAACGACGTAAAAAAAAAGCCTCTAGCCGCCACATGTATAATGTGGTTCAATTTAGTGAAAATAACAAAACTATTGTATTTAAAGGGATATCGAAACTTTTATGAACATTTATTTAAAGACGAAAGCAAAATGGCAGAAATATGTAACGTAGAAATTGACACGGCAAGAATTCGACCAAGAGACATCCAAAATTGTTAGTGGTTTTTAACAAACGTTTCAAAAAACGGAAATCATGCAAAAACGCAACACATAACAATCCAAATACAAAATAGACTTCTATTTAATTTCCTACTCCGGATCGAATTCATACCACAACCTAAAGTGAGTATCCAAATCTCAAGAAGCCCTATACTAAGGTTAGATTTCGATTCGAGAAAAGTAATAATGTTGAAATTCAAAAATTCTGAGCTGTTCACGAGTTTCCAGAATTTGATTCAGGAAAGAAGAAATTTAGCTGACTGCATGCATTCAAGTGAGTTTGAATCAACTAAATTTATCACACCAGAAAAAGCAATAAATCGAAATTTCCTCGTGAATTGCCGAAATTTAAAAAAACTAACGATAAAATTTACGAAAGCACTGCTAGACTTAGCTACCAAAAGAGGTTACACAGATTTCATTTACTTTGGCAAAATTTTAATCAATCAAAATCCAAATGCCAAAATAAATATAGAATATAATGAAAATATAGTGATAGCAATAAGATCAGCATACCCTGATTTAATTTGCAATTTCGTTTCATGGATAACGAACACAACAAGGTTAAATAAATTAAAATACAGCTTTGGTCGACATTCGTTTTTATATTTTCCGATTACAAACGAGCTCAAAAATACAAGAAAATTAATTCTACAAGGTGCGAATCAATCGATCACAGCCTTAGCATTGGGAAGCTTACTTGAAAATGATAATATACAAGATTTAAAAAAATTAAATTTAGATTGTTACCAACAAATAGACGCAAGTATACAACGTTTCTTTCAAAGAAAACTAGTTTCAATTTCGATAAAAAATACAAACATAGAGTCAATGACGTTAAAAAATATATCATTAGAGAAAAATTTTATATCTAGTATAGAAAAAGCTGGAATATCTGTAAATATCACCCATTGAAAAATTGAGTAAGTTATTTAAAGAACAGTAAAAATTGGCATAAATATTATAATATTTCAAACGATCAAATATATGTTAAAAGTTAAGATTAAAATAAAGCATGGTTTAAAAAAAAAACAACATTTTTCTTTTTTTTTTATAAGAATTTAATTCCACTATATTCCTATTGCAATTTCCTGGTCAAAAAAAAAAAAAAAAACTTCAGCAAAGACCATATAAAAATTTATTGAGATCATAAAATCAAAAACATTTCCAATTTATTTCTTTTTCGATTTCCCCAATAACGGTTTCTTTTCGTCTTTGGAATCAGCCTATTCATAAAAATCAGCGGTCCATTTATTGCTGCTGTCACCGTTTAGTTGTTTCCAATAATAACCGTAGGCATTTCCGACATTTTCCACGTCGTTTTCAAATCGTCTGTATTTGGAACAGTTATTTGAATGTCTATTACCCATTTTACTTCCAAAAAATTTACCAAGATGTTAATAACTCACAGGTTAATAGAATACTAAACATAATTCAAAAAATTACCTGAATCCATAAAAAAGAAACCGAATATTTAAAAAAAAAAAGGAAACGACCTCTATTGACAAAAAAAGCACCAATTTTCAAAAAAAAATCTTTTTAAATTAAACAATTTTTAAAACCCCAAAAGTTTAACCTGATAACTTTTTCCCTAAATTTTGGTTTAAATAAACAATTAGATCACCTAACTACCTAAATTTCCAATAGGTTCAAAGGATTCAGCTCCAACAAATTTTCAGCAACTTCCGATCGATCCATTAAAATTTAATATCTACGGCAGGTTACAGTATACCCCAAAAATTTTACCTGTTGACTTTTCCCTAAATTTAGGATTAGCAAAAAGAATTTGGTCATTTAGCTACCTAAAATAACAATGATTTCCAACCGGTTACAAGAATTTATGTCAAATAAATTTCCAGTAATTTACGATTGATCAATCAAATTCAATATCTCCGGTAGATTATTAAAAAAAAAATATAAACCGATTAAAAGCAAATAAAAACGTATATTCAACAAAAAGCAACAAAGATGCAATTAAAAAAAAAAAAAATTACAACTAAGCGAAAGAATCTAAAAATATTTATTTATGTCACCAATTAAAAATTTGCACTATTTGTATGAAAAAAAAAACAAAAACAAATCAGAAGCTTGAAAGTTTCATGCTAAAAACAAAAAAAAAGCAACCGAGACTTTGCAAGGAAAGGGTGGCGGCGGTAGTGCTAGTCTACGGGGAGAGTAAAGCAGAAACGCTGACAAAAGCGTGCGCAAAGATCAGAAAACGTTATTAAAAGTCAAGTATCGACAGTAATGATAACAGTTAACAATAAATATAAAAAAATCTATCAAAAAAAAAAATGGCAAACGATCACTACCGACAAAAAAAGTACCAAATTTTCAAAACAAAATTTTTCAATTTAAATAAATTTTTAAAACCCCAAAAATTTTACCTGTTAATTTTTCCTAAAATTTTGGTTTATTTCAAATAACTTGATCACCTAACTAAATGAAACAACAACAATTTCTGATATGTCTAAAGGACCCAGCTCATATAAATTTCCAGCAATTTCCGATCGATCCATTAAAATTTTGATGTCTTCGGTAGGCAATATAGTACTCCCCAAAAAATCAACGAGTCGACTTCTCTCTAAATTTTAGATTAGTGAAAATAATTTGGTCATTTAGCTACCTAAAATTACAACGATTTCCAACAGGTTTAAAGAATTTATGTCAAATAAATTTCCAGTAATTCACGATTGACCAATTAAAATTCAATATCCTCGGTAGGTTAACAAAAAAAAAAAAAATCATATCTACAAAAAAATTTCAACTAAGCAAAAGAATCTAAAAACATTTATACATATCACCAATTAAAAATCAAATCAAAACCTGAAATTCAACAAAATTTTTTTAAATTAATGTCAAAAAATTAGCAAATTTAAAAAAATTGCAAAACGGTATCTGCAAAAATCAAATGCAACGATGATGCAATTTTTTAAAAAAGTGAATAATATTAAAATTACTATCACATAAGCAACCTTCAAAATATCGTTAAAAATTTGCAATAATTTAACTTTCGTTAGCGAACTCATTTCCGGACCACCCAATATTTTTTTTATCAGTTCTAAATTAATTTCATAAAAGATTACACACAACTGATGCAGAAAAAGTAACTCTTCCAACAATAAGATTATAAGAATTTATGTCAAATAAATTTCCAGCATGAAATAGTGATCAACCTTTGCGTGAAAAGAGTAATGATATCATGGAGAATCGTTTTAGTAAAACAATATCAGTCTGTAATCAAATTCGGACTAACAATTACAGACTCATCGTAAAACGGGAATGCGTATTTAGGGACAAATTAAAGAGAAATGTTGTTATGAGAAGTTATATCGATAACCATAGCGTTAAGTAAGGATATGGCTTGTTGTGGAAGGTTAATGTGAAATAAATGGTAACGCACAGTTTTATGATTTAAAATTGATAAAGAAATATTTTATGTTATTTATTGAATAGCATAAATGTTTATATTTAAATTTATAAAGTAATTGATAATTTTTTTTATATTGATTATAATAATTAAAATATAACAAACATTTATGATTTTAATTAAGAAAAGAAAACGTATATTTACAAAAATAATTATATTTTACAATTTATTGAATAATTAATTAATGCTCCATTTTATAAAAATAAATTCGCGATAGAAAACATAACCTATAAACAGACTCTAATTTTATATCACCGACCTGTGGATATCCTACAGGTTCCGCGTCCTCGGAGGATAACCTCCGAGGATGTTTCGCCTGAGGGTAACCAGCAGGCCAGCGACACTAATATTCACCACCGGGGAAGACCACCGGAGAGAGATGTTTACTCTGGGGATCACCGCCAGATAATCGCAAAATTTTGTGCGTGCATTTTGGTAATAATCAGAGCGCGGACCTTGCGAGAGACCCAGCGCGCGCATCTTAACAGATATTATACAGAGCACTCTAGTGGAGCGCGCGATAAGTAAAATATTTAAATAAATATTAATAAATATTATACCCGGGGTATAATGCTTCATTACCCCTCCTATTTTTTATTATAAAATGGAACATTTTTGACATAAAAAATAACAGAAAATAAAAGAGTAATAAGAATTTATCTATTTCACTCATTGATTAAATTTCATACAAATCACTAATATATACAGTCTTTAATTTCAATTTTCGCTATCACTAACAGGTATAATGCTTCAATGTATAAAAAAGTGTTTTTCCTGTATACGTTACAATTCTTCTCGTGAGGTTCAACAAATGGGTAATTTACCATTTTATAGGGTCACAAAACCTGATAAACCCTTTAGGATTAGCGGTGTGGACTATGCGGGTCCTTTCAATATTTTAACTTAGAAAGCAAGAGGTGCTAAGACCCACGAGGGTTATATCGTTGTCTTCGTCTGTATGGCTAGGAAAGCCGTAAATATTGAATTGGTTTCAGGTTATGATAGTCAGAATTTCATCGCCGCATTCCGTAGATTCACGTCCACTCGTGGAGCTTGTACCTGTTTGGTGAGTGACCGTGGTACTACCTTTGTTGGTGCGGACAGAATCCTCAAGGAAATGTATGTAGAATACTCATTTTACATGCAAAAACTTGTTGGACTCTTAGCCGACGAAGGTACTACTTGGAAATTGAACCCTCCAGGTGCACCACATTTTGGCGGAATCTGGGAGGCTGCGGTGAAATCTGTGAAATATCATATAAACAGAGTTCTAGGAAACACAAAATACACTTTTGAGGAGTTTTACACCTTCTTAAAGCAAGTAGAAAGTTGTTTAAATTCCCGTCCTTTGTTACCCTTAACTGAAGACCCAACTGACTTATTCTTGTCACCAGCACTACTTTTAAATCAGTCGCAATCATACCTGATCCCCGAACCAAGTTATATTGATCAAAAAATACCTCCTAAGCAACGGTATAAGTTAATCCAGCAAATGACACAGAGCTGGTGGAAACACTGGTCCTGGGATTATTTGCAATCCCTACAAGCGAGGCAAAAATGGAAATTGGTACAACGAGAAATTGACATTAATGATATTGTTTTGATAACCGATGAGACGGTGCCACCAGCAAATAGGCCCTTAGCACGGGTTATAAAAGTAGATAAAGGCTCTGACAATTGGACGAGAGTTGCGGAACTAAGGACCAGTGCAACAACGTTATCTAGACCAATACACAAATTAATATTATTAAAGTCGTTAAATAATGAATTAGATTGAGTCAAATTGTGAATAATCTATTGTATTGTAAAAAATTGTATATGTCTATTTATTTATTATTTATTATTTATTCAAAAAAAAATGTCAAAAAAAATCTAAAAATTGTAAAAATTTGTAAAAAGTGTGTGTATGTGAATGCTTTTGTGTGATAAAAATCAAATTAGCGCTAATATTTTAAATTATCTTATCTAATGATTAAAAACTATTTAAAAATTACTGAATGATAAAAAAATTTTTTTATATTTATATTAAAAACTATTTATATTTATTTTTAAATAGAGACATTAATTTCATTTTCTAATAACTTCCACTTGTTCATTTTATTTCATAAAATAGATGGGTGGAATGTTATAAATTGTTAATATAATAATGTAAATAGTGTATGATAGAGTGAGAGAGATGTGCAGCGCGCGCGCGTCCCCTCAGCACGCACGAGAGACAACGATCAGTGTCTCTTGCCATGCCGACAAGAAGGCATCAAAATATACAGGCTTCTACCCAATAGGTACTATCTAAAAAAGTTTCTCGAATAGCTATAGCCGCTATACCCGCTATACTTACTATAGTAAATGTACAGTATTATATACTTTAGTATAGCGGCTATAGCGGCTATAGCTGTTCGAGAAACTTTTTTAGATAGTACCTATTGGGTAGCAGCCTGTATACATAAAAATATATATTCAAACAAAGTTGTTAAAGTGTTCAATTTATTTAATTACCTCAAAATTATTAGTTATATTTCAACAATCTCTTAATCGTACCTTTAAATTGCGATATTTTAAATTTATTCACAAAAGGCAGTCATCATGGTAATTCAAGTGTATTTTTTACAACGCAGAATACATTTTACAAGGGTAAAAATCACCTCAACATATCTTTAAATACAAATTATCTGATTCTGCTAGAAAAATCCCAGGAACAAATAGCAAATAAGACATTTTGCTCATCAGCTCTCACCCAAAAAACCAAAAGCGTTTGATTCAGCAAGTTTACCGCGACAGCACAGCCAAACCACGCGGTTATCTTCTGGTAGATCACAACCAGCTCACACCAGAGAATTCATGTTATCAGACAGACATTTTCTCACGCGAGATATTTCATCAAACACTACGTACCCATATGTACCCATAATAATAATAATAGGGGTAATAGAAAAAAGGCGTCATAGAAAATTTCAACTACTCAACCGTCAGTAGTTTATTTGTAATGGCGAAGAAGGGACAGGAGTAGGAGAAGAAAGTGTCCGATTTCGAAAAAACATGCTGAGAGCGTTAAATCAACTAGAAGGTAAGCAGAAAACAGTTTTACTTGGAAGCGCCGATCAAAATCTCGTAAAGTGATTATGCGAATGTGCACTGAAATTATTGACAGGCAATGCATCGCTAAGCCAGGTGATAAAAATCGATTAAAAAATGCAAATTTTGTAGGTGTTGGTAGGTTTTGTTTTATTAAGCGTCAAACGAAAAAACGATAAATTCGGAGACAAAAAAGCTACTTCTACAGCACGGTTGTGGTAGAAGCGGGTTTCTCTCGGCTCTTTTATCTTATATAGTTTGGCTACCAACTTTATAATAAACCGAAACCAGCATCTGTAGATCGACACCCAGGTGAGTCACTCACTTGGTATTTACCTTTAGACGTTGAAGACGATTTTATAACCTCTAGTATTTGTATAAGCTGGACCTTGAGGTGGTTGCTACCCAAGAGACATATGGAAGTCGTATCATTTGGAGTTTCTCAAAGTGGGACTGATCTGCGGGCAGCTACATCATAATCTTATTTGTTCTTATAAAAATATTATTAAAAGGTTAATTAATCGCCATATGCATTATTGCATCCTATAAATATTCTATTATTAAAAGTTAGCAATTGCGTCATTATCTAATCTTTACCGAATACAGGAAAAAATTTATTCCTTTTTGGCCAACAAATAATTATCTGAAACAAAAAAATATCATTATTACAAAATGAGTTTAATAAGATATTTTTTTTAAATTAATGCATTTTTATTTATTTTAAAAATGTAGTTTCATTTGGTTTCACGTTCATCGTAAATGTTGACAAATGGGTACAAGAGTATCGTTAAAAAAAAAAAATTATATTTAGGGTAATAAAAGATTAACTTGAACGGAATGCCTTTTTTGCCCTTCAATATAAAAGTCCATAAAATGATAAAATAGAAAAAAAAGCAAAAATTTAATTTTCTTATTTTTAAGTTTCTATTCTTTGTACAGAATTGTTCAAAATTACTCTTAAATAAGGTTCTACAGTAAAATTTTCTGGAAAATTATGAAAATCGTTTTTTGAGTTTTTAACTATCCAAGCAAAGATCTTATGATCTCTTTTGGATACATAAATTATGTACAAATTGGTTAAAATAAATAAATAAATTAAATAAATAATGTACACATGTGTAAAACTATATTTTAAATCAGAGATTATTTTAATTTGCAGTTTTGGCAAATTTGGGCAGTTGTAAACTTGGGATAGGGTAGTTAAGTTTTTTTGTGATTTATATATTTTATTTGGGCAGTTGTAATTATATTATATTTATTTTTTTTATGTAACATTCTTGATTTTCATTAAACTGTGACAAAAAAAAGACAAATATAATAAGATTTTGTACGTAACTATTAGTTGAAAATTAACTAATTTATTGGTTAAAATAATGAAAAAATCATAGGTAATCATGTATAAAATAATATGATAATGAAGAATAAAAGTTGAATAAAAGTTTATTTATTGAAATATTTATGTAATTTATTTTTTATTTTAATTTATATTATAAAACGTATTGAGATGGTAAGATAAGCACCTTGCCAATAAACAATTTAAACAATTAATATTTTTTTAATTATCATATCTCTTATAACCAACCCCAAACTTTTATTTACTAAATGATTTATCAACTGTGTTTCCATGATAAAAGATCGTGTAAACACGCATATAAAGGAAAAGGGGCGCACGAGCTTATAACCATTAGACTGCCAAAAAAAACTATTTTTGTATTTTTTAAGGTGCTCAAGCGTTTTTAAACCACATCTAAAAATAATTAGTCGTTGGACAGCGCAGCGCCAGAGCATTTACGATTTTTGAAAATGGGCTCAGGAACGTCGGGCAGGACTAAAGCTGCTAAATTTAAAAGGCAAAATTTCGGGGGGCATTTCATAATTTTTTTGGTCTCTAAAAACGATAAAATCATTAATTTTTAATTATTTTTTTAAGGCAAAAAGTTATGAGCTAATTTCAGTGGTAAAAATATCAAAAATTGGACAGTTTTTGACGTCAAAAACTAGCTGCGGACTAAAAAATGTTTTAAAAATATTTTAAAAGGATATTCCACATGTTTTTTGGGTCACAAAAAATGATGAAATTAGTTATTTTTATTTATTCTTGACGGATTCAGAGTTATGGGCCAAATATTGTAGTTTGAATTTCCAAATTTAGCATTTTTTTGAGTTAAATTAGTGTCAAGCCTAAAGAGAACTTTTCTGAACCTCTAGAAAGGTAAATTATCATATTTTAACATTAATTCCCCCAGTCTATACAGTTTATACCCTATCAACAACTTTGATAACTATCAGTTGAGGTGTAAATTTCCATTCAAAAATGATACTGTTAAGTCCAAGTACCTAGAGGGAGAGATGATTCAAAGATCATCGACCCTCTACAATTATTGTTACAAAAGAATCCCAAGAATTTTAAAATCCAATTCTAGAATCACCACTGTTGCACATCATGTCAAAAAGACTATGCATGAATATGGTTAATTTTTATTTTTAACTTTTACCTTTTATGTAACCATATTCTAACATAGTCTTTTATATTTAATTTTTATATTGTTGTAAAAAATTTTTTTTTAATTTTATAAATTATTCCTATTTTTAATGTGCAATCTAATAAAAATGTTGAGAGATTATTTACTTACTAGTTAATTATTGTAAATCTATTTTTATTACTTTTATACTTTGTAGAAATCACATGAATTGTAATTAATGTAAAGGGAAACCGTTAATAAAATATAAATAAATAAATAAATAAATAAATATTTTTGTGTTTTTGTAACTAGCGCAGAATTAATTGCTTAGATTTTTATTAAGGGTACTAGTTTAGTTCAGTGATACCAACATGTCATAAAATATGGTTTTCAGGCAATTTTCCAAATAACGTTGTCATCTTGCAATTAAACCAAAATACTTCCAGTTTGGCTCGTTTTTTTTGTATGAAATAAACACCTTTTAATCCTCGTTACCCACAATTTTTCATCGCCGATTCTCTTATCGTAATAGTTAATAACCTAAGGCCCATTTTTGTCCTAAAATGACTAATTTTTAAGTTGCAGCAAAAATTGAAATTTTCATTAAAAATAGGTCTTACAGGTCTCAAAAATTTTGTATAAACTTTAAGTTTCTAATATTTTTTCACTTGTTTCATTTCAGTTTTTCGTTTAGCATATATGATAATTTAAAGACAAAGTCTCAATTTGAGGTTTTCTAAAAAAAATCATACTTTATCATTATCGTATGGAGTTCAAGATGGAGCTTAAACATATACCAAAAAAAAAATGAGCCGAACTGGAAGTATTTTGGTTTAATTGCAAGATGACAGCGTTATTTGGAAAATTGCCTGAAACCATATTTTATGGCGCAAAACGATTTAAAAAAATTTGTGGCGAAACCATGTGTTAAAAGTTAAATGGTTAATTCTAAAATGGAGTAATTTTCCGGTGGGGTATACTATATCTTCCTATGGAAAATTTAACAATTCTATCATCAAGCTTTAAAAAACGCTAATATTATTTACGTTAAATATAATAAAACAACAACAAAAAATTAACTATGAACATATTTATAATAAAAAAGAAAGTCATGAATTGTATTTAAATTATCAATATTTACAATAACGATACATGATAAATAAATGTAAATGTAAAAAAAATTATAATATACTTTATTAACTTTATTTTCCTTTTATAAACACAAAATTAAAATTTTTAAAACTGATCTCAAACTATACACGCGAATTGTATCAATCTATACACTGTTTTGTCACAAACTATAAACCTTTTTTAGGGTTTAAATCAAACTATATGCTTCCATAATATATATAGCGTTCATTACTCAAAACTGGCCATCCGAAAATATAAGAAACCTTCAAAATCAGTTTCAGTGGCCAAAAATACATACGTTTCAGTGAGGTGGATCCATTCTCGTATTGATAAAATTTTTTGATGCATTTACCATTGTTGGCGCCTTGACTAAATAACCTTTATAAATAAATAAAAAAAGTTTAAAAATGTAATTACTACCTGAAAAATCCCCAATTTATGCATTCTTTGTAATAAAGCATGTTAGATCGAATTGCATTTGGGGATCTTACCGTCGAATTAATAATCCTGAAAAATTCCTAACTAACAGGTTGAGTACAGTAAAGCATACAGGGTTGCGACGCTGTAGGGTTCATAACATATAAAATTTATTCGAAAATTTAAGCAATAATAACAAAACAAACCCTTTCGCAAATGTATACATGTATTACTTTCAAAAGTATAGGGATAAAATGCAGTTTGGAGTGAAAAAATTCATATTAAATAGTGATGAAAGAGACCAAGACGTAACGAGATTTCGAATCATTCTCGTCTCGGTCTCGTCTCAGTCTCATCTCGATTTTCGTGTCAGTCTCGAAAAAAACTTAAGTTATTTTTATAATTATTTAAAAAATATATACAGTGATATTTTAGGTGTTAACTTTGTTAAATTTGTTAACTTTATTATTTCCTGATTGCAGGTAATTGGTTCCTCATAGAGGAACCATTATTTTATGTCAAATTTTGATTTCTAATTTTTTGGCATATAAGCACGTTTTGAGACCTCAGGAAGCTAAAAATCCGGTTTTAACAAAAAAGTCTGTATGTGTGTATGTATGTGTGCATTTAACAAATTATATTAACATGGAACATGTTTATAGGGAGGGGGTACTTCAAAACTGGAAAATTAAGGGGGGGGTCAAATTTGTCCTTTTTAAGGGGGGGGGGGTCAAATGGGACTTAGAATATTTTCGATTTAGGGACCTTTGGTGCAGAAGTACTTAGGGAGCATTTGTGTAGAAGTACCTAGGAACCTATGGTGCAGAAGTCCCTAAAGACCTTTGGTGCAGAAGTACCTAGGGTGCAGAAGTCTCTAAAGACCTTTGGTGCAGAAGTACTTAGGAAGCATTGGTGTAGAAGTACCTAGGGACCTATGGTGCAGAAGTCCCTAAAGACCTTTGGTGCAGAAGTACTTAGGGAGCATAGGTGCAGAAGTCCCTAAAGACCTTTGGTGCAGAAGTACCTAGGGTGCAGAAGTCTCTAAAGACCTTTGGTGCAGAAGTACTTAGGAAGCATTGGTGTAGAAGTACCTAGGGACCTATGGTGCAGAAGTCCCTAAAGACCTTTGGTGCAGAAGTACTTAGGGAGCATTGGTGCAGAAGTCCCTAAAGACCTTTAGTGCAGAAGTACCTAAAGACCTTTGGTGCAGAAGTACTTAGGAAGCATTGGTGTAGAAGTACCTAGGGACCTATGGTGCAGAAGTCCCTAAAGACCTTTGGTGCAGAAGTACTTAGGGAGCATAGGTGCAGAAGTCCCTAAAGACCTTTGGTGCAGAAGTACCTAGGGTGCAGAAGTCTCTAAAGACCTTTGGTGCAGAAGTACTTAGGAAGCATTGGTGTAGAAGTACCTAGGGACCTATGGTGCAGAAGTCCCTAAAGACCTTTAGTGCAGAAGTACCTAGGGACCATTGGTGCAGAAGTTTCTAAAGACCTTTGGTGCAGAAGTACTTAGGAAGCATTGGTGCAGAAGTCCCTAAAGACCTTTGGTGCAGAAGTACCTAAAGACCTTTGGTGCAGAAGTACCTAAAGACCTTTGGTGCAGAAGTACCTAAAAACCTTTGGTGCAGAAGTACTTAGGAAGCATTGGTGTAGAAGTACCTAGGGACCTATGGTGCAGAAGTCCCTAAAGACCTTTGGTGCAGAAGTACTTAGGGAGCATTGGTGCAGAAGTCCCTAAAGACCTTTGGTGCAGAAGTACCTAAAGACCTTTGGTGCAGAAGTACCTAAAGACCTTTGGTGCAGAAGTACCTAAAAACCTTTGGTGCAGAAGTACTTAGGAAGCATTGGTGTAGAAGTACCTAGGGACCTATGGTGCAGAAGTCCCTAAAGACCTTTGGTGCAGAAGTACTTAGGGAGCATTGGTGCAGAAGTCCCTAAAGACCTTTGGTGCAGAAGTACCTAAAGACCTTTGGTGCAGAAGTACCTAAAGACCTTTGGTGCAGAAGTACCTAAAAACCTTTGGTGCAGAAGTACTTAGGAAGCATTGGTGTAGAAGTACCTAGGGACCTATGGTGCAGAAGTCCCTGAAGACCTTCGGTGCAGAAGTACTTAGGGAGCATTGGTGCAGAAGTCCCAAAAGACCTTTGGTGCAGAAGTACCTAAAGACCTTTGGTGCAGAAGTACCTAAAGACCTTTGGTGCAGAAGTCCCTAAAGACCTTTGGTGCAGAAGTACTTAGGGACCATTGGTGCAGAAGTCTCTAAAGAACTTTAGTGCAGAAATACTTGGATATAAATATTGATATTATGATGATGATATAAATATAGATACTTTATTATCAGTGTTAGTTATTAGTGAACATGTTCCATGCTCGTTGGTTGTGTAGTTACACAAACCGGTCATAAGTTTTTAATAACCATTATGGTATTAAGACCTAATTTTATTTTCAAAATTTTTTTACCAAAAAATCTCTGTTTAAAAAAAGTCTGTATGCGCACGTGTGTATGTGTATGTAACCGGTGAAATTTCACAACCATTACGGAATTAAGACCTAATTTTTTTATCAAATATTTTTTCATAAAAAAATCTCATACTACATTTTTTTTTTAATTTGGAGGTAATACCTTATTCATTTCCATAAAAGTACTTATATTTGAAAGTACGATTTTTAAAAAGCTCGAGGTACTTTTTTTTTTTAATTTGGATGTAATACCTGATTTATTTCCACGAAAGTACTTATTTTTGAAAGTATGGTTTTTACTCTATATCTCGAATCTGATACTTAATTTTTTGAAAATTTTTTTCCCAAAATTTTTTTCACGAAAAAATACAAAAAACAACAATTTTTTTTTTCTTTTTGGACGTAGTACCTAATTTATTTCTATGAGAGTACTAGTTTTAGAAAATTCGTTTATAATAATTTTTTGGATCTGATAACACTTTCCTCAAAATTAAAAAAACAAAAATATTAAAAAAACTGCAATATTTTTTTTTTTTTTTTAGGTGTAATACTTCATTTAGTTCCATGAAAGTACTTATATTTGAAAATATGGTTTTTACTCGATATCTCGAATCTCGAATTAATTTTTTGAAAATTTGTTCCAAAATTTTTGATCAATAAAAAAACTTTTAAAAGTTAATAGAAATGTATGTATTGAGACGGTACGGTGGGGGGCCCAGAGTACCTTAGATTCTCTACTGAAGTTAAACATGCCAGATCTGTTAGGATGGGTTATGGTTAACACAATAATAAGACGTCGTTTAATTTAACAAAAAATAATAATAAATTTTTATTCAAAATAGAATGTCTTGTAGTATATTAATTAATTAACAGTTCATATTTCAAATACTTTCTGATTCTATATAAACCAATTATATTTTATTATTTACAAAAGTTTGTTGTGTATGTAGCATTTTTTTATATAAATCAAAATTGAATTTATTTAATTAAATGAAATTTATTAATAACGATAAGTTTATATTGTAACGCAATTTATATAAAGCAAAATTCTTTAATCATGTTATCCGCGGTTGGCGATCTAGTCAAAACGCGAATAACAAAATAAATTTCAAAATAAAAAAATTATTATAAAAAAATAAACGCCGCTTTAGTTAACGTTGCACTTGGAGCAACTCCAAGTGAAACTTACACATACGGGAATTCAGAACGACGAGAGCAACTCACCGCCGAGTAGTTATAGCTTGGCAAAAGGCCTCTGACGTCACGCGGTTGGTAACCAGACCCGCATGACCATCTACTAGCACTGTGCCGAAATCTCAGTATCGCCCTTGATTATAATGGCCACTTCGAGAGAGCAACTCACTCTAAAGAAACCACTATAATAAAGAACGTTACCTGTAGAAGAGGCATCCAACTTCTACTGATTCCGTACAATGGCAGGTAGTGGCAGCACCAGACTTCCTTAACCAAGCTATTACTAGTACAGAGAGAGCATCTCAGCTCTGTACGCCCGTAATGTATACTAGGTGGTAGCCTATATATTTTACTTGGAGCACCTCCAAGAGCAGTGATAACTAGAGCAACTCAAGTTACCTGAGATGTCCGTTGTGTATCACAGCCGGAGATCAAATGATACTTTTCTCGTGTCTTTGCGCCGTATTTATATGTTTTCGCTCGCATTAACGCGTATAAGATAATAAGAGATATCTCAAGGAGTGAGATAACAAAACAAAGAAGTAATTCTTTGGAGTTAAAGAAAATTGAAATGAATGACTAGATACGCGTTAATTTACGTTTAAAATATAAATTTGCACTTTGACTTTAATTATTAACAAAAAATACTTTCGATTTATTAAAATTAAGTAATAAAAATTAAAGTAAAAAAATACAAAATACTATCATGTGTTTTCTATTATGTAGCAGTATAACTATAGTCATATTGTTGTACGCGCATGCGTCAACTTACTTTCACAGTGTGTGTACGTGATCTTTGATCACGTAAGCACAGCTGATAAATTAATAAAAAATGTAGGTTGGGGTTAGGTTATGAGAGGGTATGATAAAACAAAAAAAAATAGTAATTAATTAAATGGTTTATTGATGGAGTACCCATCATACCGTCTCATCGCCCCCCCCCCCCCACTTTTTATGATCAAAAGATTCCATCTTTGATCTGAAAAGTAGAAAAAAAAAGGAAAGAAAATTGTACTTTATTTTAAGTACTTTAAAAATAAGATTTTGAAAATTACACTAAGGAAAATATGACTATGGTTATTTACAATAATTCTAACTTATTTAAATCACATTTTCAGTCTTGAAAAGAAACTTAAGATTAGAATGCAGGAACGTAAGTTTTAGAGATTCTTTGAAGATTGAGTCTTCTTTCTTCTTGTGATGTCAGCCAACTTTTTTGGTGAAGTCTTTCTCCTTATGGTTGGCTCACATGGAATTTCTGGAACCTTTTTGACTTTGTCGTTTTTAACGACTACTATGGTCGACTTTATTTGAGGTTTATGGTTGTTCTTGATGGTTATTTTAATGTCATCAATTGTTGGCATATCTTGAGTTGTGTTTTTGTTGATGTTCGCTGGTTTAGCCAAATCGGGAGCAAACAACTCGTCATCTGAAGAGATGTCGCTGATATTGTCAAAGATAAACTGGTTCCAGTCTTCGTTTTTCATTGCCATTTCAGGTACGAATGGTTTGGTTTTTCCTAATTTTATGCGTTTTCCTAATGGAATAAGGTCGTCTTTATCGTGACGAATTGGTTTATTTTTCTTTGGTTCCTTGTGGTTATCAATATTTACAGAGTTTCCTTTTTTAGGTGAAGGACTAACCTTTATATCACATTTTGACTTATTTACATTGATTTTCTTATCAGGTACAGATCTTGCAGATTTTTCGTCTTTGGATTTTTCTAAAGCCTTTAGGTCATCAAAGGCAATGAATTTGCCCAAAGCGATTTTTGATTTGTTGCTTTTGAGTGGTGGTTGAGGAGTTTTCTTAAAGTCGTTTGACTTTCTTAGGCCTACCACGTTTGCTTTTTGTTTTTCGATCTCTAGAAGCTTCTGGTGGTGACGACGGGACCTCTCCCAGTCTCGCTTCTTTGACATCGTGGTAGTATGGCTTCAGAAGGACACTGTTGAAAATGCCTCGATCTGTAACAGTACTTGGATCGGTTAATAGGAATGTTGTAGGACCAACTTCCTTTTTTATTGTATAAGGTCCTTCATAAATTGACATAAACTTGGCAATTTGTTTTAAGACCGAATTTGATACATTTAACGCTTTGACTAGAACGCTATCGCCTTCGCGGTATTTAAACGTGTTAATTTTGCGCAACTTATTACTACGGAGTTCCGCTTTTCTGCGGATGCGTTTTCCGGCCAAGAAAATTCTTAACTCTGATGCAGTGTCACTTTTTTTGATGTTGAAAAATTTTTCCCAGAAACGTTGCGGTTCTTGATTAAGATGTAACTGTACCGGGCAGTATTCCGTAGTCTCGTGATGAGTCTCGTTTAGGCAATTCTGGATTATTGGGACCCAAGATGCCCATTCAGTGTGTTTGTTTTTTATAAGACTTCTAAAAAATCTATTAATTTCCTTATGAATCCTTTCAACAATGTTGCTAGACGGATGTCTAATTGCTACAAAAGATGGCTTAATTCCAAGTTTACGAATCTCTTGTATAAATTTTTCAGATGTGAACTGAGTTGCATTGTCCATTAATAAACGTTTTGGTTTCCCGTATTTAGGGAAATAATCGTTTTTTAGGCAGTTTAGGACTGCCGCACCGTTGTGCTTTTTTATTGGGTATAGAACCACATATTTAGAGAATGCATCAATCGTAGTAAGTATGAATTTGACACCACCTGTTGATGTAGGAAATGGTCCTACAAAGTCGATAGCCAGTAGTTGGTTTTTATCAGTTGTGATTATCAGCTGAGGATTTGTGGCGCTACTTATTTGTGAGTACTTATTTCGTTGGCATGAGTCGCATGCTTTTAGCACTCGAGAGATTTTTCTTTTAATTTTGTTGTAGGCGAACGCCTCTTTAAAAATACGGAAACATCTGTATGTTCCAACGTGACCATATATCTCGTGGATTTCTGTAATTAATGGAATTATGATGCTTTTTGGTATCACAATTTTTTCATTTTGATAGAGGATTTTATCAACGATTTTATACCCTCTTCTTGCTTTATTTGTATCAAGCATTACCTTTTTTATTTGCATTAACTTAGTATCTTGATTTTGCCAAAAGGCTATATTTTTCATTTTTTGAACTATTTGGTTTGATGGGTCTCTTGCTAGGATCGAAGCTACAACGACCTCGTAGTCCACTTGTTTGCTGAGAGATTGATCACCATATAATGTTCTGCTGAAAGGGTCAGCTATAATGTTGTCTTTACCACGAATGTATTCTATTTCAATGTCGTAGTGTTGAATTGATAGTGCCCATCGCATAAGGCGGGGACTTAGAAATTTACAAATTTTAAGAAAAATTAACGCTCGGTGGTCAGTTTTTATTGTAACTTGATTACCGAAGATATAAGTCTTGAATTTCTCAATACTCCATACAATAGCCAACATCTCCTTTTCACTAGTGAAGTAGTTGAGTTCTGGACCTTTTAACGTACGACTGGCACACGCAACAATTTTCTGGTTGTCATCTTCGTCGACTTGCGTTAAAATCGCACCGAGGGCGTAATCGCTGCTGTCGGTGAGCAATTGATATGGAACGTTAGGTAATGGGTGCTTCAATACTACTGTATTAATGAAAAGCATTTTAACCCTATCGAATGCTTCTTGATGATGGGTTTCCCATTTCCATTTTACGTCTTTGCGCAAGAGTTCGAGAAGTGGCGTTGTTTCAGCTGCTATTTCGTATGAGAAACGTGCGTAGAAGTTAATCAGTCCTAAAAAACCTCTGAGTTGTTTTATGTTACGAGGAGCTGGAAATTCTTGAATCTTGTTAATTTTTTTTGGATCAGCTTTTAAGCCTTTGGTTGTGAGAATGTACCCTAAGAACTTTATTTCCGGGCGACAGATTTTCGCTTTGGAAAAATTTAAAGTTAAATTGTATTCCCGGCAAGCTTGAAATAACATTTCTAAATGCCGTATGTGATCATCAAAATCTTGAGAGATGCATAACATGTCATCAATAAAACTTATTAAAAATTTCATTAATTTTTTAAACGCTATTCTGGTACCCCTACAGAGGGCTGCGCCAGAATCTTTAGTTCCGAAGGGAAGTACTTTAAATTGGTAGCATCTACCTTCATACAAGAAAGCCGTGTATTTGCGAGAGTTTTGTTCTAATTCAATTTGCCAGAAAGACATGTTGAGATCAAATGAGCTCATGAACGTAATATTGGCACACCTTGATAAGAGTTCGTCTATGGTTTCAGCCCCTTCGTGGTCCATTTGGAGATAATTATTCAGCTCCCGGGCGTCCAGACAAACGCGGACATCCCCGTTATTCTTCAGCGCAATAACTAATGGGTTGATAAACTCGCTGTCCGAGGGCTCGATAATGTCCTCCTCTAACATTCTATCAATCTCGAGATCAACCCTATCCCTGTACTTTATAGGTACTGGATATGTTTTGTGGAGATACGGATTTGGATTTTTCACTGTAAACTCGTACGTAAAATTTTTCAATCGACCAATTTTCTTGGTGAAGACGTCAACGTATTTTTCCAAAAGCGATTGCATTCGTTGCATTTGGTGTGGAGATAACCCTGAAGTCTCGAACATTTTCTGACTGATTTCTTCTTTACTTGGGATGAAATCGTTGTCATTCGAACTTCCGTCGTCAGCACTGTTGATTTCGGCTTCGAAGATTGGAGAAAATTCATTTGTAATTGAATTAATCGTGAGTGCATCCGTTTCATTAATCGCGTGATCTTCGGTTTGAATTATTTCATTGGGGTTGCTCTGGCAATATAGTGTAGAATTTAGAGTATTTATGACTATTCCGAACTTCGTCAAAGAGTCGATTCCTAATAAACAAGGATGGACCAGTTTTGGGATAACCAAAAAAACAATCTCTTGTTTGGTTGATCCGATATGAACTTCTACCAAGACTTGCAGTTTAAGCTTATTGGACTTAGTCCCATTGAATCCGACGGCTTGAATTCCCACTAAGGGAAATTTAGGGCAATTTGCGAATTGCTGGATATTGTTATTGTAAAATTTTTCTGACATGCACGTGATGGCACTTCCTGTGTCAATTAAAGCTTTCACGGGCACTGTAGTAACTTTAATAGTTATTAATGGACATTTAGCTTTCTTTCGAGTTTGCAGAATAGTATCATCCCTTTCTTCGAAGTACTCGCGAGGATCTTGTGGAATTGTGTTGACATTAAAATCACATTCGGATCCGCTTAAATCACCTTTCGCAATGATTTGAGTATCAACCTCGATAGGGTTGATAGCGTTTATTCCTGGTTGATCATTTTTCTTACTAGTTTTATTCTTAACATGGGTATTCGCTTTTTTATTGTTATTACTCTTTTGTTGATTATCGGGTTTCTTGTTAGGACGAGCTTGACCGTTTTCTTGATCTGGATTTCCTCCCTTCTTTTGATTATTTTCATCATGTTGTTGATTTTTACTTGCCCTACTCCGTTGAATTCTGTCATCTGCGTCGAAATTAGCGAGTACTTGCATGATCGAGGCTCTTGTATCTTTATTCATCAAATGAAGTTTGATAGTCCTCTCGAAGTGCGTAGGTAACATGGATAATACCGTGGCTTCTGGTAGACCAAGATCCTGTCCGATACTGAGTATTTGGGTAGCATATTGTAAACGAGTGATTCTTGAATTAGAATAATATGTGCCGAGTCCAACCTTCCAGTGAAGATTTTGCTGGACTATGCTATTCCAGTATTGCTCACGGAATTCTCGTTCGAAGTCTTCCCAGATTGCAATTTTGTCTTGCACCACATACCACCATGTCCGAGCTTCGCCGTCAAGACTTTTTGAGAGATAGTAATTCAAAGACTCGGGGTCTGGCTTTACAAAATCTAGATAACGTTTTAATTCATTTAAAAAACGTATCGGTTTTTCGAGGGGTTCGTCTTTAAAGACGGGTATTTTTTCATTAAAAAGCGGAGAGGAAGTTCCTAGGTTACTTAGAGTGGTCGGTGTCCTTTGAAATGGAGTATATCCGCGACTAGGTAGTACACGGGAACATACTTCTTTGCATTCTTTAACTGCAGCTTGAACTTCATTTTGAATGCGTTGAGCGCGTTGAAAATCAGCCAAAGAGTCAGCCTCCAATGATTCGATTTTCCGTAAAATCGTTTCACTTTGTAAGTTGATATGATCATAATATTGTTTATTCTTTTGTTGGTCACGTTTGTGTTCTCTTATTTCTGCGAGAGTAGGTAGAGAGACCAAACGGGCTTCTATTTTTTTCAATACTTCGACTATTTGACCTACCGTGTCGGTTACGCTTCTCTTCCAAGTCATTTGCGCTTGAGCGGAAGTATATTCCGGGCCTTCTTCGCCGAGTAGACTTGGGTTAGGAAACAAATTTTCATGGTCCTCCGAAATGATTGCCAAAGCTTGTGTGATTTTATTGAATTCACTAGCGAGAGATGTCATATCATTGCTAGCGAGAAGCTTAGCTCCACAGTATCGTCAATTTCGTCGTTATGGTTCGACATTTTAATAATTTTCATTTACGTAAAAAAAAATTTTTACAAACGATTATCAAAGATAAAGTTTTTACGATTTTATTTTAATTGCAAGTGACGATGATTCATCAAGATTATACAAAAAAGTCTTGGATCATCTGAACGACTTGTACAAAAAGTATAAATTTAAAAAAAAAATTTTTGTGTTATACCCAAACGCTAACAGATCCGGGTTTCGGCACCATTTGAGACGGTACGGTGGGGGGCCCAGAGTACCTTAGATTCTTTACTGAAGTTAAACATGCCAGATCTGTTAGGATGGGTTATGGTTAACACAATAATAAGACGTCGTTTAATTTAACAAAAAATAATAATAAATTTTTATTCAAAATAGAATGTCTTGTAGTATATTAATTAATTAACAGTTCATATTTCAAATACTTTCTGATTCTATATAAACCAATTATATTTTATTATTTACAAAAGTTTGTTGTGTATGTAGCAATTTTTTATATAAATCAAAATTGAATTTATTTAATTAAATGAAATTTATTAATAACGATAAGTTTATATTGTAACGCAATTTATATAAAGCAAAATTCTTTAATCATGTTATCCGCGGTTGGCGATCTAGTCAAAACGCGAATAACAAAATAAATTTCAAAATAAAAAAATTATTATAAAAAAATAAACGCCGCTTTAGTTAACGTTGCACTTGGAGCAACTCCAAGTGAAACTTACACATACGGGAATTCAGAACGACGAGAGCAACTCACCGCCGAGTAGTTATAGCTTGGCAAAAGGCCTCTGACGTCACGCGGTTGGTAACCAGACCCGCATGACCATCTACTAGCACTGTGCCGAAATCTCAGTATCGCCCTTGATTATAATGGCCACTTCGAGAGAGCAACTCACTCTAAAGAAACCACTATAATAAAGAACGTTACCTGTAGAAGAGGCATCCAACTTCTACTGATTCCGTACAATGGCAGGTAGTGGCAGCACCAGACTTCCTTAACCAAGCTATTACTAGTACAGAGAGAGCATCTCAGCTCTGTACGCCCGTAATGTATACTAGGTGGTAGCCAACCTATATATTTTACTTGGAGCACCTCCAAGAGCAGTGATAACTAGAGCAACTCAAGTTACCTGAGATGTCCGTTGTGTATCACAGCCGGAGATCAAATGATACTTTTCTCGTGTCTTTGCGCCGTATTTATATGTTTTCGCTCGCATTAACGCGTATAAGATAATAAGAGATATCTCAAGGAGTGAGATAACAAAACAAAGAAGTAATTCTTTGGAGTTAAAGAAAATTGAAATGAATGACTAGATACGCGTTAATTTACGTTTAAAATATAAATTTGCACTTTGACTTTAATTATTAACAAAAAATACTTTCGATTTATTAAAATTAAGTAATAAAAATTAAAGTAAAAAAATACAAAATACTATCATGTGTTTTCTATTATGTAGCAGTATAACTATAGTCATATTGTTGTACGCGCATGCGTCAACTTACTTTCACAGTGTGTGTACGTGATCTTTGATCACGTAAGCACAGCTGATAAATTAATAAAAAATGTAGGTTGGGGTTAGGTTATGAGAGGGTATGATAAAACAAAAAAAAATAGTAATTAATTAAATGGTTTATTGATGGAGTACCCATCATACCGTCTCAGTATGTTTGCATTCTTATTATCTGTGATATCTGTGGCTATTAACCTCATTGTTTGAGGAACCTTAGTGCCAGCTAGTTGGCAGGGTATTTTATTAATATGCATCAAAAAATACCAGATAAAATCTTTCACAATATCAATAATTAATTTTAGCGTAGAAGTAGTGAATCCATGATACTATTTTTGGGATAAATCTATTTTTATGCATAAGTAGCGAAGGTGCTAACACCCTCCCCCCCTCCCGTTTGCTCCAAAGAATTTTGATACTTAAAACGTAACTTAAAATGAAATTGCTATATTTTTACAAAACATGAAATTAAGTCAACTTTAAAAATTGAATATAAAGTTATAATAAGTGCATATATTAATTTGTCTATCTATTTAAAATTTAAATTAGCAAATTTGTTTATACCTGCTTAATATCATTTTGATAAAGTTATTTACTAACTTTATTATTCAAAAAAATCATATATATTTTTTATTTGTTAGGAAGAATTTTGTAATTTTAATTCGCTACATGAATTTATGATTTAAGTTGAATTGCTTAAAAATATAAAATATTTATTAGAGCAGCTGCAAACTTTATAGGACTGAATTTTATAGCAAAATACTTACAATAGGAGTTCAATACATTTGGAACAACAAATTACACCAAATGGTTATGGATGAGTTTATTATGTTGAAAAAATACGCTGGCTACCCTCCGATCATTCCAATGGTCCTTCTGGGCCTAGAAACGCTGGGCTCAATGTTATAAAATAGGCTTTTTTGGTAATTTTCAATGAAACACTTAAACTTCACAATTTATCCAAAACACTTTTGATTGGTCTCATTTTTTTGGCGTAAGTATCGCCTTTCAAACGCCATAAACCGCAATTTTTTATCACTAATTTTCTCATCAAAGTAGCCAATTAACCAAATTGACATTTTTGACTAAAATTAACCAATTTTTAATTGCTGTCAAATTCATCAATCTGACAAAAAAGGGTTTTTTATGTCTCGAAAAATTTTTACAAGCTTCAAATTTCAAAAAATTCTTTACTCGTCTCATTTACTTGAGCCGTTTTTAAGAAATGGCTCTTCAAAGTTAACATTAAAATAGAGATTTTTAAAAAAATCATAATATTGGGACTGATTAACAAATATTATGGAAATATTTTAAGACTTATAAAACCCATTTTCAACAAATAATTACAAATTTGGCAGCAATTTAAAAATTGGTCATTATTAATCTTGATGAGAGATTTAATTTTAAAAAAACTGCGGTTTACAGCGTTTAAAAGGTGATATTTACACCAAAAAAATGAAAACAACCTGAAGAGTTTTGGTTAACTTGTGAGATTTTAGCATCTCTAACAAAAATAACCACGTAGTTATACTCCCTGGCTCAGAGAGTTATTTCAGGGAGTTAACTCCCTAAAGCAGGGAGTTAACCACCTAAAACAGAGAGTTAACTTCCTGATTTAGGGAGTTATAATTCCCTGAAATTTCTGTCAAAACTGAAATCCTGGAGGCGAAATTTTTAATTTTTCATTCAAAACAGTTTTCAAATTTTCCAATATGGTCGACCAAAAAACTAAAAATAGAAACTTTCTACAATACCTGGGGGTTTTCGGGGTCGAGAAAAACGATTTTATGAATAAAAATTTTGATTTTTTTGACCCAGCATATTTTCCAATTTTTCAATATGGCATACCAAAAAAGATTTCAGAATAAGCTTTTTACATTGCCAGGAGTTTTTCGGTGTCGAGAAAAACGTTTTTATGAATGAAAATTTAAATTTTTTTGCCCCAGCATATTTTCCAATTTTCCAATATGGCAGACCAAAATACATTTTAGAATAAGATTTTTAATCAAAATTAAAATTTTCATTCATAGAAAAGTTTTTCTTGACCTCTAAACCACCTGTCAATGTAAAGTTTATTCTAAAATGATTTTTAGTTCGCCATCTTGGAAAATTGTAAAATATGCTGGGGCAAAAAAATTAAAATTTTCATTCATAAAAACGTTTTTCTCGACTACTCGAAAACGTAGTACCTAATTTATTTCTATGAAAGTACTAGTTTTAGAAAGTTTGTTTATAGTTATTTTTTGGTTCTGATACCAAATTTTTTCAAAAATTCTTTCTCAATATTAAAAAATTAAAAAACCTGAATTATTTTTTTTTTTTTTTTGTAATACCTCATTTAATTCCATGAAAGTACTTATATTTGAAAGTACGATTTTTACTCGATATCTCGAATCTGATAACTAATTTTTTGAAAATTTTTTTCCCAAAATTTTTTTCACGAAAAAATACAAAAAACAACAATTTTTTTTTCTTTTTGGATGTAGTACCTAACTTATTTCTATGAGAGTACTAGTTGTAGACAGTTTATTTATAGTACTTTTTTGGATTTGATACCGAATTTTTCCAAAATTTATTTCTCAAAATTGAAAAAGTTTTTTCTCATTGTTTGAGCTAGTTGGCAGGGTATTTTTTATTTTTTTGCAAATTCTTTTTTCTTTTTTTTATACAGCATCACAAAGATGTTCAAAATTACTCAAAAAAGTGGGTCTATAGTAAAATTTTCCGAGGAATCCAAAAATCGAGTCACAATTTTCATTACATTACAGGAAAAGCCGGAAAATGGAAAGGTTAAATTTGGATGAGTCAAAAAAGGTCTTTAAAGGCAAATAAACAAAGAAATTTTTTATGATATTTGTAGTACATATATTGAACTTATTTTCCTGAAAGTTTCAGATATTGTAAAGCACTTAGAAAAAAATGCCAGTTGGCGAAAAATGTAAAAAAACGCATTTTTCAAAATCAAAATATCTCCGGTTTAAATCCACTGATTTTAAATTGTAGAAATGCATTTGAAAGGTCTTGAGCAGACAAAAAAAATGCAACCTACCAAAAGTATTTTAGAGTTGATCTAAAACCACGGTATTATTTTGAAAATCAATGCCAAAAAAAAATGACGCCTTGAAATAAGCTATAATTTTTTTCACATAATGTAGACCTCTTACCAGTTTAAATGCGAGCAATAAGATAAAATTTAAAGTAAATTCATGGCGTAATTTTGAAAATGGGCCAAATCAGGCTATTTTTGTACCTTTAAACGGCCATATTTCGGCCCCATGAGGTGCTAGAGGGCTAAAACTTTAGCTGAGGGACTTTTTTATTTCCCCAAACTACGACGCCATTTTTTTGACCAGAAAAAAAAAGTGAACAAAGATGAGTTGAACAGAAAAAAATGAACAAAAAAAGTTGAATATAGAAATGAACATAAGAAGTTGAACAATTTTCAAGTTTTTTCATTTTTTTAAGTTTGTTCAACTTCTTATGTTCATTTTTTCATTAATTTTTTATTGTTTTTTTGTCAAAAAATTTTGGTAAACTTTTTTTGTTCAAAAATTTCTATATTCAAAAAATTTTGGTCAACTTTTTTTGTTCATTTTTTTCTGTTCAACTCATCTTTGTTCACTTTTTTTTCTGGTAAAAAAAAATGACGTCCCAAATCGTCCAAACTATACCCTAAAATTTGAGCTCAATTGGTGACATGAGTGCGCCCTAATCTGCACGAAAAGTACTGGGACCACCCTTATATATTTTTGTTTCAATTGTTTTCTCTAGGTACAGGTACTATGACGCAAATTTTCAGGGCCATAATTTAATAACCCAAAAGTTGTGTAAAAAAATTTTTTATTTAATTAACATTATTACTTCATTCTATTATTTTCCTAAAAAAATATCTAGCGATACTGGGTAATAATCATTTTTATTTAGTTTTTCACTGTCAGTATGTTTCAACTTTATTTATACTCAAAGGATTCATGTCAGTGAAGTGTACTTTTGAAAACTTGATAATTTCTTCTTTTTTTCTTTTCTTTTTTTATTTCCACAATTTCATGGAAAAATTTTTTTAATTTTGAGCGTATTAAAAAATTTCATAAATTATAAACATCCTCTATTCTGGAGTGAACTACAAAACCGTTTGGATTATTTTTTTTAACTGAAAGAAAATATATCGGAAAGTCCAAAATTTAAGAATCTAAAAAATATTTCCTGTAAATTTTTCTATAAATCGTATTTTGCATTTTTATGTATCCCATTAACTGAAATATGAAAAACCTTGTGCAATAAATTTAAATTTGCTTGTTTTAACGAATCGTTTTCAAAAGCGACATGTCATAATATTTATTTTCGTTAATATTTTGAAGCATTATTTTGCAAAGGTATAAAGCAATGTTAAAAAGAGCATCCTTGATAACTAAACGGTTATAGTCTGCGGTCCACTCGAAAAAAAAATAAAAAAATAAAAAAATAAAAAAAGAAAGGAAAGGAAGAATTTGAATTGCAGGTATAGTGCAGGTAGTGGAGGTGTCTATACCTTCTAACTCCTGCTGCTCGAGTACCTCTTTTTTACCTTTAGTTGTCGTTTCGACGCCGTGCGAGCATAAACATTGCAATCTCTTACGTTGCTATTTAGTCTTTCGTATTTAGTATAGCTTAAGTTCGATTGTACATTAAAAGTGATAGAAATTAAATTTAAAAAAAATTTAATCCATTTAGGCTTCAGAGAGAGATTTTGAAAAAAGACTGCTCATCATATCGTTATATGAGTTCTTCAGGACAAGAAGCACCTGATGGGGTTCGCGTCGAACGAGGTGAGTCTTAATTTATTGTTATGAAAAGTGTCATTAACTCGCGCGTAATTGCCTGGCAATCCATCAATAACTAGTTTATTATCTTTTGAACGGTATAAATTATCCTTAGGGTAAAGGTGCATGGATATATAATAACATGCTCCAATTGCATTAGCTTTTAATAACGCACCTTTTACATTCGTTTATAATAAAATTACACTAGCGAACTGAATTTTTATTGCGATTGTAATTTTCAATTTTTATATCCAGGTTATCGCTTAATTGTATAAAAAATTATAATTGCAAAAATATTAAGTATTGTTATTCTGATTTATTATGATTGGCAGGAGAAATTAAAAAAATTTCCTATTATAACTCTAACAAAAGCTGGAATTCTAATCTTTGGAAAATAACATTAAGGATTTAAGATCATCGACTCCAGCATGCGTAAATGTCAGGGTCAGTATTCGATCGGCTCTCTCACACTCTCTCACGCTATAATGTTGGGCGTAAAACTATCTCCGGGTATTATATAGGTTTTTCTTGACCTGAAAACGCGTTTCAATTAACGGAGGTAAATTACTATCGGACTTTTTCTATCTGTAGCTAGTAGTACCTACAAATGCAACGTGAGAGACGGATCAGAAAAAAAAAAATAAATAAATAAATTTTATATTCTGCATCTCAAAGGCATATATGCTATAGTATTACGCACAAATAACAAATCTTGTATGTTATCCTCATGAGAACCAAAGAGAACTTGACACGAGGCCGAGGTGCATGTAGCGTAGCGAAGCGCGCGGTACTTTGATTATATTATAATGCACTAAGAGAGGAAAATCTTAAATCTTTCTTTACGATTATCTGTCTTTATTAAAAAAAAGCATAACATTTGCTATAAAAACATTTTTCAATTTATAAGATATGTCATTTTCTACTTTTATTTTCAATTTTCTTTCTATATGGATATTAATCTCAAATCTTCGACTCATTTTTAAAAGTCCATTTTGCCCACACGTTTTCGTCAGCACTTTTTAGACTTTCTTTTACCATGGTGAGCCATGTCAGGTTTACGTTCCAAAAATGTTCTACTGTAATTCTTCATCGGTGGTTCTTAGCTATTTTTATTCAAGTCTGAAGACGATGTCTTGAATTCAAAAAATTACCAATTTCACTGTGTTTTTTTATGTAAGCGACCTGGCTCTAAGTGGCCTGATTGCGAGTTGGCAGTTGATTTTCCAATTTTTATTTTTTTCGTATTCTCAGCCACCCGTTTCTTTTTCATTTTCTGAACGCCCTAAATAAACCTAAAAAATATTTTCTTTGAAATGATATGTAGTAAAATTTCCCACCCGATCTGAATCCGACCATAATTTATTGAAAAACCTCAGTTAAAGCCGGAATATATGAAAAACTAAAGGAAACTTTCAAATACGAATTCCTCAAAAGGCGTCACTTAAAAATGAAAATTCTGACTTGATTTTTGGATTCCTCGGGAAATTTTAGGTTAAAAATTCTTGTGAGTAAAATTTTAGAGACCTCTTTGACGCTGTAAATAAAAGAAAAAGAAAATAACCTGTTAAAATCAAACGAATAAATAGAATTTAAAAAAAAGAAAATTTTAATTATGTTTGATTTTAGTAGTTTACTGTCTATTTAAAAAAAAAAAATATTTTTTAGGCTTATTTAGGGCATCCAGAAAATAAAAAAGAAACGGGTGGCTGAGAGTTCAAAAAAAATAAAAATTGGAAAAACAGCTGCCAACTCGCAATCAGGCCACTCAGAGCCTTGAAAATTGTACAGTAACCATATTTTTACATATCAAACACAATGAAGTCTTGCAGATATAAATAAAAATTGAAAAACTGTTTTTCTTACTGAATTTTACTTTAGTAATTTTCATTTAAAAAAATAAACAAATAAATCGTTGAATTTATCCTGAATTTGACGAGCAAAAATATCACAAAATCAATCGTGCAATTAAAATTTTTCCCCATAGACAATATGAAAAAGCTTACCTTAGTGAATGTAATGTTTTGATATCCGGTAGCAATTTCCACAGTTTGTTAAAATAAAATTAGCTATTGTAATGCGTGTGCCTCAGTTTGCAATCTTAAATTTCCATTATGTTTACTTTTTTTTAATGAAAAAATAATAAAATTTTCACTTTTTTCTTACAATAATTTTGAATGATACGAAAAAAGAATTTCCTAATGACTCATTAATAGAAAGTAAAAAAGGCATATAGCATAATTACATAAAAAGATATAAAAAGAGGAGGCACGTGTCCCGAGACTTTTTATAAATTGACTCATAGAGAATTGCCTTAACATCTTCGATTAGAGTAATTACTTCGACATGTAAATGTACATTTTCTTTTCAAAAATGACCGCTAATTAAAGAAAATATTCTTTTTCAAATAGAATAGTTAATAATAGTTTATAGTTCGCAAAAAGAAGTACAACTTACTTCGAAAAATTAAATCTGTGACTCGTCAAAACAACAGTTTCTATAATTAAATGAAGTTTTTTAAAATTATAAGGAAATTTGATTGCTTTTTCTATGGAGCACCTTTTTCATATTAACTTTTGAAAATTACGACGCATCAACAGAAATTTATTTTTAGTTTTTTTTTTCAACATTTTAACTTTTCTTTTCTTATGCTTGAACAATCATAGACAAGGAGTTAACTTACACTGAATAAAAAATGCAAACTAAAATAAAATTATGAATCTCAAGATATAAGCGTAAAGAGATAATCCATAAATGGCGCCTAGAAATTTTTCAAGCTTATTCAGATTATGGCAAAATATATTGCAATTAAAATAAATTTTTGAACTTTAGTCAACTTTTAGCCATATAGCAACAGGCCAACATTTTATAAACTTTGCGAATTCCTGATTGAATTTTCAAGCAATTTTATTTTTATGTATTAATATTATTTATTTTTCGTAAAAACTACTAGAAGGGAAAGGGTAAATTAACAGCGATAAATAAATTTTTTAATAAAATTTAATCAAAGGTCTTAAAATTATCTTTTTAAATTCTTGATTGTAAGCCCCTTTATGGCAGAGCCCAAACCTTCCTTTAAATATTACGCAAACTCAGCTTTTTGAGATTTTTTATTCTTGGTCGCCTACAAAATAATAATTATGCCTTCTAAGAATAATAATTTTTATATTTCTAGTGATATCAGTTGTAATAAGAAACCCATTTGCGGATAAAATAATAAAGGATAAGTTTATAGTAAAAATTTCTGAAAATATAGAAATAATCCTTTTTTCCTGAAGTTGACTATAATAAAACATTGTTTCTTAACCAATCTTAAATGCTCAGACAGAAATATAATTCGAGTTTCGTTCGAGCAAGGATTAAAAAGCGAAAATTGAAATGAAAATTTTTCTCGTTTCAGAAAATCATAGATTAAAAATAAAAATATCAAATTATAAATAAAGAAATCGAGTATAAAATGATATATTGAAAAATCGAGATCAATAACTAAATCAATATGTTCTGCGCATAAACTTTCGAGTTTAACATAGAATTACAGTTAAAAAAATGCTAAGTGCATTAGCTTTTACATTTACATGGAGTCCATTATAATAATAAATGACTACGTAGTCTCATCAATGTTTCCTTTTTTATTATAAAACTTCCGGTTAAGCTTTTATTAAGTTTAACGCCTCTTCCGCAGAGGCTAATTTTCGTTTCTTTCTTCGCGGTCAAAAATCTCATTTTATTTTAATAAATGCATCCTGTAATGCTATGCGTTTATCTTGAACTTTCTCGAACCACCTGTTGCTGAATTCGAAGGAAAGTTTAACATAAGAATCTGATTAATTCGATGTGATTAAAAAAAAGCGAATATTAACGTTGACAAAATGTTTGAATTCGATAGCGAAAGTTGGCAAATCGAAATTTTTAATTTATTGAAATATATTATTTAAAGTGCAATGATATCAATATTGGACATAGGTTGCTCATAAATTCTACTCCCGATGCATAAAAGAGACGTATTACAATCCGTCCAATTTTTTTCTTCGAAGCGCGCATCGTTAATTCAGAAAATTAAAATACTTTTCACTTTAGAAAATATATTCTCTGTCTTGTACCTTTTATTACTTTTAATGTACTTTCTAAAACGTCTAATTACATTGGACGCCTTATTATAACTTTTTTTTTAATGTTAATAAAATTTTATCCTCTTAATAAATATTTTAATTCTTATCGCGCTTATTGTTGTGATATAACCTGATTAATCTCAATATTTACTCAAACGCGTTATTCAATTACATCAAAAGTTGCAGAAAAACAAGTTTTAGCTGAAATTTCTCCAGCTTATCTTACCACTCTATTACGCATCTCTTTTTTATAATTTTACAATTTTATCAATAAAAATCCGGTTTTTTGTTTTCTAGTGTAATTTGAAAATTGTTAAAACATTGTTAAAACTGATTTCAGAAGAAATGAATTTCCCATTTTTGCAAATTCCAAATCCAACTTTAATTTCATCAGAACTCAAATAAATATCTTCTATAGCGTCATTTGCTGATTTAATTTAAAATTTTTTTTTATTGATTTTGTATTTTTTTTTAAATACATGAGCAATTATTTTAAAAGTGCTACTTAATTTGAGCCTGGAATCGTAATTTTTTTTTTGAGGGCACATCGATATGACCTATGTTTTCAGGTAGTTTGAACCTTCAGAAAACCGAAAAAAATCGTGAACAAGAAATAGGCGATAGGTGCCAAAAAGATTTTGCCACTTTTATGTCAAAAACCGTGTTTTTCCCATCTGAGCTACCCCAAATTTTAAAAATAACTTTTTAGGTCAATAAAATTTTAAAAGATAGATAAAAAAATCTGATTGCCAGGGAAAAACCACTCCAGAAGAAAAAAAAACTTATCTTTTTACGATGAAATTTAGCCAAGTTATCGTCAATTTAAGATTTTGCTCAAATTCGTCTTAAAAAAGATTGAAATTTTATTGAAAAAAGCCTGTTTCTGAACTTTAAAAATGCATTACTCGCTTGATTTTCATCATAAAATAATAATTTTTTTTTTTAAATCGATTCATTTTTTCCTGGCAATTCATTTCTTTAAGAAAAAAATTATTTTTATTGACAAAATTTTAATTTTTAGATCAAAAACTGTGTTAAGTAAATCTTGATACTTACAGTTTTCAAAGGCTTTTAACCTAAAAATTGAAATTTGATCAATAAAAATGATTTTTTTTTCTTAAAGAAATGAAAAAAAAAAATTATTATTTTACGATGAAAATTAAGCGAGTAATGCATGTTTAAAGTTCAGAAACAGGCTTTTTTTAATAGAATTTCAATCATTTTTAAAATAAATTTCAGCAATAATATGCATTATTCGCTTAATTTTCATCGTAAAATAATAATTTTTTTTTTTAAATCGATTCATTTTTTCTTGGCAATTCATTTCTTTAAGAAAAAAAAATCATTTTTATTGACCAAATTTTAATTTTTAGATCAAAAACTGTGTTATGTAAATCTTGCTACTTACAGTTTTCAAAGGCTTTTGACCTAAAAATTGAAATTTGGTAAATCTTAAAATAAAGAAATAAAAATTATTTTTTTCTTCAAGAAATGAATTGCCAGGGAAAAATTAATCGATTTAAAAAAAAAAATTATTATTTTACGATGAAAATCAAGCGAGTAATGCATTTTTAAAGTTCAGAAACAGGCTTTTTTCAATAAAAATTCAATCTTTTTTAAGACGAATTTGAGCAAAATCTTAAATTGACGATAACTTGGCTAAATTTCATCCGAAAAAGATAAGTTTTTTTTTCTTCTGGAGTGGTTTTTTCCTGGCAATCAGATTTTCTTATCTATTTTTTAAAATTTTATTTACCTAAAAAGTTATTTTAAAAATTTAGGGTAGCTCACATAAAAGTGAAAAAATCTTTTTGGCACCTATAAGCGAATCCTTGTTCACGATTTTTTTCGACTTCCTGAGGGTTCAAACTTCACAAAAACAAGGGTCGTTCCGGTGTGCCCTCAAAAAAAAAATTTACGATTCCGCTCAAGTTAAGTATCAATTTTAAAATAATTGCTCACATACACAATATGGTAACTGAGGAATCATAATTAAAAAAGTATCAAAAAATTATCCTCAACTCCGAATTCCATTTCTTTTTAATGCAAGAATAGATATAAATTTTGAAATTCTGACGTGAAAACCGCTCAATGGCATATTTTTACTAAGACAAAATGTTGACGAGATATAGCAAAAAAAAAAAAAAAGTTAAAAAAATAGTTAACGGTATCATGTTCAAGATCCGAAAATCCTTCGAGTAAACGCAGACCGGTTCTTAAGTAAAAATTTTTTTTTGTAATTGTATACTCCAATTTCACTAATTTCTTTTTAATTAATATTTCTTTGATTAACTCGTAAATGACATTTTTCGCAACCATTTAAGGACATCGGATGGCATTTCCTTGAGTGATTTAAGATAGAGAAGATAGACTTTTTGTTGTTGTTACCTAGAAGACACGTGTCCAGCAGCGTGCAATGTAAGTTAGGAGGTCAATAGAACTTTTTATACCAAGTTGGAATAAAAAAAAGATTGCTAAAAAACTGAATGTATATAATTGTTGAAGCAGCTAATTAAATTAAAATGGAGACGAGGTAGTAATCTTTATGTTATAGCAATTCGAATTCCTCGGGATGCAATAAAAAATAAAACTTTTTTATCAAAGCGTGTAAAAATAATGATATTATGATGAATCCTTTGTTAAGTAAATTATTCTCAGAATACGGATGGCTAAAGTGTTCAATTAAAGTTGCAGTTTAAAATGCAGTCGATAAGAAAAAATTTGTATGATCTTTTATGTTTTACGGCTTCGAAATAAAAAAATGATGATTTTTATAAGGCCACACATTAAACTTTTTATTTCTCGATCACCCGCACATTATTTTATCGAACTTATAAAAGTCAAAGCAAAAGAGCCGCGCTCGTATTCTATTCCAGCGACGATCTTCTATCTTCTATCTCGTATTATTATTAATACTTTCTTGAAGGTGGTCCAGTAAGAGTGCAAATTTTTTAGTACAATAACTTAGAAGAGGGCGACAAATATCAGTGGGGGTCCGAATTTTATACTTTATTCGAGGAAGTCATTATAATTACGCGATAATTTATTGATTTGATGATACTTTTTTAAACACTCAATTACCTATGCTACCTTAGAATAATCTACTTGAAATTTAATCTTACAAATGTTTACTGGAATTTTGAATTCCATTAATTATTTAATGTCATTTATATTGAAAAGAAAATTTTTAGAATTTTTTTTTCTTCCATTTTTAATGGATACGTGTGAATGAGAAATATTTTTTGTCGAGTAATTCAAAAAAATGTTTATTTATTATTATTATTATTATTATTTTTTGTATATTAATATTCAAGGTTATTTACTTTTTATTTTTAACAATAAATTATCTAGACAAAAATATATTTTTAACGAATTTTTAAATACCCCTGTAGATAAAAAAACAAAACAAATATATAATAAATGATAGCATTATATTTTTTTAAATTTTAGTTTTTCTTCAACATTTTATATCAATTTTATATCTTTTAAATTTCCAAAGTTTGTGCAAAGTTTATTTTTTGGCTTTTAATAAAAGTCATTTCTGAAGGAAAAAATGAATGATGCTAGCCAAACTCGTCTTCTGAAATATTTTAAACTTTAAACTATATTTTAAAATAAACTCTTACAATTATGAGGTTTATACTAAAAATTACTTTTGGCTCTATTAATTTCCCATAAAATAAGAAATCTTTCTCATTATAAACTTCCATTTTTTATTCCTTGAAGCGAGATCAAAATTTATATTTATTTTATTGCCAGGCTGTAATTGATGAGCATGGTGCAGGGTTCATTGAAAAGAGGAACGTCTTTCTTCGTATAGTAGTATCGCCCCACCGCCACCCTGGGACATTATCAAATATCAGATACGTTTGGCTGTAGCCTGTTATAATAAAATATATTTTGCCTTCTTACTTTCACGTGTGAGGGACTGTAGTCATCTAACCTCTGAGTAGGAACCACAAATCCCACAATGGTCCATAAAAATAAAATCCCAAATTTATTAGCTCGTTTTAAGAACTCATGAGTATTGGCATCAAATCCATGAACTCTTAGGACCGGATATTTGTTATTTTTCGAAAATTCATGCAAAACTTATGTATCATTATGGATGTTTAAATCAAAATTAATCAGAAAATTCTTTATTATTTCGCTGTCCCAACATAAAAACTCTGAAAAATATCCAGCGGAATCCAAATTTTTGGTCAGATTTTTAATTGGTCACGTGACTTGGTGGTAAATTTGAAATTTGAAAAAAATGAACTTTTAAATGCTACTATTTTTTTATCTAGAGCTCTCAAAAAGCAAAGTCCCATCGAATTTTTTTTCGACAAAAATAATAAATTCTATAAAAAATTTTAGCCTTGTTAGAAGATTTTTTATTAATAGGCATTTGAGAAATCGACCTTAAAAAAAACCAGCTTATCTTACCGATTTATCACGCATGTGCAGCTCAAAATAAATTTTATTTTTTAACCCCAGATTCGGATAGCCTGGGAAATTTCCAATCCAGACCTAAGAGGGAAAAATTGTTCATCTTAATATGAGTTTTTAGGAGAAAACTTTTTTTATAAGAGTCCAAAACAAAAAAATGGTTGCAAAAAATGAAGATTTTTTAGAGAGAAAAATTGGGCAGTTAACCTATTTTTGAAAGTACTTTCAGGGGAAAATGTTTTGGATCATTTTTGAAGACCCGACCATACATTTCATAGACACTTCATTTAAATTTACCCATATATGTAAGGATTAAAATATAGAAATATGTAATTTTAAAAAATAGCATGCTAATACCAAGTAAGCAGCTGAATTAGATAAATTTTCCGTTATAAAAAAGTTAAATTTAAATAATTCAACGGCAAACTAACCGGAATAAGCTGTCAAGTAATTGAACTGATTGCTTGGTCATTATAATATCATGGTATACAATACATATACGAATTCGCTTACTGTCATTACGTTAATAATTATAAACAGTTGTACGTATTAGCGTTATGTCGAAGTAGACTAGAATAATCATATTTTCCAATTTTCATATTCAAAAGAATTAAAGAACAATGGTAAATTAAATATTTTAACGATCAGAAAAAAGATATTGTGCTTCTTCGAACAAACTAATAAAATGAATCAATGCGAATGCTTCAATGTCAAAATCTTTTTTTAATAATAAAATCATTTTTATACGAGGCCACACAAGTGGTGGCTCCTCTAATAAAAAAAAATATGATAAGTCTTTGTCGTTTTGGTATTAAAATATTGTTAAAAAAGTATATAATTGCATAATATATGCACTAGGCGTAGGCACATCGTGTCATTGTCCTCATTCAATTATAAACGCTTCGATCGCGAATTTCAATGAGCTGAGTAAACATGCTTACTGTGGATTAAACCATCTTTTAGAAAGAAAAGCTTTTTTTTATGAATCTCATGTGGCAAAAATCTGGAAAAAAAACTGTATACGAGAGTCATAAAATTATTTTCCTTAGAAACCGAGGCAGTAAAAATGATTTAGAGTGCAAAAAATATAAGGAAATCATAAAGTGACAAAGTTTATGAAAATGACAAGTGCATATAATGGTTAAGAAAGTTTCCAAGTTATTAGCATATATTAGAAAATATTTTCATACTTTTTTTTCCGAGAGCAACCAGCCAACAATGATATATTTCATTTCCTTCTCTTCTTTTCTTTTTTTCTCATTTCAATCATTTGAATTTTAAAATAAGTTTCACACTTTGCGTCGCGTCACCGAGTCAATACCGATTCTTATGTAACTCGAACAGCTTTGAAATTACTGTTATTAATGGTATTAAAATTTACAATCTATTCGTTTTAGGTACGAAAAAAGAAACGATGTATGCTTAATTTCTCTTTTTTTTTTGGTTTGTCACTTTTATGTACGTGCAAAAAAGTTGAAAAAATACAAAATTTTTGGTACTAAAATGATGTTTATCGTCATTCTCGGATATACATGCGTGAATAATTAAAAGAGAAATCTCGAACAAGTTGTTTTTTGTTAACTTTTGTATACCTGCGCGTTTTTTATAAAAGAAAAAAAATGGAAATAAATGCATGCGTAACTTTTATCTTGCTGAGTAATCTCTGAATTCGAAAAAACTATGTTGCCTTGTTTTATTTTGTTTTTTATCGTTTTTAAGAAAAAATAAAAAAAAGGAGAGCAAAGGCAATTTTTCGAAATATGTATCTGGAAATAATTCAAAACGTCTTGGTAGTAACAAAGATTCTAAGGGTCGTAAATTAAAGTTTTGAATCGCAAAGATAACTCTAATTTAGTACCGGCCATTGTTAATATCAGAAATAATTAGTGAAAGTGGATGAATTGGTTGTTTGAATCTGAAAAATCGATAAGATAAATTTATTAAAACGGACGCCTATTCCTATTCCTATTCCTATTCCTGTCCCAATGAGCATTTAAATTAAAAAAGAAAGTTTGATTGTTTAACCGATGGTCATATTGTCGAAATATTTTCACTTTTTTTATTTTAGCGGTATTCAATTACCAAGAATTAAAAAATATTAAAACACGATCCGAACAAGTAAGAGAAAGATGAGCATCTATTTTTTGCTAGAGTGCGCCACTTTTAAAAATATGACTTTCTCGCAGAATTAGATTGCGTAGAAATCGCAATAGCAATGATGGTTTTTTTAAAATACCCAACTAATATAACATCAATCGTGATTTCTTTTATTCAGATTGTATAATAAAATTGACGAGGTCACGAGATGTTTGACTTATTTATTATTTTTATTATTAACTCGTTGAATGCTCGAGGAGTGTCATTATCAACCTTTTTCCTGTCTTTTGTTAAATAACATTGAAAGAAATTAAATTTCCGATCTCATTAGCTAATGATATGCTAAATTCAATAAGTTTTATCTTTGGAAGTGCAAAGACGAGTGAAACGAAAGCCATAAGATAATTGCCAGAAGAACAAGTGAATATTCGTGCTCGTGGGGATTAACTTAAATTACGATCGAGTTAAATTTTCCTACTTTTCAAAATTGTGCAATACAAAGTATTATTTTTATAATTAGTAGCTTTGCAAAAAATTTTAATGCATCATTTTTATGCAGAAAATATTTGTCACGATACGCTATTGTTTTAATAAACTCGTTCCAAGGCACAAAAACTTTATATAAATTATTATTTACTGAATCGTGTAGTTTCTTGCTGATTGACAAATATCTAAATTACTTCACAAGATAATAACTAGTTTTGATCAGTTACGTTTTAATTACTTTTATTTTTTGGTACGCTTTCAGCTCTAACTTAAGTTACTTTCCTTAAGTATTATTAATTGATGTACTAAAAATTAATTAAAAATTAATTAAAATTATTATCAATTGCACTGAGTATACGACAAAAAAATTAATAACACCGGCCAACAAATAAAAATATCTGCTCCCAGCTATCGGGCAATTTTGTGTGTGTGTGTGTGTGTGTGTGCGTGCGTGTGTGTGTGTGTGTGTGTGTGTTTGTGTGTATGTGTGTATGTATGTAATCGGTGATATTTCACAAACATTATGGAGTTAAGACCTAATTTTGTTTTCAAAAATTTTTTCACCAAAAAAGCTGGAGGTACTTTTTTTTTTCTTAATTTGGATGTAATACCTCATTTATTTCCATGAAAGTACTTATATTTGAAAGTACGATTTTTACTCAATATCTTGAATCTGATACTTAATTTTTTGAAAATTTTTCGAAAAATTTTTGTCATAAAAGAATACAAAAAATACCAAATTTTTTTTCATTTTGGACGTAGTACCTAATTTATTTCTATGAGAGTACTAGTTTTAGACAGTTCGTTTATAGTAATTTTTTGGCTCTGACACCGAATTTTTCCAAAATTTTTTTCTCAAAATTAAAAAAAACAAAAAAATTAAAAAAACAGCAATATTTTTTTTTTTGGTGTAATACTTCATTTAATTCCCTGAAAGTACTATCTTGAATAATTATTATCCAATGAATTACGTTAGATTTTATTTTGAAAAAAATAGATTTAGTTGAATTCAATACATAAATTTTCTTTTTCTTGTCAGTAGCCAGAAAACACGTATTTCCCGGCCGCAGCGTTATTCGAAAATACGTGTTTTCTAGCCACTGACGAGATCTGGGCCATTCTTTATTTTTGCGGCCTAGGATAAAAATATACTATTTAACTTTTAAAAGTTAATAGAAATGCATTTATGATTGCATGCTTGTAATCGGTGATATCTGTGGCATATTGAAGTATTAAGCTCATTGTTTGAGGAACCTTAGTGCCCGCTAGTTGGCAGGGTATTTTAATTTTCTTTACGTTTCAAGTAATTTGCAATTGTTTGACGAGAAAAAAAATTCCGCTAGCTACAAACGATTTTTTTCTCAGTGTAGGTTAAGACATTTGAATAAACTGAAAAAAAATCAGGCATTAAAAAATCTTTTGAAAATATTTTGATTCATTGCTAGGTAAAAATCTTTGTTTAATAATATTTCTTTACAAAAACAAATGAACTTTAAAATTTTGACAATAACACTTGAAAGTTTTTGCCGTTTTAAGAATGTTTATAAAGTTTTTATATTGAGAGATCGATCAATTTGATTTTAAAGCGTCATTTAACAAAGAACTTGCGTAAATTTAATAATATTTATGTATTCAAAAAGAATGATTTTAATTAATAAAAAGTACGAATCATGCAAAATATAAGAATAAGAGAATAGGAAGCTGAGTACAGTTAGATTTTATTTTTTGAAACATTATTTCCTGTTTAATGGAATAGTAATTTAGAAAAAAACTTGTTGAATAATTTAAATTTTGGATTTTCTTTGAGCTCGAGTATTGTGAGAAAAAGTAAACATCTTCTGTACTTATTATTATACTTTTCCTTTATTACGATTCTTATCAAAATAAATACACCGTAATTTTCACAGCCCTTTTACCAGGCTAGTATTTTATTATGAAAATTTTATCCTTAACGGAATCTTTAAATAATGCATGTGTATCATTTATATGCATTCAGTCAGGTTGCTGCAGAAAAGGAAGACATTTCTTTCTCGCGCAATTTCTTAAATAATATAATGTGACAACTCTTTTAAATCTCATTCTCAATCTTCTCAATATTACGTTATTCGCAGAATCGGTTAAGGAATAAAAATTGCAAAAACTCCCGAGTAGAAATTTTCATTCGAGACTATAAAAATTTTAAACTACCTCTGACCGAACGCTTTCCAATTCTTTCCTTGTATTTTAACAAAATTTATTCGCCAATTGGGTTCGACGAAAAAATTTCCCTCCTGCAAACGCATTGTAGCAATTAGAAGTGGTTAGACTTAAATTTTTCGAAAAATTTTTTTTTTCTCCTAAACAACATAGCTTTTTGTAAACTCAATTTTGAAATTAATTAAATTTGGAAATTTGTTCTGAACCACCCCTGATAAAATAAATAGCTCAAATAATGGGTAAAAATTTTGTGATGAAAATAATTTTTTTTTAAATCACTGTAAAATTTAAAGAGTGTAGAGTTAGCAGAGAAAATAAATCTGAAATAAATAAAAAGAGTTATGCAAATAGAGTAGAAAGGCAAGTCTTTTGTAGATAATTAAGAGTAATTAAGTCAAAATGAGCGTGTCTTTCTTATAAGAACAATGAAAGCGCGTTAGTTTATTTTTACAAAATAGTTGAAAACATTATTTAAATTTGTTAAAACATTTATTTTCTTTGAAGAAAACGAGTATTAAATTCAAAGACATGTAAATTCAATTAAAATTTTTTTCCTTTAAATTAAAATTAATTATTTACATAAGAAATATCTTCTTTTGTTTTCACTCTTTCGACATAAAAATTTTCTGAAAAAAAAATGAAAAAAATCAATTAATCTTAAAAAACTAGATGAATGGTAAGAAATGTTTCACACGACTGAACAACGAGTTTTTTTAAAAACAATTAAAGTTTGATTGGAATTCAGTGGGCTACCGCAACTTGCCGCAACTGCAGTGAATAACTTTTTGTGTTTTATATCCTTTTACTTATGCACAGGCGACAAAGAATTCATTATTCAACTCGTGCACATAAATAATTTCGTAATGCCTCGAACAATCGAATAGAGCAAAAAGTTTAACGAGTTTTCTCCTATTGGCAATCCGAGTGAGTCAAGGTTGTAGCGATAAACGCATTGATGGCCTAAAAGATAAGGTTTTTCCTGAAAATTGGCCTATCCTATCCCGTGAGAAAGGCGACCGCGACAGGTGAGCTCGAGAAAGTAGTGTAAAGGGGAAAAGGGTTTATGAGTCATGAGGCTATAAAAATAAAAATGCATTTATTATCGTCGTGGAATGCGATTCGTAAGATATAGAGAAAAATTTCTACTAGAGTTTCAAATTTCATTGTACAACCATTGTACCGAGAGCAAAAAAGAGAGAAATGAGTAATAAAAAATATTTTTAATTCTTAATTGTATTTCATTATATTATAATACACGGCTGATGAATTTTTCTTACGTGCTCTTTCTCTTATTTTGACACGCAACGTTCCAAATCCAATATTCTTTTAATAAGCCCAAATGGAGATCCTTGATCGGTGCAAATATTTTTGAGTAATCAGGAAAACATTAGAATCAAATATTTATTTAGTGTAGAAAAAGGACAAAAATAATAATTCAGAGAATAAGTAAGTTAATGGAAAAGTGGAACGCAAAAGGGGGTATAATATCAGATCTCTTTACCTTTAATCCTTGCGTACTTTCTCTAAAGCTAAAGAGATTCTTTCTTTTACTCGCTAAATTTATATGAGAATATCAAAGAAAGAGAAATAACTTATTCATATTTTTTGTTTTTTCCAAAAATTTTTTCACATCTAATACTTATAGAAGAATTTTAAAAATACAAGGAATTTTTCAAATAATATCACGAACGGTCGATTAAATCGATGCTCCTTTTATCATCTTCGTAATTCGTATGTGCTTTCGTGCTCTGGTTTAGTGCAACCTTTGGAAATATTTTTCGAATTCAAATTAGACTTTAGGATATAATAAGAATCGAAAAGGCGAGGAGAAAAAAATAAATATCCGTTAGAGACATTTTTTAACGGTATTTAAAAAAGAGCTGACATTTTATTCTTTTTTTTTTTTTAATTATCGAATTAACGAATTACCAGATTACCGGATTAATCAATTAATTATGTTAAAATAAAATAATTTCAAAAGGCAAAAAATCACGATAGTATGTTTAGATTAAGATTTACGACTTTTGATTTTAGTTTACTAGCAAAGAAAGTTAAGAAATGCGTTATCGATCTTTTTATAGAAAAATAATAAGTGCGTTGCACTCTCCTTCTGATAAAATCTTGTACCCTTGAGGGCAGGACGAAGATCGCAACTAGTCAATTTTTTTTGCAAATTTTAAAAAATTTTCCAAACGATAAATTTAGCAAAATTTCTTTTTTTCTCTCCTCTTAAATTTTCTTAATCTTTTATGAATGTGAATTTTGGGTAATTTATCAATTTATTAGGCAGATAAATATGAATTAATCTTTAATTAATAACTATAAAATAAATTAATCGGCAAGATAATTTTAATGAAGCATTCTATCTGCTGATAAAATTTTGAAAGATGCACAGTGTATGAGAGAGATGTTTGTTTGAAAAAGATATAAAGATTTGAAAAAAGAGCCGTTAGAATCATCGATTGATTAATTTTATCTAATAATCTAATGGAAGAAAGTATAAAAACAAAAAATTAAACGTCTAAAGAGTTTTTCTTCTCGATAATAAAGCATCGTCAAAAGTATCAAATGTCTTGTTGTGTATTTTTCTATGTCAATGCCCGATCTCTTCTTTTCTCTTCTCTTCTCTTAGTAGGACGGCTGTCGCTTATTAATATTGTTAGTCGATTTCATATATGGTATTACAAAGAATTGAAAAAAAACTTTTTTTTTACATAAATCATCATAATATTTGCAAAGCCTTTTCCAACTGAAAATTTTCTTCGCGCAAGACTTTTATCCTTGAATTTCTAAAAATCTATTTCACTAAATTAATTTTATTCATTTTAACCTATATGTGGTTCAGTTTTAAAATCAACAATAAAGTTTTTCATTATTATAAAAAGTTAAAAAGTAGTCTCCAGCATAACTTATTAAAAATATTATTTTAAAAGAAAAAAAGAAATCGGTTAACGTCTTGCTAGGTTGACACTTTGCTAAATATTTAAAATAAAACAATTAAAATTTTCGAAATCGTACATGTCAAAAGGTAGAAAAATAATAAAAAAAGGTTTTAGAAAGCGACGTGTAATAGGAAAATCATGGTCATTTAAAAAGTAAATAATGCATAGAGATTTAGATATAAATTTTCCTTGCGCATCAAAACTTCCCACATAGAAAAATCTTAGTTTTTGAATAAAAAAAAGGACATATAAAGACAATGAAAATTTCCTTGCTATTAAAAATGACGTTTGCATCTTTTGACAAAAGAAAAATATTAATAAAAAAATTTTCGTCATGCTTTATGATTTTCTCGAATAATAAGCTATTCTTTGTTTTACCTTTTAAATATTAAATATTTTATCAATTAAGAAATAAAGGTTCGTCTCCTGGTGCCTACGCTAATCCTAATCTTTATTGCTCCATTATAAATTATAATACAGAACTTTCAATTTTACAATTATTACTAAACCCTCAAACTTTTAATAAAAAGAAAGTAACGGGCTTTCATCTTCTCCATATTTAGTTATCCGGACAAGCTAATTGTCTTAACCCATAATATAACTGGGCTCCAATTTCGACTAAGGATTTCCCAACTCTCGATAACTGACAAAAAAATAATTTGCAACTATTCTCCCTTGTGTTTAGCCTGGAATCCCTCATGTAATAGATGCTCTATTAAATAACTAGGCGTGTAAATATAATATATAAGCATGCAACAATTTTTTGTCTTTAACGAAAAATATATATTTTTTTTTTTGAAAAAGAAGAAGAAGAAGAATTGCTTTACACGCAATATGTTCCCACGCTCTGCTTGACTGGATATTATTCTATAAAAATATCTTTCGTTTTCTCTGATCTACATGGCACTTGTTCTTCCCTTAGGGATAAGTTTCTTGTATTCAAATATAACTATGCAATTGCCCTTAATTAATGATACGCAAAACAGCGGGTACAAGATTGAGAAAAAATTTTAAACTTTATAATTGCGGCAGATTCTTTGTAAAACAAATAGTGAAAGTCATTTTTTACTGCATGTAAATCAATTTACAAATACATCAGTTAAAAATTCATAAACGTTTATCCGTTCATTAAATTATTACTGACTTGAACTGATTTATGAGATTTTTCGCTTCCATCTTAAGCCATGGTACTTTTAAAGATTATCCCTTGTAAGCGAATAAAATATCAGAATTTTCACACGACTTTTGACCTAATAACCTATAGACTACCCTTGATGAAAGGGGCTTTAAGTAACAAAAGATATTGTTGATTTACTTTTTCAAGCTAAACTACACTGTAAAAAGTAACTTTCTTAGATTTACAAAAAAAATAGAATTTTTTCGAAAAATTAGTGAATTTTCAAAAAATTTTTTAAATACTCGATAAAAATCGTAAATTTACTAAATTTAGTGTATTATCAAAAAAATCGAGAATTCTCCGATTTTTTTTGTGATTTTACGAAAAAAGTTGTAAGTTCACAACTATTTTCCGGAAATTTACAACTATTTTTTGAAATTTTTCTATAGAAAAAAATTGTAAATTATCAATTTTTCTTGCGAATTCACAATAAAAAATCGAAAATATTCGAATTTTTTGTTAATATACTAAATTTAGTAAATATACGATTTTTATCGAATATTTACAAATTTTTTTTAAAATTTACTAATTTTTCGAAAATGTTGTATTTTTTTTGTTAATCCAAGAAAGTCACTTTTTACAGTGTAGTAATTATACTGACAAAAAAAATACGATTTCCGCTTATGATGTAAAAGCTAAAGAAAAGTTTTAAAAAAAATGTTGTTCAAGTTTCACCATAGCGGTGCCGGTGCTTATATTATTAGATCGTTTGAATAAAAAAATTTATCTGACTGCCGCAACCGGATTTTTTTCAGTGCTTGATTACTTTAAAAAAGAAAAAAAAAGATAAACTATAATTTTCTAGTCCTCGAGGATTAGTGTAAGAATAGAGAAAAAAGGAAGAGGCTTAGAAAGAAAGCTTTATAAAAATAATTTTTAACTGCACATTATTCAAATATTCGCACATCCGTGTATATCGATTTCAAAAGATGTGCATTGCATAAATTTGAGATATCGATGCGACAAAATGCAGGGCGTGTTGACTGTCACGCCTTCCAGTAATATAGACGAACCGTAACTTATTATTTAAATTTTAATCTGCCTTGTATTTACCATAGTTGTATGTTTAATATATTGCCAATCTGATATTTACACACGGTCATTCAGAGCAGACTGCTAATTTATTATTTCCCGGGGCAAGTAGCATTTTCCCGATTAATCTCAAACAGATACAAAAAGTTCCTAAGCTAATTTTTAAATCCTGGTGTAATCGGTCCTTTTTATTTCGAATTGATCGATTTTGATATTTAGAACTATTTAATATTTTAATAGTGAGAAGTGTAAGAATGAAATGAAATAAAATGAAAATGAGCGTTTAACAGTAAATTCTTAATTATCGATAATAAAAAACAGCATTAAAAGATTAATATGTATAAAAGGATAAAAAGTAAGAAAATCTCGTATCGGAGAAAACTCGTTTTGTTATATCAAAGCATCGACCGTGAAAAAAGAGGTGAACGATGCGTGTATTATACTTTTACAAATTACAAAAAACTCAGGCGTTCTCTTTCGATGAGTTTTGGATGAGGTGGGCCATAACAGTTTTTACACAAAAGCAACAAGTCGAGAGTTTAGTGAGTTTCGAACTTTTGCCGAGTTCGTTTTCGTCTCTAATTCAGTGTCTTTAAAATTTTTCGCGTTGAGCATTTGAAGAAACTATTAACCTAATTAACCTCGCAGTCTGCTGTAAAATTTTTTTTACAATATAAAAATAAAAGACAAGCAAACATACTTGTAAAAAAAAGAAAGTGCAGTGAATCGCAATTAAAGAGTGTTTTGTATACGAGAATGCTATCGCATAAAAATAAAAAAAACTTTCCGATCGCTTTACAGACACACAGTTATAAATACTTGCGAGACACGGAAGTACTCTATCGCGACTTTAACTTTTAACTTTTATTCCCTGGGGACTTTTTTCTCTCGGTACTTCTATCTTTAGACTTGTGAACGTATTTTTTCCGCATTGAAATGGTTCCGTAACCAAAACGCACGTTAAGAATGCTGTGAAAAAATGTCGGCTACCAAGCAATGACCTCTCGCACTGGTCTTGTTGTTGTTGTTGTTGTTCCTGCTCGTGTTCCTGGTGCTGCTGCTGCTGCTGCTGCTGATGCCAGTCCCCGTCGCCGGAAGCATCGTCAAAGCTGTGAGTGTGTCAAGATCGTTATCGAAAGAAGTTGGCTAATTTGCAATGCAAGAAAGATCGTGTCGCACATTGTTTAAAATTTATTTTGTTGGAATAAAAAAATTTATTCTGATAATCTAATATCGAGTGGATGAACCGGTTAGTTTTTTTCTTTTTGTTTCGTTGCATTGCACGTTCTCCAATGATAAAAAATTATTAAATTTATTAAAATTCACTTTCTAAGCTTAATGCTTACTCGTAAATTAATATATTATGACTAATTATTATATTACATTATGAACACGAGTTTTTTGATCGACGTTTTCTAGGAAATAAGACTTGAGTTTTCGTTAAGGATGGTTGATCTTTGGTTAGTTAACTTTATTAGCTATATTAGATCGTTAAATTTTTAATTATGCACATTGTGCTTAAAGGAAAATTAATTATTAAAATTTATGTGCTTCGAGTTATTGGACCTTGTTAAACAACCATAAGACCCCTGTTATTTTCCCTTTGAATTGAATCTCGCCCTAAGATAATTTATAGAAACTTGGGCTTTTTGATAATTTTTCATATAAATATTAAATGTGGCACACTTTTGATCTTTGCATTGGGTGGTAGTTTTTGTGCCTGGAAAAAATTGAAGCACCTTACATTAGAACTGGATGAAGCCTTTTTTTATTTGCAATGACATAGTTTTTAAGGTACCATCATTTTGGTAGCGTTTAGATTATTATCTTAAATTTGCCAGAAGGTTCAGAAAAATAAAAAATTTAAAAAATTTTTTCCGCATATGGCAAAGTGGTAAATTTATTTTTAATTTCAATTCGGTGGTTCATTCTTATAAGGAAAATGAGTTTAACGAGATTTAACCTCAAAAACGTATTTATTTTATCTCTTGAAATTATAATCCGAATATTGTTTATGACGTAAAATTTAATGTAGTGAGTAAAAAAAATTTAGTAAAATTGATGTAATTTTTATTTACAGACTCTTTTATTCTTACCGAATGACATCTACAAGAGTAGGTTTAATTTTTTTATGCATAAGAAAAATTACAGAGGATTAATTACCTACATATTCCATAAACTTTTATACTCGATAAATATTAGATTATTTAATAATACGATAACGTAATAAAATATACCGTTCCGATCTCGAGATAATTCCGAAATCTCTTGACAATAATGGATAGCCATTTTTTTTTATTTCTCCGAAAGCTTTTTTTAGAAAGTTCTTATTTGAAAAAAATGGATAAATTGCTCTTTTCAACATCTGAATATAATATGAAGTTACGGTTAGTTAACAATATTTTTAGAGACTAAAATAAAAAAACGGAATTTTATTCAAGCATATTATAAAATTTTCTGCTATAAAACAGATCACAACTGCATAATAAATTCTTTCCGCATTCAAGCATACCCAAAATACGCTACAATCTCACAATGACTTTATTGTTTATTAGACATCCGTACTGACCTCATTTTCAACAGGCTATTGTAATTTCTATTATCGATACCTCTTGAACCGAACGAGTCGATGTAAATTACTGAAATTAAAGCAAAGATAACAACACAATGGTTTGATATTTTTTTCATACTTTCATCATTTCGACTACATGCTACAGATTTCTCTAACTCAAAGTTAACCAGGCATTTTTTAGTTCTCTTACTCAAAAACTTCTCCGAAATTCATTCCAAAACGACTCAGACTTTCGTCTTTAATAAATCTGTTGAAAAATTTGGAATCAGAAATTTCCCTGGCATTACGATTCTGTAAATATTTTTATTTTTTAAATGTTTTTCTTACGCTCAAAAATAAAGAGAACTAGTAAATCATTAATTACTAGAATTAAAAAAACAGGAATTAATGAATTTCAATGAGTTATATTACCTATATTTAAGCAAAAATTTGAAAAAATATATTAATGGGGAAATTTCCGATTCAAAACTGTATACACCCTAAGCTTCGGGTTGGATAATCGTCCAACCCTAGTAATTAGCTTCGAATATTGTTAGACATCCTATGTGAAAAAAAACTACAAAGATTACCTATAAATTCCAGTTTATAACAAGTAGATTAGGTTATAATTTAACTCGTAATTTAAAAAAAATAACATTAATGATTTGACTGTAACAGAAAGTATTAGAAATTCTGTCAGATTCTATTGGGAAATATGTTTGATCTTATGTCGAAAATGTTAGTAACAATCGTTAGGACTATCGATCAATCAAGATTATATCAATTTACTCTTCGTTTTTTGAATTTTAAATTCATTATTAATCCCTGGAATAGCTACTATAAAAAGTTAAAATTATCTGAAAATGATGGACTGAATTTATTGAAAAAAAAAGTTTTTCTATTAGCAATAATAATACTTAGCGTGGGTGTAAAGAGCACAAGAAGATTGCCCGCGGTATAGAACAAGTTAAAAAAGTAAAAAAGTAAAAAAAAAGTCAACTCTGTGTCAGCGGGCCAACCTAACGGTTCTGTTTTATCTTTTTTAAGACATTGCATTCTGCTCGGCCCCTTTTGAACTTGAGCGAAAACTGTACAAGCTTATCGTTGACGAATAGATTTAGAAGGTATCTTGGGATTGTTGAGTAATGTTTCTATTATTTGTTATAAGTCTTCGTTGAATGACATAAGGATAAGATAGACTCAGGACTACAATACAGTAATGTGTCTGTCACCTACTTTTAAAGTTTGAATTATAAATTACAGGTTACAGATAAAGTTGATTTTTTCATTTTTTTGCTTTTCATATTTATGCAAATTCGTCTAAAAAAATGCTGGTTGCCTTCTCTCTTTAAACATTGTTCTTATTATCTTATCGTGTTAATTCCATATAATAAGAAAGAAAATCGATTCGTGATATAATCTCGTATACAAAGAAGAATGTCTTGTAATAATAGGATACCTTAAAAAATATTATTTTTCTCATCAGACTTCTTAAATACTTATGCTAGTGCACTCAAAAATTCCAACTATAGCAAAATAAAAGTCAAGGATTTTCTTTCCAGAATATTTTTCGAATTTTCATAATATGCCATTTTCAGAAGTACTCAAGAGCCTCTGCTTTTGAGGATTTCACTGCGCTTGGATTTTGAAGCAATTATTTTTTTTGTCTTTCACCTGTTGGATTATCTTCGTGTAAAAGAAGAGAAGCATTGCTTCCCCAAAAAGACTTGTTGTTCACGGGTCATTGAATTAAAAAAACTGAGAATAAACGTGCACTCGGTGCGTTAAACCAGCAGCCATAAATTACAACTACAAACGCTTGCGCAATTTTCACTTATATTGCAATAGATCTCGAATATCGGGGATTTAAAATTTTGTATAGAGAAATATAAATTTATTATTCATGTCAATAATAATTGTTTTGTATAAAAAGCAAATAAATAAATAAATAATTTATGTTCTTTTTTTTCGTTCGTTTACATTACTTTTTACTGTAACGACTTTTAGGCAGATAATTTAGATAATTAAATCGTTAAATCAAAATTCAATAATAATTTTACTCATCAAAAGATCGAAAGAAGTTATTCGCGACGAATAAAATGTCAAATTGTTTATTGTGCAAAAGATTTAACTTTTATTTTATTTTATTTTTTCTTGTTTGTTTAAGCATAAATATTTCCGTTCTTACGTCGAAAAAACATTCCTTACCGCTTTTATTACTCCTTACGATGTCACTTTCCATTTAGACTCATTTGCTCGAAACTTTCCTAAAGTTTAAAAAAATATCGCAACTTTACATAACAAAGAGAGAGAGAGAGAGAAAGATTTCTGTTGAAAGAGACGAAGAAAATATTTATCAATATGTCAATTCCTTATGTAAACAGAAATTTTTATTTATTTTATTATACAGTTATATTTTTTATTTGACATACTGAAGTCATCCATATTGAACTAGCATTAATCATTTGATTTTACAACAAGTCGCTTGGTTTATAAACATTTTCCAATGTAGAAATTTTCGGATATTTATAAATTCTTTTACACGTCTAACAGTTTCTCGTAAAATATTCCTGCGAAAACAATGCATAAATTTCTATACCGAATTTAGAAAAACTGTAAAATTGTCGTGAGAATTTTTATTCGTTATTGTTATACCTACTCGTGTGGACAATGAGCAATTCGTTTTAATTATAATGCAAATCGAAGAAAAAAGCCGTTAGGCTCTCGTCTTGATGAGATTTTTCCTTTGCGTGCACGCGTATTTGAGAAAACTCTGCTACCTATTATGCTTTGAACTTTTGCACAGAAAGAGAGAGAATGAAAATTTTTATTATTTTGGACTAGTTTGGCCGAAATAAACATGACGAGGACATAAATCAGCAAAGGAGTAAAACCTTTCTATAAATCTTCTTTTTTACAATATTCTTGTATCGAGGGTGGTCATTGATCACATGAAGAAAGCCAATGAACTTAGCATTACTTGTGTATATAATAGTAATAACATAACCAAGGATTTCCGTGTTTTTGTGCTCTTTGTTGTACTAAGGGTAAGGTTGCGAAAGAGATCTTGTTGAGAATATATTATAATATTATTTATTCGGTCCAAAAATTTAAGGACCTTCACATGCAGACCCTCCCTTTATTAGAAAAAAACGGAAAATCGTTAAATTTAATTAACAAACAATCTTCTTATGCCTTTTCCACCTTTATTCCCAAGCTCTATGAATAATAAAACTCCTGTAAATGTAAATACTTTTTTGCGCGCGAGAAGTCGAATAGTTTGCTATAAAAAAAAGAGCCAGTTATTCACTTTTACACCGCATTTACTTTGAAAAAAAATTTTTATGTCTTTATCGACACACGTTTAGGTACAAGGTTATTTACTTTTTGCATTTTATAATGAATAATCTGATAATTTTATATATTTATTATTTTACAGATGCGGAAGCTAAGGGAGAACGAAAAAAATCTTGAAGATCGCTTAGCGTCGCACATCGAAGAAAAGATCCATCATGCTGATCATTCGGTAATTCTTCCGCCTTTTATTCAATTATTTAATATTCTCCATTGGCTATTTTATAAAAAATTAAAAAACGTTAATTCTACAACATAGGTTGAACTGTGCAAAATAGAGTGCGAAGCGGTTACCGAAGTCGAGCGCCTTAGGGAGTTGGCGCTTGAACAGCAGGAGGTCATCGAAACGTTAAGACAATCTATAAAGGTGCGTTCTCTTTGTTTACGAGACCACACTCATTTAACTGTTTACTAAAAAAAATTGTTTATCATATTTTATTAGGAAAAAGAACGCAAACTTGATCAACTGACAAACAAAAGGCGCAAAGAAGAATTTTATAAACAGTGGCTGGAATTGGAACCTGTTGCCGAAGTAGAAGACGAAGAGGAGCACGAGGAAGGTGACAGTGCCTTATCGAGTGCTCCTTCTTCCTTATCACCGCAGCCAGGCCTCACTAATGGTGTCACTAGGGAAGCTTACGAACTTGTTTTGATCGAGATCGAAGAATTGCAAACGAGGCTTCTTGAAGAGCAGCAAGAACTTTCACACGCGAGAAGTCAAGTTAGAGATTTGGAGAAAGCTTTATTGCAAGAGGTAAGGCATCTGTAATTCCAAAATGCTAATAATTTATTCTTATTGTAAAAATGGTCAAAGGTTAAAATTTTTAACGCCAAGGTGCACGAACCCTATTTTTTAAGCTGACCTTAAAATTAATTTCAATAAGTAGGAAATAAAAAATAGGAAACTTTGAATTTCTCAAAAATCTGTACGAAACAGTAAAAAATGCTAAAAAATATGACACTATTGCCTTGGGGGCTCATTCAAACACGCAATGAAACTTTCTCAACGCAATGATTTAAATTCACATGCAAACTGAATACTTAAAACTTAAGCGTTAAACGTATAATTAATTGAAAAAGTATATTTAAGTATTCTTCGTAGTCATTTATTGCATTAATGCATATTTTAATAAAATATTTTTAAAAAATGCTGAAAGTTAGTTAGAAATCAAGTTTTCTCATTAACAATAATCATTTTTTAATACTTTTATTCTTTTTCGAGAGTAATTTTGTGCATAACTGTTATTTTTTGTCAAATTTAACCATAACGTTGTACTGCATTTGCAAGTCCTATCCTAAAAAGTACATGTCTTCGATACAGTAACTATGTACATTGTTATAGCTAAAAACCACTCCTGATTGGTTAATAAAAATGCATTGCTCAAATGTTTTTATTTTAAATTTGAAAATTTATTTATAATTTTATGAAGTTAGGTTATAGCATGAATATTGTGATAAAAACAAAATTTTAAATATAAAACCTCAAAATTTTTAGTCATATATGTTTTAGTATAAATACCAAAAATAATTTTTAAATGTTTTAATAATAAAACTTTTTTTTTATACAAAAAATGTGCGGTTAATTAAAAAAAATTAAAAAATCAGATCCTTCTAAATTTATTATACCAAATAAAATAGTTTGCATAAAATATAAAAATTAAATTAGGTACTATGTTTATTTATAGGGTACTTTAAAAAACCGTTTTAAAATATAATTAATAAATCACCAAGTTATTGGTACTATAGGTTATGATACTCGAAAAAGATAAATAATTAATTAATTATTTAATAATTAATAATTAATTATCTTCCAATAGCTAAATTGGTTTAAAATGTAATGTTTTAACCTTAACTTCTATGGTTTTAATAAATTTCCTAAAATTATAACTTTCATAGAAAAAGAAAGGGATATTATTTTTGTATTTTTTGTCTACAAAAATGATAAGACTAAAATTTTCAAAATTTCAGGTATCGGATTTATAATAGAATTTTTGGAATCTAAAGCTTTAATAAAAAAAATTAGGAATAAAAAAGGGTAGCTTCAGTACTTTTTAAAGCTAAAATTTTGTTTTAGTCCGTAACAAGATCCCCAAAAAATACACACAATACGGATTTTTTTAAAAATCGGTTTTTTAGCATCTGAGCGTCTCAAAATGCACTTACATATAAACAAATCATTAATAAAAATTTGTTTACCCCTTCCAGGAACCAGTAAATTATTTCCCGGTTTAGAATATTTTTTACTTGAGCATGTATGAGTAATTTTTATTCAAAAATTTTCGGGGTCAATCTCTAATTTGATAAGATAGATTATACCTACAAAAATGTAGACAAATTGTGTAAAGAAAAAAGACCTAAATGGATTTTCGGTTGCAAAATTAGATTAGTAAAAATTATTTTGGTTGAATAGAAATTCTGAAAAAGCAAAAAATGTTTATTTATTAAACGTGTAAAAAATATAGGTCTATTTAACTTTCCACTCGACTTTCCATGACGGTGAAAACAAGCATCGAATAATTGAACCCTGTGTTTTATACCGAAAATAATGGTTAGGCCATGGAAAAATAATTGGTGATTGTTTAAGAGATTCATGAAAACTAAATGAATAAAAATAGGTTTTTGAACTAAGACTAAAATTTGGTGGTTTAAAAACACCTGTAGGGTAAAAGCAGAAAGGCAGTTTCATGAATGATAAAATAAGTAAATGTAGCTTTGAAGATAAATATAACTAGCTAAAATTAATAATCAGTACGAAAGAGTAAAAATGACTATTTTTTTGTGATAATATTAAAATTCTTAGAATAAAAATTAATTATCTTTAACAGACTTCTCTGATCACTGCACTGAAATTCTTTTTGGCTTTCTGATCACTTGGATAGTGCGTCAAAGCTCCAAATCCTTAGCTTGCTTCACTACAAATTTTTTGGGGCGTATAGCCCCAAATTTGAGAACTAAAAAGATTTTCAGTGTGTGAAGTAGCTTTTTTACTGATCAAGTAAATTTTATTTACTGGAGAAAGCTATTTTTTCTGAATATACTAATTTCGTTTAACTACTCTTATACACTTTTATCACATTAATTTATTAACATTGAACATGTTCATTGGATGAAGTATTTGAAAAAGTCCAGCTCGGCAGGAGGGGTCGAAATATTCATGTTTTTAGGGAGAGGGGTGAAATGGACTTAGAATATTTTCGATTTAGGGACTTAGAATAATTTGAAGTGGGAGTCAGGGCCTGATCAAGCTCTGATAAAAACAAGACCTTAGAATACTTTAGTTTTATGGACGTAGGATTACTTATATTTCGGGATTTGTTGTAATTTTTGTTTTAGGACTTATAAAAATTAGGAGTTATAGTACTACTTATAAAAGTAGGAGTATACGTTAAGACTTTTATAAAAGAACATGTTCCATGATCGTTGGTTATGTGAGAACGCAAACCAGTTGTAAGTTTTTAAATATAAATAACTAAAAAATAAATTAAAAACAACTATATGAGGGATTCCACGCCAATTGGGCCCAAGTTGAAATGAAGGGTCTCAGAAATGGGTTCAAACTATTTTTTTCCCAAAAGCACAACTAATGATAAGTTTCCATACCAATTTTTAGTTCAAATGGTTTAAATGATTAAATTTGTTTTTTTGTGTGCAAAAGTTCATTTAAAAGAATCCAATTTCAAACAATTATAACTTACTTTTTGGACAAAAATTAATTAGTTTTATACTTTTTACTAAGCAAATGAAATTATTGAATATAATAATTAAATGTCACCGCAAAAAATTAGGGTCATTTATTAAATTAGAATTTATCATTTACAATATTTTATCTCTTTTCAAATAATAATTTAAAATATTTTTAATAAATAATTGTTTGATAATGAATAGAAGGCAGTCATTCTCTGCGCGAAGCGCAGTTGTTTCTAGTTCTTTGAAATTCTCGATGCTCTTCAGTACACAAGAATCTGCTGAGTTTTTACCTACTTGGGAACGTTGTCGGTGGTCTTTTTCGCATCATCAGCATTACTTTTTTGGTACCCTTTCCATAACAAAAAAAAATCACTTTCTAACATTTATCAGCTTATGCTTTTTATTATTTCATGAAAATATCATTATTTATTTTGCAGACGAGAGGCAGTCAAAATAGTAAGCGAGCCTTAACAGATAAATTGAGGGAATCAGAAGAGCGAGAAGCGTCACTTTCAGCCGAAGTATCCGAACTTAGGGAGCAGAACGAGCTTCTTGAATTTCGAATCCTTGAACTGGAAGAATCGCCTCATTCTCGCGATACTCCTGAATTAGCCGACAGCGGAATTGTATCACCAGAACCAATACACTTGTACAAAGTTAGTATTTGCAAAGAGTACAATAAAGAGTTAAATTATAAAATTTTATTGCGCTTTTTCTTGTTACTTTTTTTATTTTATGAGCATTAAAATTCGCTTTCAAAGTTGCTATTTTATGTAACAATTTGGTACGGTTCCTTAACCAAGCATCCACTCTTCTATCTCGCAATTAATATCAGAAAAAAAGTAAAATTTTTGCTTCAATTTCTCAAATAATAGTAATTAAGATTTGACCTTTTAAACGATTGAAAATTTTCTTTTAACAACAATAATATAAACTACACTGTAAAAAGTGACTTTCTTGGATTAACAAAAAAAAAAGAATGTTTTCAAAAAATTAGTAAATTTTCGAAAAAATTTGTAAATATTCGAAAAAAATCGTGGTATTTATTAAATTTAGTATATTAACAAAAAATTTGAGTATTCTCGAATTTTTTTTGTGAATTCGCAAGAATAATTGATAATTTACAACTGTTTTTCGAAAATTTACAAAAAATAGTTGTGAATTTACAACTTTTTTAGTGAATTCTCGAATTTTTTTTGATAGCATACTAAATTTAGTAAATTGACAATTTTTTTCGAATATTTACAAATTTTTTTGAAAATTTACTAATTTCTCGAAAATTTTCTATTTTTTTTGTAAATCTAAGAAAGTTAGTTTTTACAGTGTACTTATTTCTTGAAAAATTTAAATTATTACTTTTGTGCATCGTCTTTTTTTAGGATCATCATTTAAGTAGGCACAGAGATCGAGCAGTTGCAACTGTTATCCCTTATACGCCAACATTTGCAAGTAGTCCTTTAGAAGCCAGCGAACCATCAAAAACACCTTTGTCGCTTCAAGAAAGCGGAATTTTCGAAGACGAAGATATTACGTCCGAAGGCCCTGAATTATCGAGCCGTGGTACCCAAACAGAAGTACCTGGAAGCGAGCTTCTTCAAGAAGTTCAAAGGTTACAAGAACTTCGAAACCGAATACAAGAACGAGCTGCTCTTAAACTCAATCCTGGCTCACCAAATCCCAATAGTCGAACGTCATCGGAATCCGAAGATTGTTTAAGGGAAAGAATTCGCGAATTAGAAAGTACCCTAGCTAGTCACGAGAGCGAAAGAAGGGCGATAAAACAACGCGAAGAAGAACTTTTGGACGAAACGTACAAATTAACAGAAAACAATCATTGGCTAAAGGCTGAACTGAAAAAGTATCAAAAAATTTTGTCAGTTTCAATGGAGGACAAAGATACGATGACGGATTTTTTATTGGAAACAAGAAGAAATTCATACAGCATTACCGAAGAAAAAAGCAAATGGTTGAAAAATCAGTTGGAGGATAGCGAACTTAGCATTACGCGTTTTGTTGTTGACGCCGAAACCATGACAGACGGTTGCGAGGACGAAACTGATGCAAAAGTCACAAGTTCTTTCTGTCGATTAGAAAAAAAATTAACTGGAATAAATACGTGGCCAAGAAAAGTTAAACAAGATAGTCAAAAGTTCACTAGCCTCCAACGTCGTAAGAAAGAAAATAGATGCAATAAAGAATTTGGTGAATTTTTTGGAACCCAAGTCGAAGAAAAGCGTGCAATGTTTGAACAACTTTGTTGGCAAAGTAGTAAAGCATTTCCCGCTAGCCCAATGGATGTAGATGATGAAGATTTTGATACCAGAAGTATTAGAAGTAACGTTTCAGCATGTTCGACAATTTCAAGAACCTGTATCGGAAACAGCGACTTTGGTAGAGATGAAGTGGATGTAAGTCAGATAAATTAAAAGATCTAGATTTTCAAATTTTTTCGTTTGTTTGTTTTTTTTTTTTAACCAGATGGATTCTTCGTCGTCTCGATCAAAAGAAAATTTAAAATCAAAAGAAGCGGAGCAAATATCAAAAAATTTAAAATCCACAGAAGAAGAATCGCGAGCCACTGTGACAGATCAGTCTTCCGATACAAAGGTTAGCAGAGAATATTATAGAGGAATTAAAATTCGTCGTGGTCCAGTTAGTTTTGAACGTAATCTCTCGGCATCTCGTTATCAAAGATTGACTCTTTATCAAGAGATTTGCGTGTAATTTATAAAATAATTTTTCTCCTAAATAATATTAACTAATTTATTTATACATAAAGAAATCTCACGCTATTTTTAGAAGCAATAATATAAATTTAAATAACGTAATCGAATCGATAAAATATTTAGGCCTCGTGATTAAAAATTATTAATTTGTATTCGCTCTTTATTAGAATTAAGAATGAATTTTATTAAAAATCTAAAAATGTAATTGCAACTAAAGTTGTTAAATATAAAAAATGGAAAAAAATAGCACAATTGAGAATCGTTAAATAGTTTGCGAAGAATATTTTTTGAGAGTTTCGAAGCACATGGATTATAAGAACAAGAGTGTCGGGAGTTTTTTGAGGGGAAAAACAGCAGGCCAAGGAATCTACGAGAATCGATTGCATGGCAGAAAAGTACATTTCTGGCCAAAGGTCAGTTTTCAGTATCTTCAATTCCACGATTTTTTAGTTTTCATTAATTAAAAGTTTACACGTTCTTTTTCAATGTGCAAATTCATATTTAATATTAATTGTATCTTTTCTTCATGCGTTACTTTTAACGTTTGTCTACTTTTAAAACTCGTGTCAGTAGCTAAATGACAATTTTTCTTCGTCCCGTAAGTGTCTTGTAAATGTAGTATGTTGTTTTTAATTATTATCTTTAGTCACAAAACTTACACTTTATGTTTCCATGGCAAATACGCTGTATTTTCCCTTTTCAAGACTCAATTTCTCAATTTTTCAATTTCTCAATTTAATTAGGATATTCACAAAATGTACGTTAAATTTTCCTTAGGTGATGGCTAAATTGCTTTTCTTTTAGAGATGTAATTATTCTCGTTTTATGTAACAAGTAATTACATCCTAATAATAATTCTTCTAAACTAACGATAGATTTATTTAGATCGAACGTTTGCTGAACCAACGAGACGTCTGACTAACGGATATAAATCTATTAACACTTTATTAATTATTATGTTACAGCAAGTGATATACTTCCGGTGGAGGTGAAAAACTTTTACTTCTTAGTATTTATAGTTGTTTAAAAAGAACGGCAATGTCAAATTGGAACTGTTTATTCAATCAATTCAGCGAGGTAATGTTTTTTTTTCTTTTTTTTTTTTCTTTTTCTGCTAAAAGTTAATGTTTTTTTCCTGAAATTTACAGGATAGACTATCTGGCACTGCTTGATAAAAATTAAGCAACTACTATCGATGGCGCGTTCTCGAGGAAAAATCAAAACCCATGTAAATAATTGATTTTTAAAATTTTTGATGCGAATAAAATGTAAATAGATATTTTGAAAGTTTGGACATTGCCTAGCTGTGATGTTAAGATTGTACATATATACGACTGTTTGCCTTGGCTAATATCTAAATCAAAAATTAGTTAATAAGAGAAATTTAATGTAGTTGAAAAAAATAAATACAATAACACATCAAGTATTTTCTGTCAAGCACGTTTTAAATTTTATAACAAAATTTAGCTTTTGTAACTAATTATATTTGTAAATAAAGATATTTTTTATGCAAACTATAACTACTTCTCCCCATGCTCAGTTGCAAAAAATTTTTTACTACTTTTTTCATCTTTTTTTCAGATTCTGATTTCTGAGCTTATAGTAAATAAACAACATTATTGTTGATCAATTAAATGAACCTATAACCTATAACCTTAAAATTCTGGGAATAAATTTGATAAATTTCAGTAAGATATTTTTATAAAAAATCTTTTAAAATTTCAAAATTCTTTGTCATGTTATCTGCACTTTCGTTGGAAGAAAGTAATTCGTCTGAATTTCTCGCCAGTCTGACAGAACGTCAAAATGAAAATAGGAAAGAACACATAAAATTAGCTGATCGACTCGAAAACCTTGAAAAATACTTATTAAGAGGAAATGGTTTTGATAAATTTAACAAATCAAATTTGAATCCTGTGAAAAATGAAAATGTTAGTATTACGGTATTAAATAATTAATTTAATTATACGTTTACAAGTAGTATTAATGACTACAATTAGGTGCTCTTACTTAATAAATTTAGCTAATTTTACTGTACGACGGCAAATGTACAAAAGTCTTCGTCCTCGGTACAATTTCTAAGAATTGAGAAACAATAAGTGTTAACTAAACTTTTTTTAATTTACATAAAACCAATATTTTTTTGTGCCTTTCGCAATTTACGGGCGATTGTCGGAACAAGGCTGGTAACATATAATAAGATTTTAAAACTAAAAATAAGGAAATTTGGACAATTTTGGTTCCTCATAGAGGAACCTTTGTGATAGGTGAAATTTTGATTTTTAATATTTTGGCATATAAGCACGTTTTGAGACCTCAGGAAGCTAAAAAACCGGTTTTTGAAAAAAGTCTGTATGTGTGTGTGTGTGTATGTATGTATGTATGTATGTATGTTGGACTGTAACCGGTGATATTTCACAGCCAACACGACATTAAGACCTAATTTTTTTTTCAAAATTTTTTTCAACAAAAAATCTCGAGGTACTTTTTTTTTTTTTTAATTTGGATGTAATACCTCATTTATTTCCACGAAAGTACTTATATTTGAAAGTATGGTTTTTACTCGATATCTTGAATCTGATACTTAATTTTTTGAAAAGTTTTTTTCCAAAATTTTTTTCATAAAAAAATACAAAAAACACCAATTTTTTTTTTTTTTTGAACGTAGTACATAATTTGCTTCCACGGAAGTACTAGTTTTAAGAACCTCTATAAAAGTAATTTTTTGGACCTGATACTTAATTTTTTGAAAATTTTTTTCTCAAAATTTTTGCCTCCAAAAAATATAAAAAATGCCACTTTTTTTTTTTTATGATGTAGTACTTAATGTTTTTCTACGAAAGTACGAATATTTAGAATTATCGTTTTTAAATGATTATTTCATGTGATACGTAATTATTCGAAATTTTTTTTTTCAAAATTATTTGTATAAAAAAATTAAAAAAACACAATAATTTTTTTTCTTTTTGGACTTAGTACTTAATTTATTTATATGAAAGTACTAATATCCGGAATTATGGTTTTAAAGGATTTCTCTATCTGATATGTAATTTTTTTGAAATTTTTTTTTTTCAAAATTTTTTGTATAAAAAAATTAAAAAAACATAATAATTTTTTTTCTTTTTGGACTTAGTACTTAATTTATTTCTATGAAAGTACTAATATCTAGAATTATCGTTTTTAAAGGAATTCTCCATCTGATACGTAATTTTTGTAAATTTTTTTTTTCAAAATTTTTTGTATAAAGTAATTAAAAATACACAATAATTTTTTCTCTTTTTGGATGTAGTACTTAATTTATTTCTATGGAAGTACTAATATCTAGAATTATTGTTTTTAAAGGATTTTTTCCATCTGATACGTAATTTTACAAATTTTTTTTTTGAATATTTTTCATATAAAAAAATTAAAAAAACATCATAATTTTTTTTCTATTTTGACCTAGTACTAAATTTATTTCTATGAAAGTGCTAATATCTGGAATTATCATTTATAAAGGAATTCAGCATTTGAGACGTAATTTTTTTGAAAATTTTTTTTCAAAATTTTTTACATAAAAAAATCATAAATACCTTATTTTTTTTCCTTTTTTGACGTAGTACTTAATTTTTTCTATGATAGTATTAATATAACGATAAGCATATGGTAAAGTTAATAAGTTACTTGCAATTTAAAAAGATTTCTACTTTTTTTACGGTTCAGATTTAAAATTAACTTTTTTTTATGAAATACTGATATCTCAAATTATCATTTTTATTAGATAAAATAGACCATTATAAATATTTTGCTATTGTTGATGAGGAACCATAGTGCCAATCACTTGGCAGCGTTTTTTATTTTATTAAACTATTTTTAATAATATATCTATTTGTTCAACAAGGGAAAAAAATAGGATTTGGCTTTCAATGCAGGCAGCATTGAAAGTAAAATTTCCTACATTTTTTCCCGTGTTCAACACATAGTTTTTTATTAAAAGCGAAAAAAAGATCGCCCGAAAGTAAGAAAGTAGATCGTTTTTGCAGCGTATAATGAAAAATTTTTTTCTTTTTCTTTCGATTTTCAAAATTCGAATTTCCTTATTTTTACTTTCAAAAGCTCGTTTGTTAATTTAAGGACGAAGATTTTAAAATTTGCTTATTTTCTAAGTTACAGATTTAAGAAGATTTAAGGAGATTAAGTAAAATAATAACAGAATGTAATAAAACGTGAATAGTATTTAAATCCTGCTGAGCCTAAAATACTTATCTCGATGTTATAAGATTGGGTTTAAAAATGCTTATTTTCAATGATAAAATAAATATAATAATTGTACCAAAAGATCCGATTCTGACGAGAAATCTTTTAAAATTTCAGCCCTCTAGGTGTCTGTGCTGTTTGTGTGAAGTAGATACCGCGGAACACACATTTTTCGAACCTTTGCGTTACTTGGAGAGGCACCTGTCCTTCCTAAATTGGAGGCCTGATAGAGTGGTCCCGAAAATTCTACAGAGTCCCAAAAATGGGAACGATCAGCAGAGTATTTGATGAAAAAAGAAAAGGGCTTTCTATCGAAGTTGGCCTTCACCCTAAGCAGGATAAATGTCTTTACACCTAAGCTGCGCTCCCCAGACTGAAGTTATACCTGCAAATGTGGTTCCAGTTTGAGGTTATAAAGCACCGGTTGGTTTTATTTAAAATTGGGCCTATTGGGCCCAATCGGGAAAAAATGAAACCCATGATGTATAAATCGAACCCCAGGGATGAAAATGGACTATAGGGTTAAAAAATGGGTCGAGAATGACAAAATAAATACCAACGGATAAAATTAGCTATCCCGGGGTCCATTGGGTCTAATCGGGAAAAAATGAGATATTGATGAATAAATTGATTCCTAGGGAAAAAAATGGACAGTTGTGGTAATAAATGGGTTGAGAATGATAAAATAAATACCAAATGATAGAATTAGCTATCTCGGGGCCGGGATCAATTTATACCTCAGAATATCTTTTTTACCAGATTAGGGTCCAATGAGCCACTGGATACCCGAATTTATCTGGTAGTATTTATCCTATCATGCTGGACCCATTTTTTACCCCTATAGTCCATTTTCATCCCTGGGGTTCTATTTATATATCAGGATTTTATTTTTTCCCGGTTGGGCCCACTAGATTCCTAAGGGTCAATTTTGTTCCTCTAAGTAGCAAATAATTCCCCGGACCATGTTATGCATCCCTAGGGCCCATTTCATAGGTGCTAATTAGTGTTTTGTTTTCTGTATATAGTTTTTGTATTCCGTGAAAAACTGCATACAGGGCTGTATACAGTTACTGTATACACGACTGTATACCTACAGTGACTTCGTACGGGGTTTTAAAAAATTTTTTTATTTGTATTTTAATTTGTTCAAAAACAGCAAAATTTTTGATTTGCAAATATTATCAGTACTTACAAGAACAATACTCTATCTTTATTTTTCAATTTATTTAAAAAATAATTCGGTAGCTCTTAGCTATTTTTACCCAAGTCTGGGGTCGATGCCTTGGATTTAAAAAATACCGATTGCACTGTTTTTGGTATGTAAAAATATGGCCAATTTTTGAGGCTCTAGGTGGCTTAGTTGCAATTTGGCAACTGTTTTTCAAATTTTGATTTTTTTTTCGAATTTTCAGCCACCCGCTTGCTTTTTATTTTCTGGACGCCCTAAATAACCCACACCGTGCTTGAACGTACCGGAAAGTTGACCTAAAATGACGACAAAATCGGCTTTGGCAGAGTTTGAATATATATTTTTTTACGTCGATTCCTTCCTACTAGAAAATCCGAGCTGCTCGTCTGCCCGACTTTCATGGGACCTATAATTGCATATTTTAAGTTTTTTTAAATTAATGACTTAAATTGCCGCCAAAATTTTATTTCTTCATAAAAATAACTTCTATTGGTCTCAAAAATTTTTTACAAGCCTCACGCTTCCAATAATTTCTTACTCGTCTCTTTTCATTGATCTGTTTTCAAAATATGATAATTTAAAGTCAGAGTCCCAATTTAAGAATTTAAAAAAAAATCATTTTTATCATTATCTTTGAAAAACTATATCTCGGAAACTATTCAATGAAAAGAGACGAGTAAAATTTTTTTAAAAAATTTAAGCTTATAGAAAATTTTTCAGACCTATAAAACAAATTTTCATAAATAATTATAATTTTAGCAATAATTTAAAAATTGGTCATTTTAGGCTAAAAATGGGCCTTTAGTTTATTTACTATAACGATGAAAGAATATTAGTGTTAAAAAATTGCGGTTTACGGGGCTTGTAAAGTTACACTTACACCAAAAAAATAAAACTAACCAGAAGTTTTTTTTGCCGTTGAACCAATTAAAGCCCCTGTGTAATAATGTTCTACTTGCAATGACTTCAAATATTAGAATAGGTTTTCCATAAATAAAATATTAATTTATTGTAATATATAATTTCATTTAGAAAAATTTATTATTATTAATATAGTAAACATTTTATTTGCCTTTGATTATATATAAAATAATTTCGTCTTTACAAATAATAGTAATTAATTCTCCGTAATTCGGCATAATTGGCTTTGGCCTTTTAAATATCTTTTTTTCCTAATCACAAAGTGATAAGCGACAAATCGTACATAAACCAAGTGGAAACCGCTCATCTACCATGGAATAATTAATATTTATAAATTCTTTCACCAACAAAAAATATCTTGAATTCAACACAAAGCTTTCTTTCTTTTTTACTCCAAAAACTATCTTTTTTCCACAGGAAACACGCTTTTCTCCGATTTTCATAATGGTTTAATTTTTCATTTGGCATTTTAGATAAATAATATTTCTACAACTTTTTTATTATCAAAATATTAAAAATACAAATTATAATTTAATTTAAAATAATTTAAAAATGGAATTTATTTCAAAATTACTATTCCAAGTAGCAAAGTTAACTTATTCAAAAAGTCACTAATTTCATTAGATTTTAAAATGGTTCGGTAATGTAGGTAGTGCTAACAATGGTTAAACTTGTAAGATTTTTGTGCAGTTTATAATGGTTTATACCTATACATATGTTTTTAAAAAGTTTTTTTATTTTTTTTTTTTTAAATATTTAATATAGAAAAAGTATTAGACGCTTCAATTATTTTACATAATATTTTCCAAAGGGTACTAAAATACTTTAAATGACTATTTTTTATAAAGACAAACTTATTTTATATATAATCAAAAACGCAAATAAAATTTTTATTGTATTAATAATAATAAATTTTTCTAAATGAAATTATATATTACAATAAATTAATATTTTATTTATGGAAAACCTATTCTAATATTTGAAGTCATTGCAAGTAGAACATTATTACACAGGGGCTTTAATTGGTTCAACGGCAAAAAAAACTTCTGGTTAGTTTTATTTTTTTGGTGTAAGTGTAACTTTACAAGCCCCGTAAACCGCAATTTTTTAACACTAATATTCTTTCATCGTTATAGTAAATAAACTAAAGGCCCATTTTTAGCCTAAAATGACCAATTTTTAAATTATTGCTAAAATTATAATTATTTATGAAAATTTGTTTTATAGGTCTGAAAAATTTTCTATAAGCTTAAATTTTTTAAAAAAATTTTACTCGTCTCTTTTCATTGAATAGTTTCCGAGATATAGTTTTTCAAAGATAATGATAAAAATGATTTTTTTTTAAATTCTTAAATTGGGACTCTGACTTTAAATTATCATATTTTGAAAACAGATCAATGAAAAGAGACGAGTAAGAAATTATTGGAAGCGTGAGGCTTGTAAAAAATTTTTGAGACCAATAGAAGTTATTTTTATGAAGAAATAAAATTTTGGCGGCAATTTAAGTCATTAATTCAAAAAAACTTAAAATATGCAATTATAGGTCCCATGAAAGTCGGGCAGACGAGCAGCTCGGATTTTCTAGTAGGAAGGAATCGACGTAAAAAAATATATATTAAAACTCTGCCAAAGCCGATTTTGTCGTCATTTTAGGTCAACTTTCCGGTACGTTCAAGCACGGTGTGAACCCTAAAAAATATTTTCTTCGTAAAGGTAGGTAGTGAAAATTCCCGCCTAATCAGAATCTGATCATACTTTTTCGGAAAAACCTCAGGAAAATCCGGAAAATCAGAAAAACTAAAAAACTTTCAAATACAAATTTCTCAAAAGCGTCACTTTTTTTAATTTTTTATTCCTCATAGAGGAACCATTGTGATCGGTCAAATTTTGGTTTTAGATTTTTTGGCATATAAGCACGTTTTGAGACCTCAGGAAGCCACAAAAACCGGTTTTTAAAAGGGTGTGACGGGGGTGTATAAAGACAACTGTATACGCATGCGTGTGCAATCAAGACTTTTTCACGCGATACCAATACCAATAAAAGTGATACCAAAAGTTATACCAATATCACTGGTATAACTGGTATAGCTGGTATCACTCTGAATAAAATCAATATTTTGGACTAAAAATGTGACCTAGTAGGTAATTAAGGCTGCTCTTTTCATTTTTGAAGTCAATTTTCACGTAAACCCCTAGAAAATGTGATTTCATCCCCTAAATGTGGGTTAAATTTTAAACATTTTTTAGACGTCATTTAAAATGATATAGTTCACACGAAAAATTTTAAGACATATAAAATTTTACATGAGACTATTAGTAACTCAATTAAAAATAAATTTATATCAATTTGTCAAATCCACCCCCTCAGATCGGGTGTAAGGGGGTGGTATTATTTTTACTCCAGTCAAAATACGGGGGGGGGGTTGCACTTACGGTTGCGAATATGAGATTTGCTCTACTATAGGTTTTTTGGGTCGCTGAACACGAAAATCGGGGTCATTTGGTAAAGAAAATTGCGCATCACCCTTAAGTTTGCAAAAACTACCCCCAAAAGGGGGTATTTTTGATGTCATTACCTTCTGAGATAATAGGTTGATCCAAGAATTGGTTTCAGGGGTTTTTTGGGTCGCTTATTAAGAATCTTGATGATTTTTTAAGATAGCATTAATATTTCACCCTTAAATTAGCTAAAACTACTCCCAAAAGGGGTGTTTTCGCCATTTTCGCACTTTTTGCAGCCAAATTTGGCTCACAAGGGTTTTTGGGTCGCTAATTAAGAATCTTGATGATTTTTGAAGGTAACATTAATATTTCACCCCTAAATTAGCTAAAAATACTCCCGAAAAGGGATGTTTTCGCCATTTTCGCACTTTTTGCTGCCAGATTTGATTCATAAGGGTTTTTTGGGTCGCTAAAAACGATTTTCATGTTTTTCAAATGAATAATTAATATATCACCCCTAAATTACCGAAAACTACCCCCAAAAGGGGTGTTTTTGCTGTTTCTGCACTTTTTACATCAAGATTAGGTCCAAAAGCTTTTTTGGGTCGCTGAAAAAGATTTTCATAGATTTTTTAATGAAAAATTAATATTTCACCCTTATATTAGCTAAGTTTGTTAAGAAAAAATTACAAAGTGTTGTTTATTTGCTTTTACCCAAATATTAATTTTTTAGGTGATTAATATAAGGGTTAAAAACCCACGGAAATTCGTTATCCAGGATCCAAGAAACCGTAAGTACTTCATTTTAACGCAGAAAGTTCAAAAACCGCAAACATCCTTTGTAGGGGTAGTTTTAGCTAAATTAAGGGTGAAATATGAATTTTTCATTAAGAAATCAAAAAATTAATGATTAGCGACCCAAAAAACCCTTTGGACCTAGTCTTAGTTATTTTTGAAATCATTATTTTGATTCCATTATTCAAAATCCAACAATATGAAGATTTTAAAATTTTGCTTTCAGTGCGATTTTTATCTCTTATAAAAAAATAACTTCCAATATTTTTAAAATTTCTGCTAGTTTCATTTAATAAACCTATTTCAAGCTGACTGATTCAGAGTATTTAAAGCATCAACGCCAACTGTTTCTTCTAATTATCAAAATCAGCGTTATACTCCAGTCAAATCGCGGGGGGGGGGTGTATTATCACTGGCCAACATGAGATTCGCTCTACTCTTTGTTTTTTGGGTCGCTGATCACGAAAATCGGGGTTATTTCTGGGAGATATTTTCGGAACACCCTTAAATTTGCAAAAACTACCCACAAAAAGGGGTTTTTTTGATATATTAGCAAACTGGGTTTCTAGATTTAGCCAAGAATTGGTCTTAGGGGGTTTTTTGGGTCGCTGAACAAGAATCTGAGGTAGTTTTTTGTGAATAATTAATATTTCACCCTTAAATTAGCAAAAATTACCCTTAAAAGGGGGTGTTTTTGCTATTTTCGCACTTTAAGCGACCAGATTAAGTCCATATGGGTTTTTTGGGTCGCTAATCAAGAATTTGGGGGAATTTTATATATATAGTTAATATTTCACCCTTAAATTAGCAGAAACAACCCCTAAAAGGGGTGTTTTTGCTATTTCCGCACTTTGAGCGACCAAATAAAGTCCTAACGGTTTTTTTGAGTCGCTGATCAAGAATTTGGGGGAATTTAAGGGTGAAATATTAATTATTTATAAAAAATTCCCCCAAACTCTTGATCAGTGACCCAAAAAACCGGTTAGGACTTAATTTGGTCGCTCAAAGTGCGGAAATAGCAAAAACACCCCTTTTAGGGGTTGTTTTTGCTAATTTAAGGGTAAAATATTAATTATTTTTAAAAAACAACCTAAAATTCTTGACTACCGACCCAAAAAACCGATATGGACTTAATCTGGTCGCTCAAAGTGCGAAAATAGCAAAAACACCCCCTTTTAGGGGTAATTTTTGCTAATTTAAAGGTGAAATATTAATTATTCACAAAAAACTACCTCAGATTCTTGTTCAGCGACCCAAAAAACACTCTAAGACCAATTCTTGGCTAAATCTAGAAACCCAGTTTGCTAATATATCAAAAAAACCCCTTTTTGGGGGTAATTTTTGAAAATTTAAGGGTGTTCCGAAAATATCTCCCGGAAATAACCCCGATTTTCGTGATCAGCGACCCAAAAAACATATAGTAGAGCAAATCTCATGTTGGCCAGTGAAAATACACCCTAAACCGCGATTTGACTGGAGTATTATAAGTAAACCCCGAGGGGCCACCACTAAATACAGTTTTACAATCCCATGACAATGACCATTCGAAATGATTCCAGACAATTCTAATTCTCTACAATTCCAAATAATTCCATCTGTTTTACGCACGACGGGCTCGCCCAGAAGTGGGGATACGAACAGATAAAAGAAACGAGAAATAATGAATAATTATAATTATTAAATAAATAATTTGTAATATTTATTAATAATTTAAAAAAAAAAAAATGAATTTATCATTTTTCTTTTTTTAATTTTGGTTGCTATATGCATATAATATATAATTTATCCAATTTGTCTTATTGATTAGTACTACACTCAAAAAAATCCGTTTGCCGCAACCGGAATTTCTGCAGTTGCCACTACCGGAATTCCTGTTGTGGAATAAGGAATTTTTTTTTCTTTTAAATATTTGCAAATGTATTAAATGTAAAGTTAGTAAATAGGAATCTTTCCAGGATTCAAAAAAAGAAAATTGAATTCACTATTTTTTTAACGAAAAATTCCAGAATTTGAAAACAGAAGTAAATTAATATCTTGTTTAGAAAAGGGAAAAGTTCTCTTTCTAGGTTTTCAATCAAGGAAACTATCGTTTTTTTTGGTATTCAAATTCTAGGATTTGAAACCCGAAAATATTTTCTTTCCATGTTTTAAATAATGGAATTACATTTTGGTTGAATTTAGCAGTTTTTTGGTAATTTTTTTAAATATTTATAATTTCATGGTTAACTAACACATAAAATGTTGTGTTTATCCACAAAAGGCATTTTTTGGAAACTTCAAACAGATATGGACCAATTACCCACAATATAGAAAAACGACACGAAAATCCTTACACTAAAAAAACGTAAGGAAGTAGGCTACAATAAAATAACGTCACGACCAGCATTAAACTAACATAACCTAAGGAAGTGGTCTATAATAAGACAAACATCACGTTAAGCCTTACACTAGCGTACCTTAAGGAAGTAGGATATAATAAAATAACGACACTTCATGCCTTACACTAACATAAACTAAGGAAGTAGGATTTAATAAAATAACGACACGTCATGCCTTACATAAACTAAGGAAGTAGGATTTAATAAAATAACGACACTTCAAGCCTTACACTAAAATAACCTAAGGAAGTAGGATATAATAAAATATCGAAACGTCAAGCCTTACACTAAGATAACCTCAGGAATTAGAAATAAAAAAATGACGACACGTCAAACCTTACACTAACATAACCTAAGGAAGTAGACTATAATAAAATAACGACACGTCAAGCCTTACACTAACATAAACTAAGGAAGTAGACTATAATAAAACAAATACACGTCAAGCATTAAACTACGCACAGTGGGGCAAAAAAACAAAAAAGTGGACAAAAAAAATATCAGCTCCAGGTTTTTGGATAATCAAAAAGTAAATTTGAGATAAGGGTTTCATTTTATTGAGATGGTAGACGGAATTTTAAAAAAAAATTCTTAAAATAGTTTCCTGACGTAATCGGGCTGCTCTCGATCAAAAAAATTAAATTTTTTTAAAATTAAAAAAAAAAAAGTTTTTTAGGTTCATATGGTTATAAAAACATATAAAATAATTAAATTTTTAAAAAAATTAAATTTTTTACATGTATACTAACACATACACACGCATAAATTTGAATTTTGCACCCATATTAGCAATTTTTAAGTATATGTTCTCAAATAAAAAATTTTTTTATAAAAATTGCTCATATTTAAATTTATACGTGTGTGTGTGTTAGTATACATGTAAAAAAATTTTTTGTTTTTATATGTTTTTATAACCATATGACCCTATAAAACTTTGTATTTTTTAATTTTAAAAAAATTTAATTTTTTTGATCGAGAGCAGCCCGATTACGTCAGGAAACTATTTTAAGAAATTTTTTTTAATATTCCGTCTACCGTATCAATAAAATGAAATCCTTTTCTGAACACATTCCGAAATTTATTTTTTGTTTATCCAAAAACCTGGAGCTGATATTTTTTTTGTCCACTTTTTTGTTTTTTTGTCCCACTGTGCGTAGTTTAATGCTTGACTGTGCTACGTAACCTAAGAAAAAGGTCTACAATAAGAAAAACAACAAGTTAAACCTTACACTAGCGTAACCTAAGGAAGTAGGCTATAAGAAAATAACGACACGTCAAGCCATACACTAACATAACCCAAGGAAGTAGACTATAATAAAACAAACACACGTCAAGCATTAAACTACGTAACCTAAGGAAAAGGTCTACAATAAGAAAAACAACACGTTAAACCTTACACTAGCGTAACCTAAGGAGGTAGACTAAATAAATAACGACACGTCAAGCATTACACTAACATAACCCAAGGAAGTAGGATATAATAAAATAACGACACGTCAAGTCTTACACTAGCATAACCTCAGGAATTAGAAAAGAAAAAATAACGACACGTCAAGCCTTACACTAACATAACCCAAGAAGTAGGCTAAATAAAAAACGACACGTCATGCCTTACACTTACATAACCTAAGGAAGTAGGATATAATAAAATAACGACACGTCAAGCCTTACACTAACATAACCTAAGGAATTAGAAATAAAAAAATAACGACACGTCAAGTCTTACACTAACATAAACTAAGGAAGTAGGATATAATAAAATAACGACACGTAAAGCCTTACACTCACATTAACTAAGGAAGTAGGATATAATAAAATAACGACATGTGAAGCCTTACACTAGCGTAACCTAAGGAAACAGGATATATTAAAATAACGAGACGTCATGCCTTACACTAACATAAGCTTAGGAAGCAGGATATAATAAAATAACGACACGTCAAGATTTACACTAGCATAAACTAAGGAAGTAGACTAAAATGAAAAAACGATTCTTTTCTACAAGAAAAAAACGACACCTGAAGTCTTAAACTAACATAACCTGAGAATGTCGTTTAAAATGAAATTACGACACATCCATCAGTACTTTAATATAGCCCAAGGATTTGGTCTATAATAAATTGTTTATTTTATTCACATTTTTCTTAGGCTATGTGCTGGTATACAGCCCTTGGTTTTGTTTTCTACAGTACTGTTGACTGAGGTTATGTTGTTGTAACGCTTGGGTGAGTGTGAATTTTTTGTCTCAAACTTTTGCTTTAAGCAAATATAAAAAATATCTAAATTCTTAATATTTTAAGACTTAATACCTAATTATTTTCAATAAAAGTAATACTTTTAGAAAAATCGGTTTAAATAGATTTCTATGATCTGATACGTTGATTTAAAAATTTGTTTGTTGTAATTTTTGTCACCAAAAAAAAAACTAACCTGATACCTAATTATTTGACTATCGCTTTTTTATTAAATTCTACTTCCTAAGGTTGCGCTAGTGTAATGCATTACGTGTCGTTATTTTATTCAAGCCTACTACCTTAGGTTACGCCAGTGAAAGGCTTCACATGTCGTTTTTTATTATGTCCTACTTCCTTAGTTTATGTTAGTGTAATGCTTGACTTGTCGATATTTCATTATATCCTACTTCCTTAGGTTAAGTTAGTGTAAGGCTTGACGTGTCATTATTTTATTATAGCCTACTTCCTTAGGTTAAGTTAGTGTAAGGCTTAACGTGTCGTTTTTTATTTTAGTCCACTACCTTAGGTTATGTTAGTGTCAGGCTTGACCTATCGTTTATTATTATAGTCTACTTCATGAAGTTACGCTAATGTAAGGCTTGACGTGTCGTTATTTTATTATAGCCTACTCCCTTAAGTTATGCTAGTGTAAGACTTGACTTGTCGATATTTCATTACATCCTACTTCCTTAGGTTATGTTAGTGTAAGGCTTGACGTGTCATTATTTTATTATAGCCTACTTCCTTAGGTTATATTAGTGTGAGGCTTAACGTGTCGTTTTTTATTTTAGGTTTAGTCTAGGTTTAGTCTACTTCCTTAGGTTATGTTAGTGTAAGGCTTGACCTGTCGTTTTTTATTATAGTCTACTTCATTAGGTTACGCTAGTGTTAGGCTTGACGTGTCGTTATTTTATTATAGCCTACTCCCTTAGGTTATGCTAGTGTCAGGCTTAACGTGTCGTTTTTTATTTTAGTCTACTTCCTTAGGTTATGTTAGTGTAAGGCTTTACGTGTCATTATTTTATTATAGCCTACTTCCTTAGGTTATGTTAGTGTCAGGCTTAACGTGTCGTTTTTTATTTTAGTCTACTTCCTTAGGTTATGTTACTGTAAGGCTTGACCTGTCGTTTTTTATTATAGTCTACTTCATTAGGTTACGCTAGTGTAAGACTTGACGTGTCGTTATTTTATTATAGCCTACTCCCTTAGGTTATGCTAGTGTAAGACTTGACTTGTCGATATTTCATTATATCCTACTTCCTTAGGTTATATTAGTGTAAGGCTTGACGTGTCATTATTTTATTATAGCCTACTTCCTTAGGTTATGTTAGTGTCAGGCTTAACGTGTCGTTTTTTATTTTAGTCTACTTCCTTAGGTTATGTTAGTGTAAGGCTTGACCTGTCGTTTTTTATTATAGCCTACTCCCTTAGGTTATACTAGTGTAAGACTTGACGTGTCGTTATTTTATTATAGCCTACTCCCTTAGGTTATGCTAGTGTAAGACTTGACTTGTCGATATTTCATTATATTCTACTTCCTTAGGTTATGTTAGTGTAAGGCTTGACGTGTCATTATTTTATTATAGCCTACTTCCTTAGGTTATGTTAGTGTCAGGCTTAACGTGTCGTTTTTTATTTTAGTCTACTTCCTTAGGTTATGATAGTGTAAGGCTTGACCTGTCGTTTTTTATTATTGTCTACTTCATTAGGTTACGCTAGTGTAAGGCCTGACGTGTCGTTATTTTATTATAGCCTACTCCCTTAGGTTATGCTAGTGTAAGACTTGACGTGTCGATATTTTATGATATCCTACTTCCTTAGGTTATGTTAGTGTAAGGCTTGACGTGTCATTATATTATTATATCCTACTTCTTTAGGTTACGCTAGAGTAAGGCTTAACGTGTCGTTTTTTATTTTAGTATACTTGCTTAGGCCTAGTCTACATAACCGAACCGCAGGGCGCAGCCCAATGCTATTGGCATAGGAGTCACGTGACGCCGCAAGAGTAAGCATATAATAATAGCATTGGGCATCGCCGTACGGTACGGTTATGTAGACTAGACCTTAGGGACATTCTACAATCAACCGTGATTGTAGAATGGCCCTTAGTTTATGTTAGTTTAAGGCTTAACGTGTTCTTTTTTATTATACTCTACTGCCTTAGCTTATGCTAGTGTAAGACTTGACGTGTCGTTATTTTATTATATCCTCCTTCCTTAGGTTGTGGTAGTGTAAGGCTTGACGTGTTGTTATTTTATTATAGCCTACTTCCTTAGGTTATGCTAGTGTAAGGCTTGACTTGTCGTTTTTTATTATAGTCTACTTCATTAGGTTACGCTAGTGTAAGGCAAATTAATACATTTACAAATATTTAAAAGAAAAATAAATTCCGTATTCCACAACAGGAAATCCGGTAGCGGCAACTGCCGAAATCCCGGTTGCGGCAAACGGATTTTTTTGAGTGTAGTACTTGTTGGTAAACAGGAGATCGGGGGTTCGAATCCCCCCGGAGCCTCCAATTTGTTGTGTTTGGATGTGAATAAACACAGATAAATGAGGATATTCTTATTCGGGTTTAGCCTGTTGGCTAAACTCATTTACTGGTGACAGGAATTCAAATACTAAGTCCTTTTTGTTATTAAAATGCTGATTTATTGACTTATAAAATGGCTGGCCGTGCTTAGATCTCTTAATAGCGGTAGAGAAACAACCTGAGTACAAGTTAGTTAGTTCAGTCAGTTCTGTATTTTCAGTTCGTTATGTTCGTCAGGAGCTTTTGTGAGAGCTTTTAAAGGGTTTATGCAATGGGAGTTGAGGAGGAGACCGATGCGCGTAATTGGCTTAACGCGGAAAATTTAGTGTCCTTAGTAACAGTGTCTCCAATCATTGGTAATTAGTCTGTCAATGCGCATGATGGGGGTGGCTTTATTCCCACCTTCAGTACTTCGTGTGAGGTCTTATTATGCACTTTCTTGCACGTGCGGTTTCTCGGAATGATGATGCTGATGAAGCATTTTTAATTATAATATCATATTATTTTATTTCTAATAAATCTGTCTAGACGTAATTCTTGGTATTTTATATTTAATCAATTTGTACCTAACGGTACATACTAATCAATAAGACAAATTTGATAAATTATATAGTATATGCATATAACAACCAAACTTAAAAAAAGGAAAATCTTAAAGTTATTTATTTTTTTTTAAATTATTAATAACTCTTACAAATTATTTATTTAATTTAATAATTATAATTATTCCCTATTTTTTTTCATTTATCCGTTCGTATTCCTACTTCCAGGCGAGCCCGCCGCGCGTAAAACAGATGGAATTCTTGCAATTGTCGAGAATTAGAATTTTTTGGAATAGTTTAGAATTGGACTTGTGGGATTGTGATATAGTATTGAGTGGTGGACTCCTCGCTGTACCCCTAAAAGGGGTGTTTTTGCTATTTTTGCATTTTGAATGTCTAAACTTGAACTACATGGGTTTTTTGGGTAGCAGATTAAGAATTTGGGAGTATTTTATAATGTAGACACTGAAAGTGCAAAAATAGTAAATACACCCATTTTAGGGATTGATTTTGTTAATTTAAAGGTGAAATATTAATATTAAATAAAAAAAGACCCCAACTCCTTGATAAGTGACCAGAAAAATCAATATGGTCCAAATTTAAATACTCAACGGGCAAAAGTAGCAAAGACTCTCTTTTAGGGATTGTTTTTGCAAATCCAAGGGTGAAATATTAATTTTTCATTAAAAAAATCCCTCAAACCCTTGATCAGCGACATAAAAAACCTAAATAATTTAAATTTACACACTTAAAGTGCAAAAATAGTAAAAATATCCATTTTAGGGGTTATTTTTGCTAGTTTAAGGCTGAAATATTAATTATTTATAAAAAATTCCCTCAAATTCAGATTCAAATCAGGGTTCAAATCAGGGACCCAAAATACCCGTATGGACCTAACCTGGTCATTCAAACTGCGAAAACTGCAAAAACATCCTTTTAGGGGTAATTTTTCCATATTTAAAGGTAAAATATTATCTATTCATAAAAAATTCCCCCGAATCCTTGAACAATGACCCAAAAAACCTGTATAGATCAATTTATAGCTAAATCTAGAAACTCTGATTGCCAGTACATCAAAATACCCCTTTTTGGGGGTTAGTTTTTGCAAATTTAAGGGTGTTCCAAAATATTTCCGGAAAAGACCATGATTTTCATGATCCGTGACCCAAAAAACATATAGTAGACCAATTCTCATGAAAGCCAGTGAAAATAACCCATCCCTCTCGCAATTTTACTGGAGTATAAAAAGATTTTTAAAAAATCGTTCAATATTTTTTTCATAGTTTTTTAATTTAGGGGTGGGTTACACCCCCCAAGGGGGGGATAAAAAAATTTTTAGTACTATTTATTTTGCTATTTTTTCGATTAGATTTAAAAGAAAAGGCAAGAGAAAAAATTTTACTGTTCCACTAATTTTTTTTATTGTGGGGGTAGTTTTCCCCCATATTTATCTCCTGGGGGACTGTTAATATATTGCAATAGTTTTCAATACCATAAAACATTAATGAATATACTAGAAGCAGGGATAAAAAATAAAGTAAAATATTCTGTTTTTATGTTTTTTGTAATTTTCCTTATTTTAGGGGTAGTTTTTCTCAAATATAATTAGCCCTAATTTCACAAACTTGGTGTGTTATCAAGTAAACCCTAAATTTTGGTAAATACTTTTGAAAAAATGGCATTAACTTGATCATTTTAGCTTTAGTTCCAAAATTTTGCAAAAAAAACCTTAAAAAGGGGTAGTTTTTGCTTATTTAAGGGTTTTCCCCTATTTTCCAGAAACTTTAGACTCTGGATTCGGATTCAGCGACCCAAAAAACCTATAATTAACCCGTAAAAATTAATAATTACAAATATAACAAAAGTGATACCAATACCAATACCAAAAGTGATACCAATATCACTGGTATAACTGGTATAATTGGTATCGCGTGAAAAAGTCTTGGTGTGCAATGCAAAAAATTTTAAAATATACAAATTTTTGAAAAATTTTATAGGCGTACACATAATTAATTTCATTTTTTGAAAATCATATACTAATTACAACATAAACTCAATAAAATTATGATCAAGTCCCTCGAAAACAAACTTTTAAAAGTTAATAGAAATGTATGTATGGTTGCGGTTGCATGGTTGTAATCGGTGATATCAGCTGTGGTGAAAACTTAATGTCAGCTAGTTGGCAGCGTATTTTTTAAATGTGTTTTCCATACTTTTCATGCTGATAAACTCTTTTTTTGTCACATTTGCCTTTTAAGTACTTAAAAATGAATTTTAGGCTAAAAAAAATTATTTTGAAAATTTTTAATTTTCTGAATTTTTCGATTTTTTTGCTTTTTTTGGTAAAAAATAAAAAATCTGACTTGATTTTCGGATTCCTCGGGAAATTTTAGATTGAAAACTTTTCTGGGTAAAATTTTATAGGCCTCTGCGACGCTGTAAAACAGAATAAAAAAATAGAAAAATTTAATTATGTTTAATTATGTTTGATTTTAGCAGGTTAGTTTGTTTTTCTTTATTTACAGTGTCACAGAGGCCTCTAAAATTTTACCCAGAACGATTATCAATGTGAAATTTCACAAAGAATCCGAAAACCAAGTCAGATTTTTCATTTTCTTTTAGGAAAAGCGAAAAAATCGGAAAATTCAGAAAATTAAAAGTTTTCAAAATCATTTTTTTTAGCCTAAAATTTATTTTTTAGTACTTAAAAATCGAATGTGACAAAAAAGGAGTTTACCAGCATGAAAAGTATGGAAAAACACATTTAAAAAAAATAAAAAAAAATTTTTTAAAGTGACGCTTTTTGAGAAATTTGTATTTGGGTTTCCTTTAGTTTTTCCAATTTTCCGGGTTTTCCTGATGTTTTTTCGAAAAAATGTGGTCAGATTCAGATTGGGCGAGAATTTTTACTACCTACCTTTATATAGAAAATATTTTTCATAATATTTTTTATAGGTTTATTTAGGGCGTTCAGAAAATAAAAAAGAAATGGGTGGCTGAGAATTCGAAAAAATTCAAAATTGGAAAAACAGCTGCTAAACAAATCGCAACCAAGCCACCTAGAGGCTTAAAAATTGGCCAGTAACCATATTTTTACATACCAAATAGTGCAATTGGTATTTTTTAAATCCAAAACATAGACCTCAGACTTGGGTAAAAATAGCTAAGAACTACCTACCGAATTATTAATTATTCAAATACGAGCAAGGTGGCCAAATAGTGGGGGTTGTCCAACCTTTAGTAGTAAGGCTAAAGTTTTGATTTCTAATATTAAAAGAATGGAGATTTTTGTAGAGTAATATGTGCGTTTCTTTTGTAATAAATAAGGATAAAATTAGGTACTTAAAAACTTAAAAATAAATATAAATTATAGAAAATATTTTTAAAATTATGACCGTTATTAAATATTTTTTAGAATCAACAGATCCTTTTTAATTCAAATTTTTTTAACTTTGATTTGGATGCACAAACAATCTCTGAAAAAACTGTTGCTATTGGAGATTTAGTAAAGCAATTTGAAAATAATTTAAAGAGAGTCCAGGTGCGTATAATAATCTGAAGTTTTTTTAAACATGATTGTGTAATCCTAATTCTGTAATACTGATTAATCCTGATTAAATTATTTAATTTTTTTATCCCATTTCGTACAATTTTGCATGATAAAAATAGCAAATTTATTAAACTGGCAATTTTAATGTCAAATCCGTGAAATCAAGTACAAAAACGGTTTCTCTGAAAATTGAATTTCAATGGAAAATAATTAGGTTATATTGTTTGAAATAAAAAAAAAATAAATAGAATCAATTTTGCTAATACGAAATTCGCTTTACCTGATTTGAAATTTTATAAATCACGTTTTCGGGTTTTTTGTCGTGAAATCTATTTTCGTGTAATTTGTCAAAACTTGAAGAAAAATTTGCACAAAAGAATGCTCCAAAAATAAAAAAACAACATTTAAATCGAAGTACAAAAAATAGTAACTAAAAGTTTTTTAATTGTCGTAGCTATTGAGTTGTCTATGATAAATATCATTGTTAGCAACCGCAATTTTTTGAATTTGAATTTCATTGCCTACTCGTATCATTGCACGGTAGAGCTGCTTTGGTTGAATATTCAACCAATTGGTTGAATTTCGCAGTTTTTGGTTGAATTTTCAACCAATTGGTTGAATATTAAACCAAACACTGCGATTTTCAACCAAAAACTGCGATATTCAACCAAAAACTGCGAAATTCAACCAATTGGTTGAATATTCAACCAATTGGTTGAATTTTCAACCAAAACTGGTTTAATTTTCAACCATAAGCTAAAATACAAAATAAAAACGATGTTTTTATAGTACAGGGTAAGAAATGATCAGGGCATCCATTAAAAGTGAATGAATTTTATTATATTATTGTAATTAGTAATTTTTTATGTACTACTTCTTTTGGCTTTGAAACTGAGGAATTACTAATTAAAAAGGTTATCATACGATATAGAATAACAAAATGACGGCTACCTAGAGAAAGTTAAAATGAAATAAAAAGCCTTTAATTTTCGAGCAAAAGTAGCTGTAAAATTTTTTTTAAAACATAAAAATACTAAAACTCGACGTCATCCCGAAATTAGTGCATTCATTAAGTTGCTTAGTAAGTTTAAAGTAAATTGGTGCAGATTTTATCGCGCAATCGTGTGCATTACTTTTCAAAAACGTTGTTTCGAGTAAAATGGCTTTAAAGTTTTCGATGAATTTTTTCGGTACTTTTAGTTATTAAATTATTTATTTTAATGCAAGAGATCTGATCAACACAAAATTATTTGACACATCAATGATTCTACACAAAAAAGTTTTTTGGAATCGTTCTATACCAAAAATCGTTGTGCTAAAAATAACACAAATTTTTTTTAGTCAAAGTATTCAACACTTATTTCTTTCGTATGCTAGCATAAATAAATATCACTTAAAACAGCGTATTGAATATTTCGATTACACTGAAAAAAAAATCCGCTTGCGGCAAGCGGAATTTTTTTTCTCGTCAAACGATTGCAAATGACTTGAAACGTAAAGAAAATTAAAAAAAAAATTTTTTCCCGCTTACTTGGGATATGCGTATTTCGGTATGACGAGATTTGAGAAAATTTTGGAAAAAGAAAAGAAAAAATGTTTTTTTTAAATTTTCTTTACGTTTAAGTCATTTGCAATTGTTTGCAAAGAAAAAATTTGTGTTGATCTTTTCGGTACAAGGATTTTCGGTGTAGAACGATTCCGCAAAACTTTCTTGTGTAGAATTATTGATTTGTCGAATAATTTTGTGATGATCAGATCCCTTGCCTATTTTAACATGGAACATCTTCGTTAGATAGGGTATTTGAAAAAGTTTGGCTAGGCAGGGGGTGGGGTGTGAAATGGACTTAGAATATTTTTGATTTAGGGACTTAGAATAATTTGAAGTGGGCTTACGATAATTTATATTTCAGGATTTATTGTAATTTCGGTTTTTGGATTTATTACTGTTATGAGTGACATGAACATGTTCCATGCTCGTTGGTTGTGTAGTTACACAAACCGGTTATAATTATTTTTTTTATTCGTTAGAGAAATTTATAACAGAAAACTCTAGATCAAAAAAAATAAAATCGGTCACGTAGTTTTAGAGAAATCTTAATTAGAAGGTGTAAAAACATAGTTTTCTAAATAAGAATACAAATTTTTTTTTGTATATTTAAGTATAGACTTATAAGTTATCAGTTATTTTTTAGCCATAAAGTTATCTTTTTGGTTTTCATACTGAACCTGTAGCTGATTTTACCCCTGCTGCTTGTCTGATTTGCCATTTTTTACCATTTTGGCACGGCTAAATTTGGCGTCATAAACAATCGCGAATATAAGTAACTTTGCTCATAATTTCTATCAATGACCAATTACGACATAATTTATAGCTATATTTAACAAGAAGGATTTGAAAATAAATTTTTTTTACATACTCTTGAGACATATATAAAGTAATTAATAAAAAAAAATAATTTGATTATTAAAAAAAAAATTAGGTAAAACGACAGGAAGTTAAAGCATACAGTATTAGGTTTAAAAAAATTTATCATACTATGTACATAAAAAATTACTAATTACAATAATATAATAAAATTCATTCACTTTTAATGGATGCCCTGATCATTTCTTACCCTGTACTATAAAAACATCGTTTTTATTTTGTATTTTAGCTTTTGGTTGAAAATTAAACCAGTTTTGGTTGAAAATTCAACCAATTGGTTGAATATTCAACCAATTGGTTGAATTTCGCAGTTTTTGGTTGAATATCGCAGTTTTTGGTTGAAAATCGCAGTGTTTGGTTTAATATTCAACCAATTGGTTGAAAATTCAACCAAAAACTGCGAAATTCAACCAATTGGTTGAATATTCAACCAAAGCAGCTCTACCGTGTGTTTTTTTAGTTTTAAAATATGCACAATTCTGCAGGTTTTTCTAAATTATACTTGATTGAAAATTTTCAAAAAAGTATATTTGTGTTTAAAAATCAGCACAGTCTTCGTTTTGAGGTATGAAAAACTACCTTTAATGCAAAATAAATCGTCGTGCAATTTATGATTAAGCAATTAGAAATATTTTCAAAATCAATAAGTTTTGTTTTTAATTGCAGGATAATAATTTGGTAAATTTAATTGAAACAATAAAAGTGGTTATAGACACCTTGAAAAGCTACGAAAATAAGCAAAAAGAATGGAAAATAAGAGAAAATAAAAAAATGAAAAAGAATCTTAAGTTTACGTACATTAGCGAAAAAAAAGTCATCAATCCAAATACTCCAAACAATTGTCCCGTAGATAGTAACAATGAAGTAATAATGGAACCTTCATATTCAAGTTTTAAAGGGATATCAGAAGACGAAGAAAAAAAATATTTTGAACCCATTAAGAATACAAAAAATGAATTCGTTTTAGAAACTTGGTCGGATGGATATAGTAATAATTGTTTGTGTTCTTCGGATACAACTAAAACGGATAACTGTGCGTATCCGTCAAAAGAATCGGAAAGTAATGCAGTTTTAGCGAATAAAATTGAAACCTTATCCGAGCAAATAAATAAAGAACCTGGGAGAGAAATTTTTAAGCGTACGATGTATAAATTTCAAGTGGATTTAGAAAACAACAATTATAATTTTCAGAAAGAAATCAAATCAACAAAAACGAATTATTTGATAGTGCGGAATTCTTCTAATCAATGTTCGTTGGTAAAGGTTAAAAATTAATTTTCTTCGCATTCATTTTAATCGCATAAAACGTAAACTCCTTATAAAGACAAGTTTATCCCTTATTTGAATTTTTCACCTCAACAATATGTCAAAATATGCTTTCTTTGATACATTATTTCGAGTTAGTTTTTTGAAATTTGAAATTTCAAATTTCAAACAGAAGACAAAAGGGTTGTTTTTTCGAGAAGTATTATAAGGCCATAAAATTAAATAACCCACTCTGTAAACATGTTTTTTATCTGACTCCTTTTTTTCTACTCCTGCTTCCTTATAATAGCTCGATTGAATTTCTTATTGGATATTTTTTCATCAACTTTGTTTAATATCATAATATACTCGTGTTCAATAATCCCAAAAAACATTTAGGCCCCAAATTCAATACTTAAAAATTCATAAAATATAAAAAATCACAGTTTTCATTTTTGCGAATCTTACTACTTTAATATAATATTATATTTAAAGTAAAAAAAAATGAAAAAATTAAATCAAAAACCATCAGTTATAATATCAAAGCTGAATGTTTCCCAAGTTCCCAAAACGAAATTTTTCATTCTATTTTCTATTCTTACCTCCACCTTCCGTCCATTTGTTGCCGATCTTTACCAAGTACATGATTTTAAATTCTTTATGTTATAAACTTTATTGAAAAAATATCAATAAAAATTTATTCAAAATATTTGATATTTTTCAGGAGGATAATTTTAGCAATTTCAGATTTAAAAAATTCGTGAACAACAAAAATTGCTATTGTGGATGTGGTCATTTATAAAGAATTATTAAAGATAATAAAATTAAAGATTATTTAATCTTATAAGGTAAATAAAACATTTGTTCATAACTTTAAAATAAAATTTTTTTAACTCAAAAATAATCAGATAGGAATATTTCTCTACACGAAACTTTTGATCATCGAAATTTAAGCTCGCCAAACTCATTATGCAGAATATTTTTAAGAATAATTTTAAACTCACTTGATAAACTAATAACTTGGTATTTGAAAAAAGTAGTATTAAAAAATGTTACGATTAAATTTTGGTCTCCAAAAGTGAAACGTTAAATTTTTTTGATATGATTCCTACCAAATGATTAACTTTATTGGTTTTGAAAATTTCGAACAAAGTACACATTGTAAACAACTAGGAAAGCCCAATGTCACCTTAAAAATTTTGAGTAATACTGTAAATTATCAGGAAACTTTATTAATTTATAAGAGATTTATTTATTTACCTCTATAAATTTGTCTTCTACATCAAAAATTTGAGTTCTCTAATAGATACAGAATATAACAGATTTAATTTTAATTTTAAAAAACGTGTTAACTTAAAGCATTCGCTCGAAAACTGGTATAGATATCACTAAATTTTGAAGAAACGATTAAACAGGAAAATTACCCTAAAATCTGTAAAAAGTAACTTTCTTATATTAACAAAAAAATGAGAACATTTTCGAAAAATTAGTAAATTTTCAAAAAAATTTGTAAATTTTCGAAAAAAATCGTATATTTACTAAATTTATAGTATATTAACAAAAAACTCTAGTATTCTCGATTTTTTTTTGTGAATTCGCAAGAAAAATTAATAATTTACAATTTTTTTTCGAAAATTTACAAAAAATAGTTGCCAATTTCCGAAAAATATTTGTGAATTTACAACTTTTTTTGACAATTCTCGAATTTTTTGATAATATACAAAATTTAGTAAATTTACGATTTTTATCGAATATTTACAAAAATTTTTGAAAATCCACTAATTTTTCGAAAAAGTTCTATTTTTTTTTTTTGTAAATTTAAGAAAGTTACTTTTGTGTATAAATCATTTCATTTCATAATATATTTGCATTTGATTTAACCAACATTCATAAAAAAAAACATGGTTTCTTTATGATTTCATAAATTTTGCTTAAAAATTCAAGTAGTAGTTCCAAAATAATAAACTAAAGTAAAAATTCTAGCACATACATGAATATTAGAGTGGACCTATTTTTGGACTTTGTGGAAAAACTTTGCTCCCCGGGTTTTTTTGTGAAGTTTTGGTCATAAAAAGTTCCCAGTTCTAAGGATTTTGCTTTAGCCTTACAAAAACACGTGCCTGTAACCACATCAATTTTCCCATTTAAATAACATGGGAATTTTGAGTTTTTAGCTATACAAATTTTCACAAAAGCCAAACAGCGTTTTAAAATGCTAATTTTTACTGGAAAAAATACTTATATATGTTGTAAAGACATACAAACCGCCCTGCATTCATCCAAAAGGGAATTTTGGGGCTAAAAACGCAAATTTACATATTTGCTCAATCTTATAAAACAGGGTTTTTCGGTAATTTTCGATAAAAAGCTACAACCTCAAAAATTAACCAAAACACTTCTGGTTGGTTCACTTTTTTTGGTATAAGTGTCACCTTTCAAACGACGTAAGCCGTATATTTTAATCACTGTTTCTCTTAGCGCTATAGTCAATTAACCTACTGGTAATTTTTGACCCGAAATGACCAATTTTTAAATTTATTTAAATTGCTGCCAAAATTGTAAATTTTGACGAAATTGAGTTTTGAAGGCCTTAATAATTTTTTACAAGCTTCAAGTTTCCAAAAATTTTTTACTCGTCTCTTTTCTTTAATTAGTTTTTAAGATATTACTTTTCAAAGATAATAATAAAAATTGACTTTTTTTGAAAACCCTGAAATTGGGACTCGGTAAATTTGCGTTTCTAGCCCCAAAATTCCCTTTGGAATGAATGCAGGGCGATTTGTATGTCTTAACAACGTATAAAAGTATGTTTTCTAGTAAAAATTAGCATTTTAAAACGCTTGTTGGCTTTTGTGAAAATTTGTATAGCTAAAAACTCAAAATTCCCATGTTATTTAAATGGGAAAATTGATGTGGTTACAGGCACGTGTTTTTGCATGGCTAAAGCAAAATTCTTGGAACTGGGAACTTTTTATGACTAAAACTTCACAAAAAAACCCGGGGAGCAAAGTTTTTCCTTAAAGTCCAAAAATAGGTCCACTCTAATGAATATCAATATAACCACAAAGACTTCAAAATTGTTGCATAGATCCTTTTGCCACAAAAAAATTATAACTTTGATTTGAAGTTTGAAAACGTGCTATTTATTTGGGAAGGGGGGCAGGTAACATGAAGTAAATTACATAAGAAATAATTTGAATTTCTGGTTTTTACAGTAATTGTAAAAAACCATTTAAAAAACATAAAATTCAATAAACTTGGAATTTTTCCATGGAATTCCATGGAATTTTTCGAGGGTAATTTTAGTTTTTGGGGTTGCTGAATCCAAATCCGAAGTTCGTTTTGACCTAACGTGGTCCAATTTTGCGTGATTGCCCATTTTAGGTCATTTTTAACGTTTTTTTTCCATTTTTTGTTAAATTTTTTAATATATTTCCATTTTTCTCACACTACACTAATGTTTTTTGGATCTCTATACCTAATTATCATATCTATATATGAGTATACTCATACAAAAAAAAATGGTAGCCCATAATAGGGATTCTTAGGCTATTTTTTACGCTCTTTGGGCTAAGTTTAGCTATTTTTATGAAATTACACCATCTACAGCTTCTAGTTTTTGAGTATTTTAGGGTAGTTAAATATTAATATTATATTTAATTTATCTAAAAACGCCGCAGTAGCCCATAAGGCACTTATAGGCTGTTTTTAACGTTTTTGGGGTAATTTAAGCTATTTTAATGAACTAATTAACATACATGTGAAAATTTAACGGGTATATACTATACCCTTTACAGTTGTATATATTTACAATTTGATTGGTTGGTGATTTGTACTTTATTTGAACTAAAAATATAAAATTTAAATTTAAAAGCTATAAATAAACATATATAATAAATCAATTAATACTAATACTAATTTTATTCTACAGCTTGTGGTTTTTGGGTCACTAAACGCAAATAACACATCTTTTTTTAACAAATAATATTCAGTGGCCCATAATAGGCGATTCACGGGTTATATCATCCTTTTAATGGTATTTTATAATACTTTACTTTTTTTTAAACGAGTAGTGTTATGAATTTGGGTTCGATAAGTTTAAACTTATCTGTGTTATCTTTATCGCCTATTATGAGCCACTGGACATTATTTGTTAAAAAAAGATGTGTTATTTGCGTTGAATGACCCGAAAACCACAAGCTGTAGAAAAAAATTGGTATTAGTTCATTAAAATAGCTAAATTTACTCCAAAAACGTTAAAAACAGCCTATAAGTGCCTATTATGGGCTACTACACCGTTTTTAGACAAATTAAATATAATATTAGTCTTTAACTACCCTAAAATACTCAAAAACCAGAAGCTTTAGATAAAATTGGTGTTATTTCATAAAAATAGTTGACATTAGCCCATAAAGCGTGAAAAATAGTCTAAGGATCCCTATTATGGGCTACCATTTTTTTTCTATGAGTAAATATGATAATTATGTATAGAGACCCAAAAAACATTAGTGCAGTATGAGAAAAGTAATATATTAAAAATTTTAACAAAAAATGAAAAAAAACGTTAAAAATGACCTAAAATGGGCAATGACGCTAAATTGGACAATGTTAGGTCAAAACGGACTTCGGATTTGGAATCAGTGACCCCAAAAACTAACGTATTATTCTAGGTCCCTAAATCAAATTTATTCCAAGTTCCTAAATCTTAATTATTATAGGTCCCTAAGCCCAGATTTTTCAAATTTCTTGTAAGTCTTATTTGACCCCCGCCCCCCTTAATTTTCAAATTCTGAGGTACCCCCTCCCTATAAACATGTTCCATGTTGTCACAAAAGTATTGCTTTTTCAACAAATAGACTTTGCCTTCGATCAGCAGCAATAAAAAGAATTTACCTTTATAAAAAATAGAAAATAATTTTGGGCCCAAAATTATGATTATTATTTAAATAAGCATATTTAATTTCCTTTTGATGACTAAAATTGAATGATTTCCTTAGAGTATTACAAAAAAAAATTTGTTTCCTTCAGAACTTTTCACTGATTCAAGCCCTTAATACAAACATTTGAATTGCACAATTTGAAACCGTTGAAGCCTGTAAAAGGACAGGAAGTATAAATAAATAAATTCAGTTTTTTATTAATATGTAATGGAAACGACGTTGTAATGCACTTTATTGTATGCAAGAAATAATTTCTATAAATAATTTCTTTATGGTACATTTTTTCCTATTTTTTTTAATAATTTGAAATTTATTTGCAATATTTTAATAAACTATCAATATGTCATGTGTGTACAGATAATAATTTATCTGCTTGCTAATTAGTATTATATTACATTATTAAAATTCTCTGTAATTTTCGCTTTTTTTATTTATTGTGTAAATCAAAAAGCAAAGAAATGAGAATTAAAAAATTTGTTTATTATTTATTGTATCACCAATATTTTTGATGAAATTTTTATTATTTACCCATTTTAAATTATTTACAAAAAAACCCAAAATCTGGGTAAAAAATTGTCTCTTTTTCAACGGAATGCAACATTTTTTAAATGTATTTATCCTCAAGATCTTTTAAAATTTAAGGTAAATATTTAATTTTTCTATATATATTTCTTTCTCAAATCAACAAAATACTGCTCATTTACTAATAATAATTAATTATAATTTGGCATTCAATATATAAATATATTAAAAATTTTAATATCGAGCATATTGCACTTTTGATTTTTTACTAACTACGTTCTATTTTATTATTTTTTAAATTCATATTTATTTATCGCCTCTTAAAAACAAAAAAGAATAAAAAGAGAGATCATCATGTTTAAAGTTATTAGACCGCAAGTAATTATAAGAACATTTCTTTCTTACTTGTCGTTCTTAAAATTAAAACTGCACTTGTGCAATTCAAGTAATATCGAATAAAAGTAATTATAAAAATAATATTTTAATTTTTCAGTTGCAGGCGCATGCATGTTATCTTAAATAAAAGTATCAAGAGATTCCTTCCCAACGTTAGTTATCAAATAATTTGCTGACTAGTTATAAATATATCACTATCGCATTTAAAACTGTATAATTTCGTGAAAACTACTATTTGAGATTTTTAATGTCTACGTGCAATAAATAAACTTAATGCGAGTTTTAAGCAAAAATTTTACTACTTATTTTAAATACTTTTTCAGGAGAGTGTGGTTATCCAAATTTCCGGGTGACCAACGCAAGAAAATACATGACATCCTTTTGAGTTTGTTCTTTGTTCTTTCTTTAAAATATAAAACCAAAATGATTAAAAGACCGATAAATAAAATTTATCCTATATATTTTAAGGTTTTAAAGCCGAAAATTTTTTTGGCTATACAATTCTATGTATTTTCTGAAAATTTTGTGTGAATAATAAAAAATAAAAGTATTAAATATCTAAATAATATTCTTAAATATACATAATGAAAGTTTCGATTCCCCTCAAGGTAATAACTTAAGTTATGTTTCAAATAATAATCTTTTTATTTTAAAGAAACTGTGATCTGTGTAATGGATTTTCGCTGATCAAAATGATTTTAAATTATATTATTATGATTATTCTCTATAACCCAATTATCGGCAAAAAAAGCCGTTAAATTTTAGTTTATAAAATCTTATAGGTAATCTTTTAAATGAATAAAATTTTCTTTATTCCATAAATTAGTTTTAACAACTAACGTTTTTTTGTAGATGTAATTTTTTTTTCACTGTAAATTTAATCTTTAGACTAATTATTACTTCCTTCTTTTCGTTTTTCTTTTTTTTTTTTTAGAAATCCTGTGATTTTAAGCGCCAATATAAAATTTTTCAAAAATTTTTAATAAATATATCCAAGGAAATCTTTTCTAGAAATTTCAAGGTTTTACCCAAAACCCAACCCTTAAATCCAGATCAACACTAACCCCGGCTATCTTTTAATTGACTAACAGAATATAAATAATTTGAATAAAATATCATAAATTTTACAATAATTTACTTATAGTATTGATATAATATTTTCTATTATATATTCTTATCTAAGACTTTTTTTGGTATTTTCAAATAATCAAATTTTCCAGTGATAATTAACAAAACAGTTTTAAATACTTGTAATATATATGCACTAGAGCTGTGAGTACGAGTACGAAATCATAATCGAGCCCACACACCTCCAGCTATATGTTCCCTTTAAAATTATAAATTGTTGCATTCTGTTGAGCACAATAATGAGAGACTAGTATTCATTTATTCAATCTATTCAATGCAAGTTTCTACACTCTCCGTACATGCATGCTTTCAATCTTACATTAATTTTTAAAACTACATTTGACATCAACATAAAAAATTTCACATTTACACATACTTATTATTAGCAAAATTAATATTGCTATGACCTATCTCTTATTTACATAAATATTTTTTTCAAATTATAAAAACTTTATTATTAAAATAAACTTTCCAAATAAAAAGCTAAAAAAAAAAAAAGCTAAAAAAAAAAATACATGATTTTATTTGATTATATCGATAAAAAAGCTAATTTGCACCATTTTGACTTAATAATTTATAAATGATAAGCACTGGAATATCCTCATGTAATAACTGTGATGTTTTAAAATATATAAATAAATCACAGATTATAAAACATTACATGGTATACCATGAATCACAATTTTATTCTGACTTGCCTATTCAAAGACATGTATAAAATTCTTATTTATATCTCTTCAACTCCAATAAAGGCGTTTCTAACATGGATGGCATTAATAATTCCCAAAATGCACAGTACTTAACAGTAGTACAACCAAAAATTTTTCTAAAATATTTTTATACTCCAAACCTCACGTCTCCCGAGTTGCTATTGCTCCATCCATCATAGGCCTGAAGCGTCTGCACCTAAAAATTAAATTGATGCGTTTAAATTAAAAAATTCTAGATACATTTTTTTTTTGGATCTTTTCGAGTCAAAATGGCGAGGGCTTCCTACCAGTTTTAAATATTTACGTAATAACTACAAATTTAAGTTGCATTTAAATCTGAATTTAGATTTTGCTACAATATATCATTACCTAGGTGAGAATTTCGGTTATACAATTAACGATTTCAAATTTTTTTTTCATTACAATTATTAAAGGAATTTTGCAAACAAAATGTCAACTTGTAAATTTAAAGGAAAATATTTATTTTTGTTGAAAGAGGGTAAATATCTTTCACGCAGGAAAATTTTTTTTTTACACAAATTTTCTTTTAATTCTTAAATTAAAGAAAATATTTCATTAACAAAAAAGATTTTTTTATTTTTCACTGATATTCTAATGTCGAAATTTGCTATAACGTCTGTTTTCCAACGTTGGAAAACAGTAAAAAACTGATAAATCTTGAAAATAAAACATTTTCTCTCATTTAAAAATGTGAAAATAATTAAGTCAAAACAAATTTTCCATTTGAAAAATATCAATGAAATTTCATGTTGGAACACACGTATTTTTTTTCAAATGTGATTATTTAAACATGCCTATAGAAAAATGTCTTTTTATAGTTATAAATAAAAAGAAGTAATCAGGGAAATGAGTTCTTAAAATTTCTTAATTTTAACAAATCTAAGTTAATCAAGACTGTAACCAAGACTTTTTTATAATTATATTATATCTTAAGTACGCTCGTTAATAGCAATAGTAATATTATTCTATGTTAATAGCGGTACTTGCAAAGCAAAGACCGCTTATGTATACAGTTTTATTTTTATCCTACTGCTCCCAAAAAATCTAAATTTCTTCCAAAATCAATAATTAAATAGGTTTTGTTTAAAAAATATTCTAAATATAAAAATAATCCGAAAATGTAAATAAAAAATTTTAAAATCAAAATGGCGCGGGTGCGGGACTCACTAGAAATTTTTTTAGAGGAAAATATTTTAAAACCAAATTAAAGAAACGTTTGAAGTTTTTGGCTCTTTTGAACTGAAATATTTCAAAAAATAACTGAAATATTTAAAATATTTTATGAATTGATATAATTTTCATGAATTATTATTGCATAAGTAAATTTTATCTACTAACAATAACTGTTACTTAGTTTCTGGAAATCTTTTTAAATTCTTGCAAAGCACAGCTTGATTCAAAAAAGGAATAAAAAAATAAAAAGCAGCCTTGAATTTACACTAAAAAAAATCTAAAATTTTGTACTTGCGATTTACAAACCTGGCATCATTTTCATTTAAATGAGGCGGCAAAGTACTTGGTGGTGGTGGTGGTAAAGTATTTTCAGTTTGTGCTAACTTTGGTTCACTACTATCAGACTCATTATCACTGCTTTCATCGGCTGTCCTCCCAACATCACCAAGCAAATGTGAAGGCACACCACGGGTGCTATAATGCGACAGGACTTCTGAAGATGGCCGGGCTCGACTTTGAAGTGGCCTATTAAAATGAAGTTTTAACTGACCTATATCAGTTACATACTTTTCACTTTGTCTGCGGCGTCTGAGGGCAGGTGTGCAATGAGTTAAATTATGGCCAGTCAAGTTTTCATCTTCAGTTGAACTAGCAGAAGTCAAAACACCTGGGATATAAGGTCGAGCATCAGGTAAAGTTGCGCTGCGCCTCAAAACTGATAAACCTTCTATGTGTAAATTCGATGGCTTTGATCTTGCTACTATAATATGATACTGTTAGTACAGCTAGGAAGCTTATTACAAAATAATAATGAAGCAGTGTAATTTATGTATACTATTATTTTAAATGAAAATATAAAATAACATTTTTTTAGCAAAATACAGTGCTTTAATGGCTAAAATATGCATGAAATCTTACTTGAATCTTTATCTTTTGATAGTAAATTTGAACTAGATATTCGATCTGGATCACTTCCAGTTCCTGTTCTTGTGGTATTAACAGTGTTAGTCTCAGGTGTAGATTCTGATAATGAACAGCGAGGACTTCTAACAGGTACTGGTATTTTGCTGTGCACGCTGTGAGACCTGTTTATTAATTCTTTTTCTTTGTTTTCTTTGGCTTCACGGTTAGTTGTGGCAGTCATAGTTTGAATAAATTTAGAATTACTATTATTAGCTATTCGATTTTCACTTGCGTCATAATAAATAGATTGTTCCTCCAAGCCAGGATTAGGACTAGCAGGACTCAGTATTAACCCATTAGTCATTTTTTCTAATTAATTAAAATTTTAATAAATTGCAAAATGTTATAAATTTATTAATTTTGAATGGAATAAGCTAAAATAAAAATTACTTTGCAAGGGTTCCTTATCAGCACTAGTTTGTACTACTGTAGCACCACCTGTAGCATCAACAACTCGAATTTCCAATCTCCCAGCTACTGCTTGTTCTTCTTCATCAACTGTTGGTGTACTTGGTATTAAATTTAATGGTGATATTGAAACAGCAGGTACACTAGCTCTTCGAGGAGGTGGACTATGTCTTGGTTCATCATGACGAGTAGCAATGTTTCTCATAACATCAACTTCATACGATAAATCATCAAAAGCAGCTTGCTGAATCTTTTAAAAATAATATAAAATTAATATTTTTTCACATTGTATATAAAAGAAGGTTTCTAATTAAATTTCAATGATTTTAACATTAACTATCATTTATTTAAAAAATTTAGTTTTATTTTTCAATAAGCAACTAATAATAATTAAAATGAGGCAATAATTAACTAAGCCCAAATTATGCTTAGTTGAGTATTTCTGCTTCCTAAGTATTTACTTAAGATAAATATTAAATTGGAAACAAGGCAAGGTTTATTTATTTATATGTATGAAAATTTAAAATGATTTGAATGGAAACTAGTAATACTATATGTTTATTACAAAAAACAAAAACTCAACATAAGTAACAAAAATAATTTTAAAAAATCTTACCAATGGTGCTTCTAAATTACTTCGAACATGTGGCGCCAGCGCCGGAACACTCCATGCTCTAGGTAAAGCACCTTGAAGTTCTGGGTATTTTTCAATACCAGTAATATTTAAACATCTATGTGGAGTAGTAAAAGGTTTTTGAGATAATTCACTAACACGAGATAAAATACTTTGTGCAGGCTGGAGCAATTGTTGAACAGAATTGGAAGTATTTAATGACAATGCTGCTTTGACTTCAGATGATGATGTAACAGGTTTTGTAACTGGAACTTCAATCGCCGATGTATTCTATTAAAAAATGATTATAAAAATTTTAGATACATTTTCCTTCTAAATATAAAAAAGATATAAGTTTTGATATCTTTTGATTTTTTACAATTAAAAACAAAGGGTCATAAGCTTTGAAAATGAAAAATGAAGCTATCACATACCTACAGTAAAAATAACTAAAACTTTTTCAAGAAATAAAAATTTTTCTTATCATAAATATTTCCATGCTTATTTGAAATTATTAGGCCTGTTTTTATGAAATAATAAACATTTTATGAATTTATTAATTTTAAATGCATAAAAAACAACGAAAACCTAGTTAATTACAATAACTTACAAGAAAAGGCAATAAATTTATTAATTAAATGTATCAACCTATAACTTTTAAAATGCAATTTTTTTTTTTTACATAATGCAGTGATCCTTTCCTTGCAAGTGGTTTTATTATCACCCCAGACAAGTTATTTGAACAAGAAATCAAACATGTTTCAAATACATAATAAAAAACTTACATAAATTCAAACCAGTGATTTTTCTTATGATTACGTTTAGAAAAATATACATTTTTAATTATGTGATTTGACTTTATTTTATTGAAAGCATATTAAATGAAGCATTAACAATACTCTTAAAGTAAAAATTACACAACTAAAAGTCAAAATATTACAGGACCATTAAAAACATGGTCAGAAGAGCTGTCAAGCCAGAACGGCGATACAAGTCAAACAAGGCTAGAATTTAAAAATGGCTCGTCACAAAAATATAATAATCAGAATAGCCATTTTTCTATTCACGTCTGACATATTTTATATTTAAAAAAAATATATAACCTGTGTTACTAGCTGTGGTTGATTATTGCCTTTGTGTTCTGGACTTTGAAGATTTTCACCTTTCCATTCATTGTCTGTTTCTTCTGAATCGTCAAATTGTGATTTCCATTGCGAAGCTAATGTTTGCCCACCTCCACCCTTTGTAACTTGCTGCAAAGCAGACACATTATCATCATCTATTTGCGCAAACATAGTTATCGAGCGGAGATCACGAAGATCACGAGCAGATTCTCTTTCTTTCCTTGTTTGTTCTCTGCTACCAGATCTTCTTTTTGGTTCCTTTAATGGTTCTCTTTGTTCAGTAACCTGAAATTTTTAAAAAATATTGTATTTCATTTATTATTATTACCTATATTGGTCAAACTCATTAAGACATTATTAGTAGAAAAGGTAATACGTATTAAACTCCATGTAACATTTTTTTTGTAAATTTCATGGTTTATTTATGAATGAATATAAAATGAAAAGTTTTGACTAATATTTTGCTTGATTTTTTTTATTTACTGATCAACTATTACTTAATGCATGATAACACTCTCTACCCACTATCGTCAATATCGTTATCACATTTTGTACCTTAATTTTTATAACTATTTTATTTAATATTTTTATTTAATTTACAATAAAACTACAAAATGCGATCCGATTTAAATAATTACTGACAGTAATTTGATTCTTCACCATTTCAGAGAAAGTGACAGTTTTTTTGCACCGCTCTTGACCATTGATGAACCTCTGAAATTAGTGTAGATATTGTCTCAATAAAACTATCCATTAATATATATCGAATTAACTTAATAATTTTTACTGGGTACTCATTCTTATTTTAATCCATTATATTTCAGGGTTCGTATTCCTTTTTGTAAGAAACTTTTGGCAAAAGAAACCGTTGAATGAAAATACATATTTTTCTAATATTAGAAAAATATATTAAATAACTTAAAAAAACAAATTTTTATTTGCATTATTCTAAAAATTTTAGGCACTATTTAGATTTCTTCTTTATAATCTTGCAAAAAAAAAATAAAAAAATAAAAAAAAAAATGAAAATAAGTCATAACATGAACTATCCCACCTATTGGATATATATTTTTTTTTTGATAAATTTTAGGTACCTATTTTGAAGTTTAATTGAATTTTTCTATGCAATTTATATTATCTATATCACAGGTGTTAAAAGTTGAATTTTTTTACATATTTAAAATTTCTCAAACATACTCAAAACCAATGCATATTTTTCAAATTCACATAATTTAAGATATCATTAATTTTTCATCTCTATAAAAGTACCTATAGGTATAGATCTTAGTAGGTTTAAAGTTCTAAAATAAGAGAAAAATAGATCTTTAACTCTTAAACTTTACTAAAAATCTAAGAAAAATTTTAATACAAGTATAATTTTGGCTTTGGTAAATTAGCTTCTAAAATGTTGTCAAAAATGTAATTCCCTGAATTCATCTTTCAATAAAATAGCTAAAGAAAAGGAAAAATTGTGACAATGACAAATCATAGAAACCTTAAAACCGATTTTGATGTCAAATTTTCGAAATAATAATTTTTATCGATTGTTTAAACAAAATTCAATTATTTATAAAGTTTATATTGTTATATGAAGAAAATTTACGATTTCAATAATAAGCTTGTAAAAATCTGTTAAATAAAAAAAAAAAATTTTTTGCGAAAACATATTTAATGTAGCTATTATTTTTAATGTAATAAAACATTTAAAATTAAAATTTTTGCATTTCCTTGGATGTTTTTAAGCATATGAATATACGTATAGTATGTGATTAAAAAAATTTTTTTTTAATTTTTATAAACAAATGAATTTTGTTTAAACAATTGTTAATAATTATTATTCATTTATCTGTTAAATAGTTAATTTTACAGCTTGATTTTTGGCCAGTTTTGCAATAATTTTTTAATAACAAAAAATTGACCATGAAATTCGCAAAACGAACCCCAGTTTCGTGTTCAGTGGGTCGTAAAACTTACTACCTATTTTTATCCTCAGAAAAATAAATTTAATTTTTGGGCGTAATTAGTATGGCTGGCGCCTGTATCAATCTTTGTATTTCTTTGATTTTAAGAGAAAGGAAATTAAAATAGCTACCTACAATATTTTTTAAATATTAAATACATATAATATTTTGCAGAAAAAAAAATTTTAACATTAGAAAAATTGATATCAAGAAAATAAATCAGAATTAAGATGAAAAAAGAATTTAAGGTATTTTTTACGAACCCTGAATTTTTCAAACAAATTTATTTAAAGGAATTGACTTACCGGACTTTGATTTCCAACGTTTTTTGCACTTGTAAAGTCGTAGGAACAGTTAGAAACATCAAATTCAGCTTGAATTCTTGGACTTGGAGATTCGCCAGGAGCAGTATCTGGGGTTGTCATAACCCTTAATCTTGCAAAAGTAGCTCCACTTGCAGATTTTCTAAGAGGAGTTGTAACACTTACTGCACTTTTTGTTCTAGGAACTTCAGATGTAGATCTGGCACTAGCCATTAAAGCATCACCTTCATTGTCTACTTGTTTTTCTGCTGTTATATCTTTTGACTGAGGTTCCACTGCCATAGAAACAGCTCGTCGTTTTTTAGGAGATGCTATAAGCAAAAGTATTGAAATACTCATAAAATAGAATGTATTTTTTGAAAAGACCATGAATAATAACCTTGAACTTGAGGGGCTGGTGCAGTTTGGGCCACATGCTGCGCACAGTCCGTAACAGGAATAGTTGCATTACAATTTTTATCTCTGCTAATAACTTTGACAAATGGAGTAACCGGACTCTCCATTCTTCGTCTATTTCTTTCTCGTCTTCCATAACTTTCATAATTATCTTGAGCCTAAAAAGAATAATGTTCTAAGTAAAATAAAATTACTACAAAGAAATAATCTGTAAAAGTTAATTAAAAAAATAATTAAAAAAAAAAAAAAAAATTTTTTTTTACAAAAATAGTAAAAAACCCTATACTTTAATGTAAATTATTTATTTAATTTTTTAATAAGCTATATATCCGACTTTAAGATATTAAATTGAACATGAATTTGACAAGACATTATTAATGCCTATAACATAATAGAGCTGCAAATTCTATATTAGGAAAAGCCTAGATATTTTTTACCTTCACAATGTTCGACTTAGATTTTTTTCAGAAAAAAACCATGTCATAATTATAAACTCTTAAATTATATCGCCAGAAATTAATATAGTGCATACCTCCAAATCTTTTTTATTATCAGGTTCTTCATTTTCCTGATTATTAGTATCAGCAGTAGGTATTGTTGTATTAACAGTCGCAGCATTTGTAAGTGCTGGTGGAACTGTAACTGTAGGTAAAGATTTAGTGTTTGGTATACCATCGCTAACTGTGTGAGGCTTTTCCCAATCATATGGATCACTTGCTTGAATTCCTCTTCGTTGAATACACCTTTCAAACAACCCAGCTAACATATTATAATCTGGTTGATCTGCATATTCTAAGCTCTATAAATGTAAGTATTAGTATTAAAACTAAAATAATATCAATTTTTAAGAATATTGTTTGGTGAATTTATCGACCAGACAATATCAATTTCTAAGAGTAAGATTTACCTGAATGTGTTCAAGAAATACTCGTAAATCAGAAGGCAAATGTTTTAACAATAATCTGTGGTCATAATTTTCTTTCATAAGACCCACCTACAAGAAAAAATTTTAGTTTTTGCTTTAATTAAAAAGTTAGAAAATTTAATTACTCACTTGTTCCTTATCTTTAATTTTTCTCCAAGGTAATTGCCCATTCACAAATTCAACTAGCATATAAAATAGTGACCATAAATCATCATGCCTCCCCATTTCTTTATTTTTATGAGCATTAATGGACGCATATCGGACGGTACCTCTAAAACCTGCAGCAGCCCTTGGAGGTCTGACCTCACCTGTGCCGGTTGTGAATTGCCGGGCTAATCCAAAGTCTAACATATACACAAGTCTAGTATGATGCGGATGCTTTCCAATTGAAAAATTTGACTGCAAAAAAGAGTTAAAATAACAGTAATTTAATAAAAATTTGCTATTAATAAAAACTTACTGGCTTGATGTCTCTATGAAGGAAGCCCACTTGATGTATACTTTCTATTGCTTTAAGAATTTGCAAGCCTAATCTTAAAGTCGTTGACAATGAAAATGCTCCTCTAGGTTGTGCACGACGTAATTCAGCAAGGTTTTTACCTTGTAATTGCATCACAACATAATTAAACCTATCATTACGCCCACAACCTATGAATCTACACACGTGCTCTTTTCCTTGGAGTTTCTTAAGCACAGCAACTTCCATTTTTAAAACTTGTTTTGGTTGGCGAGCTGATTCTACTTTTAAAGCAACTTGTTCTTTTGTAACTAAATCTAGGCCTTCGTAAATTTCTCCAAAACCTCCGCCACCAATCTTTTTCATCTAATTAACATGATGAATTTAAATTTGAAATTTAAATGCAAAAAAATTTTTACTTACTACTTTCCATCTTTCTTTCACAATGTGACCAGGCTGCAACAAATCTTCACTCGTCATGGTAATGTTGTTATTCTGATCTGTGCTTTCGTCTCCTACATGCCTCAAAACTGATTTTCCAATTTGGTTTGGATGCCTGTAAAAACACATTTTTAAAGATGCTATTTGTAAAGTTTTTTTTTTTCTGTAGATATTAAAAATAATTTGTTGAAATTCCTCATTGATTTTGTATTATATAAAATGTTTCCATGTGCATATACAGAAGCTTACCAAGTAAAATTTTTTTATTTTATAGTAATCAACTCTCATTATGTAAAAGTTCTTTCAAAATATGCATCTAATGTATTGAACATCTGCATTAGATAAGAAATTAGAAAATTATTTATAAAACTACCCTTGATATTTTAAGAAGGGTGAGGCTGGCCTATAAACTGGCAAATATTACAGTTTATCAATTCAAAGTTTTTAATAGGTGATTTAAGATGTAAAAATATAGAGAAAAACAGGTCAATAATACGCTAAGGCCGCGCACATTAGTGGGTAACGTGGGAGTTGTAGATACTTTTTGTAAACGATAATATGGGCAAAAAAAAAAGTATAGAAATAAAACTGAAAAGCTTATGCTATAAAAAACTATACTGAATCTGAAAATAGGTTTATTAATATTCTATACATTTACAAAGGGTGCAACCCCTATCGCTCGCGTGTGTATATGTACCCCTACGCCTTTATAATATATTTACTAGAGTAAGATGTGTGCAAGTAAAATCACCAGTGCTGGTTAAAAGCGCGCAAGTCCGAACCCCTTGGATGACCAGACAAGTATTTTATGGAATTTCGGAATCGAATTTTTCGCCGCTTTAAGCTTGCCTTGAAACCTTATGTACCTATATCCTTATGTATCTTTTTGTTTTCACATTTTTCAATCATTTCAATTATTCACAATAAAAATTGTGCTATTTATGATTTACCTATTTATTATACAAATCCGAAACTAGTGCTAATAAAAAATAATACCTATTTTAATTTACTTCTTATTTTGTAGCGTCTTTTTCAAAAATGTAGATTTTTTTTTAATTGTCTAATAAAAAACAACTTCGCGTTATAAGATAAGAAAACATTTTCCAAATAAATATTTATTTATAAATCAATATTACTCAAGAAATATGAAATTTATTCACGCACCAGTATATTTTAATTAAAATAAATAAAAAAAAGCTTTTTAAGATTATTAAAAAAAAAAGAGTAGGTATATATGTAATCTAAGAATCAGTTCTAAATTTAAGCACAATCAAAAAATAAATCAAACGAATACTCTGACTTTTATATCTGAGTGTAATTTGAGATAGTTTACAATACACCAGTTGTGGAAAAAAAAATTGGAAGGACAAAATAGCTGATGAAAATTAAATGGAAACGACTTCAAACGACGATCGCGCGTGGCTATAGGTATGCATATATGCTTGCAAAAACACACTTTTTTCTCTTAACCTCTGCAAGTATCCATTGTTTGCCCTTCTCAAATCAGAAGATAATTACTCTTAGGAAAATTTCTTTTATATTATCTCCTCTGTCTTCCCCCCAGATCGAATACACACACATTAATATTAGACAGAACATTGGGGATCCAAATATGTGACATTTTATTTTTGCAATCTCTTTTCGAACTCAGTAGCATCGTCTGCTACAAAATTCTAGCAAGAAAATAAGTAAGAAAAAGATGAATTTTATGCAAAAAGAAGGAGATACTGTTATTTATTACACAAAATAGATATATAATACCAAATAATACGTACACTTAAAATGCATAATGCACACACTGAAAACACACCTCCACAACTTATAGCCTCGTGGAATTGTTGAATATAAACTGGTTGTTCTGGTGACCTCGTCTTCGGTTTCTTGACTTCTATTCACGCTGATTTAAATATTTATGTTAAATTAATATTAATATAAATTCACAAGTTTTCCTTTATTTCTAATTGTCATTTTTCTCACTACCTAACAAAATTTTTACCACTGTTCACTACTGCAATATGACTATTATCTTTGAATCTTACAAAAAAGCCAATACAAGTCTACACACATAATGTACTTTCAGTCAATAAGATATATTATATTATCAGAAAGTTTCCATTCAGCAGAAGTCGACGACGGCGATAAATAAAAAGCTTCACCGTCGCCAACACCCGCACAATCAGCGACGATGAGATCGTCTTGACGAGATCCGTCAGGCGCCGACGATGGGCCGGCCATCTTTAATTTTTCATTAGGAAGCTATATTTCAACCTAAGACCACTTGAGGCGCTTCAAGCGAAAAAATTGTAGAAAAATTGTTAATTCATATATCAATACACGCGGGTATGATTCAAAATCATGATCTGCCCTAAAAATACATCTCTTATGGGAAACCTTAAATCAGGTGAATAAATATCTTGTACATATACACCATAGAAGTCGTAGGCCCTTTCTACAACATTATTATGCTCCCATTTAAAATGCATAGAAAAATAATTTTAAAAAAAGATAATCTTGTCTGATGTAGAGACGGCCGTACAGGGAATTATTTAATTTTATTTTCAATATTTTTAAAAATATTTATTGTGATTTATTGTTGATAATAAATTTTAAAAATAATTATTTCATTCTATTACTCGAATAGGTATATGTCAATTGAATTAATAATAGAATTAATCGAGGAATTAATATAAATTAGAGTTTGTCTTTTTGTTTTCGAGATTTTTTTGCTCCCCTCATTTTTTCGAATATTTTGGTCATAAAAACCCCCTAGCTCCAAGGATTTTGGTTTTCGATTTTAAAAACCCGTGCCACCGAGCCCTTGAAGTTTCCCATTTAAATAACATGGGAATTTTGACTTTTTAGCTTTAAGCTTTAAGTTCCGTAAAAAAGCTCTAGAAAACGTTTAAAAAAAAGAAATAAGTTTTCGATGTATAAAATTTGACGAGGAACTCGAATTTTCAGTCAGATTTTTCTTATTCTGTGTCGACTCGCAAAAAAATTCAAATTTGTGCCCGACTTTAAGTGAAAATAGCCAAAAAGTTTCTCACTATAAAAAAGTTTTTGAGGTTCCTCAAACTTAATACTTCAATATGCCACATATATAATATTTTTAGAAAAAAATTTTGAAAAAATTAAGTATCAGATCTACGATATTACTATAAACAAGGTTTCTAAAACTAGTACTCCCATAGAAAAAAATTAAATACTACGTCCGAAAAGAAAAAAAAAATTGGTGTTTTTTGTATTTTTTTGTAACAAAAATTTTGAAACAAACTTTCAAAAAATTAATTATCAGATTCGAGACATCGGGTAAAAACCACATTTTCAAATATAAGTACTTTCATGGAACTAAATGAAGTATTATACACAAAAAAAAAAAAAAAAAAAAAAAAAATATATATTGCAGTTTTTTTAATTTTGAGAAAAAAATTTCGAAAAAATTAAGTAAAAGATCCAAAAAATCACTATAAACGTGGTTCCTAAAACTAGTACTCCTAAAGAAATAAATTAGGTACTACGTCCAAAAAGAAAAAAATATTTTGTGTTTTTTGTATTTTTTTGTGACAAATATTTTGGGAAAAAAATTTTCAATAAATTATTTATCAGATTCGAGATATCGAGTAAAAACCATTATTTATAGATAAGTATTTTCATGGAAATAAATGAAGTATTACATCTAAATTAAAAAAAAAAAAGTAGTTTGAAGAAATTTTTGAAAAAAAAATTAGGTCTTAATTCCATATTTAAAAACCAGTTTTTTAGCTCCCTGAGGTCCCAAAACATGCTTACATGCCAAAAAATCAAAATTTTTTTTTCAAAAATTTTTCAGAATTGTATATATTTCACTGAAAAATTTTCTCGAGGGTAATTTTTGTTGCAAGTGCGTGTTACCGATTTTATTGACTTTTTTCAATTTTGACTTATTAGTTATTTTGCTGATTTCTGAGCTGATTTCCTGCTTAGTCACGCAACCAAATGAAAATCTGACAAAAAATTTGAATTCTGGGGGGAAATTTTCCATGGTCTAGTAATTTTGGTATCCTTAGAATGATACATTTTAATTTGACAAATTAATTAAAATAGATTATTAAAATATAGAAAAAATAAAGGCTGATAAAATGTGATTTTATTGATTTTAGTGTACCTTTTTTTAACTATTTATAGACAGTTCACAATGCTGTAACTTTAAATATTTTAATGAAGCCTGAAGGTACCGAAGCCGGAAGGTATACTGGTAGGGAGAGAGGGAGAGAGGGAGAGAGAGAGCAAGTTGGGGGCTAGAGGCACTGGTGGTGTAGGACATAAGGGCGGAAAAAAGAAAAAAATATCGCATAAAAAGAACCATAATGGTTTTCCATATGATAAACCAAATGATTAACCATAAGGTATATTATTGACCCAAAAAGGTTATTTAAATATTTTCCGATTTTCCATGATGGCGCGCCATGGCGGACTAAAAAGCATTTAAAAAGCAACTTTCTACATTACCTGAGGATTTTTGAGGATGAGAAAAACGTTTTCATAGAGAAAAATTTTTATTTTTTTATCCGAACATATTTTCCGATTTTCCAAGATGGTGGACCAAAAAATACAAAAAAGTTCTGAATTTCCTGGGGTTGGAGTTGAAGGTTTAGAAATATTTTTATACGAATGAAAAGGTGCACATATGCACCCCATTATATTTTCTGATTTTCCAAGTTGGCGGACCAAAAATCATCCTCAAAAATCCCCAAGTAATGTAAAAAGTTCATTCTATTTTATTATTTGGTCCGCCATATTGGAAAATCGGAAAATATAGTGGGGTGAAAAAATAAATATTTTCATCCATAAAAATGTTTTTTTCAACCTCAAAAACCTCCCAGCCTATTCCCCCAACTTGCTCTCCCTCTCCCTTTCTCCCTACCAGTATACCTTCCGGTTTCGGTATGAAGGAGAAGAGTAAATCAAGAAGAGTTAACGGCAGGTTCGACTCGGTAAATCGAACATAACCTCTAAAACTAATTTGAGCAGTATATTTGCTCAAAAAATGATTTTAACGAAATTTTAAGAGAAGAGACACCTCAATAATAAAAAAATGAATTAACTTACAAAATCTAAAGCTGCAAAATGCTTTATTTTTCGAAAAAGTTGCTTTTTTCATAAATTTACGAAAAAAGTGACTTTCTTGGAAAATATAGCATTTTGTAGCTTATATTTTGCAAATTAATTCATTTTTTTATTATTGAGGTGCCTCTTCTCATAAAATTTCTTTAAAATCATTTTTTGAGCAAATATACTGCTCAAATTAGTTTTAGGGATTATGTTCGATTTACCGAGCGAACATGTCCACGGACGTAGCCTGAAGTGTCAGGTTATCTCTAGCCATTGCTGCTAGTATGGGGTATGTTTTTTCATGTCCACCCCACTAAAGTAGGGTATCATAAATGACGTAATTTTAAAAAAATAGACGAGGCGAGAACGCGGTTTTAAAATTTTCAATCTCGCCTCGTTAAGGGGTGCCAAAAGTACCATGCCCAAATGTACCATATCCAAATAAATGATCCATGTCGGCTACAGCGTTTAGAATTTTATAACATAGAGAGATTAGTCCTAAACTTTTATAATTTTTGAAAAATTGTTGTTACTTTTGACATATCGAACCGATCGTCTTGAAAATTTATCGCGTTCTGAAGGTACAAACTTACTAAATAATTTTTCCCTAAGGTTTTTCAACAACTCTCTAATACTCGACTGTTAAAATTAACTGAGAATTTCTCAAACTGATTTTTATTGAAAATTTACAGGAGTTTTTTTAAAGAATCTGTTTTTTAATAATATGTTTATTTTATAAAATAAGGCTGAGATGATAATGAATGTGTGAAATAATTGGCATTAGAAATGATTTAAATTATTTATATAATTATCAACGTCTCTCGGAAATAATTTAAGAAAATAAAATGAAATTTGGCATGAAATTTATTATTTATGCATGTTTATATATTTCCCAGGTTTATATTAAATTTATAATATAATTATAACAACTAAATTATTCAAAAAAATCAAAACTGTATATTAAACTATTAAAATTAATTAAATAAAATCGCCAGGTTGCATAAATATGGGTAATAATTACAACCCAGAAAATTTTCTTTTTACACACTACGAATTAAATGATTTGCAACGAAATTTTAGCAAAAAAAGTAAACGCTTTTTGCAAGTTCGATTTGAATAAATAAATATAAAATATAGTAAAGAGCGACCGAAAAAATGTTTGATTAGTGCATATTATCGATCAAAAACAGATGTGGACCTCCCGAATTTTGAAAATATTTTTCAGTTAAATGGCCTTAGAATATTAAGGTAAAAAAAATGTTTGGAAAATTATTCTTCGAGCTTTGTACAAAAATTATAACTGTAACTTTAAAAGTAGGTTTGGAGCAGCAATAAATGCACCATAAAAGTCAAAAAAAAATTTTTTTTTAGGCCGTTTTTAAGCGTTTAATTAGAGCATTAAAAATTATTTTAATTTAATCAAATTTTGACTGCGGGTTTTTTAACCCTTTAATTCACGGGAGAGTCAGAATTTTCAGAAAATATTAACAAATGAATTGTTTATAACAATAATTTAAGCTAAATTGCTTCTGTGCTTTTCGGTTTCTTTCAAAGGTCTTAAAAAAACTGACTCATGATCAGATAGTTAGTTTCTAAAATAAGTCAAATATTAATGACAAGTTTTAGGCTGGTTTTAGAAAACATCACAGCACACAAACTGTTTTAATAAAACTCGTAGATGATAAGAAGTTGGCTAGGCTGCTATTGTAATTCGACTTCTCTAAGGCCTTCGATAATGTTTCCCCTTTACTTCCAGACTGCTAAAAAAGCTTTAAGATGTTGGTTTTTCTAAAGGTCATTTTGATTGAGGAACACATTCTAAGGCTACTGAAATTATCAATTTTTCTTGCGAATTCACAAAAACAAAATCGAGAATTCTCGATTGAATTTACAACTTTTTTCGTAAAATCATCACAGAAAAAAATCGAGAATTCTCAAATTTTTCGATAATATACTAAACTTAGTAAATTTACGATTTTTTTCGAATATTTACAAATTTTTTCAAAATCTTATTAATTTTTCGAAAGTGTTCCAATTTTTTTGTTAATATAAGAAAGTTACTTTTTACAGTGTAGCTAAAATCTTTTAAAAAATGTTGGCCAAAAATAATTTTTAATTTTTAAATTTATAAATGGCTTTGAAAATATCGTTACATACATGCATCAGTGCGTAGGGAAAAACTAACCTAAACGAGAGATACCTATTAAGGTACCGGATCTAACGGGAAAGGCGTGTTTCAAGAAATTTTTCTTTATTTAATTTCTCAGCCCCTTTATTATTTATCAGTTTACAATTTTTTTTTAATTGTATAATTAGTTATAATTATAGAGGGCGCCAAAGTACACGTGTAAAAAATCCATTCGGTCCATGGCCAGGAGTTAATCTCAGGATTGGCATGTCAGAAACAAAAAAATCAAAAAGATTCTTAATAAATGATGTGTTCCACAGGGCAATTCACCTAAAATAGAAAAAAAACCCAAAAAATAAAAAAATGGGATAGCTGGAAAAAAAATTTTTTTAAATGGACGTTTTTTTTACCCTATTACGCTTGCTATACGGGCATATTAAAATTAATTTTTTTATAATTTTATGGTGAATTGCCCTGTAATATACTTTAATAAAGGCAACGCACTTAAGTTTTTGAAAATCTGGCCAGTTGAAAAAAGGTAGTTTCGAGAAAATCGCATTTGAAATTTATTTTGTTGTATATTATTTCTTAAGTATTTCGCTTGTTTAGAGTCGTGTAATATCGTTATAAAGCGGAATTCCACTTAAATATTTTGGGAGGAAATTTTTGAAGGTATAATGAGTTCAAAAAAAAAAAATAAAAAAAATTTCGATTTCTAAAAAATTACCCATAGATCCGGTACCTTAATATAATTATGTACTTTTTTTGTTATGAGGAAATTGATAAAAATTTAACGCCTACCTTTTTTAGTTACTTGGCTCAAAATAATGAAATTCAATTTTAGACTGTCTTATTTATTAAATTTAGGGCTAGTTAAGACCTGTTCATCAATTTTTTAAGTAAAATGTTTTTCGAGCATAGTTACCGTGATCTTGAATACAACATATACTGTAGATTGCATTTAATGTTAAAGGGTTAAAAATAGATGACGCATAAACAATATCCATTATTAGGGCAAATATTTATTAAAAAGTATAAAAAATTAAATTATTCTTCATAAAAACATCAATTTTTTTGGATATATTAGATTTATTAAGCCTTAACTTTCATTTTACTTAAAAAATCCATTTGCCATAACCGTAATTTTTTTTCAGTTTGGGCTATTAAAGAACAGGGAGTCAAAAAACTATATAAAAGCTATAATGCCATTTGAGAAACAATTTATTTGAAATATATTTTGCGTGAGTTATAACTTAATTTAAAAAAAATATGAAATGTACAAAATAATCAACTTAAAATAGTTTCTCTGTAGGGGTGTGTAGTTACCCAAAAATTCGGGTCGAGAACCCGGAAATTCGGGTTTTTGGCATCGAGTTGGCTCGAATTTGATGCATCCAGGGAAGCTTTCGATTCAAAACTACAGCTGCAGACCTATATCGGAAAGTTTTAGGCTAGCTCTACACCAAATCTGACGAAGAAGACCGAAATTTCGGGTACCCTACCGTTCTCTGATTAGTAAAAATTGAATAAATAACGGAATCGTATAAAAAAAAATTTAGCCTAAATTTGAAAAAATAATAAAAATGAATGAAGAAGATAATTAAATTTCTCTAATTGTTTGTGAAAGTTTAGAAATTTAAAGAATTGAGAAAAGAAAAAGAAAAAGAAAATAAAAAAAATTCAAGTGAAATTGAGAAGGTGTTGAGTATGAGTAAACTGAGTGTCGAGATCATTTAACAAGATCGTCAAATATTGTGAATAATTATTAATTTATTCTGCAGTAACTAGCATATATAGGTCATTTAGTAAACTCTCTGAGTAACATCTAAATTGAAAGAATGAGGTCATAATACCCGGAAGATTTATATTCATTTAATTTTGTGGCATTAGTTCCATACTCTCAAAACCATCGGATTTTTCATTTTTTTTATTAAAATAGATTAAAAAAACTTTTTCTTTCGCGTTATTTCTTTTTTCTAAAAATATTAAAATTATACTTTACGCATGTTCCGCGTCATTCGCTTTGTTATTTTATTTTAAACTCGATATGCTTTCTTTTATGTTCGAGACAATAAAATTTGTTTAAAAATAAAAAAATGAATATTATTTGATTTGTTTACTCTGAAAAGATTCTTAAAAATTAATTATAAAATTTGCTCTTGAATAGAAAAAGATATAAATGAAAAGAGGTTAATTAGTTCACCTAACATTCAAAAAGTTTATAAATACAACTGCCTAGATATTCTCTCTTATATGAATGTAAATAAACTTACCACTTCATGATTTCGTTATTTAGGTCTCCTTTTTATGATTTTAATCGACCGGCGAACTTTTATCTCTTTTATTATCGCTCAGAGAAAACGAACGATTTTTCGACATTTGACACTTAATTAATGGCTGTGCAACATCACAATCATATTTATTAGAGAATTCACAAGCACAAATCAATTGATTAATCGAGTTTCTAGACGAATGTCAGACTTGTTGCCAAACTCGGGGGAGACGTCTCGTACGATCAAAAAGCTCTACTGGCCGTGCGATGATTCTTCTCAGACTGACTATATATTATATTCGTAATTCGTTTGTGTATATTATAAATTAAGTAAATTAACTCAGAGTAGGGCTTGGAAGCTAAATTTATTACACAATCTTTCATTTACCACATGTTTGGACATAAACATCGTTTATTTTCGAAGCACTGAAGCCTGCAGACTTGATTTCAAATCTGGAATCAAATCCACCAAATATTTATTTAAGCCCCGGAAACGAGCAAAATATTTTGAAGAAAAAATAACAAAAGGACCAGCCAAATTCTTGCCATTTTTTCCTTGATAAAAATATTATTATCAAAATGTGCAGAAAGGTTAACGAACCTTGGATTTGAAAATTTATTTTAGCTTCCTCTCTCTAGGTATTATTGATATACACAAATTATAATTATAGTAGCGATTGGCGCTTTGACAGATTAGTACAATGGCCATTCAAGCGCGATCAATGACATCAAATATGCCAACTAATTATTCTCCTATTAATTATATGCGATACATAAATCCAACAAAAGTAAGATAAATTTTTATTTCATCGAAAATCAACAACTAATTTAAAGGCCAAAAAATTCATTAATCTTTTTAATATTTCTATTCAAAATATTATAAAGTATTTGATAATTTTACCAAAATCTGTAACGACAAGAAAGTTAAAGTCAAAATTATCTTAGTTGACCAGAAAATTATTTTAAGAAACTATGCTTAAAACCCAAACCCATCCTAAATTATTGCATTTTATAAAACTAACAACTTTTCGTAATCAAAGTTAATCAAAAATATATCACTGTAAAAAGTAACTTTCTTAGATTTACAAAAAAAATAGAATTTTTTCGAAAAATTAGTGAATTATCAAAAAGTATTTTAAATATTCGATAAAAATCGTAAATTTACTAAATTTAGTATATTATCGAAAAATTTGAGAATTCTCGATTTTTTTTTTGTGATGATTTTACGAAAAAAGTTGTAAATCCACAACTATTTTTTGTAAATTTTCGAAAAAAAATTGTAAATTATCATTTTTTCTTGCGAATTCACAAAAAAAATCGAGATTACTCGAATTTTTTGTTAATATACTAAATTTAGTAAATTTACGATTTTTTTCGAATATTATAAATTTTTTCGAAAATTTACTAATATTTCGAAAGTGTACCAGTTTAATAGGTCAAATTTTGATTTTTGATTTTTTGGCATATAAGCACGTTTTGAGACCCCAGGAAGCTAAAAAACCGGTTTTTTAAAAAAGTCTGTGTGTGTGTGTGTGTGCGTGTGTATGTGTGTATGTATGTAATCGGTGATATTTCACAAACATTATGGAGTTAAAAAAGTAAAAATAATATTTTATTGACCAGAATTGGAGCTGAACTTAATTTTTTATTGTTTCAAATTATTTATAATAAATAAAACAATACAAATTATTTTGATGTGTAACAATTTTTTTATTTCACAATATTTCACCAACAAATCCGTTGGCCTCTTCAGGTGATCTGAATACAAAAATTATATAATTTTTTCTTAATTACTAATGAACAATATGAGAATTTAAAAAAATTTTATATTAACAATGTGTTAAACTTACATAAATATATACTTGTTTTTTGAGCTATGCGACACTGGGTGCTGCCGACATGAGGTCGCTGATTCCGAATCCGGTGTCCATTAGGTCTGGAAAATAAGGGAACACCCTTAAATCAGCAAAAACTACCCCTTTTTAGGGGTTATTTTGCAAATTTTCGAAAGTAAAGCTAATTTGGTAAAATATATTTCATTTTTTTATGATGGATTAAGGAGATATTACGATTTTTTTATAATTGACCAAAACTATGATATATGGGCTAATTATAGAGGGTGAAAACTACCCCCAAAATTAAAAAAAATAGAAAAAACACGCTATAAGTTTATTTTTTTATTAAATTATTAGTTATTTCTATTAATCGCCCATATTTTCTAATACACTGTTGAAAATACCCGATGGTAAACTTACGAAATAATCGTAAAATTACGATTTTGTCGTAAATTTACTAAAAATATCGTAAATTTACCATTTAAATCGTAATTTTACGATCGATCGTAAATTTACGATTTTTTTGTAATTTTACGATTTTGAAATCGTAAATTTACGACAAATTCGTAATATTACCACCAAATCGTAAATTTACGATTTTTATGGTAAATTTACGATTTTGCATTTGTAAATTTACGACTGCTAGATTTGAGTATTTATAAGCCTAAAAACAACATTTCCGAAACTAAGGGGTAAGTACAAGTCTACCTTATTTTTTCGTTCCTAAACTCATATACGAGTAAAAACTAATTTTGGCATAAAATTTTTGTATTAACACTAAAATATCTAAATGGCATTAGAGAAAGTATTCTCTATATTTTAAAGCCGTAAAAACTTTGTTTAGGAATTTCAAATTTTGTATACAAGCCACAATTGAAATGAACTAAAAAAAAATTTTAATAAATTTTTTAATATCTAACATTTTTTACGTACATAAATATTAACAATTCTTTAACAAAAAAATTAGAAATATTTTTTTTTGATTTCTAAGTTAAAAAAATCTAAGGCAAAAGAGGAAAAAGTTAATCAAATTCAAATAAAAATTTTTGGAGCTTAAAAAAGGAGAGAAAATAAAAATCACTTGGCTCTCTTTTACCTTAAATTTTGAAAATTTTAATCTGAGACAAATATACTTACACTGTTAAAAATACCCGATGGTAAATTTACGAAATAATCGTAAAATTACGATTTTGTCGTAAATTTACTAAAAAAATCGTAAATTTACCATTTAAATCGTAATTTTACGATCGATCGTAAATTTACGATTTTTTTGTAATTTTACGATTTTGAAATCGTAAATTTACGACAAATTCGTAATATTACCACCAAATCGTAAATTTACGATTTTTATGATAAATTTACGATTTTGCATTTTTAAATTTACGACTGCTAGATTTGAGTATTTATAAGCCTAAAAACAACATTTCCGAAACTAAGGGGTAAGTACAAGTTTACCTTTTTTTTTTGATTTCTAAGTTAAAAAAATCTAACGCAAAAGAGGAAAAAGTTAATTAAATTCTTTTTTCGTTCCTAAACTCATATACGAGTAAAAACTAATTTTGGCATAAAATTTTTGTATTAACACTAAAATATCTAAATGGCATTAGAGAAGGTATTCTCATCTCAAAAGTTATTTTAAAGCCGTAAAAACTTTGTTTAGGAATTTCAAATTTTGTATACAAGCCACAATTGAAATGAACTAAAAAAAAATTTTAATAAATTTTTTATTATCTAACATTTTTTACGTACATAAATATTAACAAATCTTTAACAAAAAAATTAGAATTCTTTTGTTTGATTTCTAAGTTAAAAAATCTAAGGCAAAAGAGGAAAAAGTTAATTAAATTCAAATAAAAATTTTCGGAGCTTAAAAAAGGAGAGAAAATAAAAATCACTAAAAATATGCTTTATTTTTGTAAAAGATTTTACAAGGGGAGTTCAATACATTCGGAAAATCAAATTACACCAAATGTTTATGGATAAGTTTATTATGTTGAAAAAACATGCTGACTACCCTCCGTTCATTCCAATGGGCCTTCTGGGCCTAGAAACGCAGGGCTCAATGTTATAAAATAGGGTTTTTTTTTGGGAATTTTCAACAAAACGCCAAAATCTCACAAGTTAACCAAATTAATATCATTAATTCTTTCCACTATAGCCAATTAACCAAACGGTCATTTTTGGCTAAAAATGACCAATTTTAAATTGCTGCCAAATTTGTAATTTTTGACAAAAATGGGTTTTTTAGGTCTCAAAAAATTTGGACAAGCTTCAAATTTCCAAAACTTCTTTATTTTACCCTTTTTAATTATTTGTAAACTAGATATGATAATTTGAAAGCACAGTCCCAATTTTACGATTTTTTAAAAAAGCTAATTTTTAATTAGTATAGGCCTGGAGCATGGTTTTATTTGCGATTTTTTTTAAAAGTATGTCCATGGAATTTTTCGACGGTATATATAGTTTGTGGGGTCGCTGATTCCAAATCCGAATTCCGTTTTGACCTAACCTGGTCCAATTTTGCGTAATTGCCAATGTTAGGTCATTTTTAACGTTTTTTTGCCATTTTTTGTTATAATTTTTAGTATATTACCATTTTTCTCACACTACACTAATGTTTTTTGGGTTTCTATACCTAATTTTCATATAATATAGTATATATACTCATACAAAAAAAAATGGTAGCCCATAATAGGGATTCTTAGGCTATTTTTCACGCTTTTGGGCTAATTTTAGATATTTTTATGAAATAATACCAATTTTTATCTACAGCTTCTGTTTTTTCAGTATTTTAAGGTAGTTAAATACAAATATTATTTTTAATTTATCTAAAAACGCCGCAGTAGCCCATAAATAGGCACTTATAGGCTGTTTTTAACATTTTTGGGGTAATTTAAGCTATTTTTATGAAATAATACAAAATTTTTTCTACAGCTTGTGGCTTTCGGGTCACTAAACGCAAATAACACATTTTTTTTTAAACAAATAATGTCCAGTGGCCCATAATAGGCGATTCACGGGTATTCTCATCCTTTTAATGGTATTTTATAATACGTTACTTTTTTTAAACGAGTAGTGTTATAAATTTATAATTTTATAATTACAAAAAACGGACTACTAGCCCACAATAGGCAGTTTTGGATTAATTTTTCAGAATTTAAAAAAAAATAGTTTTAATACTTGCAAATGTTTTGTCCGTTTTTGTAATTATAAAATTATAATTATAAAATTATAAATTCATAAACAGCCTATAAGTGCCTATTATGGGCTACTGCGGCGTTTTTAGATAAATTAAAAATAATATTTGTATTTAGCTACCTTAAAATACTCAAAAAACAGAAGCTGTAGATAAAAATTGGTATTATTTCATAAAAATAGCTAAAATTAGCCCAAAAAGCGTGAAAAATAGCCTAAAAATCCCTATTATGGGCTACCATTTTTTTTGTGTTAGTAGATATGATAATTAGGTACAGAAACCCAAAAAACATTAGTGTAGTGTGAGAAAAATGGTAATATATTAAAAATTTTAACAAAAAATGGCAAAAAAACATTAAAAATGACCTAAAATGGGTAATTACGCGAAATTGGACCAGGTTAGGTCAAAACGGACTTCGGATTTGGAATCAGCGACCCCAAAAACTAAAATTACCGTCGAAAAATTCCATGGACATGCTTTCAAAAAAAATCGCAAATAAGACCATGCTCCAGGCCTATACTAAATGTTAACTTTGAAGAGCCATTTCTCAAAAACGAATCAAGGAAATGAGACGAATAAAAAATTTTTGGAAACTTGAAGCTTGTACAAATTTTTTCAGAACTATAAAACCCATTTACATCAGAAATTACAAATTTGGCAGCATTTTAAAAATTAGTTGTTTTTAGCAAAAAATGACTATTTGGTTAATTGGCTATAGTGATGAAAGAATTAGTGGTAAAAAATTTTGGTTTATGGCGTATGAAAGGTGACACTTATACCAAAAGAATAAAACCAACAAAAATGTTTTGGTTAACTTGTGAGGTTTAAGCGTTTCATTGAAAATAACCAAAAAACTCTATTTTATAACATTGAACCCTGCGTTTCTAGGCCTAGAACGCCCATTGGAATTAACCGAGGGTAGTCGGCATGTTTTTTCAACATAATAAACTCGTTCATAACCATTTGGTGTAATTTAGTGTTCCAAATGTATTGAATTCCCCTTGTTAATCGATTACCGCCGGCGCGGCCAAAACGTACCACTTTATTATAATTCTGAAACTTCTTTATATTAATAGCTCTAAATTTATATCTAGGGGCTCTTTTGAGATTGCTGATTTCAAATATGAACTCAAAAAAATCATAAAATTTCATCTAGGGGTGAAAAATTAGGGTAAAAAGGGGTGAAAAATCAATTTTTATGAAAGGTTTTATTTTTACTTGAAAAACTGTATCCTGGGCTTCTGACGTTGCTTATTTCAAATATGACCATAAAAAAAATCATTAAACTTCATCAAGGGGTGGAAATTATAGTAAAAAACAATTTCTCATAAAAGTTAGATATTAATTTTAAAATTTCAGAAAAGTCCTTTTTCAAATATGATTTTTCATATTATTTTTATTCTCACATATGAGTGTATTCTCATTTTTTATTGTAGGAACCCTTTACGTTATTGGGATTCCGTTACTATTATACTTTGTAATTACATAATCTTTATATTTGAAATAAACATTTCAGGTAAACCTACATATTTAATTCAAAACTTTATATCAACGCTTTTGAAAAAATTTTGATTTTTCTACCCAAAGGTTAATTTTTTTGTTTTTTTCATGTATAATCTGGATCTTGTGCAAAATTTAATCATTAAGACTATTTAATTTATAAGTATATTTGTCTCAGATTAAAATTTTCAAAATTTAAGGTAAAAGAGAGCCAAGTGATTTTTATTTCCCTTTCTTTTTTAAGCTCCAAAAATTTTTATTTGAATTTAATTAACTTTTTCCTCTTTTGCGTTAGATTTTTTTAACTTAGAAATCAAAAAAAAAGATTTCTAATTTTTTTGTTAAACAATTGTTAATATTTATGTACGTAAAAAATGTTAGATATTAAAAAATTTATTTAATATTAAAATTTTTTTTAGCTCATTTCAATTGCGGCTTGTATACAAAATTTGAAATTCCTAAACAAAATTTTTACGGCTTTAAAATAACTTTTGAGATGAGAATACCTTCTCTAATGCCATTTAGATATTTTAGTGTTAATACAAAAATTTTATGCCAAAATTAGTTTTTACTCGTATATGAGTTTAGGAACGAAAAAATAAGGTAGACTTGTACTTACCCCTTAGTTTCGGAAATGTTGTTTTTAGGCTTATAAATACTCAAATCTAGCAGTCGTAAATTTACAAATGCAAAATCGTAAATTTACCATAAAAATCGTAAATTTACGATTTGGTGGTAATATTACGAATTTGTCGTAAATTTACGATTTCAAAATCGTAAAATTACAAAAAAATCGTAAATTTACGATCGATCGTAAAATTACGATTTAAATGGTAAATTTACGATTTTTTTAGTAAATTTACGACAAAATCGTAATTTTACGATTATTTCGTAAATTTACCATCGGGTATTTTTAACAGTGTATAAATTAAATAGTCTTAATGATTAAATTTTGCACAAGATCCAGATTATACATGAAAAAAACAAAAAAATTAACCTTTGGGTAGAAAAATCAAAATTTTTTCAAAAGCGTTGATATAAAGTTTTGAATTAAATATGTAGGTTTACCTGAAATGTTTATTTCAAATATAAAGATTATGTAATTACAAAGTATAATAGTAACGGAATCCCAATAACGTAAAGGGTTCCTACAATAAAAAATGAGAATACACTCATATGTGAGAATAAAAATAATATGAAAAATCATATTTGAAAAAGAACTTTTCTGAAATTTTAAAATTAATATCTAACTTTTATGAGAAATTGTTTTTTACTATAATTTCCACCCCTTGATGAAGTTTAATGATTTTTTTTATGGTCATATTTGAAATAAGCAACGTCAGAAGCCCAGGATACAGTTTTTCAAGTAAAAATAAAACCTTTTATAAAAATTGATTTTTCACCCCTTTTTACCCTAATTTTTCACCCCTAGATGAAATTTTATGATTTTTTTGAGTTCATATTTGAAATCAGCAATCTCAAAAGAGCCCCTAGATATAAATTTAGAGCTATTAATATAAAGAAGTTTCAGAATTATAATAAAGTGGTACGTTTTGGCCGCGCCGGCGGTAATCGATTAACAAGGGGAATTCAATACATTTGGAACACTAAATTACACCAAATGGTTATGAACGAGTTTATTATGTTGAAAAAACATGCCGACTACCCTCGGTTAATTCCAATGGGCGTTCTAGGCCTAGAAACGCAGGGTTCAATGTTATAGAATAGGGTTTTTTTGTTATTTTCAATATAACGCTACAACTTCCCATGTTAACTAAAACATTTTTGGTTGGTTTTATTCTTTTGGTATAAGTGTCACCTTTCATACGCCATAAATCAAAACCACTAATTCTTTCATCCCTATAGCCAATTAACCAAATAGTCATTCTTTGCTAAAAACAACTAATTTTTAAAATGCTGCCAAATTTGTAATTTCTGACGTAAATGGGTTTTATAGTTCTGAAAAAATTTGTACAAGCTTCAAGTTTCCAAAAATTTTTTAATCGTCTCATTTCCTTGATTCGTTTTTGAGCTCTTCAAAGTTAACATTTAGTATAGGCCTGGAGCATGGTTTTATTTGCGATTTTTTTTGAAAGCATGTCCATGGAATTTTTCGACGGTAATTTTAGTTTTTGGGGTCGCTGATTCCAAATCCGAAGTCCGTTTTGACCTAACCTGGTCCAATTTCGCGTAATTACCCATTTTAGGTCGTTTTTAATGTTTTTTTGCCATTTTTTGTTAAAATTTTTAATATATTACCATTTTTCTCACACTACACTAATGTTTTTTGGGTTTCTATACCTAATTATCATATCTACTAACACAAAAAAAATGGTAGCCCATAATAGGGATTTTTAGGCTATTTTTCACGCTTTTTGGGCTAATTTTAGCTATTTTTATGAAATAATACCAATTTTTATCTACAGCTTCTGTTTTTTGAGTATTTTAAGGTAGCTAAATACAAATATTATTTTTAATTTATCTAAAAACGCCGCAGTAGCCCATAATAGGCACTTATAGGCTGTTTATGAATTTATAATTTTATAATTATAATTTTATAATTACAAAAACGGACAAAACATTTGCAAGTATTAAAACTATTTTTTTTTAAATTCTGAAAAATTAATCCAAAACTGCCTATTGTGGGCTAGTAGTCCGTTTTTTGTAATTATAAAATTATAAATTTATAACACTACTCGTTTAAAAAAAGTAACGTATTATAAAATACCATTAAAAGGATGAGAATACCCGTGAATCGCCTATTATGGGCCACTGGACATTATTTGTTTAAAAAAAAATGTGTTATTTGCGTTTAGTGACCCGAAAGCCACAAGCTGTAGAAAAAATTTGGTATTATTTCATAAAAATAGCTTAAATTACCCCAAAAAAGTTAAAAACAGCCTATAAGTGCCTATTTATGGGCTACTGCGGCGTTTTTAGATAAATTAAAAATAATATTTGTATAACTACCTTAAAATACTCAAAAAACAGAAGCTGTAGATAAAAATTGGTATTATTTCATAAAAATAGCTAAAATTAGCCCAAAAAGCGTGAAAAATAGCCTAAAAATCCCTATTATGGGCTACCATTTTTTTTTGTATGAGTAGATTTACTATATTATATGATAATTAGGTATAGAAACCCAAAAAACATTAGTGTAGTGTGAGAAAAATGGTAATATACTAAAAATTATAACAAAAAATGGCAAAAAAACGTTAAAAATGACCTAACATTGGCAATTACGCAAAATTGGACCAGGTTAGGTCAAAACGGACTTCGGATTTGGAATCAGCGACCCCACAAACTATATATACCGTCGAAAAATTCCATGGACATACTTTTAAAAAAAATCGCAAATAAAACCATGCTCCAGGCTCATACTAATTAAAAATGAGCTTTTTTAAAAAATCGTAAAATTGGGACTGTGCTTTCAAATTATCATATCTAGTTAACAAATAATTGAAAAGGGTAAAATAATGAAGTTTTGGAAATTTGAAGCTTGTACAAATTTTTGAGACCTAAAAAACCCATTTTTGTCAAAAATTACAAATTTGGCAGCAATTTAAAATTGGTAATTTTTAGCCAAAAATGACCGTTTGGTTAATTGGCTATAATGGAAAGAATTAATGATATTAATTTGGTTAACTTGTGAGATTTTGGCGTTTTGCTAAAAATTCCCAAAAAAAAACCCTATTTTATAACATTGAGCCCTGCGTTTCTAGGCCCAGAAGGCCCATTGGAATGAACGGAGGGTAGTCAGCATGTTTTTTCAACATAATAAACTTATCCATAAACATTTGGTGTAATTTGATTTTCCGAGTGTATTGAACTCCCCTTGTAAAATCTTTTACAAAAATAAAGCATATTTTTAGTGATTTTTATTTTCTCTCCTTTTTTAAGCTCCGAAAATTTTTATTTGAATTTAATTAACTTTTTCCTCCTTGCCTTAGATTTTTTTAACTTAGAAATCAAAAAAAAATATTTCTAATTTTTTTGTTAAAGAATTGTTAATATTTATGTACGTAAAAAATGTTAGATATTAAAAAATTTATTAAAATTTTTTTTTAGTTCATTTCAATTGTGGCTTGTATACAAAATTTGAAATTCCTAAACAAAGTTTTTACGGCTTTAAAATATAGAGAATACTTTCTCTAATGCCATTTAGATATTTTAGTGTTAATACAAAAATTTTATGCCAAAATTAGTTTTTACTCGTATATGAGTTTAGGAACGAAAAAATAAGGTAGACTTGTACTTACCCCTTAGTTTCGGAAATGTTGTTTTTAGGCTTATAAATACTCAAATCTAGCAGTCGTAAATTTACAAATGCAAAATCGTAAATTTACCATAAAAATCGTAAATTTACGATTTGGTGGTAATATTACGAATTTGTCGTAAATTTACGATTTCAAAATCGTAAAATTACAAAAAAATCGTAAATTTACGATCGATCGTAAAATTACGATTTAAATGGTAAATTTACGATATTTTTAGTAAATTTACGACAAAATCGTAATTTTACGATTATTTCGTAAGTTTACCATCGGGTATTTTCAACAGTGTATTAGAAAATATGGGCGATTAATAGAAATAACTAATAATTTAATAAAAAAATAAACTTATAGCGTGTTTTTTCTATTTTTTTTAATTTTGGGGGTAGTTTTCACCCTCTATAATTAGCCCATATATCATAGTTTTGGTCAATTATAAAAAAATCGTAATATCTCCTTAATCCATCATAAAAAAATGAAATATATTTTACCAAATTAGCTTTACTTTCGAAAATTTGCAAAATAACCCCTAAAAAGGGGTAGTTTTTGCTGATTTAAGGGTGTTCCCTTATTTTCCAGACCTAATGGACACCGGATTCGGAATCAGCGACCCAAAAAACATATAGTAGAGCAAATCTCATCCTGTCAACAGGTTTCGACCCCTCCCCCCGCATTTTGACTGGAGTATATTTAGCTCATTGTTTGAGGAACCTTAGTGCCAGCTAGTTGGCAGGGTATTTTTGTTAATATAAGAAAGTTACTTTTTACAGTGATTGATTAAGGGGTTAAAGGGAGTTTCCCTTTTATGGTTCCACACAGGGCCGAACTATCCTATAGGCACATTAGACCAGTGCCTACAGGCCCCCACCAAATTTTAAAATTAGAAGGCCCCTACTAAGTTCAATAATTTCGCTAGAAATATTGCTAAATTAAAATAAAAATTAAATTATTTCTAAAAAAAACTATAATTATTATTATTTTTGTATAAAAAATTAATAATAAATTCTCGGTTTTGGTCTAATGATTTTAATCTTTGATGAATAAGAAATTCAAGATTATAAAAAACCACCCTCATAGCTACCACAAATCGCGCTTGTGACAAGAGAAAAATTTTTTCAGGAAAAAAAGCGATAATTTATATTTGTTATAATATTTATTCCAAGAAAAATTTTAGCTTAAGGTCAATGTACTTATAACATAGGTGAAAATAGACTCTGAAGATTCAAAATGGATCTCGACCAATAAAAATTAGGGGTAAAATGAACTCTGGAGGTTCAAAATAGACCTCGGGAATTAAAATCTACATTACCTAATGCTACTTGCCACCGAAACTTCAAGAAGACGAGTCATTTATTGAGTCCAGTGTAGTGTAGAAGTAGACAGTCTTCCTGTTTCAAACAGAGTTTTACTTAATACAAACAGATAGCGGCTAAGATTTTCTACTTTACTCTTCTTCTTCTTATTTTTACTGACTCTGACTCGCGTCGATTCGCCATAACCTGGTTATTACTTTACTCAAGAAAATCATTTTTTGCAACGTTATGGAGCTCTCAAAGCTGTTCACAAAATACAAAATACTTTATGGTTAGTTTTTTGATATAATTCTGTGCATAAAATTCGGTCATCTATTGCAAGTATTTCAAATTTAATAATTTATTATCTTTTCATATTGTTTATCAAACAATAATCTTACTAAGCAAATTAGACTATTTGGATTTTCGTGGAAAATCTCAAACTAAAAAGAATATTATAGGTACATTATAATACAATAAGCTAGCGGTCTTTTCGACTTTAAAAAAAAATTGAAAAATTAGTAAATATAACCAAAATTACGATTTTGCGATTACCAAATTAAGCTTCTTTAAAAGACGCTATAAATTTTTTAGTAGAATTTACTAATAAAATTTTTTATAAAACCTCAATTTTTTAAAAAAATTTACTAATTTTTTGGTTATATTAAAAAAAATATCAATACCAATACCAAAATTACAATTCTGAAGTCATTTTAAGAGGCTGCGGAATCGTCGGTAACAGACATAAACTAAAAAAAAATTTTTTAACAAGTTTTTTGATTAATAAAAAATGTTGGACTTATATATACTTATTAATAATATTTATTAATAACTCCAAAACTTTTTATTAATTATAAAGCTTGTCGTAAGATGCTGTTTTTTTAGGTTATTTTTGTTTGATTTTATTACCGACAATTCCATCCTCTTAATTTTCAAAACAGCGGGCTAAAAATAGTGGAATCCTATATTAACGTGTGGCATTATAAGTTTTTGGGGTCGTTGATCATGATCCTAATAATATAAGGTCAGATTTTTAATAATCAGATAATTAAACACTCTGTAAAAAATAACTTCCTTAGATTAACAAAAAAAATAGATTTTTTTCGAAAAATTTGTAAATATTCGATAAAAATCGTAAATTTACTAAATTTAGCATATTAACAAAAAATTTGAGAATTCTCGATTTTTTTTTGTTAATTTACAAAAAAAGTTGTAAATTCAAAACTATTTTTCGTAAATTTACAACTATTTTTTGTAAATTTATTGGAAAAAAAATTATAAATTATTAATTTTCTTGTAAATTCACAAAAAAAAACGAAAATTCTCGAATTTTTTATTAATATAGGTACTAAATTTAGTAAATTTAAGATTTTTTTCGAATATTTACAATTTTTTTCTCGAAAATTTACTAATTTTTCGAAAATGTTCTATAATTTCTTTGTTAATATAAGGAAGTTACTTTTTACAGTGCAGGGTTTCCACTATTTATTTAAATTCAAAATCCCTGACTTTCCCTGACTTTCCAGCCCAAAAACTTGTAAATTTTCCTGACTTTTTTTTTAATTTTCCCTGACTTTCCAGGCCTAAAGTTAAAAAAAATCTTAACTTCTATTTTCCCAAACGGACTTAAATAATCAATTGAATTTTCGTCAAGAAAACTCAATTTCGTCAAGAAAACTTAATTTCAGACACGATTGTTTTCCTATGTAAAAATAGTTGCTCTTTCAGTTTCTGGGGTCAAATTTTCGAAATTTTTCAAAATTGGCAATAAAATATAGCCTCTTAAATCCGGGTTATTTATAATATCAAAATTAATCCCGAGGAGTTCTTCGCGTATTTCAAAGGGCGCAGTCGCCCCCTCCTGAGACCAAAAATGTTTTTTTAGTAAAACTTTTGTATAATTTTAAAAAATTTTATAAAAACTCGAAATTTTTAAAGCTCAAAATGAGCCAGTCCTAATCTTAGTTTGATGAATGAAAAATTATAAATTCCTAAAAATATCTATTATTTAAATACAAAAAATTATTAGCAATATTTAATTAATCTTTTTCCAGGTATTTTTATAAAAATCCCTGACTTTCCAGACTGAGTGGTAAGGGCAAAATAATATTATTTTTATTTTTTAAGTAACTTTCAAGTGATTTGCATAATCCAATTTAAATCATATTATTTTTTTCTGCATAACTTGAATCACACTAAATAATATAGGCGCCAGCCATACTAATCACGCCTAAAAATTAAATTTCTTTTTCCGAGGATAAAAACAGGTGATATTTATGTTTTTCGACCTGCTGAAGACGAATTCAGGGTCCATTTCGCGAATTTCCTGGTCAATTTTTTGTTATTAACAAATAATTGGCCAATTTTGCAGTAATTTTTTAATAACGAAAAATTGACCACAAAATTCGCAAAACGGACCCCGGATTCGTGTTCAGCGGGTCAGAAAACATAAATACCACCTGTTTTTATCCTCGGAAAAAGAAATTTAAATTTAAATTTTTTGGCGTGATTAGTATGGCTGACGTCTAGACTAAAAGTATATATTATTTCAAGAAAAAATATTAATTCAAATTTTTGCATAGCCCAGAAGTAATTTACACTAACATATTTTTAAGGGCGAAGCCCCAATTTCTCATCAGAGATCCGAAAAACCTAAAGTAGACCAAATCTGGAGGTGGTTGGAAATAACCCCCCCCCCCCACTCCTCCGTACAATAATATATTAAAATTTTTGATTTCAATTTGCTTGTTGATCAAATCACGCCACTCAAAGAAATGATAAGTTCTTGGTGTATGTGTCCTTGTAAACAAACAACCAATAAATAAAATTAATTCTATAAAAAAATTTTTATTATAAAACCTCGATTTGCTTGTATTAGATATAGTTTGAATTTCTAATTAACATAGTAAATTAGCGAAGTTAATTTAAACAAAATTTTGAAAATAACGACTACTCGGCTTGAATTAATGTATTTAAAAATGTAAAAAACTATGCAATTTAATACTTTTTTCATCTTGAGAGAAAATGACTAAAATTTGGCAACTTGATATCGACATTCAAAAAAAAAAATAAATAAATAAATAAACAAATAAAAAAATTATAATTGAATTTTTAAGAGGCCCTATAAGTGCTCCAAAGACCTTTTCAAGTCTTTGAAGACATTTTGAAACTTTTAAGGATTTTAAGAGACCTTTAGAGGCCATGTAAGACCTTTTAGGTCGTTGAAGTCCTTGCGAGTCCAGGAGAGAGCCTGCGAAACTTTGTGAGGCCGGGAGAGGCCAGGTATCTTTAGTGAGCGGCTCCTCGAGAAAATCGGGCCAAATTATTTTTTTTCGAAAGAATAACTAAAAATTATGAATTAATCATGAATTAATTATTTTGGACCAAAAATGATCATTGCTTAAGAATAATAAAAAACATTGATTAAGAATCTCATAGAGAATTCATGATAAAAAATTGCAGTTTGCGGAGTTTGAAAATTAGCCTTATAGACTGATTCCACACGTAGTGTTTTTCAGCCGGTTTTGAAGTTTTTTACGAAATCTAAATTTTTTTAATTTTAAATCATGTTCTTTAAAAGCAACACATGAATAATTTATGAACAATAAATAAGAAACTTAGATTAGCAATATTTCAAAACCATTTCAAAATCCGGACGATAAACCGGTTTACGCGTTGTGGAATCAGACTCAGAACTTTTACAAATTTTTTTGAAAATGTTTTTCATGCTATGTGGGTATATTTTGAATAGGAAAAGAACAATAAATTAAAAATTTTCTTAAAGACTAGGTAAAATTTTTTGTTTTTGTATTATTCAAGAAGCTACCGCGTTTAAAAACAAAGAATTCTCGGCCCAGAACGAGGCGAGGCAAGATTAAACATCTCTAGACGTTCTCGATAAAATTTGCGATCCCCATTATTATACTAAAAAATGTCATTAAAAAATAAAAAATGGTCAAAAAACGTTATTTGCTGGGTCAAAATTGAGCGGATTTTCATCTAGAAAGCTAAAAAGATGATAGAGTTCACATTACATGTATTATATAAAAAAAAGTCTTTACTTAAAAAAGTCTAAAAAAGCCCAATCGGAAAATTCGAAGTAGCAGTTGTATGATTGCTTACATGCAATAACTCATGCTTCGTATTAATATATATATTTTTTTTTTTGACCGAATTTCATACCAAAAAAGTTGTTTTTTTTTTAAATTTTGAAATTAAAGTTGGAATAACACAATGACTCCCCAATATACGACCCAAAGAGCCTCTTGTGCTTGAGGAACCAATTTAATATTTTTTTTAATTGATCAACTTTTAATTGCCTTTTCAAATCCTAATAATTTTTTTACTCTCACTTCTTGTTTTTTCTTTTTGTGCAAATATATTTAAAATTAGAGTTATCTATAGTTAATGATTGTATACCAGAGACAAATTTCATTTACATTTAGTATTTTAAATAACTTTTCAGTAATTATATAACAAATGACACTTGTTTACAAAAAAATTACATACTGAATTTTATTATTTTAAGATTAAGATTTTAAATTATATTTGAAATTTTTATATCAAGTAGTTACACAATTTGATAAATAATTTAGGTAAAGACTAGATATATTTTATTTCTGCTGGCATTCATAAAAAAAAAACCTTTGGTTCATACTTAAATCTAACATATAATTTCACCTTATTTTAGATCAAAATTTTGCTGATTTTTTTGTATCAATTACAATTTATTATATTAACTAAATTTACTAAGTAACTTATATTATGATTGTTTAGGAAGATATACAAAAGATTTGTTTTTACTTAAAATTTTTCATAAACGCTAAGTAGTTTGCACCTTTTTAGTTTTCTTAGAAATTAGATTTACGGAGAATGAGAACTAGCTATGTGGTTATTTAATTCAGATTTGTTACTCAATTTTTGAAAGCAAATAGGACACTCGTTTTTTTCTGTAGCATGAGTTGCAAGATGTTTACGTAATGCCAATCTTTCCCGATAAACTTTTTTACATACTGTACATTCATACGTCATATCAGAAGAATGTGTTAAAATATGACTATTAAGGGTTGACTTTTGAGCAAAAGATTTATGACAAACATAGCATTCAAAAGGACGATCACCTGCATGTGTTACCATGTGTTTTTTCAGCATTGATTTTTCTTGAAAACCCTTAGAGCATATATGACATACATGTCTTTTATCACCAGTATGAACTGTCATATGAGAATTTAATCTGGTCTTTTCACGAAAGGCCATATCACAAAAATCACAAGCATATGGCTTTTCACCTGTATGAACTAATATGTGTCTATTTAAGTCTGATTTACGAGTAAAAATTTTGTAACACACTTTGCAATCATATTGGCCACCAGTGTGAGAAAGCATGTGGCTGTTTAAATCTGATTTACGGGCACATGCTTTGTGACATATATGGCATTCATGAGGTTTTTCTCCTGTATGTACAAGCATATGCGAATTTAATTTAGCTTTTTCTCTAAAAGTCATTAGACATTCTTTGCATTCATAAGGGCGTTCTCCAGTATGTATCATAGCATGCCTAATTAATTCAGACTTTCTTTTATATGTTTTCTCACAAACATCACATGCATGAGGTTTTTCTCCACTATGAGAAAGCATGTGGTTATTTAAAGCAGTTCTTTGTGCAAAAGAACGATTACATGTATAACACCTGTGCTCTGTATCATCAGAATGAACTGACATATGAAGATTGAGTTTGGATTTTTCAGAAAATGAAACGGAACATACTTCACATTTGTAAGATTTTTCCTCGGAATGATTTAACATATGATAACTTAAAGTTATTTTATCTGTAAACATTGAATGACAAACTTGACAAACAAATTGACTTTCCTCATCTCCAAGAAAATTCTCACTATTTTCAATAGACTTGTTTTCCATTAATTGAGGCATTGAGTCAAGCTCATTAATTTCATTAGAATGATGACTTTCCATGTGAATTTTTAAAGCACAATTAAATGCGAATTTTTTTTGACACATTTTACATTCTACGGGTTTTATTCCAACATGTTTCAACATATGCGTATGCAAATTTGAGCTGTCGATAAAGCTTTCATCACAAATTATGCATGTATCACCTTTACAATGAGTCTTTAAATGTGTGACCAATGAATCGTTATTTAGAAACCATTTTTCACAAACTGAGCACTGTATCTTACAAAATTTTGGTTGTTCAAGATTACTACTAATAAAAGTTTCACATATTACACCTGCATCTGTATCATCTACATCTGTTAAACTATTTCCATAATCTGGACTATCTGATAATGTTGTACAAGCTAATTGAGCAGCCCAATGATGTTGACTTCCTCCTTCTCCATCTAATTCCAATTTGACCTGTAAATTTGACTAGAATAAAAATTTTATTATTTTAAATGTCACTTTTCTCTAAAACTTACCATATCATCAGTAAATTCAACTTCATGTTGGTCTATTGGTTGAAAAACTTTATCAAAAGTTCCCAAGCAAATATCTTCCATATAATTTGTTTCGAACCTTTCTCCAGGCTCTTCTTTTAGTACAACACTAACAATATTTTCATCCTAAAATTATTTCTTTTGTAATTTATATAAATAAAAAATATTGAAATATTATAAATACTAGATATTTACCAATACTTGACAGTGAATCGATAATGTATCTTCACTATCGTCATTATCTAATTTTCCATCCATATTCAACTTTTGAATTTCATAAATTATGCCTTTGAGTTTTTTATAAATCAAAACATTCACCGAAAAAACATATTCTGCTTTATGTTAAGATTTAGTAAAATATGTTTCTTTTAATTATATAACCTCTTATACACTTCTTCTTACCTAATTTAACAATATTTTTTTGATTTATGTTTTATATTTATATCGTGGGCAACTTAAATTTTAACGATTTTTTTGAAAATATTTTTTAAATCTTTTTTTAATATGCTGTAATATAATTTCTATATTAATATACCTTTTTTTGAGCAAATGTAAATATAGCGATTTGAAGTTTGGAAGCGTTTAAATATAAATATGTATACATATGTTTCACAGAAGAAGTACAACTTAAAAAAATAATTTCATTGTTAACTAATCAAACTTTAGAACATATAAAATTAATGTAGATTTTTGAATTAAATTTTTATATAATTAAATTTAAGACATATATCCTCCAATTTTTTTTTGCGATAGTAATTAGTATGCAAACAATCACAAATCACAATAACATAATCAAAATGGGTATATACTTGATGAGTACATCGTAAATTTTTTGCCCTTAGTTTTAGTCGATATATTAGTTACCATATTTACCTTTAGATTAAAATGACCGCCAAAGTTTGTTTTTAGATTATATAAAGAAATTTTTAAAAAAGTATGCATATAAATGCAATATGTATAGTAATGGAAGGAGAGGGGGTGGGGGCAAAAGATCTTTGCATCTTCTTTTTATTTGCAATATGCAAGATTTTTTCAGTGCATTTTTTTCTTGAATATTTTTTTGTTTGCTATGTAATCAGAGTAAAGAGACTCAGGGTTACGAATTACCCAAAATATATTTTCATTAAAAAATAAAATGGGAATAACAACAAAATTAATCAATATTAATCAATGATATATAAACTTTTTATAATTTTCAGAAAAATAATTCAAGTTTTACGTTATTTGATGGTGCCTCTTGTTTAACCATACAAATTTTGGTGATTGGTTGAAAAAAACATAAAAGCAGTTTTTTGAACTTTGAGTCATTATAATCAAAATTTTTTTTATCCTCTATTTCTTCTAAACTAAACCCTTTTTTGGGGATAGTTTTTGCATATTTAATAACCCCGATTTTCGTGTTCAACGACTCAAAAAACCTATAGTAGAGCAAATCTGGTGTTCGCCAGTACAACCAAACCCGTTTTTTAACATTTTCCATCCATCCTATAACAGATTGGATGACCTATTTTTTTAAATCTTTTTGCTTTTGAGAGAAAAATTGTTTACTTTTAATAAATAATTTAAGTAATAAATTTAGTTATAAGTAAATTTTATACAATTTTTTAATGTATAGCTGTTTTGGAATTCCCGCTAGATTGTAATGTTAATACACGTTGTATGGTTTAGATTCAAGAGGGCAGTAGTTTCATCACAATCTCTTGCATTCTTTCGCACTTCTATCTGAGTCTTCATGTTTAGTGAGCATAAATTGCTTGACTCGCGTTTGGGTTCGAGGACGGCGACCGTCGACGAAGACGTCCACGTATCCATAAAAACTTAAAAAATAATCATAGACGTCTTAATTTACAAACGGTGTCGTCCTGAGTTCCCTTACAAGTGTTTTAATTAATATAATTTTCTCAAATTTAAATACACGAATATTTTACATCACTCGTATTAACTCGCATACGTAAATATATGTACATGTATGTATGTATGGATGTATGTTGCAAGATAAAAAACACTTTTGAAATTAAATCTTAGTTATGTGTTTTCTCTTAGTGTGTGTTGTTTAAAAATAACGAAGCGAAGCAGACAAAGGAATTTATATCGTATTATATGTGTACAAGTACATTATAAAAGATTCAAGAATACGTTAGCTTTGTTTATTGAATATTTTAGTGAGTTTGTAAAAAAAAAAGTTTCAAAGTAAGTATAAAAAAGTAAATTGTTGAATATTTTCACCATGCTCTCCCCTAAACTCCATGTATGCAAACATAAATGTGTAACATAAAATATACAACACACCCATACTATGTTCCATCTTATCGGGTATTTTTCTCTTTTTTTGTCTCAATGCTTCAACGGTATATGTATTTATATATACCTATACATATTATACATTTATACATTAGCCTAGCTACAAGCTGCTTCTCGAAACCCTGTCTGATACTCATACATAATTTGTATAGAGTTTGTAACTCTGCTTCGTGAACCAGAGAAGGATAGAAATTTCCCTTTTGCTCCTCACAATTTTTTGTTGATCATATACAGTTTGTACTGCACTTTAAGTTTATAATATTATCAAGCGAGAGAATTTACAATTGTGTATGATACAATATATACATCTGTCATATGTAATAATTACAAGAATTAAAAAAAGGAAGAGTTATAGGTATATGGTGTATAGGTGAAACGAAAGAAGAAAGATCATTCAACTCGGGAGAAGACGTCAGGGTTGATGCCTTCTTATTTTTAAAAGGCCTCTGACGGTTGTGCTTCCTGTAATTTGAATATCCTGGCAAATCTATTACGATCTCTCTCTTTTTTACACGATTGCTGCAAAGCTCCAATTATGTCTTGGCGATTTTCAAAAAAGAGATTTAAAAATACATATTTTCTCATTTTAAAAATTTAGCTTTTGCTAATATCGCGTGCGCCCGCGCGCTATCCCATTACAAAGGGCAACAAAAGGGAGAATTCATGGATACATACCTACATAACGATATCATGCACTTGCTTGTTCTCTTGTTTCTTCCATCCAAATAATTCACTGTTCTCTGTGGTTTAAATCTTTTTTTATCTTCGAAAATAATACGAAGATGAGAAGATAGAAAAAGCCCCAGATACATATTTATGCTGAACGCTTTCAGGTATAAAATACCAATCTATAAAGCAAAAAAATCCTAAAATGTTGAGTAAAAAATTTTTGTAAAATGCTGGAAAATTAAATAATTTAGGGTTTTATCTTTTTTTTTATTGAGACAAAAATGGGGTCAAATTTACAGGGCCAAGATTTCATCTGCCTTTGTTGCGATGCTGGGTAATCATTTGATACACAAGTCGAGCTCACGATTTTAAAAACCTTCTCACGCATATACACATATTAACTGATAATGTAAAATTCACAATACTACATCAGTAGCAGAGCGACGTTGAGGACAAGCAAGCAAGCTATATAACCGTGTTCAAGCCATGTTCAAGCTTCGTCGCATCTGCGAATGGTATTATTAAGAATAATATAAAATATATGTGTACACATTTAGTTTAAACCAACATAATACATGTGTATTTTTATATTATTATTATTACGGGGCGCGCGCTAGCTGCTTTGAGGGTATCGATTCGCAGAATTGAATAGAGGGTGTGCGAGATAGAGAATAATAAAGAGAATTGGGGGAGAGAACGAGTGAGAGCTGATGATGCCAAGGAAGGAAAAAGATATAAGAGTGGGTAAGGTCGAGGATAAAGCGTGAGGGCGCCGCCGTTGCACTACGGTATATCAGTCGAGGTATGCCGAGTGTCGTGTCCATAATAATCCCTTGACTAAAATTAAACACCTGCAAGATATATATATACATTGTTTTTTTTAATTGGTGCTAATTATGTAAATAGTAAAATTTATTAATAATTAGATGTAAGCAAAAGATAACAATAAAGGTAAAGTTAATTTTGTTCCTAGTTCGCCGGCGCACTCACATCATGGACGTCGACAGTTTTGGTCGAGAATTAACAAACGTAGAAAGCCTCCATAAGCACCATTTTTGTTCAAGTCTCCAAGTTCTATCAAAAGTGTTAAATTATTCGTTACACTTGTCAAGAATGACATTGGAGCCAGCAATTGAGAATGTTGCAGTCGTCGAGAAATCTCAAACTGCAGCCATCACGCAAGGAGATGGAAGTATTCTTCATTTCGGAGTTACTTGTTATTGAATATAAACTACTAAAAGAAAATATCATCACGGCTCTCTACAGGTCTAACTTAATTTAGCTATCCTCAATTTTGTCTTTTTTATTTACAACGAAGTTCAAAGACAACGAGGAAACGAAGATTTCTTAGTAGATTTAATTTTTTGAAGTAGAGGGAAACCGTGAAAACTAAGAAATTGTTAATAAAAACCAGAAATTATCTTTGATAAGGCTACTAATTTAAGAGAAAAAAGGTAACACCTAAATTAGAACTACTACTAAATTAAAACAAATCACTAATTTGAATAAGTAATTTTTTTAAATTAAATTTTCTTATTGATAGAAAATGGAACTGGTATTTATTAATTACTAATGAATTTTAATGAAATATGTGAAAAACAAAATTTTTAAACTGCGTCCTTTTTTATTATAATTTTTGTTTTTAATTTATACGTTATGTATATAAGTAATATTTATTACAATTTTATTATATACTTATATCAGAGTTTCAATCGTTTGAGGGCGCTTCAGAATTAGTCTCCTTTTGGAAAAATATTTTTTTTATTTAATTATATAAATAATTAATTGTATAATTCATCAATTGTAGAAAGAAGTGAAGCCTAAATAGATTAAAAGTACATCAGATTAAAAGTCAATATTAAATCTGGTCATCTTTAAAATTTATATAATGATTAACCGTTAATAACTTCCAACTACACTGTATAAATTTTTAAAATGACCAGATTTAATATTGACTTAATCTTATTTAGAAAGGGATAATACAATCGTTTGTATAGTTTTTTACAAATTCGAGATTCGAGGCGCTTTGGTCGAAAAAAACCAATTTAATTACCGCTTTTGGCTTTTAATAAATAAATCGTAGCTTAAGTAATATTTTACAGGTGAATTTAGTCCATAATTATATATGCCTGTGTTTAATGTTTGGACTCGGTTTCATTTTTTATAAAAAAAAAATATTTAATATATAAAATATATGATATATAAAATAATTTAATAAAATGAAGCTTAAACGTGGTTTTTATTGAATAATTTTCCAGTTTCATTCGGTACCCTGAAACGTCCAGAAATAGTTTTAGCTCAGGCGCGGGCATTTTGGTTAGATATTTTAAGTAGTCAAAATTATAAATTAAAATTATAAATTCTATGAACCGATGCTTAATTTCAGGCAAAAATTATCTCAAACTGGAGAGCCTAGGAGACTAAGCCTATTGAATACTACAGCTAGTCCATTCCATTCATGAATTTATTTTATCAAATTTTAACAAATTATGTTTAAAAGTAGGAAGAAAAATATTTTAGGTTGCACCTGCAAATTTTTTTCCTCTTTTATTTTGCTCCTTTTTAATTAAATTAAGAAGAGTAATTTTGACACTGGAAGATGTGAGGGTGAATTTAGATGGAGCAATAGTATATTACGACCCATGGTCAGAAAAATAAAGAATAGCCCAAATCGCACGTAAATTACCTTCCCAGGTGAAGCCGAGTATAGTAAACTGCGATTCGAGCAGGGATTCAAGGCATTCTTGTTTTATGGCCCAGGGCCGTTTACGATTTTTCTGCATCAGTGGCGAGAAAACACGTTCTTGCTGGACGCGCAGCGTCCAGGAAATACGTGCTTTCTGGCCGCTGACCAGAAAAAAATCTTGGAAGTTATCGCACAAAAATTTGAATTTAAAATTCAAGTATCGATTAAAATTAATTTTTAATAAATAAGATTAATAAAATAATTAAATAATTAGGTTAATAAAATATGTTAAACTTCCTGATGGGCAATTTGAAATAAAAAAAAAACGCGTCTTGTAAGCATCCGAGTAAGCATCGAAAATCCTTGAAAATCTCTCCATCTAAATTAACCCTGACTTAAGGGGCCAAAGGTCACTTATTAAATATAGAGAATCATAGCGATTTTTGTGACATTGGTTCTGAGAAACCAGACATCGGTACTATTGGTAAGGATGCCAATTTTAAAGCTAGAAATCTATATAATCATATGATTATAAATATTTCATGAATCATTTGCTCGAAATATTATATTTTACAAATTATTTTCTGTATCTATTCTATATGCTTCTGTTGACAATCAATTTCGTTTTTGTAACCAAATAATCATCCATAACCAAAAAAAAAAAAAAACCAGTTTTCTACAGTAAACTCTTGCAGTCGTCCGCTAGAAGTCCGCAAATCAGTGGTACCAACTTTACATAAAATAAATACACATATTTTTTCAATTTATCATTTAATTTCAGTTGATGCGACTACCTTGCTGACCTCTAGCGGACGACCGCAAGAGTTTACCGGAAGATTCTAGAATGTGCCTAATATAAATAACGATAAAATATTTATAATCACGAAAATGTTCCAATTTTTAGTTTTCAAATAAGATTAATCACTACTGTATTGAGGCTGGTTCTGCAAACGTCGTAAAAAGGAGTCGCAACCGCAAACACAGCCGCTACGCAATAAAAAATCGTGTAGGCCTAGTCTACATAACCGCACCGCATGGCGCAGCCCAATGCTATTGGTATAGGAGTCACGTGACGCCGCAAGCTCAAGCCTATATCAATAGCATTGGGCTGCGCCGTACGTTGCGATTATGTAGACTAGGCCGTAATACATCTTGCTTTGCTGCTGCGCTTGTGGTTGCGAGCAACATTTACGGTGTTTGTATAATCAGCTTGAATGCCTGGTTTGTTAGGCTAATTCCATAAACCCCCGTAAGCGCAGAAACGTTGCCGCAACGCAATGCGCACAGCACGATTTTCGTTTGTGCACATGCGTGTTGTGCTGTGCGCATTGCGTTGCGGCTACGTTTCTGCGCTTACGGGGGTTTGTGGAACTAGCCGTATAATCCAATGGCGCAAAAATATCGCTATGATTTCCTATATTCAACACGTGATCTTTGGCCCCTTAGGTTGATTCTACAGACCTCCGTAAACGCAAAACCGCAGCCGCAACGCAATACGCATGTGCACAACACGATTTTGGTTTGTGCGCATTGCGTTGCGGCTATCATTTTGCGTTTACAGAGGTCTGTAGAATCACCCTTAAGGCTAGTTCCACAAACCTTCGTAAATGCATAAATGCAGCCGCAACGCAATGCGCACAACACAACCCGCATGCGCACAAACCAAAATCGTGTTGAGCGCATTGCTTTGCGGATGCGTTTTTGCGTTTACGGAGGTTTCTGGAACAAGCCTAATTAATTTGATAAATAAACACCTAAGCATTATATTTTCAAATGAAATATTTTCAACTGAACGCACTTTGCTGACTTAGTTTTAATTAATTTAAAAACAAAACATAACCAAAGAAATCTTTTTTATCTTAGAATATTGGATAATTGTACCGATTTTTTTCAAGGAAAGGGGTAAAATTTTAAGCCTATTGTCTAGGTTTTATTCAATGCGAAAAAAGGCGATTTTTCGATTTTAATTGTCGTCTGATTCAAATGTAATGGCGCAATCTATGTAAGCGTATGCATGCATATATCGCTCATTTTCATTTTTTTTGCAAAAATAGTGTCACGTGGTCGTATATACCGATTGAAGTAAGAATTTGCAAATTTTTTTGTCTTAAAGTTTGTATTTCAAAAAGTTGTTGACCATACACCATAAAAATTAACATAATTTTAAGTTGAAAAAAAAATTTCTGGCTAAAATATGACAAAAAAGCCTTTACCGTTCCCCTAAAAAGCCTTTACCGTTCCTATTAAGAACTTGGTGTTTTAAGCAAAATAAGTGCATGAATTTTTATTTCATTTATTTTAAAGTTTGTATTTCACTTAATTTTAGATGTACCAACAGCTTAAATTAATGTTTTAGATGCTATTTTAGTTTAAAATATGACCAAAAATTACGTATTTATTCACAAAAGCATAAAAATACTTTTTTATACCTCAAGAAATAATCGGTTAAAAGCACAATAATAAAAATTTTTTAATTTTACTAAGTTTTTATGACAATAACAAGTTGATCCTTTGATAAAAAAAATTTTTACTTTATGTTTTTTAAAAATTACAGCACTAAAACAAGATTTTTATATTATTTTTTTGAAATCTATTTTTGCAAAAAAAATGAAAATGAGCCATATATGTACATGAATATGCGAATATTTGCATACTACCAACTTCTGCTTATATTCTCATCCTTCTCTTACAGCAACTTCTAGTGAGCAACAAAAGCATAATAACTACACAACCAACGAGCATGGAATATGTTTACTCATAACAGTAATAAATCCGAAAACCGAAATTACAATAAATCCTGAAATATATACTATCCTAAGTCCATAAGCTTAAAGTATTCAAAGTTGTTATTGTTATCAGGGCCTGATCAGGCCATGACTCCCACTTCAAATTATTCTGTCCCTAAATTGAAAATATTAAAAGTCCATTTCACCCCCCTCCCTCCTTAAAACTTCACTTATTCACCCCCCCCCCAGCAAAAATCTGTTTTTGCGACTTGATTTAATTGCAACGAAATAAATATTTTATATGTTATTATATTGCATATGAACCAGTCAGTAAAAAAATCGAAAATCGCCATTTTGCGCATTGAATAAAACCATTTATTTATTTCAATGCTTTATCCCCTCCGAAAATTTGGTATATTTGACCAGGTATTGGTCCAACACCCTAATAATTTTTCTTTTAATAAGAGTAATTATTTTTTTTTAAATAATTTTTAAGGTATTTACAGGATAGCAAGCACGATAGTTATTTTTACAGTTATCGACATTAATTTTTTTTTTTTTTTGAAAAGTTAACTTTTGAAAGTTTTGGTTCCTTAATAAGGAACCATTGTGATAGGTCAAATTTCGATTTTTGATTTTTTGGCATGTAAGCACGTTTTGAGACTCCAGGAAGCTAAAAAACCGGTTTTTAAAAAAAGTCTGTGTGTGTGTGTGTGTGTGTGTGTGTGTGTGTGTGTGTATGTATGTATGTATGTATGTAATTGATGATATTTCACAAACATTATGGAGTTAAGACCTAATTTTGTTTTCAAAAATTTGTTCATTAAAAAATCTCAAACTACTTTTTTTTTTTTTAATTTGGATGTAATACCTCATTTATTTCCACGAAAGTACTTTTATTTGAAAGTATGATTTTTACTGGATATCTCGAATCTGAAATTTAATTTTTTGAAAATTTTTTTCTCCAAGATTTTCGTCACAAAAAAATACAAAAAACACTAAATTTTTTTTCTCTTTGGACGTAGTACCTAATTTATTTCTATGAGATTAGTACTAGTTTTAGAAAGTTCGGTTATAGTAATTTTTTCGATCTGATACCGAATTTTCAAAAAATTTTTTTCTCATTATTAAAAAAACAAAAAAATTTTTAAAACTGCAATATTTTTTTTTGTTTCTGGATGTAATACTTCATTCAGTTCCATGAAAGTACTTATATTTGAAAATATGGTTTTTATTCGATATCTGGAATCTGATAATTAATTTTTGAAAATTTGTTCAAAAATTTTTGTTCAATAAAAAAAACTTAAATGTTAATAGAAATGTATGTATGATTGCATGCTTGTAATCGGTGATATCTGTGGCATATTGAAGTATTAAGCTCATAGTTTGAGGATCCTTAGTGCCAGCTAGTTGGCAGGGTATTTTTTTTTTGAACAGATAAAACAATATAAAGAATATAAGATAATTAAAGAAAAAAGAAAGTTACATAATTTTATAAAATTTAAAAATGCGTAATTGAAAAAATGAATTTTTGGGTTTCGTTTCTTGTTTTTTCATATTTTTTACAAAATTAATTAAGGAGTTATGAGGGTAAATAAAAAATTTGAGTCAATGTCCACATTACCGACGCTATTTTTTTTTTAAATTTGCAATTTAAAATAAAATTAGTCGTAAAAATATTTCATAAAAAATGTGTATATTATGTTCTATTATTGCAAAAAAAATTATTTTAATTATTTATGAAAAAACATTATTATTTTAGGTTATGGTACTAAAACTTGGTTTTTACCGAATAATTAATGATTCAATGTGGTAATAACTTAGATAAAATAAATTGGAAATATAATCTTTTACTATTTATTTATGATATTTAATTAGTTTAATTTCCCCGTGTCATCATTATCATACTTTTTGTAAGCTCCAAATATGAATTTCCATTAGAGCAATGTTAAACTGCCTATTTTTAATTTGCAATAAATGAAAATTAATGTGGTAACAAAGGTAAAACCAAGTTCTATTCAACTTTAAGAATGTTTAAATTTAATAATTTTCCAATTTCATTCAGTTCTGTCATCATTTTTATTTACCCTCATAGCTCCTTAAAATAAAGTCAGGATACAAATTACACTGATTGTCATTATTGCCCTTAGCAGAGAAAAAATATTCTGAAGCTCGTGTGTGAGATATTTGGGGCTACGCGCTTCGGGCCTTTGAACCGTCGCATTGGCCAAATTAAAGTTTTCATAGACCTTATAAGTATGTACTATTCTCTATTAGCGAGCAATAATGACGGTCTTTTAAAATTGTAATTTTATCATTGTCCGTTACCCTGCGACGCTTTATTTTTTTATTAGTATTTAACTCAACCCTGAAATTAAAAAAAAATTTTAAGGCACACCGATTTGATCTGTACTTTCAGATAGTTTGAGTCTTCAGAAAACCGAAAAAATGAACAAAAAAATGGCGATAGTGCCCAAAAGACCATACCACATTTATGTCAAAAACAGAGTCGAACAGCGTTTTTCATTTCTGAGCTACCCAAAAGTTTCAAAATAATAATCATTAATAATTAATAATCAAAATATTAATAATTTTGAGAGATAGACTTTATAAAAAGTATGATAGAAATGACAAGTTAATGAAATTTTATAATATGATAAATAAATAAAATACCTAAATATTGCATTCCCAATTTGTTCAATTTGTTTTTTACATTTGCCCGCTTAAGTAATTAATAATCTCTAAAAAGTATGAATAATAACATGAAATCAAACTAATGCAGATATGAACTCACGTGTAATATATGTAATGTCAATAATATATAGAATTTTTTAAAAAATCGAAAAAAAACTAATACCCTTTAAGGAGCTATGAGGGTAAATAAAAATGTTGACAGAACTGAATGAAGATTCGATGAAGATTGAAAATTATTAAATTTAAACATTTTTAAAGTTGAATAGAACTTGGTTTTACCATTTTTACCACATTAATTTTCATTTTATTGCAAATTAAAAATAGGCAGTTTAACATTGCTCTTCATAGATACAGAAAGGACTAGATTGAGCTCGAAAAATGTCCACCGTCTAAAAAGAGAAAAAAGATTACTTTCCTAGTGTTTTATTTCTTTCTAACTAAATAATTAGCTTTCAATACGTAATAATAGTAAGAGATAAAACACTAGGAAAGTAACCGTAAACCGATGGACGTTTTCACATATAGGCTCTTCTTTCTGTATCTATGTTGCTCTTATGCTGCGCGTCTGGCAAAGACGTATTTTCTCGTCACAGTCGCAGAAAAATTTTGTACAATCCTCGTCCATAAACAAAGAATTACCCAAATCGCAGTTTACCATCATCTGCTTCGCCTCGGAAGGTAATTGACATGCGATTTGGGCCATTCTTTATTTTTCTGGCCTAGGACCGTAGTATACTATTTTTTGCAATAATATTACATAATAAACACATTTTTTAATATTTTTACGACTAATTTTATTTTAAACTGTAAATTAGAAAAAAAAAAAGCATCGGTAATGTGGACATTGACTCAAATTTTCTATTTACCCTCAAAATAAAGAAATAATTTTTTTTACCGAAATTTATTTTTACCTCAAAAACCATTGAAAACCTCAAGTGGAAAAATTTATCTAAGACAGTTTTTAACGTAACAACTGAATTTCGGTAAAAAAAATGATTTTTTTCTTAAATTAAGCAATAAATAGCCAGGGAAAAATTAACTGATTCAGAAAGATATTATTTTACGTTGAAATTCAAGCGAGTTATGCATTTCTTAAGTTTTAAATAAAAAATTACAATTTTTTTTCAATGAATTTCGGTAAAATTCTCGGTAAAACTTTACAAAATTAGAGGAAAACTAGTATACATTTTATCGTAAAATAAAAATTTTTGCTAGCTCAAAAATGAAAAACACGGTTTTTGACATAAAAGTGGAAAAATCGTAACCCCCTTATTTAGATTTTTGGCTCGATTTTTGGGTACCCCAGTACCCAGAGTAACGCTTATTTAGAAAATTTTCCTAATGCTTTTAACTCACCGTAATATTTAGAAGACTTACCTACTTACCATATTAGCGTTACTTAATTTTTGAACCACCCCTATATAAATACTATATGCATGCATTTTGATAAATATCCTATGCATATAATATATATTATTTACAATGTCTATTGAGCTCTTTCCTAGATTTGTATGAATTATTTGATTTTGATCAAAACGATTAATTGTTATGCTTATGATTTCACATATGAAAAAATGATTATAAGTTGAATTGAAATTGGAAGTGAAATAATTTATTGTACCACAACAGTCCCATTATAAATTAGTTTCTCTACAAAGCAACCTCAAACGACAAAAATTTTCTTTTTTATTGTAAATTTGATATCTATTTTTCTGATCTTCTTGAGATAGAGACAAATTTTTATAATATATTTATTTCACATATTCACAATATTGTAGTCTTCTAAATAAAAATTTTTTATTAATTAATTAATTTAACGTTCGTATATATATATCTTTGAAATATAAGATTATTATACTATTTGTTCGTAGAGATCGTTAATACTGATACTTATATTAAATAAAAATTTTATTTGTTTAAACTGCACAATGCTTTAAGTAAAATTTAATGCATGTTTTAAATTCTCAGCTATTTAAATATTTTGTTTACATATTTAATAAACGTTATAATCAACCATTTAAAAATAAAATATTTTTTTTTTTACAGACAATTTCTTCAAATATTCTTTTAAAATGGATCTTAGTTCAAGTATGAACAATAGGGACTCAATCATGATGTCTCAGGGAAGCACAAATATTAATGCAGGTACTGGTGGAGGAGCAGTTGCTTGCCCTGTTTGTACTTTATACTTACGAGAAGGTATCAGTCTTCAAAAGCATTTGGATACTCATCCAAAAGAACAAGTAATTGAAGCCCTGATTAGAGCAAGTTCCAGTGGAAGTGGTATTTCTTCACTATTTGGCCAAATTTCCAATCAGACTCAAATTCAATCGCATTCTCAAAATCAGCCTCAGTCACAACTGCCAATTCCATCACTGAATTCAGCTAATAATACTGTACCCACAACTGTTCCAAGTTCACACGTTCCTCATGTTCCTGCTCAATCTCCTTACCCTATAGGTCCAATCTTTGAATGTCCACCCATTAATGCTATGATGCCTCCACAGTTTGCTTCATTTAGTTACCAGCAATTTGTAAATAATGGTATAAAATTGCTTTAACAAATATCTACGGGAAAAATAAAATTTTATTTTAAAATGTCTAATTTATAGGTACAATGATGATTCCTGCCCAGTATGCTATGGCATCAGCCCAACCACCTCAAACAAATCAAATGATGCAAATGCTTTATAATCCTTATGGAATGTATCATCAGCAGCAAATACCAACTGTACAAATGATTTCACCTCTAACTTCACCGATTCCAGCTTCAACAACATCGTCTGTACCAACAATTGTTTCTACAGCAAGGTCAACTGCCACCATTACACCCATTATTGAAACATCTACTGTTTCAAGACCACAGCCAACAAGTATTACGATTGCCGAATCTCAAAAACAAATTATGACTAATGAACCACCAGTTCCAGATAGTATTCTTCCAGAAATTGAAAGTCCTCCAACACCAGAACCAGAGAATACTACTGAAATCGAAGATAATAATTTGCAGATACAACAAGAAAATGTTCAAAATTCCCAAGAAAATCTTGACGCAGCTGATATTCAAAGGTATTTTAAAAAAAATTTTATTCTTAAATAAAAAAAAAAATAACTTTAATTTTAATTTCAGGAATCTAAGTAGCAATAACATGCATATTGAAAGCATTGAGGAAGATAATTCAGAAAGAATTTTACCAGAAATTGAAGACACTGGAGAAATACCACCTGATATTCCTTGTATGTCAAGAACAGAAATAAATAATGAAATAATTAATAATGATTCGCCAAGAAAACTTAATATCACTATTGAAATGAAAAATAAAAAACGTGAGTTACCTGCGATCCAAAATAAAGAATCAAGTACTGAGCAAATTAATAATCAACCAAAAGATTTAAGTATTAATAAATCAAATGATCAATTAGAAAGTTTACTAATAAATATAATAGAAACTGAGTTTAATAATGTTGAAATAAGCAATAAAAAATACACTGAAAAATTGCCTGACAAATTAGATAAAAATTCAGAATCAAATCTTCATAAGGAAATAATTATTGAAGAAGGAGAAGAATTGGAAGAAGATAAAAGAATATCAGATAATGAAGACGAAGATGATTATGATGAAGAAACTGAACTTGAAAAAAGGGCTGAAAAAGAAATAGATCAAATTGATGAAAACTATGAGCAATCAAGTAATTTGAGTCACAAAGTTACAAAAAATCTTGAAAAATCAAATACGGATAGTCAAGCAGGATACGAATTTGAATTTTTTGAATGCAATAAACCATATTGTTATAGATATAGTAGATCTGCACCAGTTTCCCCATTAACCGTAAAAAATCATTCTCGTAGTTTTTCACGAATGTCGCTGAATTCAAATTATGGTTTAGGAGAAAGTATGTGCATTTATCCAGTTGGGTTTGAAGCTACAACTTTACAAGATTATTTACAAGATAATTATGATAACGAAGACATGGAAATTGAAGATTTATCTGAAGAAGATAACTCTAAGAATAGCAATACTGACTCTGAAAATTCAGACACTTCTGTCGATGATAATATTGATATTCCTATAAAAAAAAGACGTAAAAAATTATCAAAACGTAAAAATAGACAGCCAATAGTGCAAATAAAACAACAAGTTGAAGATAAAACTGGGGAAGATAGAGCTGCTGATTCATTTAAGGTACTCAGCTCCGTAATAGTTCAAGCTGAGCAGATACATTTAACCGAATCTTCGTCAAAATATGTTCATGAAATAAAACATCAAGTTAATGAAAAAACTGCTTCAGAAAATGAAACCACAGTTGGACAGGCTAATCTTCAATTAGTCCCAGATTACGTGAACCAATTTTCAGTTGTTTCCAATACTCACCACTCTCAATCATCAACCATGCATGAAACATTCCCAGTAAACAATAATAGCCAAAACTCAGAAAATTTTTTAAATATTTCAGAATGTAACGATGCATCCACCAGTGTAGAAACAAAAATTTTTACAAGTTCTAAACTTCCAGTCCAAAAACCATCAACGGAACTTTTAAATATAAATGAAGATGCTCATACAGGACCAATGAATGTTTTTGAATTTGATGGGTTACAATTATTAGTGCCAAGCACTTTTATAACAGAATCATCCCAAAAAGCTGTGAGTGTTGCCAGTCATCATTCATTGTCAAACAGTGAAAACGGTATGTGTAATGATGAAGAAGTTAGGAGTGTAAATATGCGTGCAGACGAATCTATGCCACCTAGAGGTGAACTTTCAGAGCAAGAGAGTAATGGGTGTACAGAACAATCAGCTTGGCAGGTAAACTGTGTTCTTTTTATTATTTAAATTATTTAAGTATAATTCAATCATTTGTATACATAATGATCTAATCTTACTTTTTTTTATAAAAATTTGATTTTTAATTAAAGTTAGTCCAAATAATTAACATTCTAATAATTCTCATAATTTTAATCATTCTCAGTATTCCAGTTTGTTTCTGTTGCGCGTTTTATGCTTTCTTTTTTAAATATTGAAAATGTAATGAGTAATTAATTATCTACTAATTATAATATTTAATAACTCCAAATGAAAAAAATCACTCTAATATTGTTTTAAATGTGCATATATGTGGATATAATATATGAGAAGGCCCTTTCTACACAAAACGACGTAATTTTATTTTATGATTATGTTTTCATTTAAAAAGTATAGAAATTTTAAAGAAAGATAATCTTGTTTGGTGTAGAGACGGCTTAAAAACTTTTGGACATTATTATTATTACCTTGTACTTTAACTTTTTAAATCCTAAAACAATGTAAGGGTTTTCATTATCTTAAAATATTATTTTATTTTATTTATTTTACTTTAATTAATAATAATTTATAAATAATATAATTATTAATAATATACAAAGAAAATTTCTCATTTATTATTAAATTACAAAAATTTTTTATTTATATTAATTTCATTTATTTCTTTGATCAAAGGAATAATAAATTTATTAATAAATAATAATTTTAAATATACTTTGTATAAACATGTAAGGTTATAATTTTTATAATTAATTATTTCATTATTATAATTTTTTTTTTTCTTAGTTATACATGGGTCAAGAATCTTCTCGTATGTCTACTTCTTATGATTTAATGGCTCGAGAAAGTTGGGGAGAATCTGAAGGATCTGATAATGAAGTTACTGGTCCTTTATTAGACAGCCGTTCTTTGGCTACACATTTTACATCAAGTCTTTTCTTAGATCGTGATAGAAAAACACCAACAAGAAGAATCTTTAAATGTTTCCACTGTCCAGAAGTCTTTGAGTGTCCTAAAGAAAGACGAGTTCACAGTACTATGATACATAAAGAACCTGGACCTAGCAGTAGTAGAGACGGACAAATAGATCCTTTAGATTTAAAAGAATTAAAAATGTTAGAAAGTCGTACAAACGTATTTGAAGATATATTTGCACAAGGGCTTCACGTACAACAAGCTTATCATCATCAACAACCTTTGCTACATCAATTACAACCTCCTCAACACATTAACTCTATTAAAGAGACTGATAGAAAATTAGATTCCCTTAATCTTCCTACAGTTAGTGATGTATCCTGTCACTTATGTAATCAAAGATTTACTAGTGAAAAATCTTTACAGCTGCATTGTCGTCGAGTGCATATTATTGAAGCTACTAGAAGAATTAGAGAAAATGCTAAATGCCAGATATGCAATGAAGAATTTAGCTCGGTCACAGCTTTTAATCTTCATTTAAAGATTCATCCTTTAGAATGTGGACAGTGTGGAAAATACTTCTACAGAAAACAAAACTTCAAACTTCATATGAAACGTCATTTAGGTATTAAACCATTCCCCTGTACTATTTGCGATAAGGCATTCTTAACCAAACAAAAATTGGATGAACATATGAATGGTCATACTGGTAATGCTCCTGTTAAATGCAATCTTTGCAATGAAACTTTCCGAAGATATTCTAATTTAACACAACATAAGAACAGACACCATTTAAACATAAAAAAGAAACTGAAAGATTACATTTGCCATTGTGGTGAAGTTTTTCATACAAAGAAAAAATTAGCTTGGCACAAAGAGACTCATGAAGAAAAGCCAAAATCTTGCACATACTGTAACGAACGATTTATTCACATGGCTAGTTTGACACGCCACATGAGACGTGCTCACAATCGGCGTTTTGTACCAGATGCTCAACGTGATAATGAAAATGTTGAATGTCCGATTTGCAAATGCATTTATTTACGATCATCTTTAGCTGTTCATATGCGCGTTCATAATGGAGAAAGACCTTATGAGTGCCAAGTGTGCTCAAAAGCTTTTAGTACCAAATGGAATTTGCAACTTCATAAATGGACCCATGCGGCACGAAGTACAAAACCTTTTAAATGCAATCAGTGTAGTGCAGCATTTTATCGTCACAGTGATTACACAGCGCACATGAATTCTCACAGAAATGTTAGACCTTACACGTGTAATTACTGTGGTGCTCAATTTATAAGAAAATACAATTGTTTGAGACACGTGAAAGAGCATGAAGAAAATAAGCAATATACATGTGACGTATGTAATAAGACTTTTCATCGTTCTTATTATTTGAAAGAGCATTTACGCGTACACTCAGGAGCTAGACCATATACATGTCACATTTGTGGGAAGTCTAGTAGCACAAAATCTAATCACAATAAACACGTTCGAATTCATCATGCTCGAGAGCCTGTAAATACCGAAAACTAAGCATCCCAATTATTGTTAGTTTCAATAAAAATTTGTTTTTTGTTAAATTTAATTTATATGCTTTCTTGATATTATAATTAATAATTTATTATGGGTTAAGGGTTTTAATACTCATTGTTAGTAGTACAAAATGTAAAAGATCGTTCATTAGTTAAAAAAATTTATTAAATATAAAATTATAATTTTCTATTTAACATACGGAAAAGCAATACAGTATCTGTATGCTATTTAGAATTTTAGTTTATAGTCCTCTGAATTTAGGAAAGAAATATTTTTAAGCATATTGATACTCAGGGCAAAAAAGGCATGCTATGCACTTCTTTGTTTTTGGTATCAATAATAATTTTTTGCATAATGTGAGTGTTATTATGTCATAGTGACAAATATTTTGTGTATTTTGTTATTTTAATACTATTGATACCCATGTAATTTGTGATCATGCTAGGAAAATAAGTTTTTATTTAAATATAAACATAATATGGAATTGGACTAAAGTTTATTATTTTTTGTTCTCAAATATATGGTCTGGCATGTTTACAATAGAGTATCAATGTTGGTTCATATGAAATGACAATGTCATAGCAAATAAACTGTATAATATGTTTAACATGTACTTTTTTATAAGAGTGTAAAGGTGTGTTCATAGTATTAAATTTATTAAGAATTCATACTAAATTGGAAATTTAAGAAAATGGTCCAATAGAAAATTTAATGTGCAAATCACAAATGCACTTTCTTGAAATAGATTTAAAAATTATTTTAAAAAGAAATGAACAATTTAAATACCTAATATATTTTCCATATTTTTAAAATTTGCTTCATTCCTTTTTAATTTAAAAAGTTAATATTTTAGGGCCTATAATAGCGTAGATAGTAAAAATTTTATATGTTGTTCTACTATAGTAACTTATAATTTGCAATCTCGATCACAGTGATCTTAATATAATTCCAATGTCAAGACTGATCGATGTTGGTTAGTATATTAATTTTCTCTATTTTTACAGAGAATGTATGAGCGCATGCTAAATGGACTCAACTGGTTCAAATTATTTTAAAACACTTAATTTTATTGTACCTTGTTTTTTTTTTTTTTTTTTTTTAGAAAAAAAGGCTTGAATTGAAACCATTAAAAAAAAAAAAAATGATTTCGATTTACGCGCATGCATAGTTGAAATAAATTTTTTGCCCGATATTGAAATCTACCTACCCTATAAGAAAATTAAAATAACTGGCGAAAATTAAAATAACAGGTACAAAAAATGTTAAATTACAAGTTGGGCCCATGGCATAAAATTTCTCTTTTGAAAAGAATTTTTTCCTTTTTATTAATTTCTAAAAAGTTTATAAAGATTAAATGAATGTAGCATTATTTTTATTTGTTATAAATGCTAAAGAATTGTTAATTTAGTGTTGGTATTGTTTAAAATAAATACCGCGTAAATAAATGTGAGATATTAATCAATGCAGTTATGTTATTATAACGCACTTAGTTTAATTAGAAAATTTGTTTTTGTCCATTTTGTTAACCCACCTAAAACCAACATCGAAGTCCACTCGTGCAATTTCTTAGTAAAAATTAACTGATGAAAAGAATTTATAGGAGAAAAATTTGTACATAATGTAAATATGTATATCGTTTTTATTTTAAAATAATAGTGCTGACTGATTTATGTTGGTGAATAAAATGATGGACTTCATTTATACATATAAACTTATGCAACGTCTAATAATTATTAGAATTATTATCATTCAAGAAATTATCTAAATATGTAAATCTTAATAAAAGTCATGTGTTGAGGTACTTTTTTAAACAAGTGTTTTATTTCTTTCACCTTAATTAAACTTAAAACTGTAATGTCCCTTGTAGTAAATTATGAGCAATTATTGTAGTGTAGATCCATATTTTTATCCTAGTTCTAACAAAAATAACAACGTACTACTCCCGGAACCAGAGGGTTGCGACTTCCTGGGTCAGGCAATTAATTCCCTGAAATTTCTGTCATTTCCTGGAATACATTCGGGATGAAAATGAACCGTCCAAGGGAAAGTTGACATCCTGGTAGCAAGATTTTTAATTTTTCATCTCAAACAATTTTCCGATTTTCCAATATAGTGGACCAAAAAACATGAAAATAGAAACTGTCTACATTACCTGGGGATTTCCAAGGTCAAGAAAAACGTTTTTATTAATGAAATTTTTTATTATTTGGCTCCGGCATATTTTCCAATTTTCCAAAATGGCGGAACAAAAAACATGAAATAGGGAACTATCTATATTGCCTGGGGGATTTCGAAGTGGAGGAAAACGTTTCTAACGATGGAAAATTTTATTTTTTTACCCCAGCATATTTTCCGACTTTACGATGGTAGAAAAAGATCATAAAAAAAATAACTAAGAACAAAGAGTGCTATAAAATTAAATTAATTAAATGCTTTTTTATTTGTGAGAAACATTGGAACTTTAATGTTTCTTGAAGTCTAAAGTCATGCATAAGTATATATCCATGCATATATCAATTGTTTTGTTTATTTTTTTTTCATAAAAAGCATTTTATGTAAAATTGTAATCCTTAACTCATTAACGCCGGGGAAATCAATGAATAAAATAGTCAAATTGCAATTTTCATGGATATTTGCTTTTTAAACTACCATAAATTTTAAATTAGGTTCAGACATCATAAAATATCAATAAAATATGTAATAATTTACAGTTTTTTAAAAATATTTTCTCATTAACACGCTTTTAGAACGTTTTAGTAGTAAAAAGTTTTTGGGAAGGTTTCTAAAAGATTTCTAAAACGTTTTTAAAACCTTTTTCCTGATTTTTACCGATTTTCATTTGCAAATCGGCACACTACTTCAAGTTATTTATAAAATTTTTTTTTTAAATAATAGTTTTATAACCTGAAGTATCATATTCGAGCCAGTATTTTTCTCTACGGGCAGTTTGGGAAATAAGAAACACCCTAATGTCCATATAGGTTTTTTGGATCACTAATCAAGAATTTCGACTCCTTTTTCATATATGACGCATTATTTTTTTTTTACTACTTAACTTGGACAAAAAACTGAAAAAAAAAAAATTTGAAGGGACATCGATATGACCCGTGTTTTTGGGTAGTTTGAACCTTCAGAAAACCGAAAAAAATTGTGAACAAGAAATCGGTGATAGGTGCCAAAAAGATTTTTTCACTTTTATGTCAGAAACCGTGTTTTTCGTATCTGAGCTACCCCAAATTTTAAAAATAACTTTTTAGGTAAATAAAATTTTAAAAAATAGATAAGAAAATCTGATTGCCAGGGAAAAACCACTCTAGAAGAAAAAAAAATCTTTTTACGATGAAATTTAGCCAAGTTATCGTCAATTTAAGATTTTGCTCAAATTCGTCTCAAAAAAGATTGAAATTTTATTGAAAAAAGCCTGTTGTTGAACTTTAAACACGCATTACTCGCTTGATTTTCATCGTAAAATAATTCCTGGTAATTCATTTCTTTAAGAAAAAAATCATTTTTATTGACCAAATTTTCAATTTTTAGGTCAAAAGCCTTTGAAAACTGTAAGTAGCAAGATTTACTTAAGACAGTTTTTGACCTAAAAATTGAAATTTGGTCAATAAAAATGATTTTTTACTTAAAAAAATGAATTGCCAGGGAAAAATTAATCGATTTAAAAAAAAAAAAATATTATTTTACGATGAAAATCAAGCGAATAATGCATGTTTAAAGTTCAGAAACAGGCTTTTTTCAATAAAATTTCAATCTTTTTTAAGACGAATTTGAGCAAAATCTTAAATTGACGATAACTTGGCTAAATTTCATCGTAAAAAGATAAGTTTTTTTTTCTTCTGGAGTAGTTTTTCCCTGGCAATCAGATTTTTTTATCTATTTTTTTAAATATTAATTACCTAAAAAGTTATTTTAAAAATTTGGAGTAGCTCAGATACAAAAAACACGGTTTCTGACATAAATACTCCAGTAAAATCACGGTTTTGGTGGTATTGTTTGTGGCCGCTACCAGATTTGGTCTACTATAGGTTTTTTGGGTCGCTGAATCCGAAAATCGGGGTCTTTTCTGTGCGCAATTGGGGCTTGACCCTTAAATCGGGCAAAACTGCCCTTTAAAAGGGCATTTTTGCTGTATTCATTGTAGGCCTTTGAAATTTAGTATACAGGGGTTTTTTGGGTCGCTGATAACGAATATTGCAGTTTTAATGATGAAAAATTACCCCTTGACCCTTAAATCGGGCAAAACTGCCCTTTAAAAGGGCATTTTTGCTGTATTCATTTTAAGCCTTTGAAATTTGGTATACAGGGGTTTTTTGGGTCGCTGATAACGAATATTGCAGTTTTAATGATGAAAAATTACCCCTTGACCCTTAAATCGGGCAAAACTGCCCTTTAAAAGGGCATTTTTGCTGTATTCATTGTAAGCCTTTGAAATTTGGTATACAGGGGTTTTTTGGGTCGCTGATAACGAATATTGCAGTTTTAATTATGGAAAATTACTGGAGATTACGATATTCGTAAGCTCCCACCAACTGACTATGCTATACTGGAACACACAAAACGAGTGTACTTTCAATGTCAATATTGGTCTTTGAATTTAGATTTAAACCCCTTAGATTGGGGTTGGAAAACCGGTAAAGATAATATTTTAGAGCCTGTTTTTACTGCATGTCCACTTATACCAGACAAATTTTTAAAGAAATTTAGTTGCGGTTGTAAAAAAGGTTGCCTAAAAAAATGTGGATGTCGCAAACTGGGTCTAAAATGCAGCATATTCTGCAAAACGTGCAGTGGTCAGAGCTGCGAAAATTGTGAACATAACTCTGACATAAATTCAGAAAACACATGTGAGCATAATTCCATTTTAGAGCCAAACGTCACCATAGACGAAAATGATGACAGTCTTCTGGAGAGAACGTATGAAGATTTCGATTGTTCAATTTTTGAACCAAATATTAGTGTTATAACGATAGCTATGATAATATTGAGGATACAACTCAAGTACACTCGGTCCAGAGTATGGAGTATGATTAATTGTATATAATATTTGCAAAATGTCTCAAAAATTATTTGTTTTCGTACTTTTTTGTACTTTTTTTAGAACAATATGTTATGTTTAAATAATAATAAAAAATCTTATTACTTAAAAATGTATGATTCATTTATGTATACCTTTCAAACCCTTTTAGGAGTAGTTTTAGCAAATTTGAGGCCAAACACCTAATTTTTAATTTAAAAAAACGCGATTTTCGTGAACAGCAACCTAAAAAACCCCTGTATACCAAATTTCAAAGGCTTACAATGAATACAGCAAAAATGCCCTTTTAAAGGGCAGTTTTGCCCGATTTAAGGGTCAAGGGGTAATTTTTCATAATTAAAACTGCAATATTCGTTATCAGCGACTCAAAAAACCCCTGTATACCAAATTTCAAAGGCTTAGAATGAATACAGCAAAAATGCCCTTTTTAAGGGCAGTTTTGCCCAATTTAAGGGTCAAGGGGTAATTTTTCATAATTAAAACAATATTATATTAAACTAATATTCGTTATTAGCAACTCAAAAAACCCCTTTATACCAAATTTCAAAGGCTTAGAATGAATACAGCAAAAATGCCCTTTTTAAGGGCAGTTTTGACCGATTTAAGGGTCAAGCCCCAATTGCGCACAGAAAAGACCCCGATTTTCGGATTCAGCGACCCAAAAAACCTATAGTAGACCAAATCTGGTGGCGGCCACAAACAATACCACCCCCCCCCCCCCCCGTGATTTGACTGGAGTAAAGTGAAAAAATCTTTTTGGCACCTATCGCCGATTTCTTGTTCATGATATTTTTCGGTTTTCTGGAGGTTCAAACTACCTGAAAACACAGGTCATATCCATGTCCCTTCAAATTTTTTTTTTTTCAGTTTTTTGTTCAAGTTAAGTAGTAAAAAAAAAATAATGCGTCATATAATTAAAATTTCATCCTTAAAATAGCTAGAACTACCCCTAAAAGGGGTGTTTTTTCTATTTTTGTATTTTGAGCGTCCAAAGTACGTTCTTATACGTTTTTTGGGCTGCTAATCAATAATTTCGACTCTTTTTTCATAAATAATTAAAATTTCATTTTTAAAGCAGTTAAAATTACCCCTTAAATGGAGTGTTTTTGTTATTTTCGCACTTTGAGTGTCCAGGATATACCCATATTAGGGGTATCTTTAGCTATTTTAATGAAATATTGATTATTTATGAAAAAGAAGTCGAAATTCTTGATTAGTGGCCCAAAAAACGTATAAAAACGTACTTTGGACGCTCAAATTGCAAAAATATCAAAAACAGCAAAAACACCCTTTTTAGTGGTAGTTCTAGCAATTTTAAGGGTGAAATTTTAATTATATATAAAAAAGGAGTCCAAATTTTTGACTAGCGACCTAAAAAACCTATATGGGCATATACTGGATGCTAAAAGTACGAAAATAGCAAAAACACCCCCTTTCCGGGGGGGGGGTAGTTTTAACTAATTTAGGGGTGAAATTTTAATTATTTATGAAAAAGAAGTTGAAATTATTGATCAGCGACCCAAAAAACCCGTATGGTACAAATCTGAGTGTTCAAAATGTGAATATATGTAAAAAAACTCCTTTTTGGGGGTAGTTTTTGCAAATTTAAGGGTGAAGCCCCAATTTCTCTGCCAAATTACCCCGATTTTCGTGTTCAGCGATCCAAAAAACATTAGTAAAGCGAATCTGGTTTTCGCCAGTGATAATACAACCAAACCCGTATTTTGTCTGGAGTACCACCCCTATCAACCTTTTAAGGGTTGTAAATAGGGCCAAAATGTATGAGACCTCAATGTATACGAAGTTTACTTAAATTTACATAAAAAATATTATTTGCAAACATTTTTCAATAAAATTGGATACTTTTTTCATTGATTTTTCCAAACATTTCCTAATAATGCCTGACCTACCCCTTTCACCCCCGTATTTAGGGTATTTTTAAGGGTTGTAGGTGAAAACTAATGTCAGATTCTGAAAGAGCATGAAATTTTACTATGTGGATGAACTTTTTAGCCAAAACTCTCCGCCCCGGCGTTAATGAGTTAATGTCATTTTTTTATGGTATGGACAGTTTTGCCAATGAAAAGGCAATTTTTGCCTTGGAATTGTCGTTAGCAAAAAATATTCTGGAGTAAAAAAATAAAAAATCATTAAAAACATTTTCATCATCATCGACCCTCCTCCTCTCAGTTAATGTAAAAAGCTTATTCTGACATTTTTTTTGTCCACCACTATGGAAAATTGGAAAACGTGCTGGGGAAAAAAAATAAAAATTTTATTCTCATTAAAACGTTTTATACAATAACCTCGAAAACCCACAGGTAATAAAGTTTATCCTGACATGTTTTCTGGTTCACCATCTTGGAAAATCGGAAAATGGGGCAAAAAAATACAAAAATTTTATTATAGAATACCGGATCTTATGTCTGTGAGGTCGTAGATTTTGTAAAAAGTAACTTTCTTAAATTAACAAAAAAAATGAATTTTTTCGAAAAATTAGTGAATTTTCAAAAAATTTTTTAATAAATTTACGAAATTTAGTGTGTTATCGAAAAATTCGAGAACTCCCGATTTTTTTTCTGTGATTTTACGAAAAAAGTTGTAAATTCACAACTATTTTTTGGAAATTTACACACCAAAACATAAAGATTGTTTTTAATACTACTTTTTATTAAATTTTGTATTTAATATTTTAAAAATATTAAATTTAAAAATAAATTTTATAAAACTATTTAATTTCATTTTCAATCTTATTGTTTTTGTTTTTTCACGAAAAAGATTTTTTTTCGAAAAAAATATTTTGGAATGAGGTTATGAGTATATATTTTTTATTTTTATAACTCAAGTTTGTTTATCGAATTGGTTCGGTGATCAAAATATGCTTAATTCTTTTTTAGGCGTAAAGTGATAATTCATATTTTTTTCAAGTTTAATATGATAATTTAGCTTTATTGTGCTTTGCTGTGTGCCTTAAAAACCTGGATTAAGTTGAATTAAAACCTGTTAAAGATTTTAGTTTTAGATGATAAGCTACGTTAAGAAATTGCTTGAAGACGAAAGTTATAAAGAATAAATGCAATATAAATGTGTTATTAGAATAAAAAATATACAATATAGCTTTCAAAAAACGCTTTTAAAAATCCTTGAACCTCAAGATATTTATACCTCAACTACAAAAAGTATTAAATATTATACCTTACGCTTATTTAAAATAAAATTAATTTAATTATTTTTAATTATTAATAACATTATACTAAAAAAAAATTAAGTATATTTCGATAACCGATCAAATTCGGTAAACAAGCTTGAGTTAAAAATAAAAAATATATACTCATAACCTTATTTAAAAATATTTTTTTCGAAGAAAAATCTTTTGCCTGAAAAAACAAAAACAATAAGATTGAAAATGAGTAGTTAAGCTAAGCCGTATATACCTCAGAAAGCTGCCTCAGAAAGCTGCCTCAGAAAGCTGCCTCAAAAAGATACCTCACTGGGGACCTCCCCCAGAGGATGATATACCCCAGAGGTATGTCGGTAATGTAGGTTTGAGTCGGTAAGGTAGATTGATGTCGATAATGCAGATTGATGTCGGTAAAAAAAATTTCGCTGTGGGCAGGGTTCGAACCTGCGCGGGTTTTTGTTAACCCATTGCCCTCGATGAAAGAAATTTAATTTATAATGTTATCCCCACTTTTTTTTATACCCCTACCTGTTTTTTTATCCCCTCCAAAGAAATTAAAAGGAGATGAGAAATAAATAAAAAAGATATAGGTTATATTTTGTTTTATTGATAAAAAAATTACATATTTATAGTTTCCATACAATATTTACACTCCTTTATCATAGGAGTAACACGTTTATCTGAATGATCATGTATTCTACATCTAACACACATAAAAATATCACAATCAATTTTATAATGTTCGGGCATTTTATCCCATGCAGCGTCAACATTTTCTGTAGCCACATTTACAATAAATTCTTTAGGCAAGTTTGCAATATCTTCAGTTTCCATTAAAGAAAGTTGTTTTAATTTACCATAAATTTCAAAAGATCGTTCTAAACAAGGTTTATTTATATTTAAATATTTTTCAAGCAATAACACATTGTACACTGCACAAACCATATTCGAATATTGATGATGTTTACATAAATGGTCTGGAATCCGCCATTTTTTTAATGCTTTTAAAGTCGGACATTTTGAAATATCTTCTAAATTAACAACGTTATTAAAATATTTTTCAAGCCACTTAACTTTCTGCAAACCTTTTACATAAATTTTATCTGCATCAGATAAAGCAGATTTTAAAATACTTTCAACTTGATTATATGGAATATCACCAGATTCCCACGTCATTGTTAGATAATTTTTTTCCAACCAATTATTTTCTACTCTGCAGCGTATAGGAAGATCAAACCAGTGACATGGTGGCTTGAACACGAAGACATCTGGTGTTTGACGACTTCCTAGTTGTAAAATCGCCAATTCCTTGATAGCGAATTCGTTGGAGGTGAGCTTGAAAGACTGGAAGTCAACGATGTACTCCATGGTGAGAGAATGAGGAATTTCGTCAAGATCGTTGTCTTTTATATAGTTATCCCCTCTCTTTTTATTTCCCTCACTCCTTAAACTAACTTTCTTACTTCACCACTGATTGGTTTGTATTGCACCATCCTATCATGTATGATTAAGCAATACGCAGTTGTATTTGCTGGAAAAGCGCGGCTAGTCTCGAATTCTAACCTAACATCTACAGGTGCATATTTCATAGATTCATTTTGTTTTGAACAATCTATTACAATTAATGGTGTTTCACTTATAAATTTTTTTCGATCGATAAAAGATTCCGGGTATTCTTTTCCATAATAAGATATTTGAAATCTCAAAAACATATCATACAAAAGTGAGTAATTATTACCTGCTATGTCTAGATTTAAATTTCCGTACGGAAAACTTTGAGAATTCAAATATAGTTTTACATTAGTTATATGACAGTGATCAAAATGACTAGCATTCGCTGTTCTATTATTATCTCTATTTGTTTGAAATCCTACTATAACAAAACGTGGCTTTTCTAGTTGAGTTGATGTCTTTACTGTCCATACTGTTTTAGTAGATAATGGAAGTGATGGATATACAAATAATTCATAAGAGTGATAACCCATTTTTATGGGATTATCTTTTTCTATTTGCTTAAGCAGACTTATTTTTGCACTATCCGATGGTATCAAATTTGGTACACACCATTCAAATTTGTTTATTGTAAATTTAAATGATTCATCTACGGCTCCATCTTGAATAATTGCATTTGTATCATTGTTTGATCTTACAAATTCAAGAATATGACTTACGTTAATAATAACTTTATCGAATTTTTCATGTAATCCAAAAAGTATCCATAAAGGATAAATTACATCAAAATTTCCATCTTCATCATTGATTTTATTTCCATCTTTCAATATCCAGCCAGCATTTTCCAAAATATTTGATTGAATTTCAGTGAAAGATGGATACCCTTTCATGAGAGTAGTTATTCCTACGTTTTTACAGGTATCAATGACCTCACCATTTATCTTGTACCGAATTTCTGAGAATAAAAATGCAAACGCATTATTAACGAGTTTAATTTTTTCGGATTTTGTCCCATTAGCTTTAGTAAGTTTTCCTTGTATATGTAAAAAACTCTTTGATGGTAAGATGCAACGATCTTGCTGTTGAATAGCTATAACTATCGTATCACTATTTTTATAAGATGACGTAGCATAAGGTTGATGAGTGTGTATTTCATAGTCGGCAAGAGAGTCATCGAAAATGACAGGTTCATTGATATTTAATACTTCCTCCATCTTATACAGCAAAATAAAACACAGAAAATTTTTTCTTTCAGCGACGGAGTTTTAGTCCTAGACTTGCAAGAAACTGTTGATTCTGACGTGTTAACGCTTTCACTGCTCGATGATAACTGATTGCTGGTGACCATTGTTTCTTTCTTAAATAACCTGATCCAGTTTTTGTTTTAAATACTATTCCCATTATGAAATAGTTTTTATATGTAATCTTATGGATATAGTTTCACCACGAAAATTCACTAAATCACCGTCTTGATCAACTATTCGTAATTGAATAGAATCTAAATTTTTTACAGATACAGGTAAGTATATGATTTCCAATGGTCGGTCAATAATTTTAAATCCTGGTGGAACTGCTGGAAAAAATTCGTATATATTGTGTACTTCTTGTCCGTTATTGTAAGCTCCTCTTGCAATATTGCACTCTACTCTGAGAACGTTAACTTTTAATATAGATACTGGAAGTTCAGATGTATGTTGAATATTTGGAGCCAACTTTTGTGGTTTAAAACCTAATAATTTACCAATTGAATCTTGCGGTTCAAAATCTATTTCTTTTTCACACTGTATTATACTTTGAAGAGTGTTATTATTTGCTTTTAGACTAAATGAAATATCTTTTAATTTTTCTGAGAGATACTTTTGAATATCTTCGACCTCGTAGCTTCCAGTAGGAATTTTTATTGTTTCAAAATCAGATAAGTAAAATTTATTACAGCTCTCATCAATATTTGGAATAGAGTTAAACGTAAGTAACTCAATCAATCCAATAACGTAATTTTTATTTGGATGAAGTTCAATTGGTGGAAAAAATCTTGATTCCAAAACAGATGAACGAGCTGATAAGCTTATTATCAATGATTCACTCATGACAGTCAGAGTAATACTGAATTGTTTTTCAGAAAATGCTGCTTTTATAACCTTTATTTATCCAACTGATTACTTAAAAATTTTAGGCATAAATGACCACAGATAAAAGTATCAAATTCTTGATATCTTTGATAATTGTAATTAATTTTAGCTGGTTTAAAATATTCAATGAGCTCTAATGGAGGTTTGAGATTTCCAAAACTGTCAAAGTACAAAACTTTATTTTTTCTTTTACGATATGCAACCCAATGTGTACCTGGACCATCTTTATCATCTAAATTTATTATTGCAGACTCATTGATCAATGGACCATTTCTTGGTAGTAAATTTCTCATAAAAACTCCTCTGAAATATGGAATTTTTAATAGTTTTGCATACTTGAGTAAATCTGTGTTAGTGAGAGCCCTCGATGGTAAATTTATGAAGTTTTTTTTTTCTACCAACAACAATATTTTCATTGTAGAGTCGTAATCCATTTCCAACTTTATAAGGTCTTAAATATAATCCTTTGCCCAAAGCGACTTGCTCCATAGTTTGATTATGTCTCTTGGATTCTTCAAGTTGTTTTTTGGCAGCGATTGAATCATTTATAGCTTTAGCTACTCCTGAAGCGCCACCTGCTAAGGCACCTAAGGCACTTAACCCTGCAAAAATTGGAACTAGGGGCAAGACACCCCCTGTTTTGTATGGAAGGGGTAAAACTCTTACTTTATTAACCTTATTTTTTCCTCCCTTCTTTTTTACAGCTTTGCGAGCTGCTTTAATAGCAGACGATATAACTTTTTTTGCATTATTACTTTTTATCATAGATTTTTTTGCAGCTGCTACGATAGTTCTGAATGGGATAAATCCACCTTTCTTTTTATTATTTATACCCTTTCTCCTTGCACACTTTCTGATTTCAGAACATCCCATTCCTAATTTTGATTTTGCTTTCATGATGTTAGTTACAGCTAAAGCAGCAGCTCTTTCACCAAATCCGGCGTCTGAAGACTTTACTCGTTCCCAAGCTTTATCAGCTAATATTTGATCCGCTTTATTTCTCTCTTCGATGTTATTTTGATTTTGAAAATATGCAATATCGTGTTCCTTGCAAGCTGAATCTAGAGGATTTATACCTTTATCTCCTCGAGCAAGACGTTTAGCTAGTTTTGTGCCAGGGCCACAGTATCTGATTGAATAAATTTAATAAATATTTTTAATAAATAAATATTAATATTATAAATACCTATATCCTGGAAAATGAAGTTCTACTGGAAGTTTATTAATTAAAGTGTTTATTAATCCACTACCATTAGTGATCATCTTTCTATGAGTGTCAGTTAAAGAATGAGCTCTTGACTATAAATAGATTGTATTTATAGAAAAAGTCTCAGTATATAATTAACTACTAACACAGACACATAAAAATGAAACGTCTAAGTAGGAATTCTCCAGTTAAAAATTGTAAACGTCAAAAAAATAATTATTTAAAATTAAAACGTAAAAGGGAAACTTCTCCAGTAATAGAAAAATTTAATCATCAAAGAGAACATTCTCCAGTTAAAAATTGTAAGAGTCAAAAAAAGAATTATTTAAAATTAAAACGCAAAAGGGAAATTTCTCCAGTAATAGAAAAATTTAATCATCAAAGAGAACATTCACCAGATATAAAATGTAAACGTCAAAAATTAACCTTACCAGTAATAAATTATGATGAAATTATTGGTGACGGTATTGTACAATTTAAACGTAATGGTAGCTTATTTCCAAATACTATTCGTGGTGTTATTTGTGGCAGATCAAACTGTGGAAAAACTAACGTGTTATTGGCAATAATTGAACATGAAAATGGACTGAGATTTGTATACATTTACGTTTACTCAAAATCAGCAGATCAACCAAAATTTAATTATTTAAAAATGGTAATTAAGGGGATTCCTGGTGTTCTTAAACCCTTAGAAGGAATGGGATACTTTGAATTCACTGAGCAGGATCAAGTCTTACCACCTGAAAAAGTGTTTCCATTCAGTTTAATGATTTTTGATGATATACAATTGGAGAGTCAGAAGAGTTGTAATGAATTTTATTCAAGAGGAAGACATAAATATGTTGATAGTTTTTACTTGTGTCAATCTTATTCTGCAGTTCCAAAACAATATGTTAGAGATAATGTGAATTTTCTAATCATTTTTAAACAAGATGATTCTAATACAAAGCATATTTATAAAAATCATGTGAATACAGATATGAAATTCAATAAGTTTAAGGAATTATGTGACAAATGCTGGAAAGATAAATTTGGATTTATTGTAATAGATAAAGAAAGTGATATTAATAATGGACGTTACAGAAAAGGCTTGCATGAATTTTTTATAATTAACTAGAATGAAGAAAAATAATTTAGTCTACTATGCGCTCTTCAAGAGTAAAGATGGAAAATAGTAAAATCAAAACATAATCCAGGCGTAATCAAAATTTGCCAAAAGATATTTATATGTCATCTAATAAAAATCATACTTATGCAGATCTTGAATTTAAAGTAATAATGATACTCAGATTAGCTTATGAAAATTATGCAAAATCCGAAATGACATTTAGTGAATTTAAGAAAAGATTTTTCACTAATAATAAAGATCTCAAAAATTTGCTTATAAATAGTAGTAATGACTTAGATACCATTTAGTACATCACAATCTCTCAAAGAGTGAAGATGGATTTTAAGGGAGATATTCCTATAAAAAAAGAATTGCTTGAACGAATCATAAAGGCTAGAGAATCTATAAAACGTAAGCATCTGGCTCTAAAATTGGGAAGAGAAAATGCTGAGCAAATGATAAATGAAAGTCTTAAGCCTATAACTAAACCATTGAAAAAAATAGAAAAATTTACCGAAAACTTTGAAAATCCAAGTTTTGTTAAAAAAAGCATTTTACAATTACCCAGCAGCACCCCTTTTAAGATAAAGAAACATGAAAAGTCTACATGGAATACGAGATTTCAATCTGCTGTAAGTAATGATGAAAATGATGATGAAGAATTGATGGATAATAAAAAATTCATAGATAATGAAGAACTGTTGGAAAATAAAGAATTCGTAGAGGATAATGATAAGGTGGAGAAACGAAAATTTATGGAAAGTGAGGAGGAGTTGATGTCAGATGAATCAGATTCTAATGATTTTACACCATCACCCAATAAAACGTTAAGATTAGATAATTCCAAAAAGAAAAAATTAAATAAAACAAAACAATTAAATAATCCACTGATTAATGATTATTTAGACATGTTTAAAAATAAATCTTCAAAAAGAGATCTCGATACTGCATTTGGTGTGCGAAAAATGGCAAATAAATCATTTCAAATTGGTAATAAAAAAATTGAATTTGAGGAGGATAAATTTATTCTTGGAGATTCATCTTATCCATATGAGATAGGATTGTTGGAATTAATGTTTAAAAATTATCCAACTGGTGATTTAGTTACATCTGAAAATTTAAAAACTTATGGAAAAATTATAAAAGCTACAAATGCTCATCGAAAATTTTATCGACCAGAAGAATCAATGAGAGTCAACAAATCTTCAAAATACTTGAATTATGTTGTGAAGGCCTTAGAAGTAACTGGAGATGGAATACCATTTTTACCTAAATATATGGTAACTAGCAATAGTCAAGTGCAGTATACTCATTGGGACGATCCAAATGAGTTAGTTGATCGTTTGAGAATCCTAGTAGCAGAAAGGCAAGCTGGAAATAATAATCATGATAATGAAATTCTCTCAATCATAGAAGAACTGCGTGAAGCAGAAATTATATATTAGAGAGGCATTCAAAAAAATTCCTCATTTTAATTATGTCCGTCGACGTATTTGGACGTGTTTTAAATAAAGAAAAAAGTTTACGTGGACCTCCTGGAATTGGATTCAATTTAACTGAAACAGGAGACTACAACATTGACAACAAATTGTTGCGTCAAGTTGCAGACGCTACTGATAGATATGACGCAGTTAATTTAAATATTCTCACAGAAAAATTGGCTGTTGAATCACTTGCATTAATAAGAGAATTTGAACCCATATTTAGTGATTTTAAAACTAAAATTGAATCACTTGAAACAACTGTAGCTAGTTTTGATGAAAAAATAAAGTCAACAGTAGATGGATTTAATGAAAGTATAAAGAAAGTAGAAACAAGTGTAACTAATCTTAGAAGGAGAGTTAATAAAAATAGTAGAACAATAAAAAACTTAGCTAAAGAAATAAATCCAAAACTAGTTGAAGTTGAAATTGAAGATAATGCAACAAGTGAAAGAAGCCTTAGTTGAAGAATTACATAAGCCCGTTAGAAAAAATTTTAGAAGACGTAAAGTTGATATTCGAGGAATCGATGAAACTTGGCAAGCAGATTTAGTTGTAATGGATACACATTCACGAGAAAATAAAGGATACAACTATTTACTCACTGTGATAGATAATTTTTCAAAGTATGCTTGGGCTGTACCATTGAAGCAAAAAACTGGTGAAGAAGTCGCTAAGGCGCTGGAATTAATTTTTAAACAAGGGCGAGTACCGTCGAAACTTCACGTAGACCAGGGAACCGAATTTTACAATAAGACATGTAAACAATTATTGAAAAAATATAAAGTTCATTTGTATTCTACGTACAGCCATTTAAAAGCTTCAATCGTGGAGCGTTTCAATCGTACTTTGAAAAGTATAATGTGGAAAAAATTTAGTCTTAATGGAAATTATAAATGGGTAGATATTTTACCTGAATTAATTTCCAAGTATAATAATACCAAACATCGAACTATTGGAATGAAACCTAAAGATGTGAATCACGAGAATGAATTATTAGTTTTGCAAAGATATTTCAATGGAAAATGTGTTAGAGATAAGCCAAAATTTAAAGTATCAGATAAAGTTCGAATAAGTAAATATAAACATATTTTTGAAAAGGGCTATACCCCAAATTATACAACAGAAGTTTTCACAATTGAAAAAATTAAGCCAACTATTCCATTCACGTATGAATTAAAAGATTATCAAGGAAATTGGATTTCTGGTGGATTCTACGAATTTGAACTTCAAAAAACAACCAATTCAGATGTTTATCTCATTGAAAAAGTTTTAAAAAAGAGAGGGAATAAACTTTTTGTGAAATGGCTTGGTTTCGATAATTCTCACAACAGCTGGATAGACAAATCCGATTTATAAGATATAAATACATCTACTCTTTGAATTATAGCTCATTATTAACTTTGTCAGCCATGGGTCAGGATCATAGCAGATCAGCATCTTCAGATGTAAAATATACTAAGTTGAAAGAAGAAGGACGTGAAAAGAGTGAACAAAAACGATGGACATATAATTATAAAGGAAAAGAAACAATCAGCTTCTCAAATCCATCATATAGTGAAAGTAATAAATATACAAGTTCTCAACATAATTATGTGAACAAGAATGATAAAAAATCTGATAAAAAATCTGATAAAGAACGTTTAATATGAATATTTTTAAGGTTATAAATAAATGTAAAACAAAATTTATAAAATTTAATATTAAAAAATGTATAATGCTATGTAAAATTATTTTTGCATTGTACAGTTTGAGATTTTTAATAAAGATTATTTATGGAAAAAGATTTTTTTTTAATTCTCATGCTTTTCCTTTTTTCTCTAATATCATTTAACTTGAAAATAAATCTATCAAAATGCACCAATTTTATAGAGTTAGCGCAATTTTCAGTATAGTTAGCGCAATTTTTAGTATATTTAGCGCAATTTTCAGTATAGTTAGCGCAATTTTTGTGTACTTAGCGCAATTATTAGTATAGTTAGCGCAATTTTTATATAGTTAGCGCAATTTTTAGTATAGTTAGCGCAATTTTTAGTATAGTTAACGCAATTTTTATATAGTTTGCGCCACTTTTTATAAAGTTAACGCAATTTTTATATAGTTTGCGCCACTTTTTATAAAGTTAGCGCCACTTTTTCATAGTTTGCGCCACTTTTTTATAGTTTGCGCCACTTTTTTATAGTTTGCGCCACTTCTTATAAAGTTAGCGCCACTTTTTCATAGTTTGCGCCACTTTTTATATAGTTTGCGCTACTTTTTATAAAGTTAGCGCCACTTTTTCATAGTTTGCGCCACTTTTTTATAGTTAGCGCCACTTTTTCATAGTTTGCGCCACTTTTTTATAGTTTGCGCCACTTTTTCATAGTTTGCGCCACTTTTTCATAGTTTGCGCCACTTTTTCATAGTTTGCGCCACTTTTTCATAGTTTGCGCCACTTTTTCATAGTTTGCGCCACTTTTTTATAGTTAGCGCCACTTTTTCATAGTTTGCGCCACTTTTTTATAGTTTGCGCCACTTTTTCATAGTTTGCGCCACTTTTTCATAGTTTGCGCCACTTTTTCATAGTTTGCGCCACTTTTTCATAGTTTGCGCCACTTTTTCATAGTTTGCGCCACTTTTTTATAGTTTGCGCCACTTTTTTATAGTTTGCGCCACTTTTTCATAGTTTGCGCCACTTTTTATTAAAGTAAATTTATGTGATTGAGCACGTTATGAAGATAATTTTTTTATTATATATATTAATTTACTCTCATTATTTCTACAGTATAAAACATATTCTCAAAATGTTAACATCTAAAGATTTACTTAGTCGAAAGGGTAAACAGCTTAAAAGGATAGATAATCAAGTTTATCGTTTTGGTCGAAAAATACGTTCAGGTGAAGTTTGGAGATGTGTACGAAAAATGTGTAAGGCAAAAGTTTTAATCAGTGGAGATTTAATAATACCTGAGATCATTGAACACAATCATTCAAAAACTAATAAATCATTGAAAATTGAAGATTCTAATAAGAATAAGTTTGAGGATACAATTAAATTTCATCATAGTCTGGAAATAAGTGACGATGATGATGAATCCGACGGTTTACAAGAACAAAGTGATTTTACTAAAAAATTATTCCATTTTGAAGAATTTGATAACAAAAAAACTTTTTGTGATAAGGCAACGAATACAGAAAAATCTGTTCGAAGTATAGGAGTAAACACGATCGAGTCATCATTTACTAGCAATAAACCTAGGAGAAATAAATTGAAACAAACAAGATACCTAAACAATAGTCAAAATAATTCACCTCAAGAAAATTTTAATATGGATGAAGCTGATCAATCATTCAATAAAAATCAGAGTTTTAAAAGTTCTATAGATCAAAATTTTTTATATTCCTCCGCTCATGGTTCAACATCGACATGTAGTGATACCATCGATTCATCATTCGATTACGACAATTGGGATGATCCAAATAAACTTGTTGATCGTCTGAGAGTATTAGTTGCAAAGAAAAATGATGGGTTTATTGGATATGATAATGAAATTAAGTTAATTATCGAAGAATTACGAAAAGCTGAGATTATATACTAAATATCATGTTTTTAGAATGTAAAAAAAAATAGTCCTATAAAAAAAATTATATTTAGCATATAAACTATTTTAAAATTATTTATAATTGATTTACTTTTTTAATTAGTATAAAATAACTTTATGTTAATGAATTATTTAAATTTTTCAGATATGTTAAGAACTAAACCAAAACTTAAGAAAGTACAAAATAAATCTAAAAGTATTAAAAAAGCAAAAAAATAATGTAATTTTTATAAATAAATTTATTAATTCTATTTGATTCTTTTTATTTTTACCCCCACCCTTCCCACATAAAAGATCACTAACAAGACCTAATTACTTAGGCCATGTTAGTGCTCTATTATTAATAAGCTGTGGTATCCAAGTGGTTAAGGGTTGCTATCGAGGGCAATGGGTTAACAAAAACCCGCGCAGGTTCGAACCCTGCCCACAGCGAAATTTTTTTTACCGACATCAATCTGCATTATCGACATCAATCTACCTTACCGACTCAAACCTACATTACCGACATACCTCTGGGGTATATCATCCTCTGGGGGAGGTCCCCAGTGAGGTATCTTTTTGAGGCAGCTTTCTGAGGCAGCTTTCTGAGGCAGCTTTCTGAGGTATATACGGCTTAGCTTAACTACTAAAATGAAATTAAATAGTTTTATAAGATTTATTTTAAAATTTAATATTTTTAAAATATTAAATACAAAATTTAATAAAAAGTAGTATTAAAAACAATCTTTATGTTTTGGTGTGTACAACTAATTTTCGTAAATTTTCGAAACAAAATTGTAAATTATCAATTTTACTTGCGAATTCACAAAAAAAAATCGAGAAAACTCGAATTTTTTGTTAAATATACTAAATTTAGTAAAGGCCTGCGTTTAGTAAATATACGATTTTTTTCGAATATTTACAAATTTTTTTGAAAATTTACTAATTTTTCGAAAATGTTCTATTTTTTTTGTTAATATAAGAAAGTTACTTTTTACAGTGAAGTATATAGCGCTATTTTTTTGTTTCAAGTATCTTTAAAAAATCGGCTTTCAATCTTTCAAAAAATAAATAAAAGTTGGTCAATGGGACTTATAAACAAGAAATGCGTTTGGTCAAAAAAATGATTATGATTTTTAACCCAGAATATTCTATGACGGGCGATTTTATGATTATCATAAATAGAGCAGACGTGGATTCTTAGACAAAAATGGATTATTCAGGTAAAATATATAATCTTATTTTGTGACTTGGACACTACAAACATGTTTTTTACAAAAATGGAATTTTTCAACGGCAATGTAAGTTTTTTTGTGTCACGGAACACGAATATGATATCGGTTTTTAACGAATACGGTCCAATTGCGCACAATAGGCAAGTTTAGGTTAATTTTTGGGTTTTTTTTTATATTCTCATTAGTATTACTTTTGTTTTTTGGGTCCCTGAATACGAATATGTCAGTTCTTATTTAATATGGCCCGCGGTTGCCCACAATAGGCAGCATCAGGTAAGTTTTTTCTTTACTGGCAAGTGTTACTTACGTTTTTTAGGTCACTGAATCCAAATATGAAACCTGTTTTTGCGAAAAATGATTTAGGTACCCATTATATAAGCTACTCTAGGCTATTTTTTGAGATTTTTTACTGTTATTTATGTTTTTTGTCTTTTAAGGGTACGATTATCGCGTAATAGGCTTACAGTCACCAGAGTTAATTTAGGATACTTCCAAACACCAATATCTGGGAAACCAGGCTGGATGTATAAGGAAGGTGTAGAGGTAACTCAATTAAGCAAAATATTTAATTAGACAATTTTATCGGTTTGTTGAACAATTTCGATGCTTTAATAATGTAAAATATTTTATTACTAAGTTTCTTTATTCAAAAAATTTAAGATTTTGGATGTGATAATATTTGAATATTCAAATAAATAAAATAAAATCGTTTTAATTATTTTTATTTTGTTAATTGATAACAAAAATTACAAATGGTCATAAAACATCTGAAATTGCTTATTGTTTGCAAAATTTGGTAAAAACAGTTTACCTCTACTCCTAGTTTCCTAGATACTGGTATTTGGATGTATCCGAAATTAACTGTGGTGACCTCAAGCCTATTAAGGGACAATCGTAAGGAACAACAGTAAAAAATGGTTAATTTTGTGAAAGCCATATTTTTATTCTTAAGAATTGGAAGAATTGGAAGTAGCGAAAAAAATCGCAATTAATATAAAATTGAATTTTTTTTACATAACGAATTATGAAGGCAAAAAATATTTAAAAGAATATTGAGTGTCTGACCCTTCCCCCTCCTTGTTTAAATTTAGGTCCGGCACCAATGAAAGAACTTAAAAATTAGCGCTGTTAACGAAAATTTCTGTAACTTTAGGTCCGGAATTTAAATCTGCCAATGAGAGAACGATAAAAATTTCTTTAGAGTGGGGAAGGGTCGGACTCAATAGGTATACACAAATAAAATGTATTATAAAGTTTCGAAATATTTTTTTCCTTTTTAACTTTTTATCTCGCTTTTTATATTTATATACAATTTATTGAATATTATACAATGGCTAAATTTTATATATATGATTCTAATGATTAATTGAAAGTTTTACAGTGCCTAATTTAGACGATTCATTTTTTTTTTTTTTAATACTAGCTTATAAACAATACCTATATATATAATTACAGTTTACAACTAAATTGCTTAGAAATAAAATATTACTTAAAATAAGATTAAAAATAATAAATATAGGTACATCAAAAATATATAAGTAAAAACTTGGATTCAAAGAGGTCTTGGAACTGCGACATTTGGTTGATTGTGAATGTACTGATTTAGTATTTCTTCGATGGACCACCAAGCCATCGAAGGCCCATCTTGCCTGCTTGATACGGCCATGTGATTTATTAAGAAGCCTAGTATGAATGCTAATGCAAAGCACCAGATCAAAGGCTTATGTGCCGAGTACCCAGTTAGTAACCAATCAGAGAAATGACTCGTTTGACTAAAAATTTAAAGAAATCAGTCCATACCAATCGAAATTCAAAAATTTTAAATTAATCTGGTAAAAAAATTTTACAATTTTCTGATATCTAGAGATTTTGTGTCATTGGCCGTGTAATCTTCAGGAACTGGATTATCCGCATTATTTGGAAAATCATCGACTTCTTTTAAATTCTCATCAGTGAGTGATGAAAAACTTTTTAACGATGTTCTAATCGAATTGTTGTTTTCTTCTCGAGACTGCCGCCTTGATTCGGCTTGTTCATAAATCTCTCTTAATTCAGTAATACTGTTTGCGCTACTGAAATTTCGAAAAATGCCACGTTATCATACACTGTAAAAAGTAACTTTCTTATATTAACAAAAAAATTAGAACATTTACGAAAAATTAGTAAATTTTCGAAAAAATTTGTAATTATTCGATAAAAATCGTAAATTTACTAAGTTTAGTATATTATCAAAAAATTCGAGTATTCTCGATTTTTTTTGTGAATTAGCAAGAAAAATTGATAATTTACCATTTTTTTCGAAAATTTACAAAAAATAGTTGTAAATTTACGAAAAATAGTTGTGAATTTACAATTTTTTTCGTAAATTCACAAAAAAAAAATCGAGAATTCTCGAATTTTTCGATAATATACTAAATTTAGTTAATTTACAATTTTTATCGAATATTTACACATTTTTTTGAAAATTTACTAATTTTTCGAAAATATTCTATTTTTTTGTTAATCTAAGAAAGTTACTTTTTACAGTGTACTTATTCTATACTAATCACTGTTTTTTTCTTACTCTGTTCGTTTTAGCTGTTCAATATCAAATTTTTTGCTTTCATAAGAAAGAGAAGGTCGACGTATGCCAGGTACTTTACCAGAAAGAGAAGAATTTCTTTGCCTTGGCAAATCCTGAAAATATGAATTTCACATGAATTTTGTGAATTAAATTGTTAATATGCAACATTTATGTAATTATTTATTTTGTAATAAACATGCAACATTTTCTTTATTAAAATACTATGAGCAGCCACACCTATAAAAAAGTTATTTATATTTATGATAAAATTTTACACATGCAAGCACTTAAGTAAAAAGATCCAACCTTCCAGAAACCCAACAGAAAAACTTGAAGCATTTATTTGAGAAATTAATAATTAGTGCAAAAATTTGATTTTTTAATCTACCATTATTACGAAGCACAAATTTCCAGGTTTGCGATTTAAGAAAAACTATAAGGGCTTTCGAACTGATCACGTGACAATGCTTCAAGTACGGGGTTCTCGTCGATATTCCCTATCTAATCCATGTTATTTTTTCCTGTCACGTGACCAGCACGAAAACCTTTATTACATTAATATTTATTATTCTTTACTATATATAATAAAATAAAAGTTTGATTCTTGATGACAGTTATTTACACTAAATAGCGTTACGATTTTATCACTCTAATAAATGTTTTGCATTTCATTTTAAATTATTTAAAAATCTTTCTTTAGTTGGGTTATTGGGTCACTGAATCTAAATCCGGGGATCTAAATTACCCGAAAATACCACTTTTTAAGAGTTTTTTTTTTTAATATCTTGTAACTACAGCTAAAATGATTAAACAAAGACCATTTTTCAAGAATTATTAACAAAATATAGGGTTTATTTAATAACGAGCTAAGTTTTGGGGGTAAATAAGAAAAAAATTGAATAAACACATGGTAAGCTTATTATTATACCTTCTTTTGGATTCAAGTATTTTTAAATGTTTTATTGTAAGTTGACCATTATCCCAGGGAGGTGAAAACCATTCGTTTAATAAAAAAAATAGCAATATTTATGGTCCGAAAAGGATTAATTATATTGTTAAAAATTTTTTCAGTATTTCCTTTCACACAAAATATTCAATCCCATTACTTTTAGCAATTCCTTTATATTAAAAAACAAAAGTAGTATGCAATCATTTAGGAGAGAGTCCCTTACTTTCCTTACACATAAATATTTGAATAATTCAGCTGAAATAAATCATTGTAAAAAAAAACTTATCTAATGTAATATAATTGATTAATCACAATAAGCTAGAAAAAAAAACATTAAAAAGCTTAAAAAATGATAAAATTATCCAGTCTCGTTGCCTTTGAAATATCATGTATGCTTCCTAATCCTGATCTTGATATTGTCGCAATGCTTGCTCTTCTCCTAGCCATCTAGAAACAAAATTTGAACAAAACAAAATAATAAAGTCATTGTAAAAAGCGTAAACTAAGCATTTGAAAAATATTTTAAAATAAGTTTTAGCGCAGGTAATAGAAAATTATTTAAAATAAGGAGACGTGATTATCATCAACTGAAAACCCATTAATAAAAAGCATTTTAAAGTTTTTTAAACAGAATTCTTTAAATTAACTGAAGCAAAAGAAAAAAAAAACCAAAAGAGGTTGTGCTATAAATTTATAAAACAAAACAAAAAATTTTTAAAGACAGGTAAGCGCTAGAAATTGATTATTATTTTTCGAACCATTGTGCGATTAGTGTTTTGCAGCGCGCGATAGCGAAGTCGAGGAACATCGTCATTCATCTCACTTGTGCTGTCGTCAACAACAATATTATTTTCAGCAAGTATTTTCCTGAAATTAAAAACTTATTAGTTACTTGCATAGTTAATAAAAATCGGCAAAAAGCTGTTATTTATAGTTATACGGCCGGGGCCTAAGGAAGTTAAAAATGAAAAAGATTTATTTTAGGAGGTATGCATAAGCTTGAGAAGATCAGGGTTCAAATGCACGACCTACTTGGTCTCCGCTAATTCCTCGTTAAGCCGTTGGCATCTTTGTCTCAATCCCTGTAAATATTTATCAACGAATGTCACGGCTCTAGAGACTCTGCGTTCTTGATGAACTGCGCCAAGAGTCTCGGAAGTGCAAGAGATTCTATGCGCACATCTAGCGATAATTTCCACCTGGTGTTTGATCCTGTCGATACGTTCGATCGCATCGCTTCCGTGGCAGAAACGCATAAGGTCCTGCTGAGTTTTTTAAAATAATAGGCACTTTTTTCATAATATATTATGAATGTACAAATTATGATATTTTACTTGGCAATAATTTTTAATTAAAAGCACTTGCCTTAATGTACATTTGAACTTTATCAACTTCGGTTTTGAAATTTTTTTCCGCCTGATCTCGTTGATGGCGTGAAATTATCATTCTTTTTGATAACGTCAATCTGTCAGTTCCTATTCCAACAGTAAATGCAGCACATTTTTTCTGAAAGTAATTTACATATTTTTCTAATTTAAATTATCTAATTTTTTAAAGTCTTCTTCAATTGGGCCCAAGTTGAACTCAAGGCTCACGGAAATCAGTCGGAATCAGTTTTCGAAATAGCAATTAAGAATAAGTTTCAAAGCTTTCTTTTATCTTTCTTAATTCAATCTTTTTTGTAAATTGATGCATAATTTTCTTTTTTTGACAATGAGTACTTATTTACAGTGCAAATAATTTTCATATAGTTAATTCCAATATCCAAAAAAAAAATTTGAAAAAAATCACTATTTACAATTTTGTCTTGTTGACTTTTTTGTTTTGTAATCAATAATCACACATAAATACAATATCCGTTGAATAAACTATATTTAATTAAATGTTCCAAAACATGATGATTTCCAAATACAACTTTTTAAAGTTTTTAAATTTTCTGCTAAGTCATGTGACCGAGATTCTAATTTATCGGGAAATTTCAACTAAGTATAGCTTTTCTTAAAAAATAATTTATCGAGTAAGTAATTTTTCACTGTGTGATTATCATTCCGAAGTGGGTCAATGCGGATTTTGTGAGATTACTCATAGGATTGCGCGAAAACTTAAATATTAAAAAGTTAGCAATTTTGAATTACAGCCTGACCGAAGCAATAAAATTTGGATTTACCTCTAAATTTTCCTCGTCCACCTGCTCCCTGAAAAAAAAAAAACATAAATTCATGAGAATAAGAATATCAAATAATAGGTAAGACAATCGTTAAATATGAATTTAAATATGCGTAATAAAAATGAAATTTTGCAAGTAAGAAAAATGTTCAACCTGTAAACATAATGGTCATTAGTTTTTGACACATCTTTGTTACGTATTTATCTAGATCAGTCGAAGATTATTTAGTAAGTCAGTGTTAAAAAGATAAATATTTGATAATTATCCCCGAGTTTTTGTTCAATATGTTTAAAACGAATCAAGTATTTTTGTCCATTTTCTTTCTAGCAGTATTAATGGAAAAGTATTAATTGGAAAAAGTGTTATTTCTTACTTCATTTCAGTTTCGACGTCCGAGAGATTAGCGAGTCCTATTTCCTTGAGGCGGTCATCCGATAAACTAGGAAATGGAACGGGAGCTGACATCTCTGTCTGTTCTTCCGAGCTGTTCATTTTTGTTTGTTGCTAAAAAAATGATTTTAAGTTAACAAGACTGCGTTAAAAAATAATGCGATGGATCGACGCCTCAAAGAAGGTAATACTTTAGAAACCGCAAGACATAAAAATATTGATCCCATATAAGTAAATTTAAAAAATTTTACATTAGTATAAAAATAATATACGTGATCTTGGAGATACAAAATTGCTAATTAAAATATTATAGCGATAAAATTTAGTTCGTTAAAATCACGATCCCTGATAAAAAAGAAAAAGAGTAATAATATAATTTAAACGACTGTTACGCTTAAGTAATCCAAGGTAATTAACGTTTCATTAATTAATATTATTAAATGATTTAATGCGTGTATTATAACATTATAACATCATAAAAATCTAATCTCTCTAAAAATATTGATTTAAAAAAAAAATAAACCGAAGGCCAGAAGGAAACGAGAAATTGGCCTCAGACCAAAATTTTAATTATTTATACGAATTTATATGAATTTATAATGCACAAGGACAAGTTTTTTTTATTTTTAATTTTTTAAAAAAATGTCACTGACTTTTCGAAAAAAAGTCAATGAAAGTAAAATTTTTGGCTAAATTAACACCCATTCCCACGTGTGCTTTATATTTTAATGTCACATGCGCTATTTTTTTAAAAAAATAATCATGAAATTTTAATCAGATTAATTATGCATGCATCAATTTTTTCTTCTTTTATTTAATCACCACATTACAATGATTAATTGTAGCTTGGGTGTGAATTATGTGTTTTTCAAAGTGTAGCGAGTTTTCATCGGAACCAGTTACAAATTATTCTTCATTTATGTTAATTTTTGTTAACTTTCTTCAAAAATAAACCTCCAAAAAGTTTGTAAATTTATTTTTATAAATTTTGTTGATTTGCAGCTGAATATTATTAATCTAGTCAGATCAAAAGATTTTCACTGAAAATTTCCTAATTCGTTTAATGAGACATTTAAATTATTTTAATTAGTCTAATTAAATGACGTTTTTCAAATTCTAAGTGACTAATTTTTTTTAATTACAAAAAGCCTATAATTAATTTAATCAAGAATTTTATAAAATGTCATTATCCCCTTCAGACAGTTTCAATCTTTACTCACAAAAAATAAATAAATTTAATCTAAAAATCCGAGTATAATAAATTTAACAATTTTAATGTCATGCCCATATATAAAATTAGAAGAAAAAAAATTTATTAAAAATTCATAAGTACGATATGACTGGCGAGCAAAGTTTTTCTTTCTAATCATTGCCTTAAAAAATTATTACGTTTGGAAAAAGTTGCGTCACGTAAAAAACACCCACTCGAAAGAAGGTCAAGTCATAACATATAACGTTTAATTTAAATCACGAAACAATTGTTTTGCTGCGAACCCTAATCGTTTTTAAAATAATAAAAGAAAAGAAAGAAAAAGAAAATTTCTTCTCTTAATGAGCATTGATCAGTGCTAATTGATTCGAGGCGTTCCCTTCTTGTAAATTCTTATATTTTGATCGGCAAATGCATTTATCAAGAAATTTTATATGCATAGAAACTTTGTCTTCGCAACAAACTCACATAATATCAGAAATAGCACGATTCTCGAATCAATTAAATTTATAAATAATATACACTGCACTAATTAATTTACCGGCATACAACATCACGTGTACAAACGCTAATCACTTGAAACACACAGCAAACAGCCAGATATTAGTTGTAAATTAGTTAATCTTACCTCATGATTTCCATTTATTATTTCTCTAGTCTCATTTAATTTTTTTTTTATTGTTGATGGAAGTGGCGAATTAGAGTGCACCCTCTTTACGCGAACACTCTCGCTATCCGATGATGAATCCTCGCCGCTGGACATCGCTTCATCGACTGTCTTGATGTTTTCTTGCTTTCTTGATTTTTCCACTGAGACTTCGTTATCGATAGTGCCATTTGACGCTACGCAGCCACCTGCGAATACATTTTTTACATATTTATTTCCTTTTTTCACTAATATTATTTTTTATCTACTCACTTTGCTCGGACAAATTTTCATGATTATTTACTTGTTTCTGAGACAGAACATCGCAGTCGGAAACTTGATCGGTCGTCGATAGTGAGTCCTCGAACCTATCGTTTTTATTACTAAAATCCACACTATCGACTAAATTATTATACTTTTTTTCATCATCCTGAGTGTTGACCAAAAATTCGGAAGGTGTGTGAAAAAGTCCCGAATCTTTGTTGTTAGTATTTTTTAGGTCATTTTCACGGTGGATATAATAAGTTTCGTTTGGTAACATCTCTTGATTTAATTTCAAGGTTGGCTGTTTTATAACGGCCCTCGTGACTGTGGACATGTTGCTCTTATCGGCATAATATTCTTCTTCGTCGACTGATTTATTTTTCGTTAACGAAGAATCTTCGGAAGAATAATTTATTTCCTTGTTACAGCGATAGGTGAATGAAGATGGATGTCTAGATAACGGAGTTTCGGTGAATAAACTTGTGCTTGTTTCTAAATTTAAATACTCTGATTCTTGTACATCTTGCGAGCTTTTCGAGAGTTTTTCTTGGAACTCTGTCGAACCAGTTTCAGGTGTTTGAAAGGATCCTTCGAAAACTGAAATTTTACGAACAGGAGGACCGGGTAAGCTGATCATCGGAGTTGAACAATGTAAATTATTATTAGCTTCTAATACTGAATTCGCAGATGAGGACTTTTGAATTTTATTACGAGATTCATCTAAGCTACTGTTAATTTCTAAACTAGGATCATAATCATCAAAATCCAGCCTTGTGTTTATTACGAAAGTTCTTGCGTCGTTGCTGAGGCTCTTTGATTTTTCCATTTTATGCGATCCCGAATCGGAGACATCTCCTTGGCCGAAATAATTAATGTTGTACCTTAAATCATCAAAACTCCTTCGCGGTATTTTTGATGAATTTTTTGTGAAATTAAAGTTTTTGAAGAGGCAATCAACGGAATGTTTAGTTGTGTATATACTTTTCTGTCTGTTGAAAAATAAACAACGATTGAATGAAAAAGTTTTTCGCTGAAAAGTGAGAGCTTACTTTGGCGTGCACTCGACTTTGTTACGTTGAATTTCGGCAACTTCCTCTTTGCCCTTTAAATCGATAATCCTGTCAAGAGCTTCAACTATCGGAGCAATGATATCCTGCTCTTGATCTAGAGACTCTGCCAGAGGCGATGTTGATCTTTCGCTTCTTCCGCTGGTACCAAATGACGTTGTAGACGAAGAAAGAGAACTAACGATTTCGGTCTGCCTATCGTCTATCTTACTGAAAAATAAATTTAAAAAATTTGAATGAATTTAAAAATAATATTGAGTTATGGGACATTGTCTTACTAGTGATAATACGAGTGATAATAATAGCTACTCTCGAAATGCATAATTAGTAAATCTAGAGTAACTGAATAGAAAAGTGATCAAAGGGCTGATGCACACTAACGGTTCTTGAATAAAAAAGGAAAATATAGCACGTTCCGGAAAACTTACAATTTCGCAACTAAATTCTATTACGCAACCAAAGCTTGTTAAAGTTTAACGTTTACAGATATGCATGTATTAGAAAAAAAAACTTGGTATGTTGCATTTTCGAATCCAAAAGTATTATTAAAAAGCTTTCCCAGTCTCCACTTATTTTTTTATTTTTTTTTTATTATAAATTTTTTTATAATTTTAATGTCGCTTATTTTCTTAACCTTGAAATTAATGCTTGATTTAATTTTAGAAGCCGAGTTTCGTCTTTCAATTAGCAAATTGACATTTATTAAATTTCCTATGAGACATTTTGAAAATTATGAGTTTTCGTGAATTGACGCGAATGGTAGGAGTAAAACATATAGGTAGAGTTTATTTTTGAAAATTGAGTTGTTTGCTTTATTGGGAACTAGAGGACTATAAGCAAAGCTTTAAAAATGGGCTTTAAAATAGATTTTTAATAGCGATTTTTAAGGAGTTCAAAAAATCTGAAAATTAATTTTTAATTATATTTCAAGAAAGGTCTTAGTTATTTCTATGCCACATTTTTATTTATTGAAATGAAAATTTTTACAAATATAGGCATTAGGTTCGAGATATCAAGAATTTATTCATTTTTTAGTGAATATTACAGACCTGACATAAAAATTGGTTTTCAGCAGCCCCGGATGCTGTGGGTATCACAAAACGTGAAAATGAAAAAAAAATGTATGTTAAAAAAAAAACTGATTTTATTGTGTTCATAGAACCAACGAGAATGGGAATTTTAGTAGTTTTATATAATATATACCCAATCAAAAATTATTTTCACTCTTCATTTTTTTTTTTTAATTTTTGAAAAAAATTGTAAATAATCAATTTTTCCCTTTAATTTCACAAAAAAATCGACAATTCTCAAATTTTTCGATAATATACTAAATTTACTAAATTTACGATTTTTTTCGAAAATGATCTATTTTTTTTTGTTAATATAAAGAAGTTACTTTTTACAGGATGTATTATCTCTGGTTATTTAATGAATAAATAAAAATGTTGAAATTTTTCTAATTCATTTTGACCCCCCAATTACTTTTCCCTTGTATTGATTTACTCGTACAATTGATTGCGAAAAACTTAAAGCGTATGTCTTTTTGAAAAACATAATTTTAAATTTAACGTTTTTTATTGTGAAAAAAAAATTTAATCACGACTAAATTTTTTTAAATCAATTTTTATAAATGAAATTATTCGGCTAATCGAGATATCGATTCATGTTTGTTAAATTCATCAATTTCCTATGGTATTCGGGAAAGCGAAGAAATTAGACTCTTGTTTTTGACATTTTTTATGCATTTGAGCGAAAAAATATTTGCAGCTTCGGAATCAGCGGGAGAAAAAATACTCAGAAGCCGGTTTATAATTCCGATAAAAACCAAATGAGAATTTAAATAACCTTGATAGAGTAGAAACGATTATTGCGAATTGAATAAACGCGTGTAAAACTGTTAAATAATGTGTACTAATTAGATTTATAAATGTTTATTTACTTTTTCATTTTACTGTACGTACGCTTCAAATCGTAAAATTGACGATAAAAAAATTATTTACGATCAAAAAATAAGAGCAAGAATCATTATTCGCACTCTGACCCTTTAACAATTTCAATTAGTAATATTTTATTTTTTATTAAAATGTGGAGAAAACAATCCGAGTGTAAATATTTATTTGAATTGAATAAAAATTCGTCGATGTAAAATCATAAAAGATTTGTAGAAATCTTATCAAAAGAAGATTTAGTCTAATTAGTTATTTTAAAATTTTGCATGCACAAAAAAAGCCTACTTACCAACAAAACGTTAGAGAAATAAACTTATTAGAATTGCGAAATCAGAAGACGAAAGACCGGTAAAATCGTGAACGATACGCGCCACCGTTGACTGCAGACTGAGGATGTGAATTATCTTCCAGAGTAAAGAAATTTCTCGTCATTTTATGCATAAGCACGTTCGTTATTTTTAATTCGGGCTTTAACCTTCAGCCTTCTGCATTTATACATTTCAGACATTAAAATATTCGTTCTCCTCTTTGTTTTTACGGAGACTAAATAAAAATCCAAAATTCGATGATAATTATGTTCGAGTTAAATAAACGAAAGTTTAAAATTTAGTAAAGAGTCGCAGGTGAAATGGGATCAAGGTCTTTATAAAATGGTTTCTCTCCGAGTATCCTTTCTGACTTTCTCCGGTTGCGGTTACTACCTAATATTTGTAAGGACAATTTTTTTCCCTCTTTACAGATCATAATTGGGTTAGGTTACTAAGATCTTAATATAGTAGTAATTAGAGATATAATTAATTTTAAGCAAAAAACTAGATTATTTCATTGAATAAATAAATAAAAAGCGATAAGTGATTACCTATTAATGAACAAAAAAAACTTTGATGCTTTTATTTTATTTGCCTCGGGGCTTAATTTTAGGTGTATGTAATTATTAACTGACATGAGTAAGTTATAACGACTATAATTATTGTAAATTATCCTTTTTATCTTATGTTTCATCTTATCGAGACAAACTTTATTTTTTTTATTTTCAAAAATAATTTTCATATTTTCTCAGATTTTTTCATTTTTTTTAGAGATCTTTTCGCTTGCTTTGCTCCTTACAAAAAGATTTTATTTAATACTTAGCCTTCTTTCAAAAATTATTATGTTAATGTGTCACAGTTAAATTTTTTTATCCAAGAGATTCCATATCAACTGAGCCCAAGTTCGACTGAAAGCTCACAGAAATCGGTCCAAAATATTTTTCACCCAAACTGCAACCATAAATAACTTTTTCTACTCATTTTTATTAACAACAATTTTTCCTTTCTGACCCTGCACAAATTTTTAACTTTCTGACAAAATGACAAGCCCATGAAAAATTTTGGCATAAAATTCGACTTGGTATTTTGAAATTTTTAATGATCGGTTCCACCCACGTATCGTATAGTGGTCTGGGTCCCTCTCACCAAACTGATTCAACTAATTTAGGAATTGTCGGACCAGATAATACTTTATTAACAAATAAGATATCCAATTCTTGAGAATATATTTACTAATTTAGAAATAATTTTAAGAGTCATTGTGATTCAGCGAAGTTATGGGCTGGTCAGTCATTTGTGTATAATATCCTCCAAGGAAGTATAATCATTCCTTGTTCGAGGCTTCCACATTTAAGAATCCTAGATTAAAGGAGCTAAAACTGATGCATTAAGTGCTGATGCACTAATCGCTCGTGCATACAATTACATGTACAGTAGACTGTGTCTTATTTTTTATTTTTGGATATTTTTTGGCTCCCCCCATTTTTTTCGAATATTTTGGTCATAAAAAACCCCCAGCTTCAAGGATTTTGATTTTCGATTTTTTTAACCCGTGCCGCCGAGCACTTGCAGTTTCCCATTTAAATAACATGGGAATTTTGGGTTTTTAGCTATACAAATTTTTACAAAATCCAAAAAGCTTTTTTAAAAGCTAATTTTTACTGAGAACATACTTTCATATGTTGTAAAGACATCCAAAAAGCCCTGCATTCATTCCAAAGGGAATTTTGGGGCTAGAAACGCAAATTTCCATGTTGGTTCAATCTTATATAACAGGGTTTTTTGGTCATTTTCGATAAAACGTTACAGCCTCAAAAATGAACCAAAATACTTCTGGTTAGTCTACTTTTGCTCATGTTATTAAAATGGGAAACTTCAAGTGCTCGGCGGCACGGGTTAAAAAAATCGAAAATCAAAATCCTTGGAGCTGGGGGTTTTTTATGACCAAAATATTCGAAAAAAATGGGGGGAGCCAAAAAAAAATCCAAAAATAAAAAATAAGACACAGTCTAATGTACAGTCAAAACCAATATTTTGTCCCTTGTTTAATAAATAACTATTTTTGGATTAATGGAGCGGAAAATGGGGTGGTTTTCATCCCCTTTCACTTTTCCAAGTTTTTTTGGAGGAGGCAATGTTGCTGAAGAGATTTCACTAACTTTCCAAAGGAAACTTCGGATTTCCTGAATGGTAAGGCATTGATAAAAAGAACCATCTTTTTTGGATGAAAAATCTATAAAAACTTCTTTTTTTGTAGCTGTTCATTGCTTTAAACAATTACAATATATTAATATGTGGCTTTTAACACAAGTTTTAGCTAATAAAAGCTAAAAATATATTTAAATTTTTATAAATAAATAGCTATAACTCGTGACAAAAAAGCCTAGAGAACTCATCCCTGCATCAATTTGAATATTTTTTCTTTAAAACTGAAGCAGAGCAAGTAGAATTTTTTTTTTCATACTCAAACGGTTGCAAATAACCTAAAATGTAAAAAAAAATGAAAAAAAAAATTTATCCGAGCAACGGTCCATTGAGTTAAAACAATTATTAAAATAATTTTTTCGCTTATTTAGGATATGGGCGCAACAGAATGTTGAATCCAAAATAATTGATTCGCAATTGTTTGAGCATGAAAAAAGGCTCTACTTACTCCATTTTTTGTTTTTCAGTGCAAGGTAATATATCAATGGATGCAGGTACTATGTATAGGACATGTTCGACTCGGTAAATCGAACATAACCTCTAAAACTAATTTGAGCAATATATTTGCTCAAAAAATGATTTTAACGAAATTTTATGAGAAGAGGCACCTCAATAATAAAAAAATGAATTAACTTTACGAAAAAATTGACTTTCTTGGAAAATATAGCATTTTGTAGCTTGTAATTTTGCAAATTAATTCATTTTTTTATTATTGAGGTGCCTCTTCTCATAAAATTTCTTTAAAATCATTTTTTGAGCAAATATACCGCTCAAATTAGTTTTAGGGGTTATGTTCGATTTACCGAGTCGAACATGTCCTTCTAGATTTTTGAGATATTTTGCTTTCAGTGAGTTCTTGTTAGTAAAATTCTTTGACGAATGGAAAAGAGATTAGTTTGTTTCAGTCAAACGCGCATTAGTGAACATATATAAAAATAGCTATTGTTAAGCGATGGGCAGAATCTCTGGCAGAATATAAGTTGCGCCGGCTTTTATTTTTTGTGAACAATTTTTTTAAATTTAAAAAAGCAACCTTTAGACCTTTGTCCTAGTTAGCATGAGATTCTTCGCTCGCAAATAAAACCTTGTCAACTTTCACAAGAATCTAAATTGGAATTTAAAACGATTGGAAAAGCAAGTTCCAAACAAGGAAGTCAAAGGTCAAGCTTGGCTTATATTTTTAAAATTATGTTTTGAGAAAAAAGAAAAAGAAATAAATATTTTGTCGCGCAGCGTGGGCGCATGCAATAGCAGAAACTGTTTAAATGCAGACCGATGCATACGTGAATATGAGTTTATCGGCATTTAAAATAAAATATACGTTATTGACATTGAAAATATTTTCGAGTTGATCTTTGCATGGTTAAGAATTTTCATATTTTTACCGATCGTATAAAAATGGCATAAAAGGGAGAGAACTCAAATATCACATAGTTTAAAAAAAAAAAAACCTTGATCCGAATACTTCCGATTGCTCAAGAAGGCGATCGAAGAAAAAAAATTTTTTTAAAATTAAAATGACTCACGTAAATCTGTTGTCAACGTCGTCTATTTGCTCGATAATTATATTTGGCGTATCCTGAGACTCCTTTGAACCTTGAACTGCTAGCTTGTTATTATTGTTATCGATTATTGCTTTCGCCTATCCATAAGAAAAAAAAAATTTTTTATATCGAAGAAGAAATTTCCATTGTATTTTTACATTTAGTCGTGTCGCCAGCAATGTATTTCATATAGCCCACTGAACAGGAATTGAGTGTCTATTTTGAGCTAAAAATGGCAGGTTAATTCTTATTAACAAATTATTGTTTAAATTTGCAATATTTTGTAAGAATTTTTAAATATTAACTAACCTGGCTCTTTAAGATGAAAATATACCCCGAATTCGTGCTCAGTGGGATTGTTCAAAAAACACTTACCCGCGACGAAACTATTTATAAAAAAGTGGACCCCAAAATACATTACTGGCGGCACAGCTAAGTAATTACGTTTTTATAAAAAAAATAAAAATATTATATGTTACTTTTGTTATGAAAATAAAACGCGTTCTAATCGCTCATGGTCATCAACAAGTTGTTTTAAGCAAAATAATAAAAAAAAAGTTAAATGTTTATTTGCAGTGGATTTACAGTCACGTAAGCGATAGCATTTATATTTGTAAAAAGAAAGTTTGGACGAAAAAGAAAAATGCTCACCCAATCTAATAAAAGTTTGATTTTCAGTTTTAAGTTTTCTACGACATTCGTTTCGACGAGTTTTACGTCCGGCACGTGAATCTTATTTCTCCAAGCGGCAATGAATTCAAGAGTCCTGAAAAATGAATAATTATTGTATAAAAAAGTGAAATGTTTTTTGTAATTAGCAGAAAAATTAAGAGAACCCACTGATCGACTTCCTGCAGAATGTTGGCAATTTCGTCATTGTAATAGCAAAGTTCGTCTCTGAGTTGTTGCGCTTGCACCTCGTCGATGTAGAAGCCCTAAAAAAAATTTTAAAGCCAAGTTTCAAAAAATGTAAAAAAATGGAGCTTTTGATTATTTGATCGGAGTACTTTTTTGGGATAAGAGATTCTGAATATCTTGAAGAAGGACTTACGGATGCTTTTAACTCGACGAACAGGGACTCCTGTGGCCGGGCTCTCTGTGAACTGTACGGAGTACTGTGAATTTGAGCATTAGCAAAGTTGAACGACGGAGGCGTTAGAGATAACTATAAATTTTAAAAATATTAACAATAGGCCAATTTTAATTTTAAATTATAAATATTTATCATTTCTTTCCATCGGTTTTATTTTTCAATAATATATGCGATACTTTTGCCAATTGCGTCAAAAAAATAAAGAATAAAAAATAAAAAATAAAATAGACAATCTTTTACCCTGTCGGAGTTAAAACTTCTGTTCGGACTGAGGTTGAAAGTTCGTTTTTGAAGTTCCGAATTTATTATTTCTAATTTCTGAATTCTCTCCTCTTGCTCCTGGAAACGAAAAACGCAATGAAAATGATAAATTAAATAATGTTGTTAAGATTAATAAATTGTTCCTACCTCTTGATTTCGATCGAAGGACTTTTGTAAATCTGCGTTAACTTTTTTCAAGTCAATGATTCCTTCTTCTAATATTTCGTAATCGTTACATTTCTCTTTGTATTTTATTTTATATTCTGACAATTGTTGTGCATATTCAGCGTTCTCTTTTTTTAATTGACTAATTATGGAATTTAATTTGGACTCCTGTTCTTTCTAATAACAAAAATATAATATTATGAATTCAATGAATTCCCATTGAGTAAAAACTTCGAGGTATTAAATTAATTGGCTCAGCTCAGTTTATTAATAAATATTTAATTAAAAAGCGATTTGCAATTAAGTTTTTTCTACGTTTTTCTGCAATCGATATAATTTGTGCAAAAAAAAATTATCTTTTAATTTTCGGAATTTTCTGCTTCGAACTTTAAATATTTTTTTATAATTTAAAATAGTTCTATTTGCAGCATGCTGATTTTTTTTCTCTGTATTGTTACGAATATTGGATTGGGATGTAAAAATATACGCGATTGGTATGCAGTTCTAGTTTCAGTTTCCCAGGGGTGATTTTAAAACGATTCAGTTTTACCACTATGTTCGTTCTAAACATTTTCCGGAACATTCCGTTTCGAATTTTTTACCAATGATTCGTTTAAACTATTTCGCAAACATGAAAATTTGCTCTAATAATTTTGCTCCTTCTATTATCTAACGTAACAACAAAACCTACAGAGATAAAATTTAAATTTAAAAAATAAGTACATATATTATAGTTTTACATAATTAGTGTTTTAATTTTACTAGCTCTTGTTGAAAAAAATTATTTAATAGAAATATGTTAAGTTGTTTTTGGTTCCTCAATGAGAAACCATTGTGATGGGTCAAATTTTGGTTTTTGATTTTTTGGCATATAAGCACGGTTTGAGACCTCAGGAAGCTAAAAAAACCGTTTTTTAAAAAATTTGTTTGTGTGTGTAACCGGTGAAATTTCATAACCATTATGGAATTAAGACCTAATTTTTTTTTCAAAAATTTTTTTACCTAAAAAGAAATGCAGAAAAATAATCTCCAGAAAATTCTGAACATGAGTCAACTTTGCCCGGTCACGGAAAATTTTCTTAAAACATTAAAATAAATTAAAGAAAATTCTGAATAAAAAAATGTATAACCGGTTTGTATAACTACACAACTAACGAGCATGGAAATATTTATATTTAGATTTTTATTATAGAAATCATGCTGCTTAGACATCAAAGTGAACAAAATTAATTAAATTTTCAAATTATTATGGTTTTTTAAATAACATGAATTTATTTTTTATTAATTTTTACAATAAATTCTTAAAATTTCTGCACCAATGCTCCCTAGGTGCTTCTGCACCAAAGGTTCCTAGGTACTTCTGCACCAAAGGTATTTAGGAACTTCTGCACCAAAGGTATTTAGCGATTTCTGCACCAAAGGTTCCTAGGTACTTCTGCACCAAAGGTCCCTAGGTACTTCTGCACCAAGTTCCCGAATCGAAAATATTCTAAGTACATTTCACCCCCCCCCCTGCCGAGCCGGACTTTTTCAAATACCCCATCCACTGAACATGTTCCATTTTAAAATCGTCTGCTCTGCCATTGCGCGCGGAGCAGGCGATTGTATGATATAAAATTTTCTTTTATTTATTAAACTGTTTTAGGAAAATTTTCCATGACCGTGAAAAGTTGACCCATGTTCAGAATTTTCCGGAGATTATTTTTCTGCTTTTCTTTTTTTATTTAAATTACAATTGAAGCTATGAGTAGGTAAGAAAGCGTCTGCTTACGAGATTGGCTTACAGCTGAAAAACTTGCGTCCAGACAGAACTCTTAAATTTTTCCGATTTGCTTATTATATACGCAGGAAATTTACAAGCTAATTAAAATAAATTATTAACTGGTCAAAATGAAAACTGATAAAATGGAATATTTCTGCTATTTAAAAAATTTTTAACGATTTATTACTTAGAAGCTAAAGGCTAAAAGACCGCGCGTCAGATTTTGTGCTATTACCCTTCATAGATTTTAAAAATGTCTGAAAATGGTATTTTTTTTGTCATTCGAAAAGATGTGCAAAATAACATAATTAACGATCCTCGGTCACAAATAAATAAAATACCAACGAAAACTATAATACTTACTTCTCTTTCGAGTACTTCTATTTTTCTTTGTAGCACTGCACATGAATTTTCGTATTTTTTAATTTCACATTTATTAGCTTCTTCACTTTTTTCAAATTTTGCAAGCAACTCTTGAAGATCTTCATTTTCTTTATAACATTTGAAGTACGTGTTCCTTGTATGTTCTCTGAAATTCGTTAAGATTCTACTAAGTTATTGGGTGACATTGGTTAAGCGATTACCTCCGTGCCGACTCGGCCAAAACGTGCCACTTGAGTTTTATTAGGTTAAATTTTTATAAAAAATAAAAAAAATAATGGTTTCCGGTCCAAAATCTTATTGGCTATTCAGTTTTATGGTCATTTTTATCGCACAACTCTTCAGAAACTAGAAAGTTGTACAAAAGGTAGAAAAATCAAGGACATGCCTTTTTTACCCTATTTTGCGACCACTGTAAATAAACGTAGAGTAGAAATTATTTTTAAAGATAGTAAAACTGTAATGTTTACTATGTCACAATTATTTTTACTAGCATTAAGGGTATTTTTTACTCTTCATTTATTCACAGTGTAGGTCTAAATTTGTATCTGGGAGTTTTCCAGATAGCAGATTTCAAATATGACCATAAAAAATCGTAAAAGTTAATCTTGGTGAAAAAATTGTAAAAACTAAGGGTTGGGAGGGGTAAAAGGTTGTAGATTGGATAATTTTAAAACCAAGTAAATTACTAAAGCTTTTTTTTTATTGCTGATCACAAATTTGAACATCAAAAAATGAAAAAAATTAAACTAAGGGTATAAAATCTTATTAGCTTGGGGTTGGAAGGGGTGAAAGATTGTAGTTTTGAGAAATGTTTGAGATGTAATTTTTTCATTTTTTCAATTTGAGATCAGGAACCAAAAAAACCCTATAAGTAATTTTTTTTTAATCAAATTATCCAACCTACAAACTATGACCCCCTATAATCATTAGATTTTACGATTTTCTACCCCTAAATTAAATTTTAAGATTTTTTTTATGATCATATTTGAAATCAACAACCTCAAAAACCCACATATACAATTTTAGAGCTATAAATACCAAGAAATTTCAGATTTATAATAAAGTGGCGTTTTAGTCGCAAAATAGGTTAAAAAAGGCATGTTCTTGATATTTATATCCTTTGCACGTCTTTTCTGAAGGGGTTTGAACAAAAAATGATCACAAAACTGAATAGCCAATAAGATTTTCAACCGGGAAGCATTATTTTTTTTAATTTGTACAAAAATTAAACCTGAAAAAACTCAAGTGACACATTTTGGCCGCACCGGTGTGGCGGTAATTTGTTATACTGGTTCTCCAAACTATGTAAAAGTGATTCGCAACCGCAAGCGCAATCGCAACGCAATGTGCAAAGACTGAAATCTGGTTGCGTTTGCGATTACGACCCATTGTTACGGAGTTTGGAGAACCAGCCTTAAAAAAAAAAAAAGATAATCTGTAGCTAATTATTTTTGAGTATTTTAGAATATTTGAAAAATAATTTTCAATGTTGTTTATAGAAAATTAGCTAATTTATAAAACGGTTCTTTGGGTACTTTTGCAATAATTTTGCATTATTAACGCAGTAACACTGAAGCGAATGCAGAAAAGGTTTACAAATCATAACTCAAACTATTAGCCAAATTCTACGTTTTTTGGATAATTAATTAAGGTATTAAAAAAAATGTTAATTTAAGTTAATTAGTCTTAGCAATTAATTTATCTTTGATAGGGAAAAAAAAATATTTATCAAAACCTACACTGAAGCCTGCAAATTTTTGACCTCTTTTTGCAATCCATTAATAACATCCTCTGCCTGCAAGAGCTGCTCTTTCAAAGCAGCATTTTTTTCATTGTAACCCCTGATCCTAAGATTCAAATCGATACTCGCTATATCCGCATTATCGATGCTAGTGTCGTCGGAAGATTCAATGGCCCCATTGTTGATACTGGAATCGTATAAATTAGACGCATTCGCACAAACGTTATTTTTATATATAAGAATATTACTTACCCAAATCCTAAGCTGCTACTGCTCAGACTGTAACTGGATGCTGTAAAAAACAAAATCAATTTTTATTTTATACGAAAAATTAATTATTAAATAAATATTTCGATTTTACAATCAAACGAGTTGATCGTGATTGTAGATTACATTAATTTTACATAGCAAATGAAATTCCAACAATTTTTGAAGTGTTTCTTTTAATTATTCTCAAGGTAAAACATTTTTTATCTCGAATCGTGTCATTTTTAAAAGGTACTGATAATATATGGGAGGAAATTCTCTAATATGATGTTTCATGCATGATTAGTTATTAGTACTTTGAGACGTGTTCGTAAAAGGGAGGTAAAATAGACTTGTTAGAATTTTGTTTAATCAACTGTCCCATGCTCGTTGATTGGGTTAACACAGACGCAAGTTCTTGGGATTACCAAAGTTTACGGATTTTTAAAACCTTTTGACCCTCTTAGTAAGGTAGAACTCTAAAAAGGAACTGGGATCTGACGAAATTCTTATAGAAAAGAAAAAAAAATATTTTAACTATGTATTTTAATTTTATGGAACTCGATAATTATTTCAGGCAAACAGTATTTTTTGAGAATAAGAATTTTTCGAATGCTTAAAATTTCTCAAAAAAAAAATTTTGTTTTTTTTCGAAAAAACTACACCGTAAAAAGTAACTTCTTTATTTATAAGTAACTTAAAAAAGTTAGAACATTTTTTAAAAATTAGTAAATTTTCGAAAAAATTTGTAAATTTATTTGAAAACATTCAAAAAGAATCGTAAATTTACTAAATTTAGTATATTTACAAAAAAATCGAGTAGTTTTGATTTTTTTGTTGAAAATTTACAATAAATAGTTGTGAATTTACAAATTTTTTTGTGGATTCACAAAAAAAATCAAGATTTCTCGAATTCTCCGATAATATACTAAATTTAGTAAATTTACGATTTTTATTTGAATGTTTAGAAATTTTTTTGAAAATTTACTAATTTTTCGAAAATATTCTATTTGTTTGTTAATCCAAGAAAGTCACTTTTTACAGTGTACTTAAAATTAGATGATTCACAAAATCTGAAATTTTTTAATAAATTTTTAAGGGTGTTATGCTGTTTTAAAGTTGGCCACTAAAACTTAACCTCTAAAACAAAGCTAAAACACCATTTTTGAAAACTCCATATAAATTTAACTCTTCAAAAACTTACAAAAAAATGGTTTTCGATGTAAAATTTGAAGAGAAAATCGAAATTTTAGTAAGATTTTATCCACGGTGAGTCATTTCGCGAGAAAATTCAAATTTTTGGAGGCAGCCAAAAGATTCCCAGCGAAAGAAATTTTTTCTTTTCTGAAATTATTCCAAAAGCCAACGCATACATATGGCAGAAAAAATTTCCCTAGGATAATTTTAGTTATAAGAGAGTAATGCTGATTTTAGTGAATTATGAACTTTTTGAGATTTTGACTCGTTAGTTATTTTGCTGAGTTTAAGTAGGATTTTCTCCCATATTGTGTGTGAATTAGCGCACAGATAACGTGAACAACGACCCCGCTATCCCATTCTTAATCTTAAGTTGTAAACTATTAAACAAAAGATTATCTTTGTATTTTAAAATTTTAAAAATTTATTAAAATCTTATCACTGAATGCTTTTAGTTTCGTTACATAATTAACTTAGTCGAATAGAAGTAGCATGGTAATATAAATTATTGTTATCATATCTCTTGAGGCCTTTAAAAAATAAAAAAAATTATTTGATTTGATCCAAGTTGAAAATAGAAGTAATTTGAATTAAATTTTTGTTGAAAGTTGAAACTAAAGTTTATCAATGCTCATTAATAAATAAAAAAGTATGGATTATTCGGGTAGCCGTCGAATCCAGAAAAAAGCGAAAACTCTGACTTTTCTAAGCTGTCGAATAGTTAGCAGCGTGTTATCTTTTGGTTAGTTGATAGGAATTATAAGAAGAATTATTAGATATTGAATTAGTTGTGCAAACTTAGAGTCTATTTTTGTTCAATGTTTTAATTTCTAAAATAAGAGTTCTTAATTTATTTTACTAACGATGCGATAGTTTAATTTAGCGGAAAAAAATTGATACGTGAGAAAAAAGCATTGATAGCGGTAGAACCAGGGGTAGAACGGTGCTATAACAAATTATTCGATTAAAATAAAAAATTAATTCTTTTGACTTTACAATGGGAATAAAAAAAAATTTGCTAAAGTTTTTCCAATTAATCAATCGTTAAAATTAAATATTAAACTAATTTCTAAAAGACTAATGTTTGTTTATTGTCGGTATCGGTATAAACAGAAAGTCACGATAAAAATAACGTTAAACTAAACTGATAGAAATAACTTTGATAACGATAATGAGAATTAATCTTCGCGGGAGGTACGAATGCAAGGAATAATAATAAACGTAATAAAAAAAATTTCCAAATATTCAATGCGTTTCAAAGCTCAAAAAATGTCATGGGTAGGAATTTTAAATGCGAAATCGAGCATAGCGATTAATTAGCGATACAGGAATAATCACTAGCACTAATTTGGAAAAAAATAAAGCAATGGTTGGGTTATTTAATAGTATTTACCATTTGTATCCATTCGACTAAAACTTGGCTCGTCGGACGTGTCGCCGTCGTAATTATATTCGATGCATTTTTCGTTAATCTCCATATCCAGTGCATCGCTAGACCATACAGACTTATATCGATACATTTCTAATAGTTTTATTATTTTTATTATTATTATTTTTCCCTACAAAAACAGTTGCTAATTAAATACTTTTTTCCAAAAATCAATAATTTGTCATTTTGTGCAACTGCAACTTGAAATCAAAGTGCAGAGTTATTTTTAGCTTTAAGTTAAGTATTTACAAAAGTGCATTCTTGCATTTACATCGGATTAAAATTAATCTTTATTATTTTTAAATTTTATTTTTTCAAATTCGATATCAATAAACAACTAAATTTCAACTACAATAATATTTTAAACTGAAAATTTTTTATTACAAATTACCCGATAAGCAATTCTTATGCACATATTTTTTTCTAGGGGACAGAGGGGCACTTTTTTATACAATTTAATTTTTTAATTAACTTGTACTTTTTAAATTATAACCATAGCCATTAAAAAAAAACTGTTTACTCGAGTTTTTGACCTTGAGCTTACATTTTAAGGGGTCACGAGCAGCCACGAGCCATCATACAACATGCAAAATTATGCAAATTAGATATATGATTTTAATTTTTAATATTAATTATTTTTTATAATGATTAATTGATGAAAATGGTCTATTCACGAACTTAGAGATCTTAATTCAAAATTTTTCATTTTATTATATTAGTAAACATTTAAATACTCACATAATGAATACCAGCATGTTTTGTTACAGAAAATTATTGAAAAATTTTTTTATCAACTTTTCAATAACTTCATTTATCTGAAAGTTGTGTAATGATGTTATAAACACAAATTAATTGAAAAAAAGTTGTTTCAATAAATATTTATCGAAAAAAATGCCAAGGACGGTGGGATTTGAACCCCTGATTATTTTGTATCTAGAAATCGCTTCAGCCAACTAAGCTACGAGACCTGGGCCAATTGCCAATAAAAATGCTGATATTTACTATGAATTTTTAATTTTTAACAAAAAGAAAATGTTTTAACAAAGATCTCTAAGTTCGTGAATAGATTATTTTCTAATTAATTAAATTATTTTTTGGGTACAATGAATTTTATTACAGTTACTTTTTGTAAGCCAAATATTTAGATGTCATTAGTATTAGTCCCTTAAATACAGCGCCCAACTTCCTGGCTAGCAGTTTTATAATCAGAAAAAGGCTTAAAAACTTTGAAAAAACAATGAACACATAAGCAGCATTTGAAAAAGTCACGAGGCAATTTAAATTGGAAAATTTTTGTTCGTTAAAATTTCACTGTTTTTGAATTTGTTTGACTTTTTGGAACGTACATTGCCCCAGTCTCCCCTAGTAAAAAAGAACGTAAGACGAGTTGTTATTAAAACCTGATTAAAATATAACGGCGTATTAGGCCATTATTATTCAACGTTAGTCTATTATTATTCCTAATAATGCAAAATAATTAAAAAAATCTATGTACTTCGTCTATTTTTGTATTTTGAACTTGACCTTGCTTGAATGCGCAATTTATAAAATATTGAAATTAAAGTTTTTAAAAACTGAAACTGTAACCCGAATATTTTAATCAGATTGAAAACCCATTGTTTTCCATTATAGGTACTGCTTCCTTTTATATTTTTTTTCTCATTTTTTAAAAACTGTCACACTCGAGGACATAAGATAAACTAAATGTTGACTTGCATTTTTTTGTTATCCGGTATAGTTACACTATAATATGCATATATTATAATTGCATTGAATTTTGAAAAAAGTTTTTAATTTGCAACTACAAAAAAGCGGAAAAAAAACTAGTTTCAGCTATCAATTTAAAATTTTTTAATTATACTCTGCCATTATTCGTTATAATTTTAGCTTATACCTATCAACGAGGATACTCTTATTAGGCTGCTGAAGGTTCAAAAGTCTTTGAAACCAGGATTTTGATGCCTTTTTGAAATCTAACCAATCGACTCTTTCATTTTTATCGGATATTTCGTTTAGGTGTCTTCTTAGTTCCTCCAAAAAATCATCCCTTTCTTTTTTTCGAAGAAATATAAAACTATACATGAAATTCAAAAAAATCTGTTCAGCTAAAAGCGCAAAAACCAAGATAATTTCTATTTTATTGATTTTTTTGACTCACCGGAAATGCGGAACATTTGCAAGATTTTCGTGTACGTACTTAATGATTAGAGAAACAGGCACGCTCGAGCTCCTGTGTATTTCACTTAGCGTTGATAATTTTATTGACTTCGAGAGTGAAATTTTTTTTATTACGCATTCCAAAAATATCCTTTCTTGCAATTCTGAATATGAAAAAAATTTGTTTATAACCTAAACTTACCTAATTTTACTTAACCAAAAATTAAAATACGATAACGAATTTTTTCCTTCCTCGGCACTTTAAAACGTTCTGTTCTTTGTCATTTGAATTTTTTTAAACCGTTATAATTTAATTATCGAGCACTCTACGAATTAATGCAATAAAATGAATAGGTGGCTATTAAAATAACAAAAAACTTTTGTTTTTTTTTCTGTACCTTGGCCTTTATTACACGTTTTTAGCTTTTTAATTATAAAAATACAGTAAATAAAAAAACATAGTCTTTTCTCATTAGCTTACAAGCAGAGTTTTATTAATATCATAGTTTTTTTAAAGCAAATTAAGACCAAATAAGAATACGCTGCTAATGCAAATAATAATAAAGAATAAAGATATTTGACAAATTTATCACGTATATTTAAGTAGGTAAACTTTTTTTTCATTATATTTTGAAATTCATCGATTTTCAACATCGAGCCTTAGAAAACCTGCATAAAAATAAAACTTATCTTTTAACAAATTTATATTTTGCGCAAAAGTTCAAAACCGAATGGTCGGTAATGGAGTAACTGCTGAATGCTATAATTAAATAATAAAAAATTAAAAAATAAGTTTTTTAAGAAAATAAAACTTCTTTATGAACTTTAACTTGTTTAATTTTTGTCGCTCTTTCCATTTCTGGGATATTTCTTCTACCAGATTGGGGAAGTTACACTCACTTTTGGCTCATTTATTATTTTATAAAAAGTTTTTAAGCAAAACCAAAAACATATCTTTAATCGTCATAGCATCTCCAACTTTCTTAAAAACTAATTTTTAATTTTATATTTAGATAAAGGAGATACTGACGATTAAAGATATATGTTTTTGTGGTTTTGCTAAAAATTTTTTTATAAAACAGAGTAACTTCCTCGATCTGTTAATGGCGAGATAGGTACTCCGAGGCCCGAGCCCAAACAAAAGTTAGGTTATGCACCTATATTAGGTTAGATTTGTTTAAAATATTGATAATCCAAGTGTACAAGACCATCATTGTTTTCATTATATAGTAGATTATATTATGATATCAATATATCATTTCTATAAAAATTCGAGACATTTATTTTTATATGAGAATTCAAATTTTTTTTTTCTTTTTACTTATATTTGTAATTAACAAAACAATAATCATATTACTAAAAACATGCATCATCAGACATATATTTAATTTAAATGAATAAGGATTTAAAAAATGCTCATTATTTTGAAAAGTAAATAACCTATATGTCGCCGCAAGAGCGCGACGCATTATCGTTAACGGATTACAAATTTAATTTTCAAATAAAAATAAATTCAATTTATAGGTTATAATAAGAATGCATAAACAATAAACATGCAAGATGTAAACAAAAACAGATTTTCTTACTATATTAGAATGACTTAACACGTGTCTAAGACTAAGTTATAAAAACTATTATTCCTTCCCTTTCAAAACCTTCCAGTTTTTAAATTCAACGATTCCACGCACGAAAAAAATCGGAAAATAATTAAAGGTATCCTAGTCTATTGTTTCTTATTTTAATATTTTATAAACTTATAATATAAATAAAAAGCCAACCTTCTTCCCAATTGATGTCTTCCAGGCTAGTAGCTATTTTGGACATTATTAAATCTCAACAAAAAATTTTCCCATCATTGACACTTTCGTGTGTATTAGAACCTTGTAGCTGGTTTTATAAACTTGCAATCTTTTTGTTAAACATCTACATCCACTATAGATTATCATAGATCAAACTCAAGCTCGTTCCGATTCTTGATTTAGATATAAGACATTATTAACAAAAATTATGTGCCTAAACAATATTTATTTGAAAATGCACTTGTACGATACTGAAAAACTTGATGAACTCGGTCGATGGTAAATAAGCCGATTTGCTATCTACCTATGTATTCTTCGACCTGCGTTGTATAATGTATACACTCGACAATATTATATTATTGTTATATCATATTAAATAAATAATTATATTAGGTAAATAAAATAATGTAAATATAAAATTATATATACGTACAAGTTGGTTGCTTTGGTTTATATTATACTTTCGCGTTTAGTATTTAATATTTTACATGCGAAAAAAAATTCATCACAGCTTTCTTTAAACAAGTGTTACTTTTTTGTATTTCCTAAATAAATACATAAAAATATATAAAGGTACAGGTGAAATACGGATAGGAAAAGTTTTTTAAATAAAAGATTCACAAATTTTTAAATAAAATATATTTATTTTTGACAACATTTTTGGTGATTGCATTTTTCTTTTGCACTAATTTTATTGCAACAAAGTTTAAATAATGTTTACAGTTTATACGTTTACAGAAAAGTGGAAATGCTTACCTACTATTTACATACACCCATCCGATTCAAAACTTAGCCAGCATAATAAATTACTTCAAAGCGATAAAACTATTTTGCAATTATATTTATTACTCTTTGCAAAAAATTTAAACCAGCTGTAAGTTTGAAAAAAAAATAAATTGATCTTGGGAAAAATAGAAAAAAAAATTTTTGTGCAAATTTAATTTCAGGATAAATCAATGTCATAAAATTCTATAAAATAAGATACGTCACAGAGGTAAAAATTTTTTGAAACTAATTTTTAAAATAATAAATTCAATTTGAGTTAAAAAATAAGTTTCAATAACATTAAAACATGTAGTTTAATTTGCTAAATTAAATACATTTTCTAATTAAAGAGACACTAATTTTTTTCCAATGAATAAAATTTCTGCAAAACTTTTGAGTTAAAACTTCAACAAAAAAAAAAAATATAAACGTTTTTTAAGCTTATTTAATTTTTTTTGGCTTGAAATAAAAATGATTTTACATTATTAAAATCAACTCATAAGCAGTATTTTAAATAATTAATTTAATATTGATGATTTGCTGAAGTCACACTACTCTATTTCGATGTATCAATAAATTCAAAAAATTCACATTCAATTTATCTGTATCCTAGTATTAAATGGATAAAAAAAATTTTTTTTTTATCATTTGTAATCATTTTATAAACATTAAAATTTTTATTACTTCTTAAATGTCATTATTGAACGTTTTAATTAGTAAATATTGGCCTACAAACTTTTGTGCAGTCGAATGGGCATACTTGTTTTAACTAAACTACTCTTTTACATTTTTAGTAATATAAAAATTGTAAATTAAAAGCAGTTCAGAAGCCTATGGATGTATTAAATACATAAGTTAAATTTAAACAACAATTAATTAAAAATAAAATTTAACTATAAGAAAAAAAACTGTCATACGTGTTTAAAATAACGTTTTGTGTTAATATTTAACTATCTGAGTATTTTGTACCTTAAATATTATCATCAAATATAACTAAATAATAAATCATTTTGTAAGTAATCACAGATATAAATACTTGCAAATGCAAAAATTTACAAGATCTAAATGTGATAGTATACAAATATGCTTTTGCATACTAAAAAAAAAAAAATTGTTTAAAAAAAATATTTAATAGTCTATTATAAAAAAAAGATAAATTACATTAATAAATTAAATTTAGAATACTTAAAATAACATTCATTGTCTGATCATCTTCTAAAACGATATCAAAGGCTTCTTTGTACGACGGTAGACTTTCTTCTACCTGGAAAGACATGAATTCGTTAAAAAATATAATCTTATCATAATGCGTTTGATAAATAATTACTTATTTTATCTATACTTTAAATTTATAAGCCTTTGTTAAATATTTATTTAGAAATCAAAAATAAACTTACATGTTCATATAGAAATCCAATCCTTAAAATAGTTTCGGTACCTTCAACCCCATCTGCCATTGCAGCATCTCCTAATGTATCACCCATTAGGATAACATTTGTCCGTCCTTGCCAAATTTTGAAATAATCGGCTTCCACAGCATGTTCATTTTTATTAAAAACATGTATAAGATTAGAGTTTTTAAAACCATCTAATTTATTTCCATTGAACTTTAAAAAGTTTGATATGACTTTAACGTTAGGTCTCATAACTCCTTGATTAATCAATATCGCTTCAACTATATCACCTAATCCAGCACTAAAAACTAATATAGGAACACTCACTTTTTCTAATTTTGTAAATAGTTCATTGGTTCTATCTCTTAAAGTTGCACCATATTTTTCTGCGACTTCATCAATTTCCTTGTGATCAAACTCAATACCTTGAATTATTTTGTCTGATTCGTACATCCATTCTTCCATAGCCTTTACTTTTATATCCATTGGTATATTAGGATTTATTTCAATAGGCCTATATTTATCAAAGGCAATTTTTGTATGCTGTTTATATGATTCTGGCAATTGTTTACATTTTCTGAAAATTCCTAAAATTTATAAATTTTTTATTAAAAATTTACAAAAAACATTCTCAGGTGAAACTTACCAAAACTGCTTAATATGGGGGAACCATTTTCATGCTGTTTTGTCAAAGTCGAATCAAAATCTGTTACAACCTATAAGAATTAAAACAAATAGTAAATAATTAAATATACGAGTGTCTTTGAAGTTTGAGTAAATAATATTATGTACTGTTTTATAAAAAGAATAAATTTCTTACTTGCAACTTATTTGGACCATTTTGAATAATTTTATTAATTTTTTTAATTACTAAATCCGGATTTTTCATATGTACAGAATTCGATTGTAAAACTGGTATCTAAAAAACATCAAACAAAACTCATCATAAAATAAAATTATTATTGAAAAAAAAAAAAAATAAATTAAAATAATGCATAAAAATTGCTAATGTAAAAGTGATTAAAAAACTCACATCGTTAATGGTAACCTCGTTTGGCATTTTGTAAATAAACGAAAAGTATTGAAATTTATTATTTTTTTAGAATTTTAATGTATAAAATATAATTCAAAGTTCAAATTATTAAAAATCCAAGTGTACCAGATGCTGCAAACGTCGTTGTTCGAATAATAAGCAAACGTTTTATTGTGTTGTATTTTCTGATAGTACACTTTTTACAATAACTCTGCAATAACTGAATAGAATAACTATAACTGACTATCTATATGCATATATGTATAATAAGGCTAAGTCTACCAACTTCACAGCCGTGAAAATGTTTATTAGCAATTGCCAAACATAGTTGCCAACCAAATCGTAAAATTGATACCCCTCGAGTTTAATAAAAACAATGACATTGAGAAATGGTAGGTCATTAAAACATAGATTAAGATCCGAGCAGATGTTTTTATCTTATCATTAAAATACAGTAATAAAATTTATCATTTCATTTTTATAAAAATGTTAATGATTGCGTAATTTTACTTCGAATAAGGATAATCACATAATAAACCGAAATACCTTTTATTTTTATCCTCATAATATGGCTCTCGGTTTGTCCTCCCTATATGGGCTGTTATTCTAAAATGCAAAATATTTTATTTGGCCCTAATTTGAAGACTTGAAATTTTTATAAAAAATTTTTAGATTTTATTATCCGAACAATGTGTAGTTGAAAAAAACATTTTTTTGATTTTTTTTTACATGATTGAAGTACAAAAAAATCTATGAATCTCAAACTACTTTTTTTTTTTAATTTAGATTGAAATGTAATAGTTCATTTATTTCCATGAAAGACGAAAGTACTTATCTTTTAAATAATGGTTTTTACTCGATACCTCGAATCTAAAAATTAATTTTTTTTAAATTTGTCTCCCAAAATTTTTTTCAGAAAAAATTACAAAAAACATCAAATTTTTTTTCTCTAGTTTTAGGAACCACGCTTATAGTAATTTTTTGGATCTGTTACTAAATTTTTTCAAATTTTTTTTCTCAAAATTAAAAAAAAAACAATAAAAAAGCTGCAATATTTTTTGTTTTTCTTTTATGCAATACCTCATTTAATTCTATGAAAGTAGTAATATCTGAAAATATGGTTTTCACTCGATATCTCGAATCTGAAACTTTATTTTTTGAACTTTTTTCTCAAAACTTTATGCATAAAAAAACTATAAGAAAAAGAGCAATATTTTTTTCCTTTTTGAAAGTAGCAGCTCATATTTTTCTGTGCGGGAGTACTATAGCTTTAGAAATATTTTTTATAGTCAATTATTTGGATCTAAAACTTAATTTTTTGAAATTTATTTAAGCTATATTTTTATTCAAATTTAGGCAGAACCGATTTCATAAGTAAAATTCGTCCGCATTTAGTTGTTAATACATCCGCACAAACCATACCTACTCTAATTTTCATGATTTCATTTTGGAACTCTCTACCTGAAGCAATACGATTGGCAAGTACAATTGATTCATTCAAGTGCAACTTATATCAATATCTCCTTGAACTGGACAAACGTGACTCTAATGTTTCATCATTTTTATCTAAATTCACCAAAACGTTGAAATACAAATAAAACTGAAAATCTCACAAACAAATAGTTTATCCTTCCCTATTTCCTCTCAAACTTATCCCAAAGCGCCTCCCTTCACAATCTGTGTTCCTTTCTCGCAAACTCTTAACTTTAAACTCAAACCTTAAATCTTTTCCTCAAATTTAAACCATTGTTATTAATTATAAAATTTTGTAATTGTTACTTATTATAAATTTTAAACATGCGTAAGCAATTTATTATATTTTTCAAATGTACTTCTAAAATTTTGTACAATCTTGTACGATAATCTAATAAATAAAAAAAAAAAAAAAAAAAAAAAAAAAAAAAAAAAAAAAAAAAAAAATTTATCATAAAATAAATTTTTTTAATGCCCTTAAACCTTTTATATTCATAAATATAGTCAATTCTACAAAATTAGACTTTTTATAAGAAACTATTCAAGCAATTCTTAGTGAAAATGACCTAAACGGAAAACGGATGTCTAGAATTTTGAAAAATCAAATATTTACCTGGATTTAGTATGTTAAAATATGACACCGGCCCAATTTTTATGGTTCTGGGTTAACAAATTTTGAAATAGCAGCTGATTTTTTTTTCTTCAAATTTTAAAAAAAAATTTGAGTAAATTTTCTATTTTAATTTTTGACACTCTAAAAAGAGTACAAAAACTATTTCCAACCATAGGAAATAGCTGAAACTTCTTACTGAGAGTCATATGGACTGTTAGTTTTTGGAAAAATTTTAAAGGAATTTTTTTTTTAATGTGGATTTTCAAACATAGGAAAATTCTGTTCTATTTTGTTGAATTTTAAATTACTGTTTTCCTAAAAGCAAATTTTAATTCTTTTTTCTAAATTTTTGTTTCTGGGTATTCAACTTTTGAAAAACTTAAAAAACATATAATTATAATTTTCAAATTTCCTAAATTTTGAATTTCCCATCTTTTTATACCGCAAAATAATAATTCTAACTTGATTTTTAAGTTCTTCAGAATATTTGTTCACAAAGACTATTTTTCCTATACACAAAAAACCACAAATTTTAAACTAAAAAAAAAAAGGAAGATTGGATTGAAAAATCCTTACTCAAAAAAAATTTTCCTTTAGTATTTTAGTTTTTTTTTACTTTCCTTTGTATTCATCCAAAAACTGACATTCGAAGTGATTCTCAATACGCAGTTTCAGGTATTTCCTATGGTTGAAAATAGTTTTTGAACTCTTTTTAGAGCGTAAAAAAATTAAAATAGAATATGTACTCAGACTTTCTTTAAAAATTTGAAAATATTTTTAATTCAAAAAACAGTTGCTATTTTGAAAGTTTTTCACCCAAAACCATAAAATTGACGCGGTGTCATATTTTAACATACTAAATCCAGGCAAATTAGATTTTTCAAATTTTCAGACATTTGTTATCCGTTTATGGTAATTTTCACTAAGAATTACTTAATAGTTTCTTATAAAAAGTCTAACTTTGTAGAATTTACTATATTTATGAATATAAAAGGTTTAACGACATTAAAAAAAAATTTATTTTATGATAAACTTATGAAATCGGTTCTGCCTAAATTTGAATAAAAATATAGCTTTTTTCGCTAAATTTGCATTTTCAAGATCGGAAAATTTCACTAATTATCGGTATAACTTTTCCCTATGTAAAAATACCCATACAAATATTAATACCAGGCGAAATTATATGGGATACTCTGTCTCAACCCCCAGTTTGAAGTTATTTGAAGTAATGGATTTTGAGTTATGAGCTACAGCCAGAAGTTCTGGCCCAGAACCGCTCACATTTTACAACTTTCCGGGTTTCCACGTGAAACTTTTAAAAAACGGTTTAGAAATTCGGATAGCCAGGGAAATTTCCGGTCGAAATCGGTTTTTTAATAATTTTTTTAACAATTTCTTCATGCTTTTATATAATGAAGCCAAAGTTGGTGGCTGAGAGCTTTAAAATTGGTCCCAATTTTCAAAAATTTTTTTTTAAAAAACCCCCAATCTCAAAATGCGAATATGTAAAAAAAAAAACCTTTTTTTGGGGGTAGTTTTTATAAATTTAAGGGTGAAGCCCCAATTTCTCTGCCAAATGACTCCGATTTCCGTGTTCAGCGACTCAAAAATCCCATGGTAGAGCAAATCTGGTGTTCGTCAGTGATAACACAACCAAACCATTATTTTGACTGGAGTACCACCCCTATCCGCCTTTTGTGGGTTGTAAATAGGGCCAAAATGAATGAGACCTCAATGTATACCGATTTTAAATTTTTACAATATTATTTTCAAACATTTTTAAATAAAATTAGATACTTTTTTCATTGATTTTTCCAAACACTAATAATGCCTGACCTACCCCTTTCACACCCGTTTTTAGTATTTTTAAGCGTTGTAGGTGAAAACTAATGTCAGATTCTGAAAGAGCATGAAATTTTACTATACGGATGATCTTTTTAGCCACTTATCTATAAGGGAATATACTTGTTTTTGCTCATGTCCAAAACGACGTTAATGAGTTAAACTCGAGTATAAAAGAAAAGATAATTTTTAGTTTTTCTTATGACATTATACTTTGTTAGGTAAAATAGACCGTTAAGAAAATTTTGTTATTATTGCTAATGAGGAACTATAGTGCTATCTGTTTGGCAGCTTTTGTTTTCTGTGGAAGTAATATTACTTTATATTATATAAATTTAAAAAAATTGTTTTTACTCGACTTCTTGGATCTGATGCTTATAATTTTTAAATATTAAAACATATTTAAAAATAAATTAAGCAATATGTTTATATATAATTATTATAAATCATAAAAATATTTCATATTTGCTTATGTAATTTGTATAATTTATTTCGTCACTTTATAAAAAGACTAGGATTTTTATAAAGTGGCCATACCGGATTAGACACTCTAGAGTCAAAGTATAGATCTACATTTTAGATTAAAATTATCATAAAAATAATGAAAGTACAATATAGTCATTTTGTAGCGAGCGAAAAAGATTATTTTAAGAAGATTAAAAAAATACAAAAGTACTAAATAGGCGTTTTAGAGAATTTAAAAAATATTTATTACTTGTATATAATTATCGCAATGTGTTTTTATTTTTGTTTGAAAAAGGAATAAGGAATTGTTTATATACAAAGGCGAACAAAAGTTATAACTATTTTCTTATCTTCTACAGTTTTTCAAGTATAAATTGCCTATAATTTTAATTGGTTTTATTAACTAGATATAGTATCCAATTTTAATTTATTAAATTAGTGTACTGTATCGATCGTTATTATGTGCTGCAGCGGGTTAAAATTTGCGAAGGAAATATTTGTTTTATTTCTTATTGTTCATCAAGAAAAACATAATTTTTAAGTAATCGAATCAAAATTCAAGCACTGCAGCTTTACACTGATATAATTTTAGCACATTTTGTAACCCCCAGATTCTAAAAACCGATTTTTACGGTGGAGTTTTTTATTGTGTGTGTATGTGTAGCAAGTATGAACTAGTAATTTAACTGGTGTACATAGGTATTTTCATTATATTTTTGTTTCACAAATCTTGTTTTAGAATTTGAATGGAAGTAATGCTTAATTTTTACATGGAAGCACTAACTTTAGAAATATCGTTCCTAATATATAGTCAATAATATTATTATTAGATAAAAATTATTTTATTTTGTTAATATCAATGTCATTATTTATTAATATTTCATTCTAAATTTTATGGAAAAGAAAAAATTACAAACACATTCAAAATATATAAAAAAGTTTAATTTGTAGTTTTTAAATTTCTTTTAAAATTTCTAAATCTAAATTCAGTCCATTAAAAATGGAATGAGATGTCTCATGACCTAATTTTCTTAAAATAAACAAAGTTTGTTCTTTGGATAAATTTTTAAGAGTTTCGATGCAATAATTTTTTGAGTAATCATATAATTGTTTTATCAAACCTTCATTATCTTCATAATTAGGCTCTGTAAATTAAAATTTAAAAGCTTATATATAATATATTTGTATAATATTTATATCAATACGATAATAAAAGTTTCCTTTGTTTACATTTACCTATATTAAGTTTATTTGAAATGGCAAAAATAATAACAATTAAGTCAATATTCGGTGTCATTTGATTTTTTTGAAAACAGTATACTATTTCAATGCATTGTTGAATGTACAAAGCTCCCCTTTCTTCGAGAGGAAATAAGTAATTTGAGTTCTCAAAAGGTTTTAAAATTTTTATTACTGTTTCATTCATTTTAATAAAATTTTCATCAGAATTATCTGCAAAACTTAATAATTCTTTCTTTATAATAATGTTTATTATGTTAAACCAATTTTCTATACTTTTGAAACAATTACATGACTGTAAATTAAAATCATCTCCAAGTAATTCCATTAGAGATTCACAAAGGGCATAAATTAAAAGATTAATATCAAAAATTTCTTTGATGGAGAAACTATTTTCAAGTAAGGGCGGTAATTCAAAAATTAAATATACAAAGTCTATGCAGAGGCTTAACAAATCATCTGTAAGAAAAGAATTATATTGATTGTCTTAGAAACATAAAAAGATTTAAAAGATGAAATCTCGTACCATTTTTAGAACTTTTTAAAATAAAAATTATTGCTTCTCCTAAAAAGTCACATTCTTTGAATTTTTTAAGCCATGGAGCAGAAGTATTTCTTTTAATATCCCAAGTTAATGCTTGCAAAACCCGAAGCACTTGTATAAGAGTTTCTGTATCTTCAGAAGTTAAAAGATATAAAATTTCATGAACTAAATTATGCGATAATGTTAATGCATCTAACATGACTTTTTCACAGCTCATGTTACCTATGATCCCAACAAGTATTTCCTAAAAGCATAAAGATTTAATAAAATTTAATAATTTAATAGAATGTAATTATATTATATTAATTTAACTGTTAATCTTGATTCTGTAGATTCTTTTATATTAAACTCAGCAATTTTTAAAAAGTTATTTTCTATCAAATATTGAACTACATCTTTTTCTGTAGTCATGTCCCATAATAAACACAATTCATTTTCTAATGATTCATTCCAGCCTTCTTCATAGACCTGTAAAAAATATTAATGAGTTTCTAATATTTCCAATTGGAAAAGCATACACATAAAAGGAGGTAAAAAAAAAAGAATCACTTTGGATAAATTAATAAGTGCTCGCAAGATCCACTTTGCACTATACATTGTATCACCAATAGTATCTCCTTTCATAACACTTTTTTCAAATGAAGTTATTTCTTGGGATTCAAAAATCATTTTTGATTGGTCTTCTTGTAATAAGTCATTTTTTAATTTATTATTATCCATTGTTTTATTATTTTCAAAATTATCCATTCTTAATTAGGCTCAGTTTTGAATTTTGGGAATTTTAACATTTGCAAGAGATATTTTTAAATCTTGATAATTAAATAATTTATGGTGTTTTTTAATTAAAAATTTGTAAAATTTAATAAAAAATGTGTTATTTATGATATAAACTATAGGTTTAAACAATGTATGACATTTTTTTTTCAGTGCATATATGCACTATATATAATTATATATAATTATGCATATTTTATATATTTATAAGGTATACAATTTATAATACAAGGTCCGGGAACTGGTTATAGCTAGTATAGCCAGTTGCCCATTTTTATATTCTTTTGTGTATTACTGATATCAGTATGGTGGACCATCGTGGTCAGCTTGTTTGGACGTTAGTGTTAATGACAATGTGTCAGTAGGCGTCAGGAAAACTTCTAAAAGGCTTATGGTAGGATCAACGTTAAAAAACATAGCCAGGATTTGAACTATGGATCCTCAGGTCCGACGTCTAAAACCCTATCTCCATGCTCTCATAGTTTAGCATAGTCCATGACACGCATGTGCACAACTAGTTTTTAAATATGTGTTAGTAATGTTTTAGTAAAGAATATATATTGTTTGGACCTTTGGTAATTTAGTAACACGCATAAAAAATCAGCAATGTGTAGGCCTGGGTAGGCCTTAATGCTCTTGTTCTGACCTGACTCTGACCACTATATGGATATACCCTCCATACTGACCATAATACTGACCAACATGAATTCTTGTGCAGATCTGTGTGTGTGTATTTTCTGTTGTCGTTTCGATTGGTGCTGCACTCTATGTTGAAAATTTCGGAGCTAGAGAGAACAGATATACCTATAATATATCAGAATAATATGCTGCATCAGCTGCAGTCTGCAGTGCTGCAGATTATTTAAATTTATTGTTTACACTTATTTTACAATTTACAAACATAAAGAAGGGTTAAGTTTATTCACATACTTATTATTATTTATTATCTCTACAAATGTTTAACTTCAAGTCGCAGAAAAAGGGCTGCAGAAATAACATGATGGTTTTGTCACTTTTTCATATTCAGTTTCTTAATTCAAATTTTTTTAAATTATAAACTAGTTGATTATTGACAGTCATTTTTCGAATAAATTTATTCAAAATTTTATTATTTTAAATAAGATCTGTTTGCTTACTTTTTTGAAATAAATATCTGTAATCTAACAATAATGACATCAAATTATTTAATTAAGCAAAGAGAAGATTTGATTGATTATAACAAAGCAGACCAAATTTGTTCATTACAGGTATTAAATATCTAATAAATATTTTATATTATTTATATTTATTGCTTTTATTAACTTCTTCATAAATACTTCATTAAAGGAAAGAAATAAACGAAGCTTAATTTATAAAGATAAATTTAGTAAACCAATTAAAAATGCAGATAAGTGTACAATGAAAAATACTCGAACTCTAACTGAAAGCCTAGTAGCTGTTGATAGACAAATTAAATATTATGAAAATGATGAAAGAAAAAATAACTTTTTTAAAACCTCTATTTTGAAAACTCAGGTATACATGAATTTAAATTCTAACGTATTAAATATTTTGTATATTAAAAATTTTTTTCAGGATAAATTTTTATCAGAAAATCAACTGTTTATAAAAGATAAAATGTCAACTGCATTGGAAGTGGATGATGGTTTTGACTATAACTCTGTAGGATATACTTCTGAAAAGACAAGTGCACAAGGAATGTTTTATGATAGGATAAACAGTCATAGTTTCTCAGACTCTGAATCAAAATTGAGCTTTATTGACGGTCATGATTCTAATTCATTACAAATAGACCCATTAGTCATAACCAAAATTTTAGTGTTACAAAAAAAATTATCTAATTTACTTGATGGAATAGCGTATGAACTGGACAGGATTCCTCTTCCAGATGGAGATAATGACCTTTTACGAAGACAACAGAGGCTTATGGAATTCTCTACTAGACTTTCTAGAAATTATTTGTATGATTTAAACAGATATATTACTGAAATCAAAAGGCACATGGAATTTCTTATGCTTATTAAAAAAAATAAATTAAGCAATAATGAAGCTATAATACATGCTCAAGCTCTTGAGCAAAAATTAATAAGTACATATCAACTTTTATTTAATGGATTGAATGCATATTGCAAGCATATTCCAGGAATGATTTTAAAAGCCAACCATGAAAAATTAAATGAACTGTTAAAAAAAGTTATCCAGTTACAAAATATTTGTATTCAGTTAAAATTTGCATTTGATTTAAGTTTCATTGGTGATGGAACAGATATATTTTTTAATAGAGAAATTGAAAGCAAATGTAGCAATATTTTTAAAAAATTTCAATTGAGTTCAGACAATGAATCTCAAGCTTTAATACAAACAGCTAGATCAATATCTTCTATGAAAAAACAAAGTAACAAATCATTGGCTCAACGTCTAAGTATGTACTGTTTAAATATGCAAAAATTGAAAAATTCTTCAAAAAAAAAATTAAATCCTGAGTCTAACCGCAATGTTTACTCAAAAATAAATAAAAAAAATAAGGAAAAAAATTTTCAATGCTTAGCAAGACCACAAAGGGTAATAAAAAAAAATTCAAAATTTACAATTTCATCAAGAGAAGATGATGTTAGAACCGTTATGGATTTTATTCCAGCTTACGAAGATGAAATAAATACAAATCGTTCATTAATTTTTCAAGTAGATAAAAAAAATAGTAAAGACTCAGTTAGAAAAAATAGTGATTATGAAAATATGGAGGACTTAATTGAAAAAAAAATTGATAGTAACTCAATTAAAAGCAATGAGACTATCAATGAGAGATGTTTATTATCAGTTGTGCCTGTTATTGGTGATTTGATTACTCTTATGGAAAGAGAAAAGCAAATCTCTGATTCCACTGAGACAGTTTGTAAATTTTTTCAAAAATACCAAGAAAATATAAATTTAAGTAAGTAGAAGAAAAAAAAAATTATTTTAATTTTATTAATTATAATTAATTTTAATTTTAATTATTTTAATTTGTTTTTTTTTTTTAAATAAGACATTTTTTTAAGTAGTTACTTTTGTAGATGAAAAAAAAAGGACAAATGAAAATGGATCAAAAAATATACAATTGCATTGTTATTCAGAAGAAAATACAAAATATTCTAATGAAATAAATAGTAAAGTTACCCATTTGAAAAAAAATGGATTCTGTACATTAGTTATATCTGATATTACAAAATCTGACATAATGGATTGGAGAAATGACTTTAAATCAATGCAATTATCAAATCCCATGTATACCAGCAATACTAAAAATAAACCATGGAATGTAATTGGCTGGATAGCAGATAAACTAATCGATGAATTAATTATTGAATTATCAAAAGAAATTGATATGGATGATATACTTGAAAAACTTTTTAATTTAGAATTCAAAGATCTTTAATATGTTTACATTATTTTAAAAAAATTGAACAAAAACAAATTAATTTAATAAGTACAGCTTTCTTGCTTGCTTGCAAACTTGTTATCAGTAGGCATAGCAAATAAAATTTTTAATTATTATTTACTTGGAGAAATTTCTATATTTTATTTTGTAAATTTTTTTATTTTTATATAAGTTAACATTTATTTGTTTTTATATTATTTATTATTTATTATTATTTATATAAAATAAAAAATATTTATATAAATAAAATGGTTTATTTATTTGCCAGAGCTAACCAAAAAAATTTTCCCCTGCACCCTTTAAAAAATATTTCCCCTCTTTTGCTATACACATTCAAACTATTTCCACGAACATTGCCCGTTCATACGTCTCGTTTAAAAGTCAGAAAACCCTGATCAGAGCATACTAACTTAATTTTTACCGCATGGATCAGAGATTGAAATCTATAGGTATATAATATAACCTATGATTCTTATATTAGCGGAGCCCATAAGGGCGCATAAGCAGTGTGTAGGATGATTTTTTTTTTTACCAGTTTTAACCAAACATAATTGCAAATGGACCAAGGATGCCTATATAATACTGACCCATATAAAAGGCAATTGTTTTAAAGTTCATATCTATTCAAAATATTTATTCACATGCATTTATATTATATATTATATGATTAAGGTATATGTACAATATATTTAATTGAAATTAATTTTATTATTATTATTATTATTATCATTATTTTATACCCGTGTAAACAAATATTTTCATTAATTAATTTTTTTAAATCTTGTGTACTCTGATAGTAAAATCACATGGAATTAAAAAAAATGTATTAGGTTTATAAATAGTATATATACTACCTAGTTTATAAAGGGCTCTACACTCTCTTTTTTTTTATCTTAAAATGGGAACTGAAAAAAATATGCTTTCATAAGATTAGCTTGTATGTTTTTAAAATTTTGATTCTGTTCATAAATTATTTGGAAAGGTATTAGCATAGAATAATATTACTCTATGGTATTAGGTATTTAATTTATATTGGTTAAGTTTTCTTACATAACAATTTTTTTTTTTTTTTTTTTTTTTTTATATAGTTGTATAACAGAATATTAGTTTGTATATACTTATAAATAATTTTTTTATTTACAGATAAAAATAATTATGCAGTTGTTTTTGCTATTAATACTGTTTAAATTGGCAATCATTGATGCTGCTGATTGGAATATTAAGTTTGAAAATGTAAATAATAAAATACATATGAATGACGTTGCCACAATTAATTTTACACTCTGTTGTAAAGAATCTCCTAAGCTCAAAGTAACTGCAAATAGTTCCGATGAAACTGTTGCTAAAGTAGGCAATATTGTGTTGGAAAAATATTATGGTTCTTTTAATGTTACTGGTGAATTTCTTGGAGATGCAGACATATCTGTTATCTTATATGAAAATAAGGTAAGAAATTTAATTTTATATAATTAATAATAAGAAAATCAATACTTGAGAGTTTTCATTTCAAAACTTTTGTAGGAAATAGTATTTATCAATACTACTAGAATAATTATTATAAGGCAAGAGAGAGCTATTGACTCTGTGTTTACAGCTAGTGTTATAGTTTTAGTATCAATACTTTATATTAATTTTGGATGTGCAATGGATTGGGATGTTTGTCAAAAAACAATTAAAAGACCTATTGGACCTTTAATTGGAAGTTTTTGTCAGTTCTTACTCATGCCATTGGTAAATATGTGACTGTTAATTTCAAATTATTTCTTAATTAGCGAATCTTTAATTTTTTAGATAAGTTATTTCTTAGCTATTTTATTATTCCCTGATTCTCCTGAAATGCAGTTAGGACTATTTTTTACAGGAATAAGTCCAAGTGGAGGTGCATCAAATATATGGACTATTCTTTTGGGAGGAAATTTAAATTTATCTGTAACCATGACTACCTTAAGTACTCTAGCTGCATTTGGTAATATTAACTTTCCATTTATTCTTTAAATTTTATTATATACTTAAAAGACATAATTATTTATATTTTAGGTCTGATGCCATTGTGGATTATTACTTTAGGTAGACATATATTTGAAAGAGGCAAATTAGCCATGCCTTACAGAAAAATAGCAACTTTTGCTGTAGGTTTAATTATACCATTAAGTTTAGGATATTTAATTCAAATTAAGTGTGCAAAATTTTCCAAAATTATGGTTAAAATAATGAAACCTTTTGCTGCATTCCTTATTATATTTATTGTTATTTTTGCTGTTATCACAAATTTATATTTATTTAAATTATTTTCTTGGCAGGTAATATATATTTCCATTATATCTTAAAAAGTATATTCTATATTTGAACAGCAATAATTTTACGATTTTCAGATAATTTTGGCTGGTATGGGGTTACCTTGGTTAGGGTTTGTTTTTGGATTAGTAGTAGCTGTTATTTTTCGTCAACCGGATCAAGATATTAGAGCTATTGCGATCGAAACAGGTATTCAAAATACAGGGATTTCAATATTTTTACTCAGATTTAGCTTAGAACAGCCAGCAGCAGATATGACTACTGGTAAATTTTGATATCTTAAATTAACTAGTTTTTGAACTTATCAATTTTTTACAATATATTCTTTAGTTGTTCCAGTTTCTATTGCAATAATGACACCTATTCCATTAACTGTCTTGTACTTAATAAAATTAGTGTTGAATAGCAGAAAGAAAAAAATGGAAAATTCAAGAAGTAAAATTAGAGAACCATATCCTGAGACGGGTATTACCACAATTTCTAATGTACTTATAGACTCAAATGCTAATCATGAAAGTTGAAAAGAAAGTATAATAATTAAAATAATAATTATTAAAATTCATGCAGATATAAAAGAAAAGTAAAAAATTTTTTCTAAATTCCAAATACCATTAAGTATTTTTGAAATATGTGATTACTTAAAAAAAAACGTGATGTTTGATATAAAATTATTATTTATATATAATAAGTATTATTATTTGCGATAGTTACTTATGAAAAAAAAAAAACATGATTTTGTTTGTTAACTCTACCTTCATATTTTAGTGAGGGGTTTCCTCAAGAATTTTTTTACCAGGAAAAAATTTTAATAGTTAAATAATATAAACAAATTGAAGAAAAAAATAAGTTTTTAAGGCTTTTTGTACTCTTAAACAAAAGCAAGTCATTAAGCAAAAGAAAATCTAAAACTTCAAAAAATTAAAAATATTTTAATTTGCTCTAGTGCAATGTTTGTCTTAAAAAGGTTAAATAAAAACAGTAGGGTAGCAAAGAGAAAATAAAAATTTGTTTACCATCGTTTTTTTAATTGGAACAATATGGAATCAATTCCTTAATTTTTACAACTTTCAAGAAAGGATACAATTTCTTAGCGTCATTATTTCAATCGTAAATTTTGTATGGAAATTTCAGTAAAATTCTAAAAAATTTAATATTTTCATGATAGTAAAATAAAGGTCATTTTTTTACAAAGTATTTATAATAAAAGAGCTCTATTGTGGAAAATAGTTTTAGCATCTGCTCATTATATTTGAGTTTTTTTTATTAAAAAGATCTTTATAATGAATTTAGAAATTTTTCATTATTCATGATTTTGTCATTACTATGTTTCAAATTATTGGTTGTTATAAAATATTTATAAATTGTTTATATTTTACTTTTAAAAAAAAATTTGTTTATATAATTAATGTTGTTTTTATATATGGAGAATATTTTTATTATGAAACATTTTTAAGATATATTATAATAAAAAATAATTTTAATATATTTTTATATTTGCTTCTTTGTGCTTTCATTTTTTCCGCTGGTTTTCTTAAAATAAGAACAAGTAGTTATTTGCAATTAACTGTTAATTGTTACTTAGAACATTCTACAACATATTATTTGTGACAAACAGAAAATTCACATAGTTTAAATTTTATAAAATGTATAACAAATTCTAATTTTCCTACATTAATTAGTATTACATTCTATACTTTGGATTTATTATAAAGCTTGAGATTTTAAATCTACTTCTAGCTCCTGGAGAGCTTTAAGTTGACGCTTACGTTTGGATTCCTCAAGAATCTCTCTAATTTTATTTTCTGTTTCTTTTGGTCTTGCTACATAAGTTTCTCGCTTAACTTTTGTTATTGATTCTTCAAAAATTTGTGGGGAGTTAAAATAATGGAACATTGCCACAGGAAATGCCATGTATAAAAACATTTTTGCTATTTCCCATTTCCATCCAGTAATTGGCATGCTATTCTGAAAGCAATTTATATTCATTTATAATTTTTAAAAAATTTACGTTTTTTATAAAATTAAGTATTTATGAAGCTATTTAAAAAATTTGAAAATATACCTTTTGAAACATTCTAACCATTTTGTGGGATTTAAAAAAAAATATTGTTTCACTATAGTTTTTGCTTTTTGACAGAAACCAGACAAAAACAAACCAAACTTATTTATATATTACTGTGTTTTGCAGTTTATTTTAATCCTGATTTTAATAGAGATAAAGTAGAAATCTGTATGGTTTGGGTAATTTTCAAGCGCTAAATTTGAAATTTCATATGAATTTGTGTTTTCATTAACAACCTTCAAAATTTCTAGAAAAAAAAAGTCGAGGTAATTTTTCATCGGATTTAAATTTGTTTAAGCCCAACCGTGAATTATTATATAATAAAGCTAATTTTTTTCTTGATGGAAGAAGTGCCATGGGAAAAATGCCCCAGAATTATATATGAACCGATTTTTTCAGATAAGAGTTTTTACAAATTTTTCGACAAATTTTAAAAATAAGTTATTTATTTTACGATATTTTGGCTATATTTCACCAAAAAAGATGATTTTTTTTAAAATACCGTAATGCCTAATTTTTTGCTCGGAGTTCTAGTTTTTGGTTCCTCATAGAGGTGAAATTTTGATTTTTGATTTTTCGGCACATAAGCACGTTTTGAAACCTCAGGAAGCTAAAATACCGGATTTTAAAAAAAGTCTGCATGTGTGTGTGTGTGTGTATGTATGTATGTTTGTATGTATGTATGTGGGTAACCGGCGATATTTCACAACCATTGTGATATTAAGACCTAATTTGTTTTCAAAAATTTTTTTATTAAAAAATCTTAAACTGTCTCAAATTATATAGTAATTTTTTGGATCTGATACCGAATTTTTTCAACATTTTTTCTCATAATTAAAAAAACAAAAAAATTTTTAAAACAGTAATATTTTGTTTATTTCTGGATGCAATACTTCATTCAGTTCCATGAAAGTACTTATATTTGAAAATATGGTTTTTACTCGATATCTCGAATCTCGAATTAATTTTTTGAAAATTTGTTCCAAAATCTTTGATCAATAAAAAAACTTTTAAAAGTTAATAAAAATGTATGTATGATTGCGTGCTTGTAATCGGTGATATCTGTGGCATATTGAAGTATTAAGCTCATAGTTTGAGGATCCTTAGTGCCAGCTAGTTGGCAGGGTATTTTTTTTTTAATTTGGATGTAATACCTCATTTATTTCCATGAAAGTACTTCTTAGAGTGGACCTATTTTTGGACTTTGTGGAAAAACTTTGCTCCCCGGGTTTTTTTGTGAAGTTTTGGTCATAAACAGTTCCCCGTTCCAAGGATTTTGCTTTAGCCTTGCAAAAACACGTGCCTGTAACCACATCAATTTTCCCATTTAAAAAACATGGGAATTTTGAGTTTTTAGCTATAAAAACTTTTACAAAAGTCAAAAAGCGTTTTAAAATGCTAATTTTTACTGGAAAACATACTTTTATATGTTGTAAAGACATACAAACCGTCCTGCATTCATTCCAAAGGAAATTTTGGGGTTAGAAACGCAAATTTACATGTTGGCTCAATCTTATAAAACAGGGTTTTTCGGTAATTTTTTGATAAAAAGCTACAACCTCAAAAATTAACCAAAATACTTCTGGTTGGTTCAATTTTTTTGGTATAAGTGTCACTTTTCAAACGACGTAAGCCTTATATTTTTATCACTGTTTTTCTTAGCGCTATAGTCAATTAACTTACTGGTAATTTTTGACCCGAAATGACCAATTTTTAAATTTCTTTAAATTGCTGCCAAAATTGTAAATTTTGACGAAATCGAGTTTTAAAGGCCTTAATAATTTTTTACATGATTCAAGTTTCAAAAAATTTTTTACTCGTCTCTTTTCTTTAATTAGTTTATAAGATATTGCTTTTCAAAGATAATAATAAAAATTGATTTTTTTTAAAACCCTGAAATTGGGACTCTGACTTTAAATTATCATCTCTGGTAAATATTTTATTGAAAAGTGTTGAGTAAAAACTTTTTAGAAACTTGAAGTTTGTAAAAAATTTTTAAGGCGTTTAAAACTTAATTTCGCCAAAAATTACAATTTTGACAGCAGTTTAAAAAAATTCAAAAATTGGTCATTTTTAGTCGAAAATTAGCGTTAGGTTAATTGACTATAGCGCTAAGAGAAACAGTGATAAAAATATACGGCTTACGTCGTTTGAAAGGTGACACTTATACCAAAAAAAGTGAACCAACCAGAAGTATTTTGGTTAATTTTTGAGGGTGTAGGTTTTTATCGAAAATTACCGAAAAACCCTGTTTTATAAGATTGAGCCAACATGTAAATTTAAGTTTATAGCCCCAAAATTCCCTTTGGAATGAATGCAGGACGGTTTGTATGTCTTTACAACATATAAAAGTATGTTTTCCAGTAAAAATTAGCATTTTAAAACGCTTTTTGGCTTTTGTGAAAATTCGTATAGCTAAAAACTCAAAATTCCCATGTTATTTATATGGGAAAATTGATGTGGTTACAGGCACGTGTTTCTGCAAGGCAAAAGCAAAATCCTTGGAACTGAGAACTTTTTATAACCAAAACTTCACAAAAAAACCCGGGGAGCAAAGTATTTCCACAAAGTCCAAAAATAGGTCCACTCTAGTACTTATATTTGAAAGTATGATTTTTACTTGATATCTTGAATTTGATACTTAATTTTTTGAAAATTTTTTTCCCAAAATTTTTTTCACGAAAAAATACAAAAAACAGCAAATTTTTTTTTCTTTTTGGACGTAGTACCTAATTTATTTCTATGAAAGTACTAGTTTTAGACAGTTTGTTTATAGTCATTTTTTGGATCCGATACCGAATTTTTTAAAAAATTTTTTCTCAAAATTAAAAAAACAAAAAAATTACAGTAGTTACACAATGTGAATCCTGAAACAGGAGTGGGGGTAAAAGTGGAGGGGGAAATGCCCGGGGGGCAGACTGGGGGGCAAATACCCAAGGGAGGCGACCCTGGCCTTGGGGGGGGGGGTGACCGTGCAATTGCACGAGGTGTGTGTTTGTAGTATACAATTACATGACGATTTTTTTATTGTTAAATTTGTGGAAAACCCCATGTGTTTGCGATTTATGTATGTTGTATGATACTCTGATGCCCTGCTATAAAGAGCCGCGGTATGTCACCTTAATATGACGCGGCCCACTAGTGGCATTAAGGAGGGCACTCTATGGGTCGTCTGACTTATAGAGGCAACCCACCCGCCATTTTTGATCGGGTTTATTTATTTTATAGGATTGGAAAAGCTTTATGATTAAAAAAAAAAAACAATTATTTGTTTATTATTTTTATTATTATTATTAGTCAGTTTAATAAAAAATTAATACAAAAAGCATTATAAAAATAATATAGGAAATTTTTAGCACCATACATATTAACTTAAAAAAGAATCATAGAGAGTAACATATATGTATACATTATATATAATACATGTTAACCTAAAAAAAAAATATAACATCAAAATATAGACACAATATGTATGTATACATACACATATAATATAATTATATATATATTATATTTATGTCAGTGCTTCATTTAAATAAAAAAAGAAAAAGAATTAAATAAACAAATATTAAATTATTAAAGATAATATTTTTTAAAGCACCACACATATTTGATCATAAAAGTTTTCTTTGTGGCCTGGAAAATAAAAAAAAGGTCCTAAAGTAAACTTTCGGAAGAGAGAGAGAGAGAGAGAGAGAGAGAGAGAGAGAGAGAGAGAATTATTACCTTTAAAAAAAGCAAGAATTTTTGTTTCGGCATCGTGTAATCTTTGGAATAATCTCATAGAAAAATCTGTATCGGCTGTTTCAAAATACTCATTCAGATACAGCCGATCCCTTTCGAGAGAATATTCCGCAAATTCACTCCATCCTGGCACGACGACGACGACGCCCTCTTGCATCAGCCATTCCGCACTGGTTCTGAAATTCTCATGATAGCGACACAATTGATCGTGCTTTTTGAGAGCACTATGCGACACATGACACCGTACCTCTTCTACTCGAAGCGGGTAGCCAAGGTAACTTTCAGCTACCGCTCCTGTCATATCCAGGTGCATTGATATTGCGTCATGCTTCAATCTTTCCAGGGTTTCGAAACCTCCGGTGTAGCTGTAAAAATTAAAAAAAAAAAAATTAACAAACACGAACACCAATGATCTTTTTTTCGAAAGAATTCGACTAAAATACGCGTAAGAAAATCAAAGGATGATAACGATTATAAAGAAAGGAAAATAAGACTCACCGGTAACGTTCGCAGACACAGTAACCTCCTAAAGTACCGTTGTGGTTCTTGAGGATCCCATGCCCTATGGGTCCATATGCATGGACCATCGGGATAGAAACGTTATCGCCTTTCCAGCGGAATCTGCAAAAATTATTACATAAGTTAGAAATTATTCAGTCAGTCAGTCAGTCATTCAGAGAATAGATATTAATTAAATTACCTAACCGCGCCGTACCTCCTACAGAAACAACACGGGTAAAGATCAATTTTACAATTGCCACGGGCAAGTATGTCGAGTCTCCCTACAGCCTCGTGGCTTACAAATATTGCCTCTCCAGGCCTAGGATACAAGGTGGTTGCCTTGTGTACTTGCTCTAATACCACGTGCTCGGAATCCGGTGTTATGTTGAAAATATGCCTCACGAAATAATCTAAGGCGTCCGGCTTCTTGGATTGCAGACCGTGGACGCCAGAATATAAAAATCCTGCAAGTATTAAAGGATTTTGTAGTCTGAAATTTTGGATATCTTCGTACCATGACGAGGCAAAACTCTGCCAATCTCCATCAAAGACGATTACGGGATTCCTGTCCCCGAAATGAAACCCTCCGGGAAATTTGAGTTTTGAAGGTGATTGATGTGGTAAACGTCCGAAAGCTCTGCCTACGGTAGATTCCATGAATCTATTGGCTAAACCTTTAACGCCTGTTCTATGACGGACGGCGCAAAGATAACGGACGGTACCGTTTCCTGCCAACGACGACCCTCCGAAGCATCCAACTGGAAATTCGTACCAATCCAGGGCGTCTTCTTCATGATCTTGATTAAAATATATAGCTTCAAGACAAGAGGTCGTTTTTATGTTTTTACATGGTACCGATCGCCTCTTGTGTTCGATAGGTATATAAAAATTCCCAGTTGGATCATATCCTTCTGGGTTATCAAGCACAACAATTATACTGTCCGTGTCTTCCTCGACACGAACGAAATCCGCTCATACGGCCACACGTGGTACGGGTGGTAGTGCTTCGGCCGCATCTGCACCTTCGCCGTTAGCTCTCCTTCGGTCCATTACCTAAAAAAAATGTTTTTTTGTTAAATAAAACTTTTTTTGTTCAAAAAAAAAAATTACAGTACATTACTTACGTTTCCGCTAAGACCATAAAAGGAACGATGAAAACCTGGGACTAATGCCAGAGCTTCAGCTTCACCACCTCCTGGGCCTCCTGGTGGTGAACCCAGTTGCAGTGGAGAATATCTTCCACCAGGTATAAGCACAATCTATTTCAATGATCCTCTCTTGGATTCTTTTCATTAAATGAAGTCTCTGTATGCCTTGTTTGCTCCTTTATACTTCACTATTCCCCCACTCTTCTCAAAACTTCCCACCACTGTTCACTGTCCACCACGAAATTTAAAAGTTTTGTAAAAATTTGTTTGAACAAATACTATCACAACAAATAAACTATTCACAATCTTCATCAGCAATCAATCAGCTATCTGTGTATACGCCATAATCGACGTTATTTTCGAAGTTCTCTCGATGGATATCGAAGTTTTCCAAGGGGGGTCAAACGCACACGCTCGTAGCCTGTGCGAGTGACCCCCTTTGGAACCTGAAAATAAAACATGGATCGGGGACAACATACTATCGCGCAGGGGGAAGGGGGAAACCAAGTCACCATGACGCACCCTTGGTTTGCAAGTGCGGTAGGACACCCCTAGGATTCTAACAAGGAAGCGCCAGTCCTACTTAGCACCGCGATTGTGGGATGATTTACGAGGGGATTGATTTTACATTTACTTATTTCACTACACATTGTCAACCTGTTTCCTGTCCTCAATTTTATAATATTTCGCCTGCCCTAAAAATAATATGCATAATTAGAAAATTAAAAACAATATATCGTAACTGGAATCGTACTCACGTATATACCTGCTGTTGCTGTTACAAAAAAAACGTATATCATCTTTGTCATACCTGTATACAGCACCTGCCTGCCAATATATTATATTTTTTTAGCTTTTTTATGGCCTTATCTTATTCTTTGCTTAAATAATCTTCGTTCGTAATTTTATTTATATACAACGTCGTCGTTTATAAATGCTGTTTTTACAAGCTCTTATTGTTGTGATTGATTATTATTTACAAGGTATTCGTCAAAAATTTTTGCCTTTCTGATCGCTGAAAAAAACGTCAATAATTAATTATTTATTTACACGTAAAAGACTGACTGACCTTTATTAGGATTTAGCCTAAAAGAAAAATTGTTGATTATTATTATTTTATTATTATAATCATAAAAATCTGTGTTTCTGTAACAAAGTTAAGTGTCATTGTTTTTGATGTTAAAAATTAATTAATTTAACCTTAACTTTGCATCCGGCTCCACGAACTAGGACGTAACACAGTTGGACGTCGAACGAATACCAATAACTAGAGATATAAGTTTTAATTCGACATCCGGAGCCATATCTGCTTTAAATAAAATATTTAATATCAAAAAATGAAAAATAAAATCATAAACGAACCACTTACTTACATGATGCACGTCTTCTCTTCTCCAGTACGCCTAAATAAACATTATCTATTTTGAATTTGCGATAAGGGGGTCCTAGCATTCTTGATAAACTATGCAGCTAGCTAGTCACTTTACCAACAGCAGTGACTAGTAGTTACAGATAACTAAAGCTACCAGTCACCTTGCCAATGGTGACTAGTGCAACCTAAGGGAACCGTGACTCTAGAAGAACTAGCACTCCTTACCAATAGAGGAACTAGCGCACCCTACAATCATCGAACAGAGGGAAATGCCGACATTTCCGGAATTAACTTTACCTAACCGACTTAACAAAAATTAGCCGGCTTAAGTGCATAAGGCAACTTAAGCTGAGCTAATCGCATCCTACTCCCTCCACCAACGTCAGCGGGGAATTTCTTCCCCTCGGTGACTCATGTTGGCGTCCACAAAGTGGAAGCTGACAAACGGCAAGACCCTCCTTGCCCTCTGTTACAGCTGAGTCCCTACAGCCTTTGAGTTGCTACATCAAGTTGCACATTGTAACGTGCGCAACAAGATGTCGCCCCAAAGACCCGGTCGCTGGGTCAAGACGAGGGCACAATGCCCCCTCGCATGATACATGCTATCTCGCAACTAGCAAGCTAGTTGTTTGTTCGATACCATGTATCATACTGCTGAATCCGATTCAACGCGTGTTGAATTCGGCGGATTCTTAAGTTAAAGTTGCGGTAATTTTTCTAAGTCAGGAGGAGGGATCAAAATGGCAAAGATTCTCTCTACTCAGGAGGAATATTAAATGGCAAAAAATAAGAAGCTAAGAATTACCGCAACGCAAGGGGAGTCCTACTCGGGTCCGGACAAGTGCAAAGATGTGGCTTCTTTCGACAGATTGATGTCGTCAACCCGAGAGAGTTGAGACTGATTGATAGTTTTATAAGAAAACTATCAATAGTTTCAACTGACTCGGCTGTTCGATAGGGCCACATGCCTCCCACTTGTCAAAAAAAAAAATGTAAATGAATACCCACCAGAAGTGGGGTCTTACATTCGTCTCTGTCCCTCGTTGTCCCCATCGGCTTCGTTGGCACCGTTGGGTAATCCACCTAGGGGTGATGTCTTCTGCCGCTTGGCCCTGCGCCTGAAAAAAAAATTTATTAGCAAGTTGTTTATTTATTTTGCACCTACCTTGAAACGAATGGATCCTTGAAGTCTTCTGCCGCTGCTGCTTAGCACTGCTCGTCATTGTTGTCCCCAGCTGCTTGGCCCTGCACCTGAAAAAAAAAAATCTATCGGTAAGTTGTTTATTTATTTTGCACCTACCTTGAAACGAATGGATCCTTGAAGTCTTCTTCCGCTGCCGCTTGGCACTGCTCGTCATTGTTGTCCCCAGCTGCTTGGCCCTGCACCTGAAAAAAAAAAAATCTATCAGTAAGTTGTTTATTTATTTTGCACCTACCTTGAAACGAATGGATCCTTCAAGTCCTCTTCCGTTGTTTGGCACTTCTCGTCATTTTGCTTTTCCCCAGCTGCTTGGCACTGCACCTGAAAATAAAGTACATTAGTATGTGAATATTTATCTTGCATCTACCTTGAAACGAATGGATCCTTGAAGTCTTCCGCTGACTCAGCTTCGTCAGCATCATCTGCTCTGTCTGTATCTTGCCTCTTTTTGAAAAACTGAAGAAAAAAAAATAATTAGTAAAAAAAAAAAATTAATTATTATTAATAATGAATTATACCTACCTTAATGTTATTATACTTAGAAAAGTCTTAAAATATTTTAAAGTTTACTTTAAGAATTTTGGAATCCCCGAACAACGCAAGCGCCCACAGGCGCTGCGCGATCCGGGTATTCCATTATACACCTTCAGAGGCTCCGAGTGCTCGATCATAAGTCCGTACAACTAAAATATTCCAAATTTCTATAACAAAAAAATTCGAAGGTCCTAAAACTAAATTTTTTAAAGTTTTTTCTAGGTTGAAATAACTTGGGTTGGAGATTGTTGGAGAAAAAAAGAATGTGTTTTCTTGGCATTTCATGAGATTCTGAGTCGATTGAGACGATTTTGATGATTTTTTGGTCTAAAATGACTCAGGACTTGAAAAAAATTTTCACATGGTCCAAAAAAAATAATTGACTTGAAAACAATAATTGTAAAATAATTTTTATTTACTTTTTTTTTGCTGCTTCATGACATCCATTTTGATATAAATAAAATTATTAACTTACATACAATATTTTTATAATTTCTTTTTTTCTAGGCGCTCTCAGTTGCCAGGTCAATTTATGTCCCTTTGAAAATATTCAATGAGTCACATATTAACCTGGGTAAGCCCACCGGCACGACAAGCCGACGCCCTAATCGGTGGGATTTATTATTAAATAATAATAACAACAATAAATAATTTAACAATAATAACAATAACAATAACAATAATAACAAATAAACAATTAATTATAATAAATAAATAAATATAATAAATAAATCAATCTTCATCAACCCTCTTCATCATTAAAATCTTCATCAAAATCTATCAAGAGAAGATCCTCGTCTTCCTCACCGACCGCATCTAAAGTCCCTTCTAACACCGTCTCTCTACGCTCCTCAGCGGGCTCAATGTTTTTAGGCCCGTGGTCGTAGTGGCATTTCCATTTTCGAGGGGGCCAGGCCTTTCTAGTGGTCCCACTTTCTATTATCGTATCATCGATGCGGTTGCCTTCTTGTAAGGCTATGGCCCCTAACCTAACCTTGGGTCCCTTGTCCCTTGGGGGAGTAACCTGTGGAAGCATGTGAGGGGCCTCGGGATCGATGCCTAGCTCCATTACGGAAGGCAACGGCGGAAGTCGTTCTTCCAATTTTTCACGAAACATGGCACGACCCTCAGCCTCACACATAAGCTCCCTCTTCGCCCCTGATTTTTTTTTCCCCCTCTTTTGCTCCTCGAGGGACGCTTCTTTCTTTTCTTCCACTTATCATCCTCTTTTTTACCATCGTCTCTACCTACTACATTATTGTTTGAAAAATTTGATTTATACATTGTGATTTTTTTTTAATTCACCCTCTGCGCCACACAGCCACCTTCGACTCCCCCGTCTATGGGCTATATATACAGGGTGGAACACAATTACCGCGAGATCGTTAACGCCTCCAATAGCAAGAAATTGAAACGGTCTACCAAAGAGAGACATTCTAACACCTGATTGGGTGTTAAATCGTTTTAAACATTTTAAGGTAGACTTGGGTGGGGTTAACGAAACTTAAGCGTAATTCTTAACTGCAGATGGAGTTCCAAGTTCTTAGCCTGTCGGTATATTAGAATTTGCGCCAGCTGATCGGCATGCACTAGTGAATCAAGTGCTCTTTAAATTCAGATGAATTCCTAATTGAATCCCTAACCTCAAAATATAACACCCGGGTGTCCTTATCTTCAGTTGCTCCAGTCCAGCGGAAGAAAACTGGCAACTTGATATTATAAGTGTCTTTGTTTTTATCAAAAATTCGTTGCATGGTTGTACTTAGCAGTAGAATTCTTTTTCAACACGATGTCAAAGTCCTAAAATCTTATAAATAAAAAAATATTGGTATGAAATATCTGAACAAGTTATAGGTAAACTTAATTAAAATTAATAAAATTAAATTTAATATTGTTATCTGATTTTTAATTACATAGTTAAGTTTGTTAAAATAAAGTCCAAAATTTATTATTATATGGCGTAGGTACTTGATTCATGAGCATAAACGAAAATTGGAGCACAAAATTTAAATGGATTACATTATAATTTACAATGATTGAACAGTAATTTATTTTTATTATTTTTTGATGAAGATTCATTAATTTGAGTATTAAAATGTATAAAGCATCACGTGGAGTTCAAGTCATGTAATAGTTCTTTAAATTAAGTGATTTAGTATTGTTAGATAGAGTTTTTATAATTTAAAGAATAACAGGCAGGTATTGTATAAAAAGAATTTTTTTTTTACAAACAAATATTCTTTACATTGATACTTACAATAATATGTGACTCTGTAGTATTTTTTAGAACATTTCTATTTAAACATATCATTCCATGGATGTTCTTGATGTTCTTTGGATGAGGAATTCAGCAAGATCATGATGCGAAGAATTTTAACATTCTAGTTGCAAATATGAAGATGGAATTTTGTAACTTTCTAAATAAATTCACGTTTAAGAAATGTAAGCAATTCTATTTCACAGCATCGAAAACTTTTGAATGCTGCGCATGAACCTAGTCCAACAGTACAAGCTTTTCTCCAAGCTACCAAAAAATTTCATCCAGCATCACCGTTATCTTTTTTACTAAGTCTTTTAAAAAGTTTATAGTCTCATTGCAACAGTTACCAGCAGCTTTATTTAGTGGAATACTCTCATCCGATTCTCCTTACCATTTATCTGTAGCACATGAAGATACGCATAAGTAAGATTATTCTACAAGCAAGCAACATTATTCTACAAGGATTTTAGATTATGTGCTGGTCTGCGTAGGGCATCATATAAAATCAAAAATGAAGATGAACTAACAAATGTTTGAAAAATTAATAAAGGCACTTTGATATCTCTGTCAAATGGAACCAGATCATGTGAGTGTTTTAATTATTGAAAAAATTTAATGAAAAATTAAATTATCTTTCTTTTTATTTTAGTTGGGACTTGTAGAGAAAGATGATGGATTTTTGGAGTTTAGAGCAAGAATACTTGAATTAATAAAAGATGTAGTATTTGTTACTGGTAGTTGTCACTGTTTTCGACAAATGTTTATCACTCTTAGCGGTAAAAGTCCTTAAGATCAAACAAAAACTTGGGATTTAATTAGAAGTAGCATTATTTGTAATGTAAGCAATAGCAAAGAACGTTTTACCGTAAATGTATTCACAAAGTTTTATTAATGCAATTTTTAGTAAAAAATAAATAATTTTTTAGTGAAGAAAATAATGTAGTATCTAAAATTAGTCGATGAACATAATAATGACATGGATTTTGTAGTTGGTCGATTACAAATATTAAAAGCTTTTATAGGTTCTACATTTAAGTTACTACAAGAACCTGATAGCCTTAAAAATTGTACAGATATTCTTGTATGACCTAATGCATGAAGGACAATTTCTCAAAAAAAAAAAATTGATTTTTTTTTAAAATTGAATTAAAGTTAAATTAATTTAAAAAAAAAAACATAAATGTAGTATACGAAATCTAGAGAAAAAAATTTGTCTATAATAATAATCGATAACGAAAATTGCTTTCAATTTTTATTTCTTGAAAGTATGATTTTTATTTTTAATAATTTATTTGTATTGTACATATAGAAGTTTTTATATAATATGTTTTAGAGTACTTTAAATTTGGTTTGTAATTATAATATTTTGAAATTCTTTAAAAGAAAATTTTAAATGATTTCGCTATATTATTTTTAGTATGTAGGAGTAGGTATACAAATCAAGGTTGATTTATGCTGGTTCAGTGTTCAGTTGTTGTATTTAGAGCTTTCAATTTGTTATTATGACTTTAGCCTTGAAATAATAGATATTAACAATTAAAAAAGTTATGAAAATTAATGCTAGTAATTTATTTAAATCAATCATATAATTTACATAATTAAACTCATTTTTAAAAAATAATAAAATATTTTTTAACACTTATAGATAAAAGGCAAGCAGAAGAATTATAATAGTTTTTTTTAAGTGATATTTCTCATGTTAAGTTTAGTAGGTATAAAAAATTAAAAAGCGAAAAAAATTATATGCTGAAAATGTAAAGATTATAATTAATTAAAAATTTTACAGATGTTCAAAATGACCACCATTCTGTTGGAGGCATAATTCCAATCTGTTAACTATTCCGCGAGTTGCTCTTCTAATCATATCAGGTTCTATATTTTCACAAGCTTGCATTATTCTTATTCGAACTTCATCTCTGTCTTGCACGTTTCCTAAAAATAAAAATTTAACTGTTCATTTTTTCTGTTTAAGATCTGAAATTTAATTTAAAATTTTTGTATAATAAAAATTCATTGCATTAAAATGATTATTTAATCTATTTCTGAGTACATCTACTTACTATGTAGCAAAAGCTACAGTATATTTTTCTAAATTACCTTGGTAAATAATATGTTTCAAATGTCCCCATAAAAAGTAGTCTAATGGATTTAGATCCGGGGACCGCGCAGGCCACCGTATTGGGCCAGCTCGACCAATCCACCTATCTGGAAATATTTGGTTTAGGTAATTTCTAACAATTCTACGATAATGTACAGGAGATCCATCATGCATATAGATTAATCGTCTTCTGACTTCCAAAGGAATATCTGAATCAGCTAGTAAGATAGGTAATGTTTCTCTTAAAAAATCAAGATAGTTCTCTCCATTTAACCTTCCAGGTAATTCAACTGGACCAATCTAAGGAGAAAATGGAAAAATTTTGATGACTGATTTCCAAGTTATAAAATTACAAATTTTTAATTAAAATATAAAAAATTTTTTATATTTCAAAAAATTTTCAATTTTTAGTTATCTTTTAATATTTTATTAACAAATTACTTTTTAATTCTCAAAAATATAATTTATTATATTTTACTTTTAAAAATAATTAAGCGAATGCTATATTTATTTATTTTTAAATAATTTATTATGTCAATCAGGCCGAGACTTTAATTTTTTTCATAAACGCCTGCATGAATGCAAGCATAACGGCTTTCACAGAAAAAAATATTGTATTTACATAATTTTTAATTTTAATAATTTACGCGGATAAATTAAAATTTTATCATAAATTATATTAAGAGCTATATAGCTTTCTTATAAATAAGTTTATTACCAGTTGGTCACCAATCAAGCCGATCCAAATATTGATAGACCACTGATGTTGAAAGTTAGTCTCTCTTCTCAAATGAGGATTCCGATTCGTCCAGTAAATAAAGTTCCTGGAGTTGAACATCCCGTTAGGGGTGAATGTTGCTTCATCACTCCAGAGAATATAATCACTAAATGTCAAAGCTGGCACTTGAAGTAACGGAAAACGAACTCTTAAGCGTCTGAGTGTAGCTCTAACTTGAGCTAAAAATCCTGCAGCAAAGTTTGCTCTATGAATGTAGTCACCGTTTTGCAGGTGTTGAACTTTTTGATAATGGTACGAATGGTACCCATTTCTTCTGAGCACGCGACGTACACGCGTGTGATTTGTTAGCAAGCGAGATCCAGCATTCCTTGTGCTTAAATTAGGATTTCCCTCAGGAAGTGTATATTGAGCCAAAATTAAAGGGACTAAGGGATCATTTGGATCTCTTCTTCTTCCAGCATTTTCATAACTAGGCGCAATGTGTCCGTTCCGTGCCCGAGCAATCAATCTCTCAAATACTCTTGCATCGGGTAATCTACCGTTGGGAAATTGTTCTGCGTATAAATATACTGCATCTTGAATGTTTCCGTTACAAGCCCCCAAACACAACAGCATATTTACATACTCTGCATTTGTATACCACATTATTATTTTAATCCTTGACAAATTTGGTAGTCGATATTTACAAAATTTTTAACTTGATGCACAAACAATCAATTTATAAATGGAAAGTAAACAAATAGTTGACAAGTGCGCGCAGAGAGAGTATAAAAAGGAATCAGATTATACTTTTTTTAAATTAATTTATGTTAAACTTAAAAAACTTTAAATAAAAATATTTTCTTCTTTTTAAGATAAATTAAAACTTTTTAAAAAAGAGTTAAAAGACAAAAAAAATGTTGAGAGCGAATATTTCCGTATGCAATTTAGATAACCTATATGCTAAACTAATTTCGGAGTCGTTTTTTAGTTTGACGCGTCACAAATAAATTTTTCATTTATTTAGATACGTAACTATTGTTGGTAATTCTTAAGTCATAATTCAAATATTAAGTTAAATTATACCTATTTACAACAATTGATTTCTTTTTTAAAAAAACAGTTTATTAATATTTTATAAATTCTCGATTATGGTTTAATATAAAAATACATTAAAAATAAATATTTAATTTTGATGTATTAAATAAAATATTTTTGCAAAATGTTAGATAATAAATACCTTAATTAATAAGTAAATGTTACGTATTTATTTCCTTTATATGATAATTATACATCATAAAATTTTTTAAATCATATTTAAACAAATAAAAAAAAAAATTAAAATAGATGTCTAGTATACCTATTTTGTATCTATAATAATTTAAATATTTTATTGAAAATTCAAGAATGTGCGCCATAGATGTTTTCTTTTATTCTAGCAGACAATATTTGGAGTCAGCACGCATTTTTTACTGTTAAATAGAACCTGATAAAAGATCATCAGAAGAATTTTATAATTATTTATTAATGCTAGTAATTTATTTAAAACAATCATATAATTTACATAATCAAACTCATTCTATATTCTGTATTCTCAGAAGCAAAAATAATATAAATTTTCAAGTTTTTTTTCATTTATTAGTTTAATTTTATGATTTTTATGTCACGAAAAAAATGGTATATTAGAAATGAAAATAAAGAAAATTGCATTCAATTTCAAAAAATTCATTTGTTTTTTTTTTAGGAAAGATAAAATTAAAACTTTATTAAACAAGCTTAATGAAAAATTAAGTAACTATATAAAAAAAAATTATTTTTTATAAGTGGGTTATTTTTTTATAAAAATTTAAAATGAAAATGTAAATGGCGCTACACTGAAAATCTTTTTTGTTAGATGAACAATTGTATTAAGTCATTAAAGTTATTAACTATTTGTTGAACATGACGCAGAATTTTCGAGAGCTCCAAAATAATTGCCAATTTTCCTTTGATAATCGTTTGCTTTTTTTTTTTAATATTCTTAAAACCTTGAATTCAAAAAAAATTTTAAAATAAATATAAACATTAGTTTAAATTTATCTTTGTGTATTTAAAGCAGTGAATGTAGATTAGATAAATTATTTATTTTATATTAAAGTTTTTTACATTGGGTATTAATATTTTATATTAAAAACAAATGATTATAATAAAAATACTAAGCAGTACCCATAAATATTTTATATAGTCATTGTAATAGCTAATTATTTTCTGCCGCAGAAAAAAATATACGATATACCTTCAAGTTTTTCACAAAGCAGTCATCATTCAAACTGTGTTACACACTGTCTTACTCTGTTTACCCAATTTTGATTTTGATTTATCATATTTATTATAGCAATTAGATTAAAACGGCACCAATTTTTTGTTTTTTTTCTTATTACTTTTTTCATGCATGTTTAATTTCTTGGTTTTTCAAGGCATCTATTGTAAAGTTCATTGTAACAAATAAAATTTAATAATTATTTTCTATGCTTAAATTTATTAGTGTTATTTAATTTTGATACATATTTTATAATGAAATATAATAGTTTGAATAAAAAAAAATCAAGTGAAAAGCTATAAAGTAAAATTTTACTTTACTTTTGCTGCAAAAAAATTCTAAATTAAGCCTTTTGAATGTTTTAATGACCAAAATAGCTTTTTGAAATGAAAATAAGCTATATTTTGTAATACAAGGTTAATTTTTTTTCTATTTATTTCAAAAATAAAAAAATTTTGAAGAACACTCTTATGAAGAATTAATTGAAATTTGGTATAATATTGAATCCAGTTTATAAGTAGAGTTGTTAGTAATAATTTATAAGTACGTACTGATAAAAATAGAAAATAATACTACAAAAATTATTTGTATGTAAAAATTTTATTCTCTAAAATTACAGAACATCTAGGTATGGAGATAAATCAGCATAGATGTTTTCACGTAGAAATTATCAAATGTTTTAGCTTCAGAAATTGAATTATTGGTTCTAATTTATTAAAATAAAAATTTATAGAAAATAAATAAAAAAATTTGCAAAGTAGAACTTGTTTTAATAGATAGATATTTCTTTACATTGTTGTACATACTTATAAACGAACAAAACTGTTTATTGCTGTTGAGCTCTCAAAGCTTCAGCTGCTTCTCTTTCTCTAAGCTCAGTTAAATAAAAATTTAAATGATTGGTCAAATAATAATTGGGATTTCCTCCATGCTTTCTGTATGATTTGGTAAATGCTGATTTTATTTTTCCCCACTCAGCTCTACATTTTTTTCCTATAATAAAAGAGAATATTAGTAATAAATTAATATTTTTAAATTTATAGTGACAAAAATTTTCTAATTTAGATGTATTCATAAATTGGGTAAAAATAGAAATTATGCATGATTTTAGGGCTTTAATAAACAATTAAAAAAACTTGAAAGTTATTGATGCTTAGTGAATTAAAATATGTAAAAAAGTAAGTGTGAAGATTAATTAGAAATATAACCATTAAATTTCCTGGTGCGTCCAAAATATCGGTTCATATTTTCACTGATATTAGTAAACTCTCTTATAGCATGTAACTCTCTTTATTCTTGAATTTTCAATAAAATATTTAAATTATTATAGATACAAAATAGGTATACTAGACATCTATTTTAATTTTTTTTTTTATTTGTTTAAATATGATTTAAAAAATTTTATGATGTATAATTATCATATAAAGGAAATAAATACGTAACATTTACTTATTAATTAAGGTATTTATTATCTAACATTTTGCAAAAATATTTTATTTAATACATCAAAATTAAATATTTATTTTTAATGTATTTTTATATTAAACCATAATCGAGAATTTATAAAATATTAATAAACTGTTTTTTTAAAAAAGAAATCAATTGTTGTAAATAGGTATAATTTAACTTAATATTTGAATTATGACTTAAGAATTACCAACAATAGTTACGTATCTAAATAAATGAAAAATTTATTTGTGACGCGTCAAACTAAAAAACGACTCCGAAATTAGTTTAGCATATAGGTTATCTAAATTGCATACGGAAATATTCGCTCTCAACATTTTTTTTGTCTTTTAACTCTTTTTTAAAAAGTTTTAATTTATCTTAAAAAGAAGAAAATATTTTTATTTAAAGTTTTTTAAGTTTAACATAAATTAATTTAAAAAAAGTATAATCTGATTCCTTTTTATACTCTCTCTGCGCGCACTTGTCAACTATTTGTTTACTTTCCATTTATAAATTGATTGTTTGTGCATCAAGTTAAAAATTTTGTAAATATCGACTACCAAATTTGTCAAGGATTAAAATAATAATGTGGTATACAAATGCAGAGTATGTAAATATGCTGTTGTGTTTGGGGGCTTGTAACGGAAACATTCAAGATGCAGTATATTTATACGCAGAACAATTTCCCAACGGTAGATTACCCGATGCAAGAGTATTTGAGAGATTGATTGCTCGGGCACGGAACGGACACATTGCGCCTAGTTATGAAAATGCTGGAAGAAGAAGAGATCCAAATGATCCCTTAGTCCCTTTAATTTTGGCTCAATATACACTTCCTGAGGGAAATCCTAATTTAAGCACAAGGAATGCTGGATCTCGCTTGCTAACAAATCACACGCGTGTACGTCGCGTGCTCAGAAGAAATGGGTACCATTCGTACCATTATCAAAAAGTTCAACACCTGCAAAACGGTGACTACATTCATAGAGCAAACTTTGCTGCAGGATTTTTAGCTCAAGTTAGAGCTACACTCAGACGCTTAAGAGTTCGTTTTCCGTTACTTCAAGTGCCAGCTTTGACATTTAGTGATTATATTCTCTGGAGTGATGAAGCAACATTCACCCCTAACGGGATGTTCAACTCCAGGAACTTTATTTACTGGACGAATCGGAATCCTCATTTGAGAAGAGAGACTAACTTTCAACATCAGTGGTCTATCAATATTTGGATCGGCTTGATTGGTGACCAACTGGTAATAAACTTATTTATAAGAAAGCTATATAGCTCTTAATATAATTTATGATAAAATTTTAATTTATCCGCGTAAATTATTAAAATTAAAAATTATGTAAATACAATATTTTTTTCTGTGAAAGCCGTTATGCTTGCATTCATGCAGGCGTTTATGAAAAAAATTAAAGTCTCGGCCTGATTGACATAATAAATTATTTAAAAATAAATAAATATAGCATTCGCTTAATTATTTTTAAAAGTAAAATATAATAAATTATATTTTTGAGAATTAAAAAGTAATTTGTTAATAAAATATTAAAAGATAACTAAAAATTGAAAATTTTTTGAAATATAAAAAATTTTTTATATTTTAATTAAAAATTTGTAATTTTATAACTTGGAAATCAGTCATCAAAATTTTTCCATTTTCTCCTTAGATTGGTCCAGTTGAATTACCTGGAAGGTTAAATGGAGAGAACTATCTTGATTTTTTAAGAGAAACATTACCTATCTTACTAGCTGATTCAGATATTCCTTTGGAAGTCAGAAGACGATTAATCTATATGCATGATGGATCTCCTGTACATTATCGTAGAATTGTTAGAAATTACCTAAACCAAATATTTCCAGATAGGTGGATTGGTCGAGCTGGCCCAATACGGTGGCCTGCGCGGTCCCCGGATCTAAATCCATTAGACTACTTTTTATGGGGACATTTGAAACATATTATTTACCAAGGTAATTTAGAAAAATATACTGTAGCTTTTGCTACATAGTAAGTAGATGTACTCAGAAATAGATTAAATAATCATTTTAATGCAATGAATTTTTATTATACAAAAATTTTAAATTAAATTTCAGATCTTAAACAGAAAAAATGAACAGTTAAATTTTTATTTTTAGGAAACGTGCAAGACAGAGATGAAGTTCGAATAAGAATAATGCAAGCTTGTGAAAATATAGAACCTGATATGATTAGAAGAGCAACTCGCGGAATAGTTAACAGATTGGAATTATGCCTCCAACAGAATGGTGGTCATTTTGAACATCTGTAAAATTTTTAATTAATTATAATCTTTACATTTTCAGCATATAATTTTTTTCGCTTTTTAATTTTTTATACCTACTAAACTTAACATGAGAAATATCACTTAAAAAAAACTATTATAATTCTTCTGCTTGCCTTTTATCTATAAGTGTTAAAAAATATTTTATTATTTTTTAAAAATGAGTTTAATTATGTAAATTATATGATTGATTTAAATAAATTACTAGCATTAATTTTCATAACTTTTTTAATTGTTAATATCTATTATTTCAAGGCTAAAGTCATAATAACAAATTGAAAGCTCTAAATACAACAACTGAACACTGAACCAGCATAAATCAACCTTGATTTGTATACCTACTCCTACATACTAAAAATAATATAGCGAAATCATTTAAAATTTTCTTTTAAAGAATTTCAAAATATTATAATTACAAACCAAATTTAAAGTACTCTAAAACATATTATATAAAAACTTCTATATGTACAATACAAATAAATTATTAAAAATAAAAATCATACTTTCAAGAAATAAAAATTGAAAGCAATTTTCGTTATCGATTATTATTATAGACAAATTTTTTTCTCTAGATTTCGTATACTACATTTATGTTTTTTTTTTTAAATTAATTTAACTTTAATTCAATTTTAAAAAAAAATCAATTTTTTTTTTTTGAGAAATTGTCCTTCATGCATTAGGTCATACAAGAATATCTGTACAATTTTTAAGGCTATCAGGTTCTTGTAGTAACTTAAATGTAGAACCTATAAAAGCTTTTAATATTTGTAATCGACCAACTACAAAATCCATGTCATTATTATGTTCATCGACTAATTTTAGATACTACATTATTTTCTTCACTAAAAAATTATTTATTTTTTACTAAAAATTGCATTAATAAAACTTTGTGAATACATTTACGGTAAAACGTTCTTTGCTATTGCTTACATTACAAATAATGCTACTTCTAATTAAATCCCAAGTTTTTGTTTGATCTTAAGGACTTTTACCGCTAAGAGTGATAAACATTTGTCGAAAACAGTGACAACTACCAGTAACAAATACTACATCTTTTATTAATTCAAGTATTCTTGCTCTAAACTCCAAAAATCCATCATCTTTCTCTACAAGTCCCAACTAAAATAAAAAGAAAGATAATTTAATTTTTCATTAAATTTTTTCAATAATTAAAACACTCACATGATCTGGTTCCATTTGACAGAGATATCAAAGTGCCTTTATTAATTTTTCAAACATTTGTTAGTTCATCTTCATTTTTGATTTTATATGATGCCCTACGCAGACCAGCACATAATCTAAAATCCTTGTAGAATAATGTTGCTTGCTTGTAGAATAATCTTACTTATGCGTATCTTCATGTGCTACAGATAAATGGTAAGGAGAATCGGATGAGAGTATTCCACTAAATAAAGCTGCTGGTAACTGTTGCAATGAGACTATAAACTTTTTAAAAGACTTAGTAAAAAAGATAACGGTGATGCTGGATGAAATTTTTTGGTAGCTTGGAGAAAAGCTTGTACTGTTGGACTAGGTTCATGCGCAGCATTCAAAAGTTTTCGATGCTGTGAAATAGAATTGCTTACATTTCTTAAACGTGAATTTATTTAGAAAGTTACAAAATTCCATCTTCATATTTGCAACTAGAATGTTAAAATTCTTCGCATCATGATCTTGCTGAATTCCTCATCCAAAGAACATCAAGAACATCCATGGAATGATATGTTTAAATAGAAATGTTCTAAAAAATACTACAGAGTCACATATTATTGTAAGTATCACCCTGGTGCAAAAGTTAACGTTAAATTTAACGTTAAAATTTAACGTTATATTTTAACGTTAATTTTAACGTTAATTTAAGGTAACTTTAACGTTAATTTAAGGTAGATTTAACGTTAATTTAATGTTAAATTTAACGTTAAATTTAACGTTAAAATTATCGCAGAAAATTAAAGAAAAAAAATCTTCATAATTTTGCTAATCCAATTGTACTTATTATGGAAATTACCCTGATGCTTATAAAATTTAGCATCATTACTATTTTTTCACAACTAAATTTTTTGATCAAATTAATGTTCGTTCTAACATTAAATTTAACATTAAATTTAACGTTAAAATTCAACACTAAATTTAACGTTAAAATTCAACACTAAATTTAACGTTAAAATTCAACACTAAATTTAACACGTTAAAATTCAACACTAAATTTAACGTTAAAATTCAACACTAAATTTAACGTTAAAATTCAATACTAAATTTAACGTTAAAATTCAACACTAAATTTAACGTTAAAATTTAACATTAAATTTAACGTTAAAATTCAACACTAAATTTAACGTTAAAATTTAACATTAAATTTAACGTTAAAATTCAACACTAAATTTAACGTTAAAATACAACATTAAATTTAACGTTAAAATTTAACATTAAATTTAACGTTAAAATTCAACACTAAATTTAACGTTAAAATTCAACACTAAATTTAACGTTAAAATTCAACACTAAATTTAACGTTAAAATTCAACACTAAATTTAACGTTAAAATTCAACACTAAATTTAACGTTAAAATTTAACATTAAATTTAACGTTAAAATTCAACACTAAATTTAACGTTAAAATTTAACATTAAATTTAACGTTAAAATTCAACACTAAATTTAACGTTAAAATTTAACATTAAATTTAACGTTAAAATTCAACACTAAAATTAACGTTAAAATACAACATTAAATTTAACGTTAAAATTTAACATTAAATTTAACGTTAAAATTCAACACTAAATTTAACGTTAAAATTTAATGTTAAATTAAACGTTCAAATCCGATATTAAATTTAACGTTAATTTTAACGTAAAAAAAGCATAACAACCAAAGTTTTAGAAACATTTTTGAAATAAGCCTTTAAAATGTTTCAAATGTCCGTAGAAAAACGTTTCCAAACGTTTTATTAATATTTCAGGAAGTTTCATCGGCTCCGACTTTTTTCCCTTAAAAATTGCTTTTTGGCGTATTTACGGACAATTGGTGAAAAAAAATAAAAAAAATTTAGTATTTTCTTCATTTTTTTATTTTATTAACAAATCAATGAAATGCACACAAACACAAAAAAATTGACAATTTATTAAAACTTTATTTCGATCAATAAACTACAGCTGGTTTAGTAACATCATTAGAAATTTCTGTAAATAAAAGAACATATAAATTTTTTAGCTATTATTCTCCATAAAAGTTTAAATCTGAATAAATTGCATTACCTATTTATTTTTTCAATTATATTATATGATCGTTTTAATTTTTTGAAAATGTAGTCTGAACCTCAAAAGTCAGCTATTATTAACTGCAGATGTGAAATTTTCAATTTAACAGTTTTGATCAGAACTCCATCTTTTCCAAAAAAAGTTTTATACCAGATCTCCTATCAGACTCTCAAAAATATTCATTTTTTCTTGTGAAAGTAAATTTCCAATCTCTGAAGATCAAAAAAAGTAAAAATATAGTTTTTCACACTGTCAGATTGCTGCGCTTAAATTTTTCTTAAAAATTAAGCAAATTCTTAAACATAGGTAAATTAAGGGACATTAATTTAAGGGACAGTAAATGTTTTTTTGAAAATCGAATTTTTTGTGTGCGCATAAATCACATCATATACACTGTAAAAAATATTTTTATTTCTTCAAAATCTCCTCTTTAATTTTTAAACGCTATCTTCTCGAAGCAGGCTTTCTTAAATTGACGTGCAAGTTCGGGCGCAAGTTTGATGAGTAGTTAAAAATAGTATATTCACGGCTGGTGTCCAGAAAATTAAATAATGGTCCAAATCGCACGTAAATTACCTTCCGAGGCGAAGCCGAGGATGGTAAACTGCGATTTGGGTAATTCTTTATTTATGGACAAGGGTCGTATACGATTTTTCTTCGTCAGTAGCGAAAAAACGCTTTTTTTCCGGGAAATACGTGCTTTCTGGCCGCTGACAAGAAAAATATATTAACATGGAACATGTTTATAGGGAGGGAGTACTTGAGAACTTGAAAATTAAGGGGGGAGGTTAAATTTGTCCTATTTAAGGAGGGTGGTCAAATTTGTCCTATTTAAGTGGGGGTCAAAATTTTTCCTATTTAAGGGGGGGGGGTCAAATGAGACTTGGAGTAATTAAGAGACTTTGAAAAATCTAGACTTAAGGACTTAGGATAATACACGTTTATGGACTTAGAATAATATCGATTTAGGGACTTGGAATAATTCAGGTTTAGGGAATCAAAATAGTTTGGGTTTAGAATCTTAACAGCTAGTCAGGTGATAATTACTAATTATAAAATTAGAATATTGTATTGTAATGTTTGTAAGATTTGTATTATACTAGTCCTCAGCTGGAAGTAAACATCTTCCATGCATTTAGGTTGTGTTTACACAGACCAGTTATAAGTTTTTTTGATGGGCTGACTTCAAATTTTTTTTTTTTAAAGTTCTCGAAAAGTTTTTACAGCTTAGGGCCGAACTTAGCTAAATTAATACCTGAATAAAAAATAATCTGTAATCCCCTCAAGGATGCACTGGCCAATGAATTTCCGAATAATGGTATATTTGCATTTCTACGAGAAAATACGTTTTATCAGCACTAAAAACGAAAAAAAAAAATTGACTAGGCCGCGACTAGCACCATGATTTTCTGGTAGTTTTTACCCTATAAAATGCAAAAAAACGTGAAAACGGAATCGGCAATAGATGCCAAAAAGATTTTGCCACTCATATGTCAAAAACCGTGTTTTTCGTATCTGAGCTACCCCAAATTTTCAAAATAACTTTTTAGGTAAATAAAATTTAAAAATCTAGATAAAAAAATCTGATTGCTAGGAAAGAAGCTTTCCAGAAGAAAAAAAATATTTCTTTTTACGATGAAACTTAGCCAAGTTATCGTCAATTTAAGATTTTCTACAATCAGATTGTCTTAAAAAAGATATTGAAAAAGCCTGTTTCTGAACATAAAATATGCATTATTTGCTTGATTATTATGGTTATTTTTTTTTTTTAATCGTTTACTTTTTCTCTGAGTATTTATTTTCTTCAAGAAAAAAATCATTTTTCTTTTATCACATTTCAACTTTTAGGTCAAAAACCAATAAAAATCTGTGTTAAATAAATTTTTCTACTTACAGTTTTCAAAGGCTTCTGACCTATATACACATTAAAATTTTGTCAATAAAAAGGATTTCTTTCTTGAAGAAATGAATACTCTGGGAAAAATTAACTCTTTCCTGAGGAATCTCCCTAAATCGTTCTCTGTGTGACTTACATTAGTATGCGTGTATGAAGTAGTGCTATACAGCTATGTATAGTAACTAACGTTTAAAATTATTTTTATTCTTTAAATATAAAAATATTAGTTATTTACGAATGATTTATCAAATATTTTATTTTAAATAAATTAATATATTTAAGAAATAAAGTAAAATAAACTGCGTGAAGCGTGTATCACGTGACTTGTTGTGGGGGCAATTCCTCAGGAAAGAGTTAATCAATATTTTAAGAAAAATTATTATTTTACGATGAAAATCAAGCTAGCCATGCATATTTTATGTTCAGAAACAGGCTTAATTCAATAGGATTTCAATTATTTTTAAAACAAATTTCAGCAATAATATGCATAATATTTGCTCGATTTTCACCGTAAAATAACAATTTTTTTTTTTTAAATTATATTATTTTTCCCTGAGTATTCATTTCTTTAAGAAAAAAATTATTTTTATTGAGAAAATTTCAATTTTTAGGTCAAAAACTGTGTTAAGTAAATTTTTCTACTTGCAGTTTTCAAAGGCTTTGGACCTAAAAATTGAATTATTGTCAATAAAAATGTTTTTTTTCCAGGAATTTCCAGGGAAAAATTAATCGATTAAAAAAAAAAAATTATTATTTTACGATGAAAATCAAGCGAGTAATGGATGTTTAAAGTTCAGAAACAGGCTATTTTCAATATAGAAATATCGTTTATAGTCAATTTTAGCCACTAAAAAATATTTTTTTTAGCACGTAGTACTTAATTTTTTAAATAATTTTTTCTTAATTTCTTACTTAATTTCTAAAATACGAGTATCTAGAATTATCGTTTCTAAAGGATTTCTCTTTCTGATACGTACTTTTTTTAAAAAAATTTTAATTTTACATAAAAAAATTAAAAAACACAATTATTTTTTTACTAATATCTGAAAATATTGTAACCGGTGATATTTTACAACCATTATGGAATTAGGACCTAATTTTTTTTTCAAAAATATTTTCATTAAAAAATCTTAAATTACTTTTTTTTTTTTTTTTTGGAGGTAATACCTCATTTATTTCCATGATAGTACTTATATTTGAAAGTATGATTTTTACTCGATATCTCGAATCTAATACTTAATTTTTTTTTTAATTTTTTTCCTAAAATTTTTTTTGCAAAAAAATACAAAAAACACCAATTTTTTTTTTCTTTTTGGATGTAGTACCTAATTTATTTCTATGAGAGTACTAGTTTTAGAAAGTTCGTTTATAGTAATTTTTTGGATATGATACCGAATTTTTTCAAATTTTTTTTCTCAAAATTAAAAAAACCAAATAATTAAAAAACAGCATTATTTTTTTTTTTTTTTAGTGTAATACTTCATTTAGTTCCGTGAAAGTACTTATATTTGAAAATATGGTTTTTACTCGATATCTCGAATCTGATATTTAATTATTTGAAAATTTGTTCCAAAATTTTCGATGAATAAAAAAAACTTTTAAAATTTAATAGAAATGTATGTAACTATGATTGCATGCTTGTAACCGGTGATATCTGTGGCATATTGAAGTATTAAGCTCATTGTTTGAGGAACCTTAGTGCCAGCTAGTTGGCAGGGTATTAATTTTTTCATTTTGTACCAAGAACTAAATTTTTTTCTATGAAAGTTCTAATACCTAGAATTATCGTTTTTATTCGTTACCTTCAATCTGATACTTAATTTTTCGAAAATTTTTGTCTCAAAAACTTTTCTTTAAAAAATACAAAAATCACTAATTTTTCTTTTCTTTTCAGATGTAGTATAATTTTTATCTATGAAAGTATTAACTTGATATTTTCAATTAGATAATTAATTAATAACTACGCCAACTATACCAAAAACTGTCTAACAGACATAATTAGCATAAAGAAGATTATGTACTGGTGTAGAAAAATTTACCTTTTCATTATGTGAAAAACCGAATTTTTTCCATGAGGTGTTAAACTGACAATAGCAAGGAAAGGATATGTTTTTCTTATGACATTATTTCTTGTTAGGTAAAATGGACCATTGAGAACATTTTGTTATTGCTAATTTCTCAAAATTTTGCACGATTATCGCCTAAAAGACCCAAACCATTGGATATCTGAGACTTTCTTCTAAAAAAATGTAAATGTAAAAAAAAAGAATTAAATATTTTATAGAATTAATTTAAATTTAAAATATAGATAAGTTTGTAATTAATATTTTAAAAAAACTCTTTACCAGCCCTTAAAAATTAGGCTTAAACTCTTACCAATTTTTTTTTTTTATTCGGATAAGTCAAACTGGAGATACCCTTTACACCGTCTTTTCTTGTTTTTTCTCCTTATTAAAAAAATTCCTTATTCACAGAACCAACATTTTTAACAAATCTTTAAAAAAAAGTTTCTGAAATTTCAAGGTTATCTATCCAGAATTTCTGAGTAAATCGACGCAGCCTACAACAAATTCTCTTATTTCACTAAAAAAATCTTCCTTGATTGAACCTCTGAAAATACTTCACAGAAAAATATATAATTTTTAATATTGTACCTATTAAAATTTAGCTAAATATATTTTTTTTGTATACATTTAAATATTTTTTTTTGCTGATAAAAATGCAACTAACTTTTTGGTTAAGTTTGTTTATATCCAAGTTCAAGTTCATTAGCATGATATTAACTATGTTCACAAACAAACTTAACCAAAAAGTTAGTTGCATTTTTATCAGCAAAAAAAAATATTTAAATGTATACAAAAAAAATATATTTAGCTAAATTTTAATAGGTACAATATTAAAAATTATATATTTTTCTGTGAAGTATTTTCAGAGGTTCAATCAAGGAAGATTTTTTTAGTGAAATAAGAGAATTTGTTGTAGGCTGCGTCGATTTACTCAGAAATTCTGGATAGATAACCTTGAAATTTCAGAAACTTTTTTTTAAAGATTTGTAAAAAATGTTGGTTCTGTGAATAAGGAATTTTTTTAATAAGGAGAAAAAACAAGAAAAGACGGTGTAAAGGGTATCTCCAGTTTGACTTATCCGAATAAAAAAAAAAAAATTGGTAAGAGTTTAAGCCTAATTTTTAAGGGCTGGTAAAGAGTTTTTTTAAAATATTAATTACAAACTTATCTATATTTTAAATTTAAATTAATTCTATAAAATATTTAATTCTTTTTTTTTACATTTACAGTTTTTTAGAAGAAAGTCTCAGATATCCAATGGTTTGGGTCTTTTAGGCGATAATCGTGCAAAATTTTGAGAAATTAGCAATAACAAAATGTTCTCAATGGTCCATTTTACCTAACAAGAAATAATGTCATAAGAAAAACATATCCTTTCCTTGCTATTGTC